>OX438912.1:13595101-14976351 GCA_949316265.1 Diarsia mendica | reverse complement strand
AGAGGTGCCCAGGTCTTGGAGAACTTGGTCAGAGATGATGACAGGTTGTCTGCCGAGGATATGAGGGTTTCCTGGCAGGTGGCGTGGTGGATAGTCGGGGCTATTAACTGTGGAGAGAAGACAGTATTTCAATAATCACTTCCAGAGATCATCCAATAGTACAATCTGATATAAATACGGAAAGTTTGTTATTGCATTCGAGGCGAAATTTACAACCGAGCCGCAGGCGAGGTCGTTATGGAGCCGAGAACTGCAGTAATAAATTCCCACGTGTATCAAACAACGTTTTCCAATACACTTTTCAAGAAATCAAATGACAAAACCAAAAGTATTACATAATAAATGATAAGAAGTAATTAATCATTAGGAGACTTTAATTTAATTTGTTTTTTTTTTCGCACTTTGATTTGGCCAGGCTGAAGAAGAACATGTGTTTAACGGCTGTTTAACGGCTTCGTACTTTGAAGCCGTTAAACAGTCATCAATTATATAAACGAATTTTGTTTCGTTTGTTTTCTTTGCTTTTCCTTTTGGGTCAGCGTTATTAATAAATTTCTTTATGGGCAGGTACAATACGTACCTTGGCAATATACACCAGCTTGCCCGCAGCATCCACACAGCTGGCTCCAGCAGTACAGATGTCCTGCACATGCGTCTGTCCCTCCGCGCTGCTGTTGTCAGTAGTTACAATACGTACCTTGGCAGTATACACCAGCTTGCCCGCAGCATCCACACAGCTGGCTCCAGCAGTACAGATGTCCTGCACATGCGTCTGTCCCTCCGCGCTGCTGTTGTCAGTAGTTACAATACGTACCTTGGCAGTATACACCAGCTTGCCCGCAGCATCCACACAGCTGGCTCCAGCAGTACAGATGTCCTGCACATGCGTCTGTCCCTCCGCGCTGCTGTTGTCAGTAGTTACAATACGTACCTTGGCAGTATACACCAGCTTGCCCGCAGCATCCACACAGCTGGCTCCAGCAGTACAGATGTCCTGCACATGCGTCTGTCCCTCCGCGCTGCTGTTGTCAGTAGTTACAATACGTACCTTGGCAGTATACACCAGCTTGCCCGCAGCATCCACACAGCTGGCTCCAGCAGTACAGATGTCCTGCACATGCGTCTGTCCCTCCGCGCTGCTGTTGTCAGTAGTTACAATACGTACCTTGGCAGTATACACCAGCTTGCCCGCAGCATCCACACAGCTGGCTCCAGCAGTACAGATGTCCTGCACATGCGTCTGTCCCTCCGCGCTGCTGTTGTCAGTAGTTACAATACGTACCTTGGCAGTATACACCAGCTTGCCCGCAGCATCCACACAGCTGGCTCCAGCAGTACAGATGTCCTGCACATGCGTCTGTCCCTCCGCGCTGCTGTTGTCAGTAGTTACAATACGTACCTTGGCAGTATACACCAGCTTGCCCGCAGCATCCACACAGCTGGCTCCAGCAGTACAGATGTCCTGCACATGCGTCTGTCCCTCCGCGCTGCTGTTGTCAGTAGTTACAATACGTACCTTGGCAGTATACACCAGCTTGCCCGCAGCATCCACACAGCTGGCTCCAGCAGTACAGATGTCCTGCACATGCGTCTGTCCCTCCACACTGCTGTTGGCAGCACTGGCGACACTACTCGCCTCCAGCGCTAGTCTGGACGCCGTGTCGCCTATGGCCTTGGCTCGGGATATCACCTGGATAACAGAATAGAGAATATCGTATGGAACAACAAATACAAAAACTATTCCATTCCAAGCAAATTATCATCAGCCTATATCAATTCACTGGAAATAGGCCTCTTTAATGTTACGCCACTCAGCTCAATTTTCGGCAACTCTCATCCAGTTGTTACCAGCCACTCTGCGAAGATCATCGCTCCACCGAGCTTGAGGCATCCCACCTTACGCTTGCGAATCGTGGTCTCCACTCCAGAACATATCTACTCCAAAGGCTGACCCACTGCCACTTATTCTGTCGACAACGCTAGTCCTCTGTCAGATCACCTCATTTCGGATGCGATCCCTGATAGAGACTCCAAGCATGGCTCGCATATTCCAAGCACATTAGAGCTCATTCCCAAACATTTGAGTATTGCCAAACAGAAAATGATTAGCCCATTCTTTGTTGATTATGATTATGGGAGAGATGATTATGATATTATGGTTAAAGGCTAAGTTATATTACTTCAATTCAAATCAGTTGTAGTATTTTTTAACTAGTATTATAATGGTGGCGGTGGAATGAAACCAACGTTGGATGACAGTTAGGGGTTTATTCAATACACATCAAATACTTTACAGATTTTAGCATTAAAAGTTAGACAAATGTATTCGTGGTCCTAGGGATGGACTGCGGGGCTATCGCATCCCTTAACCTCCTAGCTCGACTAATCCTGAGGGCGACGGGGCCTCCGCTCAGGTTAGGCTTGTGGACAAAGTGAGGACTGCGGGGCTATCGCTCACTTTGCCGTCTAAGCTGCGAATGAATTGTTCCTTCCGACGTTCTGGTTTAGATAGCCGGTTGGACGTACTATTCACACGTTGAATTGTAGATGGCGCTAGTAGTCTGTAGATACTGTTGCTGCCATCGTCTTATTGATGATTGATCTTCATCTACTCGGGTGGCGTAAGGTTGTGCACACATTCCAGTAGATGGCGTAAGGCGTCGTGTTACAGTATAGGTTAGTTTTAAATATATGTAAACATACCTGTTTCTCCAACGCGGGGTCAATGTTACAGCTGACTACTCTGAGCAGTTTGACGGACTGGTCGCCAAACGATATGGCTGCGTCGTTTAGTTTCTGTGAAAAAACAACATTCTTTAATATCGGGCAGCACGTTAACTGCCATTAAAAAAGTGCATATTTTCCGTTCAGGCCATGGGGGACAATGTTGAGCGACACTGAAGCTTTCCATTCAAGCCGCGTCTGACAATGTTGACCGCGCGTCAGGCCTGTGTTCAAAACTCTCTATTGCGCCAACGGACAGCAGTATCGAGATAATTCGCTTATAATGTGACCCGCGCGGCCCTCTAGTTTATCTTATTTAGCTTGGTTTTTAAAAGGGCCAAACTTAGAAAAAAATAGTGTTGATTTTTGAAACACATCACTCTTGAAAAATTTTATCACTAAGGATTTTAGAGATTATAATGAAATTAAAAAAACGTTTTTTAGATAAGTAACTGTTTATTAAAATAATTAAAAAGACATTAAAACCGTGTCAATAGGGCCTCTCATTGGCATTTAAACTGAACTTATACAAAAAAAACCTCAAAAGATTATCATCGTAGGGCAAGAAGGAGGTAGCTACTCGTATATAATTATTTTCCGCTAATGGATTTTTGTGAAACATTCAACACAAAGATAGGGTTCATCAGGACAGTTAACACAAAAGGTGTTAACTTTTTTAGTTTTGTTTTTAGCGATTAAACGTCCTTGGGAAGCTACCATATTTTTATAGCATTGTTGGCACGCACGGCGAGTTTTACTTGAAGGTCCTTCCTTTTTCTTCAATTGGTGCTTTACTCTTCTCGTTCTTTGATTTGATGAAGTATCATCAATATCGAAACCTACAAAACTCTTCATAATTTCTTTTCTAAACTCAAGTACTGATATCTTCTTCTTGGCCACGCTTTGATAAAGAATTAAAGCATTTACCATAGCTGTATTTAAAAGTAAATCTATGCCTAGTTTTTTGTACCATTTGATGCTCTTTCTCAGAGGTGTTTGATATGCTGTCATTTGGTCGGATAAATCAACTGCACCCTTAGCTTTATTATAATCAAGAACTATTTTAGGTTTAGAGGTTTGTTTGCCATGTTTTATGATATTTTGAAATCGCACAGAATGTTTTGTTGAGAGAACCAATACATCTCGCTTATCCCTCCATCTCAACACAGTGATTCCATCATTACTCTCTTTTGCTACATATTGCCCTCTTTTCAATTTTGTAGAAACAATTTCTTTAGGAAAATGCTTGCGATTCTTCCTCAAAGTGCCAACTAAATGCGTCTCGTTCTTTAAAAGTTCTCTAGCTAATCCGACGCTTGTGTACCAATTGTCGGTATATAGAGTATGCCCTTTATTTAGCAACTCATTGCATAGCGCCATAACAACCTTATTAGGCGTAGTATTGACGTTATCGTTCTGTTTTCCACCATAAATGCTTATTTTGTATACAGTGTATCCAGGCAAAGTACATAGTTTGAATAATTTAATCCCATACTTATGGCGTTTTTGCTTATTGTACTGCCGAAATATAATTCGCCCGCGAAAAGGAACCATACTCTCATCTATACATAAATCTTCGCCAGGCGTGTAAGATTTTTTAAAATTTGCATTCATTACTTCCACTAAGTCTCTGATGCGTTGTAAACGATCGGTCGTATTCTCTTCATCTTCTTGTGAAAAATGAAGCATTGCGAGTAGAAGCTCAAATCTATTGCGAGACATAATAGTTCGCGGAAATTGCTGTCCAATGATTTTATCTGTGGTCCAGTAATCAGCTATTTTCGGAAGCCTTACTATACCCATATATAAAATCAGCCCAAATAGTTTTTTAATTTCAGTTACGTTAGTAGGGACCCAGCTACGAATACGCGCTGCTTTCGAAGCTTCATTAGACATTGTTATTTTATTGAAGGCATAGGCATTAGTGCATAAAACAATTTTATTTAAGACCTCGTCCGTCACCATAAGCGCAAAAAAATCAGCTGGACATTTGTTTATCATAGCCATGCGTAAGTTGAGCTGCATTCCAGGACACTCAGTAAAAGCAATAAGTCTGCGCTGATTACCTTTTGGGTCAGTCCATGTTGAAGGTGGCGAACTTCTGTCTAGGTCTTGGATAGCACGATTGATTTCAGCATCACTGTCTTCACTTTCAGATTGTATGACACGACGTCGCTTCGAATGAGTAGGCTGAATATTATCTTCTTCATCCGAACTTAAATGGAGACTTCTATTCAGCAAATCGAACTCGATATTTTCGATCTGTGTTATATCTTCTTGCGTTATGTCAAAGTCGCCAAAACTATCCATGTTGACCATAACAATTTTATAGTAGTACCACGTAAACAATCAGTCAAATTTACAACGTCATGTGCACGTCACTAATCGGAAATCACGACTGCGAGTGCAACGAGACGAGCGGCGAATGCGCGGGGAGGGAGTCGCGGGCGGCGGTGGGCGGCAACCTGACCGCGCGGCTCTATGCAACGAATTTTTGATATTTCGTTCGGCAAGGCCATGGGGGTCATTGTTGTGCGATGCGTAATAACTAATAATAACGGGTCAAAATCAATGTGTGTTAAGTAAAAAACGTTATTTAAGTATATAAGATGACTAAATAATGAATAAAAACAATCTGTGAAAAATGATAAAAATGAGGACTTTTAGTTAGCTTGATAGCGTATAAAAGCATCGGACAACATTGACCGCGTTGGCAGTGAACGTGTTAACAAAAAAAATCTAATAATTCCGTCAGATAGGTTTCCAAAAAATTATCGCACATAAGTATAATTTTTTTTCTCACGTTTACAAAAAATGAAGACGATACAGTCTTTCGAAAACTCGTGTAACGACACATTGCAGTACATTTTTACCGGCCAGTGACGTCAAAAGCCCCCACTCATGACTTCGTCTGAATTGAATGTATGAGACGAAATGAAATTGATTAAACAAAAAAGCACGTAACCAAAATTTTTTGATAATCTATCTATCTGACTGACTAAACAGAATTGACCTGACAAAAATTTTTTTTGTCAGGTAACATTACTATTATTAAGAAACCTGCAAATTCTGGGGATGTTATCAGTTGGATCCCGATACAGTTTTGTGGAATGGGGGACGTAATAATTTTATGGGGTGACGCGGATATTTGTGGGGTAGGTTTAAACACGTGATGTCCGACCATTTCAGGGCAGTTGACCCCTTATTTAATTATGCCCGCCTCCAGCCTCCCCCCTCCACCACTTTTTCTTGTTTGGGGTGTGGGAAAGCATCAAATGATTTCTCCCTCTCTGGGCTGAGCGGTAGGGAGTGTCAGACTTCTACTGACTAAAATTCACCCATGTTCCTTCTTAGCCCTTTATGTCGAGGCCATGGTATCTCTTTCGAACAGCCCGCAGCCCTGACGGGCGTCGGCCCTTCCATGTTGCTGACATCTCTTTGAGGCGCGCGTGGAACACTTGCGCGCCGCCGATACGGCCTGTCGTCGTCATAAGACGGACGGACGGCGAGCTAGAGGGTAGTTAACCCCTTATGTCTATAATCATAATATTTCTTACCTTAACTTCCTCCTTACTCTTGGCGGCGTCACAGATGCTCTTGGTAGCCCGACAGAGACCTGTCATGTCCTCCACGAACGGCTTGCGAGTCTGTTCGGGCAGGGAGCTGTAGATTGCACTGCCATCTGTGACAACACGCATACATTTACTTACTTTGCAAAGGTACCAAGGGGAATTGAGTATATGAAATGGGTTGAGGATGTTGTTGGAACAAGTTAACCCAGAAGAAGCCTAACGAAGCCAAACCATTTCAACCAACCAGTTGAATCAGCCATTGTCTCAAGTAAAATTCGTAATTTAAGTTTTATCTGGTAGACTAAAAGCCGACACCAACCACCATACAAATGGGGGTTGGCTAGGCGTAAAAGACAAAAATGAAGTTGTCTATACTATTTAAACTTCTATACTAATATTATAAAGAAGTAAAGTTTGTGTGTTTGTTAAATTGTAAGGGGTAATCTCGGGATCTACTGAACCGATTTTAAAAATTCTTTCACCAATAGAAAGCCACATTATTGCTGAGTGTTTTAGGCTACTTTTTATCCCTGTATTCCCACGGGAACGGGATCTACGCGGGTGAAACCGCGGACGTCCGCTAGTATTATATAGTTGTATTGTAGCATAATATAGGATGGATGGGACACCGACGTTAAAACGGTTTCCATATTGTATTCAGTACAAGCATATAATTACCATTGACAACGCTTTTGACAGCTTCAGTCAAGGATATAGTAGGTTCCATCGCAGCCTTGTAGTCCAGTTTGTCGGCATCTGCAACAATAAATAATGAACAAATAGCCAATACTTTCTAATAGAAAGTCAGACTATTACCAAACCAAAACGCAATCTAAAATGATGTGTGTGACGAAAAACTATGCATTTGTATTTAGCAGAGTAAACTTTATACATGATTAATTTAAAACTGTTAAACTAACAATAAACTATAAAATGACATAAAAAAAACTGCTCCTCAACGCTGTTAGTAGGTAATGTGTCCAAAAGACTGGCGGCATTACCACGTTATAGGGCAACACCTAAAGTAAAGGCCAGCTCGTGGGTCACGGTCACGTCAATTACGGCCCGTTCACGACTTTGGTCTAAGGCGGCGACCGGGCGGCACTCGCTAGAGTACGAGTATATAATATGTTCTGTGGAGCGACAGCTTACCGCTCGCCGCCCCGTGCTTAGCTGTCGCTCCACAGAATAATATACTCTAGCGAGTGCCGCCCCGCTCGCCGCATTAGACCAAAGTCGTGAACGGTCCGTTAGGCGTTTTGAAATTTACTTAAACAGGTTATAAGCAGACGGACCCCACGTCCCCAGAGATTCCTCCATAAAAGGTTCGAAAAAAATTACTTCTTTTAATAAAACTACGATATTACGAGTATAAAATGTTAAAGAAGTTAGTATACTTACAATTAGCAGCAACCAATGCCGCGACTTGTACTCCAGCTCGCGCCAGTGAGTCCTCCATGTGCTGCTCCCGGTGAGCTACCTCCACGGCTGGCAGACCTGGGCCAGCTGACGACACAGTGTTGTGCAGCTGCAATTAAAACATATTATTAACAATGGGCCAATGCAAATAATATTATTATTAACAATAGGCCAATCCAATCATTATTATTAACATTAGACCAATCCGAACATTATTATTAACAAAAGGTCAATCTGAACATTATTATTAACAAGAGGCCATTCCGAACATTATTTTTGACAATAGGGCAATCCGAACGTTCATTTGTAGCACGCCCAAAAGTCAACCCTTGCCGAAAAGACTGTTTTTCTGTTCGATGATATTTGGCACACAGGATGACCACGACCTGGATTAAGACACTTTCACACCAGTAAGTGTACGCGGACCAAGCCGCAAGTAAATCTTTGCAAGTCTACGTACCACTTTAAGGCTTTCTTCTGCAGTCTTCAGTCCCTTCTCTGCGCTGTCTATCATCTCACAGTACTGCTTGTACGCTCTCTTCTCGTCTTCAATGGCCTGTGCTTTCTTGGGATCGGCAGCAACTATCTTCGCTTTTTCTGTGGAAAAAGTTACTCAAAGAATTAATCATTAAATTTTGGAGAGCATTAGTAATACGATCATAAGTATTAGAAGGTAGACCGATGAGTTTCTAAAAACGATTCGTTGTTTAATGCTTGATGATTCGGAGTACATATCTATCAACACAGAATCTCGTTTTCCATGCTCCTTTCCTTGTCTGTCGCTCAGAACTTACAAAGCGAGAAACAAAGTGATAAATGCGGTCAGCGGCATCGACCTGATCATTCAGGATCGGATATTTAGAGGCTTATTTATATAAATTACATCTTTTCCCGGCAAAGGGTTCAAAAGTATAGTACCTTGCATATCAGAATAAAAAAATATAAAATAAAATAATAATAATAGTACCTTTGTACTCAATTATTATTTTATGTTAATTTCCTGTGATGTCTTCTGTGTGTACATAAATTGTTAAATAAATAAATAAATAATATAAAAAATAAATAAAATGTAGTAATTTATTCCTAAGGTATTCTAGCTGTTTAACACGTTGAACGCCATGGGGGACAACATATGGGCCACGCCTGTTTGGTAAAAGGAGCCAGGTTAAAAGTACCCGATTGTACGGATATGAATAATTATAGGCCAGTGACCCTGATACCAATCATGTCAAAAATATTTGAAAAAATTATGCTGAAAAGGTTACAAGATTTTACATCACGTCTTGGAATACTTAAAGATGAGCAATTTGGGTTTAGACAGAATAGTACCATTTCATTGGCATGTTTCAATTTGATCAAAATTGTCACCCAGGCTATAAATGATGGTTTACCAATTGCGGCGATTTTCTTAGACATGAGTAAGGCGTTCGATTTTGTTGACCACAAATTGCTCTTACATAAATTAGAAAAATATGGAATAAGAGGCAAAGCAAACGACTGGTTGAGAGACTACCTAAATGACAGAGAACAATGTGTCGAAGTTTCTAAAATATGTAATAACAAAAAGGTTTTTCATAGATCTGACTATCAACGAAATAATTTTGGAGTGCCGCAGGGCAGTGTATTGGGACCTTTTTTATTCCTCATATATATTAACGATCTCCCAAATATCACTTGCCATAACACAATCTTGTTTGCCGATGACACGACTCTCATTGTGAAATGTGAAAATGCAGACACATATGAACAAGACATAAACAAAGCAATCGACGACATAATACACTGGTTACATTCAAACAATTTACAAATAAATATGGAAAAAACTAAAATGATTCAATTCCACACACACAAAAGAAAGCCATTGACGTTAAATGTAAAATATAATAACACTATTATCGAACAAGTCGCAAGTACAAAATTTCTGGGTATAATGTTGGACCAGAACTGCGACTGGAAAACACACGTCAATTACGTTTGTGATAGACTAGACCGATTTGTCTATGCAATAAAAAGATTAAGAGTCACGGTATCAACAGAAGCTGCTCTTTGTGCATATCATGGATACGTTTCCTCCGTACTCGCTTATGGTCTCTTGTTGTGGGGGAATTCGGTGGAAATTACTAAAGCGTTTAGAGTACAAAAAAAATGTGTACGGGCCATCTGTGGGGCCTGGTATACGGATAGCTGTAAGCCCTTGTTTAAAAAATATAATATTCTGCCATTGCCATGTATGTATATTCGAGATTTGTGCCTTTTTGTACAACAACATCAAAAATATTTCACGAAACACAAGGATGTAACTAAACGAAATGTTGCACCTAGAAATAAAAATAAATTTAAACATGAGCTCTGTTTACCGCAATGCAGGCTCGAATTGTATAAGAGAAATTCATATATAAATGCTGTAAAAGTATATAATAAACTACCGGACGCTTTTAAAGATTTACCACTGATTATGTTTAAGAAAAGGGTAACGCAGTGGTTAAAAGACAAATGTTATTACACCGTTAAAGAATACATGTCAGATCGCGGACAGGAAAACATGAATCAATAATAATATATAATTTATCAATGTTCAAATTAATAGTGATGACATATTCAATTGTAATTATTTGTTTGTTCTTATTCTGACATTTTATTAAATTTTATATCTGACATTTATAACTTTAACATTTATAACTTTTGACATTTGTAATTTTGACATTTATAACTTTGACATCATTATTAATTGATTAATTTGTTTCTTTCCATGGTTAATCTTATGTTTTATTGTTTCGGATTATTATATTTTTCTAATGTACTTAATTAAATATTTGCACACCATATGTAATGGTAGAATGTAATGGTGCTATTATAGTTTTAAGACCAAACCTTGTTCAAACCTACATTCTAGCAAATAAACGAATTTGATTTGATTTTTGTAATATTTTACATATAAGTTTTTATTGCTTTATTGGCTAGAAAATGTGCCAAATCACATGAATTAAATCGAAGAAAATTAATTTGTGACTTTATTCTACCAAAATACTACTGTCACTCAATAGTTGCCCCCCGAGGCCCGCGCGGAAAGAAATCGCATTTTTCGTTGGCGGGGGCCGTGGGGGTCAGGGTGTCGGTCATTCCCGCTCGTGTCCTGAGTCGTGACCTTTATGTTTTTGGCCTCCTTGCCCATTTTTTACTTCGTAATCTTCGAGTATAAGGTCGTACAGTAACCTGAGACTATTCGTGGCAATATAGGTACTACTAGCAAATCCAAAGCGCGGTCAATTCGCATTGATTCAAGTTTGGCACAGTTTGATTGTATGAGCTACGCCAAACCTTAGTACTATGAGAACATAGGACCACAGGGTTTTCGTTACAGAAACCTCATGGTCCACGCCGAGTACGCCGACGAACAACCGGTAGAAAATGGCACTTTATGCATTCACTAGTTCTACGATTATGTACTACCATCGTAGGACTAGTGGGAATAACTTCTACTTGAGGATTGTTCAGTAGAACTATAGTAGTTATACTGGGAATGATACGAATCCTCCAGCAATGGGCTCTGACCCTGAGATAATTTTGAGTTAGACAGAACCAAAGTGGATTCAGACTGTCGTTCCCACGGTTTTATCAACATACTGGAAATCGGAGGACCGTCTTCCATTGCCCAATAACCGAGATAGCGCGTATAGTCGTATCTATCTGTCCAACATGTCGACAAACCCTTTCGGGATCGACGATCCTGATAGCTAAAGACCATGTCGATGACGAATAGCTTCTTAGTACCACAGGACCCGTTCTTAAATCTATTTTGAGGCAGATATAATAGATTTTTTGCTCTCAAAATAAATGTAAGAAGTTTCTAGCTAGACCAACGACAAACACCGTGATCGGTCTATAATTTGGTAACGTGATGGGGGCCTCGCAGGACTACCTGACTAATGGAGCAGGTGGGTAACACCTGTTGTTAGAAACTGCATTAGTAGTGATTCAAATGATTGTAATAATGTAACAATATTTACGCGTGGATTGTAATAATGTAACAGATTTTCGTCAACATAAAACCTGACAGTAACCTTCAAATCGTAAAAACCTTAGAGGATTTGCATTTCGCGGGTTACTCTGGCGCTTTCACCTTAACGTGTTAAGTAAACGTAATAGTATGCAGTATTTCACAACACCTAATAAATAGTAATTTCATCAAAAAGTATAAAATAATACATCATGATACACACTTTTTCCTTTAGAACTTTCGAAACAAGTCTTGTTCCGACATTATTGGTCATATTTTTCTAAGTTATATTTTTTACTAAAAACCAAACACAATCTATTTGTCTACAGGGCCGTGGGGGTCACGTCAAATACATATTAGCTTCATATCTATGCCCGACGGCCCAATAGAGATGCTCAAAATCGCCTCTGACTCGCGGTCACATGTTGTCCCCCGTGGCCTTAACGGAACTATTGTGTGTCGACCATACGGTGTCCCCCGCGGCCCAAACGTAAAGACTGAAAAATTTAAGCGGCGTTCAACGTGTTAAAACTAGGCAATTTATTTTTATTAATTATTTTCTTTATTTGCTGATGAAAATTCAAATATATTAAAATGAAAAATATAATAAATGGGTTTATAAGAATAATTATTTTTTCAACACACTTGCTCATAAAGTGGCTATAATTTCACCGCAAATAGGCACATAATGACACCTATAATCAAACTGTGAATTTTTCATTACTATTATTCACTAGTGAGTTATAGGGGTTCTTTTTTTAAATTTTATTGGTTGAGTTGCTATGTTCTTAAAAAAGTTTCGATACAAAAAAGATCGTGTTCAATAGTAAAAATAAATTAATGTACCTAGTGCTTGCTCATTTCATGCAACTTTGAATTTAAATAGATAATTTCATCTTGTACGTTTTTAATAAATGAAACTTTCATTCAAATAATACAACTTTTCTTTTCTCTGTAATAAATTTTGTCCGTGGCTAAAACTCTATCCGCGAAAAGTCAAAGATCATCTTTTAGTCTATGGCCATTGTTACAGTATTCATGGTGGCGCCACTGGTCAAGAAAAAATGCATCGCTACGTCAAACTTAGTACATTTATTTTAGTTCCGTGTTTTCCCGCCTGCACAGATAAGTTGGTAGAACTGTAGATGCGCGCGTGTTATATCTTTTTAATTATTTTTGTAATTTTAGCACTGTTTTTAATTGTTCAAGTATATAAAATTGAGATTTCCTTGATTCAGACCAAAATAACGTAGCAACGTCGGCTGTCAGATATCAAGTGACAATGACGTAGGGCGACGTTGAGTCAAGTATATTGTTGATTTAATAATCACCGAAAATATCTTAAAAACAAAGGTTCTAATTTCAAATAAACCTAATTTACATTATTCAAATGATATATTATATCCCGACGTATTTTATAGAAGTAGCTTTTATTGTAGCTTAAAAGACTTGGTTTCCGAACCACAAATACTATTGTGGTATTTGGAATAGTTAAGTCAAGTTAAATGTTTATTTATTATAAGTTCCCAATAAATTAAATAGTTATTATTAAAAGATACTTATAATGTTTCCTACATTTTATCTTGCAATTTTAATAAATTAAATAGTTTCAATCAATTCTCTGAACTATCGGTTGATATTCATATTTTATCTGATAGTCATAAAGATTACAAATAAAAACATATTATATTGCTAAATTAACTTAAGACATTTTAAAATAGTTTCACTACATAGGATTTGTTAATTATTATTTATGCTATATTTAGCTAAAATGAATAACCATTTGCCATTGGTTTATTATGGCGGTAGTCGTTGATGTACTTTTTAATATTTGACGGTTATAAAAGTAGAAGTACCGCTAATTCAGGTTGAGTTACGCTGCAACTGTTGAAGGATAAAGACAGACCCAAAGTAGTATATAAATTGTGTATAGAAAGGATTAAGTTTACATATTGTGGCCTAGTTGTGAAGATACCAAATGTGTAAAAGCTGAAACCTATTTGTATTACTCTAAAGGATCTACAATGTTCATGTAAGTTAATTGATATTATGCTATGAATATTACTGATGACTATGTGTTAGAAATATGTACTATAATATGGTTCATATTGATTGTTGTTTATGTAAACTGATAAATTGATGTAATTTGAGACAGTCCAAGACAATGTCAGGTTGTCTTTGCTTATTACTTTAAAATATGTTCCCGTGGAGTTTCTTGTCCATTCTTCTCCACGAAGACTAGGAACCTAGCGAATGGAATCGAGTTTGATGTAGTTGACAAGACCAAAAGAAATAAAATGAATAGTCTTGTCTTTTGTGCTTTTACTTCATAAAACCCCTGTTCCCAACACACATTTCTTTAGAGGTACTTTCAAACACAGTAAATAACTAGTAATCATCCTGACAAGTTTAATAATTGGTGGATATTAATACATATAGATTTACATACACTTTCTAACATCAGAAGTGGGACAGTCTCTGGCTCTCTGATATAATTTCTAATGGTCTTCCTGTTTTATTTTCATGATCAATGCTGGAGCTGCTGCTGGTGTGATGATGAAAGCTGTGACGCCGATAGCTCACCGCCTCGACTTGGCTATGATGAGAACGTCGACAGCACGTACTCCGACAGCGAGATTGAGAAGCTGCTGGAACCACTTGGCAGCCAAGCCATGGCTTAAATCAAGCAGCAGTACGAATTCGCTAATGTCGGTAAAGGCCTTTAGAGGCTTTGTTTTATTTTAATTTATTTATTCTCTAATAACGTAGTGATAAAAGATCCTAGAAACTGTAAAAATAAAACTAGAATAATTTAGGAAATTGTTGATTCAAAGTTAAGCTCCTTTCTAAAAGTTTTTAATGTACTTACCAGACATCCAAAACTGGTGATGAAAATATTTATAAATTTTTCGTAATGCAAAGCATTACCCTGGCTTGGTTAGTACCCCCAAATTCATGCAGATTGTTAGTTTTCACGAAACAACCAATAATACAATAAAAGATAAATAAGTATCTCATCTTCAATTCAATTAGTGAGATTATGGGATTGGAGATATTCAAATATCTGACGTTATTTTTGAACCTCGTCTTGTAAATAGTATTAATGACAATGTCAATATTTGTTTCCTTGATAATTCTGGTTCTCGCAAAATAAATATTGTGAATATAATGTATAAACGTTACGTAGTATGAAGTTTGAAACTACAATAAAATTATAATACGATCTAAATAGATAAGATTGAATCATATAACGAGGGTAGAATTTTTTTTTTCTCGAAACTCATTTATGGGTCGGTCGGTCTAACTGAGTTAATCAATACAAAAGACTTGTTGATTCATACGAAAACCTGTTTAAAAAAAAAAACTAATACCATTATATTA
This sequence comes from Diarsia mendica, assembly GCA_949316265.1. Lineage (NCBI taxonomy): Eukaryota > Metazoa > Arthropoda > Insecta > Lepidoptera > Noctuidae > Diarsia > Diarsia mendica. Next base: position 14,961,258 of record OX438912.1, on the reverse strand, counting down.
GCTAATGTATGAAGAGCTTTATTATTCTTCAATGCTCAGGGGTTTCCTTATCAAGAATGAACAATAATTCACTTGCTGATAATTTAAATTAAACAATAAAAAAAAACGTGTTTATGAAAACGCAGAAATTAACGTACAACTAATTTGAGAATAAACGATTACAATAACAACACAAATGTCTAGTAGCTAATAACCAGCCAAGCAAACACTGACACAAACCAAAAGTGGGTTCCATTTTTTTTACTAGATGTGGCAATACATGGCAAAATACTAATTAAGTTGTATTACTAATTGAGTATTTTTATTATTTAATATTACCAATGTGATAATTATTCATTTAAATGATTACCTATTTGTTTAAACTTGATTAGGTAGGTTAAACCCTTCGGGGATTACAAGGCGTGATATTAATCTAAAAATTTAAGATAATATGTTAAAATAATAATAATCTGTATTTTTTATGGAATAGTACAAAATGGTAAACTAGATTCGCAATGATATTGTCAGATTGACCGAGCGGTGACTGTTTGGTGATGTAAATGAGATTGTATGATTCAATGGTTAGAGTATACTATTGATTACGATCTGGGTACATTTGAAAAAAATGAAAGTCAAAGAAACAGTACACGATAAAGTCATAGATATGTGGACAGAAATTTTGATGTGTTATTCAAAATGAAACAATAATTATTGTAAATTCTAAGGACAAGCTACGATTTAGGCCAGGTGAAATGGTCTATGAGAATGCTATTGTTTAGAGACTTAAATAGCGTCTGCTATTTAAGTCTCTAAATTTTTTATAACAACTATTGCACCTGGTTAATCAAATGATTAAATGACATATAACTTACGACTTATGACTCATGACTTACAAAAAAAAAAGGGGTGGCTGTGCTTTATAAAAAAAAAGGGTGGCTGTGGCTGTGCCTGTGGGTGTGCCTTATAAAAAAATGTGGCTGTGCCTTATAAAAAATAAAAAAGGTGGCTGTGCCTGTGGCTTATAAAAAAAAGGTGACTGTGCCTGTGGCTGTGCCTTATAAAAAAAGGTGGCTGTGCCTGTGCCTTATAAAAAAAAGGTGGCTGTGCCTGTGTCTGTGCCAATAATATACCATTTTAAAACCAAATAATTTTATTGCCAGAAATGTACTTCAAGGACAAGGTACATAGCAAAATGACCATGTTATATCTTAATGAAAAATGTATAAAGATGTTCTGTGATTGATAAATTGTTTTATCAAAAAATGTACTTCGAGAACGAAGTACATATCAGAATGGCCGTGTTATATCTTTTTAATTATTTTTGTAATTTTAGCACTGTTTTTAATTGTTCAAGTATATAAAATTGAGATTTCCTTGATTCAGACCAAAATAACGTAGCAACGTCGGCTGTCAGATATCAAGTGACAATGACGTAGGGCGACGTTGAGTCAAGTATATTGTTGATTTAATAATCACCGAAAATATCTTAAAAACAAAGGTTCTAATTTCAAATAAACCTAATTTACATTATTCAAATGATATATTATATCCCGACGTATTTTATAGAAGTAGCTTTTATTGTAGCTTAAAAGACTTGGTTTCCGAACCACAAATACTATTGTGGTATTTGGAATAGTTAAGTCAAGTTAAATGTTTATTTATTATAAGTTCCCAATAAATTAAATAGTTATTATTAAAAGATACTTATAATGTTTCCTACATTTTATCTTGCAATTTTAATAAATTAAATAGTTTCAATCAATTCTCTGAACTATCGGTTGATATTCATATTTTATCTGATAGTCATAAAGATTACAAATAAAAACATATTATATTGCTAAATTAACTTAAGACATTTTAAAATAGTTTCACTACATAGGATTTGTTAATTATTATTTATGCTATATTTAGCTAAAATGAATAACCATTTGCCATTGGTTTATTATGGCGGTAGTCGTTGATGTACTTTTTAATATTTGACGGTTATAAAAGTAGAAGTACCGCTAATTCAGGTTGAGTTACGCTGCAACTGTTGAAGGATAAAGACAGACCCAAAGTAGTATATAAATTGTGTATAGAAAGGATTAAGTTTAAATATTGTGGCCTAGTTGTGAAGATACCAAATGTGTAAAAGCTGAAACCTATTTGTATTACTCTAAAGGATCTACAATGTTCATGTAAGTTAATTGATATTATGCTATGAATATTACTGATGACTATGTGTTAGAAATATGTACTATAATATGGTTCATATTGATTGTTGTTTATGTAAACTGATAAATTGATGTAATTTGAGACAGTCCAAGACAATGTCAGGTTGTCTTTGCTTATTACTTTAAAATATGTTCCCGTGGAGTTTCTTGTCCATTCTTCTCCACGAAGACTAGGAACCTAGCGAATGGAATCGAGTTTGATGTAGTTGACAAGACCAAAAGAAATAAAATGAATAGTCTTGTCTTTTGTGCTTTTACTTCATAAAACCCCTGTTCCCAACACACATTTCTTTAGAGGTACTTTCAAACACAGTAAATAACTAGTAATCATCCTGACAAGTTTAATAATTGGTGGATATTAATACATATAGATTTACATACACTTTCTAACACGCGCATCTAGGTAAACCGATTAGTTTTTCCCGCTATTGTGAAAAAAAATCAGAACTCGTTTTAACTGTTGAAGATGGCTTTTTAGTATTATTTTCTTCACAAGTGTGTTGAAAAACGTCGTATGATACACGTGTGTATTGATGATTACCGTCCTCGGCTTTCTTAAGACCCTCACCTGACGGCTCGGGTCTCAATGGCGCCTCAGCGGTAATCACCAACGTTACACACTTGCACCATAATGTACTATGAACTCGCACTTTGAACTAGTCACTTTGTAACACTGCATCTGAATATCCAATCTTTGATTTTGATGGATGACAATGATATGAATCCTACTCCTCCGCTATCTTTTCTGTTTAATTTCGTTGAGGGACCCAAGATCGTTAAAATCGTTTCTCTGGGACTTTGTCGAGCTTCATTGTCTCGGCGCTTTTCTTGTGGCAGGCTTGCAGGAGTTACAGTGGTTTGGGAATAGTGTGGCGGGCTTGTCCCAATTAATAAAAAAGATATGAGAAAAATCCTTATACCCCTTACCCTGACTCTCTTCACCGCGCAGTGTGTCCAGGAAGTCCTGCGTGGCGTCTGCGTGTACAGAGGCGCGTACAGCTTGCGTGGTGCTGTGGCGCGGGTCGCGGGTGGGTATGGGTGGGGGGGCTTTACGGACTGGAACTGATGGTTTTGAACCTAGGAACAACATGGATTTGAAGGAGGTCTTAAAATACAGTACGCATAAGATCCGTTCGGAGAGAAGCCGGAAGAAACAGACAGACAGACAGACAGAACAGAATTTAAAAAAATATATAATTAGGGTACTGGTAAGTGACCGATACTTAAAACATGTGATTGTACGACCAAACTTGAAATCGCGAAAAAGAATTAGCCGTTCAGTACATATAAGTTAGCCCTGCTGGTCAAAATGCACTGAGGAGATGATGTTTTCGCGATTTCAGGTTTGGTCCCATTGTAAAATTCGCTTGTTATAATCACGTCTTTTAGTATCGGTCACTAATTACCAGTCACCCTATATTTTAAGCACCGTATAATACTTTCAAATGCACATCGTTACATAAGCTGTTATTTTGAAATTACAAAGATACACTTCAATTTTATCTAAGTATACAGTTGATATTAAATAGACTTACCTTGTGCACTGTCAGGACTCACGATGTACACCAGTTTGCCTGATGCATTAGCCAGCTTAGCGGAGGCCTCGTTCAATTTCTACAACAAGCAGGCAATGATGCATTACAATTTTATTGTTGTTACATTTTATGAACATATTATGAACAATAAGCCAATCTGAACATTATTATTAACAATAGGCCAATCCGAACATTATTATTAAAGATAGGAATGTCCGAAAGTTATTATTAAAAAATAGGCCAATCCAAACATTATCATTAACAATAGGCCAATCTAAACATTGTTACTAACAATAGGTCAATCTGAACATAATTATCCACAATGGGCCAATCCGAACATTATAATTAACAATAGGCCAATGTGGACATTTTTATTTGTTATTGTAGCATATCCCAAAAGCAACTCTTTCCGAATAGAGTGTCTTTCTATACGTCTAATGCCATGAATCAAGTTATGCATTATTAATCAAAAGGGTGTTAATAGACCCTTAACGAAGCCGAAAGATTACGATTTTTTTTGTTCGACACTTACCTGTTTTTGTTTTGTAGATATTGAAGGTTCCAACTTTTTCAAGGTTTTTTTTTTAAGTTTTTGCCAAAAACTATTAAAAGACGGGTATTTTTCACCTGAAGTTTTGTCCTAACGCAAGTTCTAAAAGATCTGTAAACCAGGACTTACCTTTGGTTGTCCGGCACTGTCACAGATGGCGCGACTAGCGTCACACAGCTCCCGCAGATGTTGCAACATGGCTGCCTGTTCTGCTGGGTCCTTCGAGCCGCATAGTGTGTGTGAGTCTGCCAGAATTAACATCATTTAGTAAATACGGAGCCCGTATCTTAATAATAACTGCCACTCGGGTCGATCTTTAGTCGTGCTTGCCTATTTTGGTCCGTGTATGGGTGACCATCCATTTCATACACACGTGCCTCGAAAAGCACTTTAAGACTTTGGTCCCGGGTGTCATTTTAGAATCTTTGATAGGCGTTAACGGTAGTCAGTGGGCTGAAAGTTTGACAACCAGTCTTACCAAAGGGTATCGTGTTACCCAATAAGAACCGGGTAGTAGTTGCTCCATGTAAAATTCTGGTATTCAGCTGCATCCAGTTAGACTGGAAGCCGACTCCAACACAGTTGGAAACAGGCTGGGCAGATGATGAGTATATAAAGTAAATGATTATAGTACTACTAACGAAGCAGTCTAATATATAACAACCCACCTTGTACTACTTGCGGCATCAGCTCAATGACGGTTGTCACGGCACGCTCTGCCGCTGGGTAGTCAGGGTTCTTGCCGTCTGGAGTACACAGAATGGATTTATCAATCTTACTATATTATGGGTGATCCCCTGATAAGATTTCACAGAATGTGGGAACGTTAGGACAGGTTTAGCCTTCTAATGTACAGGAATATAAAAATACTAGCTTTTCTATACATAGCCGATAAATGGATAATCCAACACAACAATATTTTTTCAATTCCAACCAGAAGCTCCTGAGATTAGCGCGTTCAAACAAACTCTTCAGCTTTACAATAATTAGTTTAGATATCAGCAGACGTACCCTGTGTGGCTGCGGCGAGTGCAGCGACTGCAGCGTTGAGTTGCGCCAGTTTGCGGGACAGCTGGTGTTGTAGTGTGGAACTGTCAGCTTGCTTCAGGTTCTGGATCACTACCGGCTGCAGAAGACGATGGGAAAATATACTTCATAGACTTAAAAAGGTGTTATTGTTATGTAATCGGGCGTATGGAAATCCTTGACATTAAAATGTTTCACATAAAGAACCAGGTTCGGATGCAGTTCATGGAGAAAGTGCGGTAGTCCGTGGCTGCACTTGGTGATGAGGTCAGCCGGGAATGGTGATACCAGTCGGGGGTGTGCCCCTGATACATTAGTAATACACACATCAACACGGTCTAGGGATATTTCATACTCAATTAAATAACTCGAAAAGTACTGGCCGCATTGGAATCTCTAATACACCGATTTGTTTGTAATTTATCTCAGACTAATTCCAAATTCAAATTTTTGAAAATTCTTTTGTTTCGGTGGCATAAAAATGTCTTTATGTATAGGAGAGGGAATTTTCATTTGTGCGAAATTTAAAAAACAATACGAATTACGTTTAGTTTCAGTTTTTTTTCATTTTTAAACGAAAGATAAAGTTAAAATTGAGGTATTGTAGCCATGCAACGCCGACATTTGACGAGGGCGGAGATGTTACGAGCTGTGGGAATGCTGGAAGCTGGATCTGTTCAGCGTAATGTTGCTGAGGCCATAGGGACCCATCAAAATGTAATTTCAAGATTGGTGGACACGCTATCGTGCCACAGGTGAAGTAGCGGAGAGGCACCGGGGGCCAAGTCGCATCACTACCCCCAGACAAGACCGATTTTTGCAATTTACTGCGCGAGCTCAACCAAATGCAACGGCGACTCAATTGGTCCAAAGGCTGCGAGTGGAACACCAAGTGCTTGTGAGTGACCAAACTGAAAGAAGGCGACTGCATGAAAGCAAGCTACGCTCTCGTAGACCACTCCGGGTCCCACCTTTACGGAGAGGCAATCGTGGACGACGATTAGAATGGGTTCGGAACCACGTGGACTGGGGCCGTGAGCAATGGTCCAATGTGCTGTTCACGGATGAATCCAGGTTCGGCTTCCATCCAGATTCACGAAGGACGCGTGTTTGGCGAGTTCCTGGACGATGGAGCCGTCTCCAGAACCCTCAGGAAGTTTACCCATACCAAGGAGGAACAATTATGGTTTGGCCAGGAATTCGTCTTGGAGGACGGACGGATCACGTTTGGGTGCGGGGCAATATGACGGCAGAACGATACGTCCAACAGGTGCTGGGGCCCGTAATCTTGCCCCACAGAACACAAATGGGGCAAGATTTCCTGCTCATGCACGACAATGCCCGGGCACACACGGCGAGAACGGTAGCAGCTTGGTTACATACACATAATGTTAGGGCCTTAGACTGGCCTGCTCAATCGCCAGATCTAAATCCCATTGAGCATGCGTGAGATATGCTGCAAAGAAGAGCTCTGAAGGAAGTTCCTGAAAATTTGGCTACAGAAGATCAACTTTTTGCGCAAATCAGAAGGACATGGGACAATATTCCGCAGCAAGACATTGACAACCTTGTTCTGAGCATGCCGAATCGTTGCCGATGTGTTATGAACATCATGGGCGCTTTCTCAGACTACTAACTTCAAGTTTATAAACACAAATTAAATGATTTTTCTATTTTTTTCAGTTTTTACTCACAAATTAAAAGTTAATTCATATACGGTTTCCGTCTATGCTTCATTTTTTTTCCATAAAATCCTGAAATTTTAATCAGTACCTTAACCATTATTAAAAAATGGTAGAATATTAAATAACGTATATTTTGAATATATACATGTCATATAAATAATTAACACATTGATAGTAATTCGCTTTTTTAAAAATATCCCTAGACCGTGTTGATGTGTGTAGTATGAACAGTGGGTTTTTAGTCGGTTAGAATCCGATATAGCCCTTCGCTCGCCATAGGAGAAGGGTATCCATGAGGATTTTTCCACTCAAAAAAAAGACACGGATGCAAAAACAGCAAACTTTTTTTTTTGTGGGTGGTAAATCATCAAATGACTCCTCCCGGGCAGAGCGGTAGGGAGTGTCTGACTTCTACTGACTAAACACTACTCATGTTCCTTCTTAGCCTTTTGTGTCGAGGCCACGGTATCTCTTTCGAAGAATACAGCACCCTCTCGTTCGCAAAAATGTAAACAATCGCTCAAGCAAAGGGTGTGATAACTAATGCAATCCTAATCTAAGCCTATTTGCAAACCGTTTTATAATAAAAGAAGAAAAAGTTTACAGTATTTATGAATTCTACGTTACCTTCTTCATCTGCTGTTCTGCGGTATCCAAGTGTTTCTTAGCTCCAGACACGCTGCTTACGAACTTGATGCGCTGCTTCTCTTGTTGTGGTGATAGTACTACCTCGGCACCTGTCGGGAATATTTAAGTTATTGTTTTAACAAAAAGAAAGGCGAAAATCATTCATCTGTCCTCAGCCATTCTGTGTAATGGATATATTTCGTCCTAACACGATCCTAGGCCAAACCGTTTAATCAAGTCAGGATACACGAACCCAAACAAAGCCATTACACTGCACCTAACCCGGACGTAGCGCTCATCGGCCGCTCCCGCGTCAGCGCTTGCTGCGCTCGCTCGGCTCACGTTTTATTTTGTTATGAGGCCCGAGTTTGGCCTAGGACAAAATATTTAGCCTGAAATTGGGTTTGACCGGTTACATAATATATAAACAGCTTACCCTGTCGAGCAGCCTTGCATGCCTGTACAAGCTTGTCAAGACTATCACCAAGTTGTTTCTGTGAGCCCAACACTTGCTGCTTCATCTCCGGTTTCTTGTCAAGATGTGGTGCACACGATGACGTCAGCTCACCAGCTGTACTACGCAGGTTCTCAGCGACTGTGATCAGTTTATCAGCGCAGCCTGGCTCTGATATGGTCGGGGCTGCGATCTATTATAAAAGTGAAATGAAACACTTGAATACAGTCCCAAAATCTCGTTGTTTTAGGGCTTCTTCTTCTCTGACGCGGATAACTTTAATGGCGCGATTCAGGATTTTGATGTTAGTTCCTAGTTATTGTGATAGGTAGTACGTTAGTTTTTTTCTGTTGTAGTGAAAAAGTACTCCAACATAGGTATTGTTTGAGTTATTTTTGTAGTGTGGCTACAATTATTAGCATCAACATATTTTGGTAAAAAGAACAATAAAAAATCTTGTTTGTGATATGTTACTGAAAGCCAAATAAATCAATAAGCCCTTTAGTACTGTTCCTGTGCTGTTTACTTTCGTACTATTATGGATATTAAACCAAATTAATTTAAAAAGGACCTCTTTTTTTTTTCTTCGACATAATAATAATAATGATTTATTTCTCGCCCCAAAATAGGTGCTTCAGAGAGGTAACAATACAAAATCCGTAACAGCAATAATTATACTGTGGGAGACTGGTGCCTAAACTAGACCGCGAGGTCTGTATTTCAGGACACTTTGACTAACCTGTGCCACATTCAGCAGTCCCTGTGCAGCATCAGCAGCCCGTGCCCCTCGGTAGTCCAGCTCAGCAGCAGCGACAGTATCCGGAACTAACTCCGTCAAACGCTGCACGAGCGACAGCAGCTCAGACGCTTTGGCGCAACAAGTTGTTGATAGAGACATCACCTGGACAAAATGTGGACGTTTAGTTTTATGACTTGAGTGTGAAACACCAGGCTTAAAGAATAGGAGTTGTGTAAGATGAAAATACAATGAAACCTGGTTAAGTGAAACCTCAATGGACCTAAAAATTTGTCTCACTTATAGAGGTATTCCACTTACCCAGTGTCTCAGATATGTTGTGTTGAGTGTTGGGACATCAGCATGAGTTCCAGTTATGGGGGTTTCTCACTTATTCAGGTCTTACTTAACCAAGTTTCACTGTAATTAAAAGGAGAAATCGGTGGAAGCCATTGGTGGTATTCGGTATGAAACCTCCGAAATCCATCAGAACTGCTCTTCAGGTTTTTTTTTTACCCACGACGGAACGGAGACGGTATATGCGTTTGGGGTGAGAGGTTGTTTGTGTGTTTGTTTGTTTGTGTGTTTGTTTGTTTGTTTGTGTGTTTGTGCAAATACATGTTGCCATTTTTCTCCAAAACTACTAGGCCGATTTTGATGCAGTTTTCAGTTATGGGTTCGGGTTTGATTGGTGCATGTTCTTAGATAGGTGTTACGGTGACAACTCACCAGGGGGCGCTGCAGCAAACATTTTTTGTGCAAATCAAAGTTGCCATTTTTCTCCAAAACTACAAGTCCGATTTTGATTTTGTTTTCAGCATAACTGTTCTGTTTTCAAAAAAACCCAAGAATGTCCGTCGGGAGCTGAACATTGCTAAACCAGTTCATTTAATGGCAGCCCCCGACGGACATTCTTGGGTTTTTTTAAGGTGGGTGTTTTATGTTATTTTATCCTTTTTTCAATTAATTTTTAACAGTCGTGGGTTTTTTCAAAATTTTTAATTTTGCTTTTTTTTAAGTAAAACTTTGCCCCCCACTAGGAATATCTCCTGTATCGTGGGTGCGTTTACAAACATTTAAACTCACATACACAAACACCCAGACCCGGAATAACTATCTGTAGACTGTTTGGTCTTGTAGAATATTTTTTCCGTGCAGGGATCGAACACGCGGTACCACTGCACTAAATGTGTCATCATGCGTCGTTGTGTGTATTGTATGTAACTTTTTTACAAATACCTAATCAGCTTGTTCGCTTAGGATTTGTGTGGTTACGCCTAGTTCGTATGTAGCCTTGTAAATGGAGCCACTGTAAAAATATACAGAACAAAAACAAGTTAGTTTTGAGACTAACCTGCGTCTCCTGCGCGCTATGAGTCTTAGGTCCGGCTGCGACACTCATTTTCGCAGATGCGGCTGCGAACTTGGCTGCAGCATCTCCTAGACCCTGTAACACACGTTTTTAATAAAAAACGTTTCCAAATATTCCTGATAGGCTTCCTCTCTATGTTTAAAAGTCTCTATCTATCTAAAATAAAAATAAAAAGAGGAAAGATTTGATTTTTTGTTTGTTACGATTTAACGCAAAAACTATTTGGCCAATTTTTGAAATTCTTTCACCAATAGAAAACTACATCTTTACCGAGTAACATAGGCTATATTATTATCAATGCTAGTTTTATATGACTACTTCATGACTTCACCTGAGGTGTTCCAGCGTTCTCACATATCTCCCGACTAGCTTCACAGAGCGCTTTCAAGTCTTGTGTCATGGCGGCCGCCGCTGGACCGTCCTTAGTGGCTGACAATGCACGAGAATCTGAAAGAATACCGGAATTAGCAGGATGGAATTGAAGCAGTTGTGTCTAAATGCTCCAAACGGTGTGAAATTTGTGTGTCGCGATATACTATGTAGCTTACATTAAATCTATACTAATATTATAAAGAGGTAAAGTTTGTGTGTTTGTATATTTGTTAAATTGTAAGGGGTAATCTCGGGATCTACTGAACCGATTTTAAAAATTCTTTCACCAATAGAAAGTCACATTATTGCTGAGTGTCATAGGATAAATAAACAACCGAAAAATAAAAAGGCTTTTACGTGGTAGTCCGTTTTGCAAAGTGAATCGGAGAAAAATCCAAAGCATCGGAGGGCGCGGGATGGTTTCGGGTTTAATTCGGTTCGCGTTCGTGCTCGCTTCGGGAGAAAGGGGCGTGGCCTTTTACATCTGATCTGAGAGGTAGGTACCCGCGGTCGGCTCCTTACGCAGCGGACGTCCCCGAAATTGAATTTTTCGAAACATAATTAGCACACTTTCGACTAATTAGGCCCAACGAAGTGGGCACGGGTCAGCTAGTATGCAATACGGCGCTAACAGAGAATTACTTATTACCGCCAAAAGTAGTCACTTTTATCTTTAATCAGTAATTCTCTTAATTTATCAAGTCTAGAAACATGAAAAGTGATTTTAAAAATATTACAGGTTATTTACTAGCACTGATAGTATTTTGAATTTTTCAAATATGATGTGACTAGCTGACCCGCGCAACTTTGTCTGCGTCACATAAATATAGCTATAACCTTTCTCGATATATCGACTATCCGACATTAATTAAGCTAAATCGTAACAAACAAAAAATCTTATCTTTCCTCTTTATTACAATAGTTTAGATGGTTTAGATTAGCTTAGATTATATTAAAGTGTGAATTACTATAAAATCTATCTCTTACTGTTAAATATACTATAACACTCTGTACTTGTAAACATTATGATGCAGTAAATATTTTGAATTTGAATTTCCCGGAGGTCAGCCAGAATCCCCCGTACCTATATTGCGACGCAACCCGCGTAATTATTTTTCCGCGCGGGTATTTTTACATTGCGATATCTTCTAAGATATTTGTTTAAACTGTATAGAGTAAAGAGCACAAATATTCTATATTAAATTTCCGTTCTAACGAACACATTTATTTAGATATAGATTAATACCATATGGGTTAAATAAGCTTCGCAAAAAATAATTCTTTTTAACCTAACATTTTAATAATAAAAAATGGTTACAGTGAGTCAATCTTAAAAGATAGACAGATGCTGTCGCGGACTTTTTTTTAGAACTTTTAAAGACGAATAATTACTTCATACATGATATTCTCGTAACTTAAACCGTTTTCGCAGCGCACGCAACGGAAGCTCTCAGAAAGGAATTTTCTTTTCCCGTTTTTGCAACATTTCTCATTTATGCTCCGCTCCTATTGGTAGAAGCGTGATGTTATATAGCCTATAACCTTCCTCGATAAATGAACTATCCAACACAAAAAGAATTTTTCAAATCCAACCAGTAGTTCCAGAGTTTATCGCGTTCAAACAAACAAACAAACAAACAAACAAACAAACAAACAAACTCTTCAGCTTTATAATATTAGTATAGATTGTAGAGTAAAAGAAATAAGATGTGGGTGGCGCTAGTTTCGCGTTTAGTGGCGCCTTAATATAACTGCCTCGCGTTTTGAAATACTTTTTAAGTGATATCCACAGATTATGTCAAGCAGACAATATGCGGTAGTTTCGAGTGATGAGCTGTTATCGTCCTTCTTTTTGGAAGTCGGTTAAAAACTAGATGAAGTTGGTCTGTGTTGCGTATCCGATTCGACTACTCGGAAAAGAAGCATCCAGACAAACTCAGGCTAGTACCTTTTTAAGTCAGACCAGTCAGACCACCCTTTTAAATAAACTAAGTCCAGACCTTTTTGAAATCAGACCAACCTTTTAAATTCAGACCAGTATCTTTTGAAGTCAGACTACTCAGACCATGAGTTTTAAAACAATTACTTACCGTGTATAACTTCTCGCAGTAGTTTAGGAATAGATTCCACGGCTTGGTGTGCAGTTTCGTAGTCTGGACGCTCACGATCTGATGGTCAGAAATCGTATAATATGTATTCATACATAGTACATAATGTTCATGTGACGGAGAACAAATTAAACAAAATTAAATAAAAGAGTAAAAATAATGTACGCAGCTGAAAGGGGGGTACCTAAAAAAAATACATCGTTGGTAATCTGGTAAGGCCCAAAGGGAGGCCAAGATACATGCGTCAGACAGCATCACCTGTCTGGCATGAATTCTGAAATGAACCTTTTTGGCGCAGCCGTGAGGCACACAGCACATACCTACTATGTAGGTATTTCCATTTTTGTATTTTTTTTATTATTATTATTATTGTGTGTGTGCTTGATGTACTGACGTCAAATAAACATTTTTTCTTTCTTTCTTTCATTCTAAGATCCTGCAACAAAAGTGTGTAGGTCTGAGGTTAAGTCATAACATTCATCACAAGTAACACAAACCTGCGGTAGCAGCGGCGAGTGCAGCGATGGCTGCGTTGAGTTGCGCCAGTCGGTCTGACAGTCTGTGTTGTAATGTAGTTGGGTCTGCTTTCGTCGTCTGGCTCTGTAACGGCTGTAGGCAAAATACCTTGTGTTGGTCATTTTTTTATAATAAAATTAAGACAAATTGTACGAGAGCAGCGGTGGCCCACTGGTATCACCACGACATACGAACAGTAACTCGTGGTTCGAACCCAGGCAGGCGCATTACTTTATGTAATTTATTTCATCACCGCTGCTCTCCAAACGGTGGAAACATTGTGAGCAAACCGGTATGTCTTAGAACCAAAAAATTCGAAGATATGTGTAAATGATACAATTAATTAAGCTTAAACTTCACATTATTTAATGAGTGTGTACTAACCTCTTTCAATTGTTTCTCAGCGGCATCGAAGTGGTTCTTAACACCAGATACGCTGCTGATGAACTTGAGACGATGCTTTTCTTGCTGGGCTGATGGTGAACCTTCTAAATAAATATTTTATATAATAAATGAATACGTGATACGTACTAAATAATAACACTGGTCTGTACAAAGTCAAAGTCAAAGTCAAAGTCAAATATTTTATTTCAATTAAGCCATTACAGGCACTTTTGAATGTCAGAAGGACGGAAGAAGAACGAAACTACGAGTGCAATACGTCATTCCGAAAGTCACCACGCCGAACCACACACCACCGAATGCCCGCAACAACGAACACTGCGAGCACGAAAGCACGCAGCGACGCACACCGCAACAACGAATGCTCGAGACCCCGAATCACGGAACAACGAATGCACGCCGCAACGTGCAACCGCCGCCCCGCGACCCGGTGCCCCGCACACCCGCCGCCACGGCACACGCCGCCGCGCGCCCCCGCACCCACAGCACCCGCCGCCGGTAACATCCGGCGCCGCGCAGCCCGACGCAGCAACTCCCGAAACGACGCATTGCACTCCTACGCTACAGTCACAATCACAAGGCATAATAACTTGTGAAAGTACTGTAGTTGCCAGTTCCCTAACGTAGATCTCATGAAGAAGAACGGGCAAGAAACTCCATGGACACTCTTTTAAATCAGAATTTGTTACAAAATCTTGGTACACTATGTCATTCATGTTGAGATGGTATATGTGAGAACTATGTAGCAAGACGTGCAAGTTAAGAGCGTCCAGAGTAAAAAGATATAAAAAACAAATCAAAGAAAAATATATAAACCATGGTAGCTAAGAGATGACCAGTCTCCACTGACAGCGCCCGTTCACGAACATGACGCATGGATCAGCACCACCTAACTCAACCATTTTGAAGGGAACTAAATGATCCGACACACCCGCCACCATCAGCGAGACATTTGAGTGAGCATGACATTCTCTCAGCCACCAGGGCAACGTCACTAAAATATAACTAAATGTAAAAAGTGGCTTTAAATAGTACACAGAACTCACACATGTGCCATGCAATTATACAATATTAAGACATTGAATCTATACAATGCAAAGATATTTTTACAATCTTCTGCAGCCTCTACAATAACTTCACATGATAATCGATTTATTTGCCCCTAAGGTTGTGGAGCAGGACTAGCATTGAGCCAAGCATTTTTATCATCAATGTAATCCCCCAACTTATAGTATGCTTGCCTACATAGTGTGCGTTTTACACAAGTTTTAAATTTCGTCTCACTCAGTTGAAGAATGTGAGGGGGTATTTTATTGTAACATTTTAAACAGTACCCCATGAAAGATGAGTCTACTTTAGCTAACCTGAAACCTGGCTGAACTAGTTGGTCCCTATTCCTCGTATTATAGTGGTGTCTATCACCTCTTTTGCTAAACAAATGCAGATTTTTCCTAACGTACATGATGTTTTCATAGATGTATTGACAAGGTACTGTCATGATGTTAATTTCCTTAAACAGCTCTCTCAGAGAATCGCGCCTTCGTAGACCATATATGGCTCTAATGGCTCTTTTCTGCAGAATAAATATAGATTCGATGTCTGCAGCCCGTCCCCATAGTAAAATACCGTATGACATAACACTATGAAAATAGCTAAAATAGACTAGTCTCGCGGTATCTACGTCAGTAAATTGACGGATTTTCCTGACAGCATATGCTGCTGAACTCAGCCGTCCTGCAAGAGATGTTAAATGCGGACCCCACTGTAGCCTCGAGTCAATCGTTATCCCCAAGAAAACAGTTTCATCGACAAATTCAAGTTTCTCTTGATTCAATACTATGTCACAATCTGCACTTTTGACATTTGGTAGAGCAAATCTTATGCATTTCGTTTTTTTCCCATTTAATACTAAATTATTAACGGTGAACCAATTATGAAGGATTGAACATTAAGGATAATTAATCAATTTTTATACTTTAAGTTTAATAATATCTTTTTTAACAAAATTACCCTGTATAATAAATTTACCCTGTATATTAAAATTACCCTGTATATTAAAATTACCCTGTATAATAAAATTACCCTGTATAATAAAATTACCCTGTATAATAAAATTACCCTGTATAATAAAATTACCCTGTATAATAAAATTACCCTGTATAATAAAATTACCCTGTATAATAAAATTACCCAGTATAATAAAATTACCCTGTATAATAAAATTACCCTGTATAATACAATTACCCCGTGCAATAAAATTACCCCGTATAACAAACTATCGACAATTCATCTGCATAGAACATATATTTTTTATTTGCATTATCTACCATCCTGTGTGAAAATAACTTACCCAGTTGAACTGTCTTGCACACCTTTACAAGCTTATCAAGACTATCATCAAGTTGTTTCTGTGAGCCCAATACTTGCTGCTTTATCTCCGGCTTGTTCGTCAGATGTGGTGCACACGATGACGTCAGATCCTTCGCTGTGTTGCGCAACTTGTTAGCCGCTGAGATCACTTGGTCACCGCAGCCTGACCCTGATATGGTCGGGGCTGTGATCTATTTCAGACAAAAAGTATTGAATACTGTTAAAGAATCCCATCGCTAAATAAAAAATAATTCCACAGTTCAAAAAAAAGTCTGTAATGTGTCAACTTTATCTGTAAATTAACTGTTTTCAAAACTACCTCATATTTCTTTGTTAAAGCGCATTCAATTGTGATTGAATCTTTAGTAGTGCAAGACCTTATCGAATTAAAAATATTTTACCGTCCAAAATCTTTAAAGATGAGCACAGTATTTTAATAAACAACCAATACTCCAGTTATCATAATCGTATAAGGATTATGTCAAAAAGAGTTACGATATGTAAGACCTGCAATAATCGAAATAGTTTGATCTTCATTTTAAAGATACCAGTTTGACTAACCTGTGCGATGTTAAGTAGTCCCTGTGCAGCATCAGCAGTGCGTGCACCACGGTGGTCTAGTTCAGCAGCTTGTGTTGCATCCGGTACTAACTCTGTTAGACGTTGGACTTGTGTCAACAACTCGCCCGCCTTGCCGCAAGATGCCGCTGTTAGATCTATCACCTACACAAGATGTTTTTCGTTAGGATTGAGGTAAATTGTTTGAGGATTACAAGAATGCAGCAACCAGGATCCAAAAATATAAAAACAGTAAGTAATATGGGCAAGTTTTTATTTTATTGAAAGATTGGCAATTATTTTAACATTTGGTGATTGATATTTTATTTAATTGTATTAGTATGTAATGTTGGGCTTAGGTTCTAAAAACACACAAAATCACAGAATCACCCGGTCGCCAAATCTCGGAAGGTGGAAAGACTGATGGGAAGCTTTTTGGATTAGTAGCTCTAGGTATCTGAACAAAAATTAAATACACGTGTAAAAACACGCATCTTTACCTGCTTCCCATATGCCGTATGAGTCTTCGGTCCAGCTACGACCATCATCTTGGCAGATGCAGCGGCAAACTTGGCTGCAGCATCTCCCAGACCCTGTAAAATACTCGTTTTTACTTACCCCGATGCTATATTATGCTTATTTAAATTGAGAAATTTTGTTAGACACTTTGTTATGAGTTTTTAAACTGACATGGTCACTAACATTATTATTAATATTGAAAACGGGATATTTACCATGTTTAGTGTTTAATTTAGTATCGGAAAATAAAACTGAACATGATAAATATCCCGTTTTCAATATTAATAATACTTTGTTATGACTTTTATTTACACTTTAACGCATTTATCAAAGACACACAGGTACATGTCAAGTATCTTATGTCTGGGCAAAGTATTTCAAATCCAGAAAGATCCCGTGGGATGCTTCTTAACTTTCAAATGAGCCATCAAAATAAACTTATACTAATCTCAACTTATTAAAAGTTTGGTTTATAGGGAAAAAAAGTTGGCTACATTCGATATTGTCTCCTCTATCACATCGAACCAGCACAGAAAATTTAAACAAGTGTCTATTGACTGCTGCGAATCACTTTTCGACTTCCACTCACCTGAGGTGTTCCAGCGTTGTCACATATCTCCCGACTAGCTTCACACAGCGCTTTCAAGTCTTCTGTCATGGCGGCCGCTCCTGGACCGTCCTTAGTGGCTGACAGTGCACGAGAATCTGAAATTATACAGGTTTTTAACACCATCCAAATGAACAAACACACCCCAACCGCAGTAGTTTTTCAAAATCAATAGAAATTATTCTTAGAAAATAGATTATTATTTTATTTAACAAAAAAAAGATTACGACTAATTTTTAGAGCCAAAACTTACTAAGGAGGATTCTTGGACATGCGTTTCCGAGGACAACCTTTAAGGAAAGTCTACTGGAATAACTTATATAGTACAGAGTACATCTGTCTTCATAGGTGTTTAATTTAACTTACGAGCTCTAAACAGTTTTTCCTTTCGCATATATTTTCGTGTAATTGCAGTATTGATTTTGCTTTATTATATCAAAACCTTAACTTACCGTGTATAACCTCTCGCAGTACTTTAGGAATAGTTTCCACGGCTTGGTGTGCCGTGGCGTAGTCAGGGTGTTCGCGATCTGATCAAACAAACGAGAATACATACAAATTATGCAAAAAAATTTGCTTATAGCGTCCAAATGACAAAAGAGCTGATATGGAATTGCTGCAATAATTTTTTTGTCATTTAGGAATGGCAAACAAAAATATACAATATATAACACAAACCTGCGGTTGCAGCGGCGAGTGCAACGATTGCCGCGTTAAGCTGTCCGAGACGGTCTGACAGTCTGCGTTGTAATGTAGTTGGGTCTGCTTGACTCGTCTGGGTCTGTAACGGCTGTAGACGAAATACCTTTCGTTACTTAATCACAATTTTATTGGTAAAGTCAAATAAAATACCCATTATTAGGAAAAAAATAATACGAAATAAAAAAAGATATTTAATTATAAGCCAAAACTTAACTTTTATTTTAAAAGGTTAACGTCTGTGAGTTTGTACTTACCTCTTTCAATTGTTTTTCAGCGGCATCGAAATGGTTCTTAACACCAGATACGCTGCTGATGAACTTGAGACGCTGCTTTTCTTGCTGGGCTGATGGCGAACCTTCTAAATTAATTATTTTTATGAGATGTATGCATGTATATGCATGTATTATGTGATGGTAATTTAATTTTATGCATTAATTATGCATAAAATTTAATCCATCACATAATACAGGTTGTGCTTGTGCCAACGATATTTCTAAGGAAACAGAATGAAGTTTGTAATCACGCTGAATAATAAAACTGTTCTGTACAATAGAGTCAAACATTATTACTCAACCATACAGTATAATCGTTTTCTTTGGAATTATCATCAAGTACAATGATCTTTTATTATGGTATAACCAATAGGGAAAAAAATACTTATACAGGGTGCAATTGAAGTCATGAGCATTATTCAAAACTAAGACACTACTCACGATACTAATTGCATTAGGGCTACTATTTCGTAAATCAAAAATATTATTAATGTTAGTATGGAAAACCTTAAATTGTAGTAAGTCATACTGCAAAAGGCTTATTATTATTGTAAATAAACACTAAAAGTACTTAGTAAAAAAAAAAAAAATGTAGGTACTCCTTACAAAAAACGTCAATAAGTCTTGAAGTATCAAAATCTTAACGCACAGTACAACGCGGAACGAAAAAAAAGTAAACAAACATCAAATAATACTAATAACTAGTCATTGCGGCCGGCCGACACGCGCGCGGTATATCCGTACAAGTAGCATTAACAAAATATTTTTGATTTGCGTAATAGTAGCCCTAATGCAATTAGTATCGTGAGTAGTGTCTTGGTTTAGAATAATGCTCATGACTTCAATTGCACCCTGTATAGTAAAATTATCCTGTATAACAAAATAACCCTGTATAACAAAATTACACTGTATAATAAAATTATCCTGTATATCGTAATTTATACTGTATAACATAATTATCCAGTGAAACAATAACCCTGTGTAACAAAATTACCCTGTATAACGCAATTACACTGTAGGTATATCAAAATTACCCTAACAAAATTACCCTGTATATCCAAATTACCCTGTATAACAAAATTATACTGTATATTCAAATTGCCCTGTATAACAAAATTATACTGTATATTCAAATTGCCCTGTATAACAAAATTACTCAGTACAGCAAAATTACTCTGTATAACAAAATTACACTGTCTAATAAAATTATCCTGTATATCGTAATTATACTGTATTACATAATTATCCAGTGTAACAATAACCCTGTGTAACAAAATTACCCTGTATAACGAAATTACACTGTATATCAAAATTACCCTGTATAACAAAATTACCATGTATATCCAAATTACCTACCCTGTATAACAAAATTATACTATATTTCAAAATTATCCTGTATAACAAAGTTACCCTGTATCACAAATTGAGTGTTTGTCATACAAGGCGACTGTATTGTTTATCTTGTGTAAAAAAATAATAACTCACCATGTTGAGCAGTCTTGCAAGCCTGTACAAGCTTGTCAAGACTATCATCAAGTTGTTTCTGTGAGCCCAACACTTGCTGCTTCATCTCTGGTTTGTGCGTCATGTGTGGATGACATGATGACGTCAGATCTGATGCTGTGCTGCGCAGCTTCTCAGCTGATGTGACGAGCTGCTTCTGGCAATGAGGATCTCCAATGGTTGGGGCTGTAGCCTGTGTGGGAAGTCAGTGGGGATTAAAGTTGGAACGTACAAATTGAGGCCATAAGAACTTGAACTCAAAATTGAACAGGCTTTACAGTTACTAAACAAAAATTGATGCACAGGAGTCTAGAGCTCACAAAATATGCAAGGAAAATGTGCCAGCCCGAAGCTTTAGAACCGATTACCTCTGGGGTTGAAACTTGGCATCAGCAATTATAAGATAAAACAGCACATACTATGTGAAGCTATAAGGTTAGGGGGTGGTGGATTATGGTAACTTGGTAAGAGAGCTAAGGGTCGAGTTAAAATACCGTGCGATTACATCGGCGAAACCTAGTTATGGATTTGTTACACCATTATGACTGAACTTAGTTATGAAAAACAACAGCAATAATCTTTTTTTTTTTGTAATTATCTGGTTACCTGTGCCACAGTAAGCAGCGCCTGTGCAGCATCAGCAGTGCGTGCACCGCGGTTGTCTAGTTCAGCAGCTTGTGTTGCATCCGGTACTAACTCTGTTAGACGTTGGACTTGTGTCAACAACTCGCTAGCCTTGCCGCAAGATGCTGCTGATAGTGCTATAATCTGTGAAAAGTTTTTTGGTTAGGACTGTCACTGCTGAAAACACGTGTCCAGTGAGGTAACCAAGACGTTTTAAAGAAGTATTGTTTAAATGCCATTCCAGTGTAGGAAAGGGAAAGAGCTATACAAGATACCTAGCACCATCTCTTTTCCACACTGGAGATAGATTAAAATAATACTGCTCTAAAATGTCATGGTAGACCAGATCTGTTCATAGAATTCAAATAAAAGAGACAAAATAGCCAACTTTAATAGCTTCTCACCTGTTTTTCGTGTGCATCTTGAGCTTTAGGACTGACAATGTATACTAGTTTGCCGGAAGCCGCTGAGAATTTAGCGGCGGCCTCGCTCAGACCCTGCGGTACAAATAGTAAATTTTTGGGGACAATACTAAATTGAACAGTTTCTTATTATAAGGTTGGAGAGTAATAAAGTAATTCATATTTACAGAATGAATCACAAAACAGAATGATATGAAAATTTTCAATAAATTAGACTACTTTATAACCGCGGCCAAATACGGTTGACAACTTTTTGTCTTTACGACGCGGTTCATTGAAGATACACGGACGGACGGACAAACGAACAGGACGAATCTATAAAAGTTCCGGGATTTTATTGCCATAAGTATTTTGGGCAACGGTACCCTAAAAATGGTCACCCGTTATCTGAGAATAAAGCTATTAGAAGGAAGGGATTAAGTTATAATAAGACACGTGTTAATAAAAGCAACAAATTATAGCTTACCTGTGGTTGTCCGGCACTGTCACATATTTCACGACTAGCTTCACACAGCGCTTGTAAGTCTTGTAACATGGCGGCTTGCTCCTTATCCGTTTTAGTGCCGCAGAGTGTTCGAGATTCTGTAGACAACGGATAATTATATTGTCAAAGTCAAAGTCAAAACATTTATTGCGAGTAACGTGAATGTCACTGTAGCGACATCTTTGCAGGTCACATAAATCTTATATGGCATAAACTAAGTTTACCAAAGGTTAACAAATAACTGACCTTGTACAACTTGCGGCACCAATTCAGTGATAGTTTTGACGGCATGGTCTGCGGCAGCGTAGTCAGGGCGCTCGCGATCTGTGACAACATTCGAAAGAACTCTATATAATACAGGGTTAAATTAAATTATTTGAAGAAACTTCACAGGTGTGATGTGTACCGATATCTAATAAGACCAATCGCAGCATATTATTGTTATTGAAAAAAAGCCATTTATTTCGTTTAATAGAACATGTACTTACAACAACTGTACATGTACTTAGGACATGCACTTACAAGTTACACAGCAGATAAATCTAAACTATTGCTACGAGCAAAGTGTGATTTAATTAAGTCAAGTAAAGTAACTTCAATTCTGGTATATACATAATGGTAATTAGGGTTATTTTAAAGTTCAAAATCCAAACCTGCAGTAGCAGCGACAAGTGCAGCGAGTGCCGCGTTGAGTTGCGCGAGACGATTCGACAGTTTGTTTTCAATCGCAGCTGCATCCTCTTGTCTCATCATTTGGCATAGCATCGGCTGCCAAACAAAAATCAACGTTATTTCAACGTAAGAAGCACTATATTTGAACAAAACTTGATAAATTGTTTTTTTTTTTCATTTATCATTTTCTTATATGCGGCTTCGTCTGTCACTCGGTAAGAGTGTGATTACTGATTTATCTATCAGTGAATATTTTTTAAATTGGATATAACGAATAGTTTCGGCAATTATCTCCTTTACATACAAGCTTTACCTCTTCATGGCATTAGAAGCTATACCATAGATCAAAGACCACAAGATAGAAAAGTTTTAGCTCTTACCTTTTTCAGTTGTTGTTCGGCTGCATCGAGCCGGTCCTTAGCTCCGGAAGCACTGCTGATAAACTTCAGACGTTGCTTCTCTTGTTGTTGAGCTGATGGCACGTCGACCAAGTTACCTGTGAAATGATACTCCGTATATTATGATATGAATCATATAAAAATATGAAATAAATAAAACATTGTATTTGATTTCGTCAGCAGTGAGCATGACAAGCTAAACAGAAAAAATCGTCACATAAAATTATCTTTTAATGGATAATTTCTCCGTCATGACAAAATAAACCCGTATAATGAAATTACCCTATATAAGTGTATTACCCTGTATAATGAAATTACCCTGTATAACTATTTAGCCCTATCTTCTTCTTCTTAGCGTGTCGATGACAATTTAAATTGAGTTAGCCCAAAATTTAGCGACGAGTTTGGCATTTTCAGTTCCAATCATTAGCTCCTGTGATGTGCAAGAAGCTGGACAGGCAGGACACGATGTCAAGTGTATCATCGTCTGTGGGGTAACACCACATTTGCAGTCCAGGGCAGAGTCATCTATGAAATTCCACTTGAACAGGTTTTCCTTGCTTCGACCGACCTGTGTCCGTAGTCTATTTAAGGACTTCCAGGTCAGCCATGGCAACTCGTGTCCAGGTGGGAGATGTTCGGCAAGTGGCACAAATGGGTTGGGTAGGAAAACACTTTCGCGCCACAGCTTGAGTCTTTCCTTAGAGCGTTCGCCAGAGAGCGGGGGCACACATTTCAAAAAACTGTTACGGCTTTTTAGCCTTTGCGGAACGAGGATGTTATTGTGTAAAGGGTGTCTAACGTCGGAAACCATTTTGGCTCTTTCATCAGAACTTGCCACCGCTCTACGAACTACTGGTGGCGCTATGCCTGCTAGTGGATACAGCATCTGTACCGGGGTCGGTTTAAGGCAACCAGTGATAATCCGGCACGTTTCATTAAGAGCTGTATCCACCACCTTTGCATGGGCTGACCGACTCCACACGGGGCACGCAAATTCACCGGCAGAGAGAGATAGCGCCAGCCCAGTAGTCCGAATAACGTCAGGCGAAGCACCCCACTTTGACGAGACCAGTCGCTGTAGAAGATTGTTGCGGGAGTGCACCTTCTGCTTGATATTTTTGCAGTTCTTGCTGAATGTAAGCGACCTGTCTAGAGTAACACCGAGATATTTTGGGCAGTTGCTATGCTCGATGGATATCCCATCCCAAACGATGTTGAGTTTGCGGCTCGCTTCTCTATTGCGAAGATGGAATACGCAAGACTGCGTTTTACTCGGATTCGGCTTTAGTGAGTTAGCGAGGTAGTACGTGGTTAAGTCACTAAGAGCATCTGACAAAGACACCTCAGCCTCTTCAAAGGTGGTGGCTTGGGAGGTAAGGGCAAGGTCATCTGCATACAGAAAGCGAGAGGTGTGTGGGCTGGATGGCTGATCGTTGGTATAAATGTTGAATAGGAGCGGTGCCAGGACACTACCTTGAGGTAGGCCGTTTTTTTGTGCTCTCCAACGACTTTTTTCAGAGAGAAGGTGGACTTGAAATCGGCGGTTGTGGAGAAGTTCTCGAAGTATACGGATGAAATTGTGATCATTGATCAAGGTTTCCACCTTCCACAACAGCCGTTTGAGGTTAACTGTATCGTAGGCAGCTGATAAGTCCACGAATACAGCACCAGTGACCATTCCTCTCTCGAAACCATCCTCGATATGTTGAACAACTTTAAGGGTTTGGTTACTGCAAGACTTGATAGGTCTGAAACCAGCTTGCTCGGGGATTAATTTCGGGTCAATGACGCCCGTAAGACGGTTCAGCAGCAGTCTCTCGAAGAGTTTATATGTGTGACATAGTAGAGAGATAGGGCGAAAGTTTCTAGGATCGTCTGCTGCTTTACCTGGCTTAGGAATTGCGATGACCTTAGATTTCCTCCAGAGACGGGGAATTGAAGCTGATTCCAGACAATTGTTGAAAAGTTGCAGCAACCACGACACAGCAACTGGGCCAAGCTGTTTTAGCTGCTCGACTGAGATATCGTCGACTCCAGAGGCTTTACCACACTTTAGGCCACTAATTGCTGTAACGATATCAGTAATGTTGAATAATTTACTGATATCGTCACAGACGCCATCAGGTTTTTGTGGCTTAGGGATCTTACTGGAACGGCGTGTCGGTCTGCCATTTAGAATTATTTGATGTGCTATCTGGTTGGCGGTGACTTGGCTTGGCGGTGCGGGTTTAGGGGACTCACCGGTCAGCTTTCGAACTGTGCTCCAAGCCTTTTTACTGTTATGGGTCATGTCTATGCTAGTAACAGTGTTCATCCACCTCTCCCGTCTATTTTCGCCTAGCTTTGATAACAACATTTCTCCAGCAAGTGTGGTTTCCTCTGAGAAGGGATCAGATCGAAACAGTGATTGGTATCGGCTCAGCAATTCACTGGACTCTGTCGACAGCCCTGGGATGTAAGAAGTCCTGCAGCCTCTTGGGATGTGTCTTCGGGAATTAGTAGACACAATCTCAACAAACCGGTCGTAATTTTGCGGGGTCGGCAAAAGATTGAAGAGGGCGTCATCAATGGATTGTTTGAACGATTTCCAATCTGCCTTGTTGTAGTTGAATCGGCGTTTAAAGGGGACGTTTATAGGTCGGACCACGGGTTCGATGCAACACATAATTGGTCTATGTTGAGTGCGAGGGATAGGCGAACACACGCTCTTGGTGCACTGAGCGCCGATAGAAGAGCTGACAAATATTAGGTCTGGATTGTACCCGCGTTTCCAGCGACCACTGTTAAAAGAGGCCGGTTGTTTAGCGTCATGAATTAGTGCTAAATCATTCGCCTCAGCCCATTCTTCGACTGCATCTCCGCTTATGTCCGTGTCGTTGTAGCCCCAGTTGGTACAGCGGCTGTTAAAGTCACCGATTACAACTTTAGTTGGCTGGCTGTTGAAGTTCTCTGGTGGTACGAAATTAAATGTGGTGCCGGGAGGTTTATAAATGGAAGTGATGGAGCAGTTGCCAACATCTACTGTTATAATTTCTATGCCATTCTCGTTTGAGCATTTGGTGGAAAGTATACTTACGCCGGGAGCAGCAAACACTGCGTTACCGTGTTTTGGGTGACAGATCTCGGCGATAAGCGTGAGTCCATCGATGAGTGGCCGGCTTTGGGTTTCATCTCGATGGGTCTCTTGCACACAAAGAATGTCGCAGTATGTTTTGCGGCATAAATCGGAAAGTATCTCTGATTTATCTTGAGAGAACCCTTCGATGTTAATCGAAACTACGCACAAAGCCGGTTTTGTAGGAGGACTTGGGATTGTCATCGTGGTGAAAGGATTAGCCAGTCAGCGTGGGGACTCGCTGACTGCCCAGGGTGCGCCGGACGTATAGTAGTTCAGTAAATACGTCACTCGGGGAGGCTCCTTTCATGCACCCCAATTTAGCCCTATATAATGAAATTACTCGTACACTGTATAAAAAATTACACGCATTCGTTCTGTAAATTAATACTTCTTTGTTGTACAGAGTGACTGTCCTCCAAGTAAATAACTTACCATGTTGAGCAGCCTTGCAAGCCTGTACAAGCTTGTCAAGACTATCATCAAGTTGTTTCTGTGAGCCCAACACTTGCTGCTTCATCTCTGGTTTCTTCTCAAGGTGTGGATGACATGATGACGTCAGATCTGATGCTGTACCGCGCAGCTTGTCAGCCGCTGTGATGAGCTGCTTCTGACAGTGAGGATCTCCAATGGTTGGGGCTGTTGCCTGTGTGTGGATTAAGATTGAAACATGTAAATTAAGGCAACAAGAATTTTGGCTTGGTATTTAACCGATTACTTTCAATTTCAACATAAAAATCGCCTCACACACAGGTGCTATATAGCTCACAAAATAAGCAAGGTAAAGTGTCATTGTTCCGGCCATATGGGCCATATGAGCCATAGAACTGATTCCCTCAGAGGTAGGTATGCTCTTTAGATGAAACTTGGCATCAGAAAATATCTGTTAAGGGGACCGATAGTAGCTGGGTGAAAGAGTCTGAAACAGAGTTTATTTTTTTAATTTCGCTAGTTACCTGTGCCACAGTAAGTAGTCCCTGTGCAGCATCAGCAGTGCGTGCACCGCGGTTGTCTAGTTCAGCAGCTTGTGTTGCGTCCGGTACTAACTCTGTTAGACGTTGGACTTGTGTCAACAACTCGCTCGCCTTGCCGCAAGATGCCGCTGATAATGCTATCACCTGTGAAAACGTATTTGGGTAGTACCATAACTATTTTAATGAAATCGACTTTTTTAAATGTCATTCCAGGATGGGAGGGAGTAAGAAACTACACAAGATGCCTAGCGTAATCTCTTTTCAACATTGAAAAAAGATTGAAAGCCACCAGATCCAGATCTGTTAATGAATTTGAGGCAAAATAGCCAATTTAGAACGTCAACGTTAGAATTATACAAAAAAAATTGTTAATATATCCCCTGCAATGGTTTTCTCACCTGTTTTTCTTGTGCATCTTGAGCTTTAGGACTGACAATATATACCAGTTTTCCGGAAGCCGCCGAGAACTTAGCGGCGGCATCGCTCAGACCCTGCGGAACAAAAGGTAGTTTAAACAATAAGGTTAGAGTGAAGTAACTTATATTTCAAACCTAGAAAACAGAATTAATCACACAAACAGAATGATATGATATTTTTTCGATAAATTAGACTACTTTATAATCTTTTCTTCACGGTCCTGACTTTATAATGAGTCATTTCTAAGAGTAGTAATATAAATTACAAATAACAAAATTGTATCTTACCTGTGGTTGTCCGGCATTGTCGCATATTTCACGACTAGCCGCACAAAGCGCTTGTAAATCTTGCAACATAGCGGCTTGCTCCTTATCCGTCTTAGTGCCGCACAGCGTACGTGATTCTGTAGAGGTCACATAAATCATTAATGGCGTAAGCTAATTTTACCGCGAAATCTGTACCATCAGCTATGCAGGCCGGCAGTAAAGAACAACCGCCTGGTTCTTTTCTAAGGAGGATGAGGTTTATACCCTATTCTTGTTACCCCAAAAAAAAAGATCTCTCACAAGAGCTCAATAATTTGAGACTAGAGAATTATTAGTTACACTAAACCTGGACACTACCCCTAAGCCTGGACTGCCAACCCAGGACTTGAACCCAGAACCCGGGGTTTATACTGTGGTGCAGTTCCACAAATGATGGGACACTTAATATCGTGTCCTGGGAGTCTAGTCTGTTTTTTGTTAATTACAGGAACTGATGGACGCTACTAAGGGCGCCGAACTCGTGGCTTAGTTCTGGGGTCAGACAATTTAGATTTTCATCAACATAAAAAGAAGTATTTATATAGTTTTAAAGTTTAAATAAATAAATACACTGACCTTGTACAACTTGCGGCACCAGCTCAGTGATAGTTTCGACCGCGCGGTCTGCAGCAGCGTAGTCGGGGTGCTCACGATCTGTGAAAAAAGTTAAAAGTAATCTTCACAACACAGGGTCAAAAAACATTGCCGAAATATCACAAGTTAACGGTTAACTTGGATAATTTGTTAATTTTTTTGGATATTGTTGGCTAAAACACATAGTTTTTTTATATATTATTTCAGTGACACAAGCTATAGCTATGAACCTAAAAGTAATTTTATTATGCTAATTAAGAAAGCTCAAGTTAGCGTTTAATAGAAATAAGGGCGGTTTTTAAATTCAAAATTCTCAGCTTAACACAAAGTAGGTTCAAACCTGCAGTAGCAGCGACGAGTGCAGCGAGTGCCGCATTGAGTTGCGCGAGACGATTCGACAGTTTGTTTTCAATCGCAGCTGCATCCTCTTGTCTCATCATTTGGCATAACATAGGCTGTCAAACAAAAATCAACGTAAGAAGCATTGCTATAGCTCAGCAAGGCATAAGAGCGTATGCTACCTCAGATTAGCAACCCTATTTGTGGTGGTTCAAACTTCGCTTGTAATACTGTTAGAATAAAGTTCTAACCAGCTTGCACTAGCAAAGCGGTTGTTACGTCTTTCGCTGCGGCCGAATAGTGCGAAATTAGTGGTATTTTGCGATTTACAAAAAAACTATTGATTGGACTAAAAAAGTAAAACACTATGACTTTAGTTTGTTGCTTGTAGAATTATTTGGCAAAAAAATCAGAACGATGACATGTATTTTAGTATGGTTTTTACTCGTTAAAAGAAATTTTTAGAGGTATCTTCGCGATTTTTTTCTATCGAGCAAAGTTAGTTGTATTATGTTTTCACAACACTATGGCACTAGCATATATCCTGAAGAATATCATATATTTTTCTGATGTTGATTACTGCAGTGCATCATATACTTTTACGCATTATAAAACTCGCGTTTGAGGTACCATACGCTCTTAAATCGGAGCTAATACCGTTGTTTGTTTTCATTCATTCTTTTTAAAACTGCGCCACTCTTCTTGTATACGCCGTTCGAGCAATACAACTATCCTTGTAATGGTGTTTTAAATAAAAAGAACCTGTTACGAGATTCTGGAGAACAAAAGTGTTGTAACGACAAAACCATAAAAAACTAACGTATTTGTCGCGCGTTTATTATGGTCTACTAACATCGTCCACAACTTCATCTACTTCGAAAAAACATATCCTCTGACACTGGGTAATAGTGTAGCTATCTCATCATCTGCTATTTCCCAACTATGTTGGGTTTGGCTGCCCCTTGGTAAGACTGGTTGACAGACTTTCGGATGACTGTCTACCTGTTACGACTGTCAAAGTTCAAGAAATGACAGCTGGAACCAACGGCTTAACGTGTTTTCCGAAGCACGTAGGAAACTCGGTATGTTATCTATCAGTCAAATATGTTTTGAAATCCTATAGGTCGTTACGGCGATTATGTCCTACATTCAATCTTACGTCTTCACAGTATAAGGAGAACTAAGACCACAAGAGAGTCGGAATAGTTGTTGCTCTGACCTTTTTCAGCTGTTGTTCGGCTGCATCAAGTCTGTCCTTAGCTCCGGAAGCACTGCTGATGAACTTCAGACGTTGCTTCTCTTGTTGTTGAGCTGATGGCACGTTGACCAAGTTACCTGTGCAATGTAAGTCTGTATTTGAAAATTACTGTCATGAAAAAATATCCGATATAACTAAATTACCCTGTATGGTTATATTATTCTGTATAACTAATTTACTTTGTATAACAAAATTATCCTGTATAACAAAATTACCTTGTATAACTAAATTATCCTGTATAACAAAATTACCTTGTATAACAAAATTACACTGTATAACTAAATTACCCTGTGTAAGTAAATTATCCTGTATAACAAAGTTGCCCTGTAGGTACTATAAAATTCTCTTGCAACAAAACTATCCCGTGTAACTAAATTACCCTGTATAATTAAATTATCCTGTATAACAAAATTATCATTGGTAACTAAATTATCCTGTATGACAAAATTATTCTGTACCACAAAATTACCCTGTATAACATTATTATCCTTGGTAACTAAATTATCCTGTATAACAAAATTATCATTGGTAACTACATTATCCTGTATAACAAAATTGTCCTGTAAAACAAAATTATTATCCTGTATTTCAAAACTACCGTTTTTTTTTTGAGGGGTGGTATATCACCTAATAATAATCCCTCCCGCTCTGAGTAGAGCGGCAGGAAGTGTCAGACTTCTACTGACTAAAAACCACCCATATTCCTTCTTAGCCCTTGTGCCGAGGCCGCGGTATCTCTTTCGAACAACCCGCAGTTAACAAAACTACCCTGTATTACTAAATAATCATGTACGACAAAATTGCCCTGTATAATTACCCTGTATAACTAAATTACCCTGTACAACAAAATTACCCTGTACAACAAAATTACCCAGTATAACTAAATTAACATGTAGGCATTATTAATTTAACCAGTAATATTAAATTATCCTGAATTAAAAGAATGGAACGCAATCATTCTGTGTAGCAACTTTTTTTTAGTACTGTGTATCCGTATTATAATATCGTCCTGCGTGAATACTTACCATGTTGAGCTGTCTTGCAAGCCTGTACAAGCTTGTCAAGACTATCATCAAGTTGTTTCTGTGAGCCCAACACTTGCTGCTTCATCTCCGGTTTCTTCTCAAGGTGCGGTGAACATGATGAAGTCAGATCACCAGCTGTACTGCGCAGCTTCTCAGCGGCTGTGATGAGCTGTTTCTGGCAGTTAGGATCTCCAATAGTTGGGGTGGTCGCCTGTGTGAGGATTGGATGGGAAATCAGCTTGGTGCATCAAATGCATTTCAAATTGCGACGTAGTAGACCTTCTGTTAATACAAGGTATAAAGCCAATTCATTTTATGTACCGATTATCTTTTTTTCTTAGCAAGACACCCCAGTACATAGCCAAAGACAATTTTCACAGATAGGGTTTCATGGAAGTGTCTAATTAAAACATGCGGCGTCTCCCCACAGAAAATAACCCCCCAACTTCAGTCTTGCACAGCACCGCACCGTTGCACCGTTGCATTTGATAACCTGATAACTTGCATCAGTGAACGGAGTTCACATAACTGAATTTTGAGGTAAACATAAGTACCTATTTGAACTTTATGTCATCGATACACGGAAGAAGAAGCAAAGATAAATTATTATAAAAATTAAATCATTCAGGATGAATCGCGCGTCTCTAGAGATGCCAAGTTCAATGAAACAGACTGGATGGAAGATTTAGGAACAAAGTACTGAACTTTTTAAACTTTCGCGATTTGTACACATTATAAAACACTATCGAAACGGGTCTTATCGCGATATTCTTTTTAACGAGGTAAACAGGTACCTACTTGTTTCCCGACGTTTCGACCGCCTTGCAGCGGTCATCAGTCCTCCCGTGACCACGATCGCTGCAAGGCGGTCGAAACGTCGGGAAACAAGTAGGTACCTGTTTACCTCGTTAAAAAGAATATCGCGATAAGACCCGTTTCGATAGTGTTTTATAAAGTACTGAAGTAGAGACTACGGTCAGGATGGAGGAATGTGGGAAGAGAATCAGGTGGACAGTCAATCTCATTTAAATGGCCAGAAGAAACTGGATAGCCAAGACATAAAAGCCCCAAAAGTAAAGAGATTTGGAAGAAACAGACTCAGCATTAAGTGGTCAAAGGTTGAAGAAAAGAGACAGAGAGATGTAACGGTTTTCATCGGCTCTTCTTCTTGCTGCTAGATCTTATAGATTAAGTTCACAAAGACAAAATATAAAACTTAATTATTCTTTAATTATTTCATCTTTAATATTATTCTTACCAGTGCGACAGTAAGCAGTCCCTGTGCAGCATCAGCAGTGCGTGCACCGCGGTTGTCTAGTTCAGCAGCTTGTGTTGCATCCGGTACTAACTCTGTTAGACGTTGGACTTGTGTCAACAGCTCACTCGCCTTGCCGCATGATGCCGCTGATAATGCCATCACCTGTGTGGACGATTTAATATTGTAAGAGCCTTAGTATTTGGCTAAAAATATTCAAAGCTAAATAAGCATAAAATATCCCCATTGCTGAGACACAGGACTCGTTGAGAGTAAGCCGTATGTCCATGAAGTAAGTCCAGGACATAAGCCTCTTATTTATGAGAGGGAATGGGCAGTTATTCACCACGCTAGCCCAATGCGGGTTGCCTTAAAATTAAAATTTATGTGTATTTGTGTTATGTCATCCATGCCTCAAATGAGAGATGTACGAAATATTTATAAATGTGATGACCTAGACCTAGATTAACACATATTTTATGACTAGCTGTTTCCAGGTTTCACCCGCTACAACTTGAAAATTACCCCACGGGAAGATAAAATTGGGATAAAAACTATCCTATGTGTTAATCTAGAGTGTCAGCTAACTCCATACCAAATTTTATTAAAATCGCTCCAGACGTTTCGACGTGAAGAAGTAACAAACAAACACACTCACAGAGTCACACACTCAGTCGCCTTTATAATATTAGTGTGAAGTGTGATACTTTTATCTCGGTAGTACGATCCCGTGAGACAATTACAGTACTCCACGCGTGTG
Source organism: Diarsia mendica (assembly GCA_949316265.1). Lineage (NCBI taxonomy): Eukaryota > Metazoa > Arthropoda > Insecta > Lepidoptera > Noctuidae > Diarsia > Diarsia mendica. The sequence goes on along the minus strand of OX438912.1, from coordinate 14,928,507 downwards.
TAACCACGTGCATAAGGTACACAAACATAAATAGTAACAGCGTTGTCTTGGACCAATCATTGAAAAAATTATGTTGAGTTTGAACATCAGATTTGGCAATCAGGTTTAAAAAAACACAGTTCCATTTCCTCACCTGTTGTTCATGAGCGTCTTGAGCTCTAGGACCGACGGTATGCACCAGCTTGCCGGACGCTGCGGAGAACTTGGCAGCAGCATCGGTGAGACCCTGCGATTTAAAGGATAATACTTGTAAAACTATAAATGTACTCCTTAAAACAACAAGGTATATTTTGGTCGTATCTTTTTTTACGTTAGCTTAGAAGTTTGATCTTTTCGCAGCTTGAAGGGACTGTAGGCTGAAGCCTACACAACAAGAAATTAAAGCCACATAATACTTAGGTATGTGCCTTTAATTTCAACACGGTACCTCCACGCGTTCTCGGATTGTCTTGACAGACAGACTGTTCCGTTTCATCCTTTTGTGGTTCTTTCTAAACATGAGTTTTCCTAATGGTTAGCTAACAAGTAAGTTATCAAGGTCACCTGTGGTTGTCCGGCACTGTCACATATCTCACGACTAGCTTCACAAAGCGCTTGTAAGTCTTGTAACATGGCGGCTTGTTCTTCTGGCGTCTTAGTACCGCACAGTGTGTGGGATTCTGCAAACAATGGGTATATTTCAAGAATGTAGCAGCTTAGATTGGAGGAAACAATGTTGGGCAACACATAAACATGTTTCTGAAACATTTTGCGGTGTTTTTTTCGCGTAGAATACATAAAAAGGTTGTGCAAAAAGCTGGTCTTGGCAAAAAGGAAATGAACAATAAAAGACCATAGACAATTTTGTAAGAAAGCTTGTCACTACACAGAATGTTTGAATTACGATTTGAAATAAATATTTTAATTCTTTTGAACTAACACCTATTGTGAGCCCTTTATAGTAAAATAATAAAAAAAATGTGAATTTTCCGTAATAAAACGATAAAGGTTGTCTGGAAGAGAGTAAGATGTCTCTCCTCTAAACCATTATCTGACCTTTAACAACTTGGGGCATCAGCTCAGTGATAGTTTTGACTGCACGGTCTGCTGCAGCGTAGTCGGGGTGCTCGCGATCTGTGACAAAGGACAAAACCTGTTAATAAGATATGGAATCAGACGATAATATGCGAAATCCATGACATTATACTTTGTAGTTTAAATTCAGCGAAAATAACCCGAGGGTAGTTCACGTTTAAGCGATAGTCGAGCCTGTTAGCGGTTGCAAACCATATGTTTAGAATAAACTACATCTTGTCTACTACTTTAGGTGTCCTACTAGCAACCGTTGTAACATGAGTCTGAAAAACATAGTTTTCTGTTGCACTACAATAAATAAGTATTTTACTCCTGCAATCGTATCCCTTTCTCTAATATCTCCTAAGGAAGCCTCGTGAGGGCAAAATAAATCTTTGACTTTGAAGGGGCGAAACATTTAATTTGTTGAGTATAGGTAATAAATAACCCTCCATTTGGACTTCGCCGCAGTCGGATAAAAATGGGTTCAAACCTGCAGTAGCGGCGGCGAGTGCAGCGAGTGCCGCGTTGAGTTGCGCGAGACGATTCGACAGTTTGTTTTCAATCGCAGCTGCATCCTCTTGTCTCATCATTTGGCATAGCATCGGCTGCCAAAACAAATATATTATAATCAAGTTAATCGTTAAAAAAAACTTAAGAAGAAAAGAGGCTAAAGATTAAGCATTTTAAGGTTCAAAACCGTTTTTTTTATTGTTAGTAAACCTTTACATAGGTTTTAATTTTTTTTTTAAGACTGCAGGTCATAGAAAAAAAGTGTAATTTATTTATTTTATTTATTTATAACCAACTCTTAGTAACAGTAAGTAACACCATACATATAAGTTATAGGTTCGACGAAAAATTACGCAAACAAAAAAAAATTGAAATAAAAACTAATAATAACAAAACTAAGAAAAAACAATTCAATATAACAGTAATGGCTGATGGTCTCGAGAAAAGAGTCAATTTTTTTTATCTCAAAGTTCAAAAAGTATTATTTAAATCCGTCTACTGACCTCTTTCAGCTGTTGTTCGGCTGCATCAAGTCTGTCCTTAGCTCCAGATACACTGCTGATAAACTTCAGACGTTGCTTCTCTTGTTGTTGAGCTGATGGTACGTTACCTAAGCAATGTAAGTTTGTATGATAATCGCACTGTATTAAGACGTTTCAAAGTGAGCCAACTAAAACTATTATAAAGTGCCATAAACGTCAGGTTCTCTTGTTTGCCCGACAAAAATGGCCAGATATCGCACAAGATTAGTAGAACCAGGTTTTGAAAGAGAAAGGGGTGGCTTTTCTCTAGCAGTGGTACACTTGACAGATACACAAAATACATAACACAAAATTAACTACTATAGAGAAAAAACATAACACTCTTTTTTTTGGGGCAGTTGTGTAATTACTGTCATGACAAAAAATATCCTGTATAACTATTACCCTGTATAACAACATTATCCTGTATAACTAAATTACCTTGAATAACTAAATTATCCTGTACAACAAAATAAACCCATTTAATATAGAAAATATAGAAATTAGAAACGTTCCTATGGAAAGTGTGGAGAACAGCGCTAGTCTCGTTACAACTGTTTGCAACATAGGAAAACGAATTGGGTTAAATCTCACGGTGCCTGAGTTTCGTGACATCTACCGTCTGCCAGGGAATCCTAATAATTCTGCAACACCGCGCCCAATCATTGCGGAATTTACCACAGTCCAATCCAAGCAGTCATTATTATCAGCTGTCCGAACTTACAACAAAGATAAACAAAAAGAAGATAAGTTGAACACAACACTTATTGGCTTTTCGGGAAAATGTCAACCTATTTATATTACCGAACAATTATCTGCCACCACCAAAAAATTGTTTTATCTATCTCGGGAGTTTGCGAAAAAATATGACTACAAATACTGCTGGATTGCTAACGGGAATATCTTTTTGAGAAAGGTGGAGGGAGAAAAACAAAAACTAATTAGGTCAGAAAATTGTCTACAGGCCATACTTACCACCAATATCTGACTAGATCTTAAGCTCTTTGTTTTAATTAACTATTTTTTATTTTTTTTCAATATGTTGTTATGTCTAACTTTTAATCAACAGCAAATTTCACACACACACATACCCAAACACATAAACCTACAATACACCACTAGCGCAAATACACAGATAACATGCATCACACACTCACAAAAGAACTCTCTTTCACCGTCAATTACATCACAGAATTACGTCTCTGATATTTTACTTACTGAACTACTATTAGAAACCATTAACGAAATCAGCAACAATAATCATAGCAGTAACATTAATCTCACTCCCAATGGCTACTATAAATAGCATTAATGATGAACTAGACAGGCTGCATCTAGAAAATTCCTTTTTAATTAATCCAGAGGACTGCGTTAAATATTCAATACAAAATAACTTTAAGATACTGCACATTAATATACGCAGCATAAATAAAAATTTCGATAGTCTTCAAACACTCATCTATGCTACTAAAGTTGAGTTCGATGTTATTGTGCTGACCGAGTGCTGGCTGAAAAAAGTGAGTAACGTACCGATACTTGACGGTTATCAGTCTCACAGTTCCTCAAATAATTCAAACCAAAATGAAGGCGTTGTAATATATCTAAAATCCGAGTCTGGCGCCACTGTATATGAACCCAACATTGTAAATGCAAACTGTCTGATAAGCAAAATGGAACCGGGACTTGCGATTGTGGCAGTCTACAGGTCTCCCTCGTACAACACTAGAGATCAATTTGAAAGTTTTCTGAATAGCCTAAATGATGCCTACAATGATCTATCTGCTTATCAGAACGTCGTCCTTGTTGGTGACCTAAATGTTGACATAAAGCAAGACAACAGAAACGACCGAACCTTGGATTATCTCATTCTAAACGCCTCTCACGGACTGTTACCTACCCACCTATATCCAACCAGGTTAGAAAACTGTATAGACCACTTTCTTATAAAGACAAATTTAGACAATACTACCTTAATACTGGAATCACACGTTACCGACCATAAACCAATAGTTCTATTACTCAAAAACACTAACCCTGCACGTACTAAGATTACCACTGTTTCTCGCACAAACTATAAAGCTATAAATGACGAATTGGAGAATACCAGTTTTGCTGACATCTACAAGACTCGTGATGCTAACGAAGCTATGAATATGCTTATTAAAATCATCTCCACAATCACAACAAAACATACAAGACAAGTCACCCTACCAAAGAAACAACGAACCCTAAAGCCTTGGATCACCAAAGGTCTTCTTAAATGTATTAGGAACCGGGACAACATGCATTTAAAATCCAATAAAAATCCAGATAATTTAATTCTAAAAATAACATATACGCGCTACCGAAATTTTTGTAATGAATTACTAAGAAAATTAAAACAGGCACATGAACAAAATGAATTACAAAAAGGAAAAAACAACCCTAAAGCTCTCTGGAAAACAATTAAACAAATTACGAACACTCGCTCAACACGAAATAGTGCAGACATACTGTTGAAATTGTGTGCCACTCCCACTTCTTCTATTAATAAAGTATGCACTTTTTTCACCAATGTAGGCAAAAACTTGGCATCCAAGATATCAGAAAATCACACGTTCAACAGCCATCCTTCCCCCGAAACTTTAACTAAAACCAATCCATGTAATTCGCTTGTCATAACTGAACTGGAAGAAAGTGACGTGGAAGTAACTATACTTCAGCTGCGTAGTGACTGTGCCGTAGGTTGGGACGGTATCACATCATCGTTGCTTAAAACACATCGTCGTATCCTGGTCCCACCTATAACATATATATTAAACCTCTGCATTCAGTCAGGAGTTTTCCCGAATGCTCTTAAGAGAGCTATTCTGCACCCAATTTTCAAGGGAGGGGACAGAAACTGCGTTACCAATTACCGACCCATATCGGTACTCTCTTCACTATCAAAAATCTTTGAAAAAATCCTCAATAAACAACTAAGAAACTTCCTCGATAAATTTCATCTAATAGCTGATAACCAATATGGCTTTCGTACAGGTGTATCAACCGAAGACGCGGTACTAGATCTAACTCAACTAGTCGCTAAAAAACTCGACGAAAAGACGAAGTGCCTGGGAATTTTCATCGATCTTTCTAAAGCGTTTGACACGGTTTCTGTCCCCAAACTTCTCTCTAAGTTGGAATCCTCGGGTGTTCGTGGCAAGGCTCTTGAAATTTTCACAGACTACCTTAAGAACCGTAGTCACCAAGTTCAAATTGGTAAAAATGTAAGTAAAGAGGACCTTGTGTCTTATGGCGTGCCACAAGGTAGCATACTAGGGCCGACATTGTTTCAAATATATATAAACGATCTCTGTAACATGACACTCCCAAACTGCAATATATTCACCTATGCAGATGACACCGCAATTATCGTCCACGGTCCTTCTTGGGAAGCTGTTAAAAGCAAAGCTGAATATGCCCTAAGCAGAATCATGCTCTGGTTTAACGCCAACCTACTGACATTAAATCTGGCCAAAACTTCATATGTTCCTTTCGCTATTCGCTGCAACATGAAACCTCCTAGTGCTTTCTCCCTAACGGCACACTCATGTACAAGTCCCTTAACACACTGTTCCTGCCCAAAACTAAGAAGAGATGACAGCGTTAAATACCTCGGCGTCCACATAGACTACGGACTTAGATGGGATAAACACCTAGACACACTTTCCACCCGAACAATGCGACTCATTTCTATATTTAAATCACTCAGGGGGTCAGCCGATCATAATATTCTTAAAATGGTCTATTTTGCCTTGGCCCAATCAGTGTTAGGGTACTGCATCAATGTGTGGGGTGGGGCCGGGAAGACAGGTCTCCTGAGGGTTGAGAGAGCACAGAGAGCGGTCCTTAAGGTAATGACAAAAAAGTCACGCAGATATCCAACAGCGCAACTTTACGAGGACTGTAAAGTTCTAACTGTACGACAGCTATTTGTGCTCCAATCGATCCTTAGAACGCATGGCAGTTTGGCTCCTCCCGACCCAAAAAGACGTAAGAACATAATCCCCAGCATCCAACATAAAACTAAGTTTGCTAGGCACCAATTTTACGTAATAAGTAGGCACATTTATGGCGAAGTTCATAAAAAAGTTAATATTCTCGGTCTCCCTAAGTTTAAACTAAAACGTATAGTAATTGAATGGTTACTCAAACAGGACTATCATAAAACAGAATCACTTCTTACCTACATAACCTAAAATAAAAAAAAAATAAAATAAAAAAAAAAACATCCACTCTTTTGTGTTATTCACCTATTTTGTTGCACTCACTACAATCACACATTTACTTCACTTACTCCTCTCAGTAACAAATACCACACACACGCACTCATCAAACACTCGCACTCACATCATTCACTCTTCACTTTCTCACCCTCACACTTTCAAAAGTATATCACAAGATCAAATAATGCACCCACTTGACACAGTCCACTGGCACGTCTGCCAAAATAAAATTATATAAGCATACCCAATGGACGGACACTGCCCCCTAAGATACAGGCCTAGCCTAGTTTAGGGGACAGGGTTGAACTTATTGTACTTGTTTACCTAATACTAAGAACTTCAATCTGTATATAGTGCAATGTACTTGAATCTTGTGACAATAAATATTTATTATATAACTAAATTATCCTATACGACAAAATTACCCTGTACAACAAAAACACCCTGTATAACTTAATTATCCTGTATAATAAAATTATCCTATATCACTAAATTACCCTGTTTAACTCAATTACCCTGTATAACTAAATTATCCTGTACAACTTAATTATCCTGTATAATAAAATTATCCTATATCACTAAATTACCCTGTATAACTCAATTACCCTGTATAACTAAATTGCCCTGTATAACTAAATTACCCTGTATAATTAAATTACCCTGTATAATTAAATTACCCTGTATAATTAAATTACAATGTTTAACATACATAATTACCCTGTATAACAAATGTTTGTCATAAAAGGCGATTGTATTGTTTATTTAGTGTAAAAAATAAAGAACTCACCATGTTGAGCAGTCTTGCATGCCTGTACAAGTTTGTCAAGACTATCATCAAGTAGTTTCTGCTCGGCCAACACTTGCTGCTTCATCTGAGGCGCCTGCATGTGTGGGCCGCAGTGAGCTGTGAGGTCTGATGCTGTACCGCGCAGGTTCTCAGCCGCTGTGACCACGGCTGCAGAGCAGGACGGCTCTGATATGCTTGGACTTGTTGCCTGTGCGGGAGGGTGGAAAGATAAATAAACAACTACATAAAAAGCAAAATTAAAAATTTTGAAAAAACCCACGACTGTTAAAAATTAATTGAAAAAAGGATAAAATAACATAAAACACCCACCTTCAAAAAACCCAAGAATGTCCGTCGGGGGCTGACATTAAATGAACTAGTTTTGCAATGTTCAGCTCTCGACGGACATTCTTGGGGTTTTTTTAAGGTGGGTGTTTTATGTTATTTTATCCTTTTTTCAATTAATTTTTAACAGTCGTGGGTTTTTTCAAAATTTTTAATTTTGCTTTTTATTTTAAACTTTTTACTTTTATTTTTATTTTTCTATCTAAGAAGTTAAGAACATGCACCAATCAAACCTAAACCCATAACTGAAAACTGAATCAAAATCGGACTTGTAGTTTTGGAGAAAAATGGCAACTTTAATTTGCACAAAAAATCTTTGCTGCAGCGCCCCCTGGTGAGTTGTCACCGTAACACCTATCTAAGAACATGCACCAATCATACCCGAATTCATAACTGAAAACTGAATCAAAATCGGACTTGTAGTTTTGGAGAAAAATGGCAACTTTGATTTGCACAAAAAATGTTTGCTGCAGCGCCCCCTGGTGAGTTGTCACCGTAACACCTATCTAAGAACATGCACCAATCAAACCCGAACCCATAACTGAAAACTGCATCAAAATCGGACTTGTAGTTTTGGAGAAAAATGGCAACATGTATTTGCACAAACACACAAACAAACAAACAAACAACCTCTCACCCCAAACGCATATACCGTCTCCGTTCCGTCGTCGTGGGTAATAAAGTACAACAACAAAGGGTGTAAAAGTACCCTTAACGCAAACAAAGGGCACTTGTTCTCCCCACTACTGCGATCATTTTTTTGTTCTAGACCATACCTGGGAACCCCCTTACGGAGATATTGGGGGTCAAAGTTCCAAATTTTGCACAGCTGTTTTTGTAAATACTAGTTTTTCAGGTTATAACTTTACTTAAATTATCTCCATGACCCGTTTACTATTCAAAACATCAACTAGTACAGTGTTTTAAGACTGCTACATTGAGTTTTACCGTAAAATGTGATTTTTGACCCCAAAAAAAAAGTCGTTTCCCAGCAAAAAAATTTGCGTAGGGGTTCTTAGTTTGCACCCTGTATAGAGAACTAATGGAATATTACAAGCATTCAGCAAGCAGCATGCATTCATATTTTTCTTTTCCAAAAGTAATTGAATATTTAATTTTTAATAAACTAAGTTGTTATTTTACAAGTGAACAACATAATCATTTACGAATAAAAAGGATTCAGAAAAAAGCAATAAATACGGCAGTTTATGACTTTTTGCACTCGATTTTATGTCAAATATGGATAAAAATACTCCAGTCTGTGCTATATTTTGTGACATGACTCAGGCATTTGATTCTGTAAAACATGATAATTTATTAAAAAAACTTGATGCGTACGGTGTTAGAGGGAATTTTCTTGAATTGAAATCATATTTGCACGGCAGAAAACAAAAAACCGGAATAAGTAGGTATACTAAACACTAAAACCAAACATGAAGAAAACATTCTATCGGAGGAACGAACCGTTACCGAGTTCCGCAAGGAAGTGTTTTAGGACCTCCACTTTTTACCCAACTGCGGTGAAGCAAATCATAGAATGGAATAAGGGCAGGAAGAGGAATGAGGAAATAGAATCATTTTTTTTTATCTCGATTTAAAGTGACGTTCCCGAGGAAAACAACAAGAACGTACTTATGATATAGATGGCACCAAGTGCATTTCGAATCATGATTGAGTTATATTATTATTTATACTTTAGTAAGTAGTTTTTTTTTATAATAATATCACGCGCACGAAGCTTGCGGGAGCTGCTAGTTATAAATATAAAATAAACAAGATCTTACAAGTGCAACCGCATGTAAGTTATCCGCTGCATCCCGCACCCTGACTCCAGCTGGACTGAGCTGTGCAGCCACTGCAGGTCCCAGCTGTTCTGAAGTAGACTGTACTGCTGATAAGTAGTGGGACGCCTGCTTGCAAGCTGCTTCTGATAGGTCCATCACCTGGAAGATTAAATAGCTTAGTGACGATTTTTGTGGCTGCAAAAAATATTTTTTTGTATTGATTGCCTGTCGGTCAGTCTGTTTGTTTGTTCCAGCTAATCTCTAAAACGGTTGGACAGATTTTGACGGGATTTTTTGCCAGCAAAAGGCTATTATTTTATAGTAAGGAATAGGGTTCCGTGCAAAAAAAGATGAATATCGCGGGGCACATATCGTTTCTCAAACCCCGTCTTCTTATAGTTTGTCGATGGCAAAAAAGTCCAAAGTGCAGTTAAGCCCAAAATGCAGCTAACCCATTCCAAACGTTTTGGAATGGGTAAACTACATTTTGCAGCAGATTAGATTCATATGAAGAAGAATTTCACGGTACCGGTAGTTTCGTCTCCTTTCCTTTTTAAAAGTCAGGTTATAAGTACAACTTATAAAATATACTAGGATGGTCTAGGTCATATCCTCACCTGTTTCTCCTTGGTCTTATCAGCTGCAGGAGTCACGAGGTACACCAACTTGCTGGCAGCCTTGTTGAACGCTGTAGTGTTCACTTTGGGACTCTGCAGCAATATGGAATGTTCATCATTCATCATCATTTCAGCCGAAAGACGTCCACTGCTGGACATAGGCCTCCCCTAAGTGTCGCCACATTGACCGGTCCCGTGCGTCTCGCATCCAGCGGATCCCCGCAACCTTCACCAGGTCATCGGTCCACCTAGTGGGAGGCCTTCCAACGCAACATCTTCCGGTTCGCGGTCGCCACTCCAGAACCTTCCGGCCCCATCGGCCATCCGTCCTGCGAGCAATGTGCCCTGCCCACTGCCACTTAAGCTTGGCAATTCTTCGGGCTATGTCGGCAACCTTGGTTCTCATGCGGATGTCCTCATTTCTGATTCGATCACGCAAGGAAACTCCGAGCATAGCCCTCTCCATTGCTCTTTGGGTGACCTTAAGCCTTCTGATGAGGCCCATTGTGAGCGACCACGTTTCAGTCCCATATGTAATCACTGGCAACACACACTGGTCATAGACTTTCGTCTTGAGACACTGGGGTAAGTTGGACGAGAAGATACTTCTCAACTTCCCAAACGCTGCCCAGCCGAGTCGGATTCGACGATTGACCTCTTTTTCAAAGTTGGACCTACCTAACTGGACTGTTTGTCCCAGGTAGACATACTCGTCTACAACTTCGAGTGTAGAGTCTCCGATCTTTATAGGAGTGGGTGTAACATGGGCATTCAACATGACCTTGGTTTTGTCCATGTTCATTTTAAGACCCACTCTTTCGGAAGCTCTACTGAGGTCATCGAGCATTGTACTGAGTCAGCAGTCTCTCCAAGGGTGCCAAATTGACTACCGGTACATCGAGGTATTGAAGTGTTTATACAAAAGCGCCACCATGTCAGTCCGGCTTCAGGACCAGACCACGAAACCTATCCTTCTGCAGCGAGGTGTGAGACAGGGAGACGTCATATCTCCGAAGCTGTTTACCGCTGTACTGGAGGATGTTTTCAAGGTTCTGCACTGGAGAGGACTAGGCATCAACATCAATGGCGAGTACATCACTCACCTTCGATTTGCCGACGATATAGTGGTCATGGCTGAGACCATGGAGGATGGAATGTTCACATGCAGAAAATTAACAGTTTTTCATTCAAATTGATTACAAACATTTTTTTATGTATAAAAAAAAACTTTGTTTATTGTTTTCAGTATTGTTTTCTTTCTCTCTAAAGAATATAATTTTATTGAGCATAGACAAATTTCAATCAAAATTATTCCTATTTTCTTATGGACAGCATACAATTGACCACATAATGTAGTATCTCTAAACTGTGGTCATAAAAGGACCTATTGGATCTCAACATGGTTTCCCCGTATCTCTAATTGATTCTGATTTCCCCATACACTCCCAATTAAAATAAACTTAATAAAAAAACTTGTGAAGTTTTCAACCGAATTCTAGGCACCAACTTACATTTTCAGTGTTCTCGCAAATAGCGCGACTGGCTTGACATAACGCCTTCAGATCTTCTAAAATGGCAGTTTGTTCAGCTGGCTCCTTTATACTTGACAACTTGCGAGAATCTGAAATAAAGAAATACATAGAAACGTGCATAAATTCTCCAATATTCCCTATAAAGGGATGAGGAACAGAAATAATGGCGATTATGAAATCCACGCAACTGCTGACAAAACGACAGTTGAGCTTGTCCAGATTTTGGTTCCCCGATTGGGCAAAGTGTTATTATTAGGATTTTCTATGAGAAAATTCTCAGTAGCAGCCACATAGTCTAGATTTGTGCACGGTTGATGTCAATAGGGTCGCCCCCTATTGAAACAAAAAAAAAAAAAGGAACTTTCCCCTTTTTCCCCCTATCGGAAATTAAAAATAACTCGCGTATTTTTTTTTTTTAAAACCTTGCCCCACACTAAGAATTTCTCCTGTATCGTGGGTGCGTTTACAATAATTTAAACTCACATACACAATAAACCAGACCCGAAACAACTATCTGTAGGTCATACAAATATTTGTTCCGTGCGGGGATCGAAACCGCGACACGCGGCGCAGCAGTGCAATCGCTCAGCCACTGCGCCAAACGTGTCGTCGAAGAATTGTTGGTGCACTGTTAGGTACACACCTGTCTAATCCTCTGGGGACTAAAAGCGTGATGTTATGTAATGTAAGCAATGTTTACTCACCTTGAACAATCAGTGGCATCAGTTCAGATATCTCTTTGACAGCTTTCTCTGCTGCCGCGTAGTCTGGGTTCGCAGGATCTGAGGACACATTATCAATATTTATAATTCATCATCTGGTTGTTTATCAAAACTAGGGGCCCGGCTTCCAGTCTAACCAGATGCAGCTGAATAGAGTGACTGCCGATCTGACCTCTACAATCCAGTTAGTACCGGGTTTTAAGGGGGGTACCCATGGTATAGTTGGCGCCACATAAAAAGAGCGCTGAGGGGAAAGCGGGGGGGGGGGGGGGGGTTCGCGCATGGGTATACTCGCGCACGAAACTACTACGCCTATTGTTTTATTTTCGAACTAGCTTTTCGTTTGCGGCTTCGTATATTGCTACCAAGCTAAAAAAAAAATATTAAATGATACATGTGTTGTAAAGTTCAATTAAAAACACAATTCTTCTCACTGTAGTTTCACGCATTGTTTTAAATTATCAATAATATTATTATCGGCCTCCCTCTTCATAAAACAATTTACGTCATCATTTTTTTTTACGCTAAAAATGCGGTACGCTATTGGTCCGTCTGGGGCCCCGCCCCCCCGGCCCTCTCTCATACCACCAAATAGACCCAAAAATCGCCTACTGCGCAGCTTCACCCCCAGCGTTCTTTTTACTTGGCGCGAGGTATAAGACTGATTGTCGTCACACTTTCGGGCCTCTGGTTATTGTAACGACTGTCAAAGAGCTACAAATGACAGCTCCAGGACTAATTCAGAGGCAATCAATTCACAGGCCGACCTGGGGAAATGCGTCTTAAACTTGAAGATGGCCCCTTCCACCTGTTACCTGCTAGTAATAGTATTTATTGTAAGATATAAAAGAGCGAGGTAAATTTCCAAGCCAGGAAGTGAACTAACCAGCCTTAGCAGCGGCGAGTGCAGCGATGGCCGCGTTGAGTTGTGCCAGTCGGTCTGACAGACGCTGTTCTAACGCTGATGCCTCTTCTGGTACCAATGACTGTCTCGTTAGCGGCTGTAAGAAAACAAAGTAATGGTTATATTTCGAATTATTTCGTATTAAATCTTCAAGTGGCTCCACACAGGTTTAAATAATGGTCGCTACCAAACATTTTAATTCAACATTATCATTACTGGAAACTGTTAAATATATTTTAGTTACAGTTTATTTATAAACACAAATACTTTAATTAAGCGAGAGAGTTGACTATTTTTTTGTTTTTTTTTTTAAGTAAAATCTTAAACTTATTTGTTAAAAAGTTCCATTCAACTCACTTTCCTTGAAGACACGTATTAAACTATCCTTATGCCTACCCTGACTTTTTTGTTCGGGTTATTATTAACTTTTCAAGTGTTTAACTGTGCGAGTGTGCATGTTTTGCCAGACCAAAAGCTTAATTCGTAATTCGAAAAATGTATGGAAAACGTTGTGTGCCTATAAAATTTGAGGGTTGCCCTCGATTTCTCAAGGATACCATCATCAGATCCCGACTTGGTGACGACAATAGGACCACCTCGGGAGTATACCCTTTCAAACACAATAATAGTTTTGAAAATCGATTCACAATTGACGGAGATATGCGCGAGTATACATAAAAAAATACATACACACGAATAAAAAACCTCCTCCTATTCGGGAGTCGGTTAATGATAGAGCGATATACACACCTTCCGCTTTTGTAATATTATTTTAGTAATAAGTAGCAACATACCTGTTTGAGCTGTTGTTCGGAGTCGTACAGTCGGTTCTTAGCGCCAGTCAAGCTGTTAATGAACTTGAGACGACGCTTCTCTTTCTCAGCCGGTGATATGGTGCTTTGAGTACCTGTTTTACCAAAATTAAAATAAAATCAATAAAGTAATTGATTTAAAAACTTTTACTATGTATTACAACCAGTACTTTTAACAGCCAACTTTATGCAGTGTCTATAGTTTAAAAAGGGTGGTACAGTCGAACAAGCTAATAAGTATACAGCCCGCTAACTTGTATTTACTTTTAAGATAATACAGATAAATTTAGAGACTGATGTCAAACGATACAGCGTTTGGCATCAGTTGCTTAGTGCGAAACTCTTTATAAAACCAAATTGCAACCAATATATTCAGTGTACTAGAATTATAAAGATCTCTACCTGTATACTTATTAGCTTGTTCGACTGTACCAGCACTTTTGAATTATTGAAAAAAAGACTACAATAAAACGAAGCTTCAGTCCCAGTCACTAGGCAACTATAAAAGTATTGTAGTTGGCTATTCCAATGACGAATCTCTATGGAGAAGAACGAGCATAAAACGACATGGAAACCCTGCAGGTCGTCATATCACCAGTCAGGGCTGCGGGTTGTTCGAAAGAGATACCGCGGCCTCGACACAAAGGGCTAAGAAGGAACATGGGTGGTTTTTAGTCAAAAGAAGGCTGATACTCCCTACCGCTCGAGGTTAGCTAGAGGAGCAGCGGTGGCCCAGTGATGTCGGCCTCGACTTACGAACAGTAGCTCGTGGGTTCGAAGCCAGGCAGGCGCATTACTTTGTGTAATTTATTTCATCACCGCTTCTCAAAACGGTTATAGAACTTTTGTTGGGACGTGATATAGGTTCTATAGTTAGATGTAATGAAATGTCCAATTCTATGTTGCACTATGAATTTAATAAAGTATTTGCTATAACTAAACACGGTACAATACTACAATAAATGATTGACGCGAGTAACGGGTAGTAACCGACTATATGTGTTGTCGCGGGGACGCGTGACTTCGAACTTAACTTGACGGTGCAACGTCATAGGTACTTATAAGCTCGCAAGTGGTGTGCGTGCATGTGTGGGTAAACATACCACTACATGTCCTCCCCCCTTAGATGAAGACAATTTAATAAAAGGGTGAAAAAAAAATATCATCAAAAGCAATGACCAAAGTGTAAAAACATTGCAAATATTAAATAAAATGGTTTGGTGTGAAAGTGTATAACTATACATAACTCCTAAATTAATAAACAACAAGACTACGGTAACATAAGGTATTTTTATAATATAAAAACAACACTACACAAATGGATACTTACCTAAACTGAAGACATTTTGTAAAAAAAATATTAAAATACATTGGTCATAAATTTAGTAATAACTTGACACAAAAAGGTTTTATACAAAAAGGTTTTAAACTTAAGAGTTAGCTAAGTGGTAACGATAACATAAAAATAAATACGTTACAAGTTGACATAATTAGTGTGAAAACAAACAATTTTGTGGGTCTATTTTAAAACACAGAACACTTCACCGCACTTCAAATTTCACTTGATATTTTTATGACTTTGGGACTGGCGACAAAAAATGTTTTAAATGGCAAATCTCACGGTCTTTTTCACGACGCGACCCGATCTTGTAGTAACAGATGGCTCAGTTTTGTCAAGTGAGGTCGATTTGGTTGCAACCGGTGTTATCGCAGTTGTTTTGGGCGAAACAAAAACTTCCTGTGGCGACTGAAGTGCGGGGCTATTAATTATAACATAAGCAGGCTTGAGACGATCGAGAGAAATAGTGACTTCTCGAGAACCTACTTGAACGACGTAATGTTTATTGCTTCGTTTGAGTATTTTATAAGGACCTTCGTACGGCGGTGTTAACGAACGTTTAACTTCGTTTTTAATGAAAACGTAGTCCGATTTAGTCAAATCTTTGTGCACGAAAATGTTTCTGTTATCAGCTTGTTTTCTTGTGGTTGGTTGAAGGTTCGCTAATGTTTCCATGAGTTTGCAAGTGTAATCGGTGTTGTTAATGTCTGCTTCGGTGGGAACAAAAAAATCTCCCGGTAGACGCATAGATTTACCGTAGGTCATCTGAGCAGGGCTGTACCCTGAGTCTTCTTTAACTGTATTGCGCATTCCTAATAACACGATAGGTAATTGTTGTGACCATTGACTGCTACTATCGCAACGTGTCATGATGGAAGCTTTTAACGTTCGATGCATCCTTTCGACGTGTCCATTTGCCTTTGGGTTGTATGCTGTTGTTCTAATCTTTTCTATTCCAAGTAGTTTGGTCAGCTGTTTGAAAAGATTGGATTCGAATTGACGACCTTGATCCGAAGTTATTCTTGCAGGGCAACCAAAACGTGCTATCCAATGCTCGAGTAGAGCTTTCGCGACGGTTTCAGCGCTTATGTCTTTTACAGGAACGACTTCAGGCCATTTTGTATGACGATCAATCATTGTGACACAGTATGTGTATCCTTCGGAAGGTGGTAATGGTCCAATTATATCTATATGCACATGCTCGAAACGGTCTGACCTTTCGAACTCTCCTAGAGGTGTAATTGTATGCCTTTGTACTTTACATTTCTGGCACTTAATGCAGCTTCTTACAAAGTTTGCAACGTCAGTGTTCATGTTAGGCCAAAAATAGCGCTGCGCGATAAGGCGACGCGTAGCGGCTACCCCAGGGTGATTAAGTGCGTGGACACTTGAAATCGCTTTTTCTCGAAACTCCGACGGTAAATAAAGTCGCGCTGATGACGTTGATGTTTCGAATGTAAGCTCATGATTTGCATATGGCATGCGGAACAATTTAAATTCCAAGTTAGGTTTTTGTTTTAATAATGACAATTGCGTATCTTCGACTTGGCTTTTGTATAATTCTTCATAGTCGAAAATATCATGTAGAAAAATCTCTTCTATTCTCGAAAGAGCGTCGGCGGCGTTATTGAGCTCGCCCTCAACGTACTCAATTTTGTTGCAAAACTGAGAAATAAAATCTAATTGACGAAGACGTCTTGGTGGATCGGATTTCGATTCTTTCTTCGATAAAGCAAATATTAACGGCTTGTGATCGGTTAACACTGTGAGATCACGCCCTTCAATCATATACCGAAAGTGTTTTACTGCCATGTAAATAGCTAATAATTCCCTGTCGTAGGTACTGTATTTTGTCTGGGCGCTACTTAGTTTTTTCGAATAAAATCCTAGTGGCTCTAACCGTTTGTTGACTAGTTGATGAAGTGCTGCGCCAATGCAGGTATTCGCTGCGTCGGTCATTAAAATAAGTTTGGATGATGAGTCTGGATGCGTGAGAGTGACAGCTTCACTTATGTGATGTTTACATTGATTAAATGCGTTGATTGCTTCTTCGGTCCAAGCGATTTTTGTTTTGTCTTTTTTCTTAGCATTGTGTAAGTATTTGTCTAAGATAGTTTGAGTGTCGGCGGCTTTAGGAATGCTCATTCGGTAAAAATTTATAAGACCGAGGAAGCGCCTCAGTTCTTCGATGGTTTCGGGTTGTGGATAGTTATTGATGGCTTTGACCTTTTCTTCGTCCGGCTTTATGCCATCACAGCTAACGCGATAACCGAGAAATGTAATTTCGGATTTTCCAAATTCGCATTTAGACGTGTTGATTGTGACGCCATATTCACTAAGTCGCTTGAACACTTCTTTGAGATCATGAATGTGACATTCTTCTGATTCTGAAGCAATAAGTATATCATCCAGGTAACAAAACGTATTTTGAGTATTTTTCAAAACTTCATTGATAAATCTTTGAAACGTCTGTGCAGCGTTTCTCAGACCGAAGCTCATTTTTGTAAACTCAAACAGACCAAATGGAGTTATTATTGCGGTTTTCGGTATGTCCGCAGGTGCGACGCTTATGTTATGGTAAGCACGTCTAATATCAATTTTAGATAAAACTTTTTTATTTTTGAGGATGTATGTGAAATCCGTTAAACGAGGAATCGGGTAGCGGTCGGGCTCGGTGATAGCGTTTAAACGACGATAATCACCGCACGGGCGTAACTCATCGTTTTTCTTTTGAACAACGTGTAAAGCATTTGCCCATGGGCTGGATGACGGCCTGCATATTCCTAAATCTACCATTCGTTGGAATTCATCCTTTGCCGCATTGTATTTTGCAGCGTTAAGTGGACGTGCTTTTTCATAAACAGGTGGGCCATGGGTACATATATGATGCGTTACATTGTGTTTGGGTGGGTCCTTGAAACATTCGCTCTTAGTGATGTCTGGGAACTCTGTTAAAATACGATGATACTTATTATCCGAGTCGATGACTTTAATTGTAGGAATATTTGAGGCATCTTCTACGTTAGTGTACCTAGAGAGTAGTGTGACTTTGTCAATTAACTTTTTTGCGTGAAGATCAACAAGCAATTGATGTTTGGAAAGGAAATCTGCCCCAATAATGCACCGCTGTACATCAGCCAGGACAAATTCCCAGGTAAAAGCTCGACGTAAGCCAAGGTCCAAAGTCATTTTCTGAGTCCCATATGTTTTGATTGTGGTCCCATTAGCAGCAAATAAAGTAAAATCAGCGGGTTGACGATTAACGTTTTTGTAGGCAATAACTGAAATATCAGCGCCGGTGTCAATAAGAAAATGCGTACCACTTTTCCAGTCGGTGACGCTCAAGCGAGATGTTCCTTCGACACCTACTCTCGCCAAGGTAGGTGTCGGGTTTAGTTTAACGCCTTTCTGATGCATTGCTCGTCGCCGCATTTCTCGGCGTTGTCTCCATAAATATAATGATAAAAGCACTTAAAATCTTTGTCTCCCGGTTGCGCTGTTTGACGCCTGTATCTGTCATGATTGTCAAGATACCGAGAGCGTGATCGTGACCGTGATCGCGACTGATCATTGCCACGACTCCAACTTGTACTCTGACGCGTGTTTTGTAGATCACTAATTTTTGTGTTTAACGCGGCAATTTCTTTTATTAAATGATTAAATTGTTGATCCGTTAAATGACTAGGGACAGCGACCGGATTTAGCGAACAGACTTCAGATGACCGTGAAGTTTCCATTATCTTATCAGCAATTGCTGCGACGTTGTCCAACGTTACATCGCAGACAGTAACTACTGCACGGACTGTTTGAGGCAGGCGATCTAACCACAAAACTTTGATTGTATCCTCGGGTATTTTGTTACTTCCAAGCTCTCGCATTTTACGAAGAAGTTGAGTGGGTCGTTGATCCCCTAGCTCAACTTTCGTAAGCAACGTATGTAATTGCTTGGACTCGGACTCTTCATAGGACGAAATTAACCTGTCCTTCAGTGCTATATATTTACCGTTCACGGGCGGGTTCTCAAGAATGTCACTAATTTGACTCCATTCATCTCGACCTAACTTAGCTATAACTAATTGATATTTATGCAAGTCACCTGCTTTTTGTGCACCGATTATGGCCTCAAACTGATGGAACCATAGTCGCGGACGCGCTGTCCAGAAGTCGGCGATGCGGGAGTTGATGGTGATCGTCTCCGTCTCTGGCTGCAGGTGTTGGTCTGTGGTGTAACACGGCCCAGCTTGTTGAGGTGCGTTGACGCTATCAGGTGCGGCGGCAGCCGTGGTGGCTGTGTGCTCGGGATTTATGTTAACTTTATGTTCACTGGCAGCAACAGTGTTAGGGTTGACCATTTTGAAGGTTTGGTATAGTTCACAGTAACAACACTAAATAAAGTCTACGTCTGTATTGAACGTAATCACTCGCGGGTCAAAGTATGGAACCGTATTATTTCATTCACGTCGCGTCGGGGTCACCAATATAGAACTTTTGTTGGGACGTGATATAGGTTCTATAGTTAGATGTAATGAAATGTCCAATTCTATGTTGCACTATGAATTTAATAAAGTATTTGCTATAACTAAACACGGTACAATACTACAATAAATGATTGACGCGAGTAACGGGTAGTAACCGACTATATGTGTTGTCGCGGGGACGCGTGACTTCGAACTTAACTTGACGGTGCAACGTCATAGGTACTTATAAGCTCGCAAGTGGTGTGCGTGCATGTGTGGGTAAACATACCACTACATGTCCTCCCCCCTTAGATGAAGACAATTTAATAAAAGGGTGAAAAAAAAATATCATCAAAAGCAATGACCAAAGTGTAAAAACATTGCAAATATTAAATAAAATGGTTTGGTGTGAAAGTGTATAACTATACATAACTCCTAAATTAATAAACAACAAGACTACGGTAACATAAGGTATTTTTATAATATAAAAACAACACTACACAAATGGATACTTACCTAAACTGAAGACATTTTGTAAAAAAAATATTAAAATACATTGGTCATAAATTTAGTAATAACTTGACACAAAAAGGTTTTATACAAAAAGGTTTTAAACTTAAGAGTTAGCTAAGTGGTAACGATAACATAAAAATAAATACGTTACAAGTTGACATAATTAGTGTGAAAACAAACAATTTTGTGGGTCTATTTTAAAACACAGAACACTTCACCGCACTTCAAATTTCACTTGATATTTTTATGACTTTGGGACTGGCGACAAAAAATGTTTTAAATGGCAAATCTCACGGTCTTTTTCACGACGCGACCCGATCTTGTAGTAACAGATGGCTCAGTTTTGTCAAGTGAGGTCGATTTGGTTGCAACCGGTGTTATCGCAGTTGTTTTGGGCGAAACAAAAACTTCCTGTGGCGACTGAAGTGCGGGGCTATTAATTATAACATAAGCAGGCTTGAGACGATCGAGAGAAATAGTGACTTCTCGAGAACCTACTTGAACGACGTAATGTTTATTGCTTCGTTTGAGTATTTTATAAGGACCTTCGTACGGCGGTGTTAACGAACGTTTAACTTCGTTTTTAATGAAAACGTAGTCCGATTTAGTCAAATCTTTGTGCACGAAAATGTTTCTGTTATCAGCTTGTTTTCTTGTGGTTGGTTGAAGGTTCGCTAATGTTTCCATGAGTTTGCAAGTGTAATCGGTGTTGTTAATGTCTGCTTCGGTGGGAACAAAAAAATCTCCCGGTAGACGCATAGATTTACCGTAGGTCATCTGAGCAGGGCTGTACCCTGAGTCTTCTTTAACTGTATTGCGCATTCCTAATAACACGATAGGTAATTGTTGTGACCATTGACTGCTACTATCGCAACGTGTCATGATGGAAGCTTTTAACGTTCGATGCATCCTTTCGACGTGTCCATTTGCCTTTGGGTTGTATGCTGTTGTTCTAATCTTTTCTATTCCAAGTAGTTTGGTCAGCTGTTTGAAAAGATTGGATTCGAATTGACGACCTTGATCCGAAGTTATTCTTGCAGGGCAACCAAAACGTGCTATCCAATGCTCGAGTAGAGCTTTCGCGACGGTTTCAGCGCTTATGTCTTTTACAGGAACGACTTCAGGCCATTTTGTATGACGATCAATCATTGTGACACAGTATGTGTATCCTTCGGAAGGTGGTAATGGTCCAATTATATCTATATGCACATGCTCGAAACGGTCTGACCTTTCGAACTCTCCTAGAGGTGTAATTGTATGCCTTTGTACTTTACATTTCTGGCACTTAATGCAGCTTCTTACAAAGTTTGCAACGTCAGTGTTCATGTTAGGCCAAAAATAGCGCTGCGCGATAAGGCGACGCGTAGCGGCTACCCCAGGGTGATTAAGTGCGTGGACACTTGAAATCGCTTTTTCTCGAAACTCCGACGGTAAATAAAGTCGCGCTGATGACGTTGATGTTTCGAATGTAAGCTCATGATTTGCATATGGCATGCGGAACAATTTAAATTCCAAGTTAGGTTTTTGTTTTAATAATGACAATTGCGTATCTTCGACTTGGCTTTTGTATAATTCTTCATAGTCGAAAATATCATGTAGAAAAATCTCTTCTATTCTCGAAAGAGCGTCGGCGGCGTTATTGAGCTCGCCCTCAACGTACTCAATTTTGTTGCAAAACTGAGAAATAAAATCTAATTGACGAAGACGTCTTGGTGGATCGGATTTCGATTCTTTCTTCGATAAAGCAAATATTAACGGCTTGTGATCGGTTAACACTGTGAGATCACGCCCTTCAATCATATACCGAAAGTGTTTTACTGCCATGTAAATAGCTAATAATTCCCTGTCGTAGGTACTGTATTTTGTCTGGGCGCTACTTAGTTTTTTCGAATAAAATCCTAGTGGCTCTAACCGTTTGTTGACTAGTTGATGAAGTGCTGCGCCAATGCAGGTATTCGCTGCGTCGGTCATTAAAATAAGTTTGGATGATGAGTCTGGATGCGTGAGAGTGACAGCTTCACTTATGTGATGTTTACATTGATTAAATGCGTTGATTGCTTCTTCGGTCCAAGCGATTTTTGTTTTGTCTTTTTTCTTAGCATTGTGTAAGTATTTGTCTAAGATAGTTTGAGTGTCGGCGGCTTTAGGAATGCTCATTCGGTAAAAATTTATAAGACCGAGGAAGCGCCTCAGTTCTTCGATGGTTTCGGGTTGTGGATAGTTATTGATGGCTTTGACCTTTTCTTCGTCCGGCTTTATGCCATCACAGCTAACGCGATAACCGAGAAATGTAATTTCGGATTTTCCAAATTCGCATTTAGACGTGTTGATTGTGACGCCATATTCACTAAGTCGCTTGAACACTTCTTTGAGATCATGAATGTGACATTCTTCTGATTCTGAAGCAATAAGTATATCATCCAGGTAACAAAACGTATTTTGAGTATTTTTCAAAACTTCATTGATAAATCTTTGAAACGTCTGTGCAGCGTTTCTCAGACCGAAGCTCATTTTTGTAAACTCAAACAGACCAAATGGAGTTATTATTGCGGTTTTCGGTATGTCCGCAGGTGCGACGCTTATGTTATGGTAAGCACGTCTAATATCAATTTTAGATAAAACTTTTTTATTTTTGAGGATGTATGTGAAATCCGTTAAACGAGGAATCGGGTAGCGGTCGGGCTCGGTGATAGCGTTTAAACGACGATAATCACCGCACGGGCGTAACTCATCGTTTTTCTTTTGAACAACGTGTAAAGCATTTGCCCATGGGCTGGATGACGGCCTGCATATTCCTAAATCTACCATTCGTTGGAATTCATCCTTTGCCGCATTGTATTTTGCAGCGTTAAGTGGACGTGCTTTTTCATAAACAGGTGGGCCATGGGTACATATATGATGCGTTACATTGTGTTTGGGTGGGTCCTTGAAACATTCGCTCTTAGTGATGTCTGGGAACTCTGTTAAAATACGATGATACTTATTATCCGAGTCGATGACTTTAATTGTAGGAATATTTGAGGCATCTTCTACGTTAGTGTACCTAGAGAGTAGTGTGACTTTGTCAATTAACTTTTTTGCGTGAAGATCAACAAGCAATTGATGTTTGGAAAGGAAATCTGCCCCAATAATGCACCGCTGTACATCAGCCAGGACAAATTCCCAGGTAAAAGCTCGACGTAAGCCAAGGTCCAAAGTCATTTTCTGAGTCCCATATGTTTTGATTGTGGTCCCATTAGCAGCAAATAAAGTAAAATCAGCGGGTTGACGATTAACGTTTTTGTAGGCAATAACTGAAATATCAGCGCCGGTGTCAATAAGAAAATGCGTACCACTTTTCCAGTCGGTGACGCTCAAGCGAGATGTTCCTTCGACACCTACTCTCGCCAAGGTAGGTGTCGGGTTTAGTTTAACGCCTTTCTGATGCATTGCTCGTCGCCGCATTTCTCGGCGTTGTCTCCATAAATATAATGATAAAAGCACTTAAAATCTTTGTCTCCCGGTTGCGCTGTTTGACGCCTGTATCTGTCATGATTGTCAAGATACCGAGAGCGTGATCGTGACCGTGATCGCGACTGATCATTGCCACGACTCCAACTTGTACTCTGACGCGTGTTTTGTAGATCACTAATTTTTGTGTTTAACGCGGCAATTTCTTTTATTAAATGATTAAATTGTTGATCCGTTAAATGACTAGGGACAGCGACCGGATTTAGCGAACAGACTTCAGATGACCGTGAAGTTTCCATTATCTTATCAGCAATTGCTGCGACGTTGTCCAACGTTACATCGCAGACAGTAACTACTGCACGGACTGTTTGAGGCAGGCGATCTAACCACAAAACTTTGATTGTATCCTCGGGTATTTTGTTACTTCCAAGCTCTCGCATTTTACGAAGAAGTTGAGTGGGTCGTTGATCCCCTAGCTCAACTTTCGTAAGCAACGTATGTAATTGCTTGGACTCGGACTCTTCATAGGACGAAATTAACCTGTCCTTCAGTGCTATATATTTACCGTTCACGGGCGGGTTCTCAAGAATGTCACTAATTTGACTCCATTCATCTCGACCTAACTTAGCTATAACTAATTGATATTTATGCAAGTCACCTGCTTTTTGTGCACCGATTATGGCCTCAAACTGATGGAACCATAGTCGCGGACGCGCTGTCCAGAAGTCGGCGATGCGGGAGTTGATGGTGATCGTCTCCGTCTCTGGCTGCAGGTGTTGGTCTGTGGTGTAACACGGCCCAGCTTGTTGAGGTGCGTTGACGCTATCAGGTGCGGCGGCAGCCGTGGTGGCTGTGTGCTCGGGATTTATGTTAACTTTATGTTCACTGGCAGCAACAGTGTTAGGGTTGACCATTTTGAAGGTTTGGTATAGTTCACAGTAACAACACTAAATAAAGTCTACGTCTGTATTGAACGTAATCACTCGCGGGTCAAAGTATGGAACCGTATTATTTCATTCACGTCGCGTCGGGGTCACCAATATAGAACTTTTGTTGGGACGTGATATAGGTTCTATAGTTAGATGTAATGAAATGTCCAATTCTATGTTGCACTATGAATTTAATAAAGTATTTGCTATAACTAAACACGGTACAATACTACAATAAATGATTGACGCGAGTAACGGGTAGTAACCGACTATATGTGTTGTCGCGGGGACGCGTGACTTCGAACTTAACTTGACGGTGCAACGTCATAGGTACTTATAAGCTCGCAAGTGGTGTGCGTGCATGTGTGGGTAAACATACCACTACACGGTGAAGGAAAACATCGTGCGGGCTATAACCGGCATGTCTTAGAACCAAAAAATTCGAAGACATGGTGACATCTGCCAATCCGCACTGGGCCAGCGTGGTGGATTATAGCCCATCCCTCTCCTAGAGAGGAGGCCTGAGTCCCTGCAGTGGGAACATTATAGGCTGATGATGATGATGACTCCCTACCGCTCTTCCCAGGGTGGGAGGAGTTATTTGATGATTTACCAATGTCCAAAAAAAGGCTACTCTGGGGCTTCCACATTCATCTTACTTACCACCAGCAGCCTTGCAGAAGTCAATAATCTTATCGATGCTATCATCAAGTTGTTTCTGCTGGGCCAACACTTGCTGCTTCATCTCCGGTTTGTCAAGATGTGGTGCACACGATGACGTGAGGTCTGACGCTGTGCCGCGCAGCTTGTCAGCCGCTGAGGTGAGCTCTCTCTGGCAGTTGGCGTTGGAGATGGTTGGGGCAACAGCCTGTGGAGAAAGAACAATGGCGAAATCTTAGCTGAATTGAATTTGAGCGACTAAAAGTGACTTATATACGAAGGCAGTTATATTATTTTTCTACGTTTTTTCAAAGTATCACATTAACAAGTTAACTCCGGATAAAAAAAAATATTTTAAATGAAAAGTTATTTGATTTTTTCATTCATGTTTAGTGTCGCCATTTTGTATTTTGTAAGTGACAGTAAGTACAGTGTTACAAGTATATAAATGAAAAACGTGTAATAAAACGGAGTGAAATTAACTAACAATAATGTTTATTTCTAAGTGAAAGTGTTCCTTGCAGGGAGGTAAAAATATTGGAGTATAAAAATAAATGAATTACTTTCAATTAATGACTGGCAAAAAGACTATTACCCCAAATCTAAAAAATAAGCTGTTTTGACAGTTATCTATAGATTGGTAAAACTCATGTCACAGACTTTTCTAGGTTATGTTTACTAAAGTTCATGACTGAATTTCTATTATTCTCGGAGTTCTCGAACACAAACACATTCTTGCACAAACTAATTCAGAAATTGACGCCGAGTTAAACAAGATATTTTTCATGTAAAGACGCATGAATTTAATCTCAGCTAATTTAATGTATGGGGAGCTGCCATTGTTCTTTGGGTGTGAGGAATTTGTAACAGTTAGATGGGTTGCTAATACAGTGTGTTAGGTTAAACGAGGGACATATTGAAGGAGAGTATTCAGTATTTGATTCTCGTCCCAATTATTTATCAGTGTTTGTGTTTCGTTTGTTATTTATTAGTGTTTTTTTTTTTATTCATATTTTTGTTAGTATCATGTAAGCATGCCCTATTGCGGGTTGCAATATGTTTCTCGTTTAAATTACATACTGTATAAATCGCGATTTGGAATTACTTTATTATAGGTACCTAAGTATAAGAACACTGTACGTAGCGCTGTACATGCTACGCCGTAGCACGTTGCTACGTCGTAGCACGTTGCTACGTCGTAGCACGTTGCTACGTCGTAGGCAAACGCGTATATTATAGGCCTTTTTGCATCAAAGTAGAACGAGTGGAGTGATGCCGACACATGCATGATTGAGTCAATCAAGACGAAAAAAAAGGAAGGACGCGATATAAACTTTAACTTAAAGTCCTTTTGCATACGAATTTTCTGGGCTTCCTTTGGTAGCAACCGAGCCTGAGTTATTTCGATAGATTTCCATTTTTTTTACAAGAAGTAATTCAATAATCATACAAAATGGTGCACATCTGTGTCTTACTCTTATAACACAGGGTCGAAGGGACACCGACGCGAAAACGGTTACCACTTACCACTTGTTTTGACATTGTAGGTAGATATGTACATACAGGGTACGTGGTAACCATTTTCACGTCAATAGCCCTTCCAACTTGTATGTTTTTTTATAGAGAACGGAAAAAATAAATACAGAAAAACTTTATTTTAACAGCGACTCCATCAACACCAACCTGTGCAATAGTAAGCAGCGCCTGTGCAGCATCAGCAGCGCTAGCACCTTTGCTGTCGAGCTCGGCAGCCACAGCTCCGTCCGGCACCAGCTCGGTGAGCTGCTGCACTTGGGACAACAGCTGGGACGCCTTGGCGCACGCGTCCGCTGACAGACCTACCACCTGGAATAAAATGTTTAATTTAGCACTAAAAACCAGTATGAAACGTAACATTACAGATGCTGGCCTTTACTCAACTAGGTATGTAGGTATGTTGGGGTCAGCTTCCAGTCTAACCGGATGCAGCTGAATACCAGTATTTTACATGGATTGACTACCTATCTAGCCTCCACAACCCACTTAGTACTAGGTAATACGGTTCTGCTCATACATTTGCTAATTCAAACTCAAATATTTTATTTCAATTAAGCCATTACAGGCACTTTTGAATGTCAGAAGGACGGAAGAAGAACGAAACTACGAGTGCAATACGTCATTCCCGAAAGTCACCACGCCGAACCACACGCCACCGAATGCCCGCAACAACGAACACTGCGAGCACGAAAGCACGCAGCGACGCAAACCGCAACAACGAATGCTCGAGACCCCGAATCACGGAACAACGAATGCACGCCGCAACGTGCAACCGCCGCCCCGCGACCCGGAGCCCCGCACACCCGCCGCCACGGCACACGCCACCGCGCGCCCCCGCACCCACAGCACTCGCCGCCGGTAACATCCGGCGCCGCGCAGTCCGACGCAGCAACTCCAGAAACGACGTATTGCACTCCTACGCTACAGTCACAATCACAAGGCATAATAACTTGTGAAAGTACTGTAGTTGCCAGTTCCCAGTTAACATCAATAATATCAATAAGAAAAAGTCTCTCTCCCGTTTTTTCGAGATTTGTTTGGACGTATGTAAATGTCGAAAATTACCACTAACCTCGGGTAAACTAAAGCAAAAAACACTTTTACAGTTCGTTGAGTCTTCTATTAGTATGTTACCATAATCCCATACTAGATTTTTTTTTGCCAATGTTCAATTTTTTTCTAGGCTTTCACTAATACCTATCCTTTTTCGTATTTTGTGTGTGCATAAATAAATAACACCATTTTAATTTATTTTTTATATATTTTTTTTATTTTTTTAAATCATTTTCTCGAAAGAATTATCCGCTCTCCATGAAACGTTAAAACTTTGTGATGTGATATCTCAATATTTTTGTATTGAGTGATACTAAAAAAACACGTATTCAATGATTTTTGCCAAAGATTAATATAACTAATCAGAATTTGGACGGTGACTATAAAATCACCTTGTATAAATAAATATATGAATAAAAAAATATAAATATAAATGGAGTTCTGTTTCGGACGCGATCGGAGACGGACGGGTCCACCCGCACGCTCACAGCCCCTAAAAAGCATTCTACTGCCACTAATTACCTTTGTTGCTCGGCGCCCGCGCAGACCGACCCAAACGAAGATAATACATGGCACGTAAATAGCAAAACCTACGGTTAACTAACTTATCAAAGTGATAATTAAGTTGGTATTTTACCACACGTTCGTGTGTGAATATTAGTGCCACAATCTAGTCTGACAAAGTGATAATTAACTAGTGCGTCACGCGTTCGATCGCGAATTAGTGCCGTGATCTAGTCTACCACAGTGATAAAGGACCGTTGCACTTCACGTTTGTTCGCGAATTAGTGCCGTTAGATTAAATAGCCTACCAAAGTGAAAATAATAATAATAATAATTACCTGCTGTACCAAACGTCCGCGTAGTATAGTAAAAGGCCTTTAAATAGTCCGCCAAAGAGACTCCTAAAAGTGACTGTCATATTGTGCATCCATGTTTGAACTATTATTTAATTAGTGGCGCGAAAACCCCTTAAACTACTTCCCGCTACGTGTTGACGCCACATAAGTGCAACTTGCACATATCAACTCTACCGAGGCTCGGCTGTACCCCTCATACTCAACAACACCTGCAATCAGCAACGATCCCGGAATTTGGTGAGACCGTTTCATATTTTAGGTACTTAAATCTAGGTGCACATTCGTGCAACTTGCACATATCAATGCTACCGAGGCCGGGCGGTACCCCTCACACTTAACAACAACTGCAATCAGCAGCGATCCCGGAATTTGGTGAGACCGTTTCATAATTTAGGTACTTAATCTAGGTGCAAATCTAAATGAACGCCAGTAAAAAGGGCTCCCAAAAACTAACGGTAAAATCAGAACAGGAGAACAAAAGACGAAACAATCACCACGCATAGCCCCATCTGCCAAGCAGAAACAAAGGGCAAGCAGACGTCCCGGAGTATTACCCGGCAATAGTTACAATACGTCACTTACACAAAAGAGCCGACGATTTTAACGGCTTTTGTCTTACTCCAAACAGCATTAACAAAAGCCGAAGAATTCCTTAAAAAAACCGAAAATTTCTTGTGAGAGAATTACGCACATCTGGTCATGGGACCCAAAGAACCCCAGCTAGCCCTGGTAAAAACCCCTTGACAATAGTGTCATAACAAATATAGGGTACCATTAAAACAGCAAAATTACTGCGATTAAATAACCATTGCATTGTATTGCAGATAACCACACACAACCTAGCACCAATGATAGAAGTAGTTTTAGTCAATAATCAATAGAATAAGATTCATTTCCAGATACCAACCAAGGAAAGGAAAAGTAAGGGAAAAGTTCATACCATGGATATCTCACACGAGTGGCAGAGGATCAACATGGAAGGAGATGGAAACTGCTTATTCAGAGCCATTGCCCACCAAATAAACAATCTATTCTACGTCACATTTAACCATGAAGCAATAAGAAGAGATCTGGCTCGCTACGTTACGGAGCAACGTGACGAACCACGCATGCGACTAGCCATAATGGGCAACTTAGAGCAGGCACAAGATGGAGTACAAAACAATACAGACACCGACACATATGTCAAGAACCTTCACAAACCAGGAATTTGGGGCGGCACTGAGATCTTGATAGCAGCAGCAGAATATTACCTCATTGCGGTTAACATTCATCAGAACAACCGGACACCAACATGTACGTTCAGACCCGCAAATCAATCTGACATTGTAGGTGAAATTAACCTGCTTTTCAACAGCAACCACTATGATAGTCTTATAGAAAATGAACAATCCGTAAACACCTCAACAACGAATACACAATCAAGCAAAAGCGAAATAGGAATCACCCCACAGACCACGACGACAACACCCCTTAGCATACCGACACCAGTAGACCTCCCGGATAATACCGGCTTCAGAGTAGTCCAGCCCCCGCTTACCCACCCACGCTATAATGCGCCACCATCACTAGCATCGACTAGGATTGCAACCTGGAACGTCAGAGGTGCAGCCACACTGGACAAAAAAACACCGAATTGATGCCAAACTAGAAGACTTAGGCATTCACATCGCTGTCTTACAAGAAACCAAGATGGCAATTGGCAAATTTGAATCAAATCACTACATCTGGACCCTTACGGGAACAAGTAAAGCAAGAGGAATGGCGATCCTAATAAGAAAGGACTCTGGAATCTCAATACTCCAAAGTAGAACGGAAACCAACGTTATTGGAAAGACGATAACGGGAAAAAATGGCATAGTCCTATACTTGGTTGGAGTCCACATAGCCAACCAAACTACTCTAGCATCACGCGACTACACAACTCTACAAAGGACCCTAAGAAAGCAGCCCAAAAACTCAACGTTAATCATATTAGGTGATTTTAACTCACACGTAGGATGGCAAGAGATCAAAAGGCTGGACGAAAAGGCTATTCACAAGAAAAACCTATTTCACGAGACATCGAACGAAAACGGTGAAATGTTGATAGACTTAATTCTCCGTGAAAATCTCCGCCTTGACACCTCGTTTGGTCGCGGCAATTGCAGGACAACATGGCAAAGAGGAAAATTATTCTCTCAAATCGATCACATCCTCACGAGTCGCAAATCAAAACCTTTTTTCAGAGCAATACGGGGAGTAACCGTAAAATCGTTATCCGACCATAAATTAATAACTGCAGAAATTAAAACGGACCGGCTGAGTACGAATCTCACACGAAAACGCCGCTACATCGGGAAACAACAACCAGACGGATACGAAGACGACCTCTTGTCGTTCAACTACAGGAATTACGACTACTCACTCCTCACCGAATACCCGACAGTCGTGGAAAAATATGAAAAACAAATCATGGAACAACACACACAGCTGGAGAATAACGTCACCAAACCAAATGACCAACCCATCTTCTGGGATAAAATCACGAGAATAATGAGAGAGTCAGCAAGAGAAACACTCACAATAAAACTGAACGTCAATAAGGAACACAGGATAGCGATAGCAAAACTACAACAAGCCAAGCTACTTAAACGGCTTAACCCCAAGAACACAACACTTCAGACTCGATTGAAGACCTGCAGAGCAAGGCTACGGACTATCGAAGCAAAGGCGGATAAAGACGAATGCCAAAAGCTCCTCAGCAACCTTAAGAAAACGCGTCCCGCTCTTCGGATGAAGTATATCTACCAATACTACAGAAAAAATAAATTAAATATAAGACGTAAACAAAAACAATACTACATACCTATGCTGCATTGGGAAAATGAACTGGCAAAATCGGAAGGTCCAGCAATCTCTGAATTAAAAGACGAAGACCCATCCACACTTGGAGAGATCCCAACCAAAATTATAATAGAAGGCATAATTAGGGGCATGAGAAACGGCACAGCACCTGGTGCTGACCAAGTAGTAACAGAGCTCTTCAAAGCAGTCCCAGAACGATTTCTAGCTGAAATAACGGCACACAAGGATAGGGCGTGGACACAAAATATCTTACCAACAAGCTGGACACAAACCATACAGATTCCCATACCCAAAAAGAAACACCCAAAAACAACATCAGATTACAGAAGAATCTCAATCTGCAACACAGGCTACCGCATCTACGCCAATTTCCTGCTACAAAGGCTAGACGAGCGTATTGATGAACTGGGAAATTACCAAGCCGCCTTTTTGCGGAATCGGTCCACCGACGACCATATGTTCACTCTGCGCCGAATACTCGACGAAGAATGGAGACAAGGAGAACGGCTTTATGTCATAGCACTCGACATTGAAAAAGCATTTGACACAGTTGACCTGAACTGCCTACGCGATATACTGGTAACCAGGACCGATAAAGCACTCACAAACAGAATAATAAAAGCATGCATGAATGAAACAACTTGTATACGATGGTTCGGTCAACAAAGCAAATGGATAACCAAAGGAAAAGGAGACAAACAAGGCTGCCCCCTCTCCCCACGCCTCTTTACAATACTTATGGACGACGTTCTAAGAACGATGGAAGAGGAATTAGGCTTCCTCAAACTAGATCAAGATAATCGACTTGAACTGCCAATAATATTATCCTTTGCCGATGACGTAATAATTCTGTCAAGGAGCCTGGACTTGGCTGATCAAATTTTCATCAAAATGAAATCCCTCCTCCAATCCGTCGGACTTCACATAAATGAAACCAAAACTAAAGCAATCATACGTGACCCAGTGCTCTGTCAACCAAACTCCATAAATTTAGATGGAACAACTATACAACTTGCGGACAAAATACGATACTTGGGCACCAACATCACATCAGGACACAACCGCAGGCAAACTATTATAACAAGATGTGATCAAGCGATAAGCAACGCAAAATCCTTAGCTCCTTTCATCAAACAATCAAAAATGGAGTGGCAAACAGCCAGACTAATTTACAAAATGGTGATAGAACCAACGATGACATACGGACTCAAAGCAGCTGCACTAACCAAGGCGATGAGATCAAAACTAAGAAGGACCGAACGACTTATATTATCCGACATGATAAGTCATGCAAGAACATATCCACATGACAAAAAAACAAGCGAAATACTACAAGGAAAAACCATACCAAAAAGGGTGAAAGCACTGAGGCTAAACTACTACGGCCACGTACTCAGACGTGAGCCCCCACACCTACTACAGGCAGCATTAAGATACAAAGCAGTGAAACGGAAACCTGGCCGGCCAATATTTACATGGAAGGACTCGCTCAAGCACGATATGGAGTACTACAAGAGAACCAAAGAAGAATGGAAAAACCTGGCCGATGACAGATCCAAGTTCAAGTCAACCACAGAAGAAATATACGACATCAGCGAAACTGACAGCGAAGTAGAAGCAATCGACACCGATCAACCCAGCAATGACCAACGCAGGAACACTCGCAGCCAGACATCGAGCCAAGGACTACCCAACACAACGTGACTTCAACGCTCACTCCACTTTAATACACCTGTCACTCCTCTTTTCCTATACTGGGTATATAGTGGAACACTGGCCTGGTTCTATATCTCCCTCCTTATCCCAGAGCATGTCTACTCCAAATAACCTTGTTCCTCCTGGTAAGGCGTACGTCGCGCGACGCATGCGCCGGCTCCGCCGACGCATGCGTTTCGCGACGCGTGCCTACTGGGCCGTATTATGCCACCTAAGAAGGCCAGCGAACCGACTTGCTACCTTTCCCACCATTGCTCACTATGTGACTCCGGTGGGAGTGATACATGGCTGGTTCAGGAACTACGAGGGTGTTGTGATACGACCCAAACTCCGGCTATGCCGGGGCAAGCAATGTTCTTGGCTGGGAGTTGAGCATATTCATTCATTCATTCATTCATTCATTCATTCATTCATTCATTCATTCATTCGAATAAAAAAATATAAATAAATAAACCAGCAAGAGCGAACAAAACATCGTCACGTGTCCTTAGAACTGAGTAAAAGTTGGGACTCGTAGCGCAACTCAGGACCGGCCTACAATTTGCTAAGTTAATTTAAACATCTCACCTCATTTTCCTTATCAGTGTCAGGTCCTGGTGATGCAAAGAACATCAGATTCCTGGATGCCGCTGTGAACCTGGCTGCAGCATCGGCCAGACCCTGCAACAAACATATTTGTTAAGTCTTCACCAGAGGACAAATGTTTGTCTCAGAAGTCAGCAAGTTGGTCTGATGGATATAGCAAACATCTGAACATTTACTGCGAAAGATTTGCATTACAAAACTTTCAATAAAGTGTCAAAATCTTTACTAAGTGATGGTTTAAGTAATCATTAAATATCTCTGAGTGAGTGCGGCAGTTGTAGTTTTTTAAACTAATATGGTCACTAACGTTATCATTAACACGTAAAACTGATTTTTCCAAGCCCCAAGATCACGGATAAACTGAGTTTAGCCGTGATCATGGTGCTTGCTACAACGCCGAAATATCATTCATTATTTTTACCTACCACCATGGAAAAAGACGTTAGTTTAAATAGTGTTAGTATCTATTAGATGTAGAACAGTTGTGATCTCACCTGGCGTTGTCCGGCACTGTCGCATATCTCCTTGCTAGCGTCGCACAACGCCTTAATATCTTGCAATATGGCGGCCTGGCCCTCCGCGTTCTTGGTCCCGCACAGTTTGCGAGAATCTACAACATTACACAACCTTTGAATAAAGGATCCCACCTCAATTAATGTATGTTTCAAAAGACCATTTTAATTTAGCTTCCAGCATTCGTGGTAATATGATTTCAAATTCAATTTTTTTTAGTTTCGAATGGTATTGTGAATTATCCGGCTCGAAGGACTAAATGTGGATTATCCGGCTCGAAGGACCAAACAAATATAGATAGATTTATAAGCTCTATATATATTTTTACTTTGTATGAGCTCGTGGCAATTTTCTCAATCTACATTTGTTTGGTTCTTCAAGCTGGTGGATAATTCAAAATCTTATAGCACAAACTGCAATAAATGATTGATATAATTAGTACAGAAGTACAGACCTTGTACGACGTGCGGCATCAATGAAGTGATGTCCTTGACAGCTTGCTCGGCTGCTAAGTAGTCGGGGTGCTCGCGATCTGATCAAACACAACAAGAACATTATTATCAATCCACATTCTTTGGTGTTTAGTTTTCGTTATTCGACCCCAACCAAAATAGTTGAGAAAAGGGCAGGCAGATAACGATGATAGGTGAAGATACAGACAGTCAAACAACAAAAAAACCAAACAAGTAAGACCACCATGGCACTCGGATTCCAACATCTCGCAAGCAAGTTTACGATCTTTAATCGATACTGCATGAAGTGGTACCAATGTTTGCGCTTACAGCATAGTCCACCAATTTGACCCGGAACTAGCCATGGACGCACAAAATATTATAATGCATACGTCTGCGCCCAGACAATTTTCCTTTCCTCAGGGACGACTACAACCCCAGCGAAGAGAGAAGGAATCTAATTCCGATTCTCATGCGTACCGAGCGAGGACACACTAGTTACAAACTCTGGGCTGCTTTTCAGAAACAACCACTAACAATAGGGTAGTTGACAAAATCTAATTAGTCCGTCAGATAGGTTTCCAAAAAATATTGAACACATCTTTTTTCTTTTTTCACGTAATCGTAAATTGAAGACATTCATGTCACGTCACATAGCAGTATATTTTTTACCACGTAGTGACGTCACAAGCCCCCACTCCTGGTCTTTGACGCGTTTTATCTTCGTAAATTTTCATTAATTTGATAAAACAAAAATCACGTATCCAAGATTTTTCGATAATCTGACGGACTAAACAGATTTTTGTTCTTTTTGTCGTAAAACATCCCTATTGGCCCAGTGTAGGAATCAAATCCTAACCAACACAACGTTGGTTAGGGTGACGGTCTCCCCAACAAAGGAACTATACGGTTAAAAGTCCCAACAGTGGGCAGACATCACTTACCAGCAGTAGCAGCGGCGAGTGCAGCGACGGCCGCGTTGAGGTTTGCCAGTCGGTCTGACAGCTGCTGCTCCAGAACTGCTGCGTGCTCATTCGTCATCACTTGACACGCCATCGGCTGGGAGGGAGGAAAGTATTGAGTTCTAATTACATATAAAATAACATCACCCCAAAGAATTAGACAGAGTTGTTTCTAAGTAGAGTCTTTGGTCAACAGGACCCAATCGAAATGGGACCGTCGGATCAGTCGAACAAGTAACATTTTGTCTTTGTCGATGTAGTGTATTTAGATATCAATATATCACACTACAAGCTGGCAACACAGGCCTGGCCTGCACGTCGCACAATTCAGGTAGTGGGGCGGTCAGTCGTTGTCGAGCGGTCAGACTGGCGGTGGTGGATTGGCGAGTCAACTGTTAGTAACGATAAATGTTATGACTCGCCAATCCACCATCTGAGATATTATTATTCTACAGTTTGACACGGGCCAGTAGGGAGCGGGGTCCAGTTGACCAAAGACTCAATAGTACACACACCGCGTACGCAAAATACGTGCTTTAGACGTGGAGTTGAGGACACCAACTATACTACTACTAGTACACCCACATTTCGACGAGGCAGTAATTTGTTTAAAAACACAGGGAAGGTGTGAAAAGCTGCCATTTCTAACCCATTTGTTCACAATTTCTTTTAAATAGAGTAGGATTTCTCCACTTACTTGAGTGTATATAGTTAAAAAATACTTAGTTGGTGAATAGTGTTATTGACCCAGAAAATACATCTTTGCAAAAAAATGTGTAAAAGATCCGACCCCAAAAAAGATGGGTTAATGTCAGAAGAAAATGAAGGAAACACTTTTTATTAGTCACTATTTCTGAGGAAAATACCAAAAATAAGACATAACAAAAAGTAAAACAAACGTAATTCGTCCTGTACGCGGCCAAAAGGCCCATCAGTAGTAGAAGTAGTATTTCAGCATGGTGCTGTAACATTTAAAAAAAGTCACAGCGCTGGTATTCCGATACGAATGTCGGTCAGATACGAATTATAAAAATAGAGTAGCTCTTATTTTCCGCAATCTACTTTTTATAAAGCACAACTAATTTTCTGAGTCACTTCAAGTTTTCACTTGTAATTTAAAAGTCTGTAAACACAAATACCGAAAAACCCTATAACATTTTACCCGAGCCGGGTTACATGTACAGCACCCACACACTCAGCTCTATAAATATGGAATTAAGTAGCATACCTTAGTGAGTTGTTGTGCGGCGGCATCCAGGCGACGTTTGGCTGCAGACATGCTCTGCACGAACTGCAGACGTTGCTTCTCTTGCTGAGCTGGTGAGTTATCCACTGCATCTGTTTAAGTATAATTTTGTGCTATAATAGTTGGCAATTGGCAATTAATCTTTTAAGATGATTGAAGAGAGGAGAGGTACCTAACTTCGCAATTGAAAAGAAAACTATTTTTATTATTTGTATAAAATTTTGTAAATCGAACAGATAACGAAGCTCGAACTACACTCCCACGGAAGACTTATGAACTTTGAAGCGAATTTCTAGAGGACCGTAAGTTAATGAGTTTTTAAGTTTAACGCCTTTCGCACTGCTGGGATACGTCTCTTCTCTGTGAGTGGGAGTAGGTCGTTATCCACCACGCGGGCCAAGCTGGGCCAAGCTAAGTGACTGGTTGTCTAAAATGTCGTCGAATTTTTCCTTCACCGCTTTAAAGAGCAATGGTTAAGATTTAAAGAATCTATTTAGACGATTCTGTTCCCTGATAATTATAATCAAGTTTTCTCTTCAAAGTTCGAGTAAATCGATTTCTTCCAGGCAAGCATCCTCCACCCTAGACCGTATCATTGTTTCACATCAAGGCCTGTCAATGTGGCGACACTTTGACGAGGTATATGTCTAGCAGTGAACGTCTTTCAGCCGAAATAATGATGATGAAACGAGGTACAGCCGAGAGCCAACTTATTTAGTGTTAAAAAAAAACACCATCGTTATTTTCTTGTGGGTAGGAAATCATCGAAAGACCCCTCCCGCTCAGGGCAAAATGGAAAGGATTGTCATACTTGTACTAACTAAAAGCCACCCATGTTTCTTCTTTGTGTTCCAGGAAAGCAGTATCTCTGTCAAACAACCCTCAGCATCGTGCTACACCCTATGAAGAAGAGAATGGAAGAGTCTTCCGCTGCACGCTGTAAGAAATGCGTCTCCGAATTTGCGGTCTTAGCCATCCGTCACAACTCTTTTTTTTATATTAAATGGGCTTACTCTTGACCTCAACCTTGCCCTAAGGGCAGAGATGATATAGACGATGGAACGAGCTTACCCAGAAGAAGCCTGTTTACTCGCGACTTAAATAGATTGGGGTTATATGAACTCGGGAAAACCGACGCAGGCTGGGTGTTCCACTCCTTGGCTGTACGAATAATGAAAGATTTAGCAAAACGCTTCGTACGAATGTGTGGAACATCGACAAGGTACGGGTGAAAACCTGCAGTACGCCTAGTCTCTCGATGGAAGACGGGAGATAAAACTCACCCATATCACAGACATCAGCCAGCTTCCCCAAGCTATCGCTGAGCTTGGTATGTGCATCCTTGACTGCGGCACATTGCTGTGTGAGCTGTGGGGTCTTCTGAGCCTGGCAGGACGAGTTCAGCGTGTCAGCGGAGCCCTGCAGCTTGGATACTGCTGAGCTCAGCGCGTCGCGGCAGCGGTCAGAGGCTATGCTTGCTGCTGTCACCTGTATAGGATAATTATGTTGGTAATTTGGCCATAACTGATAATTTTCTGGATGCTGCGGATATCATTAGATGTCTAAAAAATTTGTCCAGCACGCTAAGATATCATTATGACTCTACGACCTATTTTTTGAATACATCACTGAGACTATTTTCAACAAGAGACAGACATTGAGTCAACAAGGCACCCGTATAGTTTTCGCCATGTCCGTCTGGCCGCACTATAGCTCAAAAACTTTTAGTAATATAAAGCTGTAATTTGGCATGAATATACAAATGAGTAACGCCGACAAACCTGTGCAACAGACCGCAAGGCTAGTGCGTCGTCCTGTGTCTGGTCGGCGCAGTCGCCGAGCTCGCCAGCCGCAGCCGGCGGCACCTGCTCCGCCACGAGCTGGGCTTTGGATACCAGCTCTGTGGCTTGCTGGTGAGCCGTCGAGGATAGGTCCATGATCTGTGAATTATACGGTCATTTAGATTGATGTGGAACCTTCAATAAACATATCATAATATGGCGTTTGTAATAAAAAAGGAAGTCATATATCCAGGTATGGACATTATTAGATATTTATGTTGACGGAGAGGACGTCTATAGAAAATATGGATTGATTTTGTGAGTAATAATATGAAAAAGAAAGGAGTAAATGATGCCGATTTGAGACACAATAGGAATGTTTTCTGACAAAAAATAAAAAATCTGATTATTGAAAAATCATCATCATCATCAGCCTATAATGTTCCCACTGCAGGGACTCAGGCCTCCTCTCTTGGAGAGAGAATCAATCAAAAAATCCAATATTCATCGATTATCTAACTGACGGACTAAACAGTATTTTTTTGCTAGGAAAAATCCTAATGTTTATTTTTCGTTATTTTCGAAATAACAAGACTTTCGAGCTTTCGATTAAATCTTGGGTATTTTATTTATCGTAAAAAAATACTTGTTAAATTAATTCACAAAATAAAATAGAAAGGCATAGTTCACTTACATGTTTCTGCTTCCCCTTATCAGCGCCAGGACTGACGAGGAACACCAGCTTACCCGACGCGGTGGCGAACTTGGTCAGCGGTTCTCCCTGAGCCTGTAACCACTCGTAGTTGTTATTACAGTTTTATCAAGGAAAGTAAATAAAATAAAAAATTATTTGCAGGTATATAAAATAAGATGGATTATCATGGATGAGCCTTGTACAATCTACCTAAAATTAGGCATACAATTTTTAAAATCAACATTATGTAGAATATTACACTATTAAAGTAATATATTATTACGTATTTATTTATAACACACAAACATAAAAAAAAACAAATAAAAAATAAGTTGAAAAATCTCAAACCCGATTGCGGATAAAATCGCAGATTAAAATTTATAAAACCGCGGTCAAAACAAGAAAATAATTCTTGTCTGATATTCTTTTCTATTAACGCCTTATCCAATTAATTGATTATCGTCTAGTAAGTAGATATTATGTGTATTTCAATGTAACTTATTTTAAGTACAATTATTATAGAGGACAGTCGTCGTCACAGATTTTATTACAAACCTGTTGATAGCCGTCTCCTTCGCAGATCTCTTGCGCAGCATCACACATGGCACATAGGTTTGTACGCATCGCATTGCGCGTCGCTTCGTCCTTGTCTGTGCTCGCTATCTCCATGTCTGAAATATATCATTACATAACATCAGGCAGGTAATCCACAAAGGGTTTGGCAGGGGTCTTCATAACCTAAAGGTACACCCACATTTCGCTAATTATGTTTTAGTTCCATACAATAGGGGGTGAGCCTATTGCCATCAAACAGGCAAGATTGAAGTCAAGAGCAAGCCCATTAAAAAAAAAAAAAACAGACATGCAACAAACTTAGTGGCAATCCTTGTTGGAAAACTTAATAACATTTTGCCTAACTTGGGCATCGAACCCAAGATCTCATACTCAACAGTCGCTAGACTAACGAAGACAACACGACACACACACACACGCCACGACATCACGACACACACACACAAAAAATATTATACACGTATTTTTTATTTTTTCACGTAAACAAAAATTGAAGACGATACAGCGCTTAGAAAACTCATGTGACGTCACATCGCACTACATTTTTTACCACGTAGTAACTTCAAAAGCCCCCTCTCCTGATGTTTGACGCGTTTTATCTTCGTAAATTTTCATTAATTTGATAAAACAAAAAACACGTATCCAATATTTTTTGATAATCTAACTCGGACTAAACAGAATCATATTTTTTGTAGTCAGGACACATCCCTATTATCTTAATTTTAGGCTACCCCAATATACCTATTGAGGTAGCCTAGACAAAAAAGCTTGTTTAAATGACAAGCAATGACAAAGTTCGAGTTCTCACCTTTAGCTATCTTCGGCATCAGACCAGTGATGGTAGACAAAGCAAGTTCAGCAGTGTCGTAGTCGGGGTTCTTACGATCTGGAAATAATAATCAAAGTTAGATATAGTCTATTGCTGATATAAGTTGCATCATGAGATTAGGAAGGAGAGAATTTTATGTATCCTGCCAACAAAATGCCTAAATCGAAAGAAGCACAGTGACTCCATTGCCTTCTTAGGGGTTTTTAATTCTCTTGAAAGGTACAGTGCGCTATGAAAGTGGCATTTATGGGTAAATGACACAATATTATCCAGAGAATTGGTGTCATAAATTAACGAGTTGTTGAGGAAAAAAAATATCTTGGCAAGCAATGGCACAAGGAATTCAGCCGGACTGCAACATCAAAGCAGCTGGGACTGACTTGTAGGCAGCAGGAACGCGTAACACTGACGTCGCATAATCAGCTTAAAATATTCCCAGTGCTGGGGCACACGACTCCTCTCTATGAGGGCGAAGGCTATAATCATAAAACGGTACAAAACATTTTTTTTTTTCTTTTCTTTTTTTTTTATCCTCCCCACTATACGACTTTATAAGTTCAGGAGGCCCACCATATAAACTTTAAGATAGCCATTAAATTCCGATGCAATCCAGTTTAGGTTCCTAAATTGAATCGCTAAAATTACCATGAAGTGCCATGAATGAAAGAACGAAATTAGTCTGCAGATCTCTTTCCTTAGCCACGTTATCAAGGCTCACTCACCGGCAGTGGCAGCGGCGAGTGCGGCGACTGCGGCGTTGAGTTGCGCCAGCTTCTGCTCCAAGCGACGTTGCGCGGCTGTCTTCTCCTGCTCTGATGCCGCGTCTGCGGGCGGCAGCTGGACGTACACAGATAGAGACAATATATTAAATACTAGTGACCCGCCCCGGCTTCGCACGGGTGCATAAAAGACACTAAAACCTTCAAAACAATCTATCTTATAAAAAAACCCGCATCAAAATCCGTTGCGTAGTTTTAAAGATCTAAGCATACATAGGGACAGACAGCGGGAAGCGACTTTGTTTTTATACTATGTAGTGATAGTGAAGTGATGTAGTGATAGTGATTCATGGTTATCTTATGCTGTGGGGAAAATGTTGAGAATGAATGTAGATGGCCATAAGAGTGGAGGAAGACCAAAGAAACGATGGATGGACTGTGTGAAGGATGATATGGCTAGAAAGGAGGTGACTGCTGAGATGACGAGAAATAGGGAAGTATGGAAGAAGAAGACATGTTGCGCCGACAACAAATGAATTGGGATAAGGACAGGAGAATGATGATGATGATCTTCCAATACTGGTTCTTCTCAAAATACTAAAAACAACTTTTACTGAAAACTTATTTCCTGATGGATACCAAGGTCAACGTCTTGACAACTTTTGATTTTCGTTTTATTATTTTATTCCATAACTAGCGAAGGCGAAGGCATTAGGAGCGAAGGCACAAACAAAAGCGTGTGCCTTCGCTCCTGTTAATTATGGAAATCAACGTTTTAAATGTAGTCTTAGGGAATCTAATCTTATCTTCTTCTTCTTCTTATCACTTAGGGCGGATTCGACCAAACTTGGATAAGTCTTAACCTGGGGATAAAATCACTAACTGACACTGACAAGTATGACAACTAAGAGTAATTAGTGATTTTATCCCCAGGATAAGACTTATCCAAGTTTGGTCGAATCCACCCTTAATGATATTAGCTTCCCGTTGGTGAAAGATTTTCGAAATCGGATCAGAAGTTCCGTCAGGGTTGTTCGAAACAGATACCGCGGCCTCAGCACAAGGGCTAAGAAGGAACATGGGTGGTTTTTACTCAGTTGGAAGTCTGACACTCCCATCCTCTCTGCCCAGAGCGGGAGCGGTTATTTGATGATGTCCTACACCACAAAAAAATCGGAGATTGCACCCTTCTTCTTTATAATATTAGTATCAAAGAGAGTGGTGAGAAGGTCCGAGTATGCAATGGCATACGTAGGTAGACAATATCAACATACAAACAGATCACTCACAGATAGATAGGTTTAATCTGTGCTCAAATTATTTAAATATCAATTGTGAGCGATAACAAACTTCACATTTCACATCGATTTACTAACCATGGCCACCTTTACCATGTTTAAACAAATAAATGCATCTTTATCTTTATCTTTAAACTTTTGATCGTTTTCTAAAAGGGGAATCAAGTATAAGTTATCTTCAGATCCAAAGATGTTATATCAAAAACAAAATCAGTGTCTTTAACCCACTTCTTATCTGCTAATTTAGCATAATACGTTTAACATAAACATACATTGTTATATTGTAGTATGTAGGTATAGGTAGTTAACAAAGACTCGATAATTTCTTAAAGAGAGTTCATCGGCGCCGTGGCTTAGTTGGTTAAAGCGCCTGTCTAGTAAACAGGAGATCGTGAGTTCGAATCTCGCCGGGGCCTTGTGGTTCAAATAGTTTTTTTCCTGCGCTGATATTACGTTAATAAATTAAATGAAATTATTTTACAGTGTCGCACCACATTTGAACTAACTGACTATAAATTTTCAAAGGTCCATCACTATTTCGTCACAAATAAACAAGTTTAAAAAAATTACAGTTTTAGGAAGTGGTAAGTACCCTAAGGATAAAAACGGAACCCTATTACTAAGACTCCACTGTATTTCTGTCACCAGGCTGTATTACATGAACCGTGACAGCTAGATAGAGGCTAGATAGTTTAAATTTTGACAGATGTATGTATTTCTGTTGCCGCTATAACAACAAATAAATGTTTTAAATATTAAAGTGGATTTCCGTACTATGATGGTACTGAACCCTTGATGCGCGAACTCAAGTCGTACTTATTCAGTTTTTCTTTATAACAAATCCATATGTTTTAAAAAAAGCCCATGTTACTCAGAGTGAATGTAGCTTTCTAATGGAGAAACAATTTTTGAAATCGACACAGTAGTTTTTGAGTTTAAACTTACAAATGTCGCGAAAGATGAAATCGCGATGTTCCAAACACTTACTAAATGTAAATATATGTGCACAGCACTATCGTAATAGCAACACTAAATCAGTACTGACAACCTGACAAATTTCCGCTGCTCAACGCGCCGCCATTTTTCCCGCTTAAATAGTCGCTATGACATATTCAGTCTGTGTAACTAATATTATTTTAAGTAAAGTAAATTCAGTGCGAGAAGATC
Source organism: Diarsia mendica (assembly GCA_949316265.1). Classification (NCBI taxonomy): domain Eukaryota; kingdom Metazoa; phylum Arthropoda; class Insecta; order Lepidoptera; family Noctuidae; genus Diarsia; species Diarsia mendica. The sequence goes on along the minus strand of OX438912.1, from coordinate 14,884,491 downwards.
CTGTGTAGATTCTCGTCACCTGGGATACGTGCCACCTGGACAGCTAAGTATTATTTATCTGTTGGTCTAGATAATATCGTTAAAGGATATGGTAACCCAACAAACAAAAACGTCATATAAGTCTTGACTTATACGACATAAAGTTGGATAGCAGTCTTATAATGATAGTGAGATGACTACTAGGTCCTTTAGACGTCTTTAATTTAACTTATTAGTCGTGCGACGAATATGTCATAATAAGCTGGTCTTAGCAACGTTGGTAAGACTAAACTAAACGACGTTATATTACAGTCTTAGCTAAAACGTTTGTACGACAACGCAATAGTCATACTAACGTTATAGTCCATTAAACGTTTTGAACTGACCAAATTAGGTCTTTGAAAAACCTATATATGACATTTATATAATGTAGCAGTTGAATAGACGTTTTCACAGTGACGTTTATATAACGATCACTATCCTGTTTTACAGCGGTCAATTGGAGACTCTTAAATGACTGGTTGTTTATTTAATACTCAAATATAACCTATATATTACATGATGTCCGTTTAATGTCATGCCCTGATTTTAATCAAACTTGTAGTCGCATTTAAGTCAGGTTTTGACTTTAAAACGTCTAGGCTGCCATATTTACGGAACGTTTGGTTAAATTTACTACGAAAAATGGAAGCAAGAAATTCGTGGAGAAGACTTAAACGTAGTGGTACTTTCAAAAGGAAAGTAAATCGAGATTTCCTTTTATCAAAAAGTACAACGCCAACAACCGTGGCATTAATAACAAATGTTGAAGAAGAAAAGTGTACAACACATGAACAACAAAAAGGTTCCGTATCAATATAGATAATACTACAAGTTGTCAACCTTACTTTAAAGTTTTAAAAATTCTTACATTACCTTCCCTGTACATATACGAATTAAATATATTTGTGAAATCGAATCCAAGCTATTATAAGACTGCCTTTAAAAGCTATTACAGACAATTACGTGACAAAAAAAAGTTGGATGTAGAAATACCATATGGGGAAACGGCACTACTCAATAAAAGTATAATTTGTATGGCATCACTGATTTATAACAAACTGCCCGATGACATTAGGAAGTTGCCTACCCCTTTATTTAAAAAGAAATTACACACTTTCCTAATAAAAAAGTGTTATTATAATGTAAAAGAATATTTAGAAGATACCGACATTGTATTTTAATTATAGAATTTATTTGTAAATTGACTAAATGTGACGAATATTAAAATTACTATGACATTATTCATTTCCATGACATTTACTTACATTAATTATTATTTATCATTACTATTTCGAATCCAATTTAAACAATCAATAGACTATTTATATTTTGAATGACATAGTAATTTAATAAAATCTGATTTTGATTCTGTCATAAATTCTTAACAATTATATTTGCACACCTCGTATGGTTATAATACAGTGAACCATAAAAACGTTTGTAACATCCTCACTACCTGTTTTATGCAAATAAATGATTTGTATTTGTATTTGTATTTATTTTATTTCTATAAAAATATTGTGTGTGATTTTTTCCGTTAATGAATTCGTTTTTAATCAGAACATTTTAAAATTTTAAAAAAATTTGCCTGCAAAACTTATAAAAAAATGTTTGGGTAGGTTCACCCACAGGTTCACCCCTGAAAGTTATGCCAGCAATTTTTTTTACATCCTATAATATTATGAAAATGAATTTAAAATTATGAAAATGAATTTTTGTTTACAGTTGACGTTGTTCAAAGTGTTCCTAATGGGTCGGCTGTGGTAACAAATGATAAGATTTTTTTCGTAAGGTATACCTACCAGTGTATTAAGCTTCAAGTTTACAGGGTGTAATCTTATTAGTGTACGACCCGTCAAGGTGTGAAAGTACCTACCCATCAAAACAATTAACTTTCCCTTAGAAACATGGGTCGAATTGTAAAAAAAAATGATTGAACTTCCCATATTATAGCGATCACAGAGAAGTATGGGAACACCAAATTTTTTTTTCATATTTCGACCCATGTTTCTTAGGAAAAGTCATTTGTTTTAATTCCATACCTTGACGGGTCGTGTACTGATAAAATTACACCCTATATTCATAGGTGTTTCGCAATATTTGTAAAACTATTTGTTTTGGTATTTTATTTTATAATAATAAATAATAAAATAAATTGATACTTAGTTTTTGATTTTCAGGCGACTATAATAGCGATCATTCAATAGCGATCATCATTCGAACTGAGTAGAAACAATGGGTTTTAAATTTATGAGGAACCCTAATAGCTAGCTGTCATGGCGTATTGCATGGTCTTGAAATAACCCTAATACGACTTTATGTCTTTACAACGTCGTAAAGAGATAAGTGTGTGACAAAAGCAACATGTCCTACATTTTGAGAAATAAACATATTTTTATTAATAAAAATATAATAATTTAAACACAAAATTGCGAGGGGGCATGAAAATCTGAACTATATACACCTAGGTATATTATCATGAAACTTTAATACCCAGTCGATCTAAACGGCATGAGAGACAGATACAGTTATTAGCGAGATATCTTTAGATAAGTTAAATAACCATCACCTTTTATTTCCTTGTAATTATTTATTTGCACTCAAATCTCGAATCAAAACCACAAACACTTGTCACTAACAAGAAAAATGAATAAGTCTTACAGGTGATGTTCCTTGACTCAAATAAAACGTTTTAGTCATTCAAAAACACCTGTATGACGACGATACAACAAACGAGTCGTTGTAAAGTTATGATGCGACTTCTGCGCGACGAAAGTGGTAATTGCATAACGTTCATACGACTTCTGAATGACGTTAACGAAGTCAGCTTGTGACTTTTGTATGTCCATTATACGACAATGTTGGTCGTATAACTGGGGCCATTTTCGCGTTTAGTAAACGTTATTATAACGCTAGTGCGACTTAGGTATTATGATCAATGGTATTAAGATAACGTTTACTAAACTTTTAAACGACGTTAAATTGTTAGTTGGGAATGCACGTGGAGGTACTTGTTCGTACCTGTTCGAATAGTTTGAGACACCTAAATCTAAATGTGTACGTCGTGCCTTCAGCTTAGGGCTGAGGGCATAAAAGCGACTGCACGCAAGCTGCTAGTCCGGACAGAAAGCGCTTAGGGTATATAGTCATAGGAAAGGTCTTGGGCAAGCCTTCCCTTTATAAACCCACCCCACCGCCTACGCGTTGTGCCGACGGGCGCAGACGTCGACGGACGTATAGGTTCACTATATCACCTGCATATATGTAAAACCTCTAGGGGGCATTCAGTCGATGAGGCCTTGGGCCGAAGTCGGTCTGAGATGCATGCTTATAACAGACGCTGATGGAATTCCGGTATCTGATAAGCACATAGGTGACACAAACATTATTGATGAGAACTTAAAGTAAGCTTCATCATAAGTATGGTAATTGGAATTGCCACAAAGGGCTTTATCACTGAAGACAGATAGGTAATACTTAGCCCCCAGAGATTCATGGGTACTTATAACTTACAGATATCCTATTGACTCCTGAGAAGCTGGATGAATAACACTTCGGTGCCCTCGCGGACCGAAGATATAAGAGGCTGGATTGAGAGATACTTGCAAGCCGGAGGGGGTTCCGTAGCGGTGAGTGTCTCTAATGTATCGTCAAGGCGTTGGGAGCTATGCGAAGCTAAATGTATGGTTACTGTAAAGTCAATCTCATTGTAAACTTTGAGATAATTAGAATATAATAATAAGTACAAAAGAAATAAACCCTAACGCCTTCGCGACAACAAACGTACACACAAAAATACAAATCGTTCCTCTTTAGAATGTTAGTGTAGATCTAGGATTTTATTTGTAACCAAACTTATCATTTTTATAACATTCATATTGTGTTGATGCTTGTACTGGTTGTACTAATATATCCATTGAGATTTAAAACTTACCTTATTCCACTCATCAAACTTGACTCCTTGCAGCCTGTTCTTGGCTCCGGACAGCGTGGTGATGAACTTGAGACGTCTCTTCTCCTTCTGCGGTAGCATGGCATCGTCTTGATCACCTGTTTATCATAATTTTATGTATCATCACCCCTGTAAGCTCCAATCGTTAGGCAAATATGTACTATTAGTTTAGTACGTACATATTTTGCCAATTACCTAACACTTCGAGCCTTTTGCCATCGCCCGGACGCTAATCCCGGCTCTGGCTGCTAAAAAGAAATTCCTGAAGGAGAAAACAAATGGCATTTTCCCTGACCTAGGGGATCAGTTAGATTATCGAAAAATATTGGAAACGTGTTTTTTGTTTTATCAAATTAATAAAAATTGACGAAGATAAAACGCGTCAAAGATCATGGAGTGGGGCTTGAAACGTCACTTGTAGGTTAAAAATGTACTAGCATATGACGTCACACGAGTTTTCTAAGCACTGTATCGTCTTCATTTTTTGTTTACGTGAAAAAAGAAAAAATACGTGTTCAATAATTTTTGGAAACCTATCTGACGGATTAATTAGTATTTTTTTGTCCGATCCCCTATTGTGGGAATTGAACCTATGCTCAAATGAAGCGATTGCAATCGGCAATGAACATGAAGCATGAACTGGACGAATGAGGCAGTTTCAGTATTTTAGACTAAACAATAGAATCTTTTGGACCGATTTCGGCCACGAGGGCCAATGCCAATGGCGATTAGTTAAGTCTCAGGAGTTATGCAGAAACTCTCTCTCTCTATGCAATCTGTTTCTTTACTCTCATAGTCCGGTGGCACGGCTTTCCGAAACGACCGAACATGGATCAGGCAGGCGCAGGACCAACAGCTTAGCATAATAGGGCTGTTTTCTGACTTAAAAAATGAGATTCTAATTGGTCCGTCTGTTAGATTATCGAAAAATATTGAATACGTATTTTTTGTTTTATCTAATCAATAAAAATTGAAGAAGATAAAACGCGTCAAAAATTTGAGTGGGGGCTTGTGACGTCATGGTCACTCACCGGTAAGAAATGTCATACTAATGTCTTAGAATATGACGTCAAACTAGTTTTCAAAGCAATGTATCGTCTTCATTGTTTGTTTACGTGAAAAAAGAAAAAACATGACGTGTCTAATATTTTTTGGAAATCTATCTGACGGACTATTTAGATTTTTTTATTAACTATCCTATTTCCGAAGCAAAAGTGTATCATACCCTCTTCTAAACTCCGCTACTGAGAACTTCCTTACAGACAAACCGCAAAACTTATTCTAACTCCTCCTCACCTTCAAGGTTCCCATAGGCATCCCTCAGCCTATCCAGCGCCTTAGCTACGTCATTAGCCCTGGTGTGCAGCAGCCCCGCCATGTGCTGGCGCGTCGGGTCCTCCACCACAGGCCTCCAGGAGTTGTCCAGCTGGTGCACGGCTGAGGACAGGTTGGCGGCAGCTGCTGTGAGCGCACTCTGGCAGTGCGGCTCGTGGATTGCTGGGGCTGTTAGCTGGTGGGGAAATACAATGATTAAAGGTTCTGGGGTTAAAAGGTGGAGACTTTATTGTTGGAGACTGTAAGGTTGTCGGTTCGGGAAGATGATAGAAACAAGTGCCTTCATTGGAGTATCGTATATTACTGCCTTTCAATACGTTATGTGGTTATAATATGTACTTAATATTAGAATATAGATGTGTACACATACATTATAGTCTTACACACTACACGCCCACCGGCAAAATAAAATAAAAATAATGGTTACATTTATTTTTGTTTTTCGATTATAATATGAATAGCACTACCTTATACTTAATGTTATTCTTACTTAATGCAATACAGTAGGTTAGATATTAAGAGATATTAAAAAAAAAATAAAGATATAACTTTGGTTTTCACACAAATTCATTATTACAACTAAAGTATTATCTAATGAAGTTACTTTCACGTGAACAGCTTACATGAAGTCATTTAATATATGGTCTGGTTCTATTCTTATGTACTATAACTTCTTTACCTTTATACAGTATCTTTAAATTAGGATTACAATCTTCTATTACTTGGTATGGTCCTATATATAATGGATCTAATTTGTTTACAGCTTGTTCATTCTTAAGTAGTATCATGTCACCGGAACTGTACGTAACAGGGTTGGTATACAAATCATATTTATTTTTCCTGACCTGTTTACTAACAACTAAATTTTGTCTCGCGTCATATTGTGATTTTTGAAGTCTATATCTGAGTTGTTGTGGATAATCGTCATAGTTATAAAGCGGCTCAATTTCCGAAGTTAAATTACTTGGTAAATTGCAACGTTTTCCAAACACGAGTTCATATGGAGTGTATTTAGTTTCTGTATGTACAGTCGTGTTAAAAGCAAAGCACCAATATGGTAGCCATAAACTCCAATTTTGGGGTTGGTTCTCTGTTTGTATGCGTAGAAATGATATTAAATTTTTATGTGTATTTTCTAGACCTCCTATTGTTTGATGATGATAAGCTGTAGAGGTGTGTTGAGTTATTTTTAATGTTTTACATACTTCACTCATTACTTTCGAAACGAACTCGGTTCCGCGATCTGATATTATATTTCTGGGAATGCCATATCGCAATACAAAATTATCAATGAAAGCCGTCGCCACTGAAACTGTATCCTTATTTCTAAGCGGATACGCTTCTACATACTTAGTTAGATCACACTGGAGTGTGAGTACATACATATAATTATCACTATCCTTACTTAAGGGCCCAACTAAATCTAAAAATACTCTATCAAACGCCGAATGGCCTGTATCAGTCAGGACCATTGGCTGTTTTATGTTCCTAAAATGTTTCTGTCGCTTGCATTTGTCGCAGCGATTTACAAAATCCGTGACGTCATTTTCTAATTTTGGCCATGAATAATGGCGTTTTATATTATTTATCATTCGTCGTATACCGGCGTGGCCACTAGTCGGTAATAAGTGATAGTCATTTAAGATGACACGTTTCGTATCGTTATCATTTATAACTTTTACACCTTTTATAATATATAAACGTGGTCCGGACCAACTAGGTGTTTTATTTATGCTTTGAACTAAATCTCTTGTTAGTTCAATGTTTTCACTACTTTGTACAATGTACACATTCTCAAGTTTCATTTGGTTGCAGTAATTAGCCAACTCCCGTACAAAGGCATCTCGTGCGCATTGTAATCGGTAAGATGGGTTTACTCTTAGTATGCAATTTGTTGAGTCATAATTAAGTAATGTATTTGATTGGTTATTCCATTCTTTTTCATTGACAAACCTTAACTCAGTGCAATCCTTTGGTTTTTCAAGCAACTCTAAAACTCTTGGGTGATCAGACCAGTCATTTGTAGTTTGCTTGGCAACCGCAGGGTTGTCACTGCTCCCACCTTGTATGTTTTGTTCACACATACGTTTTTTCTGACCTCTGGTTAATACTGATACTACGTGCTGATTAATTTCCTTCAATTCATCGCTTGTTATTCGGATACGTGACAAGGCGTCTGCAGCTGCGTTGTCTGTACCTCGAACATATTCTATTATGTAATCGTATTCTTCTATTATTAAACGGAATTTCGTTAAACGGCTAGATGGATTTGTTTGGTTAAATAAATAAACTAATGGTTTGTGGTCGGTTTTGATTACAAATTTTCTACCGTAAAGATATGGTCGGAAATATTTAACTGACCATACGATAGCGAGTAACTCTTTTTCTATCGTGGGATACCGTATTTCTGCTTTGTTAAGAGTTCGACTTGCATAAGCAATTGGTCTGTTATCACTATTGCATAGCACGGATCCGATTGCGTACCCGGACGCATCTGTTTGTAAAACAAAAGTATTGTTTTCATCGAAGTTGGGATACTGTAATACTGGTGGAGATGTTAATGACTCTTTTAGGGATTCGAAGGATTTCTGACACTCATGTGACCATTCAAAGTTAGCATTTTTTCGACACAGTTTATTAAGTGGTAAAGATATTGCGGCAAAATCTGGTATAAATTTTCTGTAAAAGTTGACAAACGCTATAAATCTTTTCGTTTCGTCTGCGTTTTTGGGCACTGGATAATTTTTTACTATGTTTACTTTCTCTAAATCTGGTTTAATTCCTTCAGATGAAACAACATGTCCTAATAGCTGCATTTCTTTTCTTAAGAAATCGCACTTTATTGGATTAAGTTTCAAGTTAACTTTACGCAATCTAGCTAAAATATCTATAAGATTTTTATTGTGAATTTCCAAATTACGTCCAAAACAAATCAAATTATCCAAATACACAAATAATTTGTCATATGTAAGTCCAGACATGGCAATTGTCATTAGACGAGAAAAAGCACTTGGGCTAATTTTTAATCCCATTGGTAACCGTGTCATTTGATATTGGCCTGAAGGCGTAGTAAATGCTGTATACTTTCTGCTTTCTGGTTTTAATTTTGCTTGATAATATGCTTGTGATAAATCTAATTGTGAAAAATACATTGAACCGGATAGCGAATCTAAAATATCGGTTATATTAGGTAGTGGAAATTTATCGTCTAAGATTCTAGTATTTAACTTACGAAAATCTATAACAAGCCTCCATTTCTTGGTAGTGTCGTCTGACTTTTTAGGTACCAACAGAATTGGGCTTGACCATTCACTTTTTGCTGGTTCAATGATATTTTCAGAAAGCATTTTCTTAACTTGTGTTTCAATTTCCTTACGTTGTGAAAAAGGTAACCTGTACTGTCTAGTATAAACTGGATCAGCGTTTTGTCTTAACTGTATACCTTGTTCGTAAAGGTTAGTGGTTGATAATTTATCATTTGGTAGATGAAACACATCCGAATATTTTGCGCATATGTTTTCGATTGATGACCTTTCTTCGTTGTTAAGATGGCCTAATTTTAAAAGAGATAACATAGTGCGAACTCTTTCTCCATCAATTTGACTGTCTCGTCCAAAGTTACAAATGTTATAATCTGATAACAAATGTATTTCAGGTCTAAAATAATTAATATCTACTTCCGTTTCGCGAGTATTTAATATTTGTACACTTATTTGTCTGTTGTGTGGTGTACACATACTTCCTGCTATGAAAACTCCGTCACATAATTGTTTCGGTAAAATTACGCAGTCCTCGTTAAAACTACTGTCTAACATATATATTTTCTCACATCTCGGTGGAATTTTTAAGAAACTGGTATTATTTAGTGTACTGTTAATCATGGGCAGAGTTAAATTATTATCATTTTTCTGTAATGATATCGTATTATTTTCATAATTTAAAATAGCGTTATATTTACTCATAAAATCTCTGCCGATTATACCATGTTGTAAACCTGGTATGTGCTGCATAATGTAAAATTTGTGTACAAATTCCTGTCCTTTTGCGATCAGTGTAACATAAACATAACCTGATGTTAGTACTTTGCCACCAATACCATTTATGGAAATGTATTCCTTTTGTACTGGAATATTCCAACGTGCCACTGTTTCATATTTCAATATTGATAGTGATGCCCCGGTATCTATAAGCAATCCATATTTGGAACCTTGTACTAAGAATTCAACCGAGCTGTTGTTATTACAAGCGAATATAAAATGATTATCGAAAAAACTGCAATGGTTCAGAAATGCGTCTATCTGTTGGTTGGGGAGTTCGATTCCCGTCACTTAAATCGATGTTGTTTATGCCATTTTCTATAGCATGTACATTACCTCTGCGTGTAAAATTCCGTCCAGGCCTACCGCGATATGAACCTCGCATGTAACCACGATTGTTACTGTACTGTTGCTGGTATGGCCTATGATTTTGAAAAAATCCCCTACTATTTCCTCTTTGTATGAATATACGAACGGGAGGGCGGGATGGGCTCGAACGATTAGGACGTCTATTGTTATTGTAGCTATATCCGCGATTTTTAAATGTGTTTTGGTACCCGACATACACCGATGCGTTTGATGGTTGCCGATTGCATGACAAGTCCTCATCCTTAGCTGCTCTTATTGTATCTTTTAAAGTATCATAATTACGCGCTGCTAAAATAGTGCGGATTTCGCGATTTCGCAAGCCATCGATGAAACATTTAATTGCTATTTTCTCATTTTGTGGGCGTAATATTTTATATGCCGTTTGATCCTCACCTGATTGGGCGACCGTCAGATCTACAAAGAGCTGCTCGACCCTCGATCCATATTTTTCTATAGAAAAACCGTTTTGATTAATTTGTGTCAACTCCTTGTGTATTGCTGTACTCGACTTTTTTGTAAGAAGGTGTTGACGCATCTCAATCATAAGCAACTCACAGCTGTCATAAGAGGCAGACAATCTTAATTTAGCGTTCTCGTTTATTCTAGTTTTTAAAACAAATTTAACAAGCATTTTGTTGCCTTCTTCGGTAAGTGAAGAACTGTATAACTCTATGGCATCTATTAAACTCTTCGTCACACTTTCGTCACCATTCATAACTGGTAATAATGCCACGGCAGTCCTGTAATTAAAAGCCTCCATGTTGTCCACTTCAGTTCTAACCTCGACTGTACACTCAGCACTTGGTTGAGTACTGTATGTTTTGGAGCAAAAAGTTTCTATTTGGTTAAAAGTCCTTTCAAATAAATCACAGTATGACTGTATTTCCTGTAAAACTTTTGTACTAAATTGTTTCTGTTCTATTTTTATAGATATGGTTTGTAGACATTTATCAAATTGTTGTTTTAACAATGATGCTTCTTGCAACTTTTGCTTAAGTAATGTTTCTGTCCTTTTAGGATAACTTAGTTTTTTCAAATTACTTTCTATATTTTTTAATTCGTCGTATAACAAACCAAGGTCATTTGCCATTACCAATACAAAGAAATATGCACATTAGCAATACTTACACTAGATAATGAAATGGTAGTACATAATATAAAAGAAAATATAATGGTTATACTTATTAACTAGAAATTCGTCCAATAACCGCTGAGGGAACATTTAATATTTTACTAGTTGCCTGAACACTAATCACTTCACTTATCACTGATTTTTGTCACTTACTGCGGTTTCTGACCTCTGGTACCCGCATCCTGGCGTGTCTCCTGGCGCGCCTCTTGGCGCTGCTGGCGGCACTCGTAACAGACACGAGGCTCGGCGTGTGGTCGTCGAAACGATCGTGCTAATAGGTTTTGTGCGACAACCTCATTCCTTATCCAGGAATAATGACATTTTTGGTAAAGCTTATATACTGCATATAGTCCAGCGATTCCTAATATGGTGCACATGATGAACATGACGATGCTAATATTTGATAAATGGTATTCCTGCATAGACGCGGAATTTGAACCACCCGATGCACTTTGTGATATGATAACATCTTCTTTTTCTATGTTAGACCGGCACATTTTAACCACTAATTTATTATTCGTCCATTTTTAAACGCAAAAGAATTTCACTTGTACCATAGGTACTATGCGACGAACTCGGCACCCGTCTCAGATGGCAGGGTCGCCATGTAAGGTTGTCGGTTCGGGAAGATGATAGAAACAAGTGCCTTCATTGGAGTACTTATCGTATATTACTGCCTTTCAATACGTTATGTGGTTATAATATGTACTTAATATTAGAATATAGATGTGTACACATACATTATAGTCTTACACACTACAAGACGCTTCGGAATGGGATACCTTGTTTGTTTCGACATTTTTTTTTTTTTGAACCCTTTAGCTCGCAACGTTGAGCCGGCTCAACGTTCACTTCAAAAAAATATTGCTCAAAAATTTGTAACTTTTTAGAAGATTTTATTTAATGCCTACAACCAATAACTAAACTCAATTGTAAAAAAATATAATTTGACATTTGTGAACGTATTTTACGTCAGTAATGTGCAAAATGGCGTCACGGTTGCAGCGACTCTGCGGATCGCATTTAGTTTAATTTTATATAAAATATTATTAAGAGTTTTTCTGTTAATAGGACACCGGCATTTCATTTTTAGTAAGCCATTTCATTATTATGTTTACAAATAACTTCATTGTACTGAGTAACTTACGCGCACAGCGTTCATAAAGTGATACGTTGAGCATTCTCAACGTTGCGACGTAATCAGTGAAGTACTTCGTAAGATGTATGTTGAGCATGTTCAACATTGCGGCTGTACTAACGATTAACTTAGCATGTATTTATTAACATTTTATTATATATATTGATGTTTTGTTATGCTTTGGGTGTGGTTTTGCATGTTTTTTTTTTGCTTGCTTCAGTATAAGCCAATATCGCAAAAAAAGAGGATAAATTATGGCACTAGTACCTCCAGAGAATTCTCTATCAGATAGTAGCAGTACTACAAACGCTAATATCTAATGGATTACGACGATGAAGTTATATTTAATTGAAGACAAGACGAAAGAACGTGGAAACTCTGATTGGAGCACCCAATCTAGGTCATGCCCTTCTTCACTGAACGACTTGCACCTTGATAGGTCTGGAAATGAGCCTCGCCTCAACGCAGTTCAAGTCCATCAAAGCCTGCGTGACGAACGCAAAGTGGCCACAAGTTCAGATATCGTGAAAATGAGACTTGCTGAATGGAATCAGTCTCCAAAGAGAGCTGCAACAGGCCCAGCACTAACGGTAGCCTATCGTCAATCACGACTTGAATTTGCTCGAGAGCATAGGGATTGGACGTTAGAGCAGTGGGGTAATGTACTCTTTACTGATGAGACCAGGGTGAGTCTACATTTAAGTGATCGACGTCAGAGAGTATATCGTCGCCCTGGAGAACGTTATTCACAGTGTTGCATCGAGGAAGCTGTTGCTTTGCTGGGGCGTTACTGAGGAGGATCGGTAATGGGGCGGCATCTCGATTACCGCACATACTGCGTTGGTTTTTATGAAACCGACAGGCCGTACTCGTAGATTGACTTTTCGTCGCTAAATTACGGCAATCCTCGCAGACTATGTGGTACCTTAGATAGGATATATCGGGTATACTATGCAGTTCATGCATGATTGGTAACACACGCCCCTATGTTGCTCATGTGAGAACCCAGTATCTACGTGACATCAACATTCGTACGATGGACTGGCCAGCTCGAAGCCCGGACCTAAATACGATAGAACACTTAGGTATGGGATGACCTAAAACAGGTCGGGTTGGAGCCCGAATACCTGCTGTAACAAGCCTTCCAAAGCTGCGAATCGCAATTGAAGAGGAGTGGAGTGGTCTGTCCACCTGTCACCGTCGTCCGTATCTCATGAACCGTGATAGTTAAACGGTTGAAATTTTCACAGATTATGTATTTCAGGTGCCTCTTTAACAGCAATTTCTAAAACCCAGAATAAAATAAATATTTAAGGGGGCTCCCATACAATAAATGTGATTTTTTTGCCAAATCATAGATAATGGTACGGAACCCTTCGTCCGCGAGTCCGACGCGCACTTGTTATTATAATACATAATGACTGATTGTCCTTTTAATGTCTTTTTCAATTGTATTTTTTTATAATGAATGTATGATAATTGTAAATAAGTAATTATTTTATAAAAATCTCAAAAACCTACATATATCGCAACGTTGAAAATACTCAACGTTCATTTTAATACATAATTTTCTCAATACTTCGCAATGTTGAGTATTCTTAACGTATGTTTTTCCAAAAGTTACACATACTAGATTTTTTATTTTATTTTTTTGTACATGCATACACTATTTACATACATACAAACAAAAAAAAAACTCAAAAATATAAATTTTGTATCCTTGCGACTTAAAGGGTTAAAGGTGTTTAGAAATGGGTTTGCTCTACCTCAATCTTGCCCAAAGGGCAGAGATGAGGTCGACGATGGAACGAGCTTACCCAGAAGAAGCCTATTTACTCGCGAATTAAATAAAATTGGGGTTATATGAACTCGGGAAGACCGACGCAGGCAGGGTGTTCCACTCCTTGATTCGTGTGCGAATTGTATTAATATCACTTGCATCGGTGAAGGAGAACATCGTGAGCTAACCAGCACGCCGGAGAGATATTTCTTGACGGCATGTAAGCCCACTTAGAGGACCATGGGCTGCTTAAAAACTCTCACATCAGGTTAGCCAATAACCACACTATAAAGAAGTAATTTTAATAAGAAGCGCAGGAATTTGCTGCATACGGCTTCCCCCACTAATAGGGTAGTTGACCGACTAAAAAAAACATGATTCTGTTTAGTCCGTCTGATCCGTCCGTTACATTATCGAAAAATATTGGATACGTGTTTTTTGTTTTATCAAATTAAAAAAAGTGACGAAATTATTACGTGTCAAAGATCGTGAGTGGGGCTGGAGACTGGAGACGTCACTTTCTGGTAAAAAAAGACGTCAAACTATGACGTCGCGTGACTTTTTGAAGCACTGTATCGTCTTCTTTATTTGTTTACGTGAAAAAAGAAAAAATACGTGTCCAATATTTTTTGGAAATTTATCTGACGGACTAATTAGGTACATTTTTTTAGTCAACTACCCTATTGGATATTGAGGAGTGCGCGAGAGAATCATTAAATACTCGTATTGAGGACGTAGTTACCTGTGCAGTATGCAGGAGGTCCATGGCAGCGCCCGCAGTCCTGACTCCCGCGTCGTCCACCGCGGCGCAGGCTGGCAGGCTCTGCGCCTGGCAGGTCAGCTCGTTGGTTACCTGTGCAGTATGCAGGAGGTCCCTGGCAGCGCCCGCAGTCCTGACTCCCGCGTCGTCCACCGCGGCGCAGGCTGGCAGGCTCTGCGCCTGGCAGGTCAGCTCGTTGGTTACCTGTGCAGTATGCAGGAGGTCCCTGGCAGCGCCCGCAGTCCTGACTCCCGCGTCGTCCACCGCGGCGCAGGCTGGCAGGCTCTGCGCCTGGCAGGTCAGCTCGTTGGTTACCTGTGCAGTATGCAGGAGGTCCCTGGCAGCGCCCGCAGTCCTGACTCCCGCGTCGTCCACCGCGGCGCAGGCTGGCAGGCTCTGCGCCTGGCAGGTCAGCTCGTTGGTTACCTGTGCAGTATGCAGGAGGTCCCTGGCAGCGCCCGCAGTCCTGACTCCCGCGTCGTCCACCGCGGCGCAGGCTGGCAGGCTCTGCGCCTGGCAGGTCAGCTCGTTGGTTACCTGTGCAGTATGCAGGAGGTCCCTGGCAGCGCCCGCAGTCCTGACTCCCGCGTCGTCCACCGCGGCGCAGGCTGGCAGGCTCTGCGCCTGGCAGGTCAGCTCGTTGGTTACCTGTGCAGTATGCAGGAGGTCCCTGGCAGCGCCCGCAGTCCTGACTCCCGCGTCGTCCACCGCGGCGCAGGCTGGCAGGCTCTGCGCCTGGCAGGTCAGCTCGTTGGTTACCTGTGCAGTATGCAGGAGGTCCCTGGCAGCGCCCGCAGTCCTGACTCCCGCGTCGTCCACCGCGGCGCAGGCTGGCAGGCTCTGCGCCTGGCAGGTCAGCTCGTTGGTTACCTGTGCAGTATGCAGGAGGTCCCTGGCAGCGCCCGCAGTCCTGACTCCCGCGTCGTCCACCGCGGCGCAGGCTGGCAGGCTCTGCGCCTGGCAGGTCAGCTCGTTGGTTACCTGTGCAGTATGCAGGAGGTCCCTGGCAGCGCCCGCAGTCCTGACTCCCGCGTCGTCCACCGCGGCGCAGGCTGGCAGGCTCTGCGCCTGGCAGGTCAGCTCGTTGGTTACCTGTGCAGTATGCAGGAGGTCCCTGGCAGCGCCCGCAGTCCTGACTCCCGCGTCGTCCACCGCGGCGCAGGCTGGCAGGCTCTGCGCCTGGCAGGTCAGCTCGTTGGTTACCTGTGCAGTATGCAGGAGGTCCCTGGCAGCGCCCGCAGTCCTGACTCCCGCGTCGTCCACCGCGGCGCAGGCTGGCAGGCTCTGCGCCTGGCAGGTCAGCTCGTTGGTTACCTGTGCAGTATGCAGGAGGTCCCTGGCAGCGCCCGCAGTCCTGACTCCCGCGTCGTCCACCGCGGCGCAGGCTGGCAGGCTCTGCGCCTGGCAGGTCAGCTCGTTGGTTACCTGTGCAGTATGCAGGAGGTCCCTGGCAGCGCCCGCAGTCCTGACTCCCGCGTCGTCCACCGCGGCGCAGGCTGGCAGGCTCTGCGCCTGGCAGGTCAGCTCGTTGGTTACCTGTGCAGTATGCAGGAGGTCCCTGGCAGCGCCCGCAGTCCTGACTCCCGCGTCGTCCACCGCGGCGCAGGCTGGCAGGCTCTGCGCCTGGCAGGTCAGCTCGTTGGTTACCTGTGCAGTATGCAGGAGGTCCCTGGCAGCGCCCGCAGTCCTGACTCCCGCGTCGTCCACCGCGGCGCAGGCTGGCAGGCTCTGCGCCTGGCAGGTCAGCTCGTTGGTTACCTGTGCAGTATGCAGGAGGTCCCTGGCAGCGCCCGCAGTCCTGACTCCCGCGTCGTCCACCGCGGCGCAGGCTGGCAGGCTCTGCGCCTGGCAGGTCAGCTCGTTGGTTACCTGTGCAGTATGCAGGAGGTCCCTGGCAGCGCCCGCAGTCCTGACTCCCGCGTCGTCCACCGCGGCGCAGGCTGGCAGGCTCTGCGCCTGGCAGGTCAGCTCGTTGGTTACCTGTGCAGTATGCAGGAGGTCCCTGGCAGCGCCCGCAGTCCTGACTCCCGCGTCGTCCACCGCGGCGCAGGCTGGCAGGCTCTGCGCCTGGCAGGTCAGCTCGTTGGTTACCTGTGCAGTATGCAGGAGGTCCCTGGCAGCGCCCGCAGTCCTGACTCCCGCGTCGTCCACCGCGGCGCAGGCTGGCAGGCTCTGCGCCTGGCAGGTCAGCTCGTTGGTTACCTGTGCAGTATGCAGGAGGTCCCTGGCAGCGCCCGCAGTCCTGACTCCCGCGTCGTCCACCGCGGCGCAGGCTGGCAGGCTCTGCGCCTGGCAGGTCAGCTCGTTGGTTACCTGTGCAGTATGCAGGAGGTCCCTGGCAGCGCCCGCAGTCCTGACTCCCGCGTCGTCCACCGCGGCGCAGGCTGGCAGGCTCTGCGCCTGGCAGGTCAGCTCGTTGGTTACCTGTGCAGTATGCAGGAGGTCCCTGGCAGCGCCCGCAGTCCTGACTCCCGCGTCGTCCACCGCGGCGCAGGCTGGCAGGCTCTGCGCCTGGCAGGTCAGCTCGTTGGTTACCTGTGCAGTATGCAGGAGGTCCCTGGCAGCGCCCGCAGTCCTGACTCCCGCGTCGTCCACCGCGGCGCAGGCTGGCAGGCTCTGCGCCTGGCAGGTCAGCTCGTTGGTTACCTGTGCAGTATGCAGGAGGTCCCTGGCAGCGCCCGCAGTCCTGACTCCCGCGTCGTCCACCGCGGCGCAGGCTGGCAGGCTCTGCGCCTGGCAGGTCAGCTCGTTGGTTACCTGTGCAGTATGCAGGAGGTCCCTGGCAGCGCCCGCAGTCCTGACTCCCGCGTCGTCCACCGCGGCGCAGGCTGGCAGGCTCTGCGCCTGGCAGGTCAGCTCGTTGGTTACCTGTGCAGTATGCAGGAGGTCCCTGGCAGCGCCCGCAGTCCTGACTCCCGCGTCGTCCACCGCGGCGCAGGCTGGCAGGCTCTGCGCCTGGCAGGTCAGCTCGTTGGTTACCTGTGCAGTATGCAGGAGGTCCCTGGCAGCGCCCGCAGTCCTGACTCCCGCGTCGTCCACCGCGGCGCAGGCTGGCAGGCTCTGCGCCTGGCAGGTCAGCTCGTTGGTTACCTGTGCAGTATGCAGGAGGTCCCTGGCAGCGCCCGCAGTCCTGACTCCCGCGTCGTCCACCGCGGCGCAGGCTGGCAGGCTCTGCGCCTGGCAGGTCAGCTCGTTGGTTACCTGTGCAGTATGCAGGAGGTCCCTGGCAGCGCCCGCAGTCCTGACTCCCGCGTCGTCCACCGCGGCGCAGGCTGGCAGGCTCTGCGCCTGGCAGGTCAGCTCGTTGGTTACCTGTGCAGTATGCAGGAGGTCCCTGGCAGCGCCCGCAGTCCTGACTCCCGCGTCGTCCACCGCGGCGCAGGCTGGCAGGCTCTGCGCCTGGCAGGTCAGCTCGTTGGTTACCTGTGCAGTATGCAGGAGGTCCCTGGCAGCGCCCGCAGTCCTGACTCCCGCGTCGTCCACCGCGGCGCAGGCTGGCAGGCTCTGCGCCTGGCAGGTCAGCTCGTTGGTTACCTGTGCAGTATGCAGGAGGTCCCTGGCAGCGCCCGCAGTCCTGACTCCCGCGTCGTCCACCGCGGCGCAGGCTGGCAGGCTCTGCGCCTGGCAGGTCAGCTCGTTGGTTACCTGTGCAGTATGCAGGAGGTCCCTGGCAGCGCCCGCAGTCCTGACTCCCGCGTCGTCCACCGCGGCGCAGGCTGGCAGGCTCTGCGCCTGGCAGGTCAGCTCGTTGGTTACCTGTGCAGTATGCAGGAGGTCCCTGGCAGCGCCCGCAGTCCTGACTCCCGCGTCGTCCACCGCGGCGCAGGCTGGCAGGCTCTGCGCCTGGCAGGTCAGCTCGTTGGTTACCTGTGCAGTATGCAGGAGGTCCCTGGCAGCGCCCGCAGTCCTGACTCCCGCGTCGTCCACCGCGGCGCAGGCTGGCAGGCTCTGCGCCTGGCAGGTCAGCTCGTTGGTTACCTGTGCAGTATGCAGGAGGTCCCTGGCAGCGCCCGCAGTCCTGACTCCCGCGTCGTCCACCGCGGCGCAGGCTGGCAGGCTCTGCGCCTGGCAGGTCAGCTCGTTGGTTACCTGTGCAGTATGCAGGAGGTCCCTGGCAGCGCCCGCAGTCCTGACTCCCGCGTCGTCCACCGCGGCGCAGGCTGGCAGGCTCTGCGCCTGGCAGGTCAGCTCGTTGGTTACCTGTGCAGTATGCAGGAGGTCCCTGGCAGCGCCCGCAGTCCTGACTCCCGCGTCGTCCACCGCGGCGCAGGCTGGCAGGCTCTGCGCCTGGCAGGTCAGCTCGTTGGTTACCTGTGCAGTATGCAGGAGGTCCCTGGCAGCGCCCGCAGTCCTGACTCCCGCGTCGTCCACCGCGGCGCAGGCTGGCAGGCTCTGCGCCTGGCAGGTCAGCTCGTTGGTTACCTGTGCAGTATGCAGGAGGTCCCTGGCAGCGCCCGCAGTCCTGACTCCCGCGTCGTCCACCGCGGCGCAGGCTGGCAGGCTCTGCGCCTGGCAGGTCAGCTCGTTGGTTACCTGTGCAGTATGCAGGAGGTCCCTGGCAGCGCCCGCAGTCCTGACTCCCGCGTCGTCCACCGCGGCGCAGGCTGGCAGGCTCTGCGCCTGGCAGGTCAGCTCGTTGGTTACCTGTGCAGTATGCAGGAGGTCCCTGGCAGCGCCCGCAGTCCTGACTCCCGCGTCGTCCACCGCGGCGCAGGCTGGCAGGCTCTGCGCCTGGCAGGTCAGCTCGTTGGTTACCTGTGCAGTATGCAGGAGGTCCCTGGCAGCGCCCGCAGTCCTGACTCCCGCGTCGTCCACCGCGGCGCAGGCTGGCAGGCTCTGCGCCTGGCAGGTCAGCTCGTTGGTTACCTGTGCAGTATGCAGGAGGTCCCTGGCAGCGCCCGCAGTCCTGACTCCCGCGTCGTCCACCGCGGCGCAGGCTGGCAGGCTCTGCGCCTGGCAGGTCAGCTCGTTGGTTACCTGTGCAGTATGCAGGAGGTCCCTGGCAGCGCCCGCAGTCCTGACTCCCGCGTCGTCCACCGCGGCGCAGGCTGGCAGGCTCTGCGCCTGGCAGGTCAGCTCGTTGGTTACCTGTGCAGTATGCAGGAGGTCCCTGGCAGCGCCCGCAGTCCTGACTCCCGCGTCGTCCACCGCGGCGCAGGCTGGCAGGCTCTGCGCCTGGCAGGTCAGCTCGTTGGTTACCTGTGCAGTATGCAGGAGGTCCCTGGCAGCGCCCGCAGTCCTGACTCCCGCGTCGTCCACCGCGGCGCAGGCTGGCAGGCTCTGCGCCTGGCAGGTCAGCTCGTTGGTTACCTGTGCAGTATGCAGGAGGTCCCTGGCAGCGCCCGCAGTCCTGACTCCCGCGTCGTCCACCGCGGCGCAGGCTGGCAGGCTCTGCGCCTGGCAGGTCAGCTCGTTGGTTACCTGTGCAGTATGCAGGAGGTCCCTGGCAGCGCCCGCAGTCCTGACTCCCGCGTCGTCCACCGCGGCGCAGGCTGGCAGGCTCTGCGCCTGGCAGGTCAGCTCGTTGGTTACCTGTGCAGTATGCAGGAGGTCCCTGGCAGCGCCCGCAGTCCTGACTCCCGCGTCGTCCACCGCGGCGCAGGCTGGCAGGCTCTGCGCCTGGCAGGTCAGCTCGTTGGTTACCTGTGCAGTATGCAGGAGGTCCCTGGCAGCGCCCGCAGTCCTGACTCCCGCGTCGTCCACCGCGGCGCAGGCTGGCAGGCTCTGCGCCTGGCAGGTCAGCTCGTTGGTTACCTGTGCAGTATGCAGGAGGTCCCTGGCAGCGCCCGCAGTCCTGACTCCCGCGTCGTCCACCGCGGCGCAGGCTGGCAGGCTCTGCGCCTGGCAGGTCAGCTCGTTGGTTACCTGTGCAGTATGCAGGAGGTCCCTGGCAGCGCCCGCAGTCCTGACTCCCGCGTCGTCCACCGCGGCGCAGGCTGGCAGGCTCTGCGCCTGGCAGGTCAGCTCGTTGGTTACCTGTGCAGTATGCAGGAGGTCCCTGGCAGCGCCCGCAGTCCTGACTCCCGCGTCGTCCACCGCGGCGCAGGCTGGCAGGCTCTGCGCCTGGCAGGTCAGCTCGTTGGTTACCTGTGCAGTATGCAGGAGGTCCCTGGCAGCGCCCGCAGTCCTGACTCCCGCGTCGTCCACCGCGGCGCAGGCTGGCAGGCTCTGCGCCTGGCAGGTCAGCTCGTTGGTTACCTGTGCAGTATGCAGGAGGTCCCTGGCAGCGCCCGCAGTCCTGACTCCCGCGTCGTCCACCGCGGCGCAGGCTGGCAGGCTCTGCGCCTGGCAGGTCAGCTCGTTGGTTACCTGTGCAGTATGCAGGAGGTCCCTGGCAGCGCCCGCAGTCCTGACTCCCGCGTCGTCCACCGCGGCGCAGGCTGGCAGGCTCTGCGCCTGGCAGGTCAGCTCGTTGGTTACCTGTGCAGTATGCAGGAGGTCCCTGGCAGCGCCCGCAGTCCTGACTCCCGCGTCGTCCACCGCGGCGCAGGCTGGCAGGCTCTGCGCCTGGCAGGTCAGCTCGTTGGTTACCTGTGCAGTATGCAGGAGGTCCCTGGCAGCGCCCGCAGTCCTGACTCCCGCGTCGTCCACCGCGGCGCAGGCTGGCAGGCTCTGCGCCTGGCAGGTCAGCTCGTTGGTTACCTGTGCAGTATGCAGGAGGTCCCTGGCAGCGCCCGCAGTCCTGACTCCCGCGTCGTCCACCGCGGCGCAGGCTGGCAGGCTCTGCGCCTGGCAGGTCAGCTCGTTGGTTACCTGTGCAGTATGCAGGAGGTCCCTGGCAGCGCCCGCAGTCCTGACTCCCGCGTCGTCCACCGCGGCGCAGGCTGGCAGGCTCTGCGCCTGGCAGGTCAGCTCGTTGGTTACCTGTGCAGTATGCAGGAGGTCCCTGGCAGCGCCCGCAGTCCTGACTCCCGCGTCGTCCACCGCGGCGCAGGCTGGCAGGCTCTGCGCCTGGCAGGTCAGCTCGTTGGTTACCTGTGCAGTATGCAGGAGGTCCCTGGCAGCGCCCGCAGTCCTGACTCCCGCGTCGTCCACCGCGGCGCAGGCTGGCAGGCTCTGCGCCTGGCAGGTCAGCTCGTTGGTTACCTGTGCAGTATGCAGGAGGTCCCTGGCAGCGCCCGCAGTCCTGACTCCCGCGTCGTCCACCGCGGCGCAGGCTGGCAGGCTCTGCGCCTGGCAGGTCAGCTCGTTGGTTACCTGTGCAGTATGCAGGAGGTCCCTGGCAGCGCCCGCAGTCCTGACTCCCGCGTCGTCCACCGCGGCGCAGGCTGGCAGGCTCTGCGCCTGGCAGGTCAGCTCGTTGGTTACCTGTGCAGTATGCAGGAGGTCCCTGGCAGCGCCCGCAGTCCTGACTCCCGCGTCGTCCACCGCGGCGCAGGCTGGCAGGCTCTGCGCCTGGCAGGTCAGCTCGTTGGTTACCTGTGCAGTATGCAGGAGGTCCCTGGCAGCGCCCGCAGTCCTGACTCCCGCGTCGTCCACCGCGGCGCAGGCTGGCAGGCTCTGCGCCTGGCAGGTCAGCTCGTTGGTTACCTGTGCAGTATGCAGGAGGTCCCTGGCAGCGCCCGCAGTCCTGACTCCCGCGTCGTCCACCGCGGCGCAGGCTGGCAGGCTCTGCGCCTGGCAGGTCAGCTCGTTGGTTACCTGTGCAGTATGCAGGAGGTCCCTGGCAGCGCCCGCAGTCCTGACTCCCGCGTCGTCCACCGCGGCGCAGGCTGGCAGGCTCTGCGCCTGGCAGGTCAGCTCGTTGGTGCTCACCAGCAGACGGGACACAGCACCGCCCACGTCCTTGGCTAGCTGGACGATCTGGATTGAGAAGATAGACGGGTTTCGTTAGGTTAGGCCTTGCTGAGGTCATCATCATTCATCATTTCAGCCGTAAGACGTCCACTGCTGGAAAGTGTCACCACATTGACCGGTCCCGCGCATCTCGCATCCAGCGGATCCCCGAAACCTTCAACAGGTCATCGGTCCACATAGTGGGAGGCCAACACAACGTCTTCCGATTGTTGTTTGCCGAGGTGTGGGCTTTAAATTCAGAAACCATTTTGCAGAAGATACATTTAATCGACTGACTAACGACCTAGAAAGTAAACTATGTCAGATAAATCATACTAAGTTTGTCCTGTAAACCAATAACTGTGTATAAAAAAAATCACAGGTATTTTACGGCCAACTGAATTTACAATGACAACATAAAGTCTAGAAATATCCGTTGTGTTGGCAGTAACATCAATAAATTGGGTATTTGACATTTTTTTTTTACTTGTGATTCGGAAACAGTAAATAAAAAAATAAACAAAAGTAAAAAAAGTATCTTAATAAATGGCTTAGTTTTAACC
Source organism: Diarsia mendica (assembly GCA_949316265.1). Classification (NCBI taxonomy): domain Eukaryota; kingdom Metazoa; phylum Arthropoda; class Insecta; order Lepidoptera; family Noctuidae; genus Diarsia; species Diarsia mendica. Next base: position 14,861,628 of record OX438912.1, on the reverse strand, counting down.
GATTTTAAAGGACGTGTTAAACAGAGACAGCGCTACATAGATGTGACGTCATATTGATATACCGGCCCGCCATAGTTACGTAGTACAAATGGCCGTTTCACGCGACAAGGATAGAAAGTGCCCCACCAAAAACTTCTAAAGCTATACTTCTACTTTTTTTACACATCGAATTATTTATTTTAGTTCTTTAAAATAACATAATATTTTCGAAAAATTTTGAAATTTTCAAGTAGGTATCCAACAGAAACAAGGATATCACTTTTACCCAATATACGTATTTCCATCCAGTCCCCCATATGTACATACCTCGTTTTCCTTATCAGCATTATTTCCGTGCGAGAACTTGTACAGCAACTTGCCGGCGACATCCGCGTACTGGTTCGAAGCTTCTTGCATTTTCTGCAAATATACATATTAACATAAAAAACATCACATCTGTAATCCCTAACCGCCTTATTAATAAAAATAATTAAACCTGGTTTAACTTACGCTTGGTTTATCTCGCATGCCGTCACTTTCTTTTGAATATTTTTGAAGTGAGACGGCATGCGAGATAAACCAAGCGTAAGTTAAACCAGGTTTAACTATTTTTATCAATAAGGCGGTAAAGGTTTAGGCAGATGTGTATTCATGGACACCCTCCGCCTGGGGCGAGCGGGGGTTATGTCGGACTCTATATAACCGACTAAAAACCCACTGTTCCTACTAATACCATGTGTCGGGGGCCCGGGAGATACAAGTACATTCGCGCGCACCCCCGACTGGTATACTCAAATACTCAAACTTTATTTGCATTCCACAATGTGTACTGTAAAATGAGATCATTATGGACCCTGTCGGGCACAGCCAAAGGCAAAGATATCAGCCCACCTATCACGTTGGCCTCATCACCGCATGCGGCCGGCGACCGCACGTTATGTATAAAGGTGCTGTGAGTCCACTGCGCGCCACTTCTCACTGGCTGAGATGTCGCCCGACCTGCCAGGCCAATGCCTGGCAGGTCGAGCGACATATCAGCCCTAAATTTTCCACCCGCAGGCCCCACGGTGGCCGGAGATTGTTAAGCGCCCTTCGACGCCCGGCTGAGACAGAGGTGTACCTAATTCGCCAGTTATGCTTACGTCACATCGGAGGAGCACGTGGCTTAATAAGAACTGCCACTCAGGTCGATCTTTAGGTAAAGCTGTGCGTGCCTAGGTCGGTCTGTGGATGGGTGACCGCCCGACATACCGAGTTTCCTCCGTGCCTCGGTGCGCACGTTAAGCTGTTGGTCCTGGCTGACATATATATAGATCTTTGGCAGTCGTTACAGGTAGTCAGTGACCTGAAATTCTGACATCCAGTCTTACCAAAGGGTATTTGTATTACCTAGTATTAACTGGGTTGTAGAGGTCAGATAGGCAGTCGTTCCATGTAAAATACTGGTATTCAGCTGCATCCGGTTAGACTGGAAGCCGATCCCAATATAGTTGGGAAAAGGCTAGGCAGATGATGATGCTTACGTCACATGTAATAGGGGGCGAGTGTATTGCCCGGGTGACATACATTCATGCATTCAAATAATATAGTCTACCTCGTTGTTCTAGTCATCGAAAGCGTTTTTGCCGAGCATAGACACCATTCGAGATACCCAAATATGAAGGTCATTTTTTTTTGGTGTTGTTCCACATGTCGTTTTTCCAAGCTCTGAGTGTGAATTTGGGTGTGAAGTAACTTTTTATTGGTCTTCTTCTTCTTTACGTGTCGATGAGCTCAAATCGTATTAGACCAGTACGTAGCCACCTGCACAGCTCTATCATTTGCTTCTAGTAAGTTCTGAAACGTGCAAGTAGTTGTGCAGGATGGACAAGAAAGGAGGTGGCGTATCCTGCAGAGGGGCTCCACATTGGCAGTTTGTTTGGGATGGATCAAGTATACCCCATTTAGCCAGATTATATCCACAGCAGCCAACCTGGGCCTTATTGGTGCAAATACGCTTATAAGTGCAAGTGTGCAAGTGGAAATTATGCTTTTTCCTAGTCCTGCGCTATTCTTTTCTGATTAATTTCGTTGCGGGATCCAAGACCGTTAAAACATTTCTCTGGGACTTCGTCGAGCTTCATTGTCTCGGCGCTTTTCTTGTGGTCGCCACTATTGATTCTGGCTTACAGGAGTTACAGTGGTTTGGGAATAGTGTGGCGGGCTTGTCCCAAAAAAAAAATGTGCAAGTGGAGCCAAAAAAAGTTCGTTACCGATTGGTACTGACCTCATGATCCTGGTTGCCGCAGACCTTCTTGGTGGCGTCGAACAGGTCTCTCATCTCATCCTGCAACTGCTTGCGAGCAGCTGGCTCTCTAGTGCTGGCTACGATCTGGGCATCTGCAAATTTTACAAGATCAGGTCAGAAGCACTGTATAAAGTGAAATTTTACCGCAATAACCTTCCTTCCTTTAAATCTACCAAAATGTTGCCGTACAGCTGTAATAAATGAGTTACCTCTAGCTAGCTTGGGCATCAACTCATTGATGGCATTCATGGAGTTGATTGCAGCCGCGTAGTCAATGTTCTCTGGATCTGAAACAAGCCAAAATAGGTATCAATTACTGTAACTGTTCACAATCACACTAATATTATAATGGCGAAAGTTTGTGAGTGTGTATGTTTGTTACTTTTTCACGCAAAAAGTACTGAACGGATTTGCATAATCAGTTCCGTTCGTTTGATAATCCGTGATTCGTATCCAAAACTGATTTTTGACATGTAAAATATTAGCAAATCTTACCAGAATGAGCCATAAGGTACAGCGCTATTGCTGCGTTGAGCTTGCCCAACCGATCCTCCAGGGCTTTCTCCAGCTTCCTCTGGTCTTCTTCACTTGGCTTAGGTCCACTGTACTCCTGGATAAACCATACAAAGGATTTTAATAAAGAAACTATGAAGAATATAGACAGCCAAATGTTCTTTATAAAATGACTAGTGTTCCGGATCGTCACATCGCGCCAGCCAGTAGGATCGCGACACGCGAACCTACGTCACCGCAGCGCCCCACCTACCGCTAGTCCCTTGACAATATTATGTGGGCACACACGACACACACTCGCTCTCCGTCTCTTACCGTGCGCATACATCGGCCATTTACTATTTGTAACCACTAAACCAGATAATAGTCTTCATATTATCAAAAGCAGAAGTTTTATTTAGTCAAGACCACCAGCATCACAACTGGAGCTTGACACTCAAACAGTGATCCGGCTCGAAGGACCACTGTTCGAGTGTCTTCGCAAGGGTGCAAAAAAGATACTTAAACCTTCCTCTTGAATCACTCTATCTTGTTGAAAAAACCCGCATCAAAATCCGTTGCGTAGTTTTAAAGATCTAAGCATACATAGGAACAGACAGCGGGAAGCGACTTTGTTTTACACTATGTAGTGATAGTGAAGTGATGGAGCCTAGAAGAAAAATACCAAAACAACAATAAAAGTTGTGGTCAAACGGTGAAGTAAAACATCGTGAGGAAACCGGCATGTTCTAGAACCAAACCTTTGAAGGCATTGTGTGTGACATCTACCAACCCACACTGGGCCCGCTTGGTGGATTGTATTAGTCCATTCTCTCGTAGAGAGGACGCCTAGCAGCGGGAACATTTTTTTTAAATCATCCCACACTTGGAATTTATTCTGTATCGTGGGTGCTCTACAAACATTTAAACTCAATATACATACATAAACACCTAGATTCGGAACAACTATCTGTAGGCCAAAGAAAATTTGTTCCGTGCGGGGATTGAACCCGCGACACGCAGCGCATCAGTCAATATTGTTCAGTTGCTGCGTCAACCGTGCCGCCAAAACCACATTTATTAACAGACGATTTTTTACAAAATTCAAATTGGCGATATTTTGCGTTTTATTCGATTGAAATGTTGTTTTTTTTATATCAAACAACCCGAAATCTATAATCTCTATTTTGGAAATCTATCTGACGGACTAACTAGTTTTTTTTTGTCCGATTCCCTCTTAAATAAATAAATAGTGCGTCGTGTTACCTCATGAGTAGCCTGTGCAGCATTGTCCACAGCATGTAGCGCGGTGGTGGCAGCTGCTATGAAGGAGGCGCGGCGGATGGTCTGCTCTGTCTTCTCGCCGTCCCTGAAGCTCTTGCGGGAACGCTGTCAGAGGTAACGGAACTTAGCGGCGCGTTTTGTCATAACTGTCGGTCTTCTACAGACTGTACTTCGGAGTGTGTGCGCAAGAGCTCCACGAGCTTATTCCACCATCTCCCTTCTTCCATCGAGAGACTAAACGTACTGCGGGTTATCACCCATACCTTATTGATGTTCCACACATTGGTACGAAGCGTTTTGCTAAGTCTTTCATTATTCGTACAGCCAAGGAGTGGAACACCCTGCCAGCGTCGGTTTTCCCGAGTTCATATAACCCCAATCTATTTAAGTCGCGAGTAAACAGGCTTCTTCTGGGTAAGCTCGTTCCATCGTCGACCTCATCTCTGCCCTTAGGGCAAGATTAAGGTCAAGAGTAAGCCCATATTAAATAAACATAAAAAAAAAACTTAGCGTCGCGTTTTGTCAAAAAAAGGTAACGTAACTTAGCGTCTCGTTTTGTCATTAATAGCAGGTAGATAAGCAATACCTAATTAATTTCTCAGTGCCTAGTCTAGTGTATATGTCACAGTCAAAACTGTTAATCAGTCAAAACTACTTTTTACTAGTCAAAACTACTTTTTACTAGTCAAAGCTACTTTTTACTAGTCAAAACTACTTTTGACCGGTCAAAACTATTATAACTTATTTCTATACTAAATTATAATTTTTTTTTTTACCCTTTGGATAACCTTGTACGATAGCTAACATATATTTCATTAGAATAAACGCGTTTTAACACAATAAGGGTTTTGACTGAAACCCTACTGCACGTACCCTACTGAGACGTACTGCAGGGTATCACCGATACCTAGTCGACATTCCACACATTCGAACGAAGCGCTTTGCTGGGTCCTTTATTATGTGCACAGCCAAGGAGTGGAATTCCCTGCCTGCGTCGGTTTTCCCGAGTTCATATAACCCTAATCTGTTTAAGTCGCGAGTAAACAGGCTTCTTCTGGGTAAGCTCGTTCCATCGTCGACATCGTCTCTGCCCTTAGGGCAAGATTGAAGTCAAGAGCAAGCCCATTTATAATTAAAAAAAAAAAAAAAAACTAGTCAAAAGTAGTTTTGACCGAATAAGAGTTTTGACTGTAACTTAATATACAAGACTTTTTCTTTTTTGGAGGGTAGAAAATCTTCAAATGACTCCTTCTGCTCTGGGCAGAGCGGTAGGGAGTGTCAAACTACTACGGACTAAAAACCACCCATGTTCCTTCTTAGCCCTTTGTGTCCTAGGCCGCGGTATCTCTTTCGAACAACCTGCAGCCAGGTTTAACTACCGTCACGGCATATGAGTCGTTTCTACTGCCTAGGTGCGCATATAGATGTTCCACATTTAAAAAGTACCTATCAAGTACAGAAGCAGGGTTAAAAAAAATCCACAGCTTAAGTCGCGACCAGGGACAAAGGAGTCTTTGGTCAACTGGACCCGCTTGAACCTGAACCCATAATAAAACTATGAAAAAAAAAACAATTTAAAATGTGATTTGTTCGACTGAACTCGTGAGTCCAGTTTGACCAAAGACTCAAGTCCAGAGTATCCGTGATTAAGGGCTGGCAACCCTAGGACGAGCCTATTGCCATCAAACAGGCGTCAAGCAGTTAGCAAAAAAGTATGCGTATTTGGTACCCTGAGGAGTTCACTGCGTCTCTTGGTCTTGGGGTCGATAGAGAAGTACATCTGAGTGGTGAGGTCCGCTATGCTCTCTGCTGCATCCTTGGCGTCGTTGGGGTTCTAGTAAAACATAAAATAAACTGGTTTTAGCTTTACTTCCGAATTTTCTTGCTATGCCGTTTAGATTCCCAGTTAGGGGATCGGACTGATTAAAAAAAAATATGATTCTGTTTAGTCCGTCAGTTAGATTATCGAAAAATATTGGATACTTGTTTTTTGTTTAATCAAATTAATAAAAATTAACGAAGATAAAACGCGCTTTCACGCCAAAACTACTGAACCGATTTAAGGTGAATGTTCCAGGGTAACCTGCGAAATTCAAATTTTCTTACGTTTTTAGTGATTTGCAGGCCAGTGCTGTCAAGAATGAGTATTTAAAAGGTCATTCTTGACAGTTACATGAACTTGGAGGGTTGTAAAGATGATTTTGATGATTATAATTCTGTGACTGCATACGTCTTACAGCCGCGAATCATATTTTCACTAACATACAACCTAGCACTAGCCTGCAAATCGCTAAAAACGTAAGAAAATTTGAATTTCGCGGGCTACCCTGGAACATCAACCTTAAATGAATTGATTAAGGAAAATACGTGTTGCGGCGATCCCAAGTAATATGGGCCAGAAGATAATGATAGTTACTTACAATTTTCCCCGGCTCGAGGGATCCAGTCAACGTGTTCATGAAGTTGTTCAGGTCTTCAAGCTCGTCTAGAAGCATCTTCTTAGACTCTTCGATGGTCTGTTTGTCTGCTGTCTCCTTCACACCTATTAAAACCATGAATTCATGGTTATTTTCGTAACATTGTAAATTACAATCAGCGTCGGAAGTGAAAGAGAAAACTTCAAAAACTGATTGTTGGGGTTTTCAGTTAAAATACTGGGAAGTCGATGAAGCAAAAGAAGCAAAAAATAGCAACATTTTACTTTAACACGGTTCGGTTCATGCAACATCACGTAAGTAATAACCAAAGGGTTAGGCAGGGGTAAACCTAATAGCGGCCCCACATTTCGCCAGTTGTGTTTAAGTCCCATGCAATAGAGTTCAAGCCTATTAGACCAGGGCCGAAGCCTTCAAAAATGGTAAAAAATTAAAAAAAATTAAAGTAGGATGAAACCCAATGGAAAAAGTAGAGAATATAACAAAAATTAAAGAAAAAATAAATTACGGTCGATCTGAGGTCGGGAAGTGAGGGTGGGGGGGTTTTTAAGGGGGGAAAGCGGTATATCTCGATTTCCGGCAAAACTACAAGTCCCATGGAAAAAAATGTAATGGCAAAGTTGTAGAGAATAAAAAGATCTACAACTTTGATTTTAACACTTTTTTCACATAACTTCAAAATTTAGGTGAAAAATTCAAAAAACCAAGTTTTTGGTTTTTTATTTATATATTTTTCAAAAAAAACTACGGAATTTGGTGAAAACTTACCTTATTATGTCCCAAATACACTGTAGTAATATAAAACTACACTGTACACTGTAGTGATTTAAAATATTTATTTTTTCGGCTTATTTTAACTTAATATCAAAAAAGCACCCTAATTTTCAATCGAAAATTCTGACGTCAAAATATCAGCTTTTTTAAAAAGTCGGTGGGCGTTGTGTTCCTTATAGTCTCTACTTTCTGATGATGTTTAAAAAATATACATTGCAATGGTAAATTTTCTCAGAAAATGCAAAATCAGCTGCGGCAATTCCTGATGATTCGAAATATTAAGGTTGAAAAAAAATGTTGAAGAGTTTGTCGTTTGTTGCCGTTTTCCAGTCTGCTAGGAATAATACTTATTTGGATACATAATTTATACCTACTATATTCCAAGTGGCTTACCTTGCTCAACTATTGGGAAGTCTTCCTTCATGGTCCAGACGATCTGCTGACAGTCCGTTATGTGGGTGTCGGTTGGATCTGACAACAAACAAAACAATATTATGATGATCATGATTTAAGACGCTCTGGTTAAAGTGTTTAGTTCTTTATGAAAGACTAGCTGAGGCCCGCGGCTTCGCCCGCATGAAAATGACGAATTTCTAGTCCGTAGAAGTCTGGTGATTTCCACCACCAAAAAAATAAAAAGCGTTTCAATTTTGAAAAATCCTTCCTTAGTAGTGGATCTCGTCTAACCCTGAGCGTTTGGCTTGTGCGTTGATCCTCAGTCAGTCAGCTTTGCCTTTTATAACCTATAGATTAATTTGCGGTTCCATAGGCCATTTAAAAACAGTTAATTTAGAAACAGTACAGTAACATTTCTTCATTCAGGGATGTGAATTTCAGCACACAATAAAGTTCGTGTGTCGATTTCCCTTAAGAGCGTATGCTACCTCAGATTAGCAACCCTATTTGTGGTGGTTCAAACTTCGCTTGAAATACTGTTAGAATAAAGTTCTAATCAGCTTGCACTACAAAGCGGTTGTTACGTCTTTCGCTGCGGCCGAATAGTGCGAAATTAGTGGTATTTTGCGATTTACAAAAAATCTATTGATTGGACTAAAAAAGTAAAACACTATGACCCTAGTATGTTGCTTGTAGAATTATTGGAAAAAAAAAATCAGAACGATGACATGTATTTTAGTATGGTTTTTACTCGTTAAAAGAAATTTTTAGAGGTATCTTCGCGATTTTTTTCTATCGAGCAAAGTTAGTTGTATTATGTTTTCACAAGACTATGGCACTAGCATATATCCTGAAGAATATCATATATTTTTCTGATGTCGATTACTGCAGTGAATCATATACTTTTAAGCATTATAAAACTCGCGTTTGAGGTACTATAAGCTCTTAAACCGTGCAGACCCGAAGGCATCTAAGAAGCCGGGACTTCCCTTAAGGAACAAGGCACTCTACGTAGTCTACCGTGTATAGCCCTCACCGATACAAAAAGAAGTAGTATCTCATACCTGTGAGCAGTCCAACTATCTTGACAGAGTTGGAGTTCAGCCTGTTCAGCTTCCTTATGCAGTCCTTATTCATGTCCCCGCGGAGAGGCATCTCACCTTTCTGCAAATAAAGAAGGTATTTTAAGCAGGTAGTAGGTAAGTTAGGTATTTTATTAAGGTAAGAATATTATGGGGGGAGGAGCTAATATGGTATTTCACAAAAAAAAACTAAATAGTCTGTCAGATAGTTTTCCAAAAAAAAAAAATAGACACATAATTTCTCTTTTTTCACGTTAACAAAAGATGAAGACGATACAGTGCTTCGAAAAGTCGTGTCAAGTCGTGTTTCAGAAAGTGACGTCAGAAGCCCCCAATCATGATTTTGACACGTTTTATTTACGTAAATTTTTATTAATTTGATAAAAATAAAAAAACACGTATCCAATATTTTTCGATAATCTAACAGACGGACTGATTAGATTTTTTTTTGGTGAAATACCCAATTGCCATCGGGGGAAAAACCTGATTGGCGAGAGATTGTCACAGGACCGTGGAGATTGGCACAAGAAAAAGGTGGTCTATACCCAGCAGTAGGTGATTTCAGGCTATGGATTATGATGATGATGAAGACGTTGACTGAACTCAAGAGTTTCAAATTCAGTTATAAGATATCGGTATTGAACCTTAAGGGTAAACAAGCCAACGGCACGAACTAGTTGGTGGGCGGGGCTAAAATGCATGCTATTTCACCCGACATCACGAGCGAAATGCATAGAGCGAAAGAGACACAACTAAAACGGGCGCGCGATTGTTTCTATGCAGACCTTTGGTATATTTGGTTTCATGAAAAATCTATTGAATGTATCTGTTCAAAATCAAATTACTTAAATTTTTTAATAACTAATCTATGTCCGTATGGTTTCACTTTTTTCTTTTTCATACTATATACGTTACTTATTTACGCCCAAAGATGAGTTAAAATTAGTGCTAAAATATGAAAGTTTTGACGTTCATAACTTCCAAATCAATATTTTTTTTCCAATTCTGCTTCCATACAGACCTAGATAATGATAAAACCAGTTGATACAATTTTTAATTTTGAACCTACATCGTCAAACAGAGGAGTAATCACCTTCGTAAGTTTGTATGGAAGAATGACTGGCTTGTTCAACCTTAATGCCATGACTAAGGATCAATGCAACATTTTAGAAAACCGGAATGATAGCTAATATAGACCTCTATGGACGAATTTCACCGATAAGACTGCTCATCTGAACCACATTCAAGATCTGCCAAGTGCCAGCGTTATCAGTCATCACTGCTAGGAAATATTAATACCGACAGGTTTGAACGCAGTTTATATGGGCTAACCGCGTTTAGTTTCGTCAACTTACCAATGCCTGTTGCTGGTTCTGAAGATGGTCTGTGACCACAATCTGTTGCACCGTGGTTATCATAGCGCCACCGGACTGAGCAGTGGAACCTGGTTGATAAAAGGATGTTTTAATTCATGTTGCTGATAAATCAAATATAAAAAACACTATATGCATTACATAGCCCACTCGCTCAGATAGAGAGCCTGTGTCTCTGGGGTGGAAACATTATAAGGTTATGCAATAAAATAACCATACATATCAATCAACATCAACTTAAACTTTAAAACCTACACCATACATCTGAATGGTCCTTCGAGCCGGATACGGATTCTATTGAGAAGCTTACCTTGATCGTAAGGCACGAGCCTGGTGGGGCCGACGAACGACTCCGTCACTATCTTAGACGCGTTGCTGCCCATGTGCTGGATTAGGTGACTCCTGTAATAGATAAAAAATAATATAACGCCTGTACTCTGTTGATTCTGGCTTTTAGGAGTTGCAGTGGTTTGAGAATAGTGTGGCATATCAGAAAAAGAACGCCTGTACGTTGGGAAAATCAATGCATTTTATTAACTTCTTCTTATCGTGTTGGCAGTAAGATCTAACGCCCACACACCCAAGTGGCGGTTTAGAAACTCTGAAGTTTCTAAACCACCTCAAGAGCCTCTGACATCCCGTCGGGGCTGCGGAGATACCGCGACCTCGACACAAAGGGCTAAAGGAACATGGGTGATTTTTAGTCAGTAGAAGTCTGACACTCCCTACCACTCAGCCCAGAGCGGGAGGAGTCATTTGATGATTCCCCACACTTCAAAAAACAAAGGTATATCCCCATCTCGTTGTTTTTTTCTGTTTTATGTGCTACTTTTCCTCAAGTTATTACCAATATTCTTTCTTTTATCTCTTCTACTACTTACTTGCCCTGCTGCACATTATCTTGGAAGATGGCCATGCACTCGCCCGGGTCCGCGCTGGGCTTGGCCAGCATCCGGCGCCGGATGATGTCGATGTAGCCTTCCAAGATGTCCCGGATGCGGTGGCAGTCTTGTGTCTTGACGCTGTATTCTTTGTCACTGGGGAACGATAGATGAGATGCCTTAAAATATTGATTTTATGTGATTGTTGTTGATTTCAGAATTATAGGCAGTAGACATTGAAAAGTCATGAAAGTATTTAAAGTTAGCCCCAACTGATCTTTATTGAAAAGATAATATTTGTTTACATTTTTATGCAAACACAAGATATAAACTAGAAGTCTGGTAGGTTATAGGATATCATACAAGTTCTTTACCAATTTTCTAAAGAAAATAACTCTTCTGAAACAAACCTATAATCTCCAAAGTTGAGGGTGAAAGTCTGCGACTTCCCCGCGTGGTAAGTCTTGACGTGCGTCAGCGGCCATTGCTGTAGGATCTCCTTCGTCACCTCGTCCAGACGCAAGATCGCCTCAGCGTTGATGCCGAGTAGCCGGGGGACTAGCTTCTTCTTGTCTTTTTGTTTCTCCTGTAATTTAAAAACAAGGTTAATGTCTCATCATTATCAGCAATCTACTGCTGGATATAGCCTCTTCAATCGCACGCTATACTCAGCTCAATTCTCGGCAACTATCATCCAGTTGCTGCCAGCCACCTTGTGAAGATCGTCGCTCCACCGAGTAACGGGGTGTCCTGCGTGAACGACGAATACGACGCGACGCGGCGACGCTGCGAATGCGACGAACGCGATCAACTTAATGACATACCCCCAAAACAAATACGCGTTACGTCGCGTCTCGCCGTATACTGCCACATAGCCCACAAGCAGGGTGCGCCGTCGAGCGTCGTGTCGTATTCGTCGCTCACGCAGGACACCCCGTAAGGGGCGTCCAGCGTCCCACCTTACGCTTGCCGTTTAAAGTCGGTTATTGTTGAAAACTGATTAAATGCCTCTCCCCGTGACTTACAATTCATTCGGGCACTTTGAAAAATAGGCATGTTTTTTTCTGCTGCACGGAAGTTTAGTTTTATTCCGAGTCAGCCAGTGCTACAGGTACACCTATGCATAGGTGCCCCCTTTGGAATACAGACGTATGAAAATGCATTTATGGTGGCGAAATATTCTCAGGATTTACACAAAAATACAGACTTTAGGTTCTCCAAGTTTCCTCCACGCCTCGCAACCCGTTGATCCCAGCTGTCATTTTTAGATTTTTGACAGTCGTAGTGGCTAGAAAGTCAGAAAACCAGTCTAACCAAGGGGTATCATATTACCCAATACTAACAAAGTTGTGGAGGTCAGATAGGCAGTAGCTCCATATAAAATACTTGTATTCAGCTGCATCCGGTTAGACTGGATGGAAGCCGACCCTAACATGGTTGAGAAAGGGCTAAGCAGTTGATGATGATGGGCAAAACCTGATTTCTAGGCGCAAGAGTAACTTTTGGTCGAATCTAGGGAGAAAGTTTTTTTTTCGCACAACCTATCCTCCGACCAGGTTCTTTCAAGATGCTAAAAATCTCTACTGACAGCCTCAGACCAAGAAAAAAAGGAAGACGGCGCGCCGCGAACAGAAACAGTGAAGTCACAAAACCACGCGCCTATAGCAAGTAAACATACAAGCTCACGCACACACCTATACACTAAACCACACGCATTTCTCCTAGTCCGTCACGACTTCACGAGACATTGTCTACACACATAGATAAAAAGTTGACTCACTTTTGATGTTCGTGGCTCGCCGTCTTCCTTTTTTTGTTGGTCTGAGACTGACAGCACATTATGTCAAACAATCAAGAATCCTACCTTAACCAAGAAGAAGGTGACTCCATACGTAGGCATAGACCTGGCAGTCTTGATGTACAGGAACTTGGCTTCAAGCTCGCTGCTGCCCTGGTGCGTCGCGTATTCCTTCATGATCTTCTTCTCCACGCTCCAGGCGTTTAAGTACTGGGCAGGGAGGTATTCTTCCATTCTGGAGTAAGGGGAGTGATGGGGCGAAATTATTAAACTTTATACAGCTTCTTTTATTTCCAATTTAGGGTTATAAGAACAGGGTGTAAAGTTCTTTACCACCCATAGAAAAGGGAGGAGCCTGACAGTTGATGTCGAGTTTTCCTATATAGTTTTAAGTCGCAAATAACATTTAGTAGAGCGACTCAGAATGTTGATGTTAGTTCTACATTTGTGTCATAGTTGCTGCACTGTGACCAAGAGAGGCGTGCCGGAATGGAACCCGCAACACGCAGCACAGCAGTCATTGCGCCAACCGGGCAACCGTGCCGTAGCGTGGTCGTGTACTTGACTATTTAAAAGTCCCTGGTCATGTCATAACTGGGCAAATGTTGGTGTAAGCCTCTGCCAATCCCTTCTGGGATTACAGGTGTGATGATATGTCTGTATGTACTAAATTCTCTTGCTCTGCCGATATTGGATAGCTTCAATAACGTGAACAAAACACTTAACTTTGGACTTTATGACACTTTTCATAAAGTGCATAATCTACATAGGTACATTATTTGTTCTCCACTAGCTCCTTCCAGAAGACTACTTACTTCTCAATAAATCCAGGCTTGTGCTTTTTCTCATCATAGTCTCCTAATTGGATCTGGCATTGGAGTCCCGCAAAGTTCACGGCTATGAATAAAAAAAAACATTTTAAACAACGGTTATATTTTAGGTGTCACTTTTGATTTTGTTGTATATTAATACTCTTAGTGTTCAAAAAAGTTATGGTTATGACTGGTCTTTAGTCTATACTTGTCACATGTTCTTCTAATAAAAGTCTGTTCAACATTCTGCTGCTTTTATATTCTTTTACAATTTAAAATTATCACAACACGTTATCAGCACGAGATATTATAATCTATATAAATAAAGAGAGAAGTCCTGACTGACTGACTGATTGACTGACTGACTCATCAACGCCCAGCCCAAACGCTTGGACCTAGAAAGCTGAAATTTTGCACAGAGGTTCCCTTTATAACGTAGACAAGGAATAAGGAAGGATTTTTCGAAATTCAACACCTAAGTGCATGTTTACGTACGCGCGGCGCGGCGCGCGGCGCGGCCGGCGACGCGATCCGCACTAAATTCAAACGTATGGCGGTGTATGAGTGCGTTCACGGAGAAGCGAATTTATACGCGATTGCTTGAATTTGAGGCGGCGGCCGCGGCGGCGAACGCGGCGGCGGCCGCGGCGACGGACGCGGCGATGCACGCGGCGGATTATTTTCGATGAAGCGATGCCCGCGACGGAACTTGGCCTTGAAAATTCGCGGCGGCCGCCGCCGCGGCCGCCGCGCCGCGTCTCTATGTACACCGTCGTACATTGCCATACGTTTGTGTTTGCGCGAACGATGATATCTGCCGCTGCACGCATCGCCTGTCCGTGAACACAAAATTCGCTCGACGCGTCGCTCGACGCGTCGCCGGCCGCGCCGCACGCCGCGCCGCACGCCGCGCCGCGCGTACGTAAACATGCACTTAGGGAGTTAAATAGGGGATGAAAGTTTGTACGGAAAATCGTCAATTTCACGCGGGCGAAGCCGCTGGCAAAAGCTAGTAAGAAATATAATGGCAGGCTATAATGCCAATTTTCATGGAATACAAATGTTATGAAACCGAGAACTGCTGAACCACTCGCGATGCGGAGTCATATGAATGGTTGCACCGGAATCAATATAATCTATCTCCCTTCATTTGGAGCTGGCGTAGAGAGAGCCATTTCCTTCAAGACAGCCTGTTCCACCTCCTTATTATGATGGCAATCTGTTTCTTTGATAGCCTTTCCCGACACACTCATAGCCTTCCTATCCTTCTTATTGGGACATGCGGGGCTTTTATGTCCTGTCTACACTTAAAGCAACTTATAGGCGTCGTCCTTTTTGTTTGTAGAACCTGTTGAACGTAGCGCAGCCACCGTCCTGGTGTTGTGATTAGAAAGCTCGTTTCTCGTAGGGGCATGTTGTATATTAATACCTACTCTTTGTGTTCAAAAAGTTATGGTTATGACTGGTCTTTAGTCTATACTTGTCACTTGTTCTTCTAATAAAAGTCTGTTCAACATTCTGCTGCTTTTATATTCTTTTACAATTTAAAATTATCACAACAGATTTCATGTCCAGCCTGTCCTGTTATTTGCGCATCACAAGAGCTGATGGACGCTACCAAAAATGCCAAACTCTTCGCCAAATTTCGTACTGTGTTAGTTTGAGTCGACATGCTAAGAAGATTGTAGGTGAATATAGATATGAGAGATTGTCTTTGATTACTGACATGTTTTTTTGTAGTGTGTGGGAAATCATTAAATGACTCCTCCCGCTCTAGGCAGAGCGGTAGGGAGTGTCAGACTTTTCGATCGAGTGCACTGTTTGTTTATGCCAATAGCTGGTTCTTGCCACTATATGACTATACGCACCAGCTACGGTTGCTCTACCATCCTACACAATTTCGAAGGGCAATCAGAGAAGCTAGATTCCGACATCGGCATACAGGCGAGAAACGTGTATTTTTATCAACGTGCATATTACCGAGTACAATTCTGTAGTCATCATGTCAGCCAAAAGACGTCCAATGCTGAACATAGGCATCCCCCAGGTGTTGCCACATGGACCAGTCCCGTGCGTCTCGCATACAGCAGGTCCCCGCAACCTTCACTAGGTCATCGGACATCGGTCCACCTAATGGGCAATGGGAGGCCTTCCAACGCAACGTCTTCCCGTTCGCGGTCGCCACTCCGGAATTTTCGGCTCAATACTGTAGTAGATGATTAAATTTTTTGGTAAACTGGTCCCACTACATGTTATATTGTATGAGGCAAAATAACCCAAAAAAATTTTTCATAATGTTGGACAGCGCCTGCGTGTTTGCTTAGAGCAACATACTGCGTATACCATTCTATCTGCACAGCGCGGTGACTAGGCACATTATTGTGACTATACATTTTGTGTTAGTATTAG
The DNA here is from genome assembly GCA_949316265.1 of Diarsia mendica. Lineage (NCBI taxonomy): Eukaryota > Metazoa > Arthropoda > Insecta > Lepidoptera > Noctuidae > Diarsia > Diarsia mendica. Next base: position 14,845,626 of record OX438912.1, on the reverse strand, counting down.
TAATCGCTCAGCTTGAGTGCCCATGGGTACTAAATGCCCCGTAATTTTTGTGATTTAAATTACTCCTGGGAACTACTTGTCCCGTTATTTTTAAATTCCATCCTAAAATCTTTTCCCATTTATCCCAGATGTGCAAAGAAACACAGGTGTACATAATTATTACATAGTCAGTCTCTTTTATGTATTCAACTTTTAAACATTTGTTTAAACCATACTAAGGTCACTCAATCAGTAGTACCCTAGCGAAGATCCAAATCCGGATTTGGCTACGCCTTCAAAAATATCTTTGCCAGGGTTCGAACCTACAACTTAGGTACCTACTACTCGTAAATCAGGGCTGCCATCACTGGACCACCGCTGCTCTCCAGGTGTACAGGCATATATGAGGCATTTAATTTCGCATCGTACTGGGGAGTATAATCAACATAGTAGGTCTCAGTTTCAAAAATAAAATGGGATTATAACAATGAATTCTTTTCAACATAAAAAAGCCTCACTCTTAAAAAAGAAATACCACGCCACGTTACACAACGAAATAAAACTCCCAAAGAAACATTACAAAAATTACTTTATTGTCTTAAAACAAACCTAAAATTCTACAGTACTATCTATTACTATCACTGCTACCAGCCTGTCCGTCCTTGTTCACAATCTGCTGCAACTCATAATCCTGCACCACCTGGAAAATCTTACTCTTCGCCTGGTTCAAGTAATACGGACTAAACTTCCTTAACGTAGAACCTATAGTTAACAGGAACACATCTAAAGGATCTGTAGGACTTAGCTCCTGGAACATCGGCTCTGAATACTCTCTTGAGGAATTTCCATCGTCTTGTTGTCTCTTTCTAAAGACTGGTTTTGTCTCCCTCGGCTCTTCGAAGTCTAGAGCCTCGTCCACGAAGACTTCCGAAGGCATTTCGACCTCGCAAGCGTCGTCTTCGAGAAAGCCTGCGTATTCTTCAGCTACGGACCCTGAAGAGATAGGCTCCTTGAAGTAAGGGGTCATGAAAGACAGTTCTTCTTCGTATTTATATTTGTAACTGTGTGCGTTCGGATTTTTGAGCCTTTCGCGGAATTTTCGACGCATCATATCTCTTATGTTTATCCATCTTGATTTGCACACGAGAGCTGGAAAATTAAGAGTTCTAATTAATTACAAGATGTGATTAAGTTACAATTGCTTGCTAACTTATAGTAGGATAATGAAATAAATAGATTTTTTTAAAATTATTTTCAGTTTTGAAAGCATATTGTTAATATAATTCTCGACCATTAATTGCCCTGCCATGTAATACAAGTGCGTGAAATCACAGACAAAAGTCTAAAATTGGATGTGCTAAATTAACAATATGTTCCTATCAGCTAAACCATTGACACTTTCCTTATGAGAACAAATGAAGAATGGCGAATGGTACCTACCTAGCATAGCGATATAACATGCAATAACAATAAGTTGACAGCGAAGTAGTCACGTAGAGACCTATGACTCAGAAGGGTCAAAGGTTGCTATGGAAGTATGACTGATATTGACAGTATGACAGCATTGACAGCCGACAGGTGAGCAAACAACCGACTTGGCAAGTCATTTGTACCAGTTACTGAGTTCTTTTAAATTGCTGCCAAATTATAACATCTAAAGTCGACCAAAATGGAACTATGTCGCCTTTATTTGGACCAAAAAGAAAATACATCAAAAATAGAGGAACAAAACTCTAAGTAACGACTACTACTTTTTAATTCTGCCTACCTTCATCAAGAACTACCAATACCTTTACAACCTATCCCCCTAACACAACAGCGCGCATTAATACCTGCCCATACATAATGAAGCTATTACAAAACACACACAGATAACCCTATCCACTAACCTACTTATAATTCAACATACAAAATCGACGCCAACTTCACTTTCAAATTACTGCTCAATAATGACCCTTATGATTGAGTACTTAAAGTTTACAAGGAATATCAAATAATATAAAGTATGACTTACCTGGCCTGCTCAGAGAATCTCCAATCTTTTGCCAAACAACTTCTCTTGAATCAAAGTCTAGATATTTAGCGTGCCTCGTATTGTATAAAATAGGGTTTTCTTTGACTAATTTGAGTAGTTTTAGGTCTAGGTTCTTGTTAAACGGGAGAGGCATCGTGTCGGGCGCGGGCCGGCGTCGTGGAGTGCGCGGCGCGGTGCACTGAGCGGCAACGTCGCGTCGCGGCCACGTCACGTGTCGGCGTCGTTGATAGCCAACCGGTTGGTAAGTGAGGGCGCAAACTCTCGATTTGTGTTTGTTTAATTTGTTTGTTGATTAGTACCTATGTTTATTGTTGTTAGATAACGTAGGTAATTAAATTGTGTTTTGTTGTTGACATTAGGTTATGGGAAATAAATTAATGAAATTGTTTGTTTGATTTGAAGATGTTTTTGAAAATATTGGCGGTTTTTTTTTATTAATTTAAGGGCATTTCTTTAGGATTGCTTTACCCAACAAAAGCATTTATCAGAAAAATGAAAATTAACAATAAATGCCCGTAATATCACAAAATATAATTTACTGGCATACATATTTCGAAATTACTGGAAAACGAATCCATAAAAAAAAAAAATGATCGAATTGAGAACCTCCTCCTTTTTGGGAAGTCGGTTAAAAAGCAAGCACGGTAACTCCAACAATGGGTACCTACATAGGTACCTACCTACTTTAATATGATTTAATGAAGTCCGAACCCTACGTAGGTATGCATCAGTTCTATAAATAGAAACCATATTCAATCGTCAAATAAAATACTGATAAATTCAAAATGCAAAATAACAAAATTGTGCGACAAAAAAGTCGACCTTTATGCCTTCTCGTATCGCATAGTGTGCGCCCGCTCCGACCGGGCGACGCGACGTAGTGTGTGTGAGTTATCGATCGACTAGTTGCCCCGCAACCACTACTAACGGAACTCGATCGGAACTCGCGTATTTGTTTTATGGGTATGAAAAAGAGAGAAAGATTCATGTTTGTTGTTTTGTTTTAATTGTAACATTTATTGTACATAAATGTTTATGCATGTATAAGGATGAGAATCGTACATAGTAGGAATAAACTACTATAAATAGTATTTTAGAGCAGTAAGGTTACGAAATGATACAATTATCTTTGAAGTAAATAGACAATCTTCTTTTTCAAACATCACACGCTAAAAAGATGAATAATAGGTAACTTAAAGTTTACTTATCTTATTTTAGAATATCTAAAATCCCACATTCTTTTTGCTCATACTCTATCATTTCTTGCTCTAATTACTGTAAACGCTTTGAATTCTAGCACTATAACTACTAATTAAAATAAAATGTACAACCAGTGTTCTACTTTCATTATAACTCACAAAATGTAACATTCAAAAACACTGAAGGCAAAAAATTTTAGAGATCAAATAAATAATCAAAACTTAAACCTACATCACTCAAAAACTTATCCTAAAAACTAAGTCTCACTGACGCACTCAGAGACGTTTAATGATTACTAAAGCCATCAATTAGGTAAGTAATCATTAAATATCTTTGAACACGGCAGTCTCTGCGGCAGCTAGTATATAGTAGAAACTTTAACTTTCCTTCTCAACAATTTGCTGCAGATCATGATCTTGAACGACCGCAAAAATTTTACTCTTCGCTAAATTCAAATGATAAGGTGAAAAAGTTTTTAGGGTAGACCCGATGCTTAACAAAAAAGCATCAACAGGGTCGGTAGGATCTAACTCAGAACTTTGAATAACTGGCTCACTGAAACTAGGCAAGTTAATTGTTTGGTTAACCTCCTCAAAACAAGGTTCCTTTCGCTTTTTCGATTTTCTCTTCTTAGTTTTGGGTTTCTTTACTATAGGTGCGTCAGAATCGTTGTCGATGCCAGCGTTTAAGTCATGTTCTTCGGTTGGAGAATCAGTGACTAAGTCATGCCAGTTTTTGTTTTGAGGTTCTTCTTCGTCGTCTAATGATAGAACCACTACGTCTCTGTAGAATGGTTTCATAAAAGACAGTTCGCGTTCATATTTGTACTGCCTTGGTGGATGCACTGGATCCGTGAAATTCTTTTTCAGAATCCGTCTGTGGACGTCTCTTATATTTATCCAACGGACTTTGCAGTCGGCGCCTGAAATAAATGAATCATTTAATACTAAAAATCGTACTTTCAAATTATTTTACTACTTGTTCCAATGATGCGGACTACAGAACGCCACCTGGCCCATTCATACATCTGATCATACATGCACACTGGCTGTGAAATATGATAGTATGACTAATATCCACATACATAAACTCTCACTATTTAGAAACACAAAGGGTTGCCTGACGCATCCTATGTTCGAAAATGAAATAATGGCGACGCACCTGCATTAATACGTAATGTGTAGTTATACAAAAAAAAAATGATGGCAACTGATTTATTGTTTTTTTGTACATTAATTCATTTTAATTTTAATAAAAAACATTGTCTTTTCATCCACCCAAAAAGTACCCAAAAAAAAAAATCAGATACACAAGAAACTCACATTCCCCTCACTCGCAAAACTCACCCATTCTCGAACACAAACGCAAACAAATAGTAGCATCGAATCGTGACAACTAAATAATACTTACCCGGTCTTTTTAATTCGTCTCCTATCTTCTGCCAGGCCACTTCCCTTGTATTAAAGTCCATGTATTTAACATGGTTGATGTCGTATAACACGGAGTTTTCCTTTACAAGGCGAATTAGTTTAACGTCTTGTTTATCTGAGTTTTCGTGGAACATTTTGTGACGTGCACTGATCGGCAACGGGCGGCGGCGACTCGCGGCTCGCGGTCGCGCGGTCGATTCGTCGGGACTCGGTCGTAGTCGGGCTCTCTCGCTCGCACGGAGTTAGGGAAGGTTTATATGAGGTTGATTGGTAGATTAGATAAACGTGATTTTTTAAGATGATGGTATTGTAAAAGTTTTGTCGTTGAGGAAATGAAATTGTGCTTTCAATATTATTCGTAATTTAAAATAAAGATGCAGCGCTGTTTTCGTTAATTCATTGTGCCAGGTTTAAATTAGAATAAATAGAATAACTATAATTATAATATTGAAGTTCATGCGTGTTTTATACTTTTCTTATTAGGATACAATGAATAAAGTACTTTAAACAAGCGCCAATATTATATGCCGCTTGTATTTCCTACAAAATGATTTGAGCTTGTTTTCCTGAATGCATATAACGCTATTATTATATAGCTATCATCCACGCATTCGTGAATATTAAGTGTTACATTAAATTAATAATAACACTGAATGAATTACTACATAATAGTTCACAATTTAAACTTAAATATTCAGGATTTATATACGGTGGTAAATATAACCTGCGGTTGGTACCTATATATCTTGGTATAACAAATATTTATGTAATTAAATAAGTGAGTTGGTATTTGTGCCTCATTTATGTCAAGGTGAAATGACACAATTTAAAACATAACTTAAACAAACAATACATTCTATTTTCAAGTATTATTAAAATAGCAATATTTTGCGTCACGTTACTATTGTCATTACTTATTGACAATGTAACCGAAAACTACGGTACAATCTGTACATACCTAACATATATGACTATACCCAAAGATTTATTTAAAAATATTTTAAGTTGATTTGTGAATTTACCCACAAAAATATTTAATTTGGAGAACTTGCCAGATAAAAATGTTGTTTACAAAACTAGTTTTAAAAGTCCCAAAAAAACATGTATTTTTAGGTTAAGGTAGGTAGGAGCTCGTGGCTTAATAAGAACTGCCACTCGGGTCGATCTTCAGGTAAAGCTGTGCTTGCCTAGGTCGGTCTGTGGATGGGTGACCGCCCGACATACCGAGTTTCCTCCGTGCCTCGGAAAGCACGTTAAGCTGTTGCTCCCGGCTGCCATATATATAGATCTTTGGCAGTCGTTACAGGTAATCAGTGACCTGAAATTCTGACATCCAGTCTTACCAAAGGGTATTGTATTACCTAGTAATAACTGGGTTGTGGAGGTCAGATAGGCAGTCGCTCCATGTAAAATACATACAGGTATTCAGTTGCATCCGGTTAGACTGGAAGCCGACCCCAATATAGTTGGGAAAAGGCTAGGCAGATGATGTATATCTATCAGTAAATACACCGCCTCACATAACATTGATTTGTATAACAAGCAAACCTCCATGTAAGCCCGCTATTACCCGATCTATCTGGCTGGCTCGCGTTGTTCGACGCATCGTGTCGGGCTCGGCCGCTTGCACAAGTGCCACTTGAATTTTTATACAGCAATCGTTACGATAAACAACGGTAACACCACGATTTGGCTCTGTTTTGGTGTTACCACTCACTAGGTTTTTTTTTCTGTATTGTGGTTGCCTTTACAAACATTGAAACTCACATACACAAATACCCAGACCCAAACAAGTATCTGTAGGCCGTATTTGTTTGTTCCGTGCGGGCATCGAACCCACGACACGCAGCGCAGCAGTCCAATCGTTCAGCCACCGTGCCCAATTTACAACTGTTTGACGTAATAAAATGTAAGGTCATAATATTTAAAGCACTAGAACTTGTAAAAGGTCAATCTACGTGATTAAACAATCTTTTGCAAATTACGAATCTATTGACACCTAATTTATTAAAATCCGTTCAGTAGTTTAGGCGCTACGGTGGAACATACATACATACATAGACTGCCAAAATCATTACCCTTCCTTTTGGCTTCGCCGTAGTCGGGTAAAAAAATGTAATCACGGAGTGATCGGGGTTCAGGCATAAAAACAAGATACTGACCGAGTACATAACCTTCTTATTTTCTTGAAGTCGGTTAAAAAAGTAGGTCCTTGGATTAGTAAATAATTTAGGCATGTATTTAAACCGTTATCTGTATATTCCCTTTTTTCGAACAAAATATTTTAAAGTTACACCAAAAATACTGACTTGCACACAAATTATCTCAAATTATGCACACTAAAGAAATCAAAAGTATCTTTTTTAATGGCATTTGCAGAACTCTTTTACTGAGCGAATAACTATTATCAAAATAGTATATCTAATAATTCTTTAGTCTAACAAACATTTTAAAACTTTTTTAAGGAAAACCTACACCTGATTTACTCCATGACGCGCGCTCGCTTCGCTCGTATATTAAATAAAATATGTTTATTTCTCACCACAAGCCAAAAAACACAAATAATAATTTATACACAAAAAGTAGCCAACGATTTTTGGTTGTGGATCGCTGGTGCCTGTGGTAGGTAGTAACACCTGTAATACAGGTCACCAGGTCCCCACCTGTTTAAAGTTACATATTTGATAGCATACATCTGGTATCACAGCAAATTACAATTTTTTTTTGACAATTTGTGAGTTTATTAAAAAGAGACAATATTAATAGTAATGTAAGTAAAAAATATTAAAAAGTTAAGGTATGTTGAGAGGTTTCTATGAATGTAAGTTTCTAAATAACACTAATATCTTCTGTCCCCGAAGTGCCGGGCCTCCGCCGGCCTCCTTCGTCGGCCTACGGCCCGGTGCCCATGCCGCCCATAAAGGACACTGTCGCGAGACGGTCGTATTAGATATCAGTTTTAGAAATTCCGTAGTAAGATTGTACAATAAATTTAGAGTGCAAGTTAGTATTTTTGATAAGCAATTAGTATTTTTGTTTTACAAATCATATATCCGATGTACTAACTACATTTTTGGTGTGAATTCGATAAAAAAGGTCATCTCGTTTTGTGTGATTTTTTAGACTTTTTTGTATGCATTCAGTTAATTAGTGGAGTTACCTAGTGTGCTGAAAAATTAAACAGATGTGCATTTAAATATAACCCAATAATTTATGCTACCTATGTGAATATTATTAGTTAAGCCTTAGATATTTTGTTTTTATCGAGACAGCAGGTAAAGAATGGAGGAATATGAAAACAAACTCATACGGTGTCCGCCCAAGTAACAAAAATTGGTACTATAAAAGTCCTGAGAACGTTTTGGAGCGTGCTAAAAGGCTCCATAATTAGTACTATAATGGTGTTGTAAACATTTACAAAACCCCAAATAGGCCCGAGTTTTATCACTAATTTATTCTATAAACATTACAAAAAGGCTCTCACGGTGATAAATCAGCTCGATAGTTGAGATGTAAAAGTGTAGTGAAACGCTTTTTAGTACTAAAATAGTGCCACAAGTGCAATAATGTTACGAATTTGCACTTTAAAAGTAACCAAAACTTGTCTAAAGTGCTAATTTTGCACTGTAAACGATTTTAGAGATCTTTCTTGACACTTATATTGTTCACATAATTTTGTTCATGTTGTGTTCCTCAAGAAAACAAAAAATATCGATAAGTTATGATTCATGTCATCTGCCATGAAGTGCCATGTTGCCTAACGTATCATTGTAATAAAAAGCACATAACGCAACTCTGCCATAACTTGCATTTGCGAAAATAATTGTATCGATAAAATCATTATGCTGATTTCGAATTTGACAATGCGCCCCCATTATTGTCGTGTTTTAATTAAATCTTAATTAATAAAATAAGGACTTGTCCCGAATTGTTTAATTGGGTAATTGTTTGATTAAGTATTGAAATAAATGCTTTGAGTTTGAGTTTTCAAAAATCAGTTTTAGCCGTGTGAAAATCACTTTCAACAGTCCTCACGTGAGGAATGCAGTCTCTTTGTCCACTAACCTTGCTGCTCAGTGACAGGATGGCGTCCATTCAGTATCGCGTCCCTGGTCTGCACATACAGCAGGTGCAGTTGCACAGGATCCCGCGAGTCCACGTTGCGGTCGGAGTAGAACAGTCTTCGCTTCAGGAGCAGAGTTTCTTTGAAGTCGATGCCTTGCTCGCGGATTGTGCGGTGCTGGTCTAGCCATTCAACTGTAGGGAAGATGGTGGGGTGAGAATTAAGACGGTGTGAATTATTGAGGTGAGATTATTTACCGATAGGGAGAGGAAGCGTGTGTCCCAAACTGACACATTCCTATCTGTGAGAAAGAGTAGGTCGGTATCCATCACGCGACTCCAAGTTCGAGTTAGTGGAAGTCACGATTTCCTCAAGTTGTTGGTTTCGTTACAAACGCTTTATGGATGAACTAGCTTTTGCCAGCGGCTTCGCCCGCGTGAAAATGACGATTTTCCATACAAACTTTCATCCCCTATTTAACACCCTTAGGGGTTGAATTTCGAAAAATCCTTCCTTATTCCTTGTCTACATTATAAAGGGAACCTCTGTGAAAAATTTCAGCTTTATAGGTCCAAGGATTTGGGCTGGGCGTTGATGAGTCAGTCAGTCAATCAGTCAGTCAGTCAGGACTGCTCTTTTTATTTATATAGATTTAATTTACCTAACTGGGTTCCAAATCTAGTCAACCCATAATTACTCTCAAGCTTCGTTCTCGATATTAGCATAAACACATGTAGTTTCACCTACAGACTCGCCATTTCGCATTGAATTTAGGAGAAGAAAAAAAAAATTCTAATGTAAGGTAGATTCAAAACTTTGTTCCTGACAATGACACCTAGCCAGCTCATTCACGTATCAGTGCTTCGCTGTTTCGCATCATTTCTTTGTTTATAAAGTAATTCAAGTGCGTTTTTATAATTTAGTTATAGAATGTGAAAAGAAAGACTGATTAACGCGATAATGAGTTATTTGACAAAAAAACATACAAAATTAGAACGTGAAATAAAAACGTGCGACGTAATCGCTATGATAGTGCATCGTCGCGTCGTCGGATGGTGATTGTTCTACGCCCTATAGCCTGCAGGGTGAGTCATTGACCTACTTATTTGGTGTTTATACATATTTCAATTGGTTACTTTTAGCACCGCCTGGCTTCTCACAAAGAAAATAAAATAAAACCGTTACGTACAATTGAAACGTTGTGGTTTTAAATTGATAACGGTTTAGTATAATTATAATACGGAAATTCGGATTGTCCTGTGGGGGCCTTCCACTTCCAAAATTAAGTACTTGCTGCTCGGATCTACCTGTGGGGTTTTTCCATAGCATGTACACCTACGTTATTCCTAGAGAAATAAATACTAAGCCGCATAAAGGGATTGCGTGTTTCTCACAAGGAGTCTCACTTCCCGCCAAATTAAGTTTATTTTTTAGTATTAAGCCGCTTAATGGGATTGCGTGTTTCTCACAAGGAGTCTCACTTCCCGCCAAATTAAGTTTATTTCTTCGTATTACGCTGCTTATAGGGATTGCGTGTTTCTCACAAGGAGTCTCACTTCCCGCCAAATTAAGTTTATTTCTTCGTATTACGCTGCATAATGGAATTGCGTGTTTCTCACAAGGAGTCTCACTTCGCGCCAAATTAAGTTTACTATAGCAAAATACTTATTTTGCATGCAGAGCGCGAACCAATCCCAATCAATGACGATTGTGCTACATAATTATCACGGCGATACAGATCCACAACCTGGATACTCGTACTGGCAACCAGCTTCAGTGGAACTTAGTGATGAGGAGAAGGTCCCGGTCCCGGTCATCACACAATCGCCTACCGCCGACAACATCACTGTACAAGTAGACGTACTGCCGCCGAGCTCCACTACTGCCGCGCTGCCACCCCCGCAACAACTTACCGCGCCTACTGCCTCCAGCGGGGGCTAGTGAACCCCACGTTTATAAAAGCGCCAACCCTCAATCCGTAAATTTGAGTATCTTTAATGGAAACCCAAGCTTGACCCAGACATGGGTATTGAAGGTAAACAGACACTTACATCATGTGTCTTGTCCTCCATCAGCGAGGTCATTACTGCGCTGCTTTCATCAGGTCATAAAACCCCTGAGTTTCTCAAGCTGTTGATGAATACTGCTGAAATTCCCAGTGATATACAGTATGCGAGCTCGATCTCACGACATTCGTTCAAAAATAGACGAAATTAATGCTCTTTGGTGTAGCTTAGCACAAACATTAAGATCAGCAAAAACGAATTTATAATCGGGAGCTGATATAAGGTCGCCTAAAATGCAGTCCATGGTAAATAGACCGACTAAAGCAGTCAACCGGCCTTTAAACTACCGAACCTGCGGCGCGTCGCTGACAGTTCCTGCCACCGCCGCCGCGCCGGGGGCGCGAGTTATGCGCGGGCGGCGCCATCAACTCATAATCTGAGGCAGCAGACGAGGACGACGCAAAACAACGCTTCTAGGACATTGTCACGTCAGCCGCAAGCAGGTCACCGACGTTAGAGCCGGTATGCCCCGCGGGTCGTCTTTCGTTTTTCTATGAACAGTGGTGTTTATTTTTTTTATTTTTTTAAAAATGTTGCCACATTAGGAATTTCTCCTGTATCGTGGGTGCGTTCACAAACACAGAAAGTCACATACACAAATACCCAGACCCGAAACAACTATCTGTAGGTCTTACAAATATTTGTTCCGTGCTGGGATCGAACCCGCGACACGCAGCGCGGCAGTCCATTGCTTGAGCCACTGCGCTAACCGTGCCGTCAAAATCCGAATATTGACTAGTAATCTTCTTATATTGACTAGTAATCTTCTTATACGATCTTGGATCACTGGCTATAAAATTGTTTTCTGACCCAGTTATACAAACAACTGTTCCATCAGAGCCTATTTAATTTTATTCACAATCCGAATACAAGGACTTTGAAGCATCAATGTATGATGTTATTAGTACTGGGGCAGTGTCTTTATGTCAACCATGCGCGGGTCAATACATATCCAGGATATTTCTTGTCCCTCAGGCGAACAACATTTCATATTTAATAAATAATAATTAATTGATTTAAAAGATGCTTATTTTTTTTTTTAAATAAGCATTCATCCCAACTCAAAGAAATATAAAATTTACGTTTTCAATTCAATTGCAATCTGTACGAGTTTAACGTGTTACCGTTGGGTTTATTAACCACTGCTGTGTATATTTTTACGAAAATTCTTAAACCAGTGGCCAAATTAGGTACTGATCACTTTGGGATATTTGTTTACATTTTATTAGGATAATTTGTTTTTGGTTGGTCAATCGTATACCGACCTGTTTGCAAGATGTGAATGACACTAAAAAATTATTAGAATCGTTAAGAGTTTAGGACTCATCATCAACACTGAAAAAAGTTCTGTTGTACCAACTAATTGTCGCAACTTCCTGAAATATTATAGAGTCAAATAGGTCGATTTAAAGTAAAACTGCCTTAAGATAATCGAAAATTTTATAAGCTTCCCAATTGAGTTTTCCCCCATCTTTGACTGGTGGCTTAATGCGATAAAGGAATCAGTATGTGAGATTAAAGTCGACACACATTCCTTGGAGATATTTAGAGATGCCTCAACAACGGGGGGGGGGGGGGGGGGGGGGGTCACCTGCGGTGACGAGACTGCCAGTGGACCTTGGAGTGGAGTCAACATGAGCAAAATTCCCTTCATTTTAGTTATTTGGAAATACTTGCAGCTTTTCTTGGGCTTAAACTTTTTGCTCAGGATTTGAAAAACTGTCAAGTATTGTTACGTATTGACAATACTACGGCAATCTCGTACATACAACGGGTGGCATACAATTTCCCCATTTGACCGATATTACGAAACAATTGTGGCAATGGTGCGAAGCGCGTAAAATTATGGTTCATGCCGATTATATACGTTCTTCTGATCGGATAATTCCGGACGTTGAAGAAGATTATACACCCCGACATAAAGTGGGAATTTTCTCAAACTGCTTTTAATAAAAAATAACGCAACACTTCACTGTCCCTTGCATTGACTTGTTCGCGAGCAGAATAAATCATAAGTGCGATACCTAACCTATGTTTCTTGATAATGTTACCGTCTTTTTACAAGACTCCTCGCATCAAAACCTCTATTTTTAAGATCAGAAGGTAATTTAATTATTTTTCATTATAGCGAAGGTGGAATTTACCGGCAAATTACACTGTTTGTCGGGAGGTTGTCCGGGCATTTCTTCTCAGAAGAGCAATTCTACAAACGTCTATAATAATAGTCATAGTGCTAGCATCTTTGTCAGATAGCACTGCCAAGCAGTATGATACTTTCCATGAGGTTTGCGTAGTCACGACAACAACGTATTTCCCTATAACGCTTCGACATCGAATATTCTTTGTTTTTACGCAATTGTTTAATACCGGAGCTCGGTATGGTACCCTATCCCTAAATAGCTCGTGATCCGCTTTATCATTGTTACTTGGACCCGATAAAGTAAACAACGAATTTACACATAGATTCTTCAAGGGAATCTTTCGATTGCGGCCCATAGTTCCTGAATACAATTTAACGTGGAACACTGATCTAGTTTTAAATAATTTGGTGGAATTATATCCCAACGAAAATGTAACTCTAGAAAAACTTTGCAAAAAGTTAGTGACCCTTCTAGCCCATAGAATGTAGGACTAATCAGATACGTCAAGATCATCAATCATTGTTTATTATATTTTCAAAACCACACCGAGCAGTAACGTCGCAGACTTTGAGCAAATGGGTAAACACCGTGTTATAAACCATTGGCAGTTGGCTTTGACATTTCACTGGTTACTGCACTTAACACCAGGTACGCAGCTACTCCTAAAGCTTCTATATGCTTTAGAAGCGGTTGCGTGCCTAGCCTGCGCTAGCTGCGTGCGTGGTTAGCCTAGACGTTATACGTAAAACTGCCGGGTGGATGGATTATAATAATAGAATAACATCAGTTGTTATGTCTGTTCCAATTGATTTTGTCACAAGCGTGTTAAATGGATAAAGATAGATATTTTATTATGCTATTGTTATCAATGAAAAGCTATTCAATTACGTGATTGACTTCTATAGTTAAGAAATAAAATGAATATTTTTATTTGTTCCATTATTCAAACTTCTTCAAGCCTACATACAATAATATGTAATTGATTATATTTCACAAATGAATACTATCTCTCAACATCTACATGTGTTTATGCTAATATCGAGAACGAAGCTTGAGAGTAATTGATGATTAAACGAACTTACCTGTACGTGAAGTTCAATCATAATTACTCGAAGAGCTTCGTTCGAAGATATTAGCATCCCTCCCTCCCAGTCATGCTAAATCCCTATAGTTGTGAAATATAAAAACAGCTCAGCAATACTCCTAACTAAATGAGCTGGCTAGGTGTCATTGTCAGGAACAAAGTTTTGAATCTACCTTACATTAGAATTTTATTTTTTCTTCTCCTAAATTCAATGCGAAATGGCGAGTCTGTAGGTGAAACTACATGTGTTTATGCTAATATCTTCGAACGAAGCTCTTCGAGTAATTATGATTGAACTTCACGTACAGGTAAGTTCGTTTAATCATCAAATGTTGCGGCCGTTAGCAAACGTTACTGCGTTAATTTAATTAAAAGTATATTTACCCCCAAATATTATCTATTTTGGGGACCAGATGATATTCCGAAAGCTACATACCGTTATCATCAGTCTTAAGCTTCTTGCTCATCTGCTCCAAGATCACATCTCTCTCCTTGGCAGGCTTGGGTCTCCTCAGAGTAAACCCGCCGCCACTTGGCTCCTTGGGCTCTTTGCCGTCTTCTGTTTCTTCCACTTCTTCTTTGCACTAGAGGTGGAGAAGAAGATTGAGAAAAGAAAAGAAATTACACATTTTTATCCCCGAACAGCTAACCCGCAGAGTATTATATGTTGCTCACATTTGACAAGTCCTCTGAAAGCCATAATTTTTCTTGTCTGTCACCTTAATACCTATGCTTTAGCAACTGAACTGGTTCGGATAGAATTTGGCACACTCATGATCTGGTTTACGACAAAGTACTTTTCATCTTGGTTGTACTTTCCCGTAGGACTTCCCTAATAGGAGTTGAATTTATAAATGTGGAGCGGTTCTACACGGGCACTGAATGTTATAATCTGCGTATCGTAATACCTGCACTCGGGAGCAAGGCACGCAAAACATAAAACAAAAACTTGTAACCAAGTCAAGAACACACAATAAATGACAATTTAATTTGCCACTAGAAGATGAAAGAGGATGAATTAAAGTACATATCCAGACGGGATGCCAACACATTTTTGGGACATTGGGATGCTACAGCGAATTTTCTAAAGGAAAACACTGCCGTTGTAAGGATCGAATTCACGCCTGCCCAGTTGCGTTTGTGTCTCAATAGTAACGGTGCATTAAATTATGAAATTATGAGACCGTAAGATTCAAAACAACTTTTGTGTGGTGCAGTTAAACAAACGTATGTTCTTTCTTCATAAACTGAGGCCGTGGGATGAGAATGAGAACCGCTGCAATTTTCCAGTAGCAAAAACATCGAACTCGTATAAAAAATATGTTCCCTATCTATTTAGGGGATCAATATGAATATGTAAATCTTTGAACCAACTACGAGTTCAATATGATCGCTGTAGTAGACCCAATCAGCTAGATGGTGTATTATTGATACATCTCGAGCACAATGCGAGTAAGGAGCTCCCCACGCTAGATTTTAGACATCGTCTCTTTTTACCCGACTGCGCAAAGCAAAGAAGGGTTATGTGTTTATCAGTCTATGTATGTATGTATGTATGTTTGTTCCTATGTGGCATTGTAGAGGCCAAACGCCTTGGCCGATTTTGATGATCCGTACGTCAATCGATTCGTCTTGACCTCGCGAGTGTCACTAAAAACATTACAGTAAACAATACTCACTATAGTAACAACTAGTCGCCATATTGTCAAAATGAAAAAAAAAATATTGGACGCACCACGTCAAGTGGGGTATCGTTGAATAGGTATTTGAAAATGAATATTAGGTTTCCTTTATCATTTTTCATTTTATAAAACCGTTTAGGATATATAACGGTTTAAAGTTATTAGAACAAACAATATCGCATTTCTGACTTTTAGCCGGATTTTTTTACGTGTACGGAATGAATATAAAATCGAATAGAAATCTACCGTCTTATAATAGTTATAACGAAGTTAATGAAAACTGACTAAAAAGTGTTAAATAAAAAAATGTAGTTAGAAAACTAAAAAACCCGACTGAAAAAACGGAAAAGCAAAAAACAAGCACATTTTAAATTAAACAAAACTTGGAAGCAGGCGTGGTTCATTTGAATATTAAATTATGAAATGAAAATAGAATGGACCCCGCCTGCTTCCAAGTTTTGTTTAATTTAAAATGTGCTTGTTTTTTGCTTTTCCGTTTTTTCAGTCGAGTTTTTTAGTTTTATAACTACATTTTTGCTCATCCTGTACAATACAACTAACTTGCCCGCCAGGGCCGGCATGCGGCAGTCTCTACAGAGATAACGACAAAATCGCTAACTTTCGATTGCTAATTACCAACGAATAAATTCGGTTGCAATAATGATGCTTGCGAGAAACGCATCTTGGATGTAGAGACTTGCTTTACTTGCAAGCATCATTATTGCAACCGAATTTATTCGTTAGTAATTAAGGGGCTGACAACACCAAACTGATGTTATTTAAGCAGTTTTTTAAGAAAAACTGTTTGTTCTAGCACATTAAAAAAAATATATGTTATTATTCATCATATTTCAAAGACCGTGGATGGACTCGATACTTAATTGGACGAAATCGGTTCGATAGAAAATAATTGCAAAGATTGGTCTTAAAATCATCGTTAAGCGGTTCTATGTCTTTATTTTTTTTTCGTATGGGTCTGCAATTAAAAACATGAAGTCAACATATTCATACCTAAACCGCTGACGAGTCATATTTCACAAATAATCCATATATTTTTTTTTAATCAATATTTATTCATTATTTTCTTCTAAAATCTGGCCGGCCCAGTAACAGTGATAGTGCGCTCTCGTTTACTCCGATACAAATAGACAGTGTGTGTGACAGTGACAAATCCTCAAGGCCATTTGGTGTTGACAGCGTCTTAAGGATTGAAAGTTAGCGATTTTGTCGTTATCTCTGTCGAGACTGCCGGCCCAGTACTTGAATGAGGCAACCGACAGAGCTTGGCAGGACCCGATACTAGTCAGACGAAATCATGAGTTATTTATTCGAGAAGAAGATTAATTTACTTACCAGTCCATATTCGTCATAGTTTTTGATGCCGATGCGAGCACAGATGTCCATCATCAGCTCGCCGACTGTCTTGGCTTCATCTACAGGTAGAGTCTTCACCGTGTCTGAGGGAAATATTGATGGATGAAGATACTGTAGTGCTTTGAGACTGACTGGCTTGTCACATCCTACTAACATTATGGACAAGATCTATAGATGATACTTGAAAACTTGAAACGATGATATGTTCAAGTACAGTACTGTACGAACTGTAGGTGCCTTAGTATTGCAAAATATAGACTATGTCTACGCAACGGTGGTGTTTTTTGTACAGGTTACTAAACCACATTATTGATTTGTTGTATTTCAAAATTTTGTTCTTGAATTTGGGCTTATGGCGCAAAATGGCAACATTATAATTATTTTCATAAGCATTACAATTTTCTAACAGAAGCCACATAGTAAACAAGATAATATAACGATATCAGATCGTCGTGTAGCTTTAACTAAAATTGATATCGTGCCTGTCGTGTTGCTATCACATCACAGAAGCTGACGGGTGCTACTAAAACTGCCAAACTAGTCGGCAAATTTTGGGCTAACTCAATTTAAATTTTCATCGACACGCTAAGAAGAATAGGCTAATTTTTTATCAAAGCAGAATATTCTTAGGATTAAATGATAAAACAAAAGTCCTCACCATCCAAAAGCCTGACTCTCAGGTTCCTCATCCTGCAGATATAATCCAGAGAGTCTCCATCTCTGAGCAGATAGTAGTCCAGTGTCCTGTCGTCCTCCAGCCATACTCCAGTCATGTCATCGTCAGCCGAGCGGAGGAACAGCGCGTATTCTGTGGGAGATTCGGTCTTTAGATTTGAAGGAGAAGAGATCGGTCAACGTTACGGGGATTAGCTTACAGTTTTAGTTTACATAAAAGTATATACTGTTTGTTTAGTGCCAAAAAATGAAGGTTGGTGACTGGGTAGATACTATTTCTAGGAATCTCTATACAAATGCATTCCCCTTTCTTCTTCCTGGCCTTGCCGCTTGGGTAGGTATTCATGTTTCCATATAATCAAGGTCTATGTATTATAGACACGTCACGTCACCGTAAAATCCTTTTTTCAGCTAATAAGTAAAAATATTTGCCATTTTTAAGGCCATGATTGGAAGAAATTGAAAGGAACCAAGAAATACTCTTTCTTAAAAAATTTAAGTCTTTCTCGTCAAATTTTTTTTCGTGATATTTACCAAAGTATAATTTCAATCGGTCTGAGCTACAGCACTATCGCATTCAGCGAATTCAACGCTAAGTTCATAGGTTCGCTGCAGCAACACTTTTCTGCATGATCATATTTAAGGAGCTCAAGTCTTCTCTCTCTTACCTTGTCCCTTGTTAGCAACGTTGACCTTATCCTTGACGACCTTGTGAGCCTCCTTCACGGTCATGTGAGATTCCAACTTGACCTTCTTGGTGACCGCGCCTTCATCCTGCACTATCTTCAGCGATAGTGACGGCATCTCGAACTAGTCCTGAATTTTGGAAGGATAAGTTAGTTTATTGAGTAATGAATGAATAAAAATCTGTCTCCAAAACACTTTTAGGTCTTAAGGGTAAACAAGCCAACGGCACGAACTAGTTGGTGGGCGGGGCTAAAATGCATGCTATTTCACCCGACATCACGAGCGAAATGCATAGAGCGAAAGAGCCACAACTAAAACGGGCGCGCGATTGTTTCTATGCAGACCTTTGGTATATTTGGTTTCATGAAAAATCTATTGAATGTATCTGTTCAAAATCAAATTATTTAAATTTTTTAATAACTAATCTACGTCCATATGGTTTCGCTTTTTTCTTTTTCATACTATATACGTTACTTATTTACGCCCAAAGATGAGTTAAAATTAGTGCTAAAATATGAAAGTTTTGACGTTCATAACTTCCAAATCAATATTTTTTTCCAATTCTGCTTCCATACAGACCTAGATAATGATAAGACCAGTTGATACAATCACAGTAATTATTTGAATCGGGTTTTATCTTGGAATTCCTAAAGATAACTCAGATTTTCCTACAGGAATCATTTCAATAGATTTCTGTGTTTTACCCAACATATAAAGAACTATTTTAAACAAATGTCATTGTTTTACTTTAGGCAGCGAACGAACAAATCTAAACACGTTACCGCGTTGATTATAAATACTATGGCGGTTACATGTTTTCCTGGTAAAGCAGACGGAATTATTAACAATATAGAGCTCCTACTTATCATTGAATGTGTATAATTTTAGATTTTTGCATGGAAATATTCTGACAAAAAATACTAGGTGTAAAAATGAAGTCAGAATCTTGGATAGGACTGGCACAGGGTCGAGGTATGGATGTTAACATTGCCAATACAGCTTAACCATAAGATATAGACTAAAGATACTAAGTAATCATCTTGTTCAGTTTTCTGATTCTACATAAGTTTTGAATTTGGCGGGCTACACGCGGCTAAGATGTGATGATCTGGTCATGTTCGCGAGAGGTTAAGAGGGATAAAGGGGAGGCCTTTACCCAGTATTTGGACACAGTATAGGCCCTGAACAAAAAAAGTAGAGTTTTACAAGTTCCACTACAAATTCTAAAATCACAAACCGGCGGCTAGTTACACTATGTATAAGCAGGCTAGCAGGCTGTACAAATAGCCTGCATACTAGTATAGAGTAGGTTTCTATTTTTCTAGAGAGAGGATTCAAAGATATGTTATGAAATGATAGGACAGATGCGAGACCAGAGCCGGAAGCCGGTTGCTCTGGGCAGAGCGGAAGGGAGTGACTGACCCCAGAAGGTATCTTTTTTGCGGATGGAAATTCATCAAATGACCCCCTACCGCTATGGGCGTGTCAGACTTGTACTGACTAAAACGCACCCTTGTTCCTTCTTGTGTTCCGTGGCCGCGGTATCTCTTTCGAAGAGTCCAGCATGCCAAAGCCTTTTAAAAAAAAAGAACGAAAAAAAACTTTCTCAAATCTTCAAATAGGTAAATCCTCGCGCTCTGGGTGTAGCAGAAGGGAGAGTCAGACACTTGCTGAAAGCCTGGGTTGCAAATAATGAAGTTTATGACCGAACGATAATGACCGGGCGGCGCCGAACTAAACTAAATGCAAACTATGTTTAAGTATTTATCACTTCCCGCGTCCTTAATCGTTATCCTTTGTCATTGCTATATTGTAAATCTAATCTAAACACTAAGTTATTAACAAGCTACTTTATCATAAACTTCCTCTTCGAAACACATTCACACACAAACGCCCTTTTTAGCACTTCTTAAACTAACTACGCTAATGAAATCCGTACTTACAGTTAAATTTTAACCGACGTATCCACAAACTTAACTGTCCACAGCGTACCACTCGCTGTAACGAACTGTTTACCTCATCTCCGGGATAACTATAACCGGGCTATGATTTCATCGGTTGGTCATCCGACAACGACATTGTTTTCCTTAATTCATGTATTTTGATTGTTAGTGTATGTTTTAGTTCATTAAATAATATTACCTACTTATCGTGTCTTGAAATGGTTTATTTAAATGTGAAATGCTGGCTACGTCGTCATCTTCCTGGCCTATACTCTATGTTACTTGCGGTCACCGCAACGAGATTTTCTTCTCCGCCTAATTATCTCCTGTCTGCTACCAACAAACTATGAACACTTTTTTCTTTCATAACATCCTTCACACAATCTACTAATCTTTTCTTTGGTCTTCCTCTTCCCTTCGATCCATCAACATTTATCCTAATATCACTCAGCCCCGTTGGTAGCAAGCGTGACTACTCAGCATGAGTTCGATTCCCGGGTCGGGAAAATTGTTATCGGGTTTTCTCTGTAGCAGCCACGGGGTCTGGATTTGTGGCCGATTGATGGCAATACGCTCGCCCTATTACATGAAACTTAAACATAACTGGCGAAATGTGGGTGTAAGTACTATTGTATACACCTCTACCTAACCCTTCAGGGATTACAAGCGTGAGGTTATGTGTTAATCCACGTTACAAACTACCTGTGTGCCCTATTCCACCTAAAGCCGTTCAGTAAGTAGTTTTTGCGTGAAAGACTGACAATCAAACACAATATCTATCCATTCTCACGAAGTTTCGCAGTTATTACTTAGTAAGTATAAGTTAGCTAAGACAAAAAACTATATTTTCTCTGTAGCAGATTGGTATAGTTTCTGCTCCCAATTTATTTTAACGTTGCCCGACACTAGAAACTGCTCTATCGTGTTTGCATTTACAAACATTTAAACTCACATGTACACAAACCAAACACCCAGACCCGGAACAACTATCTGTAGGCTATACAAATGTTTGTTCCGTGCGGGGATCGAACCCGAGACACGCAGCGCAGCAGTCTGATCACTCAGCCACATATCTTTACCCATCAGGGAGACAATCATCATAAACTACACTTAGCTGTCCAGCTCCGGACAAAGCCCCTCCAATCCCACTATATACGGCTTCTCATAAAGCTGCTGTCATACTTAAAAGGTTGTCGTTCCACTTAAGAATGAGGATATCCCCTGAGAGACCGCAGTCTCGACACAAAGGGCTAAGAAGGAACATGGGTGGTTTTTAGTCAGTAGAAGTCTGACACTCCCTACCGCTCTGCCCAGAGCGAGCCGTTCTGGAGGGTCTGAAGTCATTAAATTACTCCTCATTTAATCACTTCAGACCCTCCAGAAAAAAGGGGGACCTTCATTAAACCCCTCCATTCACACTAGCAATCATACTTAGGAAGTCGTCGATTAACTTAAGAATAAGGATATGCTACCTTATTTATGTCTAACAAATCCAGTTCTCCACTTCAGAAAACTTTAAATAAAATCACAAAAACACTTAAACACATTAAAATCCAGGTTATCTATGACACAGAACTTCACGGAACTACACAAGAACGTCAAGAGCACTTGAATGAACTAGGTTTCAACCTAGACTAAGTCACTAGTCACTGGTGAAGGAAATGACGGCTTAACAATAATAATAACAAATGACACACAACTTTCAATACGTGTTACCGCAGTGCATACGGAGCCCTTGACTGAGTCAGGCGTTTACAAAGATGGACTGTTTAGTTTTGATATAAGTAGTAAGACATACTTACTTTCGCGTATCGCACGTGCTAAGACGTCTGAGGAGGAATATGTGTCATCTAATGGGCGTGGTTACAATCGGTGCAGGCGCATCTGTGATTTTTAGATGCATACGGTTAGTGATGTAATGCCTAAGCTAAGGGTTCAGCTTTCTACAGGGTGTTACAGAACACTTATTCTGTAACACCAAGGTATTGCACGTACACTTACCTACACCTTGTAACGTCATTTATTATGCAGTGATAATAATGGTACTCCTCTGCTTATTCCTTCAGAGGAACGGGCTTGACCTTCAACTCCTTATGCGTCCCGGAAATCCAGAATGTCTAACCTATTGAGAAGAAGAGCTGTGTGTGTCTACAGTGAAAGCAGGTTTGGTTCTCCGGCGATGTAGAGCTCTACGAGATCTTGATTGGTCTTAGGATACCCTTACTATAATTAAATGTTACCATTAACATTTAATTAAAGTAAGGGAGAGGAGAGGGGGCTCGTATCTCGAAAATAATTAGACAGAAAAAGTGCTTGAAAAATGACTAAGAAACATGAGGTGGCAGCACTGCCAAGATCGAATGAATCATCAGAATGACCTTTAACAAATCTTAAAGTCTCTTCATTTCTTCTTATATCTATGCATCATCAATAAGTAAACACATAAAATACATACCCAAGGAAGAACCTTGTTGTTAAAGTATTAAAAACACATCATCACAAAACCGGTAACTTAGTCTTTTTGCACAAGTTACCACATCCCTATTTCCCTTCCCGTCTCTATTTCCGGATCCTGCGCAGGCTCACTAGCGCCCAACACGCATATCGTCATTCTTCCGCAAAAAACTTCGAATCAAAACGACGGCTCGAGCCGGCTCCGTGAAAACCTCCAGAAACATTCAAGAAAGTGATAATTATCAATCAAGGGACGTCCCAGACTATCATTAACGTAGTGCACTGCGAAATAAACACTAAAACGGGGTGAAGTGAATAAGAACAACAGCTCCACGGCCACGTGAGTACCCATCTTGTATTCCTTCTTTCCCCTTGTTTTTAGGCTATTTTACCGGTGGGTTTACAGTCATTTCGAAGGGATAAAACGATAACATTATTTGGGCCTTCAGCCGGATTTCATACATGTTCCTATTAAAATAGTTTTCGTTTGTACTACGACTGGCGTCCATCTTTTTTCCAAAAAATAGGTATCTTATTTCAATAAGTATCTCATTACTGTCTCATCATATTTATTTATCACTTAACATCACATCATACATTCAAGTGTTTTCGGAGTAAAAGTATTCTCATTTCAAATCAAACTTTCCTAACAAGTTTCGACTAGTTCAGTCCGCGTCGTCGTCTCGTTTTCGTGCCGCGGATTCATAATTCGAACGGATTGTCAATACTATTTTGATGTAACATGCAACATTTGGATAGTGAAATCATACATAGCGACCTATAAAACGTAACATACAGCGTTTTAGGTTCATAAAGGCGATCTAAACGTAACATACAGCGTTTAGGTTCATTCATTGTTAACATAACAAGCGTTTTAACTTTTTATTTAATATTAATAATTCTCAGAAATACTTTTATCCGTAAGTAATTCGTATTTCATCTTAAATAAGGTCCTTCGATATTCTTACTTCTCAGAATAGGTGAGGTCTCTTAATCTCCTTGTGTACCTACCCTACCTGTTCTGACAGAGTGATACCAGCTCTAAAAGCATATTAATACCATTAATCAAAAATGCTTCCATAGATTTTATGGTAGTTTCATGAAAAATATTGTCTACTGTTTGTTGTTGTTACAAATGTCAAATTGTTTTAATTTTTAATACTTTGAAGTAATTTATGGATTAGATACCGGGTTCAGGATAGAATAGTAGCATTTAACTATACTCAAGTAATTTAAAAATAAATTGTACTTAATTTAATTTAAATTAACCTTTCTGAATTTCAATTTCAATCATGAGTGAAGCAATGGCGGCTCACCATGAGTCTAAACGCAATATAGCCTTTAAAAGATTATCAGATGCTGTTACCTGTGCTCGCAAATGTCAAAATGACTCCAGTATTCTACCACGTTTTGAAACATGGTGTTCACGGTTGGAATTTATTTATTTATTTATTTATTTAATACTTTATGCACACAAGAGTACAGAGGCGGACTTAATGCCACAGGCATTTTCTACCAGTCAACCTTCCGTCAATCCGTTATGGATGCGTTTAATGATGCTCACATCAAACTCATAAGTGAGTATAGCGGCCTTGGAAAAGAGGACTGCATTCACAAACAAACCACATATCAGGAACAGGCAGATGACATGTACTTTGAAATTCTTGAAACTAAACGGACACTTCTTCCTGAAAACTTAATTGAGGTTAAACCTTCAACATCATCATGTAACCACAAAAATGAACACAAAAACCTGGCTAAATTGCCACCAATAAAGCTGCCTACTTTCTCTGGTCAATTAAAAGACTTTCCGGGTTACATTGACTTATTTAATACTTTAGTTCATAGTCGGACAGATTTAACTAATGTTGAAAAGTTTCAATATCTTGTCACTTCCCTTTCTGGGGAACCAATAAATTTAATTAGAGCATATCCTATTTCAGATGCTAATTATACAAGTGCTTATGAAGCACTGAGCAAGCGTTATACCAACAAGAGGTTTTTGGCTTTCTTATGTTGGGAACAAATTTGTAATTTGAAATATATTAGTACAGCATCAGTGCAGAGTTTGCGTACTCTCTTAGATAGTTATGCTGAGAACCTTTCAATGTTAGACTCTTTAGGGTTGCCCACTTCTAAATGGGATTTTGTTTTATTTCATTCTCTTATAACTAAAATTGACAAACAATCTCGTGAAGCTTTTGAGCTTTCTTGTATAGACAGTGATATCCCACAATTTAGTCAGCTTCAAACATTTTTAGGAGATAGATGCAGTGCATTAGAGCGATCATGCCTAACAAATGTACCAACGTTATCATCAGCTCCCAATAGTCAAAGAAATAACAATCAAACCAAATCATATTCTATAAATAAAACCTCTTCGCTGGTAGCTCAAACGCCTAACATCGAATGCATAATTTGTAAAGAAAATCATTCTCTTATTAATTGTAATAATTTCATGTCTAAAACGCCACAAGAAAGGGCTCAACTTGCTAGACAACATAATCTTTGTTTAAATTGTTTACGTGCCAACCATAGCACTTCTAAATGTTTTTCAACCCGTTCATGCAAAAGTTGTAATCAACGTCATAATACTTTATTGCATTTTCCTAAGGAATCATTGACTAATGTTAATCAACAAACTTCCTCACAAGTCCATATGACTACAACAAATCAGACTGCAGATAGCGCTGAAAAGCAGGTTCTTACCCCTGTTACTACATTATCCAATATATCACGAGGCTTGGCTCCCACCTTTGTTTTACTTGCCACAGCTCAAGTCATGGTCAAGGATTGTAGCAACACTTATCAGAAGATTCGTGCTTTGCTAGATCCTGGTAGTCAGAGTCATATCATGAGCAGTGCTTGCGCTCGTCGCCTTGGTCTGACTCGTTATAAATGCAACACACCGATGTCTGGTATTGGTGATGTTCCTACTAATTCAAGTAGTCGAGTTTTCCTTGAACTCTGCCCATTAGGCAATTCAGAAATATCTTTTAGTATGGATGCAGTAGTATTGGATAAAATTTGTGGTAATATCACACATTCAATCAATCTCAATGATTTTCAACATATAGGAAATCTTAAGCTGGCAGATCCAGATTTTCATCAGTCTCGTCCCATGGATCTCTTAATTGGTGGAGAGATATTTCCCCAGATTTTGTTACCAGGCAAAGTTGATGGTGGCAGTCATTTGGCAACAGCCATTAACACAGTGTTTGGATTTATTCTCATGGGTAGGACCAAAGCAGCTGATCCCAGTGTTGAATCTCCTCCAGCATCTATCAATCATGTATCACTGGATGCTAACTTGGACATTGCTGTCCAGAAGTTTTGGGACATAGATCATGTACCTACAGAATCAAAAGTTAATCAAGCAGCCTCCGCAGACGATGTTCGGTGTGAGGACATTTATAAGGCAACGCATAAACGTGATGCTGACGGTCGTTATATCGTTCAGTTGCCATTTCGAGATCAATCTCTTCCAATTTTTAGCGATTCATATAATACAGCGCTTCGGCGTTTTAAGCAGCTGGAAAAGCGCCTGCTTCAAAACCCTTCATTTGGGAACGAATATAAAGCACATATCATGGAATATTTAACAAGTAATCAGATGGAACGCGTTTCATCTGACGAGTGTCAGTCTCCTACCGCGTACTATATTCCACATCATGCGGTAGTAAAGCCTAGCAGTGTTTCCACTCGGTTGAGAGTTGTATACGATGCCTCGGCCAAGGATAAACTTGGAATATCACTCAATGACACTCTTTTAACTGGTTGTAAGTTGCAAGCAGATATCACAAATATTATTTTACGGTTCCGTCTTCACGCTATCGTCTTATCAGCGGATGTACGTCAAATGTACCGCCGTATTATCGTTACCCAAGAGCATAGGGATTATCAGCGTATTCTCTTCAGGTTTTCACCTGAAGAACCTATTCAAGAGTTTAGGATCAATCGCGTGACCTTCGGAGTCTCATCGGCACCATTTCTGGCCATCCGCACTATGCATCAACTGGCTCAAGACGAACAAGAGTCTTATCCAACCGCAGCTAAGGTTCTGCAAAAAGATCTCTACGTGGATGATGTAGTCACTGGCTGTAACACCGTAGAGCAGGCAATTCAGCTACAGCAAGAATTGACCGAAATTATGGCTGCTGGTGGTTTTGAGCTCAGAAAGTGGTCCAGCAATCATGTGGCTGTACTGCAAAATATACCAGAAGAACATAAATTGGTTCCAGATTTGACGTTCGACAGTGACACTCTCTTTGTCAAGGTTCTCGGGCTTGCCTGGAACGCTCATAAAGACGTTTTTAATTATCAAGTTAATCAAATTCCACGCGATTGTACCAAACGAACAATGCTATCAGAGCTTGCTCGCATCTATGACCCCATTGGTCTTCTCACACCGTTAACCTTTTTAGCTAAATTTCTTATTCAACGTTTGTGGTTACTAGGAACGTCATGGGATGAACCAGTACCCGGTGATATTCACCTAACTTGGACGAAGTACACTAGCCAGTTATCCAATTTACAAAACCTTCACATTCCGAGACGTATTACTCACGCTCACGCATCAAGCTATCAAATTCATGGTTTCTGTGATGCCAGTGAGGCTGGCTATGCGGCAGTAGTATATCTTCGTTCCAATGTAAATCAAAATCATCATCAAGTCTGTCTTGTAAGTGCACGATCGCGGGTGGCACCAATAAAGCGTAGAACGCTGCCAAGACTGGAATTGTGTGGCGCTTCTTTGTTAGCAGACCTTATGCATTATATTATTAACTTATTTTCTAACATACTAAACATAGACGGCATATATGCATGGTCTGATTCCATGATCGTGTTGGCATGGATCAAATCTAATTCTAAAAATTTTAAAGTATACGTAGGCAATCGCATTGCTAACATACAGCGAAAATTACCTACTGCTGTCTGGAAACATGTACCAGGCAAGCAAAATCCAGCTGATTGTGCGAGTCGTGGCTTGCTACCTGACGAGCTCATCAGTCATGCCCTCTGGTGGTCAGGACCGGAGTGGTTATCATTATCTGAAAATCATTGGCCTAACGATACAATTCAATCATCTTGCGTCACAAGCAATGATGTACTATGCGAAAAGCGTACAACAGTTTTAAGTAACATAATCGATCTTGATCCCATCGATAATCTTCTTCAAAAATATTCATCACTTCGTAAAATTCAACGTATTTTAGCATATTGTAACAGATTTATCAGTGCCTTACGCAAAACCAAATATTCAAATAACTTAACTCAAGCTGAACTTCATTGTGCTCTTATGAAGCTTGTTAAACATGTTCAACATTCCGAATTCCAAAATGAAATTAAAATTTTATCAGCAGGGAAAACTTTACCTAAATCATTTAGAAAACTCAATCCATTTTTAGACCATTCCGGTGTTTTGCGGGTGGGGGGAAGGCTCTCTCGATCTGAACTCGATTATGAAACAAAACACCCAGCTCTACTTCCACGTAAACATCGCTTAACTAAATTAATTATACAATCAGTACATAATGATAATCTTCACCCTGGTTTACAAGCATTACAGTTTTTATTATTGCAAAATTTTTGGATATTGTCTCCTCGGCGAGCAATTCATCAAGTCCTATCGGATTGCTATAAATGTTTTCGCACAAGGCCAATTGCATTTGAGCCTAAAATGGCAGATTTACCAAAAGCACGTATTACTCAATTAAAAGCATTCCAAGCCGTCGGTTGCGATTACGCAGGTCCATTTAATATAACCTTGCAAAGATATCGTGGCACACGTACTACAAAAGCATATTTGTGTCTCTTTGTATGCTTTGCTACAAAAGCGCTACATTTAGAGTTAGCTTCCGATATGTCCACCGACGCATTTTTAGCGGCATTACGCAGATTTATCGCCCGCCGTGGCAGGTGCAACGTAATTCATTCTGATTGTGGTACGAACTTTAAGGGTGCGGAGTCACAATTGGCCAATGTGATGAAATCAGCCTGTGAGTCTGAATACATTCAATTTAAATTCAACCCTCCAGGGGCACCACATTTCGGTGGACTTTGGGAGGCCGGTGTAAAGTCCGTAAAGACACATTTGTATAGAGTCATAGGTACTCAAATTCTCACATATGAGGAATTAAACACCTTACTTACACAGGTTGAAGCAGTACTCAATTCAAGGCCGTTATGCTCACTGAGCACTGATCCTAATGATGTATCAGTTCTGACACCAGGACATTTTTTAACGCAAGCACCCTTAACAGCGTTGCCAACGCCAGATTATTCAAACATTAAACTTAACAGACTTAAGCGTTGGCAACTCGTTCAACGTATGCATCAGGACTTCTGGGCCAGATGGCATACAGAATATTTAACTAGTCTTTCACAAAGACTGAAGTGGACTAGGTCAACTGATCAAGCTCGCCTTGGTCAAGTTGTCATAATAAAGGACGAACAACAACCTCCGTTGCGTTGGCGTTTCGGAAAAATTATGAATCTTTATCACGGTCGTGATGGTATACCACGTTCTGCGACTGTCGAAACTGGACAAGGCGTAATTAATAGACCTCTTGTTAAATTGTGCCCCATCCCGGATGGTGGTAACTAATTTCAAAATTTTTCATTTAGGTAAATGTTCATTATCATTTCGTCTTTATATTTTTGTAACATATATGTAAAACATAATATTTATCTATTCCATCACACTCTTACACATCAACTTTAACATTAGGTGGACCTAGTCTTGGTATTTTTTCTTCAGTCTCAATAAATTTCGCCAGCGGGGGGGAATAATGTTAAAGTATTAAAAACACATCATCACAAAACCGGTAACTTAGTCTTTTTGCACAAGTTACCACATCCCTATTTCCCTTCCCGTCTCTATTTCCGGATCCTGCGCAGGCTCACTAGCGCCCAACACGCATATCGTCATTCTTCCGCAAAAAACTTCGAATCAAAACGACGGCTCGAGCCGGCTCCGTGAAAACCTCCAGAAACATTCAAGAAAGTGATAATTATCAATCAAGGGACGTCCCAGACTATCATTAACGTAGTGCACTGCGAAATAAACACTAAAACGGGGTGAAGTGAATAAGAACAACAGCTCCACGGCCACGTGAGTACCCATCTTGTATTCCTTCTTTCCCCTTGTTTTTAGGCTATTTTACCGGTGGGTTTACAGTCATTTCGAAGGGATAAAACGATAACACTTGTCGTGGATATGAGTCATATTTGTCCGCTGCGACTTCGAAGGTATTTCAGTGACGTCATCAGCATCACAAAAATGATCTCATATCATACTAACCTGCTGTTGTACAATAAAATCGAAAAAAATAAGAAAATGTTTGCATGAGGTCGTAGGTTTGATTCCCAGGTTGGACAAAGTGCTACTGTACTGTGTTTTTCCATGCACTCAGTGTCAGCCACGAAGTTGTAGAGTGTAGGTAAATGTGTAAAAAAACTTATTTATTTAAACTTCATGCACAATAGTGATAGGTACATAGGCGGACTTAATGCCACAAGGCATTCTCTACCAGACTGACTTGTCTGTCTTGACTTGTTGTCTATGACAATAGGCTCACTCTCGATTGACTATGGTACACGCTTATGTAACAAGTGCACGGCACCGGTTGTGGAAGAGGGTGGGCGCTTATAGAGGTATCACAACCGCGGGGGGGGGGGGGGGGGGGGGGGGGGCTGTTCATTGCTTGATGAGCGTGTCAATCAAACTGGCGACCGACAAGACGCGGACGGTCGCTTAGTGCCCGGCTCTTGATTAGGAAAGAAAAATGTATGAAAATGTTTTTCATACATTTTTCTTTATAAGATTTGGTTCGGAAATTATCATGTAATATCAATTAGAAGATCGGTAATTTAATGGATCCACATTTACATGACTTACCCTCGAGTCCGGAGACTGGTTCTCGGAGTTTCAGCCCACTGCTTACACTGCCACTGCTGCCACAGCTTAGGACGTATTTCCGAATCCCTGGATCGTCCTAGACAAGCGCAACTTCATCCTTGAAGATCGACCCTTTTTTTCGGATGTTGGGATACCATCAAACGACTAATACTACACGTTTAGGGAGTGTCAGACTTCTACCCCCTTATTAATAAAAAAAAGTTAAGCCTGCTTAAACTTACGCTTGGTTTATCTCGCATGCCGTCCCTTTCATTTGAAT
Source organism: Diarsia mendica (assembly GCA_949316265.1). Taxonomy (NCBI): domain Eukaryota; kingdom Metazoa; phylum Arthropoda; class Insecta; order Lepidoptera; family Noctuidae; genus Diarsia; species Diarsia mendica. Next base: position 14,814,633 of record OX438912.1, on the reverse strand, counting down.
ATTTTTGAAGTGAGACGGCATGCGAGATAAACCAAGCGTAAGTTTAAGCAGGCTTAACTTTTTTTTATTAATAAGGCCGCTACTGACTAAAACCACCCATGCTCGTTCTTAGCCCTTTGTGTTCGAGCCACGGTATCTCTTTCGAACAACCCGTAGCCCTGAGAGGAGGCTGTAATAAGCCACGAGTTCGTCAAATGACATATCCTGGCCCACCGTCGCAAAGTCGCATGTCTGTCGGTCTTCTACAGACTGTACTTCGGAGAGTGTGCGCAAGAGCTCCACGAGCTGATCCCACCATCTCCCTTCTTCCATCGGGAGACTAGACGTACTGCAGGGTATCACCGATACCTAGTCGACATTCCACACATTCGAACGAAACGCTTTGCTGGGTCCTTTATTATGCGCACAGCCAAGGAGTGGAATTCCCTGCCTGCGTCCGTTTTTCCGAGTTCATATAACCCTAATCTGTTTAAGTCGCGAGTAAACAGGCTTCTACTGGGTAAGCTCGTTCCATCGTCGACATAATCTCTGCCCTTAGGGCAAGATTGAAGTCAAGAGCAAGCCCATTTATAATTCCCTGCCTGCGTCCGTTTTTCCGAGTTCATATAACCCTAATCTGTTTAAGTCGCGAGTAAACAGGCTTCTACTGGGTAAGCTCGTTCCATCGTCGACATAATCTCTGCCCTTAGGGCAAGATTGAAGTCAAGAGCAAGCCCATTTATAATAAAAAAAAAAAAGTTTTTTTTCCTCTATGATGTCCAAAACAGTTTGCTATTATAGCTCCTAATAGGCCTGTTATACGTCTGCAGGACACGAGCATTGACCATACCATATAAGGATACAATTAAAAATATCTGTGTTTAAATGTGTGTATCTTATTCCATTGTGTTCAATGAGATGTTTACCTCATTTATTATTATTTTGAACGCGCTGATACAGTTAGGCAGTCTGTTGAATAAATAGGGATACTTCATATTATGTAATTTTTTAAACACACGTTCTTGAAGCTTCAAAATAGGCTCAAAGTTCGTCATATCCCGGGCATAATGTAGAGATGCTAGGACATAGTAGGTACATCAAAATACCCGAAACTAAAAAAAATCCCTATCAAGCTTGACCCTAACGATAAAGTTGAAAATGTGTTCAATTTTGCCAGATGGTTATTAGCTTTATGAGCTCGCTCTGTAGCTAATTAAACATTGTATTACCTAGTTTGACAGAAGTTACGAAATTATGGTCAGTTGGAGATTATTTTATGACTGCCTGGAGTGTACCTAAATGTGGTGCTGTTCTAAAAACGATGGGGCGAATGGGGACTGAATTTCGTGTCCCGTTGTTTGTTCATTATAGGAACTGATGGCCACTACTGAAAGCGTCAAAATTCGTAGTCGTAGCCCTGTTCGGCCTTACATCGATTCTGGTGGGTTTAGTCTAGTTATGAGCTCATACGCCTTATAGACACAATTAAAAAGCCATTGTTATAAATCTCCTGGAGATTTATTAGCGGACGGGAGGTTAAATCGCCATCGACACGACGTCTACTGACTAACAGACTAAACCCACCTACTGACTAGCAGAGGTGTACCTAATGCCCGTCGGGGCCGCGGGCCTGTCGGGGCCGCGGGCCTGTCGGGGCCGCGGGCCTGTCGGTTCCGCGGATTTTTGTACTAGATGACGTGGCCTCGGCGCAAGGGCAAAGAAGGAACATTGGTTCGGTTTTTAGTCAGTAGAAGTCTGACACTCCCCTTCGCTCTGCCCAAGAGCGGGGGGGGGGGTCATTCGATGATTTTCCACCCAAAAAAAAAAAAAAAAGAGGTGTACCTAATAATACATACATCAACATTTCCCAAGTTATGTATGAGTCCCATGAAATAGAGGATGAGTCAATTACCATCAATCGGGCACAAATTTAATACAGACTCCGTCGTTGTTACAGAGAAATTCCTAATGGAAGTTCTAAAGCGTCTGTAAACCGTTCTTTACCCTGATATACTAAGGTAAATATATGTACTTACCTAATATAAAACGAAAACAAGTACACAGTTCATGTGTAATTTATCCTCGTTTTAGTATTAGGCTTAAATAATAACATTTAGGTACTTACCTTTTTTTTTTTTTTTGGTGGGTGGAAAATCATCGAATGACCCCCCCCGCTCTTGGGCAGAGCGAAGGGGAGTGTCAGACTTCTACTGACTAAAAACCGAATCCATGTTCCTTCTTTGCCGTTGCGCCGAGGCCACGTAATCTAGTACAAAATACCGCGGCCCCGACGGGCACATTTAGGTACCTAACGTAAATAAAAGGCTACTAAAACGGCACAAATATTTACGCGAACTAATTGTATTTATTTTCCAATTAGTCAGAACATTAAAATTAGCTTTGACTTCACTACAGCTCGCGTAAAATTATTACTTCCCTATTTCATTTGTATTAGATTAGATTGTGTGCAAGGCTTTTTTTTCACCGGAACCCTAGTCGTTTTTCTACAATAAAACCTAATTAGTCAAAGTTATCCCTTTACATAACCTATCAATCAGTAAAAGTCTTGTCAAAATAGGTCCAGCCGTTTCGGGGATCAGCCGATCAATCAAACAGACAAAGAGAGTATTGGGTGGTTATAATAATATATACCCATCCGCGCACCAACCTAGGCCAAGTGTGACTGTTATTATTTGGCAACGAACACTTCCACATAGGCCTGGGAGTCTAAAATGGCCACTTTAGCAGATCATAATATGAATTGCTTTAAAAGGCGTAAAATGGACCTTTCATAATAGTAACTGCGTCTGTGACCATTTAGGAAAATAGATCATAATTGGAAAATAATATGAATTGCATTAAAATTCGTAAAATGGTCACAGGCGCAGTTACTATTATTAAAGGATCATTTTACGCTTTTTAACGCAATTCATATGATGATCTGCTAAAGTGGCCATTTTAGATACCCTGGTCTCGTATCTTCTAAAGAGAAGTAGCGTACGCGCCCCGTCTGTACCCGCTTTGCGGAGCGCCCTTCTCCCTCCCGTCTAGCTTGCGCCCTAGGAATCATCCGAAGAGCCTGTAGGTATACCTGTAAAACTCATAAATTATGTAGATTTTTGGTAAATTGTAGATAGGTGTAAATAAAACTATGTACTGTATATAAGAATAAGTTTATTTCTATAGGAAAATATATAGATCTGTCTATTCACTGTTAGCTACGGCAAAAATACATATATAAATACTAATTAATAGCTTAATTTATAGCTTACTTAATAAATAAATATATGTGTATGCGTGAATTTCTATAGTAAACTTTTTACTTAAAATTAGATATTTTAAATACAAGGTATACGTGTGATAGTATATTTCTAGCTACTCATTTAGGCCAGGTGGAAACTTGCTCATTGTGTAGGTTATACAATTAGTTTTAGACGACTAGGTACCTATTTACTTATAATTAGTATTTTTTAACTATAAACAAAATGAGGATAAGATTATTAATTTATAGGAGTTTAATTAAAATATTAAATTATCTGTCAACACAGATAGAAACATGTACCTATTTTTTCAGAATTTTCGCAAATATTTACCTAGTATTTTACTCTATTTAAGGCGGGGTTGCAGTAATTTTAAGATTTTTGAACCTATAAAAATCGAACTAAATACGAGTTTTTTAAAAAATAAAAATCATTACATAAAAATTGAACATACTCTCTAGTAAATCGTAAAGATAGAAACGCGATTTAGAATGATCGGCTCGATACTTTTTTTATCAAACATGACTCTAAATCACAATTTCAAACGTGTACTGCTAAGACATTTCACCATGAATTTATATAAAAGTTATATCAATAGATAGAACTTTTTATTTTGAAGTAAATGTTGAAAACATATTGTATAATTTCTTTATAGTTTTTCTCCAAGAAGCAAAAAACAGTCAAAATTTAGGCATTATATCGCTCGCGCGGCAGGGCGGGGGGCGAGGTCGTGCGTACATAAAAACAAAGTACTGCAACCTCGCCTTAAGCTTGTGTTAGGCCGTAACCCACCTGATGTAAAGCAATGATGCGACCTAGGAAGGGGAACGCTTGCCTATAATAAAACACCGATTTAGTATTACCCCGTTCACCTTACACCTTCAAGGTAAGGTAAGGGAAACCTTCAAGGTAGCCCGCGAAAGTCGATTTTTTACAATTTGACGATGAGTGTCAGGTTGTATCTATACTAATATTATAAAGCTGAAGAGTTTGTTTGTTTGAACGCGATAAACTCTGGAACTACTGGTTGGATTTGAAAAATTCTTTTTGTGTTGGATAGTTCATTTATCGAGGAAGGTTATAGGCTATAGGTATATATAGGACTGGCCTGTTGGTCTAGTGGTTAGTGACCCTAACTGCTATGCCGGAGGTCGTGGGTTCGATTCCCACCCAGGACAAATGTTTGTGTGATGAGCACGATCATTTGTTCTGTGTCTGGGTGTAATTTATCTATAATATGTATGTATTTAGAAATATATAAGTATGTTTATCAGTTGTCTAGTACCCATAACACAAGCTCTGCTTAGCTTGGGACTAGATGGCGTTGTGTGATAGTTGTGGAATATTATTATTATTATATAACATCACGTTACTACCAATAGGAGCGGAGCATAAATGAGAAATGTTGCAAAAACGGGAAAAGAAAATTCCTTTCTGAGAGCTTCCGTTGCGTGCGCTGCGAAAACGGTTTAAGTTACGAGAATATCATGTATGAAGTAATTATTCGTCTTTAAAAGTTCTAAAAAAAAGTCCGCGACAGCATCTGTCTATCTTTTAAGATTGACTCACTGTAACCATTTTTTACTATTAAAATGTTAGGTTAAAAAGAATTATTTTTTGCGAAGCTTATTTAACCCATATGGTATTAATCTATATCTAAATAAATGTGTTCGTTAGAACGGAAATTTAATATAGAATATTTGTGCTCTTTACTCTATACAGTTTAAACAAATATCTTAGAAGATATCGCAATGTAAAAATACCCGCGCGGAAAAATAATTACGCGGGTTGCGTCGCAATGTAGGTACGGGGGATTCTGGCTGGCCTCCGGGAAATTCAAATCCTACTAATATTATAAATGCGAAAGTTTGTGAGGATGGATGTTTGTTACTCTATAACGCCAGAACGGCTCAATGGATCTGAATGGAATTTGGCACAGAGATAGATTATAGTCTGGAATAACACATGGGCTATATAATGTCGCTATAATAAGTTATGGGGGTGAGCAATATTGCATTATGTGCATTTTCCTCAACTGTTTGACAGCCGATATCTGTCATAGTATTTATATCAATAGAACGATTATTTTGAATCATTTGACACAGGTGTAAGTAGCCTAACGGTTCGGCGACCCACCTGTAAATAAATGTATGCAAGTTCAAATCTCAGTCAGTGCCTTCTTTTTGTGTTTTTTATAATGATGTAAGATTTCCAAAACTGTTTAAACATGTTCGCGAGTTCGATCCCCAATCGGTTTTCTCTTTTTGTATTTTTTTGGTATTTGTTTTTATTTTGATGCTTTAGGATTTTAAAATAATTATAAAAACAACAAAAAGTGATAATAAATCTAAATACATAATAATAAATGTGTAGACGTGGATTTTCTGTACATTAAACATATTATTTAAAAAAAAATGTTTTCAGAAATTTTTGTCTGTTTTCTTTCGGGAGGCCTTCCACTTCCAACGCAACGTCTTCCGGTTCGCGGTCGCCACTCCACAACTTTTCGGCCTATCGGCCATCCGTTCTGCGAGCAATGTGCCCATTGCCACTGAAGTCTGGCGAATCGTCGGGCTACGTCGGTAACCTTGATTCTCATACGGATATCTTCATTTCTGATTCGATCACGCAAGTAAACTCCGAGCATAGCTCTTTCCATTGCCCTTTGGGTGACTTTGAGATTTCTGATGAGGCCCATTGTGAGCGACCACTTTTCGGTCCCTATCTAATCACTGGCAGCACACAACACACTGGTCATAGACTTTCGTCTTGAGATACTGTGGTAAGTTGGATGAGAAGATACCGCGCAACTTCCCGAAAGCTGCCCAGCCGAGTAGGATTCGTCGATTGACCTCTTTCTCGAACTGGACCGTTTGTCCCAGGTAGACATAATCGTCCACAACTTCAAGTGTAGTGTCTCCGATCTTGATAAGAGTAGGTGATACATGGACATTCAACGTAACCTTGGTTTTGTCCATGTTCATTTTAAGACCCACTATTTCGGAAGCTCCACAGAGGTCATCGAGCATTGATTGATTAAAAAAGAAGAGCTTATCGTTATAACGAAAGATACATACATGCAACGACATCTATTACATCAAATTGGTACTAATTAATAAATGTGTTCACAAGATAACTTTTAAATCTATTTTTTCAAAAAGTAATGATAGCTAAAGTACTCTTAAATAGTCTAAATGACACTGCTTTGAGAATCGACATAGCCTATAATATAAACCTTAAAGTGTGTTCGCTTTCTATGCATTAAATTTTGACTTCGTCTTCCATAGATGGCGTTGTACATTTGACGAATCAAATTTTGTATTTTCTGAATAAAAAATTTACGAATACACACAGTCCGAAAATAAAACGAAAGTAAAATAAGACAAGCAGCGCAACAATCAATCGCCCAGCCATGCCACTTCGCCAACCGTGCCGTCATATAGCTGTGTGGCTGTGGGCCTCGGGCATTGCTGCAACTTTGTTTTACAATAGCCCGAAGGACTACACAATAGTTGCACATTCCGTTTCCAAATTGCCGCTGAATCTTGCCCTAAATTGCAACATCACCAAAAACTGCGTCTTTGCAAATAAACTGAAAACAGGAGAGATAAGTCTGGAATCGGACGCAGATGGGCCAATTCTATTTTCCGAATATTTTTTCCCTCCAGTGCCAACAGTACTAATATGGGACGAGTGCACAATATCGCACAAGCATGCATTAGAGGCGTTGAACCGCAGCTTGCAGGACAGCGTTGTTGTGTTGATCACAGGCGACTGTAGTCAGACCCTGCCAGTCATTGCAGGGGACACACCGGTGGATGAAATAAACATAATATGTCTCAAAGCGTCGTCGCTGAGGTCCAGGATCAAAAATCTGCGTCTTATGTTAACTGTACAAAGACCACGAAGCAGGCGTCTTAGCAAATAAACTGATTCAAATAGGAGAGAATCGTCAGGAATCTGGAATAAAGATTTTTTTCAGCCAACAGAGGATGAATGGATGGATGAATTATTATGCACGTTTTACCTATTTTTGAGGTTCATGTAGGAAAATAAGAATAGTGGTTTTTAGGGAGGCAGGTGCTGTCACCAAGGAACGTGTGGATGATGATCACAATAAAATAACTTAGACAAGATTTGGCAGTTCAAAAGTACTTATGCACATCTATACACATGATCACGCCTGTAATTCTGAAAGGGTTAGGTAGTGGTGTACCTAATCGTACATCGATATTTCGCAGTGATCTTGAAGCGCCATGTAAATGGGGACTGGATGTACTATGGGCTATTGCCATCAACCGGGCACATAACAAGACTCCGTTGCCTCTACTGAGCCCCCCTCCCTTTGCCCGTATCGGGAATCAAATTCCGGACTTCATGCTCAGTAGTCGCGCTTAGGGCTACTGGATCAACAAGACAGACACACATTTTTCAACGTGAACGAAGTCGCGGGCATCAGCTAGTTCAAAATATTTACTGCATCATAATGTTTACAAGTACAGAGTGTTATAGTATATTTAACAGTAAGAGATAGATTTTATAGTAATTCACACTTTAATATAATCTAAGCTAATCTAAACCATCTAAACTATTGTAATAAAGAGGAAAGATAAGACTTTTTGTTTGTTACGATTTAGCTTAAGGGCCGGCTCCGGAAATCGAAGGTTGGGAATGTCATAGAAATAGATAGAAAACGATGCTCCACAACCTTGAAATAAATCACACAGCTAGCCAATGAATGTAACTTGTTATTGAAACTTTTTAATTTAAGATAATGCTTATGGATAAGTGTAAAAAAAAATCAGAAAATCACTAAAAACGAGTAAATCGCACTCCCGTATTGTAACAACTGAGTCGTAATTATTGAGAATTTTTAAATGAATTTTATTAAATAATAAAGTTAAAAGTATAAAGTAGTCACTGAAAGCTTCATTTTTTAATAAACATACTCTCATTTTGTGTAAAAAAATCACAAACTTGCCCATGTTTTTCGCTCAAAATCTTCATACAAATTACTATGAAGCGGAGCGCTTTCTTAGCAAGCGTCGACGGACCCACTCGTGGCTCAGTCTGCCACGCGCCTCCAACGTGAGAGCACGTCGGTTTGCGCCGCATCGGCAGATCGCAGTCGAACCGTGTACGTACACAAAATCAGTGCACAGTGGTCTCGCGACAAACTTTTGTGATACCATAATAGTTTTGAAATTGAGTAAGTATACTTTTTATATTATTGTGAATTTGCATTATATTACTCGTAAATTAGATAGTAGACAATGTACTGGTAGGTATGTGTTTCTTATTGTGTATTTGTGTTTTTTTTTTGTGCATCTGATTTGACATTACATTTCGTTCGTAGAACAAAAACATCAAAAATTCTGGTTGTTTACATTTTCATTATACTAATTCTTAATTATCTGATAAACGCGTGGACCGATTTATATGATTCAAACGGATAGAATGGTTTTATACATAGAATTTTCATTTGACAAAAAGTCGTTAAGATATCTCAACAAACAAAAAATCTCATTTTCAAGTTGCTCTCGTAATTATCCAACAAAAAAGATACCTACTATGGCGCACAGATATAAGCCGCGCGCGGTGCGTTTGTATGTATGAAGATACCGTACTTCCCCCTTTTTAGAGTTCCGTAGTCAACTAGGAACCCTTAAAGTTTCGCCATGTCTGTCTGTCCGTCCGTCTGTCCGTCCTCGCTTAATCTCTGTGACCGTTAACACTAGAAAGCTGAAATTTGGTACCAATATGTGTATCAATCACGCCGACAAAGCGGTTAAATAAAAATTGGAAAAAAATGTTTTATTAGGGTAGCCCCCCTTTATGTAAAGTGGGAAGTGTTTTTTTTTTAATTTCAACCTTAAGGGTAAACAAGCCAACGGTACGAACTAGTTGGTGGGCGGGGCTAAAATGCATGCTATTTCATCCGACGTCACGAGCGAAATGCATAGAGCGAAAGAGACACAACTAAAACGGGCGCGCGATTGTTTCTATGCAGACCTTTGGTAGTATGGATACCATGAAAAATCCATTGAATGTATCTGTTCAAAATAGAATTATTTGAATTCTTTAATAACTAATCTATGTCTGTATGGTTTTACTTTTTTAATTTTCGTACTATATACGTTACTTATTTACGTCCAAAGATGGTTAAAATTAGTGCTAAAATATGAAAGTTTCGACGCTCATAACTTTCAAACCAATATTTTTTTTCCAATTCTGCTTCCATAGAGACCTAGATAATGACAAGACTAGTTGATACAATTTTTAATTTTAAACCTACACCGTCAACCAGAGGAGTAATCACCATACTACGTTTGTATGGAAGAATGACTTGCTTGTGCAACCTTAACGTGCGATATATCGTTGGAAAGGTATTTAAAAATGAATAGGGGTTTACTAAAATCATTTTTTGATAATGTCAATAATTTCGGAAATAATCGCTCCAAAAGTAAAAAACAATGTGTCCCCCTCCCCCCCTCTAACTTTTGAACCATACGTTTAGAAAATATGAAAAAAAACTGAAAAGTAGAACTTTATAAGGACTTTCTAGGAAAATAATTTTGAACTTGGATGGAAACAACAGTTTTTGTACAAAAAAGACAAAAAGTTGCACAAAATAATTTCTGGACTAAGTTTGTAGTATAATCGTATATATGCAAGCATTTTTTTTTAACTTCGTTTACATATTTTACGGACGGACGGACGGGAAACTATGGAACCCTACACTGAGCGTGGCCCGACACGCTCTTGGCCGGTTTTTTTATAGGTACGATGGTTAAACGTATCAAATTTTATTTGTGAATAACAGTGTAGGCATTTATCGTTGTAGCCCTGTAGGTCCGGCCGTGTGGAGGAGCCCTGCACATTGTGTGTGTGTGTGTGCTTGTCTGTCTTCATTTTATTTCATTAGGTATCTGATATGTTATATTTATTGCAGAATCAAGAATATCCGGCACTAATCATGGAACCGGAGCTGCAGCCTGATGAACATGAACTGGTTGTTGGCCGCAGATTGGTCGACGTTGACTTTGTTTTTAAGCAATTGCAAGATTTATGTGATCACGGTTTTCAGTACAATATATTATTTTTGTAATTGGGAATAACAATTTCATTTTGTATTGTGCATCTAAAATAATAAAATTCTATAGTACAATTTAATATATGTACATTATTAATCTCGCTATGCTAATAAATCTAATAATCACTAATAATCACATATTTGACCACATATCAAAATCAGTGACAATAAAGTTACAATTTAGTTGGCGAGTCAAAGTCTGACGTGGCGACCCACTGTGCATACGTACATGTGTGCGTGTGCGGTGCGCGAGCCTCGATCGTTGTGAGTGTAGCGCTAAAAACCTAAACTTCGCGCGGCGCGTCCGCGAAGCTGGCCCTTAATTAATGTCGGATAGTCGATATTATCGAGAAAAGTTATAGCTATATTTATGTGACGCAGACGAAGTTGCGCGGGTCAGCTAGTGTTAAATAAAATAGGATTTGCGACCGTAACAATAGGGTAGTCGACCGACTAAAAAAAATATGATTCTGTTTAGTCCGTCAGTCAGATTATTGAAAAATATTGGATACGTGTTTTTTGTTTTATCAAATTAATAAAAATTGACGAAAATAAAGCTTGTCAAAGACCATGGAGAGGGGGCGTTTGACGTCATAGTTAGGTAAAATTGGACCAAGCTGTGACGTTTCACGACTTTTCGAAGCACTGTATCGTCTTCATTTTTTGTTTACGTGAAAAAAGAAAAAATACGTGTTCAATATTTTTTGGAAATCTATCTGACGGACTAATTAGTTTTTTTTTGTCGACTACCCTATTAATGTGACCTTACAGATTAATCTATATAAATAATAAGAGAAGTCTTGACTGACTCATCAACGCTCAGCCCTAACCCTTGGACCTAGAAAGCTGAAATTTTGCAAAGAGGTTCCCTTTATAATGTAGACAAGGAATAAGGAAGGATTTTTCGAAATTCAAATCCTAAGGGAGTTAAATAGGGGATGAAAGTTTGTATGGAAAATCGTAATTTTCACGCGGGCGAAGCCGCTGGCAAAAGCTAGTAATGATTAAAATCACGTAAGAAAATACGAATTTCACGGGCTACCTTGTCACCTTAATTACTTGAGCAGGCAACTCGTAGCTACCCGGTAAAGGTGTTAAAAAAGACACACAAGCAAGACATAGCAAGATCTATAGATTTTTCACCGTGAGCATGTGAAAGTGTGGTACACTGTTCAACATAGTCCTGTTCCGTTTACTACAATAATTCTTCTTGAAATTAACAGATTACATGGAAAACCGACCATTGTTTCCGATAGGAAATCCCATCTAGTATCATTATTATTAGACCCAAACCCAAAATGAGGATAATATCATCATATTCTAAAATAACGTGGCAATGCCGCCAGTCTATTGGGACATTACCGGCTGACAGCGTTGAGGAGCAGTTCTTGATGCCCTTTTATAGTAACCAGTTTATTGTTAATTTAGTTTATTGAATAGTTTTTAATTATTGTAGGTACATAATTAAATTACTCTATTAAACATATTGTTTCTTAGTTCTAACATAACACAATATGATACAGTGAGTCATCTCAATTTTAGAACTCTTGAATATTAAATAATATTGTCATATTTCTTCAGTCAAATAAAAGTTTGTTATAGAAATTCATGGTGACTGATTATCTTTTTATCAAGAATTATTTGCATATTTTCATTAACCTATACTTATTATTACTACCTAGTTTAAACGAAATCTACAAATAACTAAGGAAGCAAAGAAAACAAAAATCTAAATAAAAAATCTTTATTAGAATAAATAAAATATTAATAACAAAAAAATGTGTAAATTGTACAGATAGTAATAGGTACTTAATAAAAATAATAATATGAAGCACGCAATTTAGTTACTAATAATTAAATACTATTAATAACGTATTCGATAGACTTGGTAGCTATTTAACATAACATCACGCAGGTAATCTTCAAAGGGTTAGGTAGTGGTGTAGGTACCTAAATGTACATCTACATTTTACCAGATAAGTTTAAGTCTCATGTAATAGTGGGTGAGCCTATTGCAATCAAAAATCCGGACTCAATGCTAGTGGCATTGAGAAACAACCCAAAAACATTTAGCATATCCTGCGAACTGAACCCAAGTCCCTATGCTACAGCAGCAACGAGCCTGAACCAATCGTTGACCCCATCGAAATATATCAACACGGAGTTTTGCTAGCTAATCTTGCTTCAAATCGGGCTTTCTAGCAAGTCGATCGAATACACCATTACTACAATATCTCAGCATAAAGTTATTTACAGACAGAATACATTACTTAAACGATAATTTAGCATAATTACGTACCATATTAGTTATTACTGAACTACACTCTCGTTCGCATACAAAAATATTGCTATCACTCCGCTTAGGTCCTACGTTTATTTTGAAGATTTTTTTAAAGAGTAACCACACTTGTCGACTTGGAACCGCTATAAGCCGATCAGAAAGTACCTTTTTTTTGGAGGGTTGGAAATCATCATATAACCCCTCCCGCTCTGTGAGAGTCAAAATGGCGTGTGTACCATAGCGAATCAAATTATACTACTTACCATAAAAATGTACCTAAAATGTACTATTCTGTACCTAGCTCTGAAAAATCTGTACCTCCTTCAGAACGGAGTTATTTCAAAATTAAAATACACCCGCCATATTGACATCAAGATGGCGGGTGTTCTGTGATATTTTATTATTTAACAATTACTCATAAAATATAGTTACACCAAAAAAATGTACCTATAAAGTACCTCTAGTAAAAACAAAAATCTTCTTGATGACTTGGATAGATCCTGAGAAATATTACAACCGTGTCTTGTGTTTATGTAAACGTGATAATAACATCATCATCAGCCTATAATGTTCCCACTGCAGGGACTCAGGCCTCCTCTCTAGAAAAAGGGATGGGCTATGATCTACCACGCTGGCCCAGTGCGGATTGGTATATGTCACATGTCTTCGAATTTGTTGGTTCTAAGACATGCCGGTTTCCTCACGATGTTTTCCTTAACCGTTTTAAGAGAAGTGGTGATGAAATAAATTACACAAAGTAATGCGCCTGCCTGGGTTCGAACCCACGACTCACTGTTCGTAAGTCGGGGCCGCTACCACAGAGCCACCACTGCTCTGCGATAATAACATAATATTTCAGTATTTCATGATAATTATAGTGTTACATAACTGCTGAAATGTGTCTGTACTATTAGGTACACCTTTGCCTAACCTTTCGGGAATTACAGGTGTGATATTATGTACACAAGACACGGTTGTAATATTTCTCAGGAACTATCCAGCTGATCAAGTGGATTTTTGTTTTTACTTGAGGTACTTTATGGGTACATTTTGTTGGTGTAATTATAATTTATGAGTAATTGTTAAATATTAAAATATTACAGAACACCCGCCATCTTGATGTCAATATGGCGGGTGTATTTTAATTTTGAAATAACTCCGTTCTGAAGGAGGTACAGATTTTTCAGAGCTAGGCACAGAATAGTACATTTTAGGTACATTTTTATGGTAAGTAGTATAATTTGATTCGCAATGGTACACCCGCCATTTTGACTCTCACCCCGCTCCTGGGCAGAGCGAAAGGGAGTGTCAGACTTCTACTGACTAAAAACCACCCATGTTCCTTCTTAGCTTTTATGTCGAGGCCGCGGTATCTCTTGCGAACAACCCGCAGCCCCGACGGGATCAGAAAGCAACTTATGTTCATGTTATAAAAGCGAATAGTCCGACGGCGTCCGAACTAATCCGAGGCGAATGACTATTTTTCCGTTCTTACTGATCGGCACAAGCGGATTCCGCGTCGATAAGTGTGGTCACTTATTTCAGGAAGAGAAGAAATTGTAAATAGTTTATAAATACAGTTTAATAGCTGTTATTCTAAGGCCACTGGATTGTTAGGTGTAGATTGTCCTTAATGAAACCGAAATCTACTAATGTTGGCGAGCACGCCGCTTCCAATGCACGCCATTTTGGTCCTTCGAGCCGGATCCTTCTGCACTACTGGATTAAGAATAGTGTTTGACGGCTCTATGAATATACATGTCATAACATCACGCCTGTAATCCCTGAAGAGTCAGGCAGAGGCAGTTAAGTTTAAGTTCCATGTAACAGGGGGCGAGCCTATTGCCATCTACTGCGCACAAACCCACGATTCTCGATGGAAAAATCCAACAAAATTTAACCCGATCCGGGAACCGAACCTTGGACCTCATGGTCACAAGTCGCACATGCGAACACTAGACCAACAACGTATTAAAATGTAATAACGTTCTACAAGGTTTTATAAATCTCATAAAAGGTTAGATACCTCTGACTTGGATAAGAACTGACGATGACACTTTCTCCTATTTTTTAATTTTTTGATTATATCCTACTAGGGCATGAAAATGCGAAAAGATGGATAGACTATGCAGTTTTCGGTTTCGTTAAAGTCTTTCCACACCCAGTATAGGCCTCTATTGGGGTCTCTACCTCCACCATCCACAACTATAAGTTTGAAGTAAGTATTTATAAGACATTATAGTAAATAGCACTAGATTTAACCTTTTGAGCGCCACAGTCACGTATGTATAAAAAAGTACCTTAAGTCTGTCGACTTAAGGTACTTTTTGGCTTGTCGTCTTACTTGACTGTGGCGGTCAAAAGGTTAATATAAAGTGAGTAAAAGGACCCTTAACGAAGCCAAAAGGTACTTGTTCTCACCGTCACCACGATATTTTTTTTGTTCTAGACCATACCTGGGAACCCCCTAGTTACGGATATAGTGGGGGTCAAATTTCCAAATTTTTCACAGCTGTTTATTTTAGTACTAGTTTTGCCGGTTATAACTTTACTTAAATTACCTCCATGACCCGTTTACTATTCAAAGCATTCATTAGCACAATGTTTTAAGAGTGCTTCATTGAGTTTTACCGTAAAATGTGATTTTTCACCCCAGTAAACATTTTTGCGTAGGGGTACTTAGTTTGATGTACATGATGCTTGGTTGACGGCTTTGTAAAGGGTTCGTTTACACCCTGTATAAGACATTATAGTAAATAGCACTACATAGTTATATATATAGTTAGCTACCATAAGTTAGAGAAGACGTCGGACCTACCCTACTACTAATATAAAGCACAAAGATGGCACTTACGTTCAGAATCACACTTGCTATCACTATCTCATTAAATGTTCGGACAAATTGGTGCGGACAGATTGCAGACTCCGGACACTGGGGGGCCTCATCATCAGCCTATAATGTTCCCACTGCAGGGACTCAGGCCTCCTCTCTAGGAGAGGGATGGGCTATATTCGACCACGCGTGCCCAGTGTGAATTAGTGGATGTCACATGTCTTCGAAAATTTGGTTGTAAAACATGCCGGTTTCCTTACGATGTTTTCCTTCACCGTTTTGAGAGCATCGGTGACGAAATAAATTAAATAAACTAATGCGCCAGCCTAGGTTCGAACCCACGACGTGTTCGCTGATGATGATAACTTCCTTGGCAGACAATTTCATGCAAATTATATCAATTTTTTTTTTAACTATTCCGTAAGTAGTGTTTATTTGGACATCGTAAAACAGGCCCTAAGACACATAATTTACTTAAGTATCTGTCAACTAGCAATCTGTCCGTAACGATTTGAAAGACCCTAATTTATTACTTTACAAAAAATAATTCGTTGTTAAAAAACATAAAATGTACTGAGAATCATAATTTATTAAATATAATTTCATTTGAAATGTGCATTAATTTGTCGACGGTAAAATCACTATTTCTGTACTTTAGCTAATAATTGTAATTGAAATCTCACAGATTGGTATTATCTATAAAATAAGGTTTTACACAAAATTGTACTTCTCACTAACTTGGACAAATTGCTTATAGATTTGCTGTTTAAGTGTTGATGTAAAATATGTAAATAAATGTAAAGTTTATTTTATTTTTAAGAGCTGCCAGAAATACACATACCTTACTGACACAGAATAAACAGCCAGGAATCAAAGGACGACAGGCAAGAAAGGTCGGTTACGCACAGTTTCGACAGTGATTGTGTTAAAGCGATCCATCTTTCATAATCACTAAATTATTACTTTCTCCCTCATAATGCTGATATTAATGTTTACCGACCAAAAAATAAATAGCCGAATATTGTTAAAATGTGAATTTTTCGCGATACGATCGTTTCATAACATGCAAACATACATACTTCCTGGCTGCTTAATTAGTTATTAGCATTAATATAATTAATGTGACCAATCGAATTTCAATTGGGATTTCTGTACCAAACATAAAGATATACAACTCTTAGATACATTACACAAGGAAGCTCAATACTATCATAAAATATATAATATCATCTACAAAATATACTCTAAATCAATATTAATATAACATAATTATACTATGTTTAATTACAATCACATATAAATAATTACACACAACAGTATATATTTTGTATATAGATTAACTTATATGGTGTAAATACAAATTAATTGTCATTAATATAAATGTACTATACTTTTACAATATTTTTCTCCGATGTACTTAAAATATTATTATGTGACGATCATTGATGTCTGTGCGCAAAGTTAAAGGACTGTCTGCATTAGAGTGTAGCAATAAATATTCTTCTTCGAGCACCACTAGCAGGAAGTTCCTTCCAACATTTCATGAAAGTAAAAAAAAAATTGCCAAATATTCAAGAGCAAATTAAAGGAGATCAGTAAGAATACAACCCATTTGAGGTAAAGGCAGTGAAAAAGGCAGTCTAGTATTAAAATGTTCATAGCATAACTAATAACAAAAAAAAAACAAGAATGTCCAGACTAAAAATCAAGATAGTACTTAAGAAAACAGTCTTCTTGTAAAAACAACCAAAATATAATAGGTCAACTTCGAAGTTTCTCAAGTCCTAATAAGTTCTAAAATACAACAGTATTTTGCATCTTTGTGAAAACTTTACACTGTAATGCACACAATCCTTAACCAATCTAACTAACTACAAGTATAACTTATTGCTGTTACATTGCTACAATATTACAATCTCAATAAAACAAACTATAGTGAGTACTCGACCTGTAAACCCCAAAGGACACAATATCGTACCTTGAGTTACCCTTTAATTAACATGAAAACATTGTGAAATCAAATCATTTTCAAAGAGTAACCGTGGAGTTTCCAATGGAGAAGAATCCAGCAAGAAACTCCACTCATTGAAAATGCCATGCCCCTTTTCTCAAAGTTTTATAAATGCCTATGTAGGACTATGTAAAATAAAATATTTTGATTTTGAATTTCAGTTTTTACAACAGTGGCAGTTTTAAAATCAGGATTTATATCAGAATTTTTTTAATTAAAACTTTTTTCGGGTTTACTCGTATCTAGAGATAAAGCTTTGTTTTGTATCAAGGTCGAATGTCCCCGTAAATCCTGCGGCCACAGATCGAGTACCACATTAGCAGATGTACAATGTAACCGGCGAACCTTAGATCTGGTACCAGGGCGAGCGACGCACCCACCGCAGTCGGTAGCCACCTTGCTCGGTGCGGATCTTGATGGACGCACCCTCGGCTGCTTTTACTGTTTCCTTTACCTGTTGGTTATATTAAACTATGTTTAGAGAATGGATCTTAAAAAATTAGTCTGCTAAGCTAAGGCTAAGGTTTCAGCGGCACATAAGCTCCCAATAAGTGTTTCCATTATGGCATTATAAAAGTCCTGAAAAATAGATGGATGTTCATAAAAGACCGCAGTTTTTTTACCCAATTTCGTGACGCATAGGAGGGTGCTGGGTTTTGCGCGTAAAGTTTTTTTTTCGGAATTTATTTGGCTTATTTTTTCTTTAAATGTCCTTTATTCGAAAATTCCAGACAAATAACAAGCCTCGATGAGGAACTAAAACCAAACATGACGGATGGTAATCCTACTCACAAACTTCGCTCAACCGTCCGTTTCTTTGTCTCTCTGCATCCGTATTTAGTTCCAGGTTACACTCAATGACTTCTCTGTCTAAAGGGCCATTAGTAAACATGTTCAGCCTACGGTCCATTTTAACCTCACAATCCCAGCTACAGGATTGCTGGGTTTGGTAAGCCGTTTTGAGAAGTTCACTCTAGTAGCTAATGTCTTACCAAAGGTTATCGTATTACCCAGTTATAACTGGGTTGTGGGGCTCAGATAGGCAGTCGCTCCATGTAAAATACTGATCTTCAGCTGCATCCGGTTAGACTTGAAGCCGACCCCAACATGGTTGGGAAAAGACTAAGTAGATGACAGTAGAAGCTGGTGAAATTTATTCAAACACTAAAAAGGAGAAAAGACAAAACTTACGCTCTGCATCAAGTTCTGTGCATTGCCGACCAACATCTCCGTCGCTTCTTGGTCCTCTTCGCTACCTGCAGATGCGCAAACAAGGTTTCATTAAAGAGAGTACATAGATACATGTAGCCAAAACCAATGAATTTGTGATTTTATGTTATCTTCATCACAGCATGAATGGACAGTTAAAACAGGATTTTTTAGTTAATAATTTATTTAATTTTGAACACAATAAGGTCCATAGAGTGTTAGTAAAATAATATTAAATAACTTATTTATCTAATGTTAGTACAGTCGAACAAGCTAATAAGTATACAGGTAGAGTTTTTATAATTCTAGAACACTGAAAATATTGATTGCAATTTTGTTTTTTATAGCGTTTCGCATTAAGCGACTGATGCCAAACTCTGTATCGTTTGCCATCAGTCTCTAAATGTTTCTGTATAATTTTAAAAGTAAATGCAAAGTAGTTGGCTATATACTTATTAGCTTGTTCGACTGTACCAATTACTCTCTGAACAAGTAAAATTACGATTGAAGCTATAGCTCTCCGCTACAGTTCTCAGGATGCTGTTGCGACCTTTCTATTTTGTGGTTAGACATTAGCGACTAGCCATCACTCTCCTGAGCAACGAGGCTCTTTTTGTGCGAACAATCGCGTGAAACCCGAAAATAAAGTATCTGCCTGTTCTTTTGATGGAAATCACTTATAGAATTTTTGTGATATATGATTATATCGTACCTTCAGAATGACAAAATCACTAAAAGGTACGTACTTTTAGGTGAATATTAAATTCGTTTTTATGGTAGGATAAAGCCATAGGTACCGTTTTAGTGACCCTCTATGACCGTAACTCAATTTCTCAGATTTTAGAGTTAAGCCCATACTATTCTGAAGGTGTAATATTTACCAACAAAGTTCAGTACAGCTCCACCAGAATATTAAGGCTTCACTGTCTTATTTTATGAAGAGAATTATTCTAGTGCAGAAAATCAAGAGGGGATGTACAAAATATGTATTACATAAATTAAAGTATGCGTATGTATGTGTACATGTAATATTAATCACACATTGACGTCATAATGTTTTACCTTTGTAGTCCGGCATGCCGACTGTTAGAAAAGCCAGAAGCATAGCATTAATATAGAGAAAGCTCTTGATTTAAAGTACTAAGCTATATAATATAGAAAATAGGCTATCACAAAAATATTGAATTAGGGAGTATATCACTGAAAAAACCGAACGGTATCAGCAAATCTAAGAAATTTTGATACTGACAGCTTCTAAACGCCGTTTAAAGTTGTTGATCGCGTTCAGCAAATTTTGTGAAACGCCCAAGGTCACAATCAAAGTGGGTGTTTAAGAAACGCAACGAAAGTTTCAATTTTTTCACTATTTCCCGTTGTTATTTCTGAGTTTCAGTTGTTATCAAAGCTTAGTACAATAAATCAATTTTCCTTTGATTGATGATCAAAGGAAAATTGATTTATTGTACTTCTGCAGTTTTCGATTATTGATTTGATTATTGAGTTTTGGTAAAAATGTTGTAATTGTGCGTAATTTAACTATCAATATAGCAATCTTCAATACAAACAAAAGTTATGTGTAAGCTCAGAAAGCTGATAAATTATAAAGCCCCTTGATTAAAAGTAGAAGAAATACATTCAAAAGATAAAGTTAAAGATCATAATAATTATATAGGCATTTCAATGAAAAGAGTTATAATTAATAAATAGAGTATTCTTACCTTGAGCGCCAAGCATGGTTGCCTTGACGGTGGATAAGATCTTGAGCTGCGTGCCGATCGTCGGTATACGCTCGCATACTTGTAGCAGGTTCTGTTACAAACAAGAATATTTAGTTAGTAAGAGTATAGCTTGTCAATTTAACTCCTTTATGGCTAGAGTAATTTACAGATTATAATTAGAACGTTCTCGAACTTCAGACGTTACAGGTAGTCAATGGCCCGGAAGCCTTTTTTTGGGGTGGGAAATCATCAAATAACCCCTCCCGCTCTTGGGCAGAGCGAAAGGGGGTGTCAGACTTCTACTGACTAAAAACCACCCATGTTCCTTTTTAGCCCTTGTGCCGAGGTCGCGGTATCTCTTTCGAACAACACGCAGCCCTGATGGGAAGCCTCACAACCGTATCGTATTACCTAGTACTATCTGGGTTGTGGAGATCAGATAATGGCATTGAACTGCATTCGATTAGACTGGAAGTCGACCCAACATAATTGCGAAAAGGCTAGCACTAGATAGATGGATTAGAAGTACAAAATTGCGAATGACCCATTCAACATTCCACTAATTCATTATCGGCTCGTTCCCGCATCTGTTATTTTTTTCCATTTATTCGCATATCGTCTCCTATAGCGAAGCTTCAATTGCTGCACCGGTAATGAAGATAAATGCTAAATTTACAAGAAAGGTGATTTTTGATGGTGATGAAATTGTCTAATACTTTTTATTTTTTAAATATTCAGTCCTCGTGCCTGGTCCTTCGAGCTGGATATTAGTACTGTGCTGATTCAAGACAACTTTTATCATCAAAATTATCACAATACATACCGTCCTAATCCTCTTGTCCGTACACTCGAGCGCCAACTTCTTGGCAAGTCTGGTGACCTCCTCGGAAGCCTCCGCGATGGCCTTCGCCGTGGCGATGAGTTCCCTCTTGCTACCTGAAGGTGGGAGGATTGAAGGTTAGTGCTTGAAGTACTGGCGTTGTGGGGAGGTGGCATGCTCATTTAAAATGGCTAAGACCAAACATAACTAAGGAAGATGTTTGGAAATTATTGTTGAACAAATTAAAATGATGGGTCCTACAACCGCAAAATCCTAATCCTAACTAATATTATAAATGCGAAAGTAACTCTGTTTGTCTGTCTGTCTTTGCTTAACGCATAAACTACTGAACCGATTTGTGTGAAATTTGGTACAGACATAGTTTGGAACTTGAGAAAGGACATAGGATAGTTTTTTTTTTTTTTTCGCGAGATCGGGTTTATGTGGGTAAAACCAAAAAGCTGCCGGAAGTCACTATTCCACGCGAACGAAGTCGCGGGCAAAAGCTAGTTACCTATAAAAACATAGTGGTAAAACTTTAACTCCATGCATCAATTTTTTGAGGAGATGTCAAATCGTAACAGAAATACTGTCGTGATACAGTATGATACAGCACAAATATGCATGGGAAAAAAGCGATTTATTCGTCGAATTACGATTGCAACTTTATAGTTTATGGGTATGGAGAATAAGGTGTAAAGTTCTTCATCCCCTATAGAAAATGGAGGACCCACTGATCAGACAGCTGTTGTGTCTGGTATACGTTATCGGGTTCTCCAATAAGTCGCGGACACCTTGTAGCTACCCGAATCAGGATTGGTCATGTGTTCTTCTTTTTAGGGTTCCGTAGCCATTGCCATCTATGACAAAAATTTGGCTACGGTACAGTACTTTACTACTATTTTGTTTTAGTATTCTTGTAGTGCCGTTGCCGCAACACTAGTACTAATTCCAAAACACATTATTCGTAACAACACTACATTACAATCAACAGTAAAAGAAAATCACTTTTTATACTATCAACATTTATTAGTGCTCATAACTGTACATACTGAAACCTTTTGGAATCGGCCGCCACGGCTCACGCACAATGGTCCTTAAGGACTAAGTGCGGAAACCAATAACCCCATAAAGAAGAAGAAGAAGAACCTTTTGGAAATCATAAAACACTTGGGCCGTAAATACATCTACAAAACACAAAAAAGCACATAATACTAATGATAGCTACATCATAGCTACAACCATGGCGCGTGACTTACCGCTGAGATTGAGATAGACCTCTGTTCCGTCGGCGAGTGAGAGACATGTACAATGGTTACAACATCGAACGTATAGCTTTAGGCGCATATTAGTATTGTATACAAGCCTTTTATATAGATATATTGTAAAATACTAAAGTATTGTACTTTTTGGTAAATAAATATTTTAGTCAAGAAGTTGACAAAAATATTCACCAAAAAGTTCAAACAGCAATGTAATTATTTATTTCAATTAGGCCTTTAAAAAGCACTTTTGATTGTCAACTTCAAAAGGGCATGGAATAGATTCTAGTTGTCCATTTGGTAACGTGAATTCATTTTTCTTATGTGAAGGAGAAGGTATCGAGTAACTATGCAGATTCTGGCCCCTTCTATAGAGAAGGGGCCAGAATCTGCATAGTTACTCGATAAAAAGGGTAGTTTCATAGGAAACTACCCTTTTTTTTTGCGAATTGGCAGTAGAATCAATTAAATTGTTTTATTAAAGTTGAAGATTCGGCAAACTTGCACGTTCAAAAGTGCATTATAATAAGACCCAAAGTGAACTAAATAGTTACACTAAAAACTTTAAACTATGATATAATATGCGCCTAGTTATACATACATAGAAGTCAGTGTTAGCATGAATAGTGCATAAAAAGAGCATTTTTATAGTTACACAGCAAGTATACAAGATATATTATAATTACACACATAATATACTCAGGATAGCATATTTTTACTTCACGATATAAAGCCATATTTTAGCGTGTTTGACCCATACTAATAAATACATAAGTTTTATGAAGCGCAACGTTTATTTTGAACAACGTTTGCTTGTGCTGTTGTAACGTAGTATCGTCCCATTTGAATAAAACAATTCATTTCATTAAAAGGTTCCAGTCTTGTGACGATAGCGATACACATTAAATAAAACAAAAAAAAACATTGTATATAAAGGATGTATGGCCACTGAAACACCCCAGTGCCTTGGAAAGTACGTGAAGCATTTGATTGTCGTTAAGTAAAAATTCTGACAATCAGTCTAAACAACGGGTATTGAATTACCCAGTAACTCGATAGGCAGTCCCTTATAAATCCTAGCATTCACCAGCATCAAATTACACTGGCAGATGACGATGAATAGAAGATTTATTACCTTTAGAGTCTGATCGCACGAGCTCAGACAGTCGTGCCATGAGGATGGCCATACGCTTGGCGGCTGCGATGATCTCGTTGTCTTTGGATGACCACTCGCGCACTGCCTTGTGCAGGTTGTGGGCTGCGACCTGGGTACGGGAACATATTATAATAAAAGCAAGGTATTATATGTTAATATGAGTACTTACTTTGCATGGGGATAGGCAGAAACCACATAATGTAGGTGGCGTTGTGGTTACGATACTTACATACTTCTTTTGCCTCGTCCACATTCAAACATCTGTAGGCCTACCATGACATCTTAAAACAGTTCTTATTCCAGTGATAAAAATAAATGGCGCTAGACATTTACACATTTAGTTTCCACACTAGAATAAGAACTGTTTTAAGACTTCATAGTAAGGCCTCTGGTCATAATGTCATATATATGATCAGAATATGACAAGAAGGAAGACCATAGATAAATGTAGCAAGCAACCAAATGATTCTTTTTGGTAAGTAATAAAAAAATCATATCATGCTTAATCGAAATTATTGAAGGTCATAATTATGTGGTCTTTGCCCAGTAGTGAGATAATGCAGGCGAACAGTATCAGTAATTCAGCAACATTTATGGCAATATTAAATTTTAGAAGCTAGTTTTCTCTCAATACAATGATCATTCATAGCTCGATGTTACCCACAACTGGTTTATGACCACTCGTTTCGGTTTTCATTTTATTAAGTTGTCTATAATATACTCGAACTCACCAAAATAGGATGACTAGGATGCGGCTGCCTCCTGAAGATATCCTCTCCCTCATCATCCGTGTCAGCCGGCGGTGGCGGGCGTGGGGGCGGGGCCTGGCCCGTGGGGGGCGGGGGGCGGGGCGGGGCGGGGGCGGTGTGGGCGGGGGCCACGTGCAGGCGGGACAGCGCCTCGGGCAGCGCGGGGGGAGGGGGAGGGGGAGCGAAGTGACCGGACAGAGCTGATTCTACTTCTCCTGCGGCGCTGATTATCTGTAAAGAATGTAGGAATGAATACATATAAAAACATTGATAAATGACCGTTGTACTAGACCACAATGTTGAAACAATTAAGCGTCATTTACGTTCCCAAACTTTAGTATAAACATACCAAAATTTGGTTAACCTTACCGTTCATAGCTTTGTGTCAAAAGATGCGCGGGCGCATTTCTCTTGGCCCCTTTGCGTGTGCACGTCACGACTCTAAGCAATTTTTTCCACAATAGGGATGTTTACTGACTAAAAAATATATGATTCTTATTAGTCCGTCTGTTAGATTATCGAAAAGACGAAAAATATTGGATACATATTTTTAGCATCTATTGTACATAAAATTGTGTCCAATATTTTTTGAAAATCTATCTGACGGACTTATTAGTTTTTTTTTTTGTTAACTATCCTATTACTATCGCACTATCTATAACTTGAGCCTGTAGTTCTTAACCAAACAAATTAAATACCAACCTCGGCGTTAGCAGATCGCCACGCTCCCGACTGTGCCCTATCACCTAAGGCTACGGCCTTAGCGCGATGCACAGCGGGCGGTATGGCCGCTTGTAAGCGTTGCTGAGCGGATGTCAGCGAGCGAGCGAACTCCGCGTCTTCTGTGTTGTCGCGTTCCGCTCCACCTACTAGGAGGACGCGGTTTGCTAACCTATAAGGGCAAAAAACATCATTATTTTAATGGAAAATATATACACCCTACTTATTAGTGTGCAAAAGATGTCCGAGTTTGGCTTGGTTTCCATTAAAACCGATGTTGGGATATAGTAATACACCAAGCCTAATTCTTTCAGCACACTCTTATTTTATTCATTGTGGGATGAACATTGGTCCTTCGAGCCGGATCGAGCATGTCAAACAATGAACGAGCAGAACCGAGAAATGGACAAGATTCCAATAATCACAGATGTGATTAGGCGATTCCCCTATGTCGCCTTTCTGCTTCGTTCTTCTGCGCTTTTTTACCCGACTGCAAGGAAAGGGTTATGTTTTTTAAGTTAAGTGTATTTTGCACTATATTCCGATTTTAATAAAGTTTTTAATAAAAAATGATAGTTAAGACATAGTATTAATAACTTTACTCTCTTCTATATAAAGTTCAAAACACAATGACTTGGAATGAAATTAAGTGTTACCTGGCGATAGCGGAAGTATTGTCGACCATCTTCTGTGAGTCGTTGTTGCGGATCGCATCCTCGCAGAGGTACGTGTGCTTCTGCATCAGTTCACCTGTAAGAGAAGACTAATTAGAATACCGACTAAGTATGCATTTATAGAGGAAAAATAAACTAGCACTGTATGCCTTCAAGAAGCAAGAAGTGGTTCTGGTAATTGTAACTTTTAATAATTGATCAACATTCATCCACGAATTACGGTATTATTAACTCACAAGTTGCCCTAAATAATTATGTAAGTCAAAGAAGAGTTTCTAGCAAAACTATACAGACTGCACACAATTATAAGTATTTATTTTTGTTTCTTATTGTTCAGACGCTCGATCGATAATATAATATAGTGTGTTAAATTAATTATAAAAAAATCTTAGCCTATATTGTCCCACAGGTGGGCAAAAGCCTTTCATATTCAGATGTAATCCACATCCTCTTTTCGGATTCTCGCTAGATAGGTAATCTCCTTACCAGCTGTCCTGACAAAGTCGAGAGGGTCTACGGCCTGGTCACACAAATCTCTGACACGAAGCACTGCGTCCGCGTACTGGTTCTTGAGGTTGTTGAAATGCTCTTCGGCTACCTGCAATTTGAACAATTTGTTAAGGAGTGGCTACTTGTAGTACCTAACTATGTAAAAAATAAATATAAAGATAATTATACCGGGTTATTTAAACACTGCAAAGTACTACCTGTTCTAGCGTGTGCTGAGTATCTGTTCCTGTTAGAACATTTTGACAACAGCGATATTCAGATTCCAGTAAGATATGACGTGAATACGCGACAAGCTAAATCGAAGTCATTTCAAGTGCCACGTAAAAATAACTTTTATGGCAGGCGTACCGCTTCCTTTACAATACCGAACTTACTAAACCATATACCTGTAGATATCAGAGACTCAATATATAATAAGAACGTAAAGCGTAAGCTGAAAGAATATTTAGCGCGTTGATCAAATCTCAGGCCATGGCATGCTAAGACAGACCCCGAGGTCTATTTGTGTGCTTTGTTTAAATATAAGTAATTTTTAAATAAATAAATACTAGAATATACAATAGGAGACAGTTAAAATTGTTCATGAAATATTATTATCGTCATTTCAGTCGAAACACTTCCACTGCTGGATATAACATTATCATCGGTCCACCTAGTGGGAGGTCTTCCAACGCAACGTCTTCCGGTTCGCGGTCGCCACTCCAGGGGGTCTAAAACGGCCACTTTGACAGATCATAATATGAATTGCGTTAAAAATCGTAAAATGGACCTTTCATTAGTAACTGCTTCTGTGCCTATTTAGGAAAATAGATCATAATAGGAAAATAATATGAATTGCATTAAAATTCGTAAAATGGTCACAGACGCAGTTACTATTATTAAAGGATCATTTTACGCTTTTTAACGCAATTCATATGATGATCTGCTAAAGTGGCCATTTTAGATACCCAGAACTTTCCGGCCCCATCGGCCATCCGTTCTGCGAGCAATGTGCCGCACTGCCATGTACGTTCAGCAATTTTTTGGGCTACAGTTCTCGTGCGGGATTGGCTTTTGTTCATGAAAAGTGGTTTGGGGGTATGAGGAACATGGTGTAAAGTTCCCCATCCCCCGTAGAAAAGGGAGGATCTTCCGACCAGACGAGTGTTGTGTCCGGTGGGCTAAGTGCCCGACAATGTAAGTCGGGATTTTCTATATAGGCTAATGTCGCGGATAATGTTCATAGCGCGATATAGGAATTTCGCCAATTAGTTCGCAGGTGTTGCGATAGATGTCGCTAGTCGCCACAGTGGAAAGTTATTCTGCAAGTTACCGTGTAATAGTTCTAAAAGAGGTTATTTTATAATCTTAAAGGACATAAACAAAAAATAAATAACTTGCCTTGCTGTCCGGATTGTAGAGCCTGATCTTGCCAGCCGCAATCAATTGTGGTGATAATTTTTCAACCTGTCAACAATGAAAGCACAGTTATTAATTCTAAAAATCTTTGTCTGTTAGATGAAGTGAAACATGTTACTTAAAAAAACCTTTGGAACTTGCGTGTCTGTCTGTCCGACCATCCCCCCCCCCCCCTTATATCCGAAACTACTGAGCCTAAAATTTTGAAAAAATATACAACACTTATAGATTGCAGAAAAACCTATAAGATGTCTATGGTGCTAAAATACAAGGAAAATTCTACAACAATAGTACGGAACCCTTCATGTGTAAGTCCGACTTGCACTTGGGCAGTTTTTTTCTTTACCTGCTGCGCATTATGTATGAGCTGGTCAGCAAGTCTCTTGTTATGTCCCACACCGGCTGCCACAACTCCCGCAGCGGCCACAGCTCGTTGACTGAACGCTCCCAGTACTGCTGCCTTGTCGTGGAAGTTGGGCTCGCGACCTGGAGTACCTGTGTGAACGTTTATACTAATTATTGTAAATTATAATAATAAGAAAATATCTAACTTACCGAGCCTACACGTTAATCCACGTTAAATCATCATCAAAATTCTCTCGCCCGTATCCCAATTCATTTACGTCGGCGCAACATGTCTTCTTCTTCCATACTTCTGTTTCTCCACGTTAAATGATAGTGATAATAATAAATCAGTTTCTGAAGTCGGTGACTTTTATTTGTTTGATTTAATTTTTTTGCCACCGACTTCTGAAACTGATTTTTCTTCTAAAGTTTATTTTTCTCTTTTTTGTGTTTTTTTTTTTAAGTCGGTTTTATTTTTTGTTAAAAAGTTTTTATTTTTCACTTTTTAGTGGTTCACATGTTCATGGGTCATAATGTGGACAAGGTAGTTTTTTTTGAGTTTTGTTGATTTTTCAAAAACCGCTAGTCCGATTTCGATTAAAAAAATTATCGGACCATTTGGGAAGTATACCCTTTTCCAACAAAAAAAGAATTTTTCAATTCGGTTAGCAAGTGACGGAGTTATGCCCGAACAAACATAAAAAAAAACATCTTAATTGAGAACCTCCTTCTTTTTTTAGAAGTCGGTTAATAAATGATGTTAATTTGCAAATAGGTTTTCACAAACACTTTTACAAGTCACTCTTTTAAAACTAGATGGCGTCGGTGTTTTGTACCTGACTACTCTGAAAAGAAACAGGCGAAACAAACTCAGAGGTAACAAAACATCTGTGTTCAAAATTTCATCCAAATCCGTTTACAAAGTTTTTGAGTGAAAGAGAAATAAACATTTCTCCATCTATCCATCCTTACTTCTTGGAGATAATGGTACATGAACATTGAACAGTAACACAAACATATGAAAACAAAGTCCTTACCCGGCGGCGCGTTAACAGCATCAGTAAAGTGTCTGAGCGGAGCAGCCACGTCTATGAACTCCTCCACCACTCGGTTGACTACGGCGCGTTCAGTGGCTCGCTTTAACTCGTGCAGTTTGTCTGTCAGCTCCCTGAAACAAGTCGTGATGATATAACAAATTGTTCAGTCATCTGCTAAATTGCATGGATACTTTGGTGTCTATTTTCCTGTGAACGTTTATAGTCGTTAACTCGTTTACGTTAGGTAGCGTCGTTTCTCACTTCACACGATTTTAATTCTGAATTGTCCATACATTTTTGCAAGTAACTAACTGTAAGCATATAGCACTTCACCATCGACTCTTAAGGTAGCCTGCGAAATATATTATTTTACGTTTTTTAGCAATTTTCAAGTAACAAAATATTATGATTAACGACCGTAACACGTATAAGTTTGCTTCCAGTTTAGTTAGGTTGCAGCTGCCACAGGTATAATTACTGTACTGATATTATCACGTACCTAGTGATAGCTCTCGCCTCCTCGCTGTCTCCCTTCCCGCTGGCACACAAGTCAGCCAACTTGTCGGACAGACGTTGTACTTCGGAACACAGCTGGAGAACTTCAGCCTTCTCCCGACCTTGGAGCCCATCAGCGATCTGTAACAACACCAAATTTTACGTCATCATCATTCATCATTTCAGCCGAAAGACGTCCACTGCTGGACATAGGCCTACCCTAGGCAAATATTAAACCCTACGCTAAAAAGTCACACCTGCTGAGCCTTTGAAATCCCCATTTTCCAAATATGTTAGAATCGATTTCCAATTCAATCGGATGCTGAAACCAGTATTTTCCTTGGTGCGACTGCTTAACTGGCCTCTACATCCTGACCACTAAGCAATAACCAGATCTCCTCATCCAGGTCCTCTGGTCAGACAGGTCATCACGCATCGTCACCACATTCACCATCATCATTTATCATTTCAGCCAAAAGACGTCCACTGCTGGACATAGGCCTCCCCTAAGTGTCGCCACATTGACCGTTCCAGTGCGTCTCGCATCCAGCGGATCCCCGCAACCTTCACCAGCTGCACGGTCCACCTAGTGGGAGGCCTACCAGTTTTACCTGGGCATCAAAATGGGCAACTGTTTGATTTATATTTATTTTAAAAGTGCTTTACTCACCCTTTGACCTTGAGAGACGATGCTATTGATGGCTTTCTGACCTTCGATCCTAGTGACCGGATCCGAAGCCGGGTGCAACAGCCATTTGTGAGCTGTCTCCAATCTAGTGAAACAAGATACTTGTATCATTTATCAATTCTATTGTACGAAAAGAGACCTTTCCCCTAGCCCTAGACTCTTCTTCTACTCTTGAATCGGTACAAAATAACCGTAAATCTATATAATATGTTTGTATATGTATGTTTATATATTAAAGATATTTATTCATAATATTAGTGTTTATTTTTATTTGTGTATATATGTTTATCTAATAAATAAAAAGAGAAGTCCTGACTGACTGACTGACTCATCAACGCCCAGCCCAAACCCTTGGACCTAGAAAGCTGAAATTTTGCACAGAGGTTCCCTTTATAATGTAGACAAGGGATAAGGAAGGATTTTTCGAAATTCAACCCCTAAGGGAGTTAAATAGGGGTAGGGTAGGGATAAATAGGGGATGAAAGTTGAAAAGTGGAAAATCGTCATTTTCACGCGGGCGAAGCCGCTGGCAAAAGCTAGTTTTAAATGCTTTTGTTAGTAACTCAAACAAAAATTTTCCTGTTTGTCTTTTCTACACACTGTGTCTACGTGTCTAATCCAACTTTCCTCTCGCAGGTCTCCTGGAAGAAATTTCATATGAAATAAGCAGTACCTTTGTGCTCTTCTATTTTTTTATGTTTTTATCCTTTTTTGTATTTTGTGTGTACAGTCAACAGCAAAAGTAGATGATCAAAATCAGAAATTCAATACTAATATATGGCAGATCACGAATACATGGCAGTTGTACTAGTAGTCAATGTTTGGCATAATTTACATTCACATACTTTGGAATCACTTCGACGCCACACAGTTCTGACGCGAACTCCGTTCATTACTATTGAATTTCTGATTTTGATCATCTACTTTTGCTGTTGACTGTACATAAATAAAAAAATCTACACATTATAACTTGAAAGCCCCAAATTATACAGTTATCCTGGTATCTATAGTAACCTTGAGTTTAAATAATTAAAGCAACATTTTTTATAGAACTTACTCTAAGTGAAAACCTTCAAAAAGAAAGCAAAGCCTAAATTCTAACTGTTTTTGCTTTTACTCAAGTAATCACTTTTACTTGTTTAAAGATTCGGGTGTTAGTCTGTATCTTGAAGCTCTGTACTAATAGATTGCACGTCTATCGCAACATTTAATATGACAGCAACTTTTACTTAAAAATGACGTTTTGCTAAATAGATATTCTGCTATACAGACCATCTGATAGTTGGACGTTTTGCTACATGGACATTTTGCTAAGTAGACTTACTGCTCATTAGACATTTTGCGCTGTTGGACCTTTTGCTACTTACACCTTCTGATCAGGAGGCGTAGCAAGCCTTAAGGGCTATTTTCGCAGTATAATGTCCGCCTTCCGTAATGAGCGGAAACTGAGCTGATGTTCTGAGCGGACCGGAGTAATATAGTAGTCCGCTCATTCACAGTGGAAGCACTTCTATGAAAAAAGCCGTTGCTCGCAGTGGAAGGCGGACATAATGAAGGGAATCTCACCTAGCTTGCATAGTCTTCCCGCCCTGCTTCTCAGCCGCCCTCACACCCTCGTTGACGATCACATCCAGCTCGTTGATCTGGTGACGCAGGTCTGATGCCAAGTTTTGTGCCTACACCAATATAAATGAAAACTTTAGTTATGACTTAGCTGACGAGTAATAAAGAAGTATGGTAAGTATAGAAGAAGCCATGCTGCACCGACCACAAAATTGGTATACAGTTAATCCTATCAAAGGATTTTCCATTGGAAATCCTACAATTCATTATAGTACATTGTTCACCGAGAGAAGAAAGTGACCGATTACCGTCGAGGGTGTCGTTTAAAGCCCGAAGCCGTAGGCAAGGGCTTTAAAACACCCGAGATCGGGAATCGCACTTTCTCTCGAGTGATACATAGTGCTTTATACTACACCTACGAGGAAAATAAAAATAGTACATTGTTACCTTAGGGGTGAAAGTAAGGGGGGGGGGGGTAAGTAGTCTTTAACCCGAGGTAAACACTGTGCTTTTCATTACGAATACAAGGAAAGTTGATGGGAATAGGCTTGCGCCCAATTACCTAAATCGAAAGAAAGAAGAAATAAAAAGTATTAATTGGTTTCACACAGGACAACACAAATTGACAAAAAAATATAAAAGTAAACATAAGAGAAACACTTCGGTGGGTGGCAATAGGCTTGCTCCTAATTGCATCGGTTGATGGCAATAGGCGTGCTCCTAATAACATCGGCTGATGGCAATAGGTTTGCTCCCAATTACAACAAATAATTTGACAGCTGTCAGTAGAAAGCGATTCTCCCTAGGGCTGAAAAGTAGTACTTTCAACCCGCTCCGCAGGCATGTTCTGACCTACTTTCAGAGTATGAGTAATGAAAACTAAATTCTAATTCAAATTGAAAATTTGCACCAATGGCGTCTGCAATTGTCACATGTTCTTTTTTCAAATTGTAATCTGAGCGGGAGAGAAAAGTGTATGAAAATCCATTCTCTCCCGCTGAGATGCGTTTTCTCCCCGCATATTTGTTCGATATGCAATGACGTACTTTCTACCGTAAATTTGATAAAGTATCAAGGTACTTTCCAAGCAGGTGTAGTATAATAGTACATTGTTCACCGAGAGAAGAAAGTGACCGATTACCGTCGAGGGTGTCGTTTAAAGCCCGAAGCCGTAGGCAAGGGCTTTAAAACACCCGAGATCGGGAATCGCACTTTCTCTCGAGTGATACATAGTGCTTTATACTACACCTACGAAGAAAATAAAAAACTAAATTAAAATTCTAATTCAAATTCAAAATGGCGCCAATGGCGTCTGCAATTGTCACATGTTCTTTTTTTCAAATTATTGTAATCTGAGCGGGAGAGAAAAGTGTATGAAAATCCATTCTCTCCCGCTCAGATGCGTTTTCTCCCCGCATATTTGTTCGATATGCAATGACGTACTTTCTACCGTAAATTTGATAAAGTATCAAGGTACTTTCCAAGCAGGTGTAGTATAAATTACATTTGTCGATTCAATAAGAATGATGGTAGTTATGAACGTGAAAAAAATGTCGTGAGGAAAGTTTTATGTGTGAATGTGAAATGGTTCTAAGAGTAGAGGAAGACTAAAGAAACGATGGAATGTGTGAAGGATGATATGGTTAGTGCATGTTTACGTACAGGCGGGGCGTCGCGCGGCGCGTGCTGCGTTTTTAATTCAAACACATGGAGATGTATGAAAAAGTTAACAATTTCAAACGTCAATTTTACGAGACGTGATTTTTCGCTCGTTAGTTTAAAATGCAGCGTTTGTTACGGTGGACCCGTCTCTCAGTAAATTAATATAAAAGCACGAGACGAGCCTCCTGCACGCGCCGCGCGACGCCCCGCGTCTCCGTAAACGAGCCCTTAGAAAGGAGGTGCCTGATGAGATGACGAGAAATAGAGAAGACAGGCGTGCATTGACTTCTTTTCTCCATGATTATCTGATTCTTACTCTTATTTGATTGTGGTTTGATTGTTTATTGATTGTGTGGAATTAAAAAAGCTTTATTAAAAGATAAACTGCGCCAACTTTAAAAAAAATGGAATAACGACTGTGATTCCATACAATGTGGAAAAGCGATAGACGCAGAAAAACTATACATATTAATTTGATAATACAAGCGGTATATAATATTTTTAGAAATTTATTTTTACGATTT
Source organism: Diarsia mendica (assembly GCA_949316265.1). NCBI lineage: Eukaryota > Metazoa > Arthropoda > Insecta > Lepidoptera > Noctuidae > Diarsia > Diarsia mendica. The sequence goes on along the minus strand of OX438912.1, from coordinate 14,780,646 downwards.
CCTTTGGCTAAGAACTTTATTTATCTAAGATCTAGGAGAAAAATAAAGGTATCACTGGTATCATGTACCTTGGGTTCTCTGCCGTGTCCGTATTGTCGCTCATCGCAGAGATGGTCTGCGTTAACACCGCCAGATCTGAGGAATTCAATAATTTGTTATTTAATTAGATAGTTAATTGTAAGAGACACTCGGTTCGATAAAGAGTGGCCGCTGACGCTACAGTAAATGATTTGAAGTAAACTTTAAAATAGCTTAACCATGATCGCTATGGAGTGATGCTTTTTCTGTATGATACAGTATAATAGACTACTAACCAAAAAAACCTATAGTCTATACCTTGAAATAGACAATAAGTTCAGTTTTTTTAACAATTATTTCACCAGCTTCATCAGGAACAGTTACTACCTGGCTATAGACTACCTAAAAACTACACAGCTGGTTGTGCCGTGAGGAAGGATCTCACAATATCATTCTTGACTACACAACTAGTTGTGACTTCTCGTTGCAATAATAAAAGAAATTGACCTGTCGGCGCTTCCGCTTTTCTAGACTGTCAATTGACATCCTGTACAAATTTAATTCCAAAAACGAAAACCGAGCGCTGGTGTGGCGGCCATTTTGTAAAAACGATCAGTTCACTTTGGAGCGTGGTCGAGTGCGCACGCAACCACGTGCTCGGTGGACGTTATATTTTAGTCTAAGTGTACTTTAGCTTAGATAGTTATTTTGTGAGACATTTGGTTTAATTATTGAGAATTATAAGTGCAGTGATTGTGACAATTGTGATTTTATTGAAATACCGCCTCCATACCCGATAATCCAGGCCTACCTGAACATGGAGAATACACTTGATGAAGGTCGAAAGACTTCAGACCTATATTGACCTAGGAGTGTTGATAAACTTCAAGCATATAATATAGTATTTACCTAGCAATCCGTCTAGCAGCATCAGCAGGTTGCGGCGCCAGATGTTCGGTGGCAGTCTGCGCTGACGTCAGTACACTACGTAACGCACGCTCGCCGTAACCGTTGCGTTGTGCGTCAGAGTCCTGTAACGAATATGAAAACTTAGTTTATATCAAATCAAAAAAAATCAAATCAAATCATTTATTACTTTGCAAACATGGGTAATAGGTACATAGATGTTCATTTAACAATTTGTCAAAAGTAAAATGTTACCTCAAATCACTGATGTGTAACTTTCATCAATTACTTAACAATAAAAGACTACTTATTGTCTTTAGTATTACTGCTATTCCGGAGGTCGTGGGTTCGATTCCCACCCAGGACAAATGTTTGTGTGATGAGCACGATCATTTGTTCTGTGTCTGGGTGTAATTTAACTATAATATGTATGTATTTAGAAATATATAAGTATGTTTATCAGTTGTCTAGTACCCATAATACAAGCTCTGCTTAGCTTGGGACTAGATGGCGTTGTGTGATAGTTGTGGAATATTATTATTATTCTTATTTTATTATTAAATGCCTTCATTTGAGAGGACCAACTTTAACTTACCCGCTTGGCACAGTAAACCTAACAACATCTAAGTTAGTCTTCTTCTTTTCGTGTCGACTTTAGTAAAAACGTAATGTGAAATACAGATCAGAAACTTGATACAATATTGTCAAAAAGCGACAGAAATGAACAATGAATTGTTTTGTATATTTCAGTTTTTCCTAAAACAATATATATAATACTGTAGCCTAATAACTAGTTCCCATGTCAGTTTAGAAAGTTATAACTACACTCACATTAAGGAACTCGTGTGCAGCGCCCATCTTGGCGTGTATCTGTTGCTGCAACGCCTTCAGTACCGCTACGTTGTCCTTCTCACCGCCGTCCTCCACGTATGACGTCAGTTGTAACACGCTGGAAAACATTAATAACAAAATGTACTTACAATTCGTCATTTATTTATTTATTTTATCAAGACACCATTACTGCAGTCTGTCAAATTTTCAACTTTATCGCTTTTAATAAATTTTCAACTTTATCGCTAATACATAAGGTTCAAGATTAATTTGGGGAAAATAATTTGACTGATTCGAGAATCTTGAGGCGCTGGCGTCTGAACACACAAGAGAGAACATAAGGAAACATGGTAACAAAACGTAGAGTACAAAAGCACAGCTTATTTTAAAAAATCATCATTCATTTTCATTTTTATCATGTCTTCCCAACTATCGAATGCAAACCCTTTTGGGGGGGGGGAGGAGGAAATCATCAAATAACCCCTCCCGCTATTGGGCAGAGCGCTACGGAGTGACAGACTTCTACTGACTAAAAACCACCAATGTTCCTTCTTAGCCCTTTATGTCGGGGCCGCGGTATCTCTAGCGAACAACCAGCAGCTCAAACGGGATCGAATACAAACCCCCATGGTCGGTTTTCAGTTTAACCGGATGCAGTTGAATACCATTTTTTTACATGATTCGTGGCTAAATAAAAACAACCGCGTTAGGTTAATCTTCAACAGATAATGAGGCTTACATGTCTGCCTAGGGTATTGTCATGTCAACTAACCGAATGATCTCATGTATTTCGTCCGCCATTCTCTGCGCTAGATAGTTTCTGTTTTCCGCTGCTTCTTCCATACCTTTGCCTCCTGCAATCAAAATTGTATAAATCAGGATTAAACGAAAGGCCTTTAGGAGAGTAAATTGGTGAAGTCATCTCTGCTAGACTTCAAAATCTCTCAGTTATAATACTCGATAAAAAAATACCTACATCATATTTGAAATGATCTTCTAAGTTGTGCATTAAAACAACACAGTATCTTAATTGTAAAATCACGTATATCAGCGAAAGTAGTCTGTCCTATTGCCTGGATGACGACAATAGGGTCGCGTCGCATCTATGAGACTACAACATTACTATTGACATGTGGGTGTACTACAGGTACTCGTCTACCTAACCCTTCCCTTTTTGGCGCAGCCGTGAGGCACACAGCACATAGGTACCTACTATGTATTTCCATTTTTGTATTTTTTTTTATTTATTGTGTGTGTGCTTGATGTACTGACGTCAAATAAACATTTTTTCTTCTTTCCTTCTGGTATTTCACGCAATGTATAATTTCTTGTGGTGAGCGGTGGGGGTAAGTCTGATGGAACAGCTTACCTTCAGTGAGGATGTGGATGTAGATCTTCATGGAGCATATGAGCACGGGCGCCAGTTGTTTGACGCTCTCGAGGCAGCGGTTCAGGGTGTCTGCGTGCGGTGGATGGGTCAGCTCGGCTGCTCTAGCTGCCACCTAAGGATGACAATGCGTTAGTTCGTAAAGTTTGCAGAGAAGAAAGACAGTACCGATAAGAAAGCAGTTCCTGGAACCTCTATGCGTTCTTAAGTCCTAGTAATTTTGGCCTTTTCACTATCATGTTGGGGTCACTTTTCAGTATTACTGCATAAACATAGCTTATAATGTCCATACTGCTGGAAGACAGGCGATCTCTCTATGAGCTGGAATGGGCACCGCTGCTCTACAACTGAAGATGTAACAACCATTATTAAACATGGAGCGACTGCATATCTACTGTGAAGGAAAACATCGTGAGTAAACATGTCTAAGAAGCAAAAAATTCGAAGACATGTGTGACATCGTGGATGACGTGACGTGGTGAATATATATAGCCCATCCCTCTCCTAGAGAGGAGGCCTGAGTCCCTGCAGTGGGAACATTATATGCTAATGATCTGGCCTTGACAACCGAGTTACGGCTTAACAGGATACTCCTTGATAATTATCACACTTTTCGTACTTCTGACTACCCTCCACACCTATCAAACATCTTCAAATAACAGCTAGGATCAACGATTTGACGCACTAGCCACGTTAATACACTGCATCTTCGATCAGTACAGGCATAATAGAATATATTCATAGTGCTTACCTCTCTGGCAGCCCTGGAGAGTGCAGGTGAGATGTCTCTAAGGAACTGCACCAAGTCCTCCATGGTGTCGATGACCTCCGCCACGCCTAGGTAGTCTAGCACCTGAAATACAAACACGCATAATGTTAAATCAAAGTTTTTAAAAGAGTATAAATATTTCTAGGCTTCTTTTGGGTTAGCTCGTTCCATCGTCGACCTCATCTCTGCCCTTAAGACAAGATTGAGGTTAAGAGTAGGCCCATTTAAGTAAAAAAAAAAGAGTAAACATGTAGTTTCTGGCCAATTCTTCACCATTGATTCGAACTGTTCACCTAATTTCTGCGATTAAAATTAATATAAATCTACTTGTTGAGAGCTTAATTTAACTTTTAATCGTTCGGGAGACTCTTCGAAAATAACATAGCGACATGCTACTGTCAAACTAGAGTAGTCTTTCAAGCCTGAGTTAGTACGAGTATATTTACTTTAAATAACTTTCTAAATCCCAAGTAAATACGAACTGGAGACATTTCTATAATTTTCCCATTGTTTTTTCCTTATAAAACCGCAACATTCATTACCTATATTTCTCACGGCGCAAACAATGCGTCTTCACTCATCCACTTACTTCAAGTTATTATATAATAACGAATAGAAATTGCTACTTTCGTTTTCTTTCACACAGAAATCTATCTATATAAATAAAAAGAGAAGTCCTGACTGACTCATCAACGCCCAGCCCAAACGCTTGGACCTAGAAAGCTGAAATTTTGCACAGAGGTTCCCTTTATAATGTAGACAAGGAATAAGGAAGGATTTTTCGAAATTCAACCCCTAAGGGAGTTAAATAGGGGATGAAAGTTTGTATGGAAAATCGTAATTTTCACGCGGGCGAAGCCGCTGGCAAAAGCTAGTATAAAAATAATTGCAATTTATACAAGTGTCATGTGACAAAGTGTCAACATCAATTTAGTGAGTTAAATTAATTTATATTTTAATTAATTGCTGTCTGTCGCGATGGGCATGCGATGATGTGGATGACTAAATATCTTTCAAATATAATTCTGCTACATAAATCCTCGAGTCATATAATTACGACGAACTAGACACTGAATTATAAATGAAGATAGCAATTATGTCCACTGAAATTATATTTTACTGAAAAGTTTTGTTTATAAGCTCAGTTTTTCTGCGCATTATACGCACTTTGGACATGGAGTTGCGGACACCAGACCCATTATACATAACAATACAATCTCAGAATTTTCATATCATCAAAATCCTCACAAAATTACAGTATCTATCAATAGCCTAAACTACAGAATAACAAGAAACCAAATACCTTTTTACACTCCTTCACAATCTTCCGGACCTCAGACTCGTCGAAGCACAGCAGTAAAGCGGAAGTCCCCTGCAGGATCCCCCTGGAGCCTTCAATCAGCTTCTTCCTACAAACAACACTGAGTTTCAGCTCTTTAACAGAGGCATGGTCAGACTCGAAGGTGAACAGACTAGCGTCGATAGACATTGACATCGTGGCCAAGTATGGAACCTCCGGGCTTTCCGTACCTAGCATGATGGAAACGGAAAAATACTATATTTACTAATATTACAAATGGTATTGGTCGGTCTCTCTGTTCGTCTGTCTGTCTGTCATATGTATTACACAAATGTCAGTAACTTGCAGAAAAGCATGCATAACACACACATAACATCACCCCTCGAAGGGCTTGGCAGAGGTGTACCCAATTATAGTACACCCACATTTCGCCACTACTGTTTAAGATCCATGTAATAGGGGGTGAGTCTATTGCCCTCAACCGGGCACAAATTCAGACTCCGGGGCTGTCATTGAGAAAAAAAATCCAGATGGAGAATCCCAATAAAACTTTGCCCACCCCGGAAATCGAACCCAGTGACTCATACTTAGCAGTAGCGCTTGCAACCACTCGATCAACTTCGACTTTCCATAGGGTAAATTCCGATTTCAAACCGGGTGAAACCGCGGACAAAAGTTAGCTGAAAAATTTTTTAAATTTTCTCGAACAAACGATCTCTTAAGCTGTTATTAGTTTTGCAACAGCTGCGGAAGCTTTGTTTATTTTAGCGATATATTTATGACGAACATTCCGCAGCGGAAACTTACAGTATTGGATAGTGTGCTCTATAGTCAGTAATTTAAATATTCTCTTTAGATTAAATCTGTATTTCTATAAATGGCTAAGAGGGCTATAAAATCTGTGTAATAACCTCCGGTGTCGTATAAGATCTAATACGATCGAAGTCGTTCATAAAGAGTCATTGCAACTTTTGCAACCCTATTTACTTCTAAGACTCTAAGAAGTAAATACTATCGCTCCTCCAGTTGCGATTTAGGCGGACAACTGACTGGGACAGGAATTAGGAGGTTAGCACATACAAAGACAGGCTTATATGTACTCAGCAGTATATGAAGTTGCAATGACTCTTTAAGACTTAGACTTTCAGGAATCTCTTAGTACCAGTCACAGAGTCTGGATTTGTGCCCGGTTGGTGGCAATAGGCTCAGCTCCTCCTATTACTTAATAAATAACTGACAAAATGTGGGTCTACTATTAAGTACACCTCTGCCCATATGCCTAACCTTCAGGGATTAGGCAACCAGTTTTAGGCCCGGTCCGGTCACCAAAGCAAAGACGAGTAGAACGGAAAGGAGACTTGCTGCGCGAAAAGACACGCGATGTGGAATTCACCCAATGAGATTGGTCCATTCCCTTATGTGGAAATCGGGTTTAACTCTACATGGCATCACTATCACGCCTATCCTAAAGCTCTATTACTCCTACAATAAAGATCATAATACCTTGCAGGTCCTGAATACGGGTCAGATCGCAGCATGTCGGAGGCCTGTTGTAGAAGGGTGGCTGCTGTCTCCACGCGGTGTAGCGCACCTGGCATATCGTGCCTGAGGACTGAGTCTTCCGAAGACTCGATGGTTTCGTGGCCGACCTGGGAATTTAGATAAGGTGTTAAGGTTTCTTTAAAGAGGAAAGCTATCAGTTTCTTATGTTCTCAATGCTGTTTCATAGGCAGTGATAGCATAGTGATTCGTCAGACCGTCAAGTCAAAGGTATCGAGTTCGAACCCATGACACGTGCATCTGATTTTTTGGATTGATGTGCGTATTGTATAATCATCACTTGCTTCAGTGAAAGAAAACATCATAATACAACCAGCATGTCTGAGAGGTTTTGTTCGACGTCATCCACGTCATCTATAGTCACTGGCATAAAAATTCTTTCACCAGATTAGGCATTAAGCACACGAAAAAGAAAGAAGAGGAAGTGTCGATCCCGAAATACCGATGAAATACTTCTAAACTTCTTAAGGTACAATTCTGATGGCACCCGCAGACTGCACAGGTTTAAAATATTAATGCCATTTTCACGGGGCAATATTCAAAACCGTTTTCATAGTTTTGTAGAAACTAGTCGAGTCTTATTGGTCTGTCATAGCGTTTGCCATTGCATTCTGAATTGTACCTTTACTAAAGTTTTCTCTTTCAGCTTTAACTAGGAAGATTAACCGTCTTTAAAAACAATAACAAGACAAGTGTGACTCACCTTGACCAGATTGTTGACGGCAAGGGACACGGCTTGCACCGGCCTCGCCAGGTCAGGCATAGCGTTGCCATCTTCTGCTTCTTCATGGAGGATCACGAGTCGAGAAACCTGAGGACAAGGGAGTATAGGGTTAAAGATGTAATACAACAGTAATCACGGTGCGGTGTAATTACAATTTAAACAACATCCTGTTAAATTGATGAGCGCAGTTTTTGGTCGGTACAGTACACCTATTTTTGGGTTGGCATGAAATCGTACAGTCGAGTGGAAAAATTGAATGTCATATTATGATAGGTATACCAAAAGAAGCCGTTTGTATTCGCTTGAATTGATCCGAGCGTCCAAGCCAATCCGAATAAATTAAAATTCACGAAATCGACGAATAAAATACAAATAAGATTATAATTACTTCGGGTCACCAGGGTTTTTAAAAAAAGTCGCCGAATCGCATATTGCTTACCCAAACAAAGTATTAAACCCTAATCACCTCCTCCGTTACCTTTTGCTAGACGCACGATTCTGGGGTATCACATTTTACTTAAAAATCATTTACAGTAACCAGGTAAGTCCTACTTAATTAGAAAAATGTATTTTGAAATTATACAAATTACACGATGTCGCATGTTTACCAAACCATCTCAATATTTCTTGACATTTTATTCCGCTCCTTGAAGCTTCATAAATTATGAAATGCCACTTCGTTTCAAGTTTGAACTTTAAAGTCGTAAACGTACAAGTATACAAATAAATGATACATATTATTATAGCGATACTAGTAATTTCCGATCGTAGGAAGTTTCGCTCTCTAGGTATAGAGCCTGCATAACGATTTTTTTTTTAAATATCGTAAATGGTACCGGTGAAATGAAATGATACGAGTGTAACTTGATTACTTGACAATTATGTCATTTGGTCATTGGTCAAAGGATCATGATTAGTAGTTTGTTTATTTCTTCTGATATTATGTCTCTACGCTTTTGTTTCTTAAATCTCTTTGTTCAAAGTTAACTCCAATTACCTTTACCCTGCCTTTATCTTATCCCAACTATGCATAATTACGGCGCATAAAGTCCCGTAGGTACCGCAGAAAGTTCGAGAGCAAACAATGCCTGGTACACGGCGGCTTATCTGCAACTTTCACTGACACAACGCCTGTTGTTCGCTCACATTCTCCGGAGATAAGCATGCCTTTGTGCGCGGTATGGTATGCAAGTTATTTGGTGCACGTGACGATAAAGGGTTTTTGAAAATGTGTTGTAACTTTGAAAGCATATTTATTAAATGTTGAAATAAATATATTAGGAAACATTTTAGTTTACTTCGATTGAAGATCCAAAGCACATCCGTTCGAGCAAAGCAGCCTCCAAATTAAAATGATTTAGGCAGGCCACATCTGCCACATGTCGCATCAAAATTGAGCCAAAGTGGCCACGCGATAGGCTCAGAAATAGATGGTGTGACGGGTCCAGACTCTTACCAAAACGACTAGACCCATATTGGGGCCAAACGGCTAAAGCCAGACATGAAAGAGTGGAGGGAGGCCTTTGACCTACAGTGGGACGGGACATCAGACTCGAATTTTTGTTAAATATTGAGCAATTTAGCAAGAATTCAGCCTACTTATTACGTGGAGTTTCAGCTAACTCCTTATCACCATCCCCAGGTGGCTGAAATTCATCATCATCATCCTATAATGTTCCCATTGCAGGGACTTAGGCCTGCTCTCTAGGAGAGGGATAGGCTATCATGTCTTTGAAATTTTTGGTTCTAAGACATGGCTGTTTCCTTACGATGGCTGAAATTACTGTAACCCAAATTATTATTAAGAACTTCTTTTTCTTCCAACACAGCCAGGAAACAATAATTTATTAATTTGCTGTGCTCTAGGATGATCTTTGAATGGTAATGCCGAAGTGGCAATAAATTCTTGACGCCACATAATGGATAGCCCACGCTGACACGCTCCCATACCGCGAACAATGCCAAATCTTCATTACTAGACGGACACATCATCAATCTGAACTGATCCTTATCAATTTTCAACAGACTTCCGAATCCATTCAGCCATTAAAATATATAATATAAAAAATCTGTATTGTAACTCCTTGAAAGGTATAAGTAATACAATCAAAGAGGCGACAGTTTCTGCCTATGGAATGGAGCACCCACTCTTTTCAATTATAAAGCTCCAAAACATTACTAAAATATTCAGTCAGGTCCACCATTGGACAACTTTCTCTATCTCTTCTCCAAACTTTCAATACCCAATGCTGAGTGTAGGTCTCTTCCAAATCTCTCCACTTTAAGTGGTTTTTGTCTGGGTTATTCAGCCATTACTTTACAATGCACAATGAGATCGTCTGTCCACCTACCTAGTTGGTGGACGCTAGTAGTTATTTGACAAATAATAATAATTAATCATAACTATTCCTTTTTAGGGTTCCGTAGTCAACTAGGAACCCTTATAGTTTCGCCATGTCTGTCTGTCCGTCTGTCCGTCCACGCTTAATCTCTGTGACCGTTAGCACTAGAAAGCTGAAATTTGGTACCAATATGTGTCAATCACGCCGACAAAGTGGTAAAATAAAAATTGGAAAGAAATGTTTAATTAGGGTAGCCCCCCTATAATATGTAAAGTGGGAAGTGTTTTTTTTTTTAATTTCAACCCTAACGTGTGATATATTGTTGGAAAGGTATTTAAAAATGAATAGGGGTTTACCAAAATCATTTTTTGATAATGTCAATAATTTCGGAAATAATCGCTCGAAAGAAAAAAACAATGTGTGTCCCCCCCCCCCCCCCCCCCTCTAACTTTTGAGCCATAAATTTAGAAAATATGAAAAAAAAACTGAAAGTAGAACTTTATAAGGACTTTCTAGGAAAATTGCAATCCCTAGATGCGGATGTCTAAACTGATGCCGACTGATGCGGAAGCTCCGCAATTGCGGATGCGAATGCGGATATTCGAATCGCAACATCCCATTTTGAAAGTGAAAAAAAAAATTAAAAATATGTCGCAGATTCAACACCGAGGCACAATATTTAGAGTTGACAATTTAGAATAACGCCATCTATCATCGTTTTTCGGATCTATCATCGTTAAAGTCGGAAACGTCAAGCAGTGAGCTTGGGTGAGGTCGATACAGAGCGTGGCAGGTCTGGTTTGTCAGTTTTCGGTTGACAGATGACAGCTGTCAGTTGTCATATGTCAAATGTCAGTTGTGAGTGGTCGGTTGACGTTGACGTTAGACGCATTTGACTTGAGGGACGTCACTTTTTGGTGAGACACGAGTGCGAACGGTTGTGCTGCCTGCTGTATCGAACTTACCGCGTTTCCGTACTTTAATCCATTTCCATCGGCTTGATCGTTTGAGATTTTGTTAATTTGTTATCGGAAGTGAATAAATAGGCGGTTGTAATCAGTGTTGAGACTATTATTTCGTACCTCCGCCATGCCGAACTTGGACTCAGACAACGATGAACCCGAAATAGTTGAGCTACCGTCGTCATCAGAAGTGGGATGTAACTCTAACGCCCACATAGTGTAAGTGACAGTGCTAGACCGAAAAAGTGTAAAGACAATGCGCGTGCGTCTGAAAGTGACATAGAAACGGAAATGTGGTGTTTTATGTTCGAGCAGCTAAACAAAAACTTTATGGCTATTGTGCAAGCAATGAAGACACCTTTTGCGAGTACTGATATTCGCCTACCGCATTTTGACTCTGAAAAACGGAATATTGTCCCGCGTGCTTGATTGGCAACAGCCGACATGTGTGTTATCGATGATATGGGAGAAACGGGACGAACGGGAGTCACACATCCACTGTAGGTGCGTCGTAAGTCGGCACCTCCGTCGCTGGTTGTCCTCCGCTGGGCCTCCTTCGGGTAACCGTTGGTCTCACCTGGTGGGGATGGACCGCCGGGGTGCTGTGAAGACAGCAGCGCCGTGCAACCGGCGCTGTGGCGTGCCTACAGACAGGGGACGCAGCGAATTCCACGAGACTCATGGGAGAAGTTTCGTCATGGCGGTCGTCCATATCTTGTCCTGGCATGAAATGGAGCGATTTTAAGGAGCTGTTTATAGTCTGGAGTGCCCCGTATGGTGATGACGATCGCGAAGACCCTGATGCGACATCAGAACCGGGATTCACTCGAGCTGAAGAAAATACGAAGAATGGTGCGATGACGTCACGCACGGTGCGCTGAGAATTTACTTCGGCAGCGGCGCCGGCGGCGCGGCGGCGGGACGCGGCTTGGCGGCGCGCGGTTGGCAGCGCGGTGGCGCGGCAGGCTGGCCAAGCAGTGCCTGCAGCCTGCAGCAGAGGCAAATAGCGAGCGACGTGTTGAAGTTTGCTATGTGAGCAATCCCAGCGGTGTGCTGATGAATATCTGGTGAGTCGTATCCATTTTACTATGATTCTGGTGCCGAATGCTCTCTGATCAAAAATGTTTCGTTACAGTTCAGTGGCAAGCGTGTAAATAACATTGTAAATTGACCCGGAATAGGTCATGATAGTTTGTACTTCACAATTATTTACTGAGGTTATGATTATCGATTTACTATTAGAGATTTTATTTCATGTTGTACCGGATAGTTGTTTTAAAAAATTATATTTTAATTGGCGTTGAGAATTTACAACAAGGATTTAATGTTAGTTAGATGTGTGATAGTGTTGTTTTTGTGTCGTGAAAAGGTTGTTAGGTTATGTGATGTTTCAAATAAGCTCAAGAATGCTTCTAATATTCAAATTGATTTCAATACAGTTGATACAGATGTTCCGATAGAATTTCGTTCCCAATTAATTAATCTATTGACAGCATATTCATCTTTGTTTACTAGTGATTTCTAGATCCCATATTACAACAAGACTAGTTGAATACTAAGTGGTCAACTAAACATTTAAAGTACCTAGCATAGTAAGAGTTTTCTTATAACCTGTAACGTTACAGGAAAAATAAAGTAACATGTTGAACAACCCTACTTTAAAAATTATTTTGATAAAGGCTCGAAATGATTATCTTGATGGTGTTGTGCATGTAACCGGATGGAGGTTACATGTGGAGGTGACCGGATAGAGGTTGCCTGTTGTGTATGTAACCGGATGGAGGTTACATGTGAAGGTGACCGGATAGAGGTTGCCTGTTGTGTATGTAACCGGATGGAGGTTACGTGTTGATGACCGGATGGAGGTCGATTGGTTTGATGCTTATAACCGGATGGAGGTTATAAGTGTGATGATGAAGACCGGATGGAGGTCGATTGTTTTGATGCTTATGGCCGGATGGAGGCTATAAGCGTGATGATGAAGACCGGATAGAGGTCAGAGTATGAGCACTGCAATATTTTAATGAGTTTCCTATTATTTTAATGAGTATGGGTGTTGTTCGACATGACAGCTTTAAGAAAAAGAGTTTGTTATGATTTGCATTAGAACCTGTTATGACTTTGATCAGAATACCTTTTATTCCCCACTGACTTGGGCCAGGAATGGCCGAACGACTGGTATTGAGCAGACTTCTGTAAGGCCAACTGTACAAATTTTGACTTCTGTTGAGACCGATTGAATTGTTTTAGAAATTCTATTTCACGTTTTACCCGACAATTATTTGAGATTAGTTTCGGTTCATAATGTCATCAAATGAGATACGATTTGAGAAAATACGGTCAATTGAGGCATGTGACGCAATTGCTGACTGTAAATTTGACTTTGACTTGATAGACACTGACAAAACGAGATCGGGTGATGATGAAGGGGTCAGACCTTAAGTGAGAGGTAAAAGATGCAAATGTAGTATGCAAGTGACTCAGATTGCATACATTGCAATGCTGTTCGTTGCTGCACGCGTGTAAGTGTTTATTTGAGGGCTGTGACCAACGTCCAGCAAGGCAATGTAGCTAAAGGTGCTAAATAAAGGCAATGTGTTGAGTTGAGTCGATGTTGGGTACCGGATGGAGGTCCCATGGTTGCCGGATGGAGGCAATGAGATGTGTTGAGGTTGGGTACCGAATGGAGGTCCCATGGTTGCCTGTTGGAAGCTGTGTGTGTTGTATGGTACCGAGCAGAGCATTGCATACTGGATTTGATCGGATACTAGATTTGGTCGAAAGTTGATGATTCTTGAAGAATGTTGATTTCAATGTTGAGATTTTCTTTATGAGATTTGATGAGATTATGGATCAGAACAAAATTTTGTTTTGAATTGTGTGTGTGTGTGTTAATACTCCGACGTCTTGGTCAGGGAGGCCGAGTAAGGGACGATTTACTTTCCGTGAATTCTTGTTGCAGATACCTCACACGAGGACGTGTGAAATGTCAAGATGGCCGTGTCGCAGATTCAACACCGAGGCACAATATTTAGAGTTGACAATTTAGAATAACGCCATCTATCATCGTTTTTCGGATCTATCATCGTTAAAGTCGGAAACGTCAAGCAGTGAGCTTGGGTGAGGTCGATACAGAGCGTGGCAGGTCTGGTTTGTCAGTTTTCGGTTGACAGATGACAGCTGTCAGTTGTCATATGTCAAATGTCAGTTGTGAGTGGTCGGTTGACGTTGACGTTAGACGCATTTGACTTGAGGGACGTCACTTTTTGGTGAGACACGAGTGCGAACGGTTGTGCTGCCTGCTGTATCGAACTTACCGCGTTTCCGGACTTTAATCCATTTCCATCGGCTTGATCGTTTGAGATTTTGTTAATTTGTTATCGGAAGTGAATAAATAGGCGGTTGTAATCAGTGTTGAGACTATTATTTCGTACCTCCGCCATGCCGAACTTGGACTCAGACAACGATGAACCCGAAATAGTTGAGCTACCGTCGTCAAATATATACATAGGATATTAAAAAAAAAAAACCTAATGGATACCCACGGTGTCCTGCCTATTCGCCGAAAATTGTTTCCCAAATTTTCACTTGCCAACCAACGTTTCGCCGATGTTTCACTTTGACAACTAACGATTACCAAATTTTTGTTTGACAACGTTTCATTTGGTAGAATTATTGTAAAGCCGATTATTATAAAGACACAAAACGTTTGGGACATTTATCATTTGGCAAACATTTTACTAGGCAACACAACTATTAGACGAATGACGTTTTGTCAGTGTTACAGTTTCCTTTTCATACATTGATATATTGATAAAAAAGTTACGACTTTTTTCATACATTTTTTATTTAAGAATATCAAAAATAACATTAAATTTTTAAATTGGCAGCAATGCAGAGCAATAGTTTTTCCTCTGAATATGTAGTTTTGTGTTCGAGAAATCTTTGGTTACGATAGGTTAGGTTAGGTTATAACAAACAACGGCAGAAGCAAATTGCTTTTGTAAAAGGAAACGTTAAGATAAGTTAGGTCACATTAAAGGTTAGGTTAGGTTATGACAAACAACGCACGAGCCGAGCGAGCGAAGCGAGCGTGCCGCGGCAGCGGCCGGCGATGTGCCAGAAGCGAATCGCTTTTGTAAAAGGAAACGTTAAGTTAGGTTAGGTCACATTAAAGATAAAGAAAAAAAAATAATAACAATAACTACCTGTATATAATTTGTCCCAAATGAAAATGGCATCCTTGTAAATAAATTTCTTCAAAATTTGATCGCAGACTCAGTATTGCAGCTTTTTCGAAATCTAACACACATACTTTAGGTGCAAAATTAATACCGTGCTAATAAATTTGGTAAACAATAAACAACTAAATGAATATTACGCAAAGTAAAACATTCTGCTACTTGAAAGTTGGCCTTTTAAAAAGTGTCATAATGAAAAGCAAACCAAACGTACAGTTGGTAACTGTGAGGTGGGGAAATAAAAAAATATATTATGATAAGTTGGCAAATGATTATTCGGCGAAATAAAATTCTGCGAAACGTTGGTTGGCAAGTGAAAATTTGGGAAACAATTTTCGGCGAAAAGGCAGAGAACCGGATACCCACCTTTAAACTCATAAGTGGGAACACTTATTGTGGCGGACGGGAAACTACGGAACCCTACACTGAGCGTGGCCCGACACGCTCTTGGCCGGGTTTTTTTGGAGCAACTTCCGAATGAAGTTTATTCGATCCAGCCAATAGTTTTTAATCCAGGACCAAAAAATTCAACCCAAGAACCGCCACATCTGTTTAATAAGCAATCCTCGATCATCTAAGCTAAGCCAAACGGCAAAGCCAGCTAAGGCATGCCCCGAGCAGATAAGCATTCGCCATATTAGGTGCGCGCACGCAACCGTCCGGCCAACGCAGCATTCATTGATCATTCATTCATAGTTTTTTGTGTACTGACTAACATGGTACGAGTACTTTGTTTTTGTCTGAGCTTTCGATTTTAATCTTTATGTATGTCAGTAGTGTCTAGCGTATTATGAAATTGTATGTTTGTAACTGTTTGTCACGTATTAAGTATTATAATGGCTATGGCTTTATTATTGAAATTACGTATCTTGTTATGAGAGGAGTGTTTGTGTCGTTTCATATTCTAGTTTATCTCACTTTTGGAGCATCCATACCGAATGTAAGCTCACATCTTCAAAACACTCAAAACGAAAACCATTTGTGGAACGTCATCATTATCAAAACCAATAATGTACACCCGGATTACAGGCGTGATGTGTTGTTATGTTGTCAAAACCAAACCCTAAGTGCCCGGAAACAGGGACCTTAAACTCCATAAAAGCATAAAAACCTTTTTCCATATCAACCACTTAACAAAATAAAACATCCTTATCCTTACAACATTCCCGAAATGACTCCATATTTTTCCACATTCGTGACTTTTACAAATCACCCTTCTATCTCCCTCTTTAGCTGGGGGAGTGGCGGAAAGGGCGCGGCATTTCAACCCCCACGGACCCCACGGTCTAGCCTTGGAGCTTGGGGACTGATTGTGTTTGTCCAAGATGATTGCGAAACGGACGGACGGATGCTAAATGTCTGCAGACTGATACTTATTGGAATGGGGTGGACGAGGGTAGGGTTTCCAACGAATTTGACGTATAAAATGTTTGTGTACCTAACTGGCGAAATGTGGATGTACGACAATAGTCCTCTGTCTAACCTTTAAAAATAGCAGATTTGAAAAATAGGCCACACAACAAAAATTGGGGAATAAAACTGATTGTAATAACAACTTACCCTGGCTAAAAAGTTTTCTATTCAAATCCGAAGAGTTCAAGAAAACTTTTCGCAGGTCTTAAGGAAATCTGACAAAAGAGAAAGACATTGTTTTGCAGCTGCAGAGTTGGTGCAAAATATTCTTATTGGGTAACCTTTTAATCAGAGAAGAAAAATTGCCCCTGTAATTTTTAAACTAGGTACTTAATAGTAGATTATTAACCAAGGGCTGTATGACATCAATTGCATACGAGGTTTTTGGCGCCTGAGCGAAGCGAAGGCGCTAATTAACCCGAGTAAGCAATTGATGCTTACGCCCGAGATAAATACTCTGCTTTACATATCGATTGTGAGGTAAGTAAACAACAAGACAGCTGGTTTCAATGCACATTTATTAAGAAGAAAAAAATGTGTATTTAATTAAAATTAATAGTAAAATTATTACAATTTGTAAGAGATATGGTCACGTTCTTTTTAGGTATATTTATAGTTTGTACTAGTAGACTGCCTTTTTTTTTTCACGCACGCAAGCGCGTCAAATCTTGCTGGCCAGTTTGATTTTTAAATCGATTCCATCTAACATACGATGTGGAAACAAATAGTTCCATATTTAAAATAAAATCTTTATAAAATAAATTGTCTAGATTCCGATTCGAGTAATTAATCGATACCGAGAAAAAAAAAATTAACTTTTTAAAAATATTCTTCGTGCAGTATGAGTATGACAGTTCTTTTTTCAAATTCCAAAACCTATGCTGTAATGATAGTCATACACCCCGGCATTCAGGGGTGTAAGTTTTACTTACAGAGCATGAGATATGTAAAACAACAATAACTGAATTTAAGACAGGGATAACATTTCTACGAACAAACTCCACCAAAACATTTAACCACAATTCCTAAATTAGTCCCTTAGTCTCATACAAGGAAAATAAACAAACTTTAGAACTCTGTGTACTAAGAACCGTATACAGTCACAAGTCCACAACACAAGTGTATCGACAAACGAGAGCCAGTGGGTCAAGGTGAAGCAGAGATGTATCTAGCTAGGCTTAGTTTAGGTCTAGTCTGGCTGGGACTGGATTTAAGCGCCAGGGAATGGTTAACAATGTCTAAAGTGTAAATGTGATTGTTTAGTTTCTAAAGTTAAAATAACTGATGAAGCTAAACATTTCAAAGGTTCATTCCTTATAAAATAAAAATAAAATAAAATATTCTTTAATTCGGATAAGCAACATCCATATGGGTTAGTAAAAAACAAAAAGATAACTTATATCTATGTTAGTAACACTTAATATCTATTTAACAACAAGGCTGTTGTTCAGAATGCATCTCTGAACAACATCACCTAACAAAGGAGAATCGTACCTCCCCGCAACGGTCTTCAGGATGGAGTTGGAGCTGCCCCGCACTCTGCAGAGCAAAGAGGCAGATCTCTGTCTGACGATGGCGTGGAAGCCATCAACGTGTGCTTGTGAAAACATGCCTGATGCACTGCAGAAACGGGGCAGCCCCATCAACATCCTGAACCCGTTATTATATTGGACCCGTAACGCACTGATAGCCCGCTGAGTATAGTTAGTCCACAGGCTGCACGTGTAGAACACTTGGCAATAAGCTTTAAAAAGCGTTATTTTGACTGTCCTGCTACAGCGTGCAAACCTGCGAGCCAACATGTTACATCGGACTGCCAGCGCCCTACGTTCCCTCTCAATGTCCACTCGGTCATCAAGGTCGTCGGTAACATAATGCCCCAAGTACTTGAACTGGTACACTCGTAAAATGTCATTCCCATTTAGTTTGATTGGGGGCACATACTCAGGACATTTACCACCGTCAGCCTTGAAGACCAAGAACTCGCTTTTATTGACATTATAAACTAAGCCATGCTCTCGAGCATAGCCTTCGCAACAATTCAGTAGCTCTCTAAGCGCCCTAACCGTTGGGCTCAGCAGCACCATATCGTCCGCGTAGCTGATGTTGTTGACACTAACGTCATCAATGCGACATCCGATTTTCTTGCTGCTGAGCTCAACGATTAGATCATTCACATAAAGATTAAATAATTTTGCTGACGTAATCCCTCCCCGTCTTACCCCACACTCTAGCCCATATGAGACAGAGAGCCCATCGGCCCATCTCACACTGTTCGTTTGGTTGTAATACCAATACTGGAAAATACGCAACAACTCCGCTGGCACTTTTCTCTCTCGCAGCTTTTTCCATAAAATCTCGTAGGATACAAGGTCAAAGGCACGAGAGAGATCTAAAAAGCAAGCATACACTGGTGTTCGACGTTTTGTGTAGTATTGCACCGTATGTTTTAGGCCGAGAATCGCACTTTCAGTGCCAAGATCACTACGAAACCCAAACTGTGCGTCGTGTAATTTTAAAAAGCTATCTAACCGAGCGTCCAGCTGGCTGTCGAGTACCTTCGCGACAATAGTAGCCAGGGAGATGGGTCGATAGTTAGACTTATCAGCAACGTCACCCGTTTTATTCTTAACAATAGGCACGACAATAGTTTGCAAGAGAGCACCAGGAAGGTACGAATGACACATACACAGTGAGTAAAACATAGCGAGCACTCTAGCTATGTGAGGACCGGCATGCTGCAAGTGCTCAATGCTTAAACCATCGTGACCCGGAGACTTCCCTCTCGTCATTTTCTTAATGGTGTTTGACACCTGCTTGACCGAGAAACGAACCAGATCAGAGTCACGACAGCATCCGTCATCGAGCAGATTCCGAGCTCTTTAGTATTCCTCGTTCTTTGAAATTATTTAGTTCCAAATGTTAGTTTAATTGATGTATGAATGAATCTTATGGAAACTTGCCTTATGTGTCCGGACAATACGAGTATCGTTCAAATGCCAAAATAAGATGCAGCACTATACTAAATGTTCTCTCGCGTATTATTATACTCCTAAAATCTAGAATTGGGAAAGACACAGCAACAAATAGTTCTTATAGTTTTATGACCGGTGAAATAACTAGCGGTGGCAAATTGCAGTTCGACTGGACGTCTGATGATGAATGAGTACCTATTATTGTGAAAACGGTGCAACATTGATTGATGCAGCTGTCACAATATGCGACCGAGTGTTGTCAATACGCGATGAAGCATTCATTTTATTGATGCAATTACGACAATGATGCTTCTTGCGAATGCAAAGATGCCAATTGTGTATTGGTACCTATAAGTCGAGCGAAAGTTTCGTCTAAAATATTTTAACATAACGTTTCGAATTGCATAGAAAGAAACGATAGATGGACTGTGTGAAGTATGCTATGGCACGAAAGTATTATATCAATGGTGACGAGTAAGAAAAGTATGGAAGAAGAAGAAATGCTGCGCCGACTTCAAATGAATTGGGATTGATGATGATGTTTCGAATAGCAGAGAGGAAGCTGGTCAAGAATCTGGTGGCTGTGGATTACATTTTGGGGCAAACCACATCAGGAAAGGCCTGGCCTGCATAACTTTACTCCCCTTTTATTTTCAAAATAGCAGCCGCGCATAAAACCTGCATTAATCAATAGCCTGGTGACATCAATATAAACATCGTATCGTATGAGGCAAAATCTTCGAATGTGTCATTTTAAACAAGCAAAGAACGACCAAATACAATACTACTCAATGCAAATATCTCCTCAAAGAGTAGTAAGGCCCTCCCACGCAAATTAATATGGCAAATAATAAAATCTAAGTATTCAAGCGGTGTCGTAATATTATCTCCAATAATAAGTCCACGGCCACTGCCACACGTGGGACGCGACCATATGGTGAGTTTTAGTGGTGACAGCTTGCCTACCTATTATAAAATTGAGTGGATAAATTCTTCATGGCAATTTTCACTTATTGATTGTGTAGAGTTGAGACTTGAGAGCAATTTCTCGGCAAACTGCCAGTTTAGTGCTTCAAGGGTGTTGCGCGTTTTATCAAGGGCTCTAAAAGTGATTTCTTTTCTAAAGTTGGGTAGGTACAGATTAACCGGTTTGAAGTTAGGACAAGTCACAAATCCAACTCAAAGCATTATTTATTTATTTATTTAAACTTCTCACACACAAAAAAAAGGTACAAAGACGGACTTAATGCCTTAGGCATTCTCTACCAGTCAACCAAGGGTGGTGTAGAGATTAGATGGCAGGTGCTCTTTTTAACCGACTTCTAAAAAAAGTCGGAAATTAGTAGTACTAAAAGAACTTTTTTGTCCGTTTAGTTCAATTAAAATTCATACAGCAGATAGTAGAACTAAATGGATTTTTTTCTCCGTTTAGTCCTACTAGTTGAACTGAACAGTAGAACTATACGGATACAAGTGGTAGATTAGTGAACGTGACACACAATCGACTGTAAGAACTTATATTGAAGGGTGAAATCTAATACCGAAGCGTCAAACAACAACTAATCCAAAAAGTATTAAGCTGTTCTTGAAAGAGATGCCAATATCAAACTCGTATACTTCCATCTCGCTTTCACTGCCGAACAATAGAAGCTCTATATTCCAAAAATATGTATTCAGTCCAGTCCGAATGTTTATCAAATTCATCGATGAAAGTTTATGCCGTGAATTATGGCGGTAATGCGATTATGTTAAAGTGTTTTGGATTAAAGAATGTCGAAATAACAATAGTGGAGAAAGGTTTAGAGAAATACTGATTGACGGGGAACAAAATGGACGTTGTAAAAATCAGTAACCGCTGAACTTGAGAGACGAATTAGGAGGTCTATTGAATTGAAAAGAATTAAGAAAGTGTCTGGAGCCAATAAATAAATACTGTCTCATTGATAGTTAACTCAACTTTACATAATTCTATTGACTGACCTTCTTTAAGCGGGCTTTAATCTCTTTTGAGCATAATCAGAGATTTGAGTTGAAATGGCGACAGCACAAGACTGCCAGACTCAAGACGGGCCTATTTCAAGTACCTATCGATAAAGATGATGTGTTTTATCAGTCTGACTACTGTTTACAGACATCATTATCATTAGCCTGCCCAATTGATTTAGCATGTCTTCTTCTTCCATACTTCTCTATTTCTCGTCATCTCAGCAGTCACCTCATTTCTAGCCATATCATCCTTCACACAGTCCATCCATCGTTACAGACATAGCTTCCAATAAAGACATTCCTAAAGTTAAGTCATAAATCAAAACCCCTAAAAAACCCTCATTACGAACTGCAACACCATCCGATCATGAATTCACGCAATTAAGAATTGAACGTTCCTCACGATTTCAAACGAACTAGTCAAAGAGATTTACTAGCTAAACCAATTAATCTAACGATAATACAAAGCGGTTTACCACGTGCTATTTGCAGCGCTTATTTATAGAGCACTACATGTATTATTTAACCTACTTATTATAAAGTATACAGACCTACTTTCAATTTGTGGTAATGCAAAATAGTTAGACGCTCATATTTTGAAACTTCTGTAGGCATATCAGTCCCTAAGCGGGATGGATCGAAATGCTCGGCCGTGAAGGAGACGAATGAAAAATATTGACTGGATAAAGTAAGAGAAACTTGAAATGTTACGACAGTTGCAGAAAAGTTGTAAGGAATTTGTTTAGCTTGCTATGTACCTAATATAAAGAGGAAGGATGAAACGCATATGACTAAAAGAGCGATGAATGTAAATGATGATGGATGGGCAGGGTAAGCAATAAAAGCTGGATTGTGTAAAGAAAATGCTGTTGACCGACGTTTCGCAGAGGAGTATGGACGAAGAAAACATGTTGCGCCGCCCCCTAGTAACATGAGACGAAAGTAGGAACGATCAAGAGCAGTCGTTGGTGGTTATTGTGATTAGTACTTATTCATTGAAACAGTTACAAGCAGTTATTAGGTAGAGCAAACGTCAAGCAGGATACATCTATCCCACTTCCACTTTATCAGGAAATGAAGAAACTCCTTCAGCAAATAAGGAAATTGCGGAGCCGGAGATTGTGACGCTTGGCAGAGAGCGACAGAATATTGAATTACAGGTACAGCTACGTTTAAGATACAGATGCAATACGACCACAGCCTACAACAGACCGCCTAGGCGTCTAAGCAATGTTTGCTTAGTGAGTTCAGGCCATCTCCCAAGTACACACATCAACACGGTCTAGGGATATTTTTAGAAAAGCGAATTACTATCAATGTGTTAATTATTTATATGACATGTATATATTTAAAATATACGTTATTTAATATTCTACCATTTTTTAATAATGGTTAAGGTACTGATTAAAATTTCAGGATTTTATGGAAAAAAAATGAAGCATAGACGGAAACCGTATATGAATTAACTTTTAATTTGTGAGTAAAAACTGAAAAAAATAGAAAAATCATTTAATTTGTGTTTATAAACTTGAAGTTAGTAGTCTGAGAAAGCGCCCATGATGTTCATAACACATCGGCAACGATTCGGCATGCTCAGAACAAGGTTGCCAATGTCTTGCTGCGGAATATTGTCCCATGTCCTTCTGAGGTGCGCAAAAAGTTGATCTTCTGTAGCCAAATTTTCAGGAACTTCCTTCAGAGCTCTTCTTTGCAGCATATCCCACGCATGCTCAATGGGATTTAGATCTGGCGATTGAGCAGGCCAGTCTAAGGCCCTAACATTATGTGTATGTAACCAAGCTGCTACCGTTCTCGCCGTGTGTGCCCGGGCATTGTCGTGCATGAGCAGGAAATCTTGCCCCATTTGTGTTCTGTGAGGCAAGATTACGGGCCCCAGCACCTGTTGGACGTATCGTTCTGCCGTCATATTGCCCCGCACCCAAACGTGATCCGTCCGTCCTCCAAGACGAATTCCTGCCCAAACCATAATTGTTCCTCCTTGGTATGGGTGAACTTCCTGAGGGTTCTGGAGACGGCTCCATCGTCCAGGAACTCGCCAAACACGCGTCCTTCGTGAATCTGGATGGAAGCCGAACCTGGATTCATCCGTGAACAGCACATTGGACCATTGCTCACGGCCCTAGTCCACGTGGTTCCGAACCCATTCTAATCGTCGTCCACGATTGCCTCTCCGTAAAGGTGGGACCCGGAGTGGTCTACGAGAGCGTAGATTGCTTTCATGCAGTCGCCTTCTTACAGTTTGGTCACTCACAAGCACTTGGTGTTCCACTCGCAGCCTTTGGACCAATTGAGTCGCCGTTGCATTTGGTTGAGCTCGCGCAGTAATTTGCAAAAATCGGTCTTGTCTGGGGGTAGTGATGCGACTTGGCCCCCGGTGCCTCTCCGCTACTTCACCTGTGGCACGATAGCGTGTCCACAATCTTGAAATTACATTTTGATGGGTCCCTATGGCCTCAGCAACATTACGCTGAACAGATCCAGCTTCCAGCATTCCCACAGCTCGTAACATCTCCGCCCTCGTCAAATGTCGGCGTTGCATGGCTACAATACCTCAATTTTAACTTTATCTTACGTTTAAAAATGAAAAAAAACTGTAACTAAACGTAATTCGTATTGTTTTTTAAATTTCGCACAAATGAAAATTCCCTCTCCTATACATCAAGACATTTTTATGCCACCGAAACAAAAGAATTTTCAAAAATTTGAATTTGGAATTAGTCTGAGATAAATTACAAACAAATCGGTGTATTAAAGATTCCAATGCGGCCAGTACTTTTCGAGTTATTTAATTGAGTATGAAATATCCCTAGACCGTGTTGATGTGTGTATATCTGTTGAGGAATCAGTATTTGAATGAGCGGAATGTTAATTCACGATGTATAAAATTCTCCTGCCCCTATCGAAATATATCATCCTGCCATTTGCATCAGCATGTCTGAGAGATATTTCTCGACAGCAAATAAAGCCAAGTTAGAGGCCCAAAGGGCCCGATAAAGCTCTGAGACCAGAGTAAGCACTAACCACACGATTAAGAAAGACCAAAAACAATAGTGTTTTTTGTCATTGCGGTCAATAACCGCAGCTGGACGTGTAGTTAGCCTACTGGCCTGTTGGTCTAGTGGTTAGTGACCCTAACTGCTATGCCGGAGGTCGTGGGTTCGATTCCCACCCAGGACAAATGTTTGTGTGATGAGCACGATCATTTGTTCTGTGTCTGGGTGTAATTTATCTATAATATGTATGTATTTAGAAATATATAAGTATGTTTATCAGCTGTCTAGTACCCAAAAACACAAGCTCTGCTTAGCTTGGGACTAGATGGCGTTGTGTGATAGTTGTGGAATATTATTATATTATTATTATTATTATAAGTAGCCAATAAGGAAGCCTATATATATTTGCGCGGCAACCGGTGGATGCAAACGGCAGGCTGCCGATCTTTATGGCGTTCTATGGGGGAGGCCTTTGTCCAGCAGTGGACGTCAAATGGCTGATGATGATGATGATATATATTTGAGGAGAAATGAGGATATAGGTACTCACAATAAAGCGGTCAGCGAGTCTAACAGTACATACATACTATGGTTATCAAAATTATGACATTATTGCCCAACTCAAAACTAATCGCAGCTTTTATAGACGAGTATAACCAAACGGCGCCAAGACTTTTATGGTAGTTTTAAGAGCAGTCATAAACGGCGAATCGTTTTCTCATATTTTTATAGCTTTATTGGTGAATCATGATTTCATAGCTCAGCTTATGAAGGATGTAGCTGTCTAAGTTTTGAACATTAATTGATTAATCAGACGAACTTACCTTAAGTGAAGTCCGATTACAATTTCATGAAGGATGAACTGAAATATAATTGATTACAGTGTAGTTCCCAATTCGCAAGTATTTGGCATCGCAGTTTTAGAGAAAATAAAACTTTTTCTCTATGGATTGGCAACACAGCTTTGACACTCTTTAGAGATAGCGTTGCTCTATTAGCCCATTCGACAAGGGACTAATCCTAAAAAGGATGGGTTGGGTGGGTGATTATATTTCAGTTCATCCTTCATGAAATTGTAATCGGACTTCACTTAAGGTAAGTTCGTCTGATTAATCAATTTCATTTCATGATGAACTGAAATATAATTGATTACAGTGTAGCTGTTTAGAGTCTAAGTCGACATGGGCCATTCTTTTGGAAATATACAAGACTTACCAAATCAATCTTATTGTTACATGAATCAAATTTATTTGAGACCAATATAGTCAAACTACCCTATGCTTGTATATCTTAGGTACCTAGGTATGATTCATAATCATCAATTTTAAGGTATTATATAATAAGTATGTATGTGTAAAAAACAAAATACCTAGCCATGTGTGGCTTACATAACTAAGGCGTCATTAAAGACAAACCAATGATAATTGGCTACTAGTATTTTCATGATAATAAAATACTATCAGTCCTGTCTCATAATCAGATACAATATGAAACAATAAATGCTATAAGTATGTATAGCTAATAATGCCATATTACTATTAATGACAGTGTACAAATAAAATAAATAATCATTAATAATAAGGAATGTTTGAATAAAACTTAAAACTGAATGTTAATGAAACTTATTAAGTTTGTGTAAAGATAAATAAAGGAATGTAAATATTATTTACATCTTCAAGTTGGTATTTAGACGGTATTAATAAAGCTGTCATGTAGGACAATTTTTTTTTTTTTTTTAAACGTTGCCCCACACTAGGGATTTCTCCTGTATCGTGGGTGCGTGCAAAAACAAATAAAGTCACATACACAAATATCCCGAAACAACTATCTGCAGGTCATACAAATATTTGTTCCGTGCGGGAATCGAACCCGCAACACGCAGCTCAGCAGTCCAACCGCTTAGCCACTGCGCCAACCGTGCCGTCAAACAGAAATAAACCATTAACATTCACTGATACATCATGAACCTTGTCAATGTAATAAAACTATCTGGCTAGCCAATAGTTTTCCTAATGACATCTAATGACACCCTTGCCTGTTTAGCAAAATATAAAGTGTGTTATGTGTGGTACATAATATTTCAGTCAATCCCACTTCCCTTCATTAATAATTTAATTCTTCTACTAATTGTTTGTTTGGATGCCTGATAGAAAAGGAAAGCAGGTTTCAGTTTTTAATGACAGTGATATTTTTATAAGAATAGTAATGTACATAATGTATTATGTCTTGTGACATGGACATATTGTCTTTTAATAACTGATAGAGTCTGCACTCTTTGAGCAGTAGCAAGAGCTGACAAGCTTTTTACTAGGGTTCATTCCCGGGAATTCTCGAGCCGAGAATTCCCGGGAAATCCTTGAGCTCTGTTCCCGGGAAATCAAGCTCGAGAAAAGTCGAGAACTCGAGAAATCATATTGTACTACCTATATAGAAATTAAATCGCCGTTTGTGTTGCGTGGCAATATATTTTTTTTTAATTTAATCAATAAAAAATATATGATTAACTAGCTAACCCACGCAACTTTATCTGTGTTACAATATACATATATAGCTTTAAATAATCTTGCTCGATAAATCGACTATCCAACATAGAAAATATTTTTTTTTAAAATTTATTCGCGCATTCAACCAAACAAACAAACAAACTCCTCAGCATTCAAATTTTATTCGCGTATATTTTGAAAATATAATAGCCTATGTTACTCTATAAAGGTGTAGCTTTCTAATGTTGAAAGAATTTTTAAGAGGAAATGCGAGTGCTGTCTCTTTCTACTATCGCTGTCTCTCTCCGTCCTCCTGCCCTCAAATTCGTGCGATAAGGACAACTGTAGAAAAAAGTTAGAATTCGAGGTTTGGCTCTCGCCTATTTCCTCCTCCAATATTGAACCAATTTAAAAGATATTTTAGACAATGAATAAGGAGGTTATATACTACGCCGCTATGTTTTTCTTTTTTCGTTAATAGTTGTCAAAGTTGGCAGTAATTTTTGAGCTAAATCGTAACAAACAAAAAATCTTATCTTTCCTCTCTACAATATTAGTTTAGATTGCCTTAGATTATATTATTAAAGTGAGAATTAATATAGGTATCTCGTACTGTTAAAATTAATATATAAGGTCCCATTAAAATAGGACAAAATTTTAGAAATCATTCAGACCAATTTTGTCGCGCGGATATTTGCTTATTGCGTTAACTTCTAAGATATTTGTTTAAACTATATAGAGTAAAGCGCAACAAATATTCTATATTAAATTTCCGTTTCAACAAACACATTTATTTAGATAATATTATGTATTTACCATAAGGGTTACATAAGCTTCGCAAAAAATAATTCTTTTTAAACGGTTTTATTAAACGGTTTTATTTAGCTCACCCCGTTTGTTTTTTTCTTGGATCAAATTTAGTAATTCAAATTTCACCCACTTCCAGTCAACCGATTAATCTGAAATTTTGTATACACATTGGATTTTGGTGACAATACAATTATGTTTATTCATTATCATTATAAATTCAAGATGGCCGCCGCTACAAAATGGCGGATAATTTATGTTTTATTAATCCCATCAATATGGGTATCAAATGAAAGGGCTCAACAAGTAGAATACAATATACTATAAAAAATTGAAATCCAAGATGGCGGCCGCTACAAAATGGCGGATAATTTATTTATGTTTTATTAATCCCATCAATATGGGTATCAAATGAAAGGGCTCAACAAGCAGAATACAATATACTATAAAAAATTGAAATCCAAGATGGCGGCCGCTACAAAATGGCGGATAATTTATTTATGTTTTATTAATCCCATCAATATGGGTATCAAATGAAAGGGCTCAACAAGCAGAATACAATATACTATAAAAAATTGAAATCCAAGATGGCGGCCGCTACAAAATGGCGGATAACGTAGGTTTTATCAATCCCATCAATATGGGTATCAAATGAAAGGGCTCAACAAGCAGAATACAATATACTATAAAAAAATTAAATACAAGATGGCGGCCGCTACAAAATGGCGGATAACGTAGGTTTTATCGATCCCATCAATATGGGTATCAAATGAAAGTGCTCAACCAGTATAATACAATATACTATATAAAATTAAAATCCAAGATGGCGGCCCCTTTAAACAGAATGCGAAATAAAAACTAAAAACTAGAAAATAAAAAATAGGTAAAAAAACTTTTTAAGTTAAACGGTTTTATGTTAAACATACATTGCAATGTTTAAGATAAATGTACTAAAAACCAAAAAATAATAAAATAGAAAACCGTGGGGCACGTCAATTGTCTACAATCGTTGATTAAAATCATAATAATAATAATTAAGTCGATAATTTGTAGACAATTGACGTGCCCCACGGTTTTCTATTTTATTATTTTTTGGTTTTTAGTACATTTATCTTAAACATTGCAATGTAATCGTCTGGCGAAAGATCAATTAAGGTAAGGGACAAAAATTCGAAAATGAGTTATAAATGCACTTCGATTCAGTTTTTTACGCTCTTTCCAATGCTATATTTAAAAAAATCTAGCTTTAAAAAAATGACCGTTACAGTAAGGATTTTTCAATGCCACAATGCAATTTATTTTTCAAAAATTAGGGTAACGGTCAATGTATTCGTTCCAAACAGTCATATTGAAGTTAGTCCTGCTTACAATGCAATCCGATTAACGTAATTGCCGTAACTCTAACTAAATATCGTTACTTTAATTTGACTTTACGTTTTTTAGTAAGCCCATGTCCTTTACTTTATTTTAACTTTAAGACTTTTTTGGTCCTTGTCCCTTACATTACTATTTCGTTTAAAAGCTAGTAAAACAACAGACATAGTTTAAACTATAAATAATTAACATTTAGATGTGTCCGTTGATTAATTTTGAACCAATACGTACATTTTCTAGTTTACTGTTTTTTTACCTTATACTATAACTTTTAATCGTTTCCATGTCTCCATTATACCAATTAGATTTCAAAATAAACAATTAAAATGATAATTAGTACTTAATTATTATAAATTTTACAAAATTTTACACTAAGCTCTATTTAGTGCTTCTTATTATTATTGTGCTATTTGTTATTAAATAAAGAATTAAAGCTAAAATTAATTTTAATAATGAAAGTAGACCATTAATTATTTTAATAATTATTATTATTATTACGAAGTAATGAACTAATAGTAGGTACTATCGCATAATATAGAATACTTCTAAAGCCAATAAAATCATGCGAGCCAATAAGTAGGTATCATTGTTCTAGTCTCTCCTCTCGACTTTGTTAGGTGGTCTTTATGTATTTTTTTTTGTTAGCCTAATCTTTCCCACTCCTGAGCAAAGGCCTCCCCCCATTCCTTCCACTATTCTCGTTGTTGCGCCTCGTCCCGCCAGATAACGAGAAAGCCATCCAATGCATCCCGCCATCTCCGCGGTCTTCCGCCGCGCAGCCGTCTAGCTGTCTCCGGGCTTCAGTTCTGAGATATGCTGGCCCACAGCTTTACCAGCAGACATGACCTGCCCAGTCCCATTTTAGTTTGGCAGCTTTATGAGCTACGTCAGCCATTTGAGTTCTGGAGCGCAGTGTGGTATTCCTTATACGATCGGTAAGTTTAACGTTGAGTATGTTGCGCTCTTGTCACCCAAAGGGCAATGGAGAGGGCTATGCTCGGAGTTTCCTTGCGTGACCGAATCAGAAATGAGGACATCCGCTTGAGAACCAAGGTTACCGACGTAGCCCGAAGAATCGTCAGACTTAAGTGGCAATGGGCAGGGCACATTGCTCGCAGAACGGATGGCCGATGGGGCCGAAAAGTTCTGGAATGGCGACCGCGAACCGGAAGACGTTGCGTTGGAAGGCCTCCCACTAGGTGGACCGATGACCTGGTCAAGGTTGCAGGAAACCGCTGGATGAGCGGTCAATGTGGCGACACCTGGGGGAGGCCTATGTCCAGCAGTGGACGTCTTTTGGCTGAAATGATGATGATGAATGATGATGCTGAATGATGATGCTGCGCTCCATTGCCCGTTGGCAAACCTTGAGTTTGGACCTCTGGATGTTAGTCGAAGACCAAGTCTGTGTCCATTAGCTTACGTTTTAAGGGGATGGGTAGGTCGCCCTTAAATAGCTCTTTCATTGCCAGTAGCTCTTCCGGGCGTTTTCCGTGCGTTTTGCAACTTCTTTGTCTTGTCTCGTCTGGAATGAGACTATTTGGCCAAGGTAAATGTATTCTTGGACATAGTGTATTTTCTCACCGTCTATGTGCACGTTGATCGGTGAGCTGTTGCTCATGAGCTTATTCTTCGACATGTTCATCCTTAGTCAAACCTCAAGGCTTACGTTGCTTGGTTCTTGTAATAATAATAATCGTTTATTGGTCTCAATTAAAATATAGCCTAATACAATTTCATTATCGGGGATTCTATACAAAAAAAAGGCTGAATAAACTATACGGACGCCTGACTTCCAAACTAGGTAAAAAAACCTGTATCTTGGAAATCAGCATCTCTTCCAGTTTCGCAGCTGATGGGGAGAAGAGGACAATATCATCAGCGAACCTCAGATTTGTTAACCTCGCCTCGCCGATACAATTACTTTTCTCATCCAATGCGGTCGCCAACTTTCTAAACACTTGTTCCAGGGTACTAGTAAATAACTTTGGAGATAGCGGGTCGCCCTGTTTCACTCCCTTGAAAATTTAAAATTTTGGACCTATCCGTTCTAATTTTATTGCTGCTGTACTACTGGTATAAATATTCTGTAAAAGGTGTATTTATCTTGATTCTACATTTTGTTTAATAGAGCATTAAAGATTGCAGAGCGTGTGATACTATCGAATGCTTTCGAGTACAAAATTATAAAATTAAATTTTAAAATAAAAAAGAAATATTAGAAATAATAGCACAATAAATCAGAAAGGTATGTTATGTTTTAAAGGGCAGTTTTCGTATGATGTGTAAAAATTTGAGTTAAGGAAATCCGCACTACACACTATACTATACTGAAAGGAAAATTAGCTAGGTATGTAAATTGATAATTTGCTTAACTTTAACTTTCACATGAGGTAGGTCCATACAAAATACCAACATACATAATTATATCTATGTACCGATGTGTAACTATAATGTTTTTATTTTCTGTAAGGTTGATATTGATTAAAATAATATAGAGAAGGTTTATTTGATTTGTTTTTACGTGTTTTACACAAATACCTAAATGATGTAAGGTCACAATCAATACATTTATTAAATTTCCATACATTTTTTAAATACTTAACTTAAATGTGAGTCAGTTTAATTTCACACAATATATTTACATTAAAAGAAAAAACATCGTTGGTTTTGCTTTTGACACTTACACTAAAATGTCTCAATAAAACTATACTATATCAGGGCCAATTTAAAATAAGGGATCACTTGTCAAAATTACATTAAAGTAAGGGACAGCTATCTTTGAAAGTATCGTGTTTATCAAAATGGTCATCATCAATAACAATGAGCCGTCATAAACTAAATAATTCTGTGAAATTCGATCATAAATAGCCTTAGAAATAAAAAAGTTATGTTTAAATAACTCGGAAAAAAATCTTTGTCGGCTCCTACTGGAAAATTGCATTTTGTCCCTTACCTTAATTGATCTTTCGCCAGACGGTATGTTTAACATAAAACCGTTTAACTTAAAAAGTTTTTTTACCTATTTTTTAACTTAACATTTTAATAGTAAAAAATGTTTACAGTGAGTCAATCTTAAAAGATAGACATATGCTGTCCCGGACTTTTTTTAGAACTTTAAAGAGGAACAATAGGAGATCGGACTGACTCAAAAAAATATGATTCTGTTTAGTCCGATAGATTATCGAAAAATATTGGGTACGTTTTTTTTTTTATCAAATTTAATACAAATTGACGAAGATAAAATGCGTCGTGACGTCACTTCTAGGTAAACGTCCCCGTAGAGGGAAAATTAAATAACTCCGATTTTGGCGATATTGACTTTTTCCTATTTTCAAAACACCTAAAACATGCCGCATATTTTAGCCTTACAGGCATTTTCGTATCTTATTCCGTTCCAAAAATATAGTCATTTTTGTCGGAAAGATGGAATAATAAATATCTTCAGACTAACACTATTTTTTTAAAGGAAAAATAAATAACTCAGTAAATAAATCAATAACTGTGGTCAGTGATAATTTGAGTGTCAAATAAATTAAATAACATGAGTTGTTGAATTTTTTCTCAACTTAAAAATTCTTTCACAAAACTAACTAAGTTCTAGGAAAACTAAATAACTCTACTTATTTAATTCTGCTATTCAGAATTTTGATATAACGTACCTAATTTATAAATACTTGATGTTATCTATTTCTTCTACAACTAGATAATGATTAATTATAAGATACTAGGCAAATAAAATTAATTAAATTAAGTTGTTTATAATTACCATAACCCAAAATGCACCTGAGAAAAGTTGATAACTCTTCTGCTTTCATTTGAATTTTGACTCTTACGTTGAAGAATTAAGGTTACTTTTAGCTTGTCACACAAATTGTTTTTTGTTAGGTATTTTCGTTAAACATTTTTTTAATAGTGAAACCACATACGGAACGTTAAAATCAATTAGCGAATAATTTTCTGTAGTAATAGTGTAATTTTCAATTCTGCAGGGTTAAGTCCCTCGCAGCGGTGGTCCTCATGGAGCTTATTTTGTATTTCTTATCGTATACGTACTGTTTGTGTACTCGATCGTTAACAGCTTTCACCAGGGGGAGCTCACTTTGGTTTCCCTCTATTGCCACAGTATGCTGCGTGTACTTTTTACCCCAGAGTCTTAGCGTATTGAGGCGCACCGCCGCCGCCGTCATCGTTGCTTTCAGCAAAATGAACAGGTGGAACGGCGGAAGCCCCAGGATGGCTACGAGGGCTGCGGTCGGAGTAATACTCATGCAACGTGTGATCGCCATGCAGGCGAGCCTTTGCATACGTTGCAGCTTGCTTATGGCTGTTATTAAGTTGGTGCGGGGCCACCAGACCACTGCCCCGTAGGTGATCATGGGTCTAATTAACACGCAGTAAAGCCAAAGTATAATTTTAGGGGATAGGCCACACTTCTTACCAATCATCCTCCTGCACTGCCAAAAGGTGATGCAGGCCCTCTTTAGCTAGTTATCAAGATGGCTGCTCTAATTTAACTTATTGTCCAGGATAGCTCCCAGGTATTTGACCTCGTTGGTTACCTGAAGCTCAGTATCGAATAGCTTACGTTGGCGATGAGGGCCTAGCATTCGTTTTCGGGTAAACATGACAAGGTCAGTTTTTGTGGATTTCGCTGAGAGGTCGAACTCAGCACACCATCGCTCAACTATGCGTAGCGCCTGCTGACTGGTTGCAGATTCTCCCTGTCACCTTTTCCGAGATGAGGATGGCGAGATCGTCTGCGTACCCATTAGTATAAAAGTGGTTAACATTGAGCTTCGCCATTAGGTCATTAATCACCAGATTCCAGAGGAGGGGCGACAGCACTCCTCCTTGGAGAAAGCCCCTGGATATCACTGCTGACTGCTGCTTGCACCAAGGCGGACGACTCGTTTGCTAAGCATATTGGTAATCTAGTCTATCAGTACCTGTTCCACCCGGTGTCGGGAGAGAGCGGCGCTGATGCTGGGGAAGATTGTTTTGCCGAAGGCTCCTTCGATATCTATGAAAGTACTCAGGCAGGTGCCCTTCTGATGTATCGCTTTTTCTATCCGGCCAACCACTACATGAAGAGCGGATTCAGTAGATTTACCCGCGCTGTATATGCGTGTTGATTTGCGGGAAAAGGTATTGCTTTTAAAACTCCATACCTCAGCTCTCTCTCTCGCATTTATCTTCTCCATGGCTTTCAGGAGAAAGGAGGTCAGGCTGATCTGGCTTAGGGATGAATATGACTTTCACTTGCCTCCATCCTTTCGGGATGTACCGAAAGGTCAGGCACGCCCACAATATGCGCACCAGTCTTTCAGCAACGGAGAGCACACCCCCATTGCAGTAATGCAGGGAACTCCTCGTCCGGACTGGACGTCTTGAAAGGGTGGAAGCACCCGATCGCCCACTGGAATTCCTCCAGCGTGATCATCATGTGAGCATAATTCCAGTCGTTTCCTGTTGAAGTTTGGTTTACCTCAGTCCAGTCAATTGTGGGTGTGAAAACGCAACCTGGGAAGTGAGTATCAATAAGGACGCGCATCGCCTCTTCTGGAGTAGTGGTAAGCGTGTTGTCAGGTTTTCGGAGCACTATAACAGGTCCAGCAGAGTTCTGCTGTGCTAGTATTTTCCTTACCCTGTTTGCTTGTTGGCAGGATTCTTTTTTGAGTTTTATTTAAATTGTATTTTACTTACCTTATTACGAAATATTTTTAGTTGAATTGAGTCGTTTTAAAGTTTTATAATGATTGTTGTACCTTTATTTTGCTGTTCATTTTTTAGTTGAGTACTGACCCTATGGCTTAGGTACAAACAATCTTAATTTTTTGAGTTTTAACACAGAATAGGATTATAGTGCTGTTTTAATTAAGTTTTGATTTGATACAAACTTATATTTTTTAGTTCTAATTGATACCTATTTTAAGTTTTTCATAGTTTCACTTACTACTTAAGTATGCTCTACGTAATTAGGTCTCTGATTTTAGAGTTATAATGTTATTATTTGGGTTCAAATTATTTTCTGTTTTGATTTGAAAGAATACTTTAAGTTAATTTGTTTCCACTTGTTATAATTGGTGTAATTTTGTTTATTTTTTTAAGTTTGTGGTACGATATATCTAATTACAATACACTTTTGCTTAATTTTATTCTACTTTTCTATTTCTTCCTTAAAATAACTTTATTAATATCATAATACAGCTTTTATTTTATATGAGACCAATAATAGTTAAAAAAATATCAAAGTAATAATAACATACAAAGCCACAAAATTTTACATTTTAAAATATTTCGAGTTTGATAAATTCAATAACTGCATTTATTTCACCAAATTTTACTCTACCAATATATTTAGCTTGTAGGAAAACTAAATAAATAGCCGAAATAAGTAGCTAACTGTAGTGACGTTATAAATAACAGTTGTGGGAAAATTAAATAACTTGATTTTTTATTTTTTATTAAATTATAGATAAAGACAGAGTTCAGTTCGTTAAAGCATAATATAAAACGTAATCAGGTCCACCAAATATAAAATTACCGACGGTAAAATTGTCTCACATTTTTTAACAAATGTACATTAACTGAAAAAAAAACACTAAATCTCGTTTATCTCAAAACTACAAAATCAGAGTTATTTAATTTTCCCTCTACGGGGACGGGTACTGACATATGTGACGTTTTCGAGGAGTTCACGAGTTTTCGAAGCACTGTATCGTCTTCATTTTTTGTTTACGTGAAAAAAGAAAAAATATGTGTTCAATATTTTTTGGAAATCTATCTGATGGTCTAATTAGTTTTTTTTTGTCTGATCCCCTATTCCTTCGTACATGATATTTGCACAACTTAAACCATTTTCGCAGCGCACGCAACGGTAGCCCTCAAAAAGAAATATCTATTCTATTCTATTTATGCTCCGCTGATTGATTGTCTGATAAAAAGATGGTTTGATTTCAGTAATGGTATTCCATTTCCATTTGTTTTGTATGTACTATTCCATATTATGATAAAGCTGGCCATGCTGCTACTCATGTGCCTAAAAACAAGGCAAAATTATCTTATTTTAAATTTTAGAATTTATCATACTCTTCATTGTATTTATTTTTTCAAAAGGTATGGTTGGTAGGTAGGCACAATGATTTGGAGTTAATCATGAATCCCAGTTTACAACATTAACAAGGTACTAGGGTACTTTTGTCATAATCAATAAGGGTTCCTAGTTGACTACGGAACCCTAATAATAGCATATGAACTTTAACACACTATTTGTTGTTTTCAAGTTTTGTAAACACTCCTTGTAATATGCTTGGTCAATATATAAAATATCATTAATGTAGATTATGAATAAGTGGCCTAAATTTCTTGCAAACAACCACAGGTATTAACAATTTGATGAACAAACTAGGTGCAGTACATAGTCCATATGGCAATGCTGTAAATTCATATAAGGTTCCATTGAATTCAAAACAAAGGAACTTTAAATCATAAAAATGACTTCCTTCGGTCTATGCAACACACATTATTAATGATCAGCAATTAACCTTACTGCAAGTGCTGACTTTTACATACTTGTTCAAAGGTTTTAGATTTAAAATTAACCTGTTTGCCATCAGGTTTTGAAACAAGGAAAATCTTTTGAGATGTATATAGACCTCTTCACCGTATCCGGCGACAGCGACCCAGACTACTTGTCTTCTCTTTTGAGATGTATTCTCCCTTGTTTATTTCCTGCTGTTGTAGTAGGCATCCCGGGTTCTCTCGGAACGCTGTGGGTTCAAGGATGTTCTGCGGTGTGATGGCTGTGGTCGAGTCTGTGGTCCATTTCATGCCATCTCCTTGGTTGGTTGATGCTTTCAACTGTTGTGGTTGACTATTCCTGTTTCCCATATATTTGTTACTTATGTTTTAAGCAGAAATTGCTGGCTTGGTGCAGTTTTCTTAATAGAATTTGAACTCTGTTGTATTAGGCATCTTATTTACCGCAATTCTTTGATAAATTGCCACCATTTAAAAATAGTTTTATGAGTAATTTCTATGAAATGCTTGTTGCTTCACCAAGTGATTTTAACATAGTTATTTTATCTAGTAGGTTTTTTATTATAAGAGACATGATTTTGTCTAATATTGTAAGTGCTGTGCCCACCTGTCTTTGCTGGTAAGCGATACACTTATTTCTAGTTATTCCCATTTTAGAGATCACTAGCTTTACTTTGGTGATGATAAGGATTCAATATCTGGGATTGTGTCACATTATTCATCAGGGCCTGATGTTTGACAAATTTCACACCTTTTAATGATTTTTTTTTTTCTCAAAAAATGATGAAAAAATACCTTACTTGGTCCCTTAAGGCTTCTCAACAGCATTTGACTTGCACTACACAGTATCTCGTACTGTCGCACATGCTAGTTTTGATCAAATCGGCATCACGTGCCGGTAAATAGAAATCTGACATCCACGTTGATATCTTGTAGTGTTTGTAAACACTGTATATTGTATGGTTTCTCAACAGCATTAGAATAGCACTGAACAGTATCTCGTACTGTAAGCACATGCTGGTTTAGATCAAATTGGCAGCTCGTGCCGTTTGCCATCAAAGTCGATATCTCGTATCAAAGTTGATCTTCGTGTTTGGTAACTCGTACTAACACGGTAAACAGTATCTCGTACTGTAAGCATATGTGGTCGGCATCGGCATCGCGTGCCGGTAACAGAAATCTGTTTTACATCAAAGCTGATATCTCGTATCAAAGTTGATCTTCGTGTTTAAGTATCTCGTACCAACACGGTATATTATCCTCGACCATTGCTGTAGCCAGCCACGTTTTTTGACTTAGTTGCACCTAAAACAAAAAGCTTACCTTCGATAACCGAGGCGAAGTAATGGCGAGCAAAGGGCTCCGGTCCCGGTCGACACTTTGCCGTCGATTTAAACTGAGGTTGCGTTTGCGCAAACCATCGGGACTCCGTATTTTGTTTCGACGTCGACAATCCCACTTATACAACAGTATTTCCACATTTTTCCAATAAGTTTTTCTTCAGAAACCATTTTTACTTGCGATGCCGTTCAACGCGCGAAAAAGAAGTGTCAAAGCTGTGTTGCCAATCCATAGAGAAAAAGTTTTATTTTCTCTAAAACTGCGATGCCAAATACTTGCGAATTGGGAACTACACTGTAATCAATTATATTTCAGTTCATCATGAAATGAAATATATACTGATCTTTAAAAGTATTGTTTTGTCGAAATGGTTGGCGCAGTGCCTAAACGATGTACTGCATCACTGCACATCGCGGGATCGATTCCCGCAAGAAACAAATATTTGTATGGCCTGCAGATAGTTGTTCTGTATAATAAGGAAGAAACATCATCGTTTTGAAAAGAAGAAGATTGCACTGTTGGAATTCCAAATCCAGAACGCTGAGCAGACATATAAAACTCGCCTTTATTACTACTAATTACTAAATAAAAAACTGGAACAGAATTTGTATGAAATTATGTGCCAAATTAACGGGAACTTAATCGTAGGTATGTGTACGTGGTGAAACACGCCCGTAGATATTGCCTTGTAAGTGTCACTTTGTGTTAGTGAAAATGAGCATTACTGTGAGAGGTTTTTAATGGTTCAAACCCATTATCAAAGTTATACTTTACGCAAGAATTCTGAACTCATAACACTTTGTAAATCTTTAACACAGTGTTAGGTGTTAAAATCTCCCGTGGCTGCGGGTCCCATCGGGGCTGCGGGTTGTTCGAAAGAGATACCGCGGTCTCGGCAGGAAGGGCTAAGAAGGAATATGGGTGGTTTTTAGTCAGTAGAAGTCTGACACTCCCTTCCGCTCTGCCCAGAGCGGGAGGATTTGATGATTAATGGGCCTACTACACGCACGCACTTCCCCACAGTTTTGCCTGCGGGATTACACGGTGCACACAGTACATCGCGCGTGTGGTTTGTAATGGTAATACAGTTTTACCAACCATACGCGCGATGTACTGTGAAGTGTGAACGAAAACTGTGGGGAAGTGCGTGCGTGTAGTAGGCCCATAAATCTCCATAACTTTTTGCATATTACTGTACTACGTGTTTGCTACATTGCCGCGAAGTAATAAAAACTGTAGCCTGTCTGTGTAAAATCAACATCTTTATTGTGACGTCATCATTACATGATAAATATAAACAACACAATCTCAAGTGGTTCATCTCATCTCAAGTAGGACAAGTAGTGAGTGAATAAGAGTGAACCATTGAACGAAGGAACTACGTTTCGTATTTGCTGTTAAAAGGAAACGTTAAGTTTATTTGGCCCAATATTTATTAAAGTTGAATAGAAAAACTTTGCAATAGAATTATTTATATACAAAAAAGTTTTAATGTGATACGTACTTTTTTTCATCAACTTTTTATGACACATTTCATATTTGGAACAGCGAAACGCAACTGTCACTTAAAAACTGACAGACGGTCAATGTTTGTTTGTGATAAAGTTTTTGTTAAAATGATAAAAATAATGGAGCCGAAGAAGCAAATATATACAAAACAAGAAAAGAAAAAGTTTCTGGAGATACTAAAGAATTACTCGAAAGTAGTGGAGAATAAACATACCCACAGTGCGGCATTGAAAGCGAAGAACTTAGCTTGGCTGAAAATAGCTTCGGAGTTCAACTCAAGTTCGGTTACAAACTTTCATGTAAGTATTGAATATTCAACGTTTATTGGTACTTGCTGTATTAGTACCTATGATACTAGAACTTGCGGCGGCTTCTTAAAGAAAGTTGTAAGGTGTGGAAACTAGGTAGACGTAGTACATTAGGTATACATCAATGGTTGACAGTTCTTGAGATTGTGGAATTGAGAGTTTGTTTGTTGACAGTGAGTGTACGACTTTTCGCCGACGGACATTACGCCGACAGACTGAACGCCGAGTCGCCGACTAGACTTTACTTCGACGGGACTCTTCGCCGATAGGACACTTTGCCGACAGGACTCTTCGCCGACAGGGGTTATCACACACGCTACTTATCTCCGATTATCTAATATTTACTTTGAAAATCGATTATCCTTTTCTCGTAATTATACAATTCATAAAAAATAAAGATCTTGCATTGGTTATTTATTAGTATAGGTACATATCATAATATTATGTATAATATCATTATGTAAAGCCCCTCAAGTTAAAAGGGAAAATATATAAGACCGTGATCTGTCGTACTGTATGGATCGGAACGATGGGCTAAGA
Organism: Diarsia mendica; assembly: GCA_949316265.1. Taxonomy (NCBI): domain Eukaryota; kingdom Metazoa; phylum Arthropoda; class Insecta; order Lepidoptera; family Noctuidae; genus Diarsia; species Diarsia mendica. The sequence continues at coordinate 14,740,314 of OX438912.1, read as the reverse complement.
AAAAGATGGATGAAAAAAATTGCATGTAGCTGAGATGATAATGTTGAGGTAGATGTGTGGTGTGACAAGAATGGATAAGGTAAGAAACAAGTATAATAATGGAAGCTTTTTAGGATCGGCGCAACACGTTTTCTTTTTCCCTTCCTCCCTGTTAGAAGTCACAGTGGCATTTACTCGTTTCTCTTTTATATCATTCCTCACACAATCCATCCATCTTTTCTTTGACCTTCTTCTCCCTCTCCTTCCATCAACATTTATATCGATAACCTTTTTAGTCACATGCGATTCGTTTCTCCTCATAGCATGTCCATACCATGACATTCGATTCCCTTTCAACTTTTCTTTAATACTTGTTCCTTACCTTATCCATTCTTGTCACACCACACATCTACCTCAACATTATCATCTCAGCTACATGCAATTTTTTTCATCCATCTTTTTCTTAGCCCATCGTTCCGATCCATAAAGTACGACAGATCATGGTCTTATATATTTTCGCCTTTAACTTGAGGGGCTTTACATAATGATATTATACATAGTATTATGATATGTACCTATACTAATAAATAACCAATGCAAGATCTTTATTTTTTATGAATTGTATAATTACGAGAAAAGGATAATCGATTTTCAAAGTAAATATTAGATAATCGGAGATAAGTAGCGTGTGTGATAACCCCTGTCGGCGAAGAGTCCTGTCGGCAAAGTGTCCTATCGGCGAAGAGTCCCGTCGAAGTAAAGTCTAGTCGGCGTTCAGTCTGTCGGCGTAATGTCCGTCGGCGAAAAGTCGTACACTCGTTGACAGTTTCAAATATTTGTATGGACTGTAGAGACTCCTTACTTAGATATTCTAAGTTATGTGGTTTTCCAGTTGGTGATTTGGGTTTCTATGTCCTTATTAACAATAAATCATTTCCTAAGTAATATACCGAAATTCAACACACTGCCACTGCTGACATGATGAGAAGTATGGAAGAAGAAGAAGACATGTTGCGCCTACCCCAAATAAATTGGGATACTTGACTTAATGTCCTATGTCCCCTAGATGGGGCAGAGGGCGTCGATAGATGTCCTCCATCGCGATCGGTCTTGAGCTTCACGTTTCATCTCACTCCACGTCATTCCGATGTTCGCCGCTTCTGCCAACACGGTGCGACGCCAGGTTTGACGAGGACGGCCACGCTTTCTTTTCCCTTGGGGATTCCAGTCCAAAGCTTTGGGATAAGGGCAGGAGAATAATGATGATGATGATGCCAAAATTTAATTTCAGAGAACACCAAAACAACTTCGAAGACTATGGATGAACTTAAAACAACGCCAAAGAGACGCAGTAGCCAGGACTTTACACCCAATACCTTCGAGAGGGCCTGTAGATGATATTATATCTGGATCTAATGTGCTGCAAATTGCCCATGCGCTTATGACTGGGATTGATAGTTCCATGGAGTCCGATATTGTGTTAGGTAAGTGATATGTTTGGCAAAATACGTGCTTTAGACGTGGAGTTACGGACACTAGCCCGTTGTACTTATACTTATGTGATATACAAATGGTTGGTTTAGTGGTAGCAAGTGCGACAGCTGAGCATGAGGTCTTGGTTTGATTCCCAGATTGGTCAGTGTTATTGGCTTTTTCTCAGTAAAAAAAATATCACAGCAGCTGCCACAGATTCTGGATCTGTCCCCGGTTGATGGCTTACCTCCTATTGCAAAAAATCGAACTTTAAAATAACTGGCCAAAGTGTGGTGAAGGGTTAGGCAAACGTGTACACCCTGCCTAACCCTTCGGGGATTACAAGCCTAATTTTGTTATTGTCTTCTTTTTTTAGAAAATATAACAAATGACGACAAGGTACTATCAGAAGCAAGTTTATGTTTAAGTGAAGAATCTCAAAACAACTCTAGTCAAGAGAGTTCATTATTGAACACTGTAAAGATGGAACCAATGTCCCCGATCAATGCTTATCCTGCTGACCCTGTAGAATCTCCACCTATCATTCAAAATCGAGCTTTAACACCAAACAATAAAGCACATATCAGTCAGCAAGAAAATCAGGACAGCAAAACCAGACTTCAAAGTGATGTAGAACTTCAGGTTTTGGAAATACAACTGTTAAAAGAGAAGGTGAGATTTCAAAAAGAAGAGAATAAGAGTAGGGAGGCACATGCTGTGGCGATACATAACTTGGAGCACCTGATTTTAAAGGAAAAGCTTCGTGAGGCTAAAGCAAAGGCTGATTTAGCTGAATTACATTTGCGAAGACAGAATTACTCAGATGGTAGGTAATAATGTATTTTTTATTATGCGGTTCAGGTTATTCTTGGTTAGTTCTAACATTCTAAAAGCTCAGGACATGTCAGATTTTGGTACTAACTGACCTTGTATTTGGAAATCTTAGCCTAAGTCAGTTACCTATTTGATCTTTTGTTGAGTTTAAGACAATGATGTTTTGTTTTCTATTTTATTTATGTAACATTTATTTTTATAACTTTACAATGATATAGCTTTATTGTATGAGAATTTTGTGTACATGTGTAATTACTACCTACCTACATAGGAACCCTAACCTATATATTTTTCTTTCAGACTAAACTAATACAAAAAAGATGCAGCAGTTACTTACTAACAATTTAAGATAAATAATATACCAAAGCAAGTTATATTTAAATTTTAAATAAAGTGTTTTATTGACGCCAGATTCGCTAAAAAAGGTACCCCCTCAATAATTAAGCGTTAATGCATTTCAAATGTCTTTTTAGTTAAAAGGCAATCTTATCTTCTATATAGAACAGCTCCATTCTCAACACACTAAAGATTATTGTTTTATCTCAGGGGGATTCAGACTATCTTATTTATGTAAGATCTTGCAATCCCCTTAGGACAGAAGATCTGCTTTACGTCAACCTGAATTGAGGAAAAAGATCAATAACATTCAAAGGGCACTAATCGAATCAAAAACAAACATTTTAATGTACAGCCTATCCCATTTACAAATCACCGTTTTCTACAACTCGCATAAATAGCCATCGAAAACGAAAATAAAAACAAAACGGTTACGAAATAGTTGCCGGCCGATTCCAAATTTAAATTTAGGCGCGAACACTGCGCGCTAAAACGATAACAAACAGCCAGTAGTGAGTCAAGGTTTAAATATAGAATATTTGAATTATATCACCTGGCAACATTATCGTTTGTACGAAAAAGTATTATAATGTTTACAAGATTCAAGTCATCTTGGAAGTAACGTAATAACGTAACTATTAGGGATTCTGAAAATAGTTGGCATGACTATCGTTTTCTTAGGGAACACCGCCTATTTGTGTATCAACGCGAAGCTGACACGGCGTTTTATAACGCATCAATCAAACCTTGGCCTATTTCAATCTGTTTAACCGACTTTTTAAGTTATTTTTGAACTTTCTTATTGCATTGCACCACATCACCGGAAAAAACAGCAGAAACTAGCATATCCTAGAACCGAAAATTAGAGGAATATGCACTAGGCCTGCGTTGTGGATTACGATCCTCGAGTTGAGTATCCCAATATTGGGAATATTATATGCTAATTAATGCTAATGCTATGCTTACAGTCTCAACAATAAATTCAACATTACTATTTTCGTCGTTTAGGAAAAGGTGTTAGTTAGCCAATGCAAAATGCTGCCAGATTATTTAGACCTCGAGAAAAACATGATTTACCTTCAACACACCTACAAAGTAATCACTGGGCAAGTAGGTTACCATTTCCATGATGTTTATGGATTGAGGAAAATTCAATCGTTTACGATTCAATGCTAGTCATATGTTTGCATTTGGCTTGCTGTGCGAAAATACTTTTACTGTTCATTAGACATCAACCAACACTGGAAAGTGTTGTCCGTGTGAAAGATTACGGCGCGATCCCTCTCGAAGAGACATTTTTATTTCAGCAGTGGAAACGAGTGATTAGCCGATATGAGTATAGTTCTCCTTATACCACTTTATTTGAACACGCCGCAGCATGTCTGTCACTCGTCGTCTCAGCAGTCACCTTTTTAGCCATTCACATAGAACACCATCGTCTTCATCCATTGTTCCATCGTTTCTTTGGTCTAGCCCCAATCTTATAGGTAACCACATTCATACTCCAAACTTTTCTCACAACGTTTTCCTCATAAATTAAACAATGCATGCTTTCAATATTTTATTTGGTTTGTTACAAACGTCTCATTCACTGTCCACCGCTTGCCCGCTTGCCTACCTACCTAGCTACTATGTCTGAACCCAGACGGCGAAAAGCAAAAAGGGTAAAACGACTGGGCCTCAGCCTGAGTTTATTTATAGAAACGGGAATGCACGGGATGAATGCTTAATACCTTGTCCACTTTGCAATGATTTTACACGACTTTTAGTAACTGTTTTTGGCACAAGAAGGGTAGACTGCAAAGATGTGCAAAGGAGCATGGCACATAAATTTTACTTCATGTTTGTACGTAACTTTATGTTTAGCTGACGTGAATATATTGTAGTTCTTTGTTTTGGTAAAAGACGTTCTTTAGAGTAATGGCGAAGTTTTGAGACGGAAATATTTGAAATACTGTCACATAGTCGGATTCAGGATATGGATATAGACTGAATTCTACGGGTGATCGATGGTAGCGAAGCAAACGAAAAGGAGAGACAACTGTCGTAAAAAAATATAATTTGTTCTAGGAAGAGTTCGTTGAAATCCTTCGCAAAGTTATCCAGTTTTAAGTCCTCTCGATAACAATATCTTGTGCTATCGATGGCCAAATATGCCATTACTACCCGATATCTTCAACAGCCTTCTACGCGATTTGCGCGGAATAATAGGCTCTTTTCTACAGTTCCAGGCCACCGCAGTAATTTATACTGCACTGGCTTTTACCAGCCGATCAACTAGCATAATTCTAAACAAAGCATAATATACAAGGAGTAAATCGTTCTCGCTCTCAAACGTGCAACAGAGCTCTTAGATTTAATAATTTATCGCTATACTGGCGCCTGTATTTCAAAACTCTTCGCTATTTTTGTAGTATGTAACCTGTTTTAAAGTTTTGAGGAAACACGTTCTGATTTGGCTTGCAAGTTTCTGTATGAAATCATTCCTAGCCAAATAGTAAGAATGTGAGAAACTATAATCGGGAAAAAACTGTTTACAGGAAAATACAGTCTAGGGATGATATTCTACTGAACGTGAAATGAATTGAATATGCAATCTGGCTATTGGAATTCTTTGCCAGATCGAATAAGCATCGAAAACAAAGAAGACCATATTTCGAAAACCATAACTAAAGAAAGACCTACAAAATTCTATTCTAATGGGAGACACAAGTCAAGTAAACAGCCAAGACGACCTTGTCGTGACCATTAGTCCGCTAGGGCCGGCTGCCGAGCCCATCAGTCCCCTGGCAGAAATAGCCCGGATACAGGCGAGGTTACACACCTGCCCTAATTACTGGGACGTGGGTAGAAATATGATGGATCTACAGTTTAACTTTCCAACTCTCTGATAAGAATTGCTGATTATCTAAGGGCATAAATTCGGTTTCGGGGATTATCGACTTCATCAATGCTGTATCGCGTAGAGGTGATATTAGGCTGTATTTGTAAAAGCACGCTCATAAGGATTGATTTCAGAGATCCACATTAAGAGCATAGACGGGCTGCATTTTTTCCATACAAATGTATTCCCCTATTCTCTTCCTGGATAATGCCTCTAGAGTAATCGTTTTTATTTATAAAAATCCAGGGCCCCTAGTCTGCTATTCAATAGTGTCAGAATGGTCGATCATTGATCTCATAATGGTTGATTGATGACAAGCCAAAAAGTACCTTATGCCTGTCGACTTAAGGTACTTTTTGGCTTGTCGTCAATCAACCATTATGAGATCAATGATCGACCATTCTGACACTATTGAATAGCAGACTCGGGGCCCTGGTCTCTTGAAGGCATGCCCCTGTCATTTTTTTTTTCAAAAAATTTATTACAAAAATAAATATGACTTACCAAAAACCTAAAAAAATACCCCGTTTTTATTACCTACGTAATCAGATGACTACCAAAGAAAATTGAAAAGTTTTCAAAATAAAAACAAGTAATAGGGGCATAGATCTATTCTTCCTTTAAATTTTGATACCAAATATAATTTAATTGGCTTAGGCTTCGAGGAGAAAACAGGAGAATACGAAACGTCGATCGGTCAAGGTTTTTTATAGGTAAAATCGTTCTGAACTGCAGTTGTCTCTATCGCACTCACATATTGATACCGCCCGGTTGCTAGAGCGCACCGCGACGGCAATAGTTATAGGTATATACGTATATTATACGCAGCCCGTCTATGCTCTTAAGGGTCGATGCTGCTTTGACTTTTGCATCAAAATTGTGCTTTTAATACAAAACTGCGGGTCGCTGTGCCCACTTTTTAAAAAGCAACAAAAGCGCTGGATACCCACGTGACACGTCTGCTAGGGCTTAAATATTTTATAACATGGAATATTTAAACCGCATAGGGACACCGTAGCTAGTGCCAAGTCAGACATACGGGTTGTTTTAATTTTGTCTGGTATCCAAATGCTTGTAGAGGAACGTTCATACTAAGGTAGGTACCTATTACATTTTTGTCAAGTGCCCGATAACTTCTAAGAAATTATTTGGAAGCAGGTTTTGTTAAAGCCTTAGCATGCGTATGACATAGGTACTGACAAGGGTTAGCCTGTAGAGTACCTATTTAAAACACACATTTCCAACGGCAGCTCAAAAAAAAAAAAAAAAACTGAGCCCACTAACACGAAAGTGTACTTTACACGCAAATATAATTTTATTTTAATACTATTAAAATATTTTCCTGGTTGATGGCCTTTCGTGTCGTGAAAGCCCGGCTTTTTAGCCTATTAGGAACCGAGTTTACTGATTGCTACGCCCAGATACAGACTAGCTAGGCTATAAATGTCAAAAGATTTATGTGCCGACTATAATTTGGAACTGGTCCTCTGCAAACTTGGGTGTAGTTTTGAATAAAAATGTTATGACTTAATTACAAATTGCCAAATTAACCGGTATAGGAGCTTACTGATTTCCCATCGGCCGAAATGACGAATTTCTATACCTACAATCTTTCATCCCATGTTTAACCCCTTTTAGAGTTGATAAAATCTGCCCGTAGTACCCACTCGGCTTCGTTATAAAAAGAAATCTTGAGCAAAACTATATACAGACCCAGCGGTATTATGCTGTGCAATGAATGGATGAATTCAAGATTTTTATAAACCGGTTTGCCCAAATTGCCTTTTATAAGTTTCTTTACTATTTCTCATCCATGATATTGAATATAATAGAGTTCGAGATGTCTGTCTCTTGACTTCGGTACCATTAGACATCTTCATTCGATTTCTTCTGCACTTCTTTAAACCCACGTAAACTAGTTAATTGCTAAAAATCAAAGTTTTGCTGCCATTATGACCATAAGACCAGACCCTACGACAGAGGTCTACAACCCCCTGAGACATGTGTCTTATGGGGTGGTAGGTATAACATACTGCGTATTTTACTCTATCGACATAAGAAGTTCGAAAACCGTGACAAATATTATCTACCAGCCTCTCTGTATCAACAAATCAATATGCAAAAATAGAAGTGTGATAATATGCAAAACCTGTCTAAACTACAATGCCAGTCATCGAACCCAGGACTTCACGGTTCAAATCTCTTTATGGACCATTGTTTCTGATGATTTCATTTATACAGCTGGTGCAATTAATGACTTCATATTGTAAATAATCGTTATTATGTCCAAAAACAACTAAAACACGAGATTTATGGCTAACCTTGGCAAGACATTACTTAGTCATAAGTTTTTTTTTAACTCTTCACGTGTTTTTCTTACACTTGTACGCATTGCCAGTGTCATGGCCGATTACACGTGAGTACACATTTAAATAATCACAATATTTTAGCGACGATAACCTTGTGCTGTATGCACGAAGATCGCTGAGCAAATGTCTCCAAATGATGGGTGCCTGGAGATGGATAGTGCCGCCGTCAACACTGACCCATAAAGAGAAGGTGAGACGACCTGAATGCGTACCACGAGGGCTGATTCTCAGTGGCACGGAGAAAGAACTCGTGGAAGAAATTGGAGGACACTTTGTCCAGCAGTGGGACAGCAAAAGCTAACAAAGGGAAGCCTTATCTGGGAACTGAGCTGAGACTGGGCGTCTGAGCTATTTAAGGACTGAGTACCTACTCGACCAGTTTTCTTCTGCTAGTTACATTGGCCACACCAAGTAATATCCGCCAGTGACAGATACCCCGTCAGCCACTGCCTGAGTACTGACAGGACAGGACAGGACAGGATGCTGTACCTTGATCTCCACGGTCATTGATTACTTTGGGTATACCTAAACCCAGGCCTTCGTCGGCATTTTTTTACATGGTATAAGAGCTGCTAAAACACGTCCTCGGCCGCTGTTCAACAAATAAGATTCAACAGGAAAGATTTTTTTATTTCAGACCATCGTCTGGGATAGAATGACAAAGTATCATAACTGTCGAACCCCACCGGAATATCCTACTCTCTTTCTTGTCGTAGTTATTACTGTCGTTCGTTGTCCGCTAATTACCCGCATTCGGACATTACCAATTGGAATCGTTCGGTATAACTAGTCATGTCTTTAAATGCGATGACTATTGACTGCAGAGTCGTCGTAAATCAAATTCAATTACATATTGACAAATGTCCCCTCCAGAAATGTAGTGCTAGCTCTGTCCAGGAATGCTCTATCATCATCATCATCATCCGTCTAGCCTTTTCCCTTTTCTGGTCCGGTTCCAGTATTACCGGATGTAGCTAAATACCAGTATTTTAACCCCTACAACCCAGTTAGTACTGGGGAATACGAAACCCCTTGGTAAAACTGTTTTTTATTGAAACTGCGTAACGTGCTTTCCCAGGTTCGGAGGAAACACGGTGTGCGGTGTGTGCGGTGTAGTGGTCACCCATCCACGGACCAACCTCGGCAAGCGCGGCTTAACCTGAAGATCGACCCGAGCGGCTGTTATTATTTAGCCAAAACCTCATCTGGAATGCTCTATTAGACTACTGGCCCGTGTTGAAAAAATTATGGGTCATGTGAACCACCAGGTAACCTATCTAGAACGATATAGGAGCATAAAATAATAAGATTCAGCACTATGCCGTCACTTGTAAGCTGTCCAACCGAGTGCAGGTGAGAATTCAAAAGTACAGGTAGACTGGGTACATTTTGGTCATATATTTTTGTACGGCATTCTTACCATTGATAGATCCATGAAAAATAATAAGAAAACGCGTATAGTGCCGTAAAAAAATGTTGCGCCACAAAGTCGGAATTTTTATTTTATTTTCCGACAATTTCGAGGGTAAATTTGGTCATTTGATTTTGTACGGCATCAGTTTCATACTATTTCAATACTGCTTCTAAACCATTATTCCGCAACGCCGTACAAAAATCATGCGACAAGGGGAAATAATCGAGGGTTGTAACCCCCTCTCTTTCCGCTGGTCCAGGGGGTGATTTGAAAAAGTACGGCTTCGGTTCCAAAACATTATCTAGCACTCAAAAGTACTATTAAAAATAATGCCGTCAAAAAATTATTGTTCATTTTAAATGTATATCAATAATTATCTTAATTTCATCGTATCCTTGATTTTTAAAGCTGTAAAGTCATTTGATCCTGTACGGGAACTTTTTTTTTAACATGATATTGTAAAATACAATTGTTATATAGTATTGCCGTTCAAAAGAAACTGTTCAAAAAAAAGTTATAGAGAAATACAAAAACTGAAATTTTGCAAATTATTGCAAAAGTTTAAATATCATAGATTAATGAAATATAGCAGTTTTCTAAATTTTATCCCTTGTTTTAAATAGTATTAACATAAATAAATTAGGAAAAAATTATGCCGTACATTTTAATGCAGACCATTATATCCAAGAATTGAAACTGCCAATCCCAGTATCAACAGTTTTGTATACTTTTTGGTTTAATATATACTTCAAACATTATTAATACATAAATATATAATTGATTTGTTTCATTGTAATGATGTGAATAAATAAAACAATCATTTTTTAGAAAAAAAAATCGATATATTTAATGATGATAATAAATAACATGGTTTTTCTTTAAATTATTTTAAATTAATTATTGTTTTTATTTTGACAGTGGATAATTTAAAGTGTCTATCAAATAACTGTCAAATGGTGAGTTTTTAAGAAAATATGTACCAAACCATAACCAATTTACAGATTTATGATAGCCACTGACATTAAAAACTTTTTAACAAAAAATAAAACCGACTTCAAAAAAAAAACACAAAAAAGTGCAAAATAAACTTTAGAAGAAAAATCTGTTTCTGAAGTCGGTGACTTTTGTTTGTTTAATTTCTTTTTTTTTGCCACCGACTTCAGAAACAGATTTTTCTTCTAAAGTTTATTTTGCAGTTTTTTGTGTTTTTTTTTTTTGAAGTCGGTTTTATTTTTTGTTAAAAAGTTTTTATTTTTCACTTTTTAGTGGTTCACATGTTCATGAGTCAATGTGGACAATGTAGTTTTTTCTTGAGTTTTGTTGATTTTTCAAAAACCGCTTGTCCGATTTTGATAAAAAAATTATGGGACCATTTCGGAAGTATACCCTACCCTTTCCAACAAAAAAAGAATTTTTCAAATCGGTTAGCAAGTGACGGAGTCATGCCCGAACAAACATAAAAAAAAATAAAAATACAAACATCCGAATTGAGAACCTCCTTCTTTTTTAGCTCCCACATAAGATTTACTTTCAAAACAATTACTGATCTACCTAGGGATTGAAATGAGCTACACGACTAGGAACAGTTGACGTCAACTGTTCCTTGTTAATTATTTTAAGACTTACAGACTTATAGTTGCCTCAACCGAAAATGTGCGAGTACTTCTCAAAAATATGTTGTATTTTGGAATTATTAGTGACAACATGTCTATATTTTGGTATAAATCGATAGTATACAAACCAATATTTAACATAGTTTCTAACTAGGAACCTAGAATCACGAAAAGAGTATGAAAATTAGTTCAAATAAACTATCTAAATGCCGTATAAAAAAATATCGTGATGAATTTCACCTTACATTTCGTTATATGGATTTTTTCTTTTTAATTTTCAATTTTTTTCCCCTTTGGACCAACGAAAATGTACGGCATATGAAAAAATATTATCTATGCATGAAATACTTCCAAAATAAATTAATTTTATGTTGTGTCAAATCACCCTCTGGACCAGCGGAAAGAGAGGGGGTCACAACCCTCGATTATTTCCCCTTGTCGCATGATTTTTGTACGGCGTTGCGGAATAATGGATTAGAAGCAGTATTGAAATAGTATGAAACTGATGCCGTACAAAATCAAATGACCAAATTTACCCTCGAAATTGTCGGAAAATAAAATAAAAATTCTGACTTTGTGGCGCAACATTTTTTTACGGCACTACGCGTTTTCTTATTATTTTTCATGGATCTATCGATGGTAAGAATGCCGTACAAAAATATATGACCAAAATGTACCCAGTCTACCTGTACTTTTGAATTCTCACCTGCACTCGGTTGGACAGCTTACAAGTGACGGCATAGTGCTGAATCTTATTATTTTATGCTCCTATATCGTTCTAGATAGGTCACCTGGTGGTTCACATGACCCATAATTTTTTCAACACGGGCCAGTAGTCTATATCATGTTCCTGTTAATTCAGATCTGACAAGTCTTGATTGATTATTGTAAAGACAGGAGTAACAATAGAGCATTGTTTTCTTTCATGCTTTCAAGATGATCTTTTACTTAAAGATTTTTGTTCCTAAAATACCACAGCATATAACAATAGACTAAACATAACATAAACTTGATAGGTAATATACAAAGCAGCTGCATGTTGTTTGTTTTTGAAGTCTGACTAGTGCAACAATTTTAAATTGGATCTGATTTAAAACAGCTTGTTTCCAACGAAGCCAAGGCTACATGGCATATGTAATGATGAGATGTGGGAAAAAAAAATTTCAACCACAAAAGAAATCACTTTGAAATGGCCCAAATTATTTAAGTAGAATCTCACTGGTGTGTACAAATACGAAATTAGCAGAATTATATTGATAAAAGTATAAATAAATTAAATACAAGAAATTGAACCGACAGAGAGGCTAAAGTTTCGTATTCATATAATAATTATGAAGTCTTGTGGATGGCTTCCTCGGGAATTGGAGGGAAAAAGCACACCATCATGAGAAGTGGAAAGAATGGAAGCCCTTGTCTCACTCCTGGGCAAAGGCGGGAGGCTTTACCCAGGCTAAATAAAAAAAAAATCTACTATGCCATAATATTTATGGTAGTAAGAGTAATGGACAATGTGGCGCTTACCATAGATTCAGTGAAAAGTTCAATGCTGAATCCACGGTACAAATAAGTGTCAGATGGTTTAAACATGGTCATAGTTGATCAAAGCAATATTGTAAAAAAAAAAACCTTTTTTAAGTTGAGACAATAATTATAAATTATGGACATTTTTCAACATCCTTCCTCAATAAATGTTCACAAGTAAAAGTATGAAGTTATCAGTTAAACAGTTTGTATTCAGAATGACTTTATAAGTGCGGACCTTGCAGTTTTTACCTTGACTCTTGATAAAATCTGACTTATTTACTTGTCTTAAAGAAACAAAATGATAAGTATGTAAATGCATAATACACGTTTGGGGAATGTATCTTTTATACTAACTTACGTATTTAACTGGGCCTACTCGTAAAATCTGGTCAAGTGCAAATCAAACAAGGATACTCAGCAGGTTGGTAAATCTTTCTTTACATTTGTCTCCGTAGATTTAGAGAATCTTTGAAAATATATTGTAGGCTAGAGCAGTAACTTATTTGATCATGATTCCAATCTTTCATTTTTTTATTTTAATAAACTTTGCCTTACACTAGGAATTTGTCCTGTATCGTGGGTGTTTTTACAAATATTGAAATTCACATACACAAACGAAACACCCAGACTCGGAATAACTATCTGCAGGCCATACAAATATTTGTTCCGGGGTTCAAATTCGTGACACGCAGCACAGCAGTCAATCACTCAGTCAGTGAGCATCCCATGCTGGCAAAATATTTTATAACAACTTCGTTAGAGAATTTAAAATGGTGGCTAATCCCACGGGTAGGTAACAGTTTTGTCAATGACAAATCAACTTGTAGCAATGATTTAACTCAATAATGACCTTTAAAACCTGCCTTTCTCAGAACAGTTTATTGAAAACAGGTGAGTCAGTGACCATATCATTAACGCTTGTTATTAGTTTTTGTTATTAGTTTTCAAAACAATGACCATATTAAATCAGTAATTATAATAGATCATTTTGTGTTCATTCATATTGTTTATGACTCATTTTTCTTTTGAACTATTGGCTTGTATTAGGCCTATTTCTTAGTAGCTTCGTGGTCATGATTTTGTTATTTCAACTATGTATCTTCTAATAAGAGTATTTGGTTTCATAGTAGAGCATTAGGCATGCCACATACTTTTTCATGATCAAAACAAAATTTTCTACCTGTGAAGAATTAGAAAATAATCCGTAAAAGAGTATGTATAGCAACGCTCAATTTAACTCTGGTCCACAACTGACATAAAAATTGAGCTCTGGCTTTAACTGCCAAGGTCCATTATTTGATTTAATTATTTTATTAGGGTATAACTTCAGCTGGTACATGGGGGGGGAGGGGGGGGATACCCACTCATCCCCTCATCCCTCATTTACTGGGACATATGGTAGATTTAGTGGTTATACTTGAAAAGTTCTGTATTTTATTTAAGAGCAGGAATTATAGTGATGAGATATGTATGAGGATATACTTTTAGTAGCTATAGTTAAAACAGAAGTTTAACACTCTCAATTATGAAGGAACTATAAGCCAAGTAGAATATAACTCCGAATGTGTCACTTGTTTATCTCTCGACAAACTTGATTCGTCACATTTTAATTAATTCTAATGACTGACATTACATTCAAAAACAGAACAGCAACAACTGAATCACTTCAAACTTCTTACCAGCCAAGGTTAACCAACATACGACACCCTGGTTCGCCCGCTAATCAACCGAAAAGGCCGACACAGCCTCGCGACCAAATAAAGTGATTTCCATCGCATACCTCCTGCGTTAATCACTGCTATGACATAATACACCGATAATATTGTAGTAAACGACCGCTGTAAACAATAATTTACTGATCTTACACCTACACTGGTAAACTAGAACGTTTTTCTATAAATAATATCGTGTTAACTCACCTGTTGAGCAACTGGCTCCAAAATACTCTCGATTATCTTCGTATGAAACACCGGCATTTTGTATTTTTAAGTCCGACACTTAATTACATTAGATAATAAACACAAATAACAATGATCTCACAAAATATTCACAAAATAAAAATAACACAACCGAACGAGATACGCGACCGAAAAATACTGACGGAGGAGACGGTAGGTATGGGCGTTATTTCACGTCACTAGTTACAATAACTGGTTACGGGGCATGTAACCGAATCACTAGTTTCGAGTCATACATAAACTAGTGATTTTTGTAACTAGTTACATTACCAATGCAGTGATCGAATGCAAAGCGAGAAACGAAAAAAAATACGTTGCGAGCCTAAGTCGTTTCTTTCGCGCGATTTTTGTAATTACATTACCAATGTAGTGATCGAATGCAAAGCGAAGCACGAAAAAAAAATACGTTGCGAGCCTAAGTCGTTTCTTTCGCGCGATTTTTGTAACTAGTTACATTACCAATGCAGTGATTGAATGCAAAGCAGAGCACGAAAAAAAAATACGTTGCGAGCCTAATCGTTTCTTTCGCGCGTAATGGTTACTGCTTTGTGCCTACTTCTTTGTACTGACCGGCAAAGCGAGCAGAGACTTTCGTTAAATTTTCATAAGTATTAATTAGGGCTTAGAGATTAATTTAGATTGGTCATTATTTTTAACCTTCGACGGGCGGCGTACGAACACAAATTTGAAATTGTATTAGTATTTATATAAGTTTACTTTGACAAATAAAATTTGTTTAGTTCGTTGGTGAAGATAACGTAAATGATGTAACTGCTTAAAGTAGCTACAAAAACTAATTCTTTCAAAAAACCTACAGCTTGTGACATGTAACGATAACGTAGGTAACCATTTTTGAGTACGTTTCGAAAAAAACTTCGGTAACAACATATTGAATCACTGAATAGAATAACTAGTTAGACAAATAACTAGTTACTAAAATCACTAGTTTTCGAAACAGGTTACGCCTTCAAAGTAACTAGTTACGTTACGTTTCGCGAAAATCGCGTAACGACCCATACCTAGGAGACGGAACGGAATAGTGTTGCGCTATGCTACTCGACGTGCGCACAAATCTGCTGTCGATTGTAGTATTTGTAGTGTCAAATAGTGTGGTGAAGTAACAGGGAAATGTCACGTTACTGATTTTGACAATAATAGTGTTTGGCTTTATTTTGTTGCGTAGACAGAGAATGGTATAGACAAGCTAATAATAATAAGAATTACGAAAGTGAGACAACACTATGGCAAAATGTGTATGTGTGAACAGGACATAGCATAGTTTTTTCATCTCTTTTTGCGTATCGGTTTTTTGTTGTTTGCCATCACTAGCCTGATGGCAAGCAATATTTGTGATGTCAAAATATTTTCTTAGATAAAAATTGTTATACGCTTATTTTGTGTAATTTGCAACTTAGTGATATTCCAGAAAGTAATATTAAGTGTGTAGTGATGGTGAATTGCTGTATTTATGGCTGTAAAAGCCGTAGTGAACGAAATCAACCAAACATAACCTTTCATCGGTAAGTGGCATTTTCCATCTATTACATCAAGTAAATCAAATGATTATTGTACGTACAACTATTTTCTGTCAATAACAAGTAAAGATAATTGATAATTTCATCTAGTACGACGATAATATTATCATATCTTGTTTGTTTATATTACCCGACCAAAGTGTGTAGCAATACAGGTTAGGTGGTTCTCTTTGTCAGTTCATGTCATTTGTCATTAATCGGATAATAACTATCGCTGTCTCTTACCGAATACGCTGATGCCTTGTCTATACCTATTCTCTGTCTACGTTTTGTTGTTATTTTTATCTAAATAAGTCACGCAAACTAATGTGCATGAGATAAGGGTACAGTTCTAAATAATTTACTAAGTCAGTTTAATAGTTTCGAAATAATTTAATTAGAATCCTATTGCACGCGTTTGTGATTTTATTTATGTCACGCACTGCTTGAATGTTTATATGATGGAAATAAAAAAGTGATATGTAAAATAAAAGTATTTGTTACATTTTTTTTAAACTGGAACTGCTTTTTTGTACCTGACAATTCTGAGCAGAAAAGCAAACTCAGAGAGTTGTGTTTTAGGGTTCAGAAATAGTATTGGCTACCAGTATTAAACTCTGTAGTGCCAGGCAAAAAACAGGATTCAGTCACAGACCAGAGAATGGAATTAGATTTTTATTGACGAGGTAGTACGTAATCTGTGAATAAAAGTTAATGTTTCAGAGATCACGGTCACGTTTACCTACGTAATGATGTGTTGTAGAAGTAATTAAACTTTTGATTGCTAGTGAGTTAGTGACGGTTTTCATGATTTTCTTTCTTTTTTATATTACAAAATGGGCCTGCTCTTGGCCTATAACACGATAGGAAGTGATGAATGATGTATATAAATAGAACGAGCATGCCCAAAAGATGCCTGTTCACTTTTGCTTTGAAAGCAGACAGGCTAAGTTATTCTTTTAAGTGGATACGATTTACACATTTTCACGATAAAAACAAACACTTCTGTAATCAAATAATTTATTACATTATATAATTATTTAATCTTACAATTTATCAAGTCTTTAAAATTACGTGCAAAAAGACAAAACTTTCTTTCTTAAATATTAGGAAAAATCATTTAAAACAGTCGGTGTGTCATTAATTCATTATCATTATACATAACAACTTTAACATGTTGATCGCAAATTAAACATTTGATGGTTTAACCGACTTTCTTGTAAATAGTAATATCTACAAATAATATACAATTTACAAACAATTGAACACATTATTAATCTAATAACTAATTTGACTAGGTTTATCACAAATAAATAGAATCGGGAAGTTTGCCCAACAGTGGGAACCCATTGTTGTGCGTTAACAGATCCTGTGCGAATTTACTAAATCTTTTTACACTTATTCGATGTTAAAAATTTAATACTTTCGATATTTTTACATTTTACGTTATAGACCCGTGAGCGAACTTGTCGATGATTTTTTTACATCTAAAATATTTACTTAGAATCTTGTACTACCATCTGTCACATCAACTTACTAATAACTGATAAATTATTGAAATCATTATAATACCAAATATACCACCAAGATCTAGACTAGACTTTACATTTTCATAGAATAACAGGTACTAGTATTTTATTTTCACTACCCTGTTCCATAAACAAAGACTAGGAACAGGCTGTTACTTTACCACCTCTCTATAAACGACGTTTGGCGGGAAAAAACAAAAACGTAGTTTTGCCAAACTCCAGGATAATGTCTGTAACAAACACAAAAAGCTTGGAAAGAAACGAGAGACGATTTTCCTTCAAAAGCCATAGGTACTATTAAATTTGTCTGTCTCTTACGAATAGGTACACCGTTAGTCTTTAACATTCATTACCACTATAAACTAAAGGTCTTTCAATACCAAAAATTTAGACATCTTACAAATACTCAACTATATCGCACTTGATGGATATATTGGGACAGCTGACTCCGTAGCTGAGGTTCAGTCCGTGCGGCTGGCTCTTGTGCCTCTCCGTGAGGAGTTTGTGGAATATTGGCAAGATAGCACACTCGAAGAGTTCTGACTCCGAACTGGCGGTGTACATTTTGCGGGTGTCCACTGATTCCTGCCGTTTGGAGTCGCTTCTGTATCCAGCTGATTTTCGGTCTTCTCGTTTGTTTGGAGAATCTGGAGAAAATATTAAATGTTGAGTAAGTAGGGCTAGGAATCGTCCTGATTTTTTGACTGACTGTGTGATAACAAACACAAGGTGAATGAGTGAATAGTACCTACCTATATTGAATGGCTGACCTTAAGGTTGATGTTCCAGGGTAGCCCGCGAAATTCAAATTTTCTTAAGTTTTTTGCAATTTGCAGGCAAGTGCTAGGTTGTATGTTAGTGAAAATATGATTTGCGGCTGTAAGACATATGTAGTTACAGAATAATAATCATCAAAATCATTAATTAATAAATTTTTTTTTATTAATTAAACTTTTTACAAGGTCAAAGTCATTCCGGAACCTGTATGAGCTCGGAGGGTTGTATTAATGATTTTGATGATTATAATTCTGTACCTAACTACATTTATGTCTTACAGCCGCAAATCATATTTTCACTAACATACAACCTAGCACTGGCCTGCAAATCGCTAAAAACGTAAGAAAATTTGAATTTCGCGGGTTACCGTGAACATCCACCTTAAGACGGCACGGTCGGCGCAGTGGCTGAGCGATTGGACTGCTGCGTTCCGTGTCGTGGGTTCGATCCCCTCACGAACAAATATTAATTGTGTGGCCTACAGATTACTTAGTAGCTTCGGATCTGGGTTTTCCGTGTTTGGTTTGTGTACCTATGTGAGTTTAAATGTTTGTAAACGCACGTTAAAGGAGACATTTGTGAGCCAACGTTTAAAAAAAAAAAGTTGAGAAAAATTGTAATGATAGAACTATCGTAGTGAAGTACCTAGCCTAGCAATTTGGCTAGGCTAGGTACTTCACTGAGTCATGCTTTGCTTTTAAAACAATTATAACCCAGGAGAAACCAATAAAGTTTGGGCAATTGGCTGATTTGGGTTTTTATTTTCATCTCCCATCTGAAGACTATGAAAAGATGTAGAAAATTATTCTAAAGATTGGAAAGACAAGGTTACATACCCGTTTTATGCCTCGAAGCTACATTAGGGCTACTCTTATGATGATCAGGTCTCGGCGTGTGACTGGCTTGCGTCAGTCTTGGAGAATCCCCTACTCCTTTCGCCCTCTTTAAAGGCTCTGCTTCCTGCCTCAATCTCTTCGCTGGAGAGTCTTGTGTCTTCACGACCCTGATGGTATCAGGGTCTGGTTTCCAGGTGTCTGCTTCCGGAACAGATTCTGGCAACGTTTTCCGAGGTATGTCGTCGTGTCTTCTGGGTGTTGACTCTGATTTCGTTTTGGTTCGCTCTTCTATTCTTTCTTCGTGGTATGGTCTAACCTGGAATAAGAAAATGTTGCTTAAAACCCTGAAGATTATGGTCTTTAGACTAGATTTGAAGATTCTGGAGAATCCTCTAAGGTATTTAAGTTTAAGAGGACTTTGCTTTCCGTCTAATAATCCTTTTTAACCGACTTCTAAAAAAAGAAGGAGGTTCTGAATTCGGATGTTTATATTTTTTTTTTAATGTTTGTTCGGGCCTCCGTCACTTGCTAACCGATTTGAAAAAATCTTTTTTTGTTGAAAAGGGTATAAGTAGGTACCTACCTACTTCCCAAATGGTCCCATATTTTTTTTATCGAAATCGGACAAGCAATTTTTGAATAATCAACAAAACTCAAAAAAAAAACTACATTGTCCACATTATGACCCATGAACATGTGAACCACTAAAAAGTGCAAAATAAAAACTTTTTAACAAAAAATATTTTGTTTAAAAGTTTTTGATTGGGACAGGGAAGTTATACAGGTCTTTACCGTGCCGTTGTCGAAAAGAAATGGCCCTATTCTACTTTTTTCTCGCACGGATCTATAAAGATTTCATTGACAAGGTATACTACTCGTATTATTATTTACAAGGTATACTAGTGTCCACCGACCGAAGTCTTGGGTTTAAACAGTAAAAAAAATGTTATAACTCACTTGCGCTGCAGACTGTCTTCTTTTGGATTGACTCTGCTGTGGAGGTGTGCTGACAGGCTGCACGAACTCAGACCCTCGACGCTGAAAAATATAAATCATTCGCAATCATCTGATCATAACAGTTCTTTAAACAGATTTAAGGTCTTTTGATCTGCTACGTGTAGAACTGTAGATAGACCAATGAAGAGGACACTGTAGTATCCTCATATTGGACCCCGCCAGAGCAGGATAAAAGAATCCCTTGATTTTTACCTTTGATATCCTATCGGTCATCCTGAGGGTTTCTGCTTCCCGATAACCTTCAGGTGTACCTCCTCTGGTACCAGTGCCAGTACCAGTACCAGTGCCTGCTGAAAATAAGTTTTAAAGCGGAGTTAATAAGGTTCACATGTGAGATCATGAAAACTGGTAGGATAAAGCTTACCGTAGTTTATGGAAGCGTTTGACGCTCTTCTTTCTATACTTCTTGTGTCAGTTTCCCTGTAAGTAAAAAGAGTTGGGGTTAAATTAAAAGGACATCAATGTCAAATGGATCATCTCATTGCTGGATTTCCTTTCTCCATGATATCCAGCTCTATCTATCCAGGGTTAATGTGAACCTCTCATAGTCGAGGATCTATCGCAACGCCATTTGTCTCCTTCAGAAGTAGGTACATAGAAAAACAACAATATTGGAGTTACCTATGATGATGAGGTGAAGACTGCGATTGTCTGGTCTTCTCTGAAACACTCCGCTGCATTGGAGAGTGATGGTGACTTGGTACTGTGAACAAACAGAAAAGTTATCAATTTGGGAAGTGCAGTTACTGCAGCTACCTACTTGCGACGGCTGAATAACAGACAGCACCACCGCCAGTTTGCTGGTAAATATTTTGAGAAGAAGATTAAGACATATGAGCTGTTTTCGAAATTTAATAGATTTCGAGATTTGGTGAAGAAGTTAACATGCAAACCATCGGCATCGCTAAAATGACATATTATTCATACCAGCCATCGTCGAAGTCTTCGTTAGGTTTCTTAATTATATCACCGATAGGTCTTCAGAGAACTTACGCCGCAATAAAATTGGCCATCTACTCACTACTGGGCCAAAGTTATTTGACTTCTCAAATAACTCATCGAAAAGAAAGAAGAAGCAACAACTCTCTACTTCTAAATACTCATCTACCACTACATCTGCTCTACAAGAGAGTGGCTTCGTGATCACCTGGTGTCTCACCTGCTGGCGGAGACTTCTGGCAGGTGTACTGGAACGTGTTGGTGTCCCACAGGTCACTCTGCACCACTATAAACTCTTTCTTTCTCTTCTCTGAGTCTCTTCTTTGACCTGGAAAGGAAATGATAGGCAAATGATTGCAAAGGGTCGAAGGCAAAGTAAAATTCAGCGATGATAGAAAAAAACCGGCCAAGTGCGAGTCGGACTCGCGCACCGAGGGTTCCGTAAAAAAAATATATTATGTGATGTAACTAAAAATTTATGGTTTTCGTAATTATTCCTTTATCTATGCTATAAGACGTTGCTTCGTACCAAATTTCAAGATTCTGAGTTCACGGGAAGTACCCTGTAGGTTTTGATTCCCTTGCGAGTGTCGAAAATTTGCGGCATAAACGGGAGTATCTTGATGTAACTAAAAATTTATGGTTTTCGTAATTATTCCTTTATCTATGCTATAAGACGTTGCTTCGTACCAAATTTCAAGATTCTGAGTTCACGGGAAGTACCCTGTAGGTTTTGATTCCCTTGCGAGTGTCGAAAATTTGCGGCATAAACGGGAGTATCTTTTGATCGCGTTGACTTAGAAGTTTGATTTTTTCACAGCTCCATGAGACCATAGACTTGAGTATTTGATATGAATTTCAGCTTGATACCTCCACGCGTTCCTGAGAAAAAAGGTCTTGACAGACAGACAGACGGACAACAAAGTGATCCTATAAGGGTTCCGTTTTTTCCTTTTGAGGTACGGAACCCTAATAAAATACTAAACGAAGTAAGAACCTCCGCCTTTTTATGAAGTCGGCAAAAAATTGCCCTAAGCCGCCTAAAAGCTTTAAATGTCAATACTGTTCTAAGTCGTTGTGAAATACTCCACTTGTCTAAAAGCATCTTAACAAAATAATGTCCATTACTTTCTTTGGTTTCAAAGACAAAATATTGTGATTAGGTACTTACATGATTTTCTTCTTTCTGTTGAAGAGTAATCATGGTCTACATCCAGGATGTCTTCTGGCTCCACCTTAGGCTTGATTATAGGCACTGGATCTCTTTCTTGACCTAAAGACATGAAATAAGAAAAGGTATAAAAGTAAAAATCTGGTTACTACCTGGGTGCTTACTCTGGAATATAATTCCGATAGATCGACATTGGTCAAACGTCAGTTGGTTGAGTTAAACGTCAGGGATTGGCTAGACTCAGTGAGTCCAGCCAATGCCTGACGTTTGACTGACAATTTCAATGTCGATCTATCGGAATTATATTCGAGAGTAAGCACACTGATCAGCCTTCTTTTGCTTCGGCATCAACGTCTAATTTACGCCAAAAATCTTCAGATTCAAAAGATTAAGAACTAGATTCATCATACCTATAACCTTCCTCTCCAACCCGGGTGGTGGTTCCAGATCATCCTGGTCCACTGACACATGCATCAGGTCAGTCAGCAGCGCCGCCTGGCTGACGCTGGACATCCGCCTGTGCCCCCTGGACGAAGGTTTGTGCTCTCGGGATGGTGTGGTCTTTGTGGATAAGGAGTCTTGCCGGTCTTGCGTCTTGATAATCTTCTTTTGGAGTTCTGGTGTCTATAATGATGATTTAAATGAATAGGTGAGATTGTTTTTTACCAAGATTAAGTTAAAAATAAACCTGAATAATTATACTAAGAGCCTCGTGAGCTTTTGCAACCGGTTCCTAGGTCCAAATTTTCAACCCAACGTCGCCCACGGCTGGGTATAACCCTCAAAAATCAAGCTTAAATTTTTTTGTTTCACTAGTTAACATTACCGCAGTCCTACGGACCAAAATCTAGCTTTAATTACAGCTTACACTTGAGTTTCCTAGGACTGAAACTAAAATAAAATGAAATAAAATACTCTCGAAGAGCCTCACAAGGTAATTTGGACCTTGTGAGGTTTTTTTCAGAAAGAACAGGTAGCACTGGCAACTGGCATGGGTGTAATAGGAGTAAGTATACTATGTAAAGCTCGTATGCAGGTGGCGTTCCTTGATTTCTGCCTACCCCCATGGGAAAACAGGCGTGAGTTTATGTACCTATGCGATGTAATTACCTTGTTCACTTTTGGCGTAGCTGCCTTCGTGTACATAGCCTCCTGTACCTTCGCAGGAATTGACTTGACGGGTGGAGTGTCGCTGGTCTTCAGCGCTGGTATGGTCTTTGCTTCTGCTCTCGCGGGCTCTGGTGTCTTAGTCGCTTTTGGTGGTGGCTCTGATGGTTCCTGTGATAAATAAGTGTATTGGTTTTCCTCAACGATTCCCAAATACATGAGGATAATGGCAAAATAATGATTAGACGTTTTAATTATCTTCATCATCAAATCGAAAGACATTCTGGAGATACGCCTGTCCCAAGCATCCTCACAACCGTTGAAATTGAGTGGATGACTATAGAGGCAGTTCTTAGCTAATTAGTCGGTTAGTCGGAGGGAAACCCCCGGTATTTGAACTTAATCGTAAATCAAACTTGCATTAAACTAGAAATAATTTGGAACACTGAAAATATATTTTTAAAGCAGAGTCCACTCTTTATCCACTAGGTTCCTAAACCTCCACAAACCTTACATTATATCAGATGTTACTTTCACTTAGGCGAGATTGCCTTCTATTTATTGCTTACCTCAGCACTCCAGCCGCCATAAGGAAGCTTCGCAAGCTGGTCTTTCTCTGGAACAGCCTTGGAAGAAGGTGGACTGGTGTAGTCCAGGTGGTTCTTAAATGACACGTTCTTTGTCTGTTCCTTCTTGGGTTCCTTTGGAGGCGGATCTTTGAGAACTGGCTCTGGTGGGGCTGAAGGCTTTGGTCTGGAGGAGAAAAGGAAAATCAATAAAATACATTTTTAAGAACGAGGGGCATATCCAAGCACGAAATGATAGTATGCATGATAACAGAACATGAGAACAGGCTAGAATAAAAAACAACCGACTTCAAAAACACCAAAAAGTGAAAAATAAACTTCAGAAGAAAAATCAGCTTCTGAAGTCGGTGACATTTCTTTGTTTTATTTGGTTTTTTTGCCACCGACTTCAGAAGCTGATTTTTCTTCTGAAGTTTATTTTTCACTTTTTGGTGTTTTTGAAGTCGGTTGTTTTTTTTGCAAAAAGTTTTTTATTTTTTCATTTTTAGTTGTAATATCTTATAGAAATACTTACTATGACACCTAACCCTTAACCTTCAAGATTTCCTGATTATTGCTTTCAACTCCTAACCATTGAGGAGTAGTACCTTCCATCATAAGCTCATCAACATGAAGTGATGACTGCTAGATGACTTGTATAGCGTCAGAAAAAGCACGAAATACGTAATATGTGCCTATGAAATTTGAGGGTTGCCCTCGATTTCTCTGGGATTGCATCATCAGGTCCTGGTTTCCATATCATGGTGGCCCTTGAAGTATCTCTGTTCCAATAAAAAAAGAATCATCAAAATTGGTTCATAAACGACGAAGTTATTCGCGATACACAAAATCAGGTAACATACCCAATGTGTATTGTACACATCTGCATACCCCCTCAGAGCATACAGGCGTGATGTTACGTCATGATAATGTATATTCAATAAACAACCAAGCGATTCCAGCAATTACGACAGATTTGCCGTCTATTTTTGAAGAGTTCCATTGTATATCTCCGAAGATCAGCACCAGATCTTCACCAAATAAAAATGGGACCACCTCAGGAGTATACTCTTTCAAATAAAAAAAATAATTTTGAGAATCGGTCCACAAATGGGGCAGATATCAGGTAACATACATAAAATAAAATAAATAAATAAAAAATACATACACACGAACATATAACCTCCTCCTTTTTTGAAGTCGGTTTTTTTTTTTTGGTGGGTGGAAAATCATCGAATAACCCCCCCCGCTCTTGGGCAGAGCGAAGGGGAGTGTCAGACTTCTACTGACTAAAAACCAACCCATGTTCCTTCTTCCTCGCCCTTGTGTCGGAGCCGCGGTAACCCCTCAAGCAAAATGAAGAAGATACTACCCAGATTGGAGATAAAAAGTGGAAAATTAGGGCTTGTAATTAACAGACAGAAAACCATGCATAAGGTGATAGCCTGATAGGTCGTGCGGAAAAGCTATAGGCACCTATAATATCCACGACATATTAATAATGAAGATGGCTAAAGATGCTACGATACACCTCCAGAACATTTGAATATCAAGACCCGATTGTCTAAAGCCGACATATATTATTTCGCCCGAATGAGAAGGGGAGATAGCAACATTAGCAACCTTGAAAAGCTATAGTTATTGTTGG
The DNA here is from genome assembly GCA_949316265.1 of Diarsia mendica. NCBI lineage: Eukaryota > Metazoa > Arthropoda > Insecta > Lepidoptera > Noctuidae > Diarsia > Diarsia mendica. The sequence goes on along the minus strand of OX438912.1, from coordinate 14,714,826 downwards.
TTACCGAAGGCCAGAGAGTACGAGATCGCCAACACGATGGCCCGACAAAGTAAAAGAAGCTACGTCCTCAAGCGTGGTGATGGCAACTTTGGCAGATTGTTCATATAAAGGGATCCAGTGTAAAGGATCTTCAGTAATGAGGGACCGATTGAAGAAGCAGAAGGTAGGTAACTTACTTCTCAACAGGCAGAACTTGAGTCTGAAGATTTATGTACTCCGCTTCAGCTCCAGCAGACGCGCTGAGGCTGCATACTGATGTTATGTCACTGGTTTCTGCAAGGTTTATGTAGTATTGTTTCAGCATAGTAATAGTAGTGAGTGACTGTCGCGATGGTCTAGTGTTGCATGAGGTCCTGGTTTCGATATCTTGGTCGGGCAAATTGTTACTGGGTTTCACCATAAGGAATTTCTCAGTAGCAGCTGTGGAATCTAGATTTGCGCCCGGTTGTTGGCAATAGGCTCGCCCCCTGTTACATGGGATTTAAACATAACTGGCAAAATGTGGGGTCCTATAAGTACACCTCTGCATAACCCTTCGTGGATTATGGCGATGATGATGATGATGTTAAATATTTGCATGTTCAACCACTTTAAAAATATCATCTGGATATTATACGGCTACTATTTTCTAAAGGATAGACAAGTATATTATGATTACCAGGATGACTGATATTCTCCTTAGGCACAGGAAGCCTAGTCCTTGAAGGTGCTGGTGAGCGGGAGTCACGCGTCGTGGATGACTCTGAGCTGGCATCGCTTCCCAGCTTACTGAGCAGCATCTGGAGAAAGCTTGTTTTAGTATCCTGTTAATAATTTTACTTGTATTGTTTGAAAGTTTTCATTCGTGTTTCCCAATGGTTTTATGTAGGTTATAGTTAGTTAGTTAGGTACACACGGCTACACATCAAGCTATACAAAACCAGTTAATCTTGGCCTCACTTTACTAGATCTTTTCGCACAATGAACGATCAGATTATACTGGTTTTGTATAGCTTGATGTGTAGCCGTGTGTACGTATATCATTAGATCCGTAGAAAACCAAACCTACATTGTTAAACACAGCAAAATAATTTAAAAGATTTCATGAATCTTCTCAGAGTACTATATTTCTGAATTTCTGACATGCCAATTTGAATCTCCGTCCATTCATCCGCTGGCAAATCTTAAGTTGATTTGTCTGATTTCTTGTCGAATAAACATTCAGAACAATATGAAGCGTATTTTAATTCAGATTATGATCGTGGGATTTCAATGAAATTTAAAAATAGCGCTTCTTTATGAATGAAATCCGGATTTGAAATATTAACCGTAACTAATTTCGTAACAAACTTCAAACGTGCAAACTATAAAAATCTTTGTTTGATAGTTATTCGCTTGGCGCTGAAATAAATGAATAATAAAAAAAAAAAAAAAAAAAAAAAAATTATGATGAAGATAAAAATAGTGGACAATACGTACTACGGTTGCAAAATATTGTTCACGTAGTAGGTACAACTATTCTTTTTTCATAATGTTGTGAAAGGTTTATTAACTATCGCAAAATCAAAAGACTGAAATAATTTTGTCCTTTGTGAATTTGTGATTATGATGCAACTCTCTTTCCCTTCTTCAACCTTTGGCCATCTTCTCTACTTTTTGCGATTTTCTAACTGTAGGCCTACTGCCAAGTTCACGGTCGACCACTTTTCAACCTTATTATCCGACTTCATAAAGGAGGAGCTTCTCAATTCGTCGGAGATCCTTTTTTATGTAACATGTTCCCCAATTATTTGAAGATGGCTGGAGCGATTTAGATATTTTTTGTTTTTTCACCTAAGGCGATCCTAATGGTGAAAAGTGGCAGACCTCCGTCAGTGAATTCGGCAGTCATAACTCACAATCTAACTCTCCATATATTTTATATTTTAACCAAGCTCAAGTTTTCTATATTACCTGCAACTCATTCTCCTTAGCCTGTAGTGTCCTTCGATAACGGTTGTTGTATTGCCTAAGTTCTTTCATGCGTCGCTCCAGCTCAGGCCCAGGAGATCGACATTCATGCGTAGAAGCAGGTCGCAGGGTCGCTCTGATGCGGCCTGCGCCTGATGCTCCCGGCCCGTTGCGACGAAGTTCCAACAACTAGAAGAAGAAGCAAGGGATATAGACGGAGAGATTAGGGAGGAAATCGTCACTCTCAAAGGAAAGAAAATTAAAGGGAAAATGTCACCTTTGGTACAAAGACCAGACATAGAGTGCCCGTTGTGCAGAAAATAATAAAGATGGCGATGAGGACGAATAATGCATCCTTGTGATCTTGAAGTACCTGAGAAACAAAAGAAAGAGTAAAATGTTAAGCATTGTACAACCTTCATACATAAGACAGAGATTAAAAGTAATTTCATCAATCGAGAAATGAAATAGGACTGGACTTTACTTACTAGTGTAATAGCAGCTCCCATAATGCACATGATAAGTACGTTGTACACCGATAGGCCGATGTGTTGCGAGTCATTCAGAGCTGGTATGGATACATGACGCGTCTCCCATGCGAGAAAGGCGCCGAAAACCTGGTTAAAAAAAGATATTGTAATATAATAAATAAGTCAGGAATAGCAGAGGTCTTAACATTGATCCTTGCGCTACACTAAGCTACAGAGATGATATGATAAATTCGTTTAATTATACACCCTTGCTAGAAATTGACACGGTTATCCAGGTACGTAAACAACACCTTTCGTCAATTTGTGATGCGATATTGGCAACGTGCGCGAGAAGCACGATATGGTGAACACAGTCAAAGGCTTGGTAAAGAAAATTCTGTAGTAGGTATGGTTCTTTCGGATTATTGAAATGAAATATAATATGAAGGAAGAGTCAAGAGGAACAAAGTATTAGGGGGCTTTGTAATAAATATGAACGCTTACCAACAACAGACCCTTGTACGCATAGATAATTCCAATAAAGATAGTCATCCGTTCTGACTGACAGTACTCATTCTCTTGAACTATCACGATATCTTCACTTGAGGGATGTGGCTGAAACATAAATAACCATCAGCTGAAGTTAGTCTTAATACGTTTCGAACTTTTTTTTCTTATTACTGTTACTTTTCTTTAAGTTTTGTTCTCTACAGTCAACTTCACATTAAATGTGAAGCACCTACTAGTGTGATCTATTTTCTGTCATGTTGTATATGCTAAGAAAAACTCTTACATAAGGATCCATCTGCTTGGTAGCGCGGTAGAATGGGTCAGAGACCTGCCACGTGGTCATGATGGCCAGGTCGATCGCTAGCAGTACTCCGACTACCATGAACAGCTGGTAGTCTTTGATGACCTGCAAAATATTTTCAGAAGTTTGACAGGGAAGTATAGAGGAAAACGATCCCAAGAAATATGAGAATGAACGGAAGATGATGATGAGTTGATAAAATAAACTGATTAAAGACAACGTACCTTCTTATTTAGCTTTACGTCAGTAAAGATGGAGTGAACCCGCCAGGTCTTGGAGAACATGGCACCAAAGGCGAGGCTGAACCCAGCCATCAGGAGCCAGGCTCTGGCAGTGCAGATGTACGGAAACGCCGCTGTGGATTCAGATGGCAGAATATTATAGACAAGCTTGAATTTGTTAATGTAACATTATGTGTATTATACAATTTGTACATTAGCGAGACCCAGCAAAGTAATTTGAAGGAGAACCTGAAAATTATCTATACTGTTTCTCGTAATACAGTCAAGATGTAGAAATTATTCAGAAGTATTCGTAAGTATATAAACCAAGATTATTGCTGGGCCTCGTTACAAACTTACAATATTGTAAATGGTCAAACAACAACATTTCTAATTTGTTTAATTTTAAATTCACACATTTAAATATTGTTATTAACATTTTAATTGCAGAACTGAATAAAACCTCATGCACTTTGGCAAAAACAATTTAATTGAATAAAGTAAAGATAACTGGTTGAAATGAAAATGTAAATGGAAAGTAAGAAAGAAAAGATGATGCAGTTGACAAGAAATGTGAATTCAACATTCATCGAACAGTCATCCATGTAAAAGAAAAAAACACAATAACCGTAGTAAAAAAAAAGTTACAGACCACAGATGCAGACGGAATAGACAAATACGAAATTCAAACCAGAAAACACAAATTCTTAACGATTAAAGAAAATAATAATTGAGTCATTGGTTTATCAGAGTTTACGGCACATTTGGGGTCTGTCAATACAAAGCATATCAATAAAAAGAAGCTGTAAGAGAAAACACAGACATACGAACCGACAACAAGCATCGCGGATGAAGGAGCAAACAAACCAAAACTTGGAAACATGCGCGACTCCTTGGACCTAGAAAATGCCTAGGTCTTTCTCAGAATTAAAATTCTATTAAGAATTTGTGAGAGCTCCCAAAAAACAATGGCAGAATTGGCAGGTCTCCATGCAATCTCAGAGTCGCATTTAGATTGTGCGTTCATTGGCAAAATACTTTTAGTTTAGATATAAATGAAATTAAAAATGTAGGGTATTTAAATATGTTTTTGCCAGAAAATCGTTGTCTGGTTGCCCAGTTTATACTGGTCTCATGAAAGAACGGCATGGCATTTCAAAAGATGGTAAAGAGCAGTTCCATTACTTCTATCAAGGATGGGTTGAGAGTTCCCAAAATTTGGTTGAGGATCCCATAGCCCAGGATTGAAGCTCAAGCTTTGGGGGGTGGGATCAAGCTTTTACCTCCGTGCGGCGTGTCCTGAGAAAGACCTAAGAACCAATGGCATTGATGAGATCAGATGACTTTGTAGCGTGGTCGATGATTGTGCTAGCGTCATGCGAGTCGAGAGTGCCTGTTTAACAAGTTAATTTAGTTTCGTTTTTAAATTTTGTTGTTTAAGGAAGTGGGAGCTGAGCAACATTGATTTTGTTTTGAAGAAATTATTCTAGCTATCTATCTCGTTATGACTTTAAACACGAAATAGACATGAAGTCAACTACTGCCCCAAATGTATTTTCCATGATATTATTAAAAACCAGATAGACTTACATGGCAAAACCAAAGCCTAGGAAGGTTCCTGAATAAAAGATAATTTAAAGATATCCAATCATAATAGCCAATGTTAGAGCAACAAAACTTTTAGCGTGACAGCACTTGCTTAGCACCAGCACTCCTCAAAATGATGAGCATGATCGTTACCTTCAGCTCCAAAGTCAGAAAGAACACATAGATATTAGTTAGGCAAGTAGCAGAAGATGGAAGTCCTGAGGTACATACCGATGCTGCTGAGGCTGGAGTCAAGGCCGAGGAAGATAACGCTCAGGTAGGTCAGCATACACCCTACGATGATCAGGTTGTTCAGGTGGGGAGATGACATTTTTATGTACCTGGAGAATCACGTTTTATTAACAAGTGACATTGCTCACTAATTAGATTTACTATTCAAGACAAATTGGACAGCCTCTCATAAGATTTTTTATTTCACATACACACAAACATAGTACAACCACAACAGACCAACAGTAGGTACAGTACAGTCGTGTTCGAACATTTTGCAAAGATAGCCAGTTTCTGAGAAAAAGGAAAATGGAGAAGGCTTATAAAACGTATTCGATTTAAGGTTATCAGATTTTCCTACCTAGATACCAGCTGTATCTAAGTGGCACCAGCTCTGGGGTCATGAGCAGTTGGTTATTTAGTGTCTAAATTTTAGACAGACAATAACTACGATGACTTGGAAGCAATTCGAACATATTGATAGAAAAAAATTGAGTCTTTCGTGGTAAGGGTTCAACAAGGCCCCGTCCGCGTCAGGGTTGTTCGAAAGAGTACTCGACACAAAGGGGTAAGAAGGAACATGGGTGTTTTTAGTCAGTAGAAGTCTGACACTCCTTACCGCTCTGTCCAGAGAGGGAGGAGTCATTTAATGATGACACACCCTCAAAAAAAAAAAAGGGTTCATCAAGGTGTCTCTTACCTTTGGTTCCGATAGTGAATGTTCATAGCGAGGAATCCAGTGGCAAGCAGGATGCCGAGCACGGAGCAGGACACGAGGATGGAGTAGATCGTGATGTTCACCTGCGTGTGCTCGATCAGACGGAGCGTACGGTCTTTTGGAGGGTTCCTGAGGAAAAGGGTTGGATTCAAGTTTAATTTGATGTAGAGGTTTGATGTGGAAGCAACACATTCATTATGCCTTGAAAGTTTGATTAATATTTTACGTCAGAAGTGTATACATCTTATTATTATTGAGTGGCGAAGATGTAGAGCATTGCGTGCCATTTTGACGAAGGGTCTAGTGGAGAAGCATTCGTGCTTTGCTTAAAAAGCATTTAAAGACGTATTTGCGTGATAGGGAAATAAGGTAAGATTTTCAACAGTAACTAAAAAAACTGTTGATGCACTTATTAAAATCACAAAACTGATAATTATGGGTAAAATCTTCTGATCTTGACTGGATCTTCTTAAGATCTTATTTACCATAATAATTGGAAAGCAATCAACAGTTCCGCTGTCCGCATACCTGCCAAACCACTTGAACGGCTCTCCACTGGCCAGGTCCAGGTGGTCTCTTTCCGCACAGTACTCCCCGACCTTCACCTCTCCCGTTCCGTCACCCTGGAACTGCTTCAGCAGAATCGAGGCCTTGCGCTCGTTATCGTAGAAACGAACTGGACCCTGCCATCATAAGATTAGTTTGAGTACATCTGCCTAGCCTTTTCCCAACTAGGTTGGGGTCGGTTTCCAGTACAACAACATGCAGCTGAATATCGTCCGAAAGCCTTCCACCTGGACATGCTTTGCCGTGGCCGACGTGGAAATCTTTAAATAGACTCCGAACCCAGGTCGGCCACAGCAAAGACAATCTCTTCAGATGGGGGTTCATAGACGGCTCAGACCTCGTCGAGTGTGTATGCGGCGTTTCTCCACAGATAATGTCCCACCTTCCATCTTGCGCTGCATGCCCTGACACCTGTACACTTGACGACCTTATGACTGCATCAGCGAGTGGAGTTCGCATAGCTGAATTTTGGGCCAAAATAGAAATTTGCTATCGACACGCTAAGAAGAGGAAGTATTTTACATGAAGCGACTGCCTATCTGACCTCCACAGCTGGTTAATACGATACCCCTTGGTAAGACTGGTTGTCAGACTTATTGGCCGCTGACTACCTATCCCTCAAAGATCTTCAAATGATAAGTGGGACCGACGCCTTAACGTGCTCTCTGAGGCACGGAGGAAACTTGGTATCGTAATGGGTGGCCCCATCCACCTATCCATAGACCAACCTCTGTCTCTAAGACAAAAATCTGGAAGTCTTCATCGTCTATTATCAAATTCAACTCTCTAAGATACTGACCGTAACACCCTCAAAGGTGACATTGCCGAGAGCATCCAAGAACAGCGACTCCCACTCCTTGTCTCTATACTTGAAGTCCTGGACTGTTTTCTCTTTATACTTCGACCTGACTCGCTGTGCCACTGTTTGTATAGCCAGCGCCATTGCCCATATACCTGGATGACACATATTCATGTTTTAGTATGTTACTCAGTACTAAACAAAAGTAACGTAACGAAGCAACGAGAACTGTACCATCATATGTGTATCCATGGAATCTGGAATATTCTATGCCTCTTCTTCGATCGTATTCCACTTGGTAGTCTTTCGCAGTCTGAAACAAAAATCATCAAATGAAATTAAAATAAAATAATCATTTCTTTCGAAGGGCAGACTCGCGAGAAACCACATTTTTTTGAGACAAATAAAAAAAAATTGCAAACTGAACAGAATATGAGGGGTAGTTACAGTGGCGACGGGTCGATAAGGATGGTGCTGTCGACCGCGGTGGTGAGGATTCACGTGCTGTACAGAGATCATCATCATCATCACCATCATCATCATTCTCTTGCCCTTATCCCAATTCATTTGGGGTTGGCGCAGCATGTTTTCTTCTTCCAAATTTTTCTGTTTCTCGTCATCTCATGAGACACATCTGTTTTGCCATATTATTCTTAACACAGTCCATCCATCGTTTCTTTGGCCTTCCTCTACTCTTATACCCATCTACGTGTTGTACAAGATGAAGTGTAATTTACTTACAATGCCCGACACAGTCATCTCTCCGGTAGTGGACAGCGGCAGCAGGTCGGTGAGGATGGTGGTGTCGAGCGCCGCGGTGAGGTTCCTCTTGGAGCAAGGCGCGTGGCGCATCCACCACTTGTTGCTGTACGTGCCCAGCAGGAGCCACGTGTAGGCGCGACCGTACATCTCGAGGCTGTGAAGGAGGAAATACTCTTGAAAGATGAATTTCTAATAATAAACATACCGGTAGATTACAAGAAAAGGAATCAATCAGTGTTTAGAGAATAAATGAATACGAATAAGCTCCGACCAGAAGCGGGAAATGGACTCCTTGAATGTTTCGCCGGAGACTTTTGCTCAGAAATGGGATAGTAAGGGAAACAAATCGGTTGTAAATCTATAAGATTGAGCGTAGCAAGAACTGCCACTCGGGTCGATCTTTATGTAAAGCTGTGCTTGCCTAGGTCGGTCTGTGGATGGGTGACCGCCCGACATACCGAGTTTTCTCCTGGCCTCGGAAAGCACGTTAAGCTGTTGATCCCGGCTGCCATATATAAAGATCTTTGGCAGTCGTTACAGGTAGTCAGTGACCTGAAATTCTGACATCCAGTCAATCTTACCAAAGGGTATCGTATTACCTAGTATTAACTGGGTTGTGGAGGTCAGTTAGGCAGTCGCTCCATGTAAAATACTGGTATTCAGCTGCATCCGGTTGGACTGGGAGCCGACCCCAATATAGTTGGGAAAAGGCTAGGCAGATGATGACTAAAATTTGCGTCATGATCGTTTACCAAGCTCTTCCTTCTTCCTGCATTCTAGATGGATCCTTAGTCATCATCATCATCATCTTCCTACCCTTATCCTATGTCATTTGGGGTCGGCGCAACACGTTTTTTTCTAGTTTTTTTTTTCGGATCGATAGTCGTTTCAAATTAATCATCCAGATAGACAGTTCACTTACTTATAAGCCTCGCAGAATATGTGCAACGCCCAGGTCTCGTTGAAGTTCCCCAGGATGATCCTCACATCCTTCTCCTTAAGTTTCGCAAGAGCAGTCTTCACCTCAGTGGCGAAGCTCTGGGTCTCTTCTATGAGAAACCCGTTGGTGTCCAGGTCAGCTAGGAGACGGTTGTGAGCCTGTTACAAAAGGAAATATCAGATTTTTTCAAAATCATTGGAATATTGGCTGTGGAAGTTTTGTCACTAAGGTTATTATAGTAAATTCTGTTGTTTGTTCTCACACGACAGCGGTCATCAGCGCGGCCGGGCGGTGAAGCGGGTCTTACGTCGCATTGGTTTGTATGAAATCCGTTGGTGCATACACATATTATAAGTAAAAATTATAAAACGATAGGCTGGGCGGCGGATCGCGTCGCGGTAGGTGCTTGGAACACGCATAACGTTAAGTTACTACTAAGACTTGCTAGAAGACTTTTCTAGCTCATATTTTATTTACTCTATATTCAATCGACGCCTACCAATATTGTAAAAGCATTAATGTATCACACTGTAAGTACTTACCAAAGCATATCTCGGCTCATTCTGATAGATAGTCCCAACTCTAGTCCAGTTGAAATGCTGCAGCAGCCGAATCCTGGGCAGGTTGAAGGCGTTCTCCGAGGGAACGATGCGGAAGAAGTTGGGGAAGGCCTCCTTCGTGAACATTGGGTGGGTATCCGCGTAGGACAACTGGAAGTAACATACAAGGAGGACAACCGAACCAGAGACCACATCACATACACGGTGAACAAAAAGTGTATGAGTGTAAAGGGCAAATTTCTATGGCCTAACTAAGAGCATTTATCACCTGCCTAGCCTTTACCCAACTTTACTGGGATCGGCTTGCGATGTTACCAGAGGCAGCTGCAAAATGGCCTTGAATTCTCAGCCATCTTCTCGCAAGAGAGACTGCCATGGCACGACTACTAGTAATATACCACCACCATCTAAACTTTTGCTCAGGGGGCCTATCGCAATAGTAAAAGAGGTAAGTACTAAGTTTGCCAGTTCAACGCCTATTTTGTTTATGGTGGCTTTTAATTATTTAAAGATTTTTGTTTATCTTTGTCCTCCACTACCTACCTGTTGCTCTCTTTCTTTTCTTCAAATTTTCTTCAGTGTGAGGGAATATATAATGAAGCTATTCACATCAAGCTCCATCTCTTCAATAATAAGTGGTAGCAGGCCCTCTGATAAGCAAAACTGCTGTCACTAAACATAGGACCTAGTTTACTTTGTTACAAATTCCATTAAAAGCTAGAATTTATAACATTTTTTGTGGCTCTCGGAGTCCATAATATCTAATAATAACCTAACCTAACTTATCTATGTACAACTAACTTATCCCCCCTACCTGGGTGAGGTGCCAGTGCTTGGATGCCTTGGCAATAGGATCCGTGACGTGGGTGCAGGCAGCTCCGAACAGCATCAGCTTGTGCGGGCCGCTGTGCATCATGTCGAAGAATGACTTCACTCCTACTGCGGCGTTGCACTGTTGGAAAGGAAGAATGTGCATTTTATTTCGTTCTATAGCAAGTATCCATCCATTGATGATTTGAAGATATGTGCCCTTGCCTAGGGACAGCTGGAAATTGCTTAACCAACTGAAAATTATTTCTTTTGCCAAGCTGTATGGTCCGTGTAGGTTTCTATTCCAGTTGAATCTGCATCAGTGCATCTAGAAGTTATCTGTTTTCTTCTTTTCCCTGAACGTAGGTATCTATAGGTTCCTAGTGTTCCTACTCACCTCAGTATCGTTCCACCACATGTGGAGCCGGTAGTTCCTGAGCACGGAGTCGTGTTCGTTGACGTGGTCCAGAGCTAACTTCACGCTGGGCATCACACCTCGACCTACAACAGTGTTTACCGCTTCTTGGTACATTGAATTGGATCGAAACGGTTCAAAATGGACTGATTGAAATTTTGAGTACTCGTACAATGGCTAGACAATTAGAGTAGGGGAAGACCAAAGAAATGATGGATAGATGGTGTGAAGGATGATATGACTAAAAACACATAATTAAAGGAAATGATTGCGGATAATTATGACGAGTAAGAATGGAATGAGAAGACATGCTGCGCCGACCTCAGATTATGATTTGGGGTAAGGCCATGATAATCGTGTCCTGCCAGATAGAATTCATTTTCAAAACTCCTTTTACTTTCACGTTATAACTTGTAAATAAACAAAAGGTCATTGAAGTATCAAGAACTCTCTTGGTATTACAAAAGTTTCTTGGTTGGTAACGTAATCAACCCCCAAAAAAAAAACAATTGAATAATAATTATTTTATGTTTGTTAAGAATGCGGTCTTAAAGATTTACCTCTAAGTAATGAGTGACCTTTCAAAACTTTACCAAATTAATAGTAAGAAGGTATCTCGTCTTAGTGAATTCACAAGAGAACTTCTCCAAACTTGGACGTTAACCGAACCTAACTTCGAACAAACTGCCTCAAGTCGTTTCGGTTTCTCAGGTAACTTCTTACTTAAACATGATGTTTAAGAAGCAATATACTTAGGCAATGCCGTTATTTCGTTAAGTAATACGTAAAGAACAAGCTTCGGCAATATCCATTAGTAGACCTGCGATTTATTCGGAAAAGAATTAATTCGTAGATGGATGGATAGGGAGAGAAAGACTAACGAAAAGATGGAGATTATGTGAGGAAAGAAAGATTGACAGGAAATAATGGAAGAAGTCAACTTGTAGCGCCGACCCCACCCCAAGTCACATATTGGGACAGGGGCAGGGAGACTAATGGTGATGATAAAGACGTTGTAAAGTAAAAGGAAGTACACAATAAGGTTGACATTAGAATTAATTCGTAGATGGATGGATAGGGACAGAAAGACTAACGAAAAGATGGAGATTATGTGAGGAAAGAAAGATTGACAGGAAAGAATGGAAGAAGTCAACTTGTAGTGCCGACCCCAAGTCACATATTGGGACAGGGGCAGGGAGACTAATGATGATGATAAAGACGTTGTAAAGTAAAAGGAAGTACACAATAAGGTTGACATTAGAATTAATTCGTAGATGGATGGATAGGGAGAGAAAGACTAACGAAAAGATGGAGATTATGTGAGGAAAGAAAGATTGACAGGAAAGAATGGAAGAAGTCAACTTGTAGCGCCGACCCCAAGTCACATATTGGGACAGGGGCAGGGAGACTAATGATGATGATAAAGACGTTGTAAAGTAAAAGGAAGTACACAATAAGTTTGACATTAGAATTAATTCGTAGATGGATGGATAAGGAGAGAAAGACTAACGAAAAGATGGAGATTATGTGAGGAAAGAAAGATTGACAGGAAAGAATGGAAGAAGTCAACTTGTAGTGCCGACCCCAAGTCACATATTGGGACAGGGGCAGGGAGACTAATGATGATGATAAAGACGTTGTAAAGTAAAAGGAAGTACACAATAAGGTTGACATTAGAATTAATTCGTAGATGGATGGATAGGGAGAGAAAGTCTAACGAAAAGATGGAGATTATGTGACGAAAGAAAGATTGACAGGGAAGAATGGAAGAAGTCAACTTGTAGTGCCGACCCCAAGTCACATATTGGGACAGGGGCAGGGAGACTAATGATGATGATAAAGACGTTGTAAAGTAAAAGGAAGTACACAATAAGGTTGACATTAAAATTAATTCGTAGATGGATGGATAGGGAGAGAAAGACTAACGAAAAGATGGAGATTATGTGACGAAAGAAAGATTGACAGGGAAGAATGGAAGAAGTCAACTTGTAGTGCCGACCCCAAGTCACATATTGGGACAGGGGCAGGGAGACTAATGATGATGATAAAGACGTTGTAAAGTAAAAGGAAGTACACAATAAGGTTGACATTAGAATTAATTCGTAGATGGATGGATAGGGAGAGAAAGACTAACGAAATGATGGAGATTATGTGAGGAAAGAAAGATTGACAGGAAAGAATGGAAGAAGTCAACTTGTAGCGCCGACCCCAAGTCACATATTGGGACTGGGGCAGGGAGACTATGGTGATAATAAAGACGTTGTAAAGTAAAAGGAATTAAACAATAAGGTTGACATTAGATTAAGAAGCAGAACAGAGCGGCAGGCGTCAAAGGAATAAGATGGTTTTATTTGTCATCAATATAAATATTAGAATCTGCCCCAAAACGACGTTTATTTTAAATACGAACCCACCAAACTCTCTACAATAATCCTTACTGCCGCACTCAGAGACGTTTATGATTAATTATAATTTAGCCATCAATCAGTAAAGATTTGGCATTTTAGTGAAGGTAATATTGTATGTCGCCCGTCGGGGCCGCGGATTTTTGTACTAGATGACGTGGTGGCATCGGCGCAAGAGCAAAGAAGGAACATGGGTTCGGTTTTTAGTCAGTAGAAGTCTGACACTCCCCTTCGCTCTGCCCAAGAGCGGGGGGGGGGGGGGGGGGGGTCATTAGATGATTTTCCACTCATCAAAAAAAATAAAAAAGTTTGTATGTCAAATATTTATTAAGGCGACATTAGCTGCCCGCGACCTTGAACGCGCGTTTAACTCATCGCCTAAACAAATAAGGTTGAAAATGGCGATGCGTTTGATGCTCGTGACTGCCAAAATGAACGATAGTTCGCAGATTTAATTTATTAAAAAACAAAAATACGCTGTAATGTTCAAATATTTTTACATACCTATGTCCTGTGTCTTTAGTTGGTTAAATTTCCTTTCTGATAGTAAAAAAAAAATAACAGTTGTCACTCAAAATATTGAGCATTTCGAGACGAAAAAGTTTTTTCGTGTGATTTTTTTGTGATTTTGTGATTTTTTTTTTTGAGGTTCTTGATTACTTTTAGAAAATATTTTTGCATATAAGTCTTTTACCTATACATTTGACTATACACTGTATTTTTTTTTGGAATTGTAATAAGTAGCAATACGGCTAACTCTGCGACGAAAAACAGGTCGTTTTTACGGTGCCCCTTTAACTGCGCCTTAAGGGACGGCTTAAGTAACCATTAAATATCTCTGGAGTACGGTAGGTAGAGAATGACTTAAGTCGCCTAGAAAATATTGAACTGGTCCTCAATTCTTCATAATTCTTCTGCCTTATTCCAATTTGTTTGAGGTCGGCGCAGCAAGTCTTCTTCTTTTATAGTTAACTTGTCCTAAACTATGATTATAAATTAAATAGATACCAGTATTAGAGTTCTCGACGCCCTTCCCAAATGGGAAGAAGCCAGCGATGTATACATCGGTCCTTCTGTTCAGGATGGCGTCCAAGTTCGGCTTCTGCGGGATACCCTTGCTCATGGAGACCAGCGTGAACAGTAGCAGCAGTTCCATGGCTGGAAGAAAATGTTTTATTTAGCTTGGCTGGCTTTGGCTTGGATTTGTAGGTCGCCCGGCGGCGAGATGGACAGACGATACAGTTGCCATCGAGGGAAAACCTGGATGAGACTGGCACAAGAACGTGGCGATTGGCACCAGATAAGAGAGGCCTATAATACCCAGCAGTGGGTGAATTCGGGCTGTGGATGGATGGATGAATAAATGATTTAGCTTTTGAGGGTGAGACAAGTTTAAATATAAATGAGGGATTTTTGATACTGATGAGTTGATGACAAACCCGCCACACTGTTCTCAAAATCATTGCAACTCCTGAAAGCCAGAGTCAGCAGTGGCGACCACTAGACAATGAAGCTCAACGCAGTCCCAGAGAAAAAATTAATTGTCTTGGATCGGCCAAAAAGACATTTTTTTTTTAAAAATGTGTTTTTTTTAGGGTTCCGTAGTCAACTAGGAACCCTTATAGTTTCGCCATGTCTGTCTGTCCGTCTGTCCGTCCTAACTTAATCTCTGTGACCGTTAGCACTAGAAAGCTGAAATTTGGTACCAATATGTGTATCAATCACGCCGACAAAGTGGTAAAATAAAAATTTGAAAAAAATGTTTTATTAGGGTAGCCCCCCTATATGTAAAGTGGGAAGTGATTTTTTTTTAAATTTCAACCCTAACGTGTGATATATTGTTGGAAAGGTATTAAAAAATGAATTGGGGTTTACTAAAATCATTTTTTGATAATGTCAATAATTTCGGAAATAATCGCTCCAAAAGTAAAAAACAATGTGTCCCCCCCCCCTCTAACTTTTGAACCATAAGTTTAGAAAATATGAAAAAAATCAGAAAAGTAGAACTTTATAAGGACTTTCTAGGAAAATCATTTTGAACTTGAATGGAAACAACAGATGGAAACAGCAATTAACCAATATAATTTGGTCCCTGAATCGTATGAGCGCCTATACAATCCAGAGGTCAAGTTTCATTGGCCGTAGAAGAAAATGTATAAATTATAGCATACCGTTTTGGTACGGAACCCTTCATGTGCGAGTCCGACTTGCACTTGGCCAGTTTTTTTATAA
Organism: Diarsia mendica; assembly: GCA_949316265.1. NCBI lineage: Eukaryota > Metazoa > Arthropoda > Insecta > Lepidoptera > Noctuidae > Diarsia > Diarsia mendica. The sequence goes on along the minus strand of OX438912.1, from coordinate 14,699,369 downwards.
GCGCCGTGTATTTTATTCCTGTGTTCAGTAAAAAGCTGATATTTTGTCATTACAAACACACGCATTAATTTTATTTATTTGTATGTATGTAAGAATGTAGGTAGGTATACTTAGATATTCTGCAGAGAATTGCGGTGTGTAGGTAATACAACTGCTTGGGAGGCTGTATCTGTGTCTTATCAATATTGGTAACAGGTGTTGGGAATCTTATTAGACCGCTCTATGTAAAAAAACTTTGGTGTAACTGCTCTTCCATTTTCGCCGCCAACGATTTGGGTAGAAATTATTAATAGAGGACGTTTTTAAGATGACTTGATTACCGTTATAAGTTACATACCTAGTTGTAGCACAAGTCGAATTTCAGCATTAAAGCCTATTTATTTTTTGGCGGTTTGTAAATCATCAAATAACCCCTCCCGCTTTGAGCAGTGCAAAAGGGAGTGTCAGTCTTCTACTGACTAAAAACCACCCATGCTCCTTCTTAGCCCTTGTGCCGAGGCCGTGGTATCTCTTTCGAACAACCCGCAGCCTCGACGGGGGCATTAAAGACCGCATTCAGTAGTTTTCGCTAATGGCGCCCAGCTGGGTCTTGTTGGGCGGCATTAGTGTTCACTTGTACAATGCCAAACTATCAATCACAGTACTACCAATTATTCATACTTACTGTTTTTCCTAGCTTCACTTTTGATTAGGTAAATGCTGGTATTCAGCTACACCTGTTTAAACTGAAATCCGACCACAACATTATACATCGAAAAGGCTATAGGCAGATGATGATTACTTTTAAAGGGTAGGTTAGGTTACAGAACTTATCGTAACCATAAGGCTTGCACTGATCCTGTAGGAGGTGCGGGTTGGTCGAAAGAGATATCGTGCCCTCGGACACAAAAGGCTAAGAAGGAACCTGGGTGGTTTTTAGTCAGTAGAAGTCTGATACGTCCCTTCCGCTCCGCCCATAGCGGGAAGAGTCATTCCATGATTTCCCACCCTCCAAAAAAAGCTCACAGTGCAATCTGAACGCCATGTCTATCGCCAGGCGTATGATCGTACGCCATTACTACAACACGTTTTGCGTAATTTGTACCGCAATAGGAAGCAACTGGTTGCTCATTAATGTATTTTCCCTTTTTTTATAATAAATAGTACTCTTGACCTCAATTTTGTCTTGAGATGAGGTGATGGGAGGAAAGTCTTTTAATTCGCGACTTAAATAGGGAAACACGACGCAGACAGAGAATTTATTCGCATGAATTTGCATCATGATACCTGCTCAATAAAGTAGGCTGTACCCAGCCCCTTAAGTAAATAAACCTAGATAGATTCGGTAGTGATTTAAATAATAGTTGGTGTAGTTAAAAGATGCAATGTCTTAGCTAGTCCTGCTACAATGAGCGAAAATAAACTCGTAGCTCAAGAACGGAAGAGTCCAAGTCAAGCAACAAACATCTCCTTTTAGACTGAAACCATCAATCGGAATCGACGTCATCATTCTCTTGCTCTGATCCCGATTCATTTGTGTTCGGCGCAGTATTTTATCTTCCTCCATACAAATCGTCATCTCATCAGACACCATCCTTTACACAGTTCGTCCATTGTTTCTTCCTTTACTTCAAAACCATTCCACATTGATGCTCAAAACTTTCCTCACGACATTTTGCTTATTCCTCCGCATCACATGCCCATACATTCATCCAGGTCGATATATCTAGGCATAGATAAACCCACGCCAAAAGAAGCAGAAATTATTTTCTACTGTAATTGATTTTCCAGGCGATTGTTAGTAGATAATAAAGAATGATCAATTATTCATATCTCAATTACTTATTTATAAGACAACTAACGCTACATCCTACCGTATCGTTCTACACGCCTACAATGATCATTTCATACTTTACATAAGAAAAGTCTAGCTCAGTCATCATCACAGAAACTCATCAAAAACTTGAATAAAAAGCAAAAAATAACTCACCTTTACCGACCTTAGAAACACTTTTAATGTTCTAAAATCACACAATTGTGTGCTATAAAAAGATCGGCATGAGGTCACCGCGAAATCACCACTATAACACCAATCACCAATGAAAATAACCGAAACTATGACCTCTATTGGCTAGAAACACCATTTTTTACCGAATTTAGTCTAAGAATCATTGAAAAACGTGAAAGAGCAACTAAAATCTACATTTTCACCTGGAGCCGAGCTACCAGACGAAGGCAAGGGCTTGAAATGCCGTCTGAACCTTCGTGTCATAGGAAACTCGGCTTTATTTCAACGCCAGTAAGATTCGACACTTCAACGCTCACCTTGCTTCATACAATTTTTCTTTCAGTAGCTTTAGACGTAAAACGCTCCCGATGTTGAATTCGAAACTGGACTTTAGGGATTTAGAGGATAAAGCGCAATTTCAGTCGCCAGGTGAAGCTTGTAAGGGTGTTCAAGCGTGGGTAGGTTTGTGCAAACAGATAAAATTAGGCTTCAGCGGTGGAAATCGATAGAGGGGTGGTTTCAGACGTAGCGTGGGGCAGAATTCAACCCTCGATATCGATAACATGTTATCGTGTGAAGTGAGGGTTGTCGAAGATACGTAAACAAGCGACCAAATGAGCAGATGAAGAACAGTAACTATCAACTAGGTTACTAGGAGTAGTAATACTGACATGGAAATGGTGTTTCATCTTTTTTTGTGAAAAACTTGGGGGTTAAAATTAATTTAGGTATTTACAATATAAAACTATACTTATACAATTTAGCTCCATCCGGTTAGTCTGGAAGCCGACCCTAACGCAGTTGGTAAAAACGCTAGGCAGATGAGCATGTCAAAGCCTTTAAACTGCCATAAATTACCCATACAAATAAAACTAAAAGTCATCTACTAGCAGTTGATTAAATTAGTATAGCTACGGGCCGTAAAATCAATCCTTTCCAGTTTCATGGTGCGACTTTACTCAAACTCTTCGTAAATAAAGGCATGGGCTGCCCTAATTCCAGTAGCCATTCAACCACTCGATTACGAGGCCGAGGTAACGACCAAGCGGAATTGCACCTTAATAACAGTCAAACCGTCGCGTCGCCATCGTCCCGCATATGGAGCAACTCCTGGCCAGAAACATTTCATCATCATCATCAGCATTTCAGTCAAAAGACGTCCACTGCTGGGCATAGGCCTCCCCCTCCGCCACATTGAACATCCAGCGAGTCCGCGTAACCTTCACCAGGTCATCGGTCCACCTAGTGGGAGGCCTTCTAACGCAACGTCTTCCGGTTCGCGGTCGCCACTCCAGAACTTTTCGGCCCCATCCACCATCCGTTCTGAAGGCAATGTGCTCTGCTCACTACCACTTAAGAAAAACGTTTTCATAGACTTTTCTCTCGCCATTCTATCGACACCAGACATAAGCCTCCCCCATCCCTACGCTCAGCTCATCACAACGCATGCGCGGTCCTGGGGTCCTGGGGCAAGAGGCAAGGAGTACGGAGCACAGGCAAGCGAGGGGTGTGTCGTACTATTTGGTGGTCCAGCTCACTATTACCGGGGAAGCTACGGCTCCCAAATGAATATAAGTATCAACGCACTTTATTGATATTCGCCATGTTTTTCCTACTCTTCTCATATTTATCGAATATTTTATGTCGTTGTCTGTCGTTATAGGTCAAGGTTTTCTTTTCACGCAAGCTTTGTAAGTTTTTTTTTTTTACTGGTTTGTTTTTAATTGCGTGTGTTCGTCAACATGGGTGGTTTTTAGTCAGTAGAAGTCTGACACTCCCTATCCAGGGACTAAATAAGTCCCGAATTACTTGAGTAAATGTCATTGTTTAAGGTACTTAGGATAGTAGATACTAGGATTTTTTCTCTGTAGGTTAGTAATCTCTATCAAACGTTAGAATTCTTAGTTTTGCTTTCATTGACGATTCTAACTTTGTTTAAATTCTTGCCCATTGCATAAAAATATTTCATATTTGCATGTAATTACTTAAGTCCAAGTTATTACTTTGACTTGACTATAAATACGGATGTTATAGCAATAGTGCGGACTGACAGAGAGACGGACATCCGGACATGGGTTCCTTGTCGACTACGGAACCCTAAAAAGACAGCCGAAATATAGTATTTAAAGGTCCAGACAAAATCTAAAACGAAAACTATACCGAGCCTGCAGTCTCTACACTAAATAACGATAAAAATCTGTCGCTAAGTCGTAAAATCGTAAACTTTCTTTAATAGATTTTCATCTTTATTTCAACAGCATAAGGTTGAAAATCTATTAAAGAAAGTTTACGATTTTACGACTTAGCGACATTCGTAGCGTCGTTATTAGTGTAGAGACTGCACCAGATAAGTGATATAAATACTTACCTACCTACTTTGTTTTTAGGTACCTACCTAATTATTTTTAGTCATCATGATTATGCGATTTTATGCATGATTCTCTTTTTATTTTATAGATACTAGCGGACGTCCCGCGGTTTCACTCGCGTAGTTCCCGTTCCCGTGGGAATACAGGGATAAAAAGCCTATGTTACTCAGGGTGAAAGTAGCTTTCTAGTGGTGAAAGAATTTTTGTAATCGGCGCAGTAGTTTTTGAGTTTATTCATATTAACAAACATACAAATACACACAAACATACAAATCTTTCCTCTTTATAATATTAGTGTAGGTACCTTTGTGAATCATTTAGATAAACTAGGTAATTTAATTAGTTAAAACCAAGTCAGGCAGGCAATTGTTTGCCGCGGCAAATTACTGCGCAGCGGACAGACCTCCGTCCGGTGCGCAGATCTCATGGCGACGTGGAGAGAGCGACTGTCGCAACCCCACGATAGTGGCGGTAAGTCCCCTCTTTGAGGAGTGGCTAGAGGTGCCACGGCGCCCTCACCTTCCGACTTACGCAGGTCCTCACCGGACACGGTTGATTCGGGAGGTACCTGCACCGAATCAGGCGGGAGGAAACGCCCGGATGCCACCATTGTGAGGATATTTAATATAATAATTAAATTGAAATAGACCATTAGCTATCAGCTAGTAAAAGCACCCGTCAAAAGCGGTCAAGCCGTTTCAGAGATTAGCCGGTACCTACAGGCAGACAGACATTATTTAAAAAAAAAGTTTTTTGTTGTTGTACCCTAGTTTTTAATTGCATTATTTATTTGTAGGTATGTGTAATTATGTTTGTAATGTATTTGATTCATCCACCGTAGTAAAACTCTTGATATACGAATTTCAATTTACAGTTCATAGAAATAGTGTTTACTTTTGAATCCATACTTTGAGAATTTGACATAAAACTAATCGTGATTGCCATACTGACTAAAAACGTTCCGTTACTATCATACAGCGTGACCGTGACGTTTTCTTTAGGTTTTATTTTGCACTAACCCATGACGTTAAAAATATGTTTTTATGTTTAAAACATTAACAGTATTCTTATCTATAATTTTTTAATATTTATATAGAAAAAATCTCCATAAATCAAACATTTTACTTCCTAGTTGCGTTCCGATTTGCATAGCTGCGATGAAAATCAAAAAGTTCCACATAAGCGGTATCTGACTGACAACACTGCCGAATACGTGGCCCCGAAGTTGTGTGATTAGTGAGACTTGTTTATATTTTTTATTGTGTTATTTCTATAAAAATCTCCTCGGAAGCCGTAAGTAATTGAAAACATATAATTCTCCTTCATTCACATATATTTTCGTAGGTGGAATCATTATAGTTCTTTGCGAAAATTATTTACAAAGTTTAGGTTACAGCTGTCAAAATTGTCCTGACAAGATTTCGTTGTATTTTTTGTGATTATCTCATTATTTTAGCATTATATAACTTAAATCTAGAAATTAACATCGTAAGGTATTGCTACTCGACCTTTGTATTCATAAAATAGTGTTAATTGGTGTAAAAATAGTGTTGTGTTAGTTGTCTTGTCAGAGGTAGACCATCCAATTAAAAGTCAGGTTTCATCGTCATTACGCTCAGGTTTTCGTGTTTGCTTACTGAAAGACGTTGTATTCATGACACAGCACCTAATATCTCCTTGTTATAGCCTCGAAACCCCATTCTTTTGTAATGTATGTCACTGAATGTGTTGTGATTCCTTATCGTATTTCGTAACTTACATCTGTGTGAAGTATTCTAAATTACAATTGAGTGAGATAGAAGCGCCGATTCCATGAAGAATAATTGGCCATAAATCATTAGAATATAGGACACTGCTGGAATGTATGTGTGATGTGTCAGATGCTACTTATTGGATGCTACAAATTGTTTTAGTGAAAGTGATGACTATTATCGGTTATGATAGTAGGATGGAGTCTGTCATTATTGCATTATAAACATATTTTATTATTAAGTAACAATCTGTGCTGAATACCTAATTTTGAATGATTCTTAGGATTTAAAAAACTGAAATATAGGTTACATTGTATGCATGAGAATAATAAAAGACCAAAGTCTCACAATCATTGTCTTTGAAGTTACTATTGCCAAGTGTCTGTGCAAACAAATCTTAATTGGGTGTTTCTCCGCTAACTGGAAAACCGTCCATACAAGACTGTCCTAAGCAAACCGTGACAGGGGACTGTTTTTCTCTACTTTTGTACAGAAAAACAGGCCCCTTATAATCAAAAATTTTATTTATTTTATTTTTAGATTTTGTTTGTTAAAGTAATTATTATTAGTCTTTTTTTTCTTTGTAATTCGTAAAATATATTATTTTTTCATTTTAAAAACTGACAGGGGACTGTTCACCAGAGGACTGTTTTTTTTACATGAATACTTAATAAAACAAAATCATTTAAACATATCAGATTAACCAAACAGATGTGGCTACATCCTAGACAATCAATTCTTTTTAACAAATTTTCATAATTTTAATTCTTAAAATAAGTAGTATAAAATAAGCTAGCCAGGGGACTGTTTACATAACGGTCAAGACGTGTAGTTCACCTACAGACGCTGTCGTAGCACTAAAAAAAATTACAGTTTCTCGCTTCGCTCCACAACCGCACAAAATTCACATAGATTACTTTCTGTATCACGATCTAAATGCATCACTCCAAAACAAAATTTGACTTCAGCGCGGTAATCAAAATTTAACAGGGGACTGTTTCAATAATTTGAGGACAGCATTCGCACATAGATATTTTGATTTAATTTCAATCATAAAAATATAATTGTTACGTATTAAATGCTTACTGTTATGTATAATGTATTTGGATATTTTTTATTCAGTTAGCAACAGCAAAAAAAGAAATATTTGTTACAAGATTTGTAATTCTGGAAAAAGGACATAGGTACCAGGGGACTGTTTTTTGAGGTGTTTGAGGTTCATTTTCTCAAATATTACATTATTAAATTGCTGAATACGCAGTTGCATTCCAAGAATACGTAATACTATGTCGTTATTGATACAATTAACTGAGAAATATTACGTTTCACAACGTAAAATTAGCTTGGGGACAGTGATTTTCCAGTTAGTGGAGAAATGCCCAATTACATTGTTTTGTGATCATTCACATATTTCAAGTTTATAATTTGGGGTTTTAAAACTCTTAATTGCTGTAGAAAAACAAAATAAAACATTGTCGTACAAATTCAAGCATTAGATGGCACACAGCCCAATGATGTTACCCAGCTGACCAATTAATTAAAAAAAATGCTTAACAAGTATTTTGGCAATTTTTTTTTTTTTGCAAGCATCCTAATATATATGTAACTTCAAAATAATTATGTCTATGATTGCATCATTAAATTAAAAAATACAATAAAATATTAAAGTGAACTTGTACGAGCAAACCCGTACATTTTGTATTGTTTAGTTATAATGCTGACGCTTGCACTCACGATGCGGTGCAGCGCGTCCCATTTACTTTAGTACTAATAAATCCGCGCAACTGTAAACATCGTTTTACTTATCAATTCCCTAACCTGGGTCGCGGCGCGTACTCACAACAAATACCATTAACAAACTAGGTGTAAGGTAATCACCGTACAGAACTACATCCTATATTATGTTAACTTTGTAAAGAATAATACTGAAGGATGAAAATGAGGAATGTACTTGTATAATGACATAATATGACCCATTTAAAAATATGTTGTTTACCAAGTGATTAATTGAACTTTATTGAAACATGGCATTATAAGAAGTGCCGAATATTAAAGGGCAATTTGATTATACCTGTTAAAATTATTAAATTACTCTGTTGATTAGTCAGTGACATGCGTCAAGAATTTGTTTCCAAACCTGCCATTTAACTATATAATATAAATATTATAAATGCGAAAGTAACTCTGTCTGTCTGTCTGTTACTCTTTCACGCCTAAACGGCTGAACGGATTTTGATGAAATTTTTTTACAGACATAGTTTGGAACTTGAGAAACGACATAGGATAGTTTTTTTTTTTTTTCGCGAGATAAACCAAAAATCTGCCGGAAGTCACTATTCCACGCGAACGAAGTCGCGGGCAAAAGCTAGTTTAACTATAAATTACTTACATTATTGTCCAATGATAGCTTAGCAATATTCGTAATCACCATGCAATGTGGTTTTGGTGACAATTAGTCACTGCCCAATTTCACTTTTTGTTATTTATGCCCATTCATGTAACACTTGGTCAACATATTGTATACTGCAGCTTTCCTTTAGTGATAACATTACTAAATAGTATAATAAAGCAAGTATTGGTTCTAAATTTCTTTTAAATATATGTCTTTGCTTTACAGGATAATCGGCTCCAAGTACAATGATGAATCCTCAATATGCACCACCAGGGCAGAACAATAATGCACCAAGCAACCCCATGTTTCCACCAACATCTCAGGATTACAACGGAGTCCAAAATGCTAACATCTACAGTCAGATGCCACCGAACGGCCCACAGATGCAACAAAAAACCTTTGATCCCCTTGACATGTCGCAAAAGATGCAGGGTATGAACCTAAATGGACCTCAGGGCTTCCAATCCATCCCACCTACCCAATTACCCCCTGGCCAGGCACCCCCTGGACAGTTCCCCCCTGGAAGTTTTCCTCCATCACCAAACTTTGGTCCTGGACAGGTCCCCGTTGGTCAGGCACCCCAAGGGATGCCTGGTCGCCCTCCAGTTAGTGGAGCCCCTCAATTCCCTCCAATGGGCCAAAAGCCTCAGATGCCCCCTTCACCAGCACCAGGTCAAGTGCCAACATCTCTTCCTCCAGGCTATGGTATGCCACCTCAAAGTCAAACTCCAGATCCCCAGAATAGACAGTACCAACCTCCAACTTCGATGCAGCAAAGACCTCCAAGTGCTCAACCTAGTCAACCGCCCATAGGACAACAGCCTGGTTTCCAAGGGCCTGGCCAGATGCCTCCACATTCTCAACCTGGTCTTCCACCCCAGCCTGGCATGGGCCGGCCAGGTATGCCGCCGCAAGGCGGTCAGCCACCTCAACAAGGGATGCCTCAGCAACCTCACATGGGTGGTCCACAAGGTATGCAACCGGGTCAGCCAGGAATCCCTCCACAAGGAATGTCCCAGCAGATGAACATGGGCCCACAATCGCAGCAGCAACCTGGCATGCCTCCACAGCCAAAACCTCCAGGCCCACCCGGGCAACCTCAGATGCAAAGGCAACCAGGGATGCCACCACAGCCAGCCATGATGTCAGCAACTTTGCCTCCTCAGCCTGGGCAACAGCAACAGCCAGGTCAATTGCCTGGTCAGCAGCAGCAAACTGGTCAGATGCCTGGGCATCCTGGAAAAATGCCAGGACCTCCACAACCGGGGCCACCTGGGCTACCGCCAGGACAGCATCTTCCACCACAACCTGGACAGATGCAAGGCCTTCCTCAACAACCTGGAATGCCTCCTCAACCTGGCAAAATGGGTCAACCTGGAATGCCTCCTCAACCAGGGCAGTTGGGTCCACAGGGAATGCCCCCACAGTCTGGTCAATTGAATCAACCAGGGTTGCCTCCACAGCCTGGTCAGATGGGCCAACCTGGTATGCCCCAACCTGGGCAACTAGGTCAACCTAGGATGCCTCCTCAACCTGGACAGATGGGCCAGCCTGGTATGCCTCCGCAGCCAGGCATGAACCAACCTGGATTACCCCCACAGCCAGGAATGCCTTCGCAACCAGGTCAGATCCAACCGGGTCAGATGTCTCAGCCCGGGTTACCGCCGCAGCCGGGCCTTCCACCTCAGCCCGGTTTCCCGGGGCAGTTCCAAGGGCAGGTGCAGCAGCAACAGATGCCGGGTCTTCCTCATATGCCGCCTGCTTTGCCGCAGCAGCAGAGACAGTTCCCCGCTCAGCCCAATCAGCCAGGGTACGGACCACCTGGACAGCAGCAGCCTGGGACTCAGTATCCTAGTAAGTTATTATTTTCGTTTTTCTTATTATTTAGATATCACAGTTATTGCAATTACCCATTTAAATCCAGGTCTACTCGTATAAACCAGCATTACCCCTAGATTCGAGGGCTGCCTTTTAAGTTGTGTCGTTTGAAATAAGTATAGACAATCTAATAGATTATTACCATTTATTGTTTTTCAAAGAATTCTCCGCGATTTTTAATACCTTTTTTTTGCATTTTTCTAAATTTCCAGGTCTACCACCAATGCCGAGCCAGATGCCTCCCCAACCGCCCATGCCCGGCCAGCAACAGCGCGGTGGTTTCCAGCAGCCTGCCTCAGGGTACCCCCCGCAACAGTACCAGCAGCAATACCCTGCCCAACAGCCATACCCTGGCCAGCAGTACCAACAGCAGCCAGAACAGAAGAGATTGGACCCTGACCAGATGCCTAGTCCGGTGAGTTAGGAGTTTTTCTTGTTATTGTTAGCTGTCCCGCTATCTGCGTGGTCTACCGCGTCGCCTTCTGGCTGTGTCAGGGCTCCAACGTGGTTATTTTGTCCACAATGCTGCACTCCTATACACAGATTACTGACGTTGCTCAAAAAACCGCTAAGCTGAAGTGGGACTGGGCAGGCCATGTCTGCCGTGGGAGTGATTTGAACATTTAATTTTAATTTCATAATGATGCAATGAAGGCCTTCTTTAAAAGTTTTGCATTGGTCTGTTTGGAATAATAATTTATTTTCGAGCTGTGAGACCAGCGAATGGGTTAACAGGCCAGACGGAATCGCGGTAGAATAGAGAGAAGATAGCGAGACTTCAGCGGGCTTCGGAAGACTTCCCCCTGAATCAGCGGGAGGTAACATTAAAGCCTGGTTAGGTTTTAGTAACGCTACTGTCTCGTTCATTCAGTTACAGATTTTAAACCAGAACGTACAATATAACATGCGATTTTCGTAATTTAGAAATGTACGAACAAGTAAAAAAGATATACAAATGACTTTTTATCGCTTCTGAAGTCCCCATAAGTTAAAATATTATCATCTTCTGTACTATTCAAACTGCCTGATATACCAATTTTTCCTTACCATATACAATAGAAAGTGGTAGATTCAATGTTAGAATTCGACACAATATTCTTACATTGAATCTACAACTTTCTATAAAGATAAACCTTCCTATAAACACAAACTATATCATCGTAATCTCTTGCTGTATCCAGATCCAAGTGATGGCCGATGACCAACAGAACCGCGGCGGTATCTTCGTGACCAACGAGAAAGGGCTGGTGCCTCCACTGGCCACCACCGACTTTGTAGTCGACGATAAGGGAAATGCCAGTAAGTTTATACTTATAATTTGTTAGTAACTAATTAAATAATGGTTGTAAAAGTATCTTTACCGAGAGGCACGTGTCATTGCGACCATTTTTTAGGGTACCGTTCCTAAAAAGGAAAAATCGGAACCCTTATAGGATCACTCGTGTGTCTGTCTATCCGACTATCCCCCCCCCCCCTTTATCTCCGAAACTACTTTTGACTGGCCTGTTGGTCTAGTGGTTAGTGACCCTAACTGCTATGCCGGAGGTCGTGGGTTCGATTCCCACCCAGGACAAATGTTTGTGTGATGAGCACGATCATTTGTTCTGTGTCTGGGTGTAATTTATCTATAATATGTATGTATTTAGAAATATATAAGTATGTTTATCAGTTGTCTAGTACCCATAACACAAGCTCTGCTTAGCTTGGGACTAGATGGCGTTGTGTGATAGTTGTGGAATATTATTATTATTATTACTGAGCCTAAAATTCTGAAAAAATACAGAAATTAGTTCAACACGTATAGATTACAGGAAAATCTATAAGAAGTCATGGTACGGAATCCTTCATGTGCAAGTTCAACGTGCACTTGGCCAGTTTTTATTTGAGACCGTGGCTATGGAACCTTTTAGTTAGGGAGATATTGGGGGAAAAGTTTCAACTCTTTGACAATAGTTTTATTTAGCAAGTTTCAGATAAATAAATCCAAAGCTTAAATTCGTTTTATCCTTATGTTACAGGCTACTATTTTCACTTTATTATCATCATTGATCATTCCCCTTTTTTTTTTGGTTGGTGGAAAATCATCGAATGACCCCCGCCCCCCCCCGCTCTTGGGCAGAGCGAAGGGGAGTGTCAGACTTCTACTGACTCTAGTACAAAAATCCGCGGCCCCGACGGGTTGATCATTCCCCATGCCCTTATCTCAATTAATTTGGGGTTGATGCAGCATGTCTTCTTTTTCACTTCATATAGGTAACGATACAATATTTTTTTCCAGGTCCTCGCTACATTCGAAGCTCAATGTACACAGTTCCAGTAACAGCTGATCTGCTCAAACAGACCTCGATGCCCTTCTGTTTAGTTGTAAGTACAATTATTATGTAAGCCACATTTTAAAGTCCAAGGTCAAGTAACTGTATTATTTATGAAGCAACATTTTTTTTTTTTTAAATTGTTTATTTTATATAGAATCAAAAATCAATTGAAAGTCGAATGTTTTCTAAGAAACAAAATTGCGAGAGTCAGTGCTAAACTTTTATCCAACTCGCAACTTTTCAATGCTTTTTGAGTTGGAACCAAAAAATGTGTAAGTGCGCGCAGCTTATTTTCAGGCGCACTAAATCGTCGCGTAAAAGCGAACTTATTTAATGAAATAATAACCCCTCAATTCCTCCCTCCCCAGCTGTCTCCCATGGCAGAACCAATAGGTACGGAGCAGGAGCCTCCACTCATCGACTTCGCAGCCCTCACGGGCTCCCCAGCGCTGGGACCGGTACGCTGTTCGCGCTGCAAGGCCTACATGTGTCCCAACATGAAGTTTGTGGACGCGGGGAGGCACTTCAAGTGTGCCTTCTGCAAGGCTACTACTGAAGGTATGTGGGTTTGAAATTTTTAAAGATGCTAGCACGCTGCATTATATTATGCCACTGGTCGTATATTACACCCCCCCCCTATTCTACCTCCCCTCCCCTTCCTTTTCTTCCGTTTCTTTCACCCCTCGGTGTATATGAGCAAGTCAGTGCTGAAAGATTAGTAACTTCAGTTGAGGTGATGATAACAAGGGGCCATTTTACGAAGTACTAGATTATGGCCGCGGCTTCACTCGCGTGTAGTTCGGTGTTTGTTCCACGGTACTGTACTAACGTATTGCGTAAGCTTTAAGTGTGTCTTTCATCCAAATTTTGTCAGTATTTTTTGCGTGAAAGAGTGACAAAAATTCAGACACCCATAAATAACTCTTCAATTTTTGCATTTATAATATTATTAGAGTAGGATTTAAGCTCAAACGAATTATTTTACGTCAAGCTGGTCAACTAAATTTTTATTTTTTATAAGATACTAGCTGACGTCCCGCGGTTTCACCCGCGTAGATCCCGTTCCCGTGGGAATACAGGGATAAAAAAAAAGTAGCCTATGACACTCAGCAATAATGTGGCTTTCTATTGGTGAAAGAATTTTTAAAATCGGTTCAGTAGATTCCGAGATTACCCCTTACAATTTAACAAATATACAAACACACAAACTTTACCTCTTTATAATATTAGTATAGATGGGTGTACTATTGACCTCAATCTTGCCCCAGGGGCAGAGATGAGGTCGACGATGTAACGAACTAATTTTAAAATGTTTACTTAATATGGTTTTCTTGCTTCCTTCAGTACCGATGGAGTACACGCAGTACATCAACAGCATGCAGCAATACGGACGCGTGCCCGCTGAGATGGCGCTCGGGACATACGAGATTGTCGCCACCAAGGAGTACTGCCGGGTTAGTATTATATTACTTCAGTACCGATGGAGTACACGCAGTACATCAACAGCATGCAGCAATACGGACGCGTGCCCGCTGAGATGGCGCTCGGGACATACGAGATTGTCGCCACCAAGGAGTACTGCCGGGTTAGTATTATATTACTTCAGTACCGATGGAGTACACGCAGTACATCAACAGCATGCAGCAATACGGACGCGTGCCCGCTGAGATGGCGCTCGGGACATACGAGATTGTCGCCACCAAGGAGTACTGCCGGGTTAGTATTATATTACTTCAGTACCGATGGAGTACACGCAGTACATCAACAGCATGCAGCAATACGGACGCGTGCCCGCTGAGATGGCGCTCGGGACATACGAGATTGTCGCCACCAAGGAGTACTGCCGGGTTAGTATTATATTACTTCAGTACCGATGGAGTACACGCAGTACATCAACAGCATGCAGCAATACGGACGCGTGCCCGCTGAGATGGCGCTCGGGACATACGAGATTGTCGCCACCAAGGAGTACTGCCGGGTTAGTATTATATTACTTCAGTACCGATGGAGTACACGCAGTACATCAACAGCATGCAGCAATACGGACGCGTGCCCGCTGAGATGGCGCTCGGGACATACGAGATTGTCGCCACCAAGGAGTACTGCCGGGTTAGTATTATATTACTTCAGTACCGATGGAGTACACGCAGTACATCAACAGCATGCAGCAATACGGACGCGTGCCCGCTGAGATGGCGCTCGGGACATACGAGATTGTCGCCACCAAGGAGTACTGCCGGGTTAGTATTATATTACTTCAGTACCGATGGAGTACACGCAGTACATCAACAGCATGCAGCAATACGGACGCGTGCCCGCTGAGATGGCGCTCGGGACATACGAGATTGTCGCCACCAAGGAGTACTGCCGGGTTAGTATTATATTACTTCAGTACCGATGGAGTACACGCAGTACATCAACAGCATGCAGCAATACGGACGCGTGCCCGCTGAGATGGCGCTCGGGACATACGAGATTGTCGCCACCAAGGAGTACTGCCGGGTTAGTATTATATTACTTCAGTACCGATGGAGTACACGCAGTACATCAACAGCATGCAGCAATACGGACGCGTGCCCGCTGAGATGGCGCTCGGGACATACGAGATTGTCGCCACCAAGGAGTACTGCCGGGTTAGTATTATATTACTTCAGTACCGATGGAGTACACGCAGTACATCAACAGCATGCAGCAATACGGACGCGTGCCCGCTGAGATGGCGCTCGGGACATACGAGATTGTCGCCACCAAGGAGTACTGCCGGGTTAGTATTATATTACTTCAGTACCGATGGAGTACACGCAGTACATCAACAGCATGCAGCAATACGGACGCGTGCCCGCTGAGATGGCGCTCGGGACATACGAGATTGTCGCCACCAAGGAGTACTGCCGGGTTAGTATTATATTACTTCAGTACCGATGGAGTACACGCAGTACATCAACAGCATGCAGCAATACGGACGCGTGCCCGCTGAGATGGCGCTCGGGACATACGAGATTGTCGCCACCAAGGAGTACTGCCGGGTTAGTATTATATTACTTCAGTACCGATGGAGTACACGCAGTACATCAACAGCATGCAGCAATACGGACGCGTGCCCGCTGAGATGGCGCTCGGGACATACGAGATTGTCGCCACCAAGGAGTACTGCCGGGTTAGTATTGTATTACTTCAGTACCGATGGAGTACACGCAGTACATCAACAGCATGCAGCAATACGGACGCGTGCCCGCTGAGATGGCGCTCGGGACATACGAGATTGTCGCCACCAAGGAGTACTGCCGGGTTAGTATTATATTACTTCAGTACCGATGGAGTACACGCAGTACATCAACAGCATGCAGCAATACGGACGCGTGCCCGCTGAGATGGCGCTCGGGACATACGAGATTGTCGCCACCAAGGAGTACTGCCGGGTTAGTATTATATTACTTCAGTACCGATGGAGTACACGCAGTACATCAACAGCATGCAGCAATACGGACGCGTGCCCGCTGAGATGGCGCTCGGGACATACGAGATTGTCGCCACCAAGGAGTACTGCCGGGTTAGTATTATATTACTTCAGTACCGATGGAGTACACGCAGTACATCAACAGCATGCAGCAATACGGACGCGTGCCCGCTGAGATGGCGCTCGGGACATACGAGATTGTCGCCACCAAGGAGTACTGCCGGGTTAGTATTATATTACTTCAGTACCGATGGAGTACACGCAGTACATCAACAGCATGCAGCAATACGGACGCGTGCCCGCTGAGATGGCGCTCGGGACATACGAGATTGTCGCCACCAAGGAGTACTGCCGGGTTAGTATTATATTACTTCAGTACCGATGGAGTACACGCAGTACATCAACAGCATGCAGCAATACGGACGCGTGCCCGCTGAGATGGCGCTCGGGACATACGAGATTGTCGCCACCAAGGAGTACTGCCGGGTTAGTATTATATTACTTCAGTACCGATGGAGTACACGCAGTACATCAACAGCATGCAGCAATACGGACGCGTGCCCGCTGAGATGGCGCTCGGGACATACGAGATTGTCGCCACCAAGGAGTACTGCCGGGTTAGTATTATATTACTTCAGTACCGATGGAGTACACGCAGTACATCAACAGCATGCAGCAATACGGACGCGTGCCCGCTGAGATGGCGCTCGGGACATACGAGATTGTCGCCACCAAGGAGTACTGCCGGGTTAGTATTATATTACTTCAGTACCGATGGAGTACACGCAGTACATCAACAGCATGCAGCAATACGGACGCGTGCCCGCTGAGATGGCGCTCGGGACATACGAGATTGTCGCCACCAAGGAGTACTGCCGGGTTAGTATTATATTACTTCAGTACCGATGGAGTACACGCAGTACATCAACAGCATGCAGCAATACGGACGCGTGCCCGCTGAGATGGCGCTCGGGACATACGAGATTGTCGCCACCAAGGAGTACTGCCGGGTTAGTATTATATTACTTCAGTACCGATGGAGTACACGCAGTACATCAACAGCATGCAGCAATACGGACGCGTGCCCGCTGAGATGGCGCTCGGGACATACGAGATTGTCGCCACCAAGGAGTACTGCCGGGTTAGTATTATATTACTTCAGTACCGATGGAGTACACGCAGTACATCAACAGCATGCAGCAATACGGACGCGTGCCCGCTGAGATGGCGCTCGGGACATACGAGATTGTCGCCACCAAGGAGTACTGCCGGGTTAGTATTATATTACTTCAGTACCGATGGAGTACACGCAGTACATCAACAGCATGCAGCAATACGGACGCGTGCCCGCTGAGATGGCGCTCGGGACATACGAGATTGTCGCCACCAAGGAGTACTGCCGGGTTAGTATTATATTACTTCAGTACCGATGGAGTACACGCAGTACATCAACAGCATGCAGCAATACGGACGCGTGCCCGCTGAGATGGCGCTCGGGACATACGAGATTGTCGCCACCAAGGAGTACTGCCGGGTTAGTATTATATTACTTCAGTACCGATGGAGTACACGCAGTACATCAACAGCATGCAGCAATACGGACGCGTGCCCGCTGAGATGGCGCTCGGGACATACGAGATTGTCGCCACCAAGGAGTACTGCCGGGTTAGTATTATATTACTTCAGTACCGATGGAGTACACGCAGTACATCAACAGCATGCAGCAATACGGACGCGTGCCCGCTGAGATGGCGCTCGGGACATACGAGATTGTCGCCACCAAGGAGTACTGCCGGGTTAGTATTGTATTACTTCAGTACCGATGGAGTACACGCAGTACATCAACAGCATGCAGCAATACGGACGCGTGCCCGCTGAGATGGCGCTCGGGACATACGAGATTGTCGCCACCAAGGAGTACTGCCGGGTTAGTATTATATTACTTCAGTACCGATGGAGTACACGCAGTACATCAACAGCATGCAGCAATACGGACGCGTGCCCGCTGAGATGGCGCTCGGGACATACGAGATTGTCGCCACCAAGGAGTACTGCCGGGTTAGTATTATATTACTTCAGTACCGATGGAGTACACGCAGTACATCAACAGCATGCAGCAATACGGACGCGTGCCCGCTGAGATGGCGCTCGGGACATACGAGATTGTCGCCACCAAGGAGTACTGCCGGGTTAGTATTATATTACTTCAGTACCGATGGAGTACACGCAGTACATCAACAGCATGCAGCAATACGGACGCGTGCCCGCTGAGATGGCGCTCGGGACATACGAGATTGTCGCCACCAAGGAGTACTGCCGGGTTAGTATTATATTACTTCAGTACCGATGGAGTACACGCAGTACATCAACAGCATGCAGCAATACGGACGCGTGCCCGCTGAGATGGCGCTCGGGACATACGAGATTGTCGCCACCAAGGAGTACTGCCGGGTTAGTATTATATTACTTCAGTACCGATGGAGTACACGCAGTACATCAACAGCATGCAGCAATACGGACGCGTGCCCGCTGAGATGGCGCTCGGGACATACGAGATTGTCGCCACCAAGGAGTACTGCCGGGTTAGTATTATATTACTTCAGTACCGATGGAGTACACGCAGTACATCAACAGCATGCAGCAATACGGACGCGTGCCCGCTGAGATGGCGCTCGGGACATACGAGATTGTCGCCACCAAGGAGTACTGCCGGGTTAGTATTATATTACTTCAGTACCGATGGAGTACACGCAGTACATCAACAGCATGCAGCAATACGGACGCGTGCCCGCTGAGATGGCGCTCGGGACATACGAGATTGTCGCCACCAAGGAGTACTGCCGGGTTAGTATTATATTACTTCAGTACCGATGGAGTACACGCAGTACATCAACAGCATGCAGCAATACGGACGCGTGCCCGCTGAGATGGCGCTCGGGACATACGAGATTGTCGCCACCAAGGAGTACTGCCGGGTTAGTATTATATTACTTCAGTACCGATGGAGTACACGCAGTACATCAACAGCATGCAGCAATACGGACGCGTGCCCGCTGAGATGGCGCTCGGGACATACGAGATTGTCGCCACCAAGGAGTACTGCCGGGTTAGTATTATATTACTTCAGTACCGATGGAGTACACGCAGTACATCAACAGCATGCAGCAATACGGACGCGTGCCCGCTGAGATGGCGCTCGGGACATACGAGATTGTCGCCACCAAGGAGTACTGCCGGGTTAGTATTATATTACTTCAGTACCGATGGAGTACACGCAGTACATCAACAGCATGCAGCAATACGGACGCGTGCCCGCTGAGATGGCGCTCGGGACATACGAGATTGTCGCCACCAAGGAGTACTGCCGGGTTAGTATTATATTACTTCAGTACCGATGGAGTACACGCAGTACATCAACAGCATGCAGCAATACGGACGCGTGCCCGCTGAGATGGCGCTCGGGACATACGAGATTGTCGCCACCAAGGAGTACTGCCGGGTTAGTATTATATTACTTCAGTACCGATGGAGTACACGCAGTACATCAACAGCATGCAGCAATACGGACGCGTGCCCGCTGAGATGGCGCTCGGGACATACGAGATTGTCGCCACCAAGGAGTACTGCCGGGTTAGTATTATATTACTTCAGTACCGATGGAGTACACGCAGTACATCAACAGCATGCAGCAATACGGACGCGTGCCCGCTGAGATGGCGCTCGGGACATACGAGATTGTCGCCACCAAGGAGTACTGCCGGGTTAGTATTATATTACTTCAGTACCGATGGAGTACACGCAGTACATCAACAGCATGCAGCAATACGGACGCGTGCCCGCTGAGATGGCGCTCGGGACATACGAGATTGTCGCCACCAAGGAGTACTGCCGGGTTAGTATTATATTACTTCAGTACCGATGGAGTACACGCAGTACATCAACAGCATGCAGCAATACGGACGCGTGCCCGCTGAGATGGCGCTCGGGACATACGAGATTGTCGCCACCAAGGAGTACTGCCGGGTTAGTATTATATTACTTCAGTACCGATGGAGTACACGCAGTACATCAACAGCATGCAGCAATACGGACGCGTGCCCGCTGAGATGGCGCTCGGGACATACGAGATTGTCGCCACCAAGGAGTACTGCCGGGTTAGTATTATATTACTTCAGTACCGATGGAGTACACGCAGTACATCAACAGCATGCAGCAATACGGACGCGTGCCCGCTGAGATGGCGCTCGGGACATACGAGATTGTCGCCACCAAGGAGTACTGCCGGGTTAGTATTATATTACTTCAGTACCGATGGAGTACACGCAGTACATCAACAGCATGCAGCAATACGGACGCGTGCCCGCTGAGATGGCGCTCGGGACATACGAGATTGTCGCCACCAAGGAGTACTGCCGGGTTAGTATTATATTACTTCAGTACCGATGGAGTACACGCAGTACATCAACAGCATGCAGCAATACGGACGCGTGCCCGCTGAGATGGCGCTCGGGACATACGAGATTGTCGCCACCAAGGAGTACTGCCGGGTTAGTATTATATTACTTCAGTACCGATGGAGTACACGCAGTACATCAACAGCATGCAGCAATACGGACGCGTGCCCGCTGAGATGGCGCTCGGGACATACGAGATTGTCGCCACCAAGGAGTACTGCCGGGTTAGTATTATATTACTTCAGTACCGATGGAGTACACGCAGTACATCAACAGCATGCAGCAATACGGACGCGTGCCCGCTGAGATGGCGCTCGGGACATACGAGATTGTCGCCACCAAGGAGTACTGCCGGGTTAGTATTATATTACTTCAGTACCGATGGAGTACACGCAGTACATCAACAGCATGCAGCAATACGGACGCGTGCCCGCTGAGATGGCGCTCGGGACATACGAGATTGTCGCCACCAAGGAGTACTGCCGGGTTAGTATTATATTACTTCAGTACCGATGGAGTACACGCAGTACATCAACAGCATGCAGCAATACGGACGCGTGCCCGCTGAGATGGCGCTCGGGACATACGAGATTGTCGCCACCAAGGAGTACTGCCGGGTTAGTATTATATTACTTCAGTACCGATGGAGTACACGCAGTACATCAACAGCATGCAGCAATACGGACGCGTGCCCGCTGAGATGGCGCTCGGGACATACGAGATTGTCGCCACCAAGGAGTACTGCCGGGTTAGTATTATATTACTTCAGTACCGATGGAGTACACGCAGTACATCAACAGCATGCAGCAATACGGACGCGTGCCCGCTGAGATGGCGCTCGGGACATACGAGATTGTCGCCACCAAGGAGTACTGCCGGGTTAGTATTATATTACTTCAGTACCGATGGAGTACACGCAGTACATCAACAGCATGCAGCAATACGGACGCGTGCCCGCTGAGATGGCGCTCGGGACATACGAGATTGTCGCCACCAAGGAGTACTGCCGGGTTTGTATTAGCTACATGATTCATTACTTCAGGTATTCAAAATATGGGTGATTTACTGCCGAGATCTTTACAGCTGATATTTTATAAATTAAATCTAGATGGAATAAGGGTATTTTTATATGAAAACTCTGAGAAGACAATAACATAGGTAATAATTATCAAGGCCAGTAACCATCTTTTGTCGACATTGCTAAACTACCTTTACCTACCCAACTTCGTGTGCTGTTGACTCTCCTAGTTTTCCTGCGACAAACATGGAGCTACCGACCGAATAATTCACAAACAATCAAACTACATTTGCTAGTAGACTAACCCATAGTTAATTGACAGAACAACACCCTACCGAACGCGCCAGCGATAGTATTCGTGATCGACGTGTCATACAACGCGATCAAGAACGGACTCGTACACACCGTGTGCGAGAATATCATGGAGATTATTGATGTAAGTTACCTGATTTATTTCATCATCATCAGCCTATAATGTTCCCACTGCAGGGACTCAGACTTCTCTAGGAGAGGGGACCCAGTACGGGTTGGTAGATGTCACGTCTTCAATTTTTTTGGTACTAAGACATGCTGGTTTCTTCCAGATGTTTTCCTTAACCGTTTTGAGAGCAGCGGTGATGAAATAAATTACGCAAAGTAATGCGCCCCTTTGGGAACCCACGACCCTGATTTATTTAAACCCTTAGAATAGGAAACTCAGTATAAATCCCGCCTGCGTAGCATGGCAAAGGAGAATGGGCAAAGTGGCCCAAAAATTGGTAAAAAAAAAAAGTCGTGCCCCCAGATTTGCGACATAGCTCATTTGAAAGATGGGTTCAAATGCAACATTTTCTGTTATTGAACCGAAAATATTCATCCCACAGAAACATAGATATTAGCTAAAACGTGAATGATCAAATTGACCAAAACTTCATAAATAATTTAAGTCGTGCCCCCAGATTTGCGACATAGCTCATTTGAAAGATGGGTTCAAATGCAACATTTTCTGTTATCGGACCGAAAACATCAATCCCACAGAAACATAGATATTAGCTAAAACGTGAATGACCAAATTGGACCAAAAATTGATTAAAAAATCAAGTCGTGCCCCCAGATTCACGACATAGCTCATTTGAAAGATGGGTTCAAATGCAACATTTTCTGTTATTGAACCGAAAATATTCATCCCACAGAAACATAGATATTAGCTAAAACGTGAATGATCAAATTGACCAAAAATTGATAAATAATTCAAGTCGTGCCCCCAGATTTGCGACATAGCTCATTTGAACGATGGGTTCAAATGCAACATTTTCTGTTATCGGACCGAAAACATCCATCCCACAGAAACATAGATATTAGCTAAAACGTGAATGACCAAATTCGTCCATGGGGGATTTTGTATGAACCGCGTCCCCACCCTCCAACAGTCACAGAATATAATATGAATGTGCTCTAAAAAACCCAGGGAAAGAGTTATTATCTTTCTCAATTGCAAAATCGATAGGATTTTTTTATAGCAAAAAATATCTATAGTTAGGTTAGGTTCGGATAGGCAGGTTAGGTTTCCCTGTCTGCCCAGAACAAGACACTACTGCGGAGATCGTAGAGAGTCATGGCAGTCAGTCGCGGATACCGCACCGTGTCCACGGAAGCGGCATGCGCCCTCGCGGGCACACCCCCGTGGGATTTGGAGGCGCAAGTGCTCGCCGAAGTTTACCAGCGTGGCGCAGACCTGCAGGTGGCGAGTGGCAGGCGCCCGCCACTTTAAGTGGTCACAAGGTGGCGCAGGGACGCACAAGCAAACATCCTGCGAGAATGGCAGGTGAGGCTGGAGACGCCTAGTGCAGGTCACTTGACTGTGGGGGCTATCCAGCCGATCCTGGAGAAATGGGTACGGAGGCGACACGGGACGTTGACCTTCCGTCTAGTGCAGGTGTTGTCAGGTCATGGCTGCTTTGGCAAATACCTGCACAAAGTGGCTAGACGGGAGGCGACTCCCGTGTCACCAGTGCGGTTGCAGCGAAGACACGGCGCTTCACACCCTCGAGTATTGCTCTGCTTGGGTGGTGCAGCGCCGTGCTGTCGTAGCAGGAATTGGGGCCGACCTTTCTTTGCCGGCCGTGGCCAAGACCGTGGTCGACAGTGGGGAGGCATGGGAGGCAGTGGCGTCCTGCGAGGAAGTCATCTCGCAGTAGGAGGCGGCGGAGCACGTCAGGGAGGAAGGCTCCCTCGCTGACGCAATCCGTCGCAGGAGGACAGGGCGGCGGAGGAGGCGCCATGGCGACCTAATGCCGCCCTAGGAGGTGCCAGCGGGCGATAGATCGGGGAGTCTGTCGTCGTCGCATAGCACGGCCCTCATGATTGGTGGCGATGTCTCTGGTGAGCCCGGACATCGCCATGGAGCTTGGAGCCCGGTGGCGGGCTGTGCTGGACGGGTCGCGAACGTCATGCGTAGCAGTTCTCGTGGCCCATCCAACAAGACGACAGTAAGTTCACAGTGGTCTTTTTTAGTGGGTGCAAGCCCCACATAACCGCGCCGTCTCCCCGGATGGTGCGGTACGCGCTAGGCATTTTTCACCGCCCAATAAAAAAAAAGGCTCGTTAGGTTGCTAGTTGCTACGAGGATGGGGTTGGGTTAAGAATTGACTTCCATGAATTTGAGGATTGTCTGGGGGGGGGGGGGGGGGTCAGGGGGGTTTATCTGAAGCGCATGCTTAGCATTTTTTTTTAATGAAACCCATATATTTCAAGAATCTAGCATAGTAAAAAAAACCTTATTACGCAGGTGCAACAAATGACTCTAGTTTAAAATCTGTAGATCCTCTCAGATTTGAAAAAAAGCGTCTTCAATGGTTAGGTTAGGTTAGATTAGGTTAGGTTGATGTTTTGGGGTATCCCAGGTAAACCCCACATAATTCAAGAATGTTGCCATAGTAAAAAAAGACCTTAATAAGCAGGTGCATCAAATGGTGCTCGTTTAAAATCTGTAGATCCTTCCAGATTTGAAAAAAAAGCGGCTTCAATGGTTAGGTTAGGTTTGGTTGATGTTCTGGGGTATCTCAGGTAAACCCCACATAATTCAAGAATGTTGCCATAGTAAAAAAAGACCTTAATAAGCAGGTGCATCAAATGGTGCTAGTTTAAAATCTGTAGATCCTTCCAGGTTTAAAAAAAAGCGTCTTCAATGGTTAGGTTAGGTTGATGTTTTAGGGTATCCCAGGTAAACCCCACATAATCAAGAATGTTGCCATAATAAAAAGTACCTTATTGCTCAGGTAAATCAAATGGTGCTAGTTTAAAATCTGTAGATTCTCCCAGATTTAAAAAAAAAGCGTCTTCAATGGTTAGGTTAGGTTAGGTTGATGTTTTGGGGTATCTCAGGTAAAACCCGCATAATTCAACAATGTAGCCATAGTAAAAAAGACCTTATTACGCAGGTGCATCAAATGGTGCTCGTTTAAAATCTGTAGATCCTTCCAGATTTGAAAAAAAGCGGCTTCAATGGTTAGGTTAGGTTTGGTTGATGTTCTGGGGTATCTCAGGTAAACCCCACATAATTCAAGAATTTTGTCGTAGTAAAAAAAAACCTTAGTACGCAGGTGCATCAAATGGTGCTAGTTTACAATCTGTAGATCCTTCCAGGTTTAAAAAAAAGCGTCTTCAATGGTTAGGTTAGTGTGATGTTTTAGGGTATCCCAGGTAAACCCCACATAATCAAGAATGTTGCCATAATAAAAAGTACCTTATTGCTCAGGTACATCAAATGGTGCTAGTTTAAAATCTGTAGATTCTCCCAGATTTAATAAAAAGCGTCTTCAATGGTTAGGTTAGGTTGATGTTTTGGGGTATCTCAGGTAAAACCCGCATAATTCAACAATGTTGCCATAGTAAAAAAGACATTATTACGCAGGTGCATCAAATGGTGCTAGTTTAAAATCTGTAGATACTTCCAGATTTAAAAAAAGCGTCTTTAATGGTTAGGTTTGGTTGATGTTTTGGGGTATCCCAGGTAAACCCCACATAATTCAAGAATGTTGCCATATTAAAAATGGTGCATCAATTGGTGCACCTGCGTAATAAGGGTTTTTTTACTATGCTAGATTATTGAAATATGTGGGTTTCATTATAAAAAAAATGCTAAGCATGCGCTTCAGATAAACCCCCCCACAGCGAGAGAATCCTCAAATTCATGGAAGTGAATTCTAAACCCAACAACGTCCTCGTAGCAACCTAACCTGCCTATCCGAACCTAACCTAACTATAGATATTTTTTGCTATAATAAAAAATCCTATCGATTTTGCAATTGAGAAAGATAATAACTCTTTCCCTGGGTTTTTTAGAGCACATACATATATGTATCCTGTGACTGTTGGAGGGTGGGGACGCGGTTCATACAAAATCCCCATGAACCAATTTGGTCATTCACGTTTTAGCTAATATCTATGTTTCTGTGGGATGGATGTTTTCGGTCCGATAACAGAAAATGTTGCATTTGAACCCCTCTTTCAAATGAGCTATGTCGCAAATCTGGGGGCACGGCTTGATTTATTTACCAATTTTTGGTCAATTTGATCATTCACGTTTTAGCTAATATCTATGTTTCTGTGGGATGGATGTTTTCGGTCCGATAACAGAAAATGTTGCATTTGAACCCATCTTTCAAATGAGCTATGTCGCAAGTCTGGGGGCATGACTTGATTTTTTTAATTAACACTCTCACCGCCACCCATATAAAGAATTTTTCAGTGCAGCAGGCCATGCGGTCTGCCGGCGGCCGCAACTTTGCCTACCCGTGCAGGCCGCGCTGAAAAATCTGTAACGAGTAAGGCAGGCCGTACGGGCCGCCGGCGGGCTCACTGTTTGTTTTTACTAGCAAGCCATGCGGTCCGCCACGACCTCGCAATTTCATATTCAATTTGTAGTGCGTGGCCTGCTGCTACAGAAAAACGAAGCTGCCAGATGCAAAGTTTATTTCTTTACCTACAACTTAAAAAAAAAAATATTGCTGTATCTTTAAATTTACAGGATTTCTAGGGGGTTAATTACAGAAATGAAAAAGTAATTTTAAATGAAAGAAACTTAGTTTTATTAATAAAATAAATAGTAAGTATAATAATAATAAAATAATTAAATAATATTAATATTAATTATTAAATAATTCTCGATACGGCTCGTATTATGAGGAGGTTCCTGTCTCTGGAGCCCAAACCACCAGTGGCTTGGACCCTGCTCCCGTCACCGGTGGACGACTATTTTTTATATTTTTAAATGTTTTTTTATTATTTTATGAAATATTTAAAAATGTAAATATTATGTTAGTAAATAAATAAAGGACATAATAATAATAATTATTATTATTAATAAATAGTCTGAGTCATCCTCTGAGTCCGACATAATGATGGAAACTTAGCACAAGTAACGAAATGCACAAGAAAGCAACGAAATTCCTCAAAAAGCGCGCGAAAATGCGACTGTTGCAAGCCGTGCGGGCGGCCGGCGGGCTACTGATTGATTATTATATGTGGCGTGACAGACTCGGTTATGATTTTAAGTAATAACGTAAATTTTGTTCGATTTTGGCGCGCAGGATACGGTGCGCCGGCGGCCCGTACGGCCTGCTGATCTCGCTCAGTGCAATATGTAGGTGGGGTACCTTACTCGAAAAGATACGTCCCGCTGGCGGACCGTATGGCGGTGAGAGTGTTAAAATCTGTTCATATTGGTCTTCGATGTAAAATATTTTTTATTTATTTATTTATTGAAAAATAAACGGAAATTATTTAATTATGTCTTTTTTATCTATTAATTATTTATAAAACAATATTTTTAAATAAATAGAAATAAGATACCCACACAAAAAATAAATGCAAACATTAGTGCATCGTTGAAGTATTATGTATCGTTGAATTACTCAGTAACTGTGGGTTAGAATTTGATGTATTTTTGCACACATAGTCAGTCCAACAGTATAAGTCAACCCACATTAGAGTTAACCCTGGGGGCAGCAGATTTTTTTTTGGACCAGAGCCCATACATTTTTGGCCATTCTCCTTTGCCCCATACATTTGGTTCGAGGAGATTTGACATTTTGTATGGGACAGCTGATTATTTTTTCGCGACTACGATGTGGCTCTCATAGAGAAAATTGTTCAGTTTGATGGTTTGCAGCACACCCTTAAATATGACTATACCCTTTTTGTTACGCGCTGTATATTCTATTTGACCGCCCAGGTTCGCCCGAATTACTCAGATGGGAAGGTAGTCCTAGTGTAACATAAATAAATTATTACAGCAGCATTTGAACGTTATCTACTTTTTTATTGTGAACTCCTAAAGATAATGATGAGGTATGTTGCTATTTGCAGGCGATGCCCCGTGATGAGCAGACAGGCAAGAGTTGGACCCGAGTCGGTTTCATCACATACAGCTCAACTGTACACTTCTACAATATAAAGGTAACAATTTTATCAGTTCTTAAGTATTATGAACAAAAAATAACACACTACTTATTTGTTTATTTGAGGAAAAACATGTACAATTTGACAGAAAAATCCCAGCTATTCTAGTCACTGTGTTACTAATTATTATTTACCATTTATTTCGGACAGAATCCATATAAGTGTTACAATTTTCTTACGATCCATGTTAGTAGGTACACAATATGACAATGTTCCCGTGACTGTTCCCCCACCCAGTGAGCCTGTATGGGACAGTCGTAGCGGGATGCAATCATTTGCAAAATGCTGTTGGTGCTACATGGTAGTCTCTAACCATGAACTATCGTTCTAACCAATCTATACTAATATTATAAAGAGGTAAAGTTTGTGTGTTTGTATATTTGTTAAATTGTAAGGGGTAATCTCGGGATCTACTGAACCGATTTTAAAAATTCTTTCACCAATAGAAAGCCACATTATTGCTGAGTGTCATAGGTTATATAAAAAACCGAAAAATAAAAAGGCTTTTACGTGGTAGTCCGTTTTGCAAAGTGAATCGGAGAAAAAGCCAAAGCAGCGGAGGGCGCGGGATGGTTTCGGGTTTAATTCGGTCGCGTTCGTGCCCGCTTCGGGAGAAAGGGGCGTGGCCTGTTACATCTGATCTGAGAGGTAGGTACCCGCGCGGCTCAGTCGCGTGGTCGGCTCCTTACGCAGCGGACGTCCCCGAAATTGAATTTTTCGAAACGTAATTTTAGCACACTTTCGACTAATTATGCCCAACGAAGTGGGCACGGGTCAGCTAGTGATATTATAATAGTATATTTCATTATAAGTGCGGAAAGCCTGTCATTGCAACGAGTTCCGACAAATGTCTAGCCGAGCCGAGGCACAGCCGACGGCGAGGGTTGACAGTCGGAACAAGTTGCAATGACGGTTCCGCACGTGTACTGAACAACTATTTTTAATACAGTTGCGAAAAAATGAAGCAATTTAATAAAATAATAAAACCGTAATTAAACTCGCAAAGAACATTTTTGGAAAATGGCGCCAATCGTAAAAGAATATAAGCAGAGTTTTTTTTTGTTTTCTTTACCCATTCTGGGTAGGCAAAGGTAACTATGCCCATACAGCCAAGTCTTCAGTAGATTTTTTTTATTGATATGAAATGAAATTTAATGAGATGAAATGGAATGAAACCTTTAACTCATTGAATCAAATAATTAAATCTGATATTGAAACAAATTAGTAGCTTCTTTAGAAATATTTGCATGAATCATAAACACGTCTATGATTTTTTTTAGTAAAAACTTCGTGGTTGGTTTTTTTTAATGGACATTATTTTGACAGTTGGGAAAGAGAACGCACGAGTTCGGGAAAGGTAAAGAAAAAGCACGAGTACGTAATAGCCCACATCCCGAACGCTATACGTCCCTGCAATACGCCACTTTTTGAGCAACTGTATTAAAAAGAAAGATACGCCATGTTCATACTGAATGGCGTTCAGATATCGTTGCGTTCTACGACAGGGATAGATAATACGGATCATTAAGATAGAAAGAGATAGCTAGTTGCTAAACTGCAACAATTGCCTTAGTTTGTATTTATTATTATATCTACCTCTTTTTATTTATAATATCATTGATTCTTACCATGTCTCTCCCCCCAGGGTTCCCTCGCCCAACCACAGATGATGTCAGTGGGCGACGTGGGCGACATGTTCGTGCCGCTGCTGGAAGGGTTCCTGGTGCTGCCCGAGGAGAGCGGCCAGGTGTTGCAGGCGCTGCTGCAGCAACTGCCTCTTATGTTCCAGGATAATAAGGAGACGGAGACTATTCTTTTGCCTGCTGTACAGGTATGCTGTCATCTGACTAGCCTTTTTATTTTTACTAATAACACGCGCATCAGATTATCACGCTATACAGATTTTTGTTATTGACTGATTTATAATACATTTTCTATAATTGACATTATTACCCATGTTTGCAAAGCAATAAATGATTTGAATGATGATTGATCAGACAGTAAGAGCGTCTGAGGTGTGATGCTCGTAGTTGTGGAAGGAAAACCCCGGCCCGTCGGGGCTGCGGGTTGTTCAAAAGAGATACCGCGGCCTCGGATACAAAGGGCTAAGAAGGAACATGGGTGGTTTTTAGTCAGTCTGACACTACCTACCGCTCCGCCCAGAGCGGAAGGAGTCATTTGAAGATTTCCCACCCTTAAAAAAAAAAGGCATTTACGTTGCCGTGAACTTGAAAAATTCATTCGTGAAACGCAAGTAATCTAAAAATCCGTCGCGTGTATTCGCCTTTAGCCGCCTACCTAAATAACCCACTGGATTTTCCCCAGGCGGGTCTAGAAGCCCTAAAGGCAGCAGACACAGCGGGCCAACTGCTGGTGTTCCACACCTCGCTGCCGTCATACAACGCGCCCGGGAAACTCACCAACAGGGAAGACAGGAAACTGCTGGGAACTGACAAGGAAAAGTCGATATTGGGTGAGTTTTGGCTAAAGGTTAACTTATTTTTAGTTCTTTTAAATCTGAATAAAAATCAAAAGTCGTTTATTCAAATAAGTCTGAAAAACATCCGCCATCCGTAGCTTGAAGAATCGCCAGACTTAAGGCTGCAGTCTTGCAAAATGCACTCGCGGGGAATTATTTGCGCAACTTTGAATTTTTTATTTATAACAAAATAATGAAATAACATGAAATATTTTTATTGCACATAGATATCCCTAATATAAGTAATAGCTAGTTATTTTTTTTAAGTTCATCTAGGTGGATTATGTTAGGTAAATCAAGTGTTAAATACAGCTCTTCTCGCCCAACATCATTTCGAGTTCTGTTTGTGCGCTTAGTTTATGGCAATGAAGAATTAATTTACAAATCGGTTCAGCGCATAATTAGCGCAACATTCTCGTCTTCAAAATGCGCTGATTAGTTTTTTCTAATTATGTTTCATTTTCTTAATCCAGAGGTCACAATTTCATCAAAATTCTATTTTTTTATCTCTTAATAAACGGTTTGTACCATAATACCTATGCATCGTATGTATGTAATAATTCGATTATTTTGTGGCCAAGAGTTCATTAAGCAAATCCTAAAAAAAAAACACCTAAATCACATTGTCACTAACAATAACAATAATCTCAAAAGACCTCCTAAAAGAACAAGAATTGAGAGAGAATTCTTGTTTATAAACTAGGTGGACCGTGCACCTGGTCAAGGTTGCTGGGACCCGCTGGATGAGAGACGCACGGGACCGGTCAATGTGGCGACGCCTGGAGGTGGCCTATGTCCAGCAGTGGACGTCTTTTGGCTGAAATGATGATGATGAGTCTGAAAAATAGCACTTTCTGAACGTTTTCTTCTTATCATGTGGGCAGTTAGGTCTAACGATCCCATGCACAGGGTGTGTGCATGGGATCATGGGATTGTCAGAGTTTCTAAACCCCCTCAAGGGCCTATAGCATGGTTTGACGACCGCCATTTTGTGGCCGGGACCACCGGCTTATACGTGCCTTCCGAAGTACGGAATCATGTTTTTTATCAGACAATCAGGTGATTCAAGCCTGAACGTCAAAAATAAGACATTTAATCCCTGAACCTCGGTGCCTTAACGTGCGCACCGGCCCTGCGTCTGATCTCTCTTCGCGATTGTCGCACACCGCCCCATTGCTATTTAGATTACTTGACATTCATACTCATTTGTCTTCGTTTTTCCCTCTCCAGCTCCTCAAACGACAGCATACAACGAGCTGGGCCAGTCGTGCTGTGCAGCCGGCGTGTGTGTCGAGCTGTTCGTGTGCAACAACTCGTATATAGACGCCGCCACCATCGGCCAGCTGCCGCGCCTCACGGGCGGACAGCTGCACAAGTATACTTACTTCCAGGTCAGTAGTAGCTACTGGGTTATGTGTTCGTGTGCAACAACTCGTATATAGACGCCGCCACCATCGGCCAGCTGCCGCGCCTCACGGGCGGACAGCTGCACAAGTATACTTACTTCCAGGTCAGTAGTAGCTACTGGGTTATGTGTTCGTGTGCAACAACTCGTATATAGACGCCGCCACCATCGGCCAGCTGCCGCGCCTCACGGGCGGACAGCTGCACAAGTATACTTACTTCCAGGTCAGTAGTAGCTACTGGGTTATGTGTTCGTGTGCAACAACTCGTATATAGACGCCGCCACCATCGGCCAGCTGCCGCGCCTCACGGGCGGACAGCTGCACAAGTATACTTACTTCCAGGTCAGTAGTAGCTACTGGGTTATGTGTTCGTGTGCAACAACTCGTATATAGACGCCGCCACCATCGGCCAGCTGCCGCGCCTCACGGGCGGACAGCTGCACAAGTATACTTACTTCCAGGTCAGTAGTAGCTACTGGGTTATGTGTTCGTGTGCAACAACTCGTATATAGACGCCGCCACCATCGGCCAGCTGCCGCGCCTCACGGGCGGACAGCTGCACAAGTATACTTACTTCCAGGTCAGTAGTAGCTACTGGGTTATGTGTTCGTGTGCAACAACTCGTATATAGACGCCGCCACCATCGGCCAGCTGCCGCGCCTCACGGGCGGACAGCTGCACAAGTATACTTACTTCCAGGTCAGTAGTAGCTACTGGGTTATGTGTTCGTGTGCAACAACTCGTATATAGACGCCGCCACCATCGGCCAGCTGCCGCGCCTCACGGGCGGACAGCTGCACAAGTATACTTACTTCCAGGTCAGTAGTAGCTACTGGGTTATGTGTTCGTGTGCAACAACTCGTATATAGACGCCGCCACCATCGGCCAGCTGCCGCGCCTCACGGGCGGACAGCTGCACAAGTATACTTACTTCCAGGTCAGTAGTAGCTACTGGGTTATGTGTTCGTGTGCAACAACTCGTATATAGACGCCGCCACCATCGGCCAGCTGCCGC
Organism: Diarsia mendica; assembly: GCA_949316265.1. Classification (NCBI taxonomy): domain Eukaryota; kingdom Metazoa; phylum Arthropoda; class Insecta; order Lepidoptera; family Noctuidae; genus Diarsia; species Diarsia mendica. Next base: position 14,666,407 of record OX438912.1, on the reverse strand, counting down.
GCCTCACGGGCGGACAGCTGCACAAGTATACTTACTTCCAGGTCAGTAGTAGCTACTGGGTTATGTGTTCGTGTGCAACAACTCGTATATAGACGCCGCCACCATCGGCCAGCTGCCGCGCCTCACGGGCGGACAGCTGCACAAGTATACTTACTTCCAGGTCAGTAGTAGCTACTGGGTTATGTGTTCGTGTGCAACAACTCGTATATAGACGCCGCCACCATCGGCCAGCTGCCGCGCCTCACGGGCGGACAGCTGCACAAGTATACTTACTTCCAGGTCAGTAGTAGCTACTGGGTTATGTGTTCGTGTGCAACAACTCGTATATAGACGCCGCCACCATCGGCCAGCTGCCGCGCCTCACGGGCGGACAGCTGCACAAGTATACTTACTTCCAGGTCAGTAGTAGCTACTGGGTTATGTGTTCGTGTGCAACAACTCGTATATAGACGCCGCCACCATCGGCCAGCTGCCGCGCCTCACGGGCGGACAGCTGCACAAGTATACTTACTTCCAGGTCAGTAGTAGCTACTGCCATGAACTGGGCACAAATTCATACTCCGTGGCTGCTACTGAGACATTCCTAAAGGAAAGTCCTGACCAGGTCCTGGTCCTGGTCGGGATAACCCAGGACCTCATGGTCAGCAGTTGCAATTGCGACCAATTCACTAAGAAGTTTGTCTGAAAACAAGTATTGGTTTTGGCATATAGATAAAATAATACAATTCCACATTTTTACTGCTTAATTTTTATCAAGACTATTTTTTGTTTAGTTGGCCACCCCTACTTGAAAAATCCGTCCTTCCTAGCGTGACGATGGCAATCTAAATTTATTAATCTAGTTTGTCCTGTATAAAGTCGCCACAAAAAATTGTGAGGATTTTAGCAGGTGTCTGTAAAGTTTGTACCGAGGAAAGTAACGAATTCCCTCTCCCCAGTCGGAGATGGACGGACCGCGACTGGTGCTGGACGTGTGCCGCGTGGTGTCGCGTGCCACCGCGCACGACGCCGTCATGCGAGTGCGCACTAGCACGGGCGTGCGACCTACTGACTTCTTTGGACACTTCTTTATGTCTAACACTACGGATGTTGAGCTGGCTGCTATTGGTGAGTTTTAACATACTGACCAATTACATTGACTTCATTTAGTAACTGGGAATGGTGGACCGATGACCTGGTCAAGGTTGCTGGAACCCGCTGGATGAGAGACGCACGGGACCGCGAGATGTGGCGACACCTGGGGAAAGCCTATGTCCAGCAGTGGACGTCTTTTGGCTGAAATGATGATGATGATGATGATGAGTAACTGGAAATTGTTTTCAAAACTTAACCCTTCATTTCGCAATAAATTATGTTTAACAAGATGTGTGTGAATAAGAACAGTTTTTGCTGATAAAATAAAGACCAAGTCAGTTTGATAGACAAAATGGTATTTATTTAATAAATTTATTCATAGTAAACTGCCCCCATCTTTTGTGGTTCTCTGAAAACCGAGCTCTCTGAAGCCAAAAACAAACAAATTGTATAAGTACATAATCGTTAGAAATACCTAAACGCAGTCCTAAAACGCATCCAAAAAAAACCAAAACCCAAAAAAAATTCCTAAAATTTTAATGTAAACAAGCGAGACGCCTCACTCGCACATAATCTTTCAGATTTAAGATTAAGCGATGTGTGTATAATCAAAATTTATGAAGTGTTTTGGAAATAAAAAGTTTTAAATTTTAATTTTATTTTTTTTTTTTTCAATACCCGAAAAGTAATCGAAATCCTACTAATATTATAAATGCGAAAGTTTGTGAGTGTGTATGTTTTTTACTTCTTCACGCAAAAACTATAGGATTTGGATAAAATTTGGTACACAGATAGTTTATAACCTGGATTAACACATAGGATAGTTTTTATACCGATATTTTTTTCCCCGTGGAATAATTTTCGAGTTGTAGCGGGCGAAGCAGCTGGCAACAGCTAGTCATACCTTTTCATGATTACAATTCAATTAAAAAAAAACTGTAAGCCGCTTCATCATAAAATTAACCATCCATTTCTCCCTGCAGACGCCGACAAAGCCATAGGCATCGAAGTCAAACACGACGACAAACTAACAGCAGAAGACGGAGTCTACATCCAAGCTGCCTTACTGTACACCCACCGGTCAGGACAGAGGAGACTACGAGTCCTGAACCTGGCCCTCAATGTGGCCCATCAGCTCGCCGACGTGTACCGGAGTATGGAGCTGGATACCTGCGTCAATTTCCTCACTAAACAAGGTAAGAGGGAGAGGATTATGTCTCTAACTCCTCAGGATCCTGGCTCTTAATGTAGCTTATCAGCGACACAGGGTCTACATCCGGGCTGCGGGTTGTTCGAAAGAGATACTGCGGCCTCGACACATAGGGCTAAGAAGGAACATCAGTGGTTTCTAGTCAGTAGAAGTCTGACACTCCCTACCGCTCTGGGAGGAGTCATTTGAAGATTTTCCCACACGCCACAAAAGGGTTATTACGCATGTTATGTTCTAGACCCTAAGCGCTCCCGCCCACGACAGACTTTTTGTCAGGCCGATTTTTAAATTTGTTCGTAAAAAAAATTGGTCACCGATTTTTTACGAACAAATTTAAATCGGTCACCTACAAAAAGTCTGTGGGCGTTCAGCCTAATTCAGCATGATCTGTTTTAGGCCGGCTAAATATTTTGTGGCCCGGTCGTGCCGAATCGAATCGTGTGTCCAGAAAATGTTAACCTTGCTGATTTTTAAACGATTATTCGACCCATATATTTTTTATGACATTAAAATACATTTTTTTTGACCAGCTATATCTACTATTCTACGATACTAATCTCCTCTGTCTCTCCCAGCTGTGTGGGCCCTCCGCGAGCACTCCCCCCGCCAAGTCCGCGAGACCCTCTCCACCCGCTGCGCACGTTCCCTGGCGGCCTACCGACGTCACTGCGCGTCTCCGTCGTCAGCAGGACAGCTGGTGCTGCCCGAGCCCATGAAGCTGCTGCCGCTCTACACCAACTGTGTGCTGCGGTCTGATGCTGTGGCTGGAGGTTAGTACACTCAAAGCAAAACTCAGAGCATTTATTTCAATTACTTTGAATGAATGATCGATTTTTTACAGGCACATTACTTTGTATTATTTATTTCATCACCGCTGCTCTAAAAACGGTGAAAGAAAACATCGTGAGGAAACCGGCATGTCTTAGAAACAACAATTCGAAGACGTGTGACATCTACCAATCCGCACTGGGCCCGCGTGGTAGATTATCCCCTCAAAGATAGCCCATTCCCTCATAGCCCATTCCCTCTCAAAGAGAGGAGGCCTGAGTCCCTGCAGTGGGAACATTATAGACTTTCGAATGTCAGAAAAAACATAAAACGATGCTACATTCACAGTCCCAAGGCAATTGTAGCTTCCCATTCCAAAGCGTAGATCTCTATGGAACAGAATAGGCAAGATACTCCATGGAAAATCTTTTAAATCAATATTATTACAAAATCTTGGTTACATGATCATGCCATTTTCCAAGCAATTGCATTGACCGTTCCTGTGCTTTGTGTAGTCAGTGGATTCTAGGGACCTTTACTAAGTTATCTTTCAACTTTACTGAACCACAGATTATTAAATAGTTACTACGTAACAGATACTTCACTCAGTAGAAAATGTCCAATACCTACTGCTATAATAGCCTACTCCGTCGCGTCAGCAACCGCTGCATGCTAAAATGTGCCTAAATACTCAAGCGTACAGTTGTGGTTGCTTTGTACCGCGCGACTTCAGAGCAATCGCAGGGCTGCCTCTTCCATAAAATTAAATTAACATAACTTTTTGTGTCTATGTTATTGAGAACTGTAAACACGTTCTGACTATAGGTGGTAGTTTAAAATTGTATCGATAATAAAACATTTTTTTTATGAATTGGTGCTGACTGTGCAATACGTCTAGATAAAACATAATTATAGAGGTCAGTGTGTAGGTGAAATAAATAAAAAAAACTTTAAAAGTTACAGGTGTTTTATTTTTATAAATTTCTTACCCTTTCTAAATTCTCGGTTATTAAATTTTAGTGTAGAAAAAATCCTGAATCTAATAAACGGTACGCATACGAATGGAATGGAAAGATTACGACGTGCGTGCGCTTGCTTCGCTTGCGAAAACCGCACTGAATTTGGTCCGCAAACGGCCCGAGACCGCTCGGCCTGGCGGTAGGTAATTATAGCGCGCAAGTACATGGAGTGACGGAGGCCTGACTGAACGCCTTAGGGCTCCCACACATAAACACGATACGACGTCGCGTCGTACAACGATGCGGCGTCGTTTCACGATACGACGTCGCGTCGTGGAAATCTACGATGAGCATCGTAAAAAAAACACGTCATCGTAATGTGCCACGCATGATGCACGGCACGATGCCGTCGATACAGTGGGGTGGTGTTTTAGTTCATTTCGAAAAATGGACCGCTCTAGACGCATTCTGAAAAGAATATGTAAATGTTTTTGAAATTAGAACCCAAATAAATGTTAATTTGTTTATTAAAGTAACAAGACAACTGCGCAGGATTGCATCGTGAGTTTCTAACGTCACGACGTCGTATCGTGCATCGACGCGTTACGACGCCGTGTCGTAGATTTCCACGACGCGACGTCGTATCGTGAAACGACGCCGCATCGTTGTACGACGCGACGTCGTATCGTGTTTATGTGTGGGAGCCCTTACCAGATCACGACAATGCATCGATAGCGCACCACCAACACGCCAAAGAACTATGTAAACAAATCTTAGAAGTTATATTTGACCCAGTTCCCGGTTTTCGATTGAGCTGAAATTATGAATACATGTTAAGTTTGGATGACAATCCACGATTAGCTAAGTGACGTCATTATAAGTCCAATTTAGCGAACTCCCGAAGATACTTCTAGACATTTGAGCCATGTTTTTTTTTTTTTTGTATAAAACCTGTCTCATTCTCACAGGCCCCGACCTAACATGCGACGACCGATCCTGCGCGATGTACCGCGCGCTAGCAGCCGACGTGGAGACGTCCATAGTGTACACGTACCCGCGCCTGCTGCCGCTGCACCGCCTGGCCGACCAGCCCGCCAACACGCTGCAACCGCTCCGGGCTTCCGTCGACAAGATGACCGAGCAGGGCGTCTACTTACTAGGTGAGTTCACGACACATACATCATATACACCGCCTGGCCGACCAGCCCGCCAACACGCTGCAACCGCTCCGGGCTTCCGTCGACAAGATGACCGAGCAGGGCGTCTACTTACTAGGTGAGTTCACGACACATACATCATATACACCGCCTGGCCGACCAGCCCGCCAACACGCTGCAACCGCTCCGGGCTTCCGTCGACAAGATGACCGAGCAGGGCGTCTACTTACTAGGTGAGTTCACGACACATACATCATATACACCGCCTGGCCGACCAGCCCGCCAACACGCTGCAACCGCTCCGGGCTTCCGTCGACAAGATGACCGAGCAGGGCGTCTACTTACTAGGTGAGTTCACGACACATACATCATATACACCGCCTGGCCGACCAGCCCGCCAACACGCTGCAACCGCTCCGGGCTTCCGTCGACAAGATGACCGAGCAGGGCGTCTACTTACTAGGTGAGTTCACGACACATACATCATATACACCGCCTGGCCGACCAGCCCGCCAACACGCTGCAACCGCTCCGGGCTTCCGTCGACAAGATGACCGAGCAGGGCGTCTACTTACTAGGTGAGTTCACGACACATACATCATATACACCGCCTGGCCGACCAGCCCGCCAACACGCTGCAGCCGCTCCGGGCTTCCGTCGACAAGATGACCGAGCAGGGCGTCTACTTACTAGGTGAGTTCACGACACATACATCATATACACCGCCTGGCCGACCAGCCCGCCAACACGCTGCAACCGCTCCGGGCTTCCGTCGACAAGATGACCGAGCAGGGCGTCTACTTACTAGGTGAGTTCACGACACATACATCATATACACCGCCTGGCCGACCAGCCCGCCAACACGCTGCAACCGCTCCGGGCTTCCGTCGACAAGATGACCGAGCAGGGCGTCTACTTACTAGGTGAGTTCACGACACATACATCATATACACCGCCTGGCCGACCAGCCCGCCAACACGCTGCAGCCGCTCCGGGCTTCCGTCGACAAGATGACCGAGCAGGGCGTCTACTTACTAGGTGAGTTCACGACACATACATCATATACACCGCCTGGCCGACCAGCCCGCCAACACGCTGCAACCGCTCCGGGCTTCCGTCGACAAGATGACCGAGCAGGGCGTCTACTTACTAGGTGAGTTCACGACACATACATCATATACACCGCCTGGCCGACCAGCCCGCCAACACGCTGCAACCGCTCCGGGCTTCCGTCGACAAGATGACCGAGCAGGGCGTCTACTTACTAGGTGAGTTCACGACACATACATCATATACACCGCCTGGCCGACCAGCCCGCCAACACGCTGCAGCCGCTCCGGGCTTCCGTCGACAAGATGACCGAGCAGGGCGTCTACTTACTAGGTGAGTTCACGACACATACATCATATACACCGCCTGGCCGACCAGCCCGCCAACACGCTGCAACCGCTCCGGGCTTCCGTCGACAAGATGACCGAGCAGGGCGTCTACTTACTAGGTGAGTTCACGACACATACATCATATACACCGCCTGGCCGACCAGCCCGCCAACACGCTGCAGCCGCTCCGGGCTTCCGTCGACAAGATGACCGAGCAGGGCGTCTACTTACTAGGTGAGTTCACGACACATACATCATATACACCGCCTGGCCGACCAGCCCGCCAACACGCTGCAACCGCTCCGGGCTTCCGTCGACAAGATGACCGAGCAGGGCGTCTACTTACTAGGTGAGTTCACGACACATACATCATATACACCGCCTGGCCGACCAGCCCGCCAACACGCTGCAGCCGCTCCGGGCTTCCGTCGACAAGATGACCGAGCAGGGCGTCTACTTACTAGGTGAGTTCACGACACATACATCATATACACCGCCTGGCCGACCAGCCCGCCAACACGCTGCAGCCGCTCCGGGCTTCCGTCGACAAGATGACCGAGCAGGGCGTCTACTTACTAGGTGAGTTCACGACACATACATCATATACACCGCCTGGCCGACCAGCCCGCCAACACGCTGCAGCCGCTCCGGGCTTCCGTCGACAAGATGACCGAGCAGGGCGTCTACTTACTAGGTGAGTTCACGACACATACATCATATACACCGCCTGGCCGACCAGCCCGCCAACACGCTGCAGCCGCTCCGGGCTTCCGTCGACAAGATGACCGAGCAGGGCGTCTACTTACTAGGTGAGTTCACGACACATACATCATATACACCGCCTGGCCGACCAGCCCGCCAACACGCTGCAGCCGCTCCGGGCTTCCGTCGACAAGATGACCGAGCAGGGCGTCTACTTACTAGGTGAGTTCACGACACATACATCATATACACCGCCTGGCCGACCAGCCCGCCAACACGCTGCAGCCGCTCCGGGCTTCCGTCGACAAGATGACCGAGCAGGGCGTCTACTTACTAGGTGAGTTCACGACACATACATCATATACACCGCCTGGCCGACCAGCCCGCCAACACGCTGCAGCCGCTCCGGGCTTCCGTCGACAAGATGACCGAACAGGGCGTCTACTTACTAGGTGAGTTCACACTGTTCATACATGATCAGCCCAAATTCACCCACTGCTGGGAAGGATATAGGTCCAAGAAAAAAGAGCCTTCTATTTTCATGGGCCTATCTCCACGGCCCTGTGCCAGCCTCATCCAGGTTTTTCCTCCAATGGCAACTATGTCGTCTGCCCATTTTGCCGCAGGATGATCTACATTTCTTTTACCAGTTCGCACGGCCCCTATAATGCTACTACACGACTCTTGCTCGACGAGCTAGCCCGCGCCGTTATGCCTGTAGCTTTAAATACCTCAAATAATTCGGCCCAGCCTGTCCCTAGCTGCCCTCCCCTTAATGACGCCCTTAGCTGACGTCCGAATCGTACAGGGGTGCTCTTAGCAAGGGTGGTTATTAGGTTATTTAAAAAGGTATTTCACCAAAAAAAAAAACAAAAAATACTGAACACATATTTTTTCTTTTTTCACGTAAACAAAAGATGAAGACGAGTCGTGTGACGTCACAGATTAGTACATTTTTTACCCAGAAAGTGACTGTGAAAGTGACTTGAAATTTTTAATTAATGTAATAAAACAAAAAATACGTATCCAATATTTTTTGATAATCTAACAAACGGACTAATTAGATTTTTTTGGTGAAATATCCTAATTGTGTACCTAGTTTGTAAGCCCTGGTTGGGTACTATAAGATAGTCTGGTTGAGCTGTCTTGCAAACGTATACCCCTTTACCCTACCTACAACAAAAACTGCTGTATTTACAACCACTATCTAACCAAACCCCTTCTCCAACAGAAAACGGCGTCCACATGCTCCTATGGGTAGGCTCGCAAGCCAACCCAGAGTTCGTACAAGACGTGTTCGGAGTACAGTCAGCCGCGCAAGTGGACACACAAGTATGTGAGCTGCCCGTACTGGACACGGCAGCCAACGCGGCTGTGCGGGCACTCATTGATGACGCCAGGACTCGGAGACGTACTGCTATGAGGGTGAGTCGGGAGTGCGGTTGATGAAATATGTGAGAGGGAAGATGTATGTGGTTTTGTGGAGTAAAGTAGATTTGTGTGTATGTGATGTATACCTTATTATTATGTTATAAGAAGATTTTTGTTACGCGAGACCAGGGGGTCTAAAACGGCCACTTTGGCAGAACATAATATGAATTGCGTAAAAAATCGTAAAATTGTCACAGACGCAATTACTATTATTGATGGTTCATTTTACGATTTTTAACGCAATAGGGTAGTCGACAAAAAAAAACTAATTAGTCCGTCAGATAGATTTCCAAAAAATATTGAACACGTATTTTTTCTTTTTTCACGTAAACAAAAAATGAAGACGATACAGTGCTTCGAAAAGTCGTGAAACGTCACAGCTTGGTCCAATTTTACCTAACTATGACGTCAAACGCCCCCTCTCCGTGGTCTTTGACAAGCTTTATTTTCGTCAATTTTTATTAATTTGATAAAACAAAAAACACGTATCCAATATTTTTCAATAATCTGACTGACGGACTAAACAGAATCATATTTTTTTTAGTCGGTCGACTACCCTATTCATATTATGATCTGCTAAAGTGGCCGTTTTAGATGCCCTGAGGTCTGGACAAGCAATTAATACGAATATGAACCTTACTCAAGTTTATAAGTACTCATATTCGTATGACCGAAAATATATATTACATTCTCAGAACTGCCACGGCCGGTAACGGTTTATTTTCAATGTTATTTAGTTTGTTGTACAGAAAGATTATATTTTTACACCCTGTATATTATATACACATAGGTACACAAGTTTTTTTACTTACTTTTATTATACGCGTTTTGTGTGACACCTCTTACTTAGAACAGGCATGCAATTTTGAACTTTATTATTACGCTTGTGTATACTCTGCATGCCTTTTGTAATCTTTTTCTTTTCTGGAAATTTGAAGCAATGTAGATATTTGATGATATTTTATTTTACGCATGGTAGTGTTTTGTTTCTTTTATTCTATGATTTTCGGCCTATCGCGTGTCACTATTCTATTTTATGCTTAAATACAACAAGTCACTTTCCGTACCTGTGAAAGTACTTAAAAAGGCGTATTTCATTCTTGTTTTATACAATATACTTAGACGTACAAAACACTTGTCTAAATCCTCAGGCTATCAGTAAAAATGCACTTCGTTAAACTAGCGTAGCGATAGACACGAAAATATTTACTGCTAAGCATGGTCTACGCATGGCCTACCATCCTGACCTTCTGCTCTTGTTCACGACCGGTTTATACCCGGGCTGGTCGCTTGTTCAAGACTGGCAGCCCCGGGTTAACTTCACCCGGTGTAGCCCAGGCTAAGACAAGTATGACCGCTTCTTTAAGCTCAAATCACACCGTGATGGCAAAGAAGCGGCGAGCAGTTTCAGTGTCATATAATAATTGTAAACTATATCTTCATTACTATAAAACATAGTATCGCTTGAGAAATATGAAAAAGTCGTTGCTAGTCGCCGGAAACCGCGTGCCTTCTCTGCCCAGCCGGCCGCTGCCATTTTGGTGTGAATTGAGCCTTACGAAGCTAGAAATGCGCGCAGACGGACAAGATCGGGTCCTTCCCATCTATAAACCAGTTTACAAGGTCAATCCAGCCTCGGCTACAAACCGGTCGTGAACTAGAGCACCTCCTTTCCTCCCAGCTGACCGTAGCACACCAGTCCGCGGCCACCGCTCCTCAATGCCGGCGTCTCCTGGTGGAAGACCGGGGTCTGGACGGAGCAGTTGCCTACATGGAGTACCTCATGTCTGTGCACAAAGCTGTGCAGAAGATGATGTATGTCACCACGGGTTTTTGATGGCTGCTTTTGGTTTCTGTGGGTTTCTCATGGGCTGGGTTGGTTGATGATGGATTTCAGGGGTTACCGTGGTTTATCATGGGTTACGCACTCTCTGGGGGATTTAGCATATGTCGTTCTGGTATTACTGGGGCCTGCTTATGGTTTCTGGGGTCTGGTCGTGATGGAGCAGCTGGATTCATAGCCCATAGTTGATGCTAGCGCACCAGTTGGCGGTCGTCGAAGATGAATTTCATCTGAGGAGATTCCGATGGTTTTCTGGGGAGTTCCTCGTGGTTTTCTAAGGGTTTTCGGGGATGTCTTCGTGAGAGTCTGGGTTTTGGTGTGGCGTGGAATTGAAAGTTATAAATTGTTATTTTATAGTTATTATAAAAGTAGATTCCGTAAAAACATGTTACAATTTTGTAACCATTTCTTGTGTAATAAAGATTATTCTTATTCTTCTTATGTTAATTTTATCGCATCCAGGAAAATCATAAGCATGTATCAAAATAATCAGTTTATTAATTTTTGTCGGAGAAGGTTTAACTCCATAAATTAATTAATTTTACGTTAAATGGATTTTTCATGATTATTTATGTAAAACTAAAGAAGGGATAAACTTTCAATTCCACTGCCTTTTTATACAAAGGACGCATGAATCGAAGAATTTTTCGCAATATATCCTGCCATCGGAAAAATGGTGAAGATTTTGGTGATTCTGGGTGAAATGTCGGTTTTTGCAATCTTCCGGTATCGTGTGACGCTTCTTTCATTTTTGCCAGATCGTTATATCTATATTTTCACTTCTTACTGCCACACTCAAAGACGATTAATGATTACTTATGCGATCACTTATGTAGTCAAGATTTTGACACTTTATGAAGGTTTTGTTGTGAAATCATTACTAAGTGACGGTTTAAGTAATCATTGAATATCTTTGAGTACGGCAGTTAGTCTAAAACAATATGAATACTTTACGTCCATTGAACACAATATCATAACTGTTTATGGTAACATATTTATGTACTAAAACGTATGTTTATAATTATTTTATACCAGCACACATTACATTTTATTACTATATCCACTCCACATTTTTGTTCACAATACATTTTAGTACCTACACATAACAAATTAATATCAATATCATGACCATCCATACATACACGTATTTACTACCATATTGATCATTCATCCGAAAACAACCCGACCATAGATATGGCCCATCGAGTGTTGCTTACAGCTTTCCTTAAATTCCCTTATTTTTTACCCGACTACGGCGAAGCCAAAAGGAAGGGTAATGATTTTGTCAGTCTACTTAATAGTGCATTCATACCGAAGTTTGCTACAGCGGATAGCAAAGAGTTGCTGCAATAGGCTATTTGACTACTGTCAAAAAATCACGAAAAAGTTATGTTATTTCAAAGAAAACAGAAATAACACGATATGTGAAAAAATTCATAAAATCGATTAAAAAATGGCTTAGTTTTAACTGATTTTAACTGACTTGCTAGACAAAGACAGCGCTACCGCCATAGTTACGTAGTACAAATGGCGTTTCGCGCGATAAGTATAGAAAGTGCCTCCACCAAAAACTTCTAAAGTGTGTAGCTACTCCATTTTTTGATCGATTTTATTACGTTTTTACACATCGTATTATTTCTGTTAGCTCTTTGAAATAACATAACATTTTCGTGAATTTTTAACGCTTGTCATTTGACAAGCGTTAAAAATTAAAAACCCAATTTACTTCCTGTAAATGCACTTTAGAACACGATGTGCCTATCAACACTCGGGTACAGTTACTGTCTCCCCACCTTCTAAGCTCCCCCCTCTTGTTCCAGCTAACCACAATGCGCCAACATGACAAGCTGGAGGCCGTTCTCCGTCACTTCTTAGTGGAGGACCGCGGAGTAGACGGCAGCTCGTCCTATGTAGACTACCTGTGCCACATACACAAGGAGATCCGGGCGTTGCTATAGCAGATGTACGGCTACTATTAAGCGTAGCCGGATATTGGACGGAATTGTGCGACGAACGTTGGCTGTGGCTATTTATGATATTGTTTCCTGAATTCAGAATCTTAGATTACATTATCAAGTTTAGCGGTATGTGGTCTAAGTTGATTTTTGATTGACTAAATAATTCTGGGTTGTGGAATCTTGATCATTATTTAAATAATGTCGCATACTTGTAGCTCGGTTGGTTACTATTCGGTTCGGCTTCAATCGGTGTAGCTAGTTGGCAACTTCGAATAGGACAATGCCGAACCGGTTCAACGAGGTTAGATGCCGAACGGAGTTTGGCGATCTGCATGGGCCGAATTTTCGATCACCTCATATCGGATATGTGTAGTAATTGCTTCGAGTGCCAGTCAAATATGTGTTCTAACATTCTGAATTCAAGGATGAATATTATAGCATAGCAGATGAGGTTTCGGTCGCGTATTTTCCGTCTGTAGACCTACGCTGTGGTATCGCCGCCCGGTCTATACAATGTGGGACACTTTTACATGGAGTGTTTGCTTTTCAACTGGTTGTCTTCGTTGCAAGTTTATTAAAAGTTTAACAGAGGTTCTGAAGTTACGGTGTGGTGTCTTGCTTCAAAAATATAGTACCCGATGGTTATATATAAGTGTAAGGGTATGACAATGTGTATTATAGATTTATATATTAACATACAGGAAAAAAGTATCGTCCTGCAATAATATGTTTTAGTTTTGTTTGTCATGTGAAGTATTCATGAATAGTTTGTCTCCACTAGAATATATTCAGCCCGCAACAAGTCTAACTTTTATATAATTGTGCGTACTTGTATATTTCTAAATATTATAATAATTGGTGTCAAAAAGATTCAGACGCAATAACTTGTAAATAAATTACGTAGATATGTGTTTGTTGCACAGTTTTATATGTATGTAAAAAGTCAAACTTAATGTAAAAGTTTTCCACATTCCAAATTTTGTATAGTTGTGAAATAAATGACTTTTGTTTTGCACTTATTAGTATCAATGCTATTTATAAAGGACTATTTGAGATTTCTACCTAAACCTACCAAGCAGGGTTGCTAGTAGTAAAAATTGTTAGTAAAATATCGTAATTAGAAAAGTGCAGTTTGGTGATGGTTCAAAATGGCTTCCAAGTATTTACGGTACAATTAAAGCTAAAGGTCTCGACACTCATACATTGCAAAGTCTTGTCGCAAAGTCGCGCTTGTATACGAGGGACGCTAGGCACTTGCCCGGGTCGGTACAAGACGGCACAGCCAGGCGGCAAAATCGAATACATACACACATGTACATTTGAGAAAAATCCGCTCAGTTTAGCTCATTATATTCATTCAATGATGGTAGGTGCCTTACGGAGCTTGTCGACAGCCATGGGTTGAATATATGTTTGGCAATTCGTTCTTTTTGGCTTTGCTGCTCAACAAATGCTGTCTAATCGGATGTGCCTATCTATGCAAGATCGAATGTGTCTATCTGAGCAAGATCGAATGTGCCTAACTGAGCAAGATCGAATGTGCCTATCTGAGCGAGATCGAATGTGCCTAACTGAGCAGGATCGTATGTGCCTAACTGAGCAAGATCGAACGTGCCTAACTGAGCAAGATCGAACGTGCCTAACTGAGCAAGATCGAATGTGCCTAACTGAGCAAGTGTATAGCACCTCTAACAGCATCAGTTCAGACAGAACGAAAAAATGCGCGAGTAATTTATGAGCTGCATTGAAAACTGGACTGTATTACCATTGCTTTAGGGCGCGTATCTAGTCGCGAGTATGCGCGAGGCGATGCTTGATATCTGCGTCGATATTCATTCAATTTCCTACTTTAAAGAATGGGGACACGGTTCTATTTTCAATACACCCAGTCGGTATAGACCCTAAGTCGTATATTAAAACGTTGTTAATGTATCTGTTACGTCCAAGATCTACGCGTAAAGATCAGCATTTAATTAATACTAGTTAATTCTTCGAATAAAACGTGTTTGTCCCCTTATTCATAAAAACGTGTAAATAAATCACCTTCACCCTTAGAAACTATTATTGGGAGTACACAGACGTGTACCTATTAGAATACAGGTAAATTGTATCAAACATTTCGGATAAAGAAGCTGCTAATACGGTTTCCAGCCAGAAGGACTTCGGTTTGATTCCAAGACGGTGTATTTTAGCTAGAAAATTCTTTGTAATAGGAAAAGTGATCGTTAAATGGAGATAGGCTTGTACACCTTTGCCTACTCTCACTTAAAATTAAATTAGCACATGAATAAAGGGAATTAAACAAAAATATCATTGTTAACGATTGCTACAGTTATTATTGAGGCTAATGCCATAACACGGTAAAAAGACCAAGCTAAGGCCCTATGGCGGTCTTACGATGATAAGGTCTTAAGGCCTAAAAGCTCATAAGATCTTAGGGTCAAAATTAGACCTTTATAATAATCTACACAAGGCAAATGACATGTACGTTAAAGTAATTTATAACTTGTACAGAATAAAACGCATTTTGTATGACGACCCCTAAATCTTTAAGTAATTCTCAATATATGAAGTAGTAAAATTGGATATTAAAGACCTACTCTGTTTAGTGCCGAACTCAGAGATATTTAATGATTACTTAACCCCTTACATAGTAAAGATTTGACATACAAAACCTTCTATAAAGTGTCAAAATCTTTACGAAGTGATGATTTACGTAACCATATTTAAATCACTGAGTGCGGCAGTTAGACTTACAAAGTAGCTGACCAAAACAATGTAGTTCGTCAGCAGCTAGATCCTTTATATTTCAATTTGTCAATGAAGAAATTAGTTACTTACATAGCATATTTAGTATACTCTGTCAATTGCCCATTCAACTTTATCGATTAGTGGGTTTGGATCCGAACCTAAGACTTTTTGCAAAGTAAGAACAATCAACACATCTTCCATTGTAGTTTTTGTATTCAAACTGACTTGCAAGTATTACAATAATGTTTTTTTTATAAACCTTTAGTTAGACAACCCCTGGTATCTATACAAATTCAAGCCATGTTATGCTGGTAATGTATAGCCGTGTGTACAGAATATACAAATGAACGAGTCACTTCTTGGGACATCCTAATCGCGAAAAAATAATCTAGAACTGTATTCAATACCTAATTGACCTAAATTCATAGATTCGATTTTTTCTTCGTGAATACGTTGTGTTGGTGACATGAAAACATCCTTATAAGTGATTCGAGGGCAATTTGGCCCCTAAAGGACTAACAGGAAAGTCTATGGATGGCCTAGAAACTATTTAGAAGAAGATAAAATAAGCTTTTATATAACAGAAGTCAATAGTTACACATATAACTGTTTATAATAATTAAAATTGTCCAATTGTATTGAATAAACTGCCTTAAACAGTGTTACTACATGAAATAAAATGATTAACTTTAGTAGAAAGTTCCAATTACTAAATACATTATCAAAATTATAAGTTTGTTTTGTTAATAATTGGAATAGTTTTTTGTTTCCTACGATATTAAAATTAAATATATTTTTATCTTGTATTGGATTGTATTGTAAATGTAAATAAAATACGGCATTATTTAATTTTATTTGTTCTTATTTTTAGATCAGTGATAATTTTAGTTGATTTTCGGTTGATAAAAAAAGCAATATTTGTATTATAAAAATGCAATTTTGTAAGACCTCCGATAGAGTTTCAAATTAGTTTAGTCATTTTGAAAAACACTAGTAATAAATGAAACAAAAATCGAAATCCAACTAAAATTATTGAAAGCAATCATACCTACATAATTATTCTATTTTTTATTTAGAACTTTAGTCCTAAAAGCGAACGAGGCGTTCCCACTACATCATCAAATAGATACAGAATAGTTTTAATACATAATATAAATACCTAATAATTATGTTCCCTAAATACTGTGTCACCATATTTGACAAAGTTACAGTAGGTAGCAATAACCATTTTCTGCACAGAAAACTTATTAAATAAAGAAGGTGTAAACGGACCCTCACGAAGCCGTCAACCAATTCTGTAGGTACACCAAACTAAGTAAAAAAAGTACCTAAGTAATAGGAAATTTTAAGAAAACAAAAACGTGGTAAAGTTGGAACTTTGACCCACAATATCTCCCTAACTACAAGGTCCCCAGGGTTGGTCTAAAACAGAACTTATCGTAATGACGGAGAGAACAAGTGCCTTCCGGCTTTGTTTAGGGTACTTTTTACACTCACTATAGCATCATTGTCGCTGCAAAGTGATCCTTTCGTAAGGACAACGAAAGGCAGCTTTAGTGTTGTTGCTGCAGAGTCTGTCTAAATCACATGAGTCTTACATACAATCGTATTGCTATCAGAGGTAAGATAAAATAAATGAAAGAGCTGTTTGACTATCAGGATACAAGGAGAGGCAGATAGCTTGAATAACACAGAATTAAATGTGATTGTTGATTATGTTACTCCACTGTTGTTGTCCACTGGTTAACGGAGATGGTGCTTGACGTAGATGCCGCGGTGCGGTTACAATACCCCGTGGCCGTTATTGCCACATTTCCGCGAGTGAATAACAGCTGATTTGCTCACCCCTCTCGCACTACGTAGTTACGTTAGGTACCAAATAACCGCTGGACCTTTAGTTCTCTACCTAGTTAAGTAAAATTTGGTATTTTATGTCTGACCAATTAATAAAGTGACTTTGATCCAAATATGATGACACAGACTCCTAAACCTCGGCAGTTAGCAGCCAAACTCGTGAGTAAGATGCAATTACACTTCCGTTAACAGTTAACAGTAGGTTAGTCAGTTAGTTAGTAACTTCGGTAAGGTCAGCAGGAGATTATTGTTAAATAGTGTATAATCCAGAACTGTATTGAGCGTGTAAGTTTTTAATAGTTAATAAATCCTTTTGTATAAAAAGATAGTGTGTTTTACTTTTTTAAGACTTTTATTGCCAAGCACCCAGCGTATGCGTTGACAATCATTCGTTTGTGTGCCCACAACCCGCCTTCGAGTGATCGATATAGTAGGTATTATAGATGACTTGTGCTCATACCCAGGACCCGACGGGTCTTTCCCTGTCCTCCGATCGGAACTCCGATTGGTAGGAGGAGCGGGAATATTTTTTCCCATGCCTCCGACTAGTGAGACCAAATCTAAGTAGACTTTAATAGCCGCGTACTGACTGAGCGCGCAGCCTCGTGAGGCAATTCATGCGGTCGGTCAGGACGTGCCTCGCCCAAGGAAAACAATGAAAAATGATCGTATCGCGCGGCTTATAATATATTATTGTTACGACGGTCATCTAGAATCTTCGAGAAACCGCGCTAATAACTCTGTAGTACCTAGAAAATACGAGTTCATTCTTGTAGGTACCTATTTCCGTAGTAGGTATAGAACTTACATTGTATTCAAGGTCAGGCGCCGGGAGTCGCCGGCAGTTGTCATTGTAATTTCGACCGTATGCCGACGACGTTAAGTAACTTCTTCCTTGTCGGTTCTTTTATCTTTAAGTTTATTTTTGTTAATGTTTTTTTGTGGATGCTTTCTTGAATAATAGAGAATTATCTCGAATGTCTTTTGTTTGCTGGGGTATAAAAGGACCGATTGAGGACGAAGTTAGCCAGTTCACTTTTATGCGAGACAACGACAGGATCGAAGAGAATCTAGTGCGATTAAAGTGTTCAGTAGTGTATTGCGATTGTGAATAAGTGTATTGTGAGTAATAAAGTTTATTCGTGTGTTTATTTGGTAGTGATTTTATTTATCCCATACCCAGCTCGTAACAATTTGGTGTCAGAAGCGGGGATAAATAATGCCGATTCTACCGAAGGACGACACGGATAGTATCCGTACGAGGAGTCAGCGGCAGCAAGGTATGGACCAAAGGCGATTTGGGGACTCTCCGACACAGGCACCGGGCGGTGCCCAGCCTACGTCAGAGCCAGTCGCTGGCCCATCTGGAGCTACTCCAGCGGCGCCTAATACATCAGCGGCGCCTGACTTGTCTGCCTTAATGGCACTGCTGCAAGACCAGGCACGTCGTCAGGAGGAGCAGGCTCGACGTCAAGAAGAGCAGGCTCGACGTCAAGAAGAGCAGGCTCGTCAGTTACAGGAGCAGCGGCAACAAGATAAGGAGGAGCAAGCTCGCCTTCAAGAAGAACAGGCTCGCCGTCAAGAGGAGCAGGCCCGGCGCCAAGAGGAACAGATGCTCCTGATAAAGGATCTTCACGCATCAGTTGGGAAAGAGCTGAGCGTGATGAAGGAGCAGGTACAGCAGCACGACAGCCGTATCGCAAAGGCCGAAATTCAGATCGCCGACGTGAAGAAGGCCTTGAGTGAAATTAAGGTTGGAGACGGGGCTGTGGCTTCAGTGATTGCTGCACCTTCAGTACGCGGGTTTAAAGTGCCGCCATTCGACGGAACATCTTCGTGGTCGGCCTATAAAATCCAATTTGAGGCCGTTATGAAGGCGAATGGGTGGACCAAAGGGCAAGCCATGACCGCGCTCACTTTGGGTCTCCGAGACCAGGCCCTTACCATTCTTGAGGCTCTCGGCAAGGATGTGACCTACGAACAGCTGCTGGAGGCATTAGAGTCCAGATATGGCGACGCGCACCTGGAGCACGTTTTTCGTGCTAAACTAAGGGATCGCGTACAACGTAGTGCCGAGAACTTACAACAGTGGGCCCTGGAAGTTGAAAAGTTGGTTAGGAAAGCTTACCAGTCTGCCCCTGCACTTATTGATGGCAATCTGGTACAGGTGTTCATCGATGGAATACGCGACTTGGAGGTTAGAGCTGCTGTGAGACTTGGGCATCATGAGACGCTGAAAGATGCCTTGGCCCATGCCTTAGAAGTAGAGGCTGTAAGGCAGGACCACCGTACGCACCGGGTCAGGGAAGTTGTAGCGTCACCTGTACGCGACCGCCAGCAAGGATACAGCCCTAGGTGCTACACTTGTGGAGAAAGGGGTCATCTTCGATCAAGCTGTCCTAAGCGCAGCTCACCAAGAGAAGACCAACCTCAGGAGGGAAAAGTGGCTGAAGTGGCTGCCCAACTACAGCAGCAGGGAAACGAGTAAATGCCAGGACTGGGGGGCGGGTGCTGGCTGGTTTTGAAAGAGCCCCGAGGATCTCGATCTCACAAGTACATGACGGGAACAGCCTGACCATCAACGGCGAAGTCAACGGAACTCCATGCAAACTGACGTTGGATACTGGAGCTTCTCACACGGTCGTCAATTCACACTTAGCAAATCGGTCTCTTGGGGGCTACTTCAATAACCATGACCGTCTTCAATTACTAACAGCTACCGGTCAGCACATAACCGTCCGAGGCAAGAAGGAGGTGGAGTTAAAGTTAGGTGATAGAATTTACCGACACAATGTCATCGTGGCCGACATAGTCGACGATTGCATCTTGGGCTTGGACTTCATGCGGAAATATCGTTGTGAGATCGACATTGACCAAGGAGTGTTGAAATGTGGTTCAGAGGAAGTCTTCATGGAAGGTGCACCATCAGGGAAAGTGTACTGCTTGAAGGAAATTGTTCTTCCTCGCAGATCAGAAACGATCGTGCCAATTAAGTTACCACAGAATTCTGGACACAAAGATCGAAGTGTTCTGATAGAAAGGGTGGACAATGAGTTTTCATGGAAGATGGCACGAACTCTGGTAAAGGCCAACAACATCTCAGCTGTACGAATCCTGAATCCAAGTGACAAGGAGCAAGTAATTAAGAAGGGCACCTTGATCGGCACTTGCGAGGAAGTAGCCTGGATGCGTCAATTGCAAGATCTACCTACCGGAAATCAAATTCGTAGTGCCAAATTCGACGTGTCAACGCTTTTAGAAAACTGTCATTTAACTGAAGGTGAAATGGACAAGGCTAAGAAGATGTTACTTCAGTACGCCGGTATTTTCTCTACGAATGATGCTGACATAGGGAGAACCGGACTGGTTCAGCACAGGATTAATACGGGCAACGAGTTACCTATCCGTCAGCGACCAAGAAGACTGCCAGTTGCACGGGAAAAAGAAGTGGAAACCATGATTGAGGGAATGGTGAAGGACGGTGTTATAGAACCTTCATCCAGTCCATGGTGTTCTCCTGTGGTCCTGGTGAAGAAAAAGGACGGCAGTATGCGCTTCTGTGTGGATTATCGACGACTGAACGACGTCACGAAAAAGGACAGCTATCCACTGCCCAGGATTGATGACACTAGATACGCTGGCGGGAATGAAGTGGTTTACCACACTAGACCTGAAAAGTGGTTACTGGCAGGTAGAAATAGACCCCAAGGATAAGGAGAAGACTGCATTCTCAACAGGAAAAGGGTTGTGGCAGTTTAAAGTTATGCCTTTCGGTTTATGTAATGCTCCTGCAACGTTTGAAAGGCTGATGGAGCAAGTACTTGCCGGGTTGATTGGGGATGCATGTCTTGTCTATCTAGACGACATAATCATTGTGGGCCGTACGTTTGAAGATCACCTTAGAAACCTCAACCGAGTGCTGTCGAAGATCCAAACAGCAAACCTGAAATTGAGTCCGAAAAAGTGCTCGTTTTTCAGGAGACAAGTGAACTTTTTAGGACACATAGTTTCGGGAGAAGGTGTTCAAACAGACCCAGAGAAAGTAGTAGCCGTTAAGGATTGGCCAGTTCCGAAAGACAAGACACAGGTCAGAGCATTTTTGGGTTTGTGCTCCTACTATCGCCGGTTTGTGAAGAATTTTGCCGACATTGCGAAACCTCTACACAGACTCACTGAGGAAAAGCAACAATTCTGTTGGGATGAGAACAGCGACGCCGCATTTCAAGAATTAAAGGGACGTCTGTGCAATACTCCTATTTTAGGATATCCTGACACTGAAAATGACTTTATAGTCGACACAGACGCAAGTAATACTGGAATTGGGGGCGTGTTATCTCAACGGAAAGGAGATCAGGAGATTGTTATAGCTTACTTCAGCAAGTCTTTATCCAAACCGGAAAGGAATTACTGTGTAACGAGACGAGAGTTGCTCGCCGTAGTGAAGACATTGCAGCACTTCAGTAAATATTTGTTGGGACGGAAATTCCAGCTACGAACCGATCATGCTGCATTGAAGTGGCTATTACAGTTCAAGAATCCAGAGGGGCAAGTGGCGAGATGGATTGAACTACTGCAAGAGTTTGACTTTGTAACCGAACATCGCAGTGGGAGAAATCACGGTAACGCAGACGCCTTGTCAAGAAGACCTTGTCCTGAAGACTGCAAGCACTGTGCCAGGCAAGAGACTAAGGAAGTAGTGCCCGTGAGGATGCTTAGAACGGATCTCAGCGATGAATGGAAGGAGACTCTACAACAGGCTCAACAAAATGACTCAGACATCAAGCCAATCTTCGACTGGATCAAAGCTGGTGCTCCGAAGCCCAAGTGGAGTGATGTGGCTGCGATGAGTTCCATCACGAAAAGTTATTGGGCACAATGGAACAGTTTGGAGATCCAGGATGGAGTCTTGTGCCGTAAATGGGAAAACGCTCGAGGGGACAGCTGTCATCTACAAATGGTTGTCCCTAAAGCTAAGGTACCGGATGTTTTACGGCTCTACCATGATGGATGCTCAGGAGGACATATGGGGATGAAAAGGACTCTACTGAAGATCAGAGAGCGCTTTTACTGGATCCACTGTCGAGATGATGTGGAGGACTGGTGTCGCAAATGTACCAGCTGTGCGGCTGTGAAAGGACCTCACACACGAAGCAGAGGTGCATTAAAAGTGTACAACGTGGGAGCCCCCTGGGAGCGGATAGCACTGGACGTTGCGGGGCCATTTCCAGAAAGTGATAGCGGAAATAAGTACTTCCTGGTTGTCATGGACTACTTCACAAAGTGGCCAGAAGTCTTCGCCATTCCTAACCAAGAAGCTACAACAGTCGCAGATAAATTGGTTCAGGAAGTTTTCTGTCGTTTTGGAGTACCCTTAGAAATTCACAGCGATCAAGGAAGGAATTTTGAATCACAAGTTTTTCAGGAGACTTGTCGATTGATGGGTACCCACAAAACCAGAACCACCTCTTACCACCCACAATCTGATGGAATGGTGGAACGATTCAACCAGACATTGGAGAGATATCTGGCTAAAGTCGTGGAAAGCAGGCAAAGGGATTGGGACAAGCACATACAGCCGTTTCTTCTGTCCTATCGGAGTGCAGTTCACGAAAGTACGACTGTAACTCCAGCTTTCGCGAACTTTGGAAGGGAATTACGGTTGCCTGCAGACTTAATCACTGGAACTCCCCCTGACGTCCCACGCAGTGTAACGGATTACGCGAATGACCTGCGTAACAAGTTAAATGATGTGTATGAGCATATCAGGCAATCCGGACAACAGATGTCTGAGAAGATGAAGACTCGTTATGACCGGAAGGCAAACAGTCGTGGTTTCGACGAAAGTTCGCTGGTGTGGTTGCATAACCCAGTGCGGAGCAAGGGAAAGTCTCCGAAATTGCAAGCAAAATGGGATGGACCATACAGAGTTGTGACCAGGATCAACGATGTCACCTACCGAATACAGAAGGGTCCGCGAGGTGCGCCTAAGGTTGTGCATGTGGACCGACTGGCGCGATATTACGGGACTAATGATGCTCGGGACGAGCATGTCTAAGGAGGGGGCAGTGTTACGACGGTCATCTAGAATCTTCGAGAAACCGCGCTAATAACTCTGTAGTACCTAGAAAATACGAGTTCATTCTTGTAGGTACCTATTTCCGTAGTAGGTATAGAACTTACATTGTATTCAAGGTCAGGCGCCGGGAGTCGCCGGCAGTTGTCATTGTAATTTCGACCGTATGCCGACGACGTTAAGTAACTTCTTCCTTGTCGGTTCTTTTATCTTTAAGTTTATTTTTGTTAATGTTTTTTTGTGGATGCTTTCTTGAATAATAGAGAATTATCTCGAATGTCTTTTGTTTGCTGGGGTATAAAAGGACCGATTGAGGACGAAGTTAGCCAGTTCACTTTTAAGCGAGACAACGACAGGATCGAAGAGAATCTAGTGCGATTAAAGTGTTCAGTAGTGTATTGCGATTGTGAATAAGTGTATTGTGAGTAATAAAGTTTATTCGTGTGTTTATTTGGTAGTGATTTTATTTATCCCATACCCAGCTCGTAACATTATGCCCCGAGGCTGCGCGCTCAGTCAGAGGTAGGTACGCGGCTAATCACATTTGTTTCTAGTTTCAAGTTGCCTCACTCCCAAGTGAGGCAACTAAAGTGCTGGTTATTCTAAAGGTTCAAATTATAAATAAAACGTGATCTATTTTAAATTTAAATGTTTCTATAATTAATTTACATAAATAATGAAAATATTAAATTAAACATAAAAGAAATTGATTGATTCCAACAGACCAGTGATTTTCGCAGTTGCATCGTAGTTTTTCCGAAAAGTGTGTTATTTTGACTGAAAAGAAAATAAATAGGTACACACGGCTACACATCAAGTTAAACAAAACCAGTATAATCTGATCGTTCATTGTGCGAAAAGATCTAGTAAAGTGAGGCCAAGATTAACTGGTTTTGTATAGCTTGATGTGTAGCCGTGTGTACTAGAATAAATGAAAATAGGCTTGTAATTTGCTCACCGTAGTGTAAAGGTAGTAAAAGTATTTAAATGTTTAGGTAAAAATATCATAAAAGCTTGCCCAACGTCCCTAAAAGTTTCACTTCAAAAATTACGAAAGTAAAAAATGAAACTTCTTTATTCGGGGCCCCAACAAATAATGCAATACACGCTACGCCTCTGTTGTCAATGAACCTTGTAAAGGAGAGACGCGTTTCATTCAAAATCCATTGATCCCGTGCAAACCAAAGTCAACCACTCACTCACTGTCCAGAACAGTGAGTGTTTTGGTTAGGTCTACAAAAAGAGTTCATTATTTTGTTAAGATAAATGTGATAATCACCAGCTTATCATGCATCGTTGAAGGTAATAACAATGCGCGGCTCCGGGGCAGACGAGCAGGGTGCGCAGTTGGTTTCAGGGCAGGGGTGACGCTTGCGCTTGCACCCGGTCGCTTGCAGGACCAGCAGAAGTAGCGCTACTAGGAGCTGCGCTAGCCCCATCCTGGAATATGTCATCATCTGCCTAACCTTTATCCAACTGTTGGGTTCAGCTTCCAGTCTCAACGGATGCAGCTGAATATCATGGAGCGAAACTGTTTTGTTGGACCAGTGGTCATTAGTGTGACTGGATTCGGTTCCCGGGCCGGGTAAATTGTCATTGGGTTTTTCCAGCAGGAACTTGTCAGTAGCAGTCTCACAAAGTTTGAGGGCAAAAATCCTGTTTTTGGCTCGTGTGTGTGTGAGTGCGCGAGGTCCCTAAAGCCAATACCTCAGGTACTCCTGCGGTTCTGCAAAGTTTTGGAAAAACTCTCTCCCACTAGAGAGTTTGAGTGAGACAGCGCAACTGTCCAATCGCTCAGCCACTGCGCCAACCGTGCCGTCAAAATTGTTGACTGGTGATTTTACAAACAGTTCCCAAATAAATGACGTCGCGGCTTGAGTTAGTCAGACAGCTTTACACGACTGCCGACCTCTGACCACGACTCACCACCGGCCGAAATTAAAGCTACCTATGTCCATGCACATTTCGTCTCCTCTCGATTCCGGGCATCTCCGGTTCACACGTTATACTTAGAGCATTTGTAAAATATTAATGTTATGTGGGTAGGTAAGTACTCGGTGTCTTAGAACCAATGTGACATCTACCAACCCGCACTGGGCATGCGATGGTGGATTATAGCCCATCCCTCTCCTAGAGACGAGGCCTGAGCCCCTGCAGTCGGAACATTATAGGCTGATGGTGACGAGGTAGGTACTCACTAGGTCATCGTGATTTGTCGTCACATATCGTGATGATAACGACGGCATCGGCGCAGGAGACGCTCCTTGAGGCCGCTGCCGATCCTTCGGGGCAGGGTTGCGAACTCGGCCGGCGCTTGCATGCGGCGGCTTGCAGGACTATTATCAGCAGCGAGACGAGGATTTGTGCCGCCTGTGCTAGGCACATCCTGGAAAAACACACAAATTTTAGAAGAAAGTTCTGGAGTGGCGAACCGGAAAAAACGTCTTGGAAGTTCGCGTTCGTCGACGTCGTCCGCGTCGTGTAGGAAGGCCTCCCACTAGGTGGACCAATGACCTAGTGAAGGTTGCGGGGTCCCGCTGTACCGGGCAATGTGGCGACATCTGGGGGAGGCCTATGTCCAGCAGTGGACGTCTTTTCGCTGAAATGATGATGATGATTGAGATATTTAGGGATCGTCGGGAAGTCAGGATATGGTGATCGCAATAAAAACAACTTGATACCGTTACATACAGCTATATTCCGACTAGCGCTGGGCTACATGAAACGGTTGCATGATTAACATATTGTTAGCTGCGTGGCGTCTCAAACCTACACCCCTGCGTCTCCGAACAATACCCCTCCAGAAAGCCCGGAACATGTGATCAAGCCTATATAAGCCAACGTGTAGCGTGCCCAAGGGCTCATTCTGCTCATTCCCGAATCTGGCGCGCGCGCACTTACTAATTCTTCCCTTTGATTCTGTTATTTTGTTGTTCTGTTCAGTTCATTAGTTTTGTAACGTAAACTCGTCTCCGTCAGAATGGCTGGTTGCCTGTGGCTTTGGTCTATGAGAGTTGATTAGAAAATTGCTACATAATTGCTTATATTTGCTA
Source organism: Diarsia mendica (assembly GCA_949316265.1). NCBI lineage: Eukaryota > Metazoa > Arthropoda > Insecta > Lepidoptera > Noctuidae > Diarsia > Diarsia mendica. The sequence goes on along the minus strand of OX438912.1, from coordinate 14,640,195 downwards.
CATTTAATAAATAATTGCTACATACTATATATATTTAGAAATAACATTTTTTTTTTGTACAGCCATCCTGACGTTTGGTTGGCTGGTCGCCTCCTAGTTTAAAGCCAAGCATGCAGAGTTTCCCGAAATGTATTGCGTCAATAATTGCTTCATATTTGCTTCATTTATCTAATTTAGTTGTATCTTCAAACATTATGTTAAATAAAGGATGTAGCAGTATTTTAATTATCCCAAGGAAAAGTGCCTGATAAAACAATAAAGGCAAATAGTTGCAGTGTGATTATTATTAGTGGTGATTTCTGGTTCCCTGATTGTGTCACATGTGTTGTTTTGTGTGTGTGTGTGTTGCCAATCTTGTGACGAATGAGCAGGATTGGTTGAATGGGTCGGAGTGTGTGATGATGTGTATGGAGTGGCTTCTGGGTCACGCAGTATGTAAGCGGTCTTGACCCGGTCTATCGATACTGTGACTTCCTTGCCATTGACCAGAATAGTGAAAACCTTTTTACCACGCTGAAGCACCTCGTATGGTCCGGAATATGCTGGTTTCAATGCACCACCAACAGTACAATCTCGCAAGAAGATTGGACGCACTACAGATCTATTTAAATTGTCTAATAAAATTAAATAATCCTATACTGTGATTCCAATACGATATCTGCACTAGCAATGACTAAGAATAATTGTTATAATGATAATTATTGGATTATTGAGGGTAGGATCATTTTTTTTAACGCAAGAATCGCATTACTTACGCTGTTGCCAGAGCCTAAACGATTAAACCGATTCAACATAACTAAGTATTTGCCTTTATTGTTTTATCAGGCACTTTTCCTTGGAATAATTAAAATACTGCTACATCCTTTATTTAACATAATGTTTGAAGATACAACAAAATTAGATAAATGAAGCAAATATGAAGCAATTATTGACGCAATACATTTCGGGAAACTCTGCATGCTTGGCTTTAAACTAGGAGGCGACCAGCCAACCAAACGTCAGGATGGCTGTACAAAAAAAATACGTTATTTCTAAATATATATAGTATGTAGCAATTATTTATTAAATGGAGCAAATATAAGCAATTATGTAGCAATTTTCTAATCAACTCTCATAGACCAAAGCCACAGGCAACCAGCCATTCTGACGGAGACGTAAACTCATTACTTTTGCGATGTATTAGATTACTTTGTGTTTTAATAGATAACTTTTGTGTTCTAAAGTGATTTCATTTCAATTCCTAAAATCAGAAGCGGGACGTTCTCTCGTTTTCCCACATAATTAAAGTTAAAATTTCGAAAAATACTGGCCTCTGAAATAGACGTAAACGTGAGTGCACGCGACCGCCGCTCGAGCTGAATCATCTTAGTATCACCTTAGACGCAAAACTTAATAAGGCCTTGGAGCGAAGTTCAATTTCAGAACCACGATCGAGTGTGGAGCAGCAGTCGCGCCCTATCATCACCAGCACGGCCGGCGTTGTTGCTGTCGCCGTGCCGCCGCCTCCGCTGGCACCGGCGCTGTTGCTGTCGCCGTGCCGCCGCCGGCGCTGGCACCGGGTGCTGTTGCTGTCGCCGGGCCGCCGCCGCCGCTGACACCGGCGCTGTCGCTGACGCCCTCACCTTCAACGTCAGCTGGACTGGACGTCGCAGTGCGTCTCATCAACGCGTTAAGAAACTTTCTTCGCTTTGGAAACCCGGTGAGATCAAACCATTTTTATGTCTCTGTCGGGATATGCTAACTGGGTGCCTCTGTCCATGTTATATTGTGTGGCACCGAGATGTGTCTCAGCCGGAACATGCTAACTGGGTGCCTCTGTTCATGTAGGATATGCTAACTGGGTGCCTCTGTCCATGTTATATTGTGTGGCACTGAGATGTGTCTCAGCCGGAACATGCTAACTGGGTGCCTCTGTTCATGTAGGATATGCTAACTGGGTGCCTCTGTCCATGTTATATTGTGTGGCACTGAGATGTGTCTCAGCCGGAACATGCTAACTGGGTGCCTCTGTTCATGTAGGATATGCTAACTGGGTGCCTCTGTCTGTATTACTTGTGGCATTGAGCGTAGCTCTGTCATGTACACTGAGTTAGATAAATATTCCACATAGGTACGCGTAATATGTGCGCAAATCCTTGTTGCGTAGGACTAAGTAATGACCTTTTGTGTGCAATCATAGTGCGCGGTATTAAAAATCCGCAGTTTCGTGCAGCAGCTATGAATGCAAAATTAAATACCGAAACCATTGTGGAATTTTTTTTAACAATTTATGTCATGCCAAGTAAAATTACTGCAAATATGAACAAAAACAATGTTGATTCTAATCGAATAACTAGCTGTCACGATAACGGTAATAAAAGGACCCATAGTTTTACAGTTTGTGATCAAAAAAAAATTGTTTTCGTGCGACGCTCACGGTCTTAAGAGCAACACTTGTCCCAACCGATCTAAAAATAGAAATAACGGTTCGAATACAAAAACCATAAGCGATAGTCAGAGCACTGATTCCAACACAAAGAAGACGGATCACAATCCATATAAAATTACCCCACGTCCTATAACAACGTGACATATCTCAAAAAAAAGATAAAAATGTATAAAAAAATATGGCATACTTCCTAAGTTCATTTTTTTACACCTTCATATGAAAAAGTTGCAATGAAAATAGTTCAGGCGCTGTTCTGAAAAATTCGTTCGTAATGAGTAATAATGGACCGATTTAAAAAAATATTTTTTTGTTTGAAAAGGTAGTCCCACGGCCATAAAGTCAGGTCTCCGGTCTCCAGGATCCTGAAGAAATGAAAGTCAAATCTCAAAAGTACCTAAGCTCATTTTTGTACTTCACATTATTAGTTTTTCACTGTCTTGTTGTTTCTTTTGACTTCATACACGAAAGACATTATTCGCCTGATGTGGGATTTAATGTGGGGGTATGTAACAGCGTTCTAGCGTCCCCTTTCTCGGAAGAGGCTAGGATGTTGTGTCGGCTATTGTTTGTTATTTATAAGAACGAAGAGGGTTAGTTAACGAGGTTATAAGTAATTATTATAATATAAGTGTGTTACTCATTGTTTAGTTGTAAGTTGATAATTGTATAGTTGTAAGTTGATAATTGTATATGTTATAGGGGTGACATTATCACTGAGTGATAAAACTCCAATAAATAAAGATTAAAAAAAAAATAAAAAAAACAGAAACGTCAGTGGTAACGCGAGGGAGTGATCGACAGAGGTTGTTTCACTAACATTAACACAAATGAGAGAGACGAATAACGATAGCGACGCGACGGGGCAAGCGAAGCTAAGGCTGAGTTGCACCAAAAACGTCGTTAAAGTTAAAGTTTTTGTCAAATTTGACAGTACTATATGGGGTATCTAATAGAAAAATTATTACAAAATTTTTTTTGCAAACATTCAAACAAAGTAAGTACCTATTATATTTATTGCTTTGTCTACCTATAGCACGTACCTATTATTTTTTGGTTGAACAATTACATAAGATGAATATCCTTGCAATGCAATCGTATAGTCAGCCACCAAGCTACGTTTTTAGAGACTCGAAATCTTGGCAAGAAACATTCGTCGTTCCATGTGGAAAAACGATCGGCTCTAGGTAATCACACTTTTCTTTTCATCGCTTTCGTCATCAGAACTGGTTTCTGCGAGTATTTCTTGGAGCAGGGACATGATGTCTAAAGGTTATATTCAACGCGTTTGACAATAAAATTGACAGACAATTTAACATAAACTATACCTAACACTAACCAGCGGAAAGTGAGTGGTTGCAGTTACCGTTAAAGTTATGACGTCATTTAACTATTTGTCAAATCGCGCAACTCATTGTTGGCATAACCGATACAAAACTGAAGTTGTGATGTTTGTTTGACGTGCCATTTGACACAAACTTTAACTTTAACTACTTTTTTGATGCAACTCAGCCTAAGGAAATGCAAGTGAATAATGTTGTTTCACTCGTTCTAATGCGAGTTCTTAGGAACAATTAAATGGCGCTGTCAGTCTCCTGACTGACGCATCCAGCCCAAATAAAATTTTACACTCATAACATGGGCGCATACCCCCAATGTCCTGCGTCCATGTAGGTATACAAGAACAACAGTTATATTCAACCACGGCATTCCTTCTTTCCTTAATTCGTCTATTATAAAACACATAGGTGTGGTACTCCTTTCTTCAGATATGCCGTGATTGAATCCTGCCGTGATTGTTCTGTTGAGATCAACAGAACGTTATTTTGTATCGTCGTATTTATTATTTATTTATTTCGTCGTCATCATCATCAACAGCCTATTAATGTTCCCACTGCTGGGACACAAGCCTTCTCTTTTTGAGAGGAAATGGGCTTCTTCCAAAATATTCGCGTTAGGAACATGTCTTTGACGTCCTCGTAGTATTGGATGATTGGATGCTGGCATGAAACACAATGATTGTGCGCTTCTATGTTATGAGCAGGAGCTGCTTCACCCGCTTGTCAGGCTATACGATGGTTAATCAAACGCCAACCAGAATTAGGTACAATATTGATCTCGTTCCGTCAAACGGTACCTGTAAAAATTATTACATTATTCACTTGCATTTCCTTAGCTTCGCTTGCCCCGTCGCGTCGCTATCGTTATTCGTCTCTCTCATTTGTGTTAATGTTAGTGAAACAACCTCTGTCGATCACGCCCTCGCGTTACCACTGACGTTTCTGTCTCATCATAATGCAATAAGTCAAAAGAAACAACAAGACAGTGAAAAACTAATAATGTGAAGTACAAAAATGAGCTTATTTTTGAGATGTTACTTTCATTTCTTCAGAATCCTGGAGACCGGAGACTTGACTTTATGGCCGTGGGACTACCTTTTCAAACAAAAAATAAAACCGACTTCAAAAAAAAAAACAAAAAAGTGAAAAATTAACTTTAGAAGAAAAATCAGTTTCTGAAGTCGGTGACTTCTGTTTGTTTGATTTCATGTTTTTGCCACCGACTTCAGAAACTGATTTTTCTTCTAAAGTTTATTTTTTTCACTTTTTTTTTGAAGTCGGTTTTATTTTTTGTTAAAAAGTTTTCATTTTCAACCACTTTTTAGTGGTTCACACGTAAGTTCACATGTTCATGAGTCATAATGTGGACAATGTATTTTTTTTTTTGTTTATTTTTCCAAAACCGCTTGTCTGATTTCAATAAAAAAAATATGGGACCATTTGGGAAAGGGTATACCTTTCCAACAAAAAAAGAATTTTTCAAATCGGTCCATTACTACTCATACGAACGAATTTTTCACAACAGCGCCTGAACTATTTTCATTGCAACTTTTTCATATGAAGGTGTAAAAAAATGAACTTAGGAAGTATGCCATATTTTTTTATACATTTTTATCTTTTTTTTGAGATATGTCACGTTGTTATAGGACGTGGGGCAATTTTGATCCATCTTCTTTATTCCCCGAAAATAAAAACCCTAAGTGTAACTTTTGTAAAAAATCAGGACATATGGAAGAAAAGTGTTTCGCTAAACAGCGGTCAGAGTCGTGCAAATTTTTTTTTGGGGCAATTCAACCAACAGAGAATATGCTTTTAAGGCCCAGAAAAAGTGTATTAGGAGTATATTCATGTAGAACAGAGTTTCCAAGACTACACATTTTAACTCTTCCATCAATATACATTTATGAAGCAGCAGTAATGATAAAACGCGATTTAAATAATTATGGGACATTGAGAAGTGCACGGTATAAACATGAATTAAGTGGAATTAGGTGTAGAACAGTTAAGTTTAAAACGAGTATATTTGGGATAGGTGTGAAAATTTAAATGAAATGAAATGAAATGAAATGAAATGAAATGAACTTTATTCGCTAGAATTGTAGTACAGTCTTGATGGTCAGGTTTTGTAAGAGTAGCTCACACAATTCGCTAAAACTAGCATGCAAAATTAAATACTTAATACATTAAAAGTGAATTTATAAATTGGTAATAATTGGTATGTTGTAAAATTAAGGATGTCAATAGTGATATGTCAATAGTAAAATGTCAATAAGTTTGCATCAATTAGAATAGGAGAATGTCAACGTAAATCTTTTAGGTTAAGGTACTCATTCACAGAATAAAATGTCTTATCGATAAGCCATCTGAATAATGCCGTTTTAAAGCGATTAGTTGGCAGTTCCCTATATGATTTTGGTAGTTTATTAAATAATCTTACAACCATTGGAAAGCAACTCCTGTGAAATAAGTGGCTTTTCATTGGAGGAATAATGAGTCTGTCAGGATATCTCGTTTTAAAAGTTACAGTATCCCCAAGACGCTGAAATAGTTCGGGGTGTGTTTTAACAAATTTACAACATTCAAAAATGTATATTCCAGGAACTGTTAATATATTTAGTTCTTTAAACAAAGGTTTACATGAAGTCAAAGGTGGCACATCACAAAGAGCACGGATGCATTGTTTTTGGGCTATAAACACCCTATTGATTTCTGTAGAATTCCCCCATAGTACAATGCCATATCTAATGTTAGAAGCCACGTAACCATGATAAGCTAAGAGGGCTGTTTTGAGGTTAGCTATCTTACAAAGTCTCCATAAAGCGTAGGCGAATCGGTTAATTTTGCTTGTGACCTTTGCGCAGTGAGGTTTCCATGTGCAACCACTGTCCACTGTAATACCAAGAAATGTTACCTCGTTGGCTTCGTTAATTTTTTGATCGGAGTATGTAATCACAAGGTCAGATTTCGACTTTCTATTGTGAAATTGAACGAAGGATGTTTTATCTATGTTGACTTTTAAATTGTTGTTATTAAGCCATGTTATTATAGCATTAACCGTCTCGTTAATCTCTATATTATAATTGAATGCCTTGTTCTCCGTAATAACCACCGCAATATCATCCGCAAACAGCGAATAATAATGATTGGTAACATTTGGGAGGTCGTTAATATATAATAAGAAAAATAACGACCCTGTTACACTACCCTGCGGAACACCTGTCTTGTTGACTCTAACGTCAGACTTACATAAAATTTCCTCATTTTTTGAATTTAATTTCGAAATCGCTGTAATTGAGTCCTATTTGAGAGATAACTTTGCAGCCATTTCAATGGTAGGCCGCGAAAACCGTACATTTCACATTTATTGAGCAGGATCTTGTGGTCAACAAAATCGAAAGCCTTACTCATATCGAAGAACACAGTGCAGGTACGTGTATGTTTATCCACATTTGCAGTAATTTTTGACATTAAGTTAAAAGCTGCCAATGTGGTCGATTTGCCTTTCTGAAATCCGTTTTGTTCAGTTTTTAGTATCTTGTGTTTCGTCAAGAATTGGGTCATACGAGAATGCATTATCTTTTCAAATACCTTCGATAAAACTGGTATTAAGGCGATTCATCATCATCATCATCATTTCAGCCAAAAGACGTCCACTGCTGAACATAGGCCTCCCCCAGGCGTCGCCACATTGACCGGTCCCGTGCGTCTCTCATCCAGCGGTTTCCTGCAACCTTGACCAGGTCATCGGTCCACCTAGTGGGAGGCCTTCCAGCGCAACGTCTTCCGGTTCGCGGTCGCCATTCCAGAACTTTTCGGCCCCATCGACCATCCGTTCTGCGAGCAATGTGCCCTGCCCATTGCCACTTAAGTCTGGCGATTCTTCGGGCTACGTCGGTAACCTTGGTTCTCAAGCGGATGTCCTCATTTCTGATTCGATCACGCAAGGAAACTCCGAGCATAGCCCTCTCCATTGCCCTTTGGGTGACTTTGAGCTTTCTGATGAGGCCCATTGTGAGCGACCACGTTTCGGTCCCGTATGTAATCACTGGCAACACACATTGGTCATAGACTTTCGTCTTGAGACACTGGGGTAAGTTGGACGAGAAGATACCGCGCAACTTCCCGAACGCTGCCCAGCCGAGTCGGATTCGACGATTGACCTCTTTCTCGAAGTTAGATCTACCCAACTGGACCGTTTGTCCCAGGTAGACATAATCGTCCACAACTTCGAGCGTAGAGTCTCCAATCTTGATAGGAGTGGGTGTTACATGAACATTCAACATAACCTTGGTTTTGTCCATGTTCATTTTAAGACCCACTCTTTCGGAAGCTCTACTGAGGTCATCGAGCATTGCACTGAGGTCTTCCATGGTTAAGGCGATTGGTCTATAATTATTGATATCCGTTTCATCCCCTTTTTTAAATATAGGTTTAATTACTGATGTTTTCAATTTATCAGGGAAAACGCCTTGAGAGAATGACATATTTATAAGGTACGTTAATATTGGTGTAATTATAGTTGCAGTGTGTTTTAAGATATGTGTTGGGATTTCATCATATCCCACAGAAGAAGTATTGTTTAAGGATTGTATAGTTCTAAAAGTTTCGTCAGCAGTAACTGGATAAATAAAAAAGCTGGCGTTAATTGGTGAAATTAAATGGATATGTCTCATAGCAGCTGCTGGTCTATTATTACCCGTTGTCAAATCAATGAAATAATTATTAAATGTGTTGGAAATGTCATTAGCGTTTGTCAAAATCGTATTCATAAATTTAATTTTTGTAATGTATTTTTTGTCATTATTTGAATTTGTCATTGTATTTTTTTTTATTAATGTCCATGATGCTTTACAAATGTTTTTTGCTTTTTTAATATATTTTATATTGTACAGTTTCCGGGCTGTAAATACCGTTTTTTTAAATAGTTTGCTGTATTTTCTGTAGATACTTTTATAACCCGATGTTTTCAATTTATAATACTTGAATCGCAATGTTCGTTTTGTTACGCACGATTTCCTTATTCCTTTAGAAATCCAACCAGACTATGTACTTTGTTTGTTTGTAATTTTTTGTTTATATACTGGAAAACATAAATTGAAAAATAGTATAAGTGTATCATAAAATGTGTCAAAAGCAGTATTAAAGTCCTCTTCCGAATATACCTCCGACCAAGACATATTAGAGAGACAGTTACAAAATTTGTCTACATTTGTGGGACAATAATCGCGTTTGAATATGTACCATTCCATTAGCGGTTTTGTTTTTTTGGAAGTAGGTATGTGTAATATTTGAGCTGTTTCATGGTCAGATAATCCAAGATTGAGAACCTCACTCGACGCTTCGGGAACATTACTAATAAATTGATCGAGACAGGCATTTGCGCGAGTAGGTTGGTTAATGTGTATGTTGTAGTTGTTATTATGCACAATTTTTTTAAATTCCGTCAGCACTTTACTCTCTTTAAGTGAATCAATATTAAAATCTCCAGTTATTATAATTTTCATTTTTAGTCTACGTCTAAGTGTTGTAATTAAATACTCCAAGTTACGAAGAAAAATGTCCGGATTCGATTTAGGAATTCGATATATACATATTATTATACATCTATGGAGTGGGATTTCAATTCCACAGCATTCGAATGATCGCTCAATGCACAATTCATTCAATAATGGAACTTTTTTAGTTTCTATATAGCTTTTACATAATATACTAACCCCCCCTCGCCTTTGGTTAGGCCTGGAATAGAAATCAGCCAGCTTAAATCCTTTCAAAGACAAATCAGATTCCTGTCCTGATCTGAGAAAAGTTTCAGATAAGCATATTATGTCTACGTTTATTTTCTTACTTAAAAGTTCGCTTAGAGTAATTTGAAGAATATCTAGTTTGCTAAGCACTCCTGCAATATTTTGATGCAATATAGTTAGGTAGGTAGTTTCTGATTCGTCTTGATTCTTAAAAAAATATTTTGTTCATGTGAGTTTGTTGATATATTCAAGCTGGGAGCTGACTGATATCTATGCGTCTCATTAGTCAATAATGGTCTTGGCTTGTTAACCTTAAAAAAATAAAACAAACTTCCAAAACATGTAAAATGCAGTGTAACCTTAAATAGTTTAAAAAAAAAGTCTAAAGGAATTTTTGATATGTAAGGCCTACTACTCAAATAATGACTTTTTTAATGACAAAAATATTGATAATTTTGATTGACCTTTAGACAATGACTGAATGAGTAATTTGTATGACATAAATTAATAATTTAATTTGAATGATATTAATGAATAATAATGTGAATGACATCAATGTATCATGTAGGTACTTATGATGAAATCAATGGATAATTTAATTTGTTTCACTGACTACGTGAATTTGCAACTATAATAATGCATAATGAATGATGGACGTTGACTTAGAGCGAATAATTATTTTGAAATTTAGTAAAATGTAGTGTATGTTTTAAATGTAGAACCAGCATCAAAAATTGTACACCTTATAGGTATGTTGCAGAGATCCAATATAGGTATCGTAATCATAAGACCTAATATTTCACCTGTGACAAACAATAAATGAATTTGAATTTGAATCATTAACGAGCTCAAGATATGCGTGTAAATAAAAATAGTTCAGCACCAAAAACATTCGCTGTGGATATATAGCTTATGTAATAAAAATATCACAATCGATTGGCAAAACTACACAATCTGCCGCCGAAAACATGCTGCCATGGCATGGTGAATCGACACCTGAGTGCTCTGCCTCATTCTTGGAATGCAAGTTTTAGTGTTCTAAAAGTAAACTGTTCATAACGCGCGATAACTTGTTGATTTTTGCATCTACTTGTCGTAGTACTTTACGCATGTTTGAAGCAGCGTGCTTTATCGTGCTTTTGCTTTATTGAAGCTGTTTTACGGTTTTTATACAAATGAAATATGTTTTTACGATAACATTTTAAAATACATAGAAAAGAGTGATGAAGAAAACATCGTTCCGTGGCAACAAAAAAAAAATTAGATTATTTATGAGAGCGAAAGCCCTTTTAGCCACTTAAAGAGAACTTGAACAAATTCTTTACACACATTTCGCACCTTTAGGACGAAAACGACACAATTGAAAAAAACCTAAAATTAAGTTATCATCATAAAATGACTCAAAACGAAATTCTCAATGTAACAATAGTTCAAACAAAGCCGTATTTGAGCGGAAACAGGACAAAACCAATATATCGGTCTCTTTCTTACGCGGCGACATGCGGGTCTGAGTCGGGGGGGAAACGACGCAGTTAGTGTTGTGTTTGCATCGCTAAGTGCTGGACGTCGCGCAGTCAGCCGAGTAGTGACCCAAAGCGTATTATGTCGTTTTAATTCCGAAACAATTGGTAAGTTCTCTTTTGATTTTTACTATGGAAACGACCTATTTAGCTTTGCGATTGTTTTCTTCCGATTTATAAGGCAATATTAGTGGCATAATTAGAATTGTGGCATTTTAATAATAAAGATACTTTTAATTCCAATGACGAATTTATGTTTGTGTCGTGATACTAATGAATAACAAAGAATGTTTTGGGACTAAATTTGACCTATTAGAAATCAAGTCGTTTTTTTAATTATTATAGTGTTAATGTTTGTGGCTCATTGATTATTAGGCCATTCATTTATTTTTTTATAGATAAAAAAAGAAGTTTAATTGGTAAATGCGTCACTACACGATTGCTGAACCAGCAAGTTTTTAAAGAAAAGGTATAAGATTAGAAAATGAAAAGAAGAAAGGACATCATAATGGAGAATGCATTAAAAAATGTAAAAAATTACAAAGCAAACGAACACGAGGTATGAACATGAACAGAATAATATTACCTTTTATACAAATCTTTAAAATATTTTATACCGTGAAAACTTTTTTGAGATTTGAGATTGACTTGTTGGCAATAATTTTCGTTTTGTGTGGTACAGACGACTGCACCGCGTTGGTGGAAACTGTTTGACCTTGAAAGCGACTTTATTCCGAATAAGTTTCCATTATAATAAGGGCTATTTTCGTAGTCGAAGTGTTACCACTGATGTGTTGCAGTTTACCGTACCTTTTTAGTCTAACTTCTCACTTATTTAGCTATAGTTTAAGTGTATGTAAGTTTATACTGATGAACATACGAGTATTTTTATCTTCCGCCAGGAATCGCCGACTCCTAAAATGGAAATCCTAAAAGAAAACTTTAATCCAAATTCCGCAGTTATTGAAGAACCACTAATTAAAATGACAAACAGCGAAAATATTGCTGTCGATAATCATAGTGAACTTGTAAGTAAAATATTATATCAATTTTTATTCTGGCAAAACAACTTACAAAAAAAAAAAACTGACGTTTATTTTATGATTTCAGAAATCTTCAATCAGCAATGATATGATAGAGAACCTATCTCCAAATTCCTCATCTTTTATTGAAAATTCCCCACAGTGTAGGTACACAGACTAATAGCATCGACATGTTTAACTTTAGCCGTTATATAGAAACGGTAAGTGAGAAATGCCTCATAAGCCCCGCTTATTACTGTAATATCTAATCTACTTGATTTACCTAGCGGTTTTTTTTTCAGCAGCGGAATGATACATCAGACAATGAGTCAATTCTTATTCGAGACGTACTCACCAAAAGACCTATTCTGGAAAAAAGAGTATCTTCTTCATCTTGTAATAGTTCAAGTTCATCTCGTTCAAGCTCGAGCTCCTCAAGTTCTAGCTCCTCAAGTTCCAGTTCATCGTCTTCGAATAACGCACAAAATGTGAAATCTAGCAGTATTACCTCTCATATTAATGCGGATGGTGCGAGTACCAGCCAATTAGCCACAAGAAGTGGTAGAGCTATCCCGAAATCGAATTATCGTATATCGCCTGTTAATGCTCCTGAAAGTGACCCTGATCTAAGTGATAATGACCCCACATTTCAAGACCCCAAAGAAATTTCAACGCATCTTAGAAGTTTATCCTCTTCTTCGACAGACTCTAATTTGCAAACTGAAACATCCCAAAATGAAATACAACAACCTGAGACAAGTAACGCCAATGAATCGAGCACGACTCAAAGGATGTCAAGAAAAAGGCAACGTAATCCCGCATATTGGAAGCAAAATATTTGTAAAGCATTGCGCAACACTGGAAAATCTTACATTTCCCTATCGAAATCTAGAAAAGAAGTTCCAGCACGTTGTATGAAAAACCCATGCACTCCATGTCGATTAAAATGTCCTCAACATATTAATGAAGTCCAAAGGACTGCGATTTTTGAATCGTATTGGAAGCTTGCAAGCATGGCACTTAAAAGATCCTTTATCAGTTCTAGCATGATGGAAATCAAACCTAAATATAAATACACCAATGCTGAAAAGCCCAGAGCACCAAATAATGCATTTTTCTTCACTGTTAATAATCAGAAAATTCGAGTTTGCAAAACGTTTTTTATAAACACTTTAGATATAACAGAAAGACAAATAAGAACTACAAAAGAAAAAACTAATGAAAACGGATTCATAGCTGAAGATCAAAGAGGAAAGCACACTAATAGAAAGAGAATTGACGAAACTATTATAAAAGATATTGAAAACCATATAAATTCAATCCCAAGGGTAGAATCACACTACTTAAGGGCCTCCACATCTCGAGAGTTTATTGAAGGAGGCAGGACTGTAAGAGATCTTTGGCGAGACTTCTCAGAAGTAAGAGAGTCAAACAAACCCAAAGTAGACTACTGGCTTTATAATCAAATTTTTAACAACAATTTCAACTTGGGATTCTTTCAGCCTAAAAAAGATCGATGTGATCTGTGTTTGGAATACGAAATGGCGTCTGTAGATCACAAAGCAAAGCTGAAGGAAAAATTCGATACCCATTTAAAAGAGAAAGACCTTTGTCGCCTTGAAAAGAAAAATGACCGCAGAAACATTGGTGAAGGAAATATATGTACCGTATATGATTTGCAAGCAGTCATGCAATGCCCTTTGGGAGACTCGAGTTCTTTTTATTACATATCAAAACTCAACTGCCTTAACTTTACTATGGCTGAACTGGCTCAAAAATCTGACAAGAAAACAAATAAAAACCAACCTAAAAGACAGGAAGTTGAAGGGAATGAGGGAGAAGAAAGAATTGAAGAAGATACTGTAGGCGCCTATGGGGATGTATATAATTACTTTTGGGATGAAAAACAAGGAAAAAGGGGGGCAAACGAAATAGGATCCTGCATATTTGAGTATTTAAAACATGTCAGTGAAAGATATCCTGATAAACCACTAAATATAATTTTCTATTCAGATAATTGCTGTGGACAAAATAAAAACAGGTTTATTGCATGTTTATACTCTTATATTGTGTCCAACTTTTCAAATATAATGAGTATAACTCATAAATTTCTCATTCGCGGCCACACACAGAACGAGGGTGACAACGTTCACAGCTTAATCGAAAAAGAAGTGAAAAAAAACCTCAAATCTGGACCTATATACACTTCACATCAGTATGTAGCCCTAATAAAAAGTGCCAAGAAAACTGGAAAGCCTTTTAAAGTCCGAGAGTTAAATTACGATTTTTTTATTGATCTGAAATCCCTACAAGATCAGTGGGGTTATAATTTCAATGAAGACGATGAGCGCAACCAGGTTTCTTGGAACGATATTAAGGTTTTGAGATTCTTGAAAGACGAACCTTTTATGATTTTCTTCAAAACATCATACACGCAAGAAAATTTTAAGCGTGTGAACATGAGAAACAAACGAAAACGAATGCCTAACCTTGAAGATGTCTCAATCCCGAAAGCTTACACAAATAAAATAAAATTAAGTGAAAATAAAAGGAAAGGGCTGAGCGAATTACTGCGGAAAAATTTAATACCCGGTTTTTATATAGATTATTACAAATCGTTATTAGATTTAGATGAATAAGATGACTGACTGATGTAGGATAGAAAGTTCCTATTAGTGAACGAAGATTTTGTTAACTATTGATTTTATTGACTTTAAATAGTGTATTAGATTATTAGAGAACTTACATTTTGTTGCTAATTGCTTTGATTTGAGTTTACATTTACGTTTTCTTACGGACTACAATTTTTTTTTCTAAGAAAGTAAAAAAAAAAAGATTTATTTTAAGTTCTTTTTTATTGATTTTTATGGATAACAAAATGTTTAAGATACGTTCTGAAAAAGATATTTGCTCATTTGTTTTTATGTGCCAATTCATCTATTGAGATTTTTTGTAACATAATTCTGTTTAATAAGAAGAGTTCCTAATTAATAAAGATCTCGGTTAAATATTATAAGTGTTGATTACGATTTAAAGAATTTCAATTATTTTTATAACATAAATTCTTTTTTTTTCGTTTTTTTTTATTTAATAATCAATATTCAATATTTTTTTTGTTTTATTTCCGCCCCTATTTTCCTCTTTGGTATCCCATAATTTGCAATTTATTACGAAAAAAACAGACCTAAGTCAGAATAAGTAAAAAATAATACATAGTGTAACAAAAACAAAAAAGGCTTAACTCTTAAACTTTCACATTTAAGATATTTTTTTCGGTCGAAAAAAGACTCAACTCCTAAACAGTCAAATTTATATTATTTTTTTCGGTCCAAAAATGACTGATCAAATTCAAAACCTTTTTTTCTATATTAATCCTTTTATTAAGTATGTTTTTTAATGACACATTAAAAGCTGAACAACTTTTTTATAATTTGCAGCACAAACATAGTCACTGACGTGAATAATCACGAAATAATAGACGAAAGATTGCGGAAGTGTCTGAATTTTAAAATTTGTTTTGCTATTTCCCTAAAAGTTGCTTTTTTGAGTTACGTCGTTTTCGTCCTAAAGGTGCGATTTGACACTTCACATTTATTTTCGAACGCATTAAGTACATACCAATGGGTAAAAGTAGAATTCCCGAGTTTATTTTAAATTCAAGTGGACTGAAGTGTTCATAAATTCATATTTACTAAACTTTCGCATGTGTGTCAAACTTTTGTTGTTGTGTTTTTGTTTTATTTTATGAACCGAGCTATTGATCCAAGATTACGTTCTAAACTTTGCTTGAGTGTATGATATTCTAATCCACCTCTCTATGATCTTTGTTTTGTTTCTGAGACGTGAATAGTTACAAACACCTACATATCGACTTGTGGCTACACTTAACGCTACGCCGGTCCAGTTGGTATCAGTCGTGGCAATCGCTGTGTAAAGCCCGAGGACAGTTGGCCATTTCCCATTGCAGTGCTCTGCATAAGGTTTTGGTTGCCATAGATACCGTTAGCCTTTGTTCCTACCAGTTGGTATCAGTTGTGACCCAGGAAGTACCCATGTTTTCGAGACAGTCGGGGCGTGAATGGCAATCACTGTGTAAAGCCCGAGGACAGTAGGTTTGCCATTTCCCATTGCAGTGATCTGCATAAGGTTTTGGTTTTGTATTATGGAAATAAATATGCTCATTGGTGGCCTTTATGAGGTTTTGAGTTGGCTATGTGTTTTGTGCAGCTGCTGGGCCCGGTCGTTATCATGGTGGATTTGGCACTTATGATTTGTGATTTTGCCTAACCTGAATTGGTATTACGATGCAATTCATGTCTCGGTAGCATTTAATCGAATACACTTATTCATCAAGGAAATAGCACTGATCAAAACAAAACAAAAAAAAAAGAAGGAAATGTCTGCTGTCACATCTAACAATTAGTTGCTCACTGTTTGTTTATGATATGCAGGTTCTCATGATGAGGAGAAAGAAGTAGATGGACAGTCGAGCCCCACGTCGGCTACACCCAGGAAGGCCGAGACGGAGGTTGCTGCGGCTGACGATGCTCCAGTGGTTGCTGAGGCCTGCGAGGACGCCGGCACGTCAGGAGAGGCCGTGTTAGCTGCGTGGCGTCTCAAACCTACACCCCTGCGTCTCCGAACAATACCCCTCCAGAAAGCCCGGAACATGTGATCAAGCCTATATAAGCCAACGTGTAGCGTGCCCAAGGGCTCATTCTGCTCATTCCCGAATCTGGCGCGCGCGCACTTACTAATTCTTCCCTTTGATTCTGTTATTTTGTTGTTCTGTTCAGTTCATTAGTTTTGTAACGTAAACTCATTACTTTTGCGATGTATTAGATTACTTTGTGTTTTAATAGATAACTTTTGTGTTCTAAAGTGATTTCATTTCAATTCCTAAAAATATACCCACATCTATGTTATAATGAAGAAAGGTAATTATTTCGGTTTACCCACATACATCACAATGATGCGTAGAAAAAGTGCAGTTTTTAATCTTCAACACTCATAAGCTAGGACTGGAAGTGAACAGCCTGCCTCGTTGCAAGCGTGACTGCTGATAACGAGGTCCTGGGTTCAATGTTTAGATCGAGGGGCCGCGCCAACCCCCACAGCGCCTATGTGCGTAACCTATGAAACGCCTTTTTTGGCACAAGAGGGCTCTCTTCTCCCATATTATTATTATTCTTTGGTGTCACTGCAAATTCGTTCCTAAGTGTAACAAAAATTATTTCGATGTTGGCGGCGCCCCTATTGTCTTGGCACCCCTGTGTGCACTACACATTTCGTACACAGGGGGGCGCAGCCCGGCCCTAGTCGAAGATCGTGTTATTGAGTTTTTTTCATCAGGAATGCCCCTCTTGCTTTTGGAATCCACATTATCCTAAAATAGGTCGTATCTCAAAGTTGCAATTGTTATTACGCGCGAATTTCTTATTATTTCTCGTATATTATGCACATGAGACCAATCCTAAAATCCAGATAGTAGCAGGTGGTATTTTACACCCTACTCCTAAAAAAACAGCTTAATAAATGTCTGTTATATATACTTATGTGCGTACGTACTTTCACTTGTAGGATAAGTATTATGTAATGTTATGTCCCCTGTGTCTCATGGGGCAGCTGTCTTGCATCGCCTTCCGTCTCTTAAGGACCACACTGATCAGCACGACGCTGATCGGAAGCAGAGCTGCCAACACGTGGCCTAGTGTCATTGTTGCGGCTGCCGACAAACATGTAAAGTTAGTAATAAGAACATCAAAGTCTACAACTACAACGCCCTTGTTTTTTGGATGGATGCTTCCATCCATCCATCCATTCTTCAAATGACTTTTCCCGCTCCGGGTGGAACGGAAGGGAGTGTCAGACTTCTACTGAATAAAAACCACACAAGACTTATTAATTGTTCATTCTTAGCCTTTTGTGTATCGGGGTCGCGGTGTATTTTTCAAACAGTCCCACGGCCTATGCCCCGGTGAATGTGAAACACGAACGCGCCGTCGACACGGCCTGTCGTAAAGACACCTCGATAAGTGCTAGTGGACGTACGGAACAGTAAACAGCTGCACTCACTGACTTCCCTCACTTGTAGGGCGGCTGTAGATTCGCCGAGATACCTCTCTCGAGGAAAGGCGAGGTCGGGAGGGAAGATAAAAGCACTCGTCTAGGCTTTCTTGGTCTCCATCCAGTTAGGTTTTGTGCGGGACGTCTCACGGTCTTAGAGACAGAGAAGACTCGCGGTCGAGGATGTACAGCCACCATTAAAATCCGAATCGATGGGACAGTAATTCAAAACGATGGGAGATAGATTATGCCGCAGAAGCAAGGGCTTACATTGCTTTCTGATATAGCTAGAAAACAATTTAATCGCATCACTTGGGTCTTTCATTGAAATTGAGCGTCTTTGCTACTGTTTTTCTGCTTTGCATTTTTTCACCTTTATTTGATTTGTCATTTCGAACCTATAAATCGTTCACTGTTTTAAGCTTTCACGGTTCATAACTATAAATCAATCTCTTCAAATGGGGGTTCACGGACGGTTCAGATCTCAAGTGCGTATGCGGCGTACCTCCACAGACAATGGCCCACCTTCCATCTTGCGCTGCATGCCCTGACACCTGCACACTTGACGATCTAATGACTGCATCAGCGAGTGGAGTTCGCGTAGCTGAATATTGGGCCAAATTTATTTAATGTGTTTTGTGAAGATTTGCCATCGACACGCTAAGAAGAAGAAGACTATAAATCGTTTTAAAAAAAAAGTAACCTAACGATGATTTCCTATGCAATTTAAACCCAATTAACATAGTTCGTCGACTTAATTATATTTTCATAATATTATATAGCGTCGCCGTCGGGTTAACTCTAATTTCGATTACTGTCATGTCTTTAGTGACACTCGCAAGATTAAGATAGATCGATTAACGTAAGACTCCATCAAAAATCAGCCCCCGTTTGGTCTCTAGTGTGCACAAAGTAACAAACAGGCTGATTAACACATTACCCTCCGCTAGTCGGACCAAATCTCTCACCGTTTCAGGTTTAGGATAGATAACTTCAATAATAGGTCCCGTATAAGTGCAGGGGTCTATGTCAAGCGAATCCCTTGGACGATGGGGGACCTGTTTTCGCTTGCAGCCGACGACGCGATTCACTATTGCACCAAACTGCAGCAGAATTGCCAACAGCTTCATTCAAAAATTCAAAATTAAACAAAATTTTTGAAACCAAATAGGTAAACAAATAAGTAATTTAATAAATATAACTAACTAAATAATTAAAGAATAGATAGACTGCTATAATATTAATAGAATAAGTAAATAAATATGAATATATATAGATTAATAGATATAAGATAAATTAAGTAAGTATAGAAATAATACCAACTTTAATATTAAAAGAAGCAAAGCGCTCTTCCTCTCTCTAATTATTTTATTTAAAAAATTGCTGTGCCCGACAGGGTCCATAATTGTGTCTAAAATTATTTTATACCACCTGTAAACATTATGGATTGCAATAAACTATTTGAATTTGAATTTGAATTTGAATTCATAAACTTCATAACGGCTGGAACAAACCACACACCTGTGTTGCATCGTTTGTCTAGTAGTGAAAAACGCTGGTTGATCCTGGGATTCTATTCCCATATACTATTTGGGGGGTATGAGAAACAGGGTGTAAAGTTCCCCATCCCCCATAGAAATAGGAGGATCGGAGGACGGGTGTTGTGTTCTGGTGGGCTAACTGCCCACCCTGATAACTTTGATAGCGCGATGTAGGAATTGTCATTATTTCGCATGTAGGTATTGCGATAAGTGTCGCTGTCGCCACACTAGTATAAAAAATAATTTTCTATGTATTAGTATTTCTCAATTTATATTGCCATCGATACGCTAAGAAGAAGAAGTATTTCTCAATAGCAGACCTGAGTTTAGAATTTCGGTGTGATACCCCCGTGCTGCGAAATTGGTCTTGCAACTGATCTCTCACCGGCCGTGTAGAATCACCGTCCATTGCTTACTTAGCAGCGCTAAAAAGGAACATGGGTGGTTTTTAGTTAGTAGAAGTCTGACACTCCCGTCTGCTCCGCCTAGAGCGGAGGAGTCATTTGAAGATTTCCCATCCTCCAAAAAAAAAGGCAAGAGAATGATAATCTTCATGATGTGATACTTACGGTTTCACGGTCGATTACAGCAAGTACGATTTTTCTTCTTGCAAGCTAACGCATTTAGGACTAACATCAGAATGTATAGGATTATCGCCACCATCATGTTCTCTGAAATTAAAATCAGATGATAAACGTAATATAGGTACTTTAGGGCTGGTGTTCAACACACTTCTGCTTATTATCTTGCTTCGGGTTGACGTGATGTACTATTACTATTTCTTAAATACCTATCTTAAGAGTCGGCGTCAGATTAGCGTTTTCCGGCGTCTATAAGCTCGGTTTTGAAGCGCGTGAAAGCGCGTGCGCGCGCGTTAGCTGTGCTCGTACAAGCGCTGACGTCCTTTAATAATCGAAAACAGCTCAATTTACATGCTATGAATACGACAGCTTAACCGCTTCTCTTGGAAATTATTATGAAAGCAAGCTATTCAAGCGAGATATTTGCCGTATCTTATAAACAAAGAGCTGTTTTGTTATGGGATAAGCCCACCGCACTATTCCCAAACCACTGTAAGTCCTGTTAGCCAGAATCAACAGTGGCGACCACAAGAAAAGCGCCGAGACAATGAAGCTCGACGGAGTCCCAGAGAAATGATTTAGCTGTCTTGGATCCCGCAACGAAATTAATCAGAAAAGAATAGCGGAGGAGTAGGAATAACATAATTTTCCCTTATTGCTATAAGCTTGCAAGCACCAGAATAAGCACGTGTTCGTGCATTCGGTTATTCGAAGTGCTAAATGGGATTCTGTGTGTAAGCGCATAAACCGAAAGTCCTTAAAAATCTTTATACATTCGTATTCTCCAGAATTTGGATAAGGGGGTGATTGGAACTTATTGATACTGTATTGATTAAGTACTTTATTTGCAACAATTTTGACCCTGATACAAGTTATCAGGGTCAAAATTTATTTTTTGTCTATAAGTTAATTGACTTGTGGAGAAAAGCTAGAGAATCACAAGGATATTATGGTCCTAAGGTCCCGTTTTTACCCTTTGGGTACGGAACCCTAATAAAAATCGTCAATATAGCTCCATCTCTTTCCCTCACTGAAGTAAGATATCTATCAGATACAAAGGTAACATTTAAAGGATCACTTACCCTCATTCCTCCTTTGATCACTTTGACTCCTGTGCTTACACGACTTATATTTTTCTGAATACACTGATTTCTCACAAAGTCCGCATTTCTCTGAATGGCTGCATGTCTTATAGCTTCCGCATTTTTCTGACTACACCGATTCACCGTCTGATTTCTACTGCTGCTACTCCGTTTCATATGGCAACCCTGGATGACTTCGAGGAAGAACACCATCAGGTTCAAGATAATTAGCAAGATATCGTTTAATTGCATCGTTTTAGACTTCTGAATCTTTTATATTTTAAGGCCTGTTGGATAAGGTAGTTTTTTGTAAGAAAGAAATTGTGTTTATTAGTATTGAAACTAAAGAAAATACCTGAAAATTTAAGCCTAAACAAAGCTTTAATCCCTAAATGCAATGCCAGATTGCAACAAAAAGCATCGGTATGACCTGATGCTGACGCTTTCAGCTGCAGACCACAAGATAGTGTTAGTAAGATGACCATCGTCATCTGTCTGCCTTTTTCCAACTATGTCGGCTTCCAGTCAACCTGGATGCAGCTGAGTACCATACAATGAGTGAACAAGCGCATCGGCACGTGTCTTTATATTTGCTTTGACCTCCATAACCCTTTTGAGAACTCATATACAATATGTCAATCGATTTGTGGTATCAACTACCCTATTCCCAGATGCAAATGGTTTAAAGTGTGTGCAATGGGAGAATCAACCTATAAAGATTACTATTAACTACACTCGGCGTCAAAAAAATCGCACCTCCGCAAAATTAGCTTTCAAGCATTATTAACCCTTGAGACACGCAATTACCCCCACCAATATTGGTATCTTTTGAAAGCCCCAAAAAAAAGCTTTAAAAAATATCCATTTCATTTAATTAAAAAACAGCGCTACCTGTTGTGGGTATAAAAGGGTCGATACAGGTTCAATGGAGGTCCAATGGAGGTCATTCGCTATCCAACCATCAAAGAAGACACACGAGAAGATCTTTCACAAGAAAAACGTCCTTGAAGATGGATACTACTGCTGAAGAAGCCGCCCAAGTGATTGCACTACTGCAAACAGGGATGCGACAGTGTGATGTCGCTCGGCAACTGAATTTGAGCCGTTTTTCGGTTCGACGAGTGTACCAGCGGTTCTTGCAGACCGGTGGCTTGGTCCGGAGGCATGGGTCTGGTAGACGTCGCTGCACTTCTGAGAGAGACGACCGATTCATCGTGTTGAAGTCTCGGAGAAATCGGTTCTCTAATGCTGTTGAGTTGCAACAACAGCTCCAGGCAGCTCGCAGAACAACCGTAAGCGTCTCTACAGTTAGACGAAGACTGAAGGAGAGAGAGATAGTGGCTAGAAGAGCTGCTACGGGTCCAAAATTGACCGCAGCACATCGGCGAGCTCGCTTGCAGTTTGCTCGCGACCACGTTAATTGGACCCTGGACCAATGGAGAGCTGTTCTCTTCTCAGACGAAACGAGAGTGTGCCTTTTCTGCAACGATAGACGCAGAAGAGTGTACAGAAAACAGGGGGAACGTTTCGCCCAAGCCTGCATCCAAGAGACGGTAGAATATGGGGGTGGTTCCTGTATGTTCTGGGGCGGCATGTCGACCGACGGCAAAACCGAACTTGTTTGCGTCTCCCGGACTGGAGGTGCACGCGGGCAAGGGTCGATGACTGCTCACCGGTACATCACAGAGATCCTGGAAGAGCATGTGGTCCCCTATGCTGGTTTTGTTGGCGAGGGGTTCACATTAATGCACGATAACGCACGCGCTCACACTGCCGGAATTGTGCGCGACTACCTTCAAGAGGTTGGGATCCCTGTCATGCAGTGGCCAGCGAGAAGTCCAGATCTGCAGGGCTATTGTCTATCTTTTCAAAAGTCAGTGAATAACAAGCACCAGTTGTCCACAGAACTTTGGTGTTAACTGCTAATGTCATAAAATTGGTATTGCGTATCTCATTGTGTGGATAACACGTGACAGTGATTATAGGGTGACTAACATCCCAGCAATTGACACCTCTATTTTTTATCGACTATTATACGGCCAAGTTAAGCAGGTACTGCTTGAACGTTACAATACTTGATTGAGGATATATTTTAGATTTAGCCTCTTTATGGCACCTGACATGCCAAATGGTTATTGTCAAAGAGATTTAAAAGTAATATTTGAATGTCATTTTTGTTGTCAGCCAGTAAGAAATTGCTGTTGTACGTAGTACTAATTACTTTCATGTTTTGCATGGAAGAAGTAAAGACAAAAGGAAAATAAAATAAAATATTTTGCTCGAGATTACTAATTAAGTTTTAAAAATTAATGTCTATTGCTTATGTAAGACAATTTTGATGAAATAAACCCTAATTATTACTCAGAACATTGCAGGGCACGACACAAAAGGCCACAATGTTCACATATTCACAAAACAATACGTGAAATGAATCTATACAAAGGTAGGAAAATATTATATTCCCCGAAGGGTTAGACAGAGGTGTACCCATTATTACACTTCACCAACTACTTAAAGAATATTACAGATTGTCTCAAAAAACCATCATTGTAAAAACAAAATCCAAATTCAAGAAAAGACAGGTTTCTATATTGTACATAGTATTCACACAATATGAGCTATGCAATTATATCAAGGAATATATAATATTAAGGAGATTGAGTTTAGATAATGCAAATATAGTTATAAAATCTTTAGTAGCTCCAACAATACGGGACTTATAGAAACTAGTACCAGTATCAACCGTCATAAATCATCATAAAACACTACCCTTGAGAAGCGTCTTTCACGAAAGTCACTTTAAACTCTGTGTATAAACAATGTAATGTCAAATAAGCTTAGACAATCGCAATTTTAAAAATATCGATAAAGAAACTTCTGTCAAAATGAGTTAAAGTGACTATCAACGACAATGGTCTCCGATGACGTCATACGCGTTGTACTACTGGTCATAGCCGATACCAAATTAACCTTTTGACAGTTAATGAAAGCACACAGAGCGAAAGTGATAATCAAAACAACTGTCAACAGAGATAGCCAATAGCCCTGCTGAACCCGATAGAGCACCTATGGGACCATTTGAAACGTAAGGTTAGGTCCCGTGATCCTGCTCCCACGACTCTCCAGGAGCTCGAAGAGGCCGTTATTGAGGAATGGGCCAGTATCCCTCAAGAAGAGCTCATAAAATTGGTGAGATCCATGAGAGAGCGCATGGAAGCCGTCATCAGGGCAAGGGGGGGTAACACTAGATTTTAGGTTAGTTTTAAGCAACTTTTTGTAACTTTTTTTTGAATAATTAATCTGTTTTAAGTAGGGCTTAATTAAGGATTTTTATTGTTTTGTAAACATTTTTACTTTTCTCGGTTCCAATAAAAAATAATAATTATGAAGAATTGTTTTTGTATACTCCTTTTTCTTACCTTTCAAATGATACCAAACATTACCCATATCCCATATTCCAAATTAGATTTAAAGTTGTTTGAAGTAGATTTTTCAAAAGGTGCGATTTTTTTGACGCTGAGTGTATTAATGTACTCTACTCACAGCGTCAATGTGGTCCTTTCATGCAGGAAGGAAGAGAGCCTGTACGAATGAGGGGTCGGGAGGGGTCTTCTCGGGGTTTCTTTTTACAGCAACCTAACACATTTAGTACTAACATCAGTATGTATAGGAAAATCGCATTTAGCATTATGTTTTCTGAAAATAATAAAAATCAGCTGTTAACCCTAAAAATGCCTGATTTATGTTCCACACAACTCTGCTTACTACTTCGGAATATATTTGCGTCACGTTGGACGGTGGTCGTAGGTTCGATTAGCACGGGAAGCATTCTTTGTAAAGTTGTTTTCAGTTTGGCTAGGAAATTGCAGGCTTGAATCACCTGATTGTCTGAGATAAAAAGATGATTTCGTGCTTCGGAAAACGAAAGAGCTGCCCATGCCGCAACGCGCTGGTCGGACCAAATCTGAGTTATCGATTCGAGAAAAAGATCATTCTTCAGAGTGGGAAAGAGAAGCATTTCAGCAAGTCGTATAATATGACTCGATTTCGTTCTCAACGCCTCGTCACTGGTAAGATATCTCCCAGACAAAAAGTACACATTTTATGGTTGCCTACCCTTATCCCTTCGACCACTCTCACTCCCGTCCTTTCGTAACCTATATTTTTCTGTAGTAATGTTTTCTTGAGTTGCTTGGTTGTCTCTGGACTCCTTCTTCGTTTCGACTTGCCAGTCTTGCAACCCAGAGTCAGTTCAAAAATGGTCACCATTAATTGCAGAAAGATTAACAGGATATCGCTTAATATCATCGTTATAGGTTTCTTGAAGTTCTGCAGCCTTTTATTTTAAGGCGGGTTTGCTTTTACCTGATGGATAACATAAGACTTTGGTTAGAAGGTGATCGTCATATCCCAACTATCTTGAGGTCGGCCTCCAATTTGCTTGTATAATTTAGCCCCTCTGATCCGTATGTTAACTCCCTTCATCAGTTATATATGCTCCCGGTACTGGGATGCGGGCGTCATCAACCGAGCATAGACCCAGACTCCGTGGCTGCTACAGAAAAAATCCTGATGGAAAACCCAGTAGCACTTTGCCCGACCCGGGAATCGGACCTAGGACCTCGTGCTCAGCAGTCGCTTTTGCAACTCGACCAACATCTTCATAGCTTCCAGTCTAACCGGATGCAGCCGAATACCAGTATTATACATGGAGCGACTGCCTATCTGACCTCTACAACCCAGTTAATACCTTTGGTAAGACTGGTTGTTCAGGTCACTGACTACCAGTTACGACTGCCAAAGATCTATATATGGTAGCCGGGACCAACTGCTTAACGTGCTTTCTGAGGCACGGAGGAAACTCGGTATATAACGGGTGATCACACATCCACAGACCGACCTAGGCAAGTGCGGCTTAACATAAAGATCGACCTCAGTGGCAGTTATTTTTACCCACGACGGAACGGAGACGGTATATGCGTTTGGGGTGAGAGGTTGTTTGTTTGTTTGTGTGTTTGTTTGTGTGTTTGTGCAAATACATGTTGCCATTTTTCTCCAAAACTACTAGTCCGATTTTGATGCAGTTTTCAGTTATGGGTTTGGGTTTGATTGGTGCATGTTCTTAGATAGGTGTTACGGTGACAACTCACCACGGGGCGCTGCAACAAATATTTTTTTAAGCCACGAGCTTCAAAAACGTAAGTAAATTTAAACAGACCAATATTGAAAGCTGGACGTCCTAGAAGCATCAGTTCTCTCTTGTCACGACGTCTTGTCTCGCTTGCAATGCTGGTAAGTGTCGTTACAGTCACTGTACGTGGTCCGGACGCAGCCCAGGCAGGTCTCCAGGTATGAAAGCAGCAGGGTTACTAATAGTACAACTAACTCCTGGCAGAACGCTTTATCCATCGCCTGTAGCCAAAATCTGTGATGGGCGATAATTTACTGTTAGATGGATTAACTCTTAAATTAAAAACTAACATGAAACTACCTATAAAAGGGGCATAAAAAAACTGCGCCTCAACGCTACCGTGGCCGGTAATGTGCCCCAAAAGACAGGCGGCATCGCCACGTTGTATGGCAACACTTAGCCTCTGGCCAAGATAAAAGCCAGCTCTTGGATCACGAGAAGCGTCAACTAAGAATTTTGAAATTTCCTTGAACAGGCTATGAGCGCTCGGACCCCATGGCCCCAGAGTTCAAAATTGTCAAAATAACGCATTTCTTAAATAAACTCACGACTTCGCCCATGGGGCAGAAAACACAGAACACCACCTTTAGGTACCTGCTTCGTTTTTTCGTCGTGAAGATGATTTCCTTTTACTATATTAGTTTCAGAAATCGGAAAACTGTACTGATAGCAAAGATTGTATTTTTGTTAGTTCTCCTGGATAATATCGTCGACCCAACGCGCTTTTGGACGGCCCTGGTTTCTCTGGCCCAATCTTGGCCACCATTCGGTCAGAATCTTACTCAGAATACTTACCAGTAGTTATTTCCTACAAGGTGTGTTAGCATCGGTGCAAGTGACGGTTTTTTTGCCGCAGCCTGTGACTTCGAGCAGCAATGTAGCTAACAGGCAAATGAAGAATGCTACGCGCCCCCAATTCATTGACATCATACTCTGAAACAAAGCTGAAATATTTCACATCACGCCTGCCGTCCTCGCAGGGAAATGAAAGAAAGAAAGAAAGAAAGAAAAGAAAATTATTCACAACAACACCTTATTTTTTTTACAAATAAAACAAAATACGATAATACCAAAAGAGCCGCTCAGCATAATGCCAGATGACAACACAGTGTGTGTCCACCTGACACGAATCGAGCCCATAACCGAAACCAACTAGCCAAACTACTGAGTTCATGTTCAGGGGAGTCTACGATGGCCACTGTAGGAGATCATAATACGAATTGTGTTAAAAAGCGTAAAATAGACCTTTCATAATAGTAAATGCGTCTTTGACCATTTTACGAGTGTTAACTATATAAGATAGATACTTACAAAAGCAATGTTGGCTTACTTCTCGGGATATTTCGTGTCACTCTCCATTTCAGGTCACGCGGTCATTTTCCTCTGCAAACGAAAAATAATCGATTTGAGTCGTTCCACCAAAATACATTCACAAACTAACTAAAGCTAAAATAACAATAATACACTAAAATGAAGTAAGTTCTAATACAACTACAAGGTGGAATTTGACCCAAATCAATACTTTACGTTTGCAATGGAAAAGACAAATAAGCAAACAAATCAACAGAGAAAATTATATTTTTTAAGATTTATTATTTTATTTGTTTTATAAGTTGTGGAATGAGAAAAATTACTGTTAATCTTTAGAAAACATTATTTCATTAGATCGTTTTAAAACTGGGTCTTTATCCAATTTGTGACCTGATACTTCAGAAACCTGATGAGATTGCAACAGGTCAATATTGATGTTACTTTCCATTTTTCTGAATTGGTTCCAACAGTAATAACTTTCCCAGTGACCTCCTGATACCCATAAGTTTCCAAAATATTTGTACATTATGCTGAAGATTTTGTTTTCTGTATCCAGCTTCTAAAAGTGGCTAGAACCGGTAGGGACCTCGTCTACAAGGGGCTTTGCCCTGGCATGGGATACTTTTCTTGCATGTAGATGTACCCACGATTAGTAAAGAGAATATAGCAAATAGGACTGCATACAGACGACTCAGGAATTTACCCATTCTTAGTTGCTGAAACAAAGAAATTCTTGTATTAGGTTAAACAAAAAATTAAATTTAAATCAGGACAATATCACTTTTTTGGGATTAAACAATAAGTCACATAGGACACGATGACAAGTATCCCATCGTTTGTGGGACAACACCACTTATACACTCCAGAGCGGAGTGAGTTGAGAAAATTGAGAGTGAGAGATGAATCTCCCCCTGAACCGCTTTTCCTTGCATTTGGTTACATACGCAGTTACTATTATGAAAACGTAAATTTACGCTTTTTAACGCAATTCATATTAATGAACTGCTAGGGTTGCCATTTTAGACGACCTGAAAGTCTGCAAATAGACTCCGGACACAGGTTGGCCGAAGCAAGGAAAACCGGTTCAGGTGGAGTTTGATAGATGACTCTGCTCTGGAATGTAGAAGTGGGGTTGCCCCACAAACGATAGGATACTTGACATGGTTTCCTATTTATCTTGTTGTTTGCACATCACAGGAGCTGATGAACGCTACTGAAAGTGCCAAACTCGACGCCCTCAATATAAATTAAATGGCATGAGATTGTCTCTCACAACGACTTTTCCTAGTGATATAGGTGGTAAAAAGTGGCAGATCCAACTCCAAAATATCTGATTTACGACCGTGAGTTACGCTTGAAAGACCCCACACTTCCGCATGGTTAATATGTGAAATAAATCTGTGTTACTTGGGATAGCTGAGGATAAAAGTTACTCGCAAGTCCCATAAACTTTGAAACCTGAGTCCAAGTGGAATTTTACAGTAGCTAAGAAAGCAGAGGCTTAATATCAGTAAAAAACGTTGAAAAATCGACCGATTTTTTCAATAGCCCCAGTACAAGTAAAATGAAACTCTAAAAACCAGATCAACCAAACATTTCAGACATTGAGTAACCAGACAAGCAGACAGTGCGGCCCTTTGTTATCCATTTTATAAGCATCGTGTCATCGGTTGGCTCGCTGCGCGGGCGCCGGGCAAAAATAAACAGCGCGTTGAATCAAACGCGAGTGATTGGTATTCATCATATGGCTTGAACTAATTACATGCTTTGAACATCGTGGAAAAAAAAACCGGCAAAGCATGAGTTCGGACTTTACATGAAGGGTTCCGTACTATCGTATAAAATTATATTTTACACTACTATTTAATTTTTAAGATCAAACCAAACAGCGCCGAAAAACTTTACCAACACTACCAATATTATAAAGAGGAATAGTTTGTGAAGTTGTAGGGAGTAATCTCTGGATCTACGTGTACTGAACCGATTTTGGAAAATTCTTTCACTAACGGGATGCTATATCTGTGAGGGAGAGGCATCATTTGTGAGTTTGTATGTAGGGGGTAATCTCCGGACGGAACTAATGATCCGATTCTAAAAATATTTTCATTGATAGAAAACGTACATTATTCGCGGGTGCTAGGCAATAAATTATATTGTCAATTTATTATCACAATTTTCGCGGACGACAGTGCAATCAGATATTTTTCATCGCAACAATTCAACATTATCCTATAACAACCTGCGATATCAAGTGTCCATCTATTACAGTTCAAAATATACAGCTCTGTGACAAACCGACAGACGAATAGATGGACGAAAAGCTAGCGGAACTTTAGTAATAGAAAACTTTGGAACACGGAACCCTAAAAATATAAGCGGAAAAACCAATCCGATGATTTTGATGAAGACGAGGTCTCGTCGAATATATTGGCCAAGGTTATCCTTAATGGATTATAATTTATTGATAAAAAACATTTGTTTAGGCTGTTGTAAAATATTGATGTTTCCATGCTTCTGGGTAGAGTGGGAGCCCACCAATCATAGCTGGGAAAGAGGGTTAATCATGATAATAAAGTGTTTGTTTGGCTTACAAAACTACTTCTGTTCTCCTGGTAGTTTGTGGGACTTTACTTATACCTATCTTTTTTTGTTCATCTCCAAAATAAATATTTTCAATACCTCCTGCCTACTTCTACTCTCCTGGTAGTTTGTGCTGTAGTTATTCCCTAATCTGTGTGATAGAACGAATGAGAAACTTGAGTCCCGCTGGTTTTTAACCGACTTCCCAAAAAGGAGGAGGTTCTCAATTCGATCGGTATATTTTTTTTTTTTTTTTTTTATGTATGTACACCGATTACGCTGCGATTTATGATCCGATTTACGTGATTCTTTTTTAGTTTGATGCGGAATGGTTGCCATTTGGTCCCATAAAAATTTTGTATAGTTTGGCCCAGTACTTTTCATTTTATGAAGATTTTTCTTAATTTCGGAACATTTTTCGTTTATGTGTGTTTGCGAATAACTTCGTCGTTTATGAACCAATTTTGATGATTCTTTTTTTATTGTGAAGGAGATATTTCAAGGGTGGTACCGTGATATGGAAACCAGGACCTGGTGATGAAATCCCAGAGAAATCGAGGGCAACCCTTAAATTTCATAGGCACATATTACGTGTCGTGTTTTTCTGACGCCATACAAGTATTCGCATCTAGCAGTCATCACTTCATGTTGATAAGCTGATGATGGAAGGTACTACTCCTCAAAGGTTAGGAGTTGAAAGCAATAATAAGGGTATCTTGAAGGATTAGGGGTAGGTTTCTTAGTCGAATGTTATATGTAGGTATAGTAAATATTTCTTTGATATTACAACTAAAAATGAAAAAATAAAAAAAACTTTTTTACAAAAAAAAACAACCGACTTCAAAAACACCAAAAAGTTAAAAATAAACTTCAGAAGAAAAATCAGCTTCTGAAGTCGGTGGCAAAAAAACGAAATGAAACAAACAAAATGTCACCGACTTCAGAAGCTGATTTTTCTTCTGAAGTTTATTTTTAACTTTTTGGTGTTTTTGAAGTCGGTTGTTTTTTTTTGTAAAAAAGTTTTTTTTACGATTTTGTAACATCCTTTATAGTAGAACTATAATAGTGGGATCGAAAAAATCCATTGAATTTTCGTTCCCATTATTTCTACGATATCGTACCACATTGAATCGTAGAACTAGTGGGAAAAAAAGTTCCCACTAGTTCTATCGTAGGACTGTGCAGCAGAACTAGTGGGAATGATCCCGGCTTCCAGTCTAACCAGATGAAGTTGAGTATCAGTATTTTACATGGAGTGACTGCCTATCTGAGCTCCTGACCTCCGAAACCCAGTTTGTACTGGGTCTTCTTATCATGTGGGCATTAGGTCTAACGACCCCGCACACTCTAGTATCAGAGTTTCTAAATCGCCTCAAGGGCCTCTGACATCCCATCCAGGCTGCGGGTTGTTCGAAAGAGATACTGCGTCTTCGACACAAAGGGCTAAGAAGGAACATGGTGGTTTTAGTCAGTAGAAGTCCTCCTCTTCGAAATGACTCCTCCCCCTCTGCCCAGAGCGAGAGGAGTTATTTGAAGATTAATTACAACACCACCAAAAAAAAAAGGGCCACTGACATGGTTTGGCGACGGGGTCATTTGGCAGATGGGACCGATACGTTTTGGTGGTCAGGCTCTTGAACGACTGTTAACTCATCAATCATTAAATCTGGAAATGACAGCTGGGACCATCGACTGAACGTGCTTTTCGAGGTACAGATAAAACTCGATGTGTAGTGGGTGATCACTCATCTCCTACTACCGGAATTAGCTAGCTAAGCTCGGTCCACCAGAGATGTGCGAGGATGCGTAGCGAGGGATGTGTTTGTAAAGAACCAATAGAATCGCTTCATTTACCACCTGAAGATCGATTCTAGTAAAACAGGCACATATAAGAGAACAGAATTTAATCCTTACCGATTATTCCTTGGTACAAGGCGCAGGTGTTCTGCAAGCGATGTAGATTTTCCTGGTGCAAGCGTTAACCAGCCCGAAGAGTGACAGGATCCCAGTGAGTAGGAACAGCACGGCTTTCTGAACGCCCATGGTCTAGCGCTTCATGGCTGCATCGGCGGCAGTACCCTGCAAGCAAGAACGGCCATGGTTCGGCCTTACAGCGTAATAAGAATGGGTGTAGGCAGGGGAATACAAAGGGCAGAACCAGCCCCAAAAAGTAATGGCCAAAATATGTGAAGCAACTTAAAAATCGTCTTATATAGTCCAGGCTGAGTTTTAAGCTTTACTGCCAATAACATTTCGTGTTTTTTTTATCCGACTGCCATGTTATGTATTTTTTTTTCTACTTGTGTAATTTTCATTAGAGGCCGCCAAAAACAGAAAGGCATCAATTCCGGTAATTTGGTTTTACTTAACACACTTTCTGATATACAAATTTGTCTGCTGGGCGATAGCATAAATAAAAATAAGCTAATTTAAGTTAAGCTTCAGCGCCATCAATGTTTTCGAATAATCAAATTGAAGGGCATTGCTGTTTAAGTGTGTTATACCATTATCCCGCAGTATAAAGCATCTCCATAATGATGTCCACCAACATGGATGCAAGATGACATGCATATACTTAATTCATCATCATCATCAGCCTAGATTGTTCCCAATGCAGGGACTCAGGCCTCCTCTCTAGGAGAGGGATGGGAGTAGGTGTAAATTGGGGTTTCTGGATCAGATCAGATCCAGAAACACTCAATTTACATTATTATCTTCATTTTATTGATAAAAATGATCGATCAATATTTTTGTGAACTAGACAACCAGTCAATCCCAATTTTATTACTCATTTCATCAACATTCAAAAGAAAGAAAGTAGTAGACTTTGCTTTTCTAGATCAGATGAGATCTAGAAACCCCATTTATCTATTCAATAAAAACTCCATCTATTCAAACCCAATTTATCTATTCATTATAAACCCCATTCATCTATTCAAACCCCACAATACTGTTTTCATTTCAATATATTCAGATAAGGTATCATTTATCCAGGAATACCAAAATATCCATCTATTCAAATAATTTCATCATCATCATTTTTTATTAATCGATCATCTATTCAAAATATTATTATTTCATTTTTTACTATTTTATCATTATATTTCTTTGATCACTTTAAATAATTATTCAAATTTAAAATAAAACATCATTATAAATTCAGGTATTTATTTGTATAGACTAAAAGCAGGGGGGAGTAAATTTGAAGTCTGAATCATACAAATCTATTCAAATAGTAAAGAAGATGTAAACGTGTCTGCCCAACTCCGTATCTATTCAACATCAGTTATCATGTTTTGATAGAATAAATCTTCTTGCGATGTATCTCTGACCTGAGGTTTTGATGAATCTGCGCTCGATTTTTTACGAGCAGGCTGAATCTCACGGATAAATATAGCCTCACCATTAGCGTTCTGAATAATATTATTTTACAAATGCCTTCAGAACTATGTTCCATTGAATCCTGCATTGTAGCTAATATAATTTATTCTTAAATTCTTTATGCTCCAACGTTTTAACTACAATTTTAGGAATCGACTGTTGCATAGATGACTGTATGTAATTTATAGTTACTTAGGCTCCATCGCAACAATGAATCTATCCTCCTCCACTTTATAATAATTTTATATTTTTGTTTCTTTTAAAATAGACGTTTTGATTTGTCAACATAATCCGTTCCTTTCACAGCGTTCAAATAACAACATTGAGGAAATTGTATAGTATGTTGCATCCAAGGATCATCGTAAATCTCCCAATCTTCTATAACACCTCCACATGAGAAACATGCTGCTTTATCATTTACACCATTTCCACAATAAAAAAATCCAGCGTCAGCCATTTCTCTTACCAATCTTCTCCTTGAATCAGATGTTGCCCAATAATAACCAAATGAAAATTCACGCATTTTATATGAATTATAAAAGTCATATCGAGGATTGTATTTATCTTGAGACATGTTCTATTTACTCACTTCTTAGTTCTTGATACTGATAATTATAAATGTATAATGACATCGCACAGTTATTACCAGCAACTTATAACGATTAACATTGGATGGTATTGGTAGGGATAGAAAACTGTTACCTATTATCCAACTGTGAAAAATTAAACAACAAAATATTTATTTCAAAAATTTATTATCTATACACCATTTATTTAAACATATTACATTTTTTAAAGCACATATTGAATCATGATAAATACAACTATTCACATCATGAGAATTTTCATATTTATTGTACAAGCTTAATAAATTAGGACAACCTTCATCTTCTAAATTATTTATATTATTATTATTATTTTTCAAAATATTTTTTAACCACAACACTTTTTCTAAACCTTTGGTATAAACAATTTTATCACTTAAAATATCTACAATCAAATTCTGATGATTTGAATAAGGCACAAATCCGTCTCTCCAGTATATCTTTCTATTACGTTCAATCCAACTGACTTGCCGTTTTTCTGGTTTCGTCAAATCGTAAAATGGAAATGGTGGCTTAATTAAAAATACTTGAATTTTTTTATTCCATAATACAGCAATTTCTTTGATGATAAATTCATTTGTTTCTGTTTTAAAACCTTGAACATCTACAATGGCAGTCATGATAACCTGCGTACTATGTTACTCAAAGGTTTATATTCCACAAGTCGATCGTTAATAATTAAACAATATCCAGTTGTGTTATCTGGTATTGGGGCTGAACATTCAATCTCCAGCCGCACATCTACGGGGCCTGTTTTCAAACTGTCGTTTTGTCTTGAACAGTCTATGATAAAGAGAGGAGCCTTGTCCTTGAAATCGACCAAATCAAGCAAGGGGTCTGCAGGACAGTTGTAATACGACTGACGAAATTTCACATACATTTCATATAATATATTGTATTTGTTTTCAGAAAAGTTTAAGCTTAAAGGCTCGTAAGGATAATACTGTGAATTCAAAAATAGTGTTACGTTGGTAACCCCACAGTGATCAAACAGAGAACTGTCTTTGGTTTTATTGTTTTTTCTGTTGGTTTGCAAGCAAAATATTACATATCGAGGTTTCTCTAATTGCGATGCAGTTTTAACTGACCAAGAATGCTTTGTAGTTTTAGGAAGCAAAGGATACTCATATAAATCCCAATTTCGAAACGCTATCTGAATAGGTTTATCTTTCTCCAAGTGTTTTAGTAGTGTCAGTCGTTCGCGGTCTGACACTTTTATATGTGGTACACGCCATTGCAATCTTTGTATGTCTATTTGAAAATGTGCAATATCATCAGTCGCTATGATACTGTTTAAGTTAGAGTTACTTCTATTCAGAATAAGTTCATGTTTACAATTTATTACAATTTTATTGTAATCCTCCGCAAATCCTAAAATCTTATTTAGAGGTACAATGGCACTAAAACTACCATCGTTTTTGAATCCATCTATGTTCCAACCCCATAAGGCAGCAACTTTATTTTCTCCATCATTCATTGAAACGTATGACTTTATTGTCGACGTTATTCCAGAATTTTTAATGCGATCTATTTCAATACCATTTATTTCGTATCTGATATCTTGAAACAAAAACATAACAGGGTTGTTACTGAACGTAATACTTTTCTTAATCGGTTTTCCATCTTTGTCGAAGAACTTTGCTTGACCCTCGACGTAAATTGAACTGGCTGACGGTAACACGTATATGTCTTGTTGGTGTATGGGAATTCTGATTTCATCGTTTTCTCTAAAGCTGTTAGTGTAGGGATTGTATGAGTGGACTTCATAGCTTTCAATCGAACTATCGAAGTGGGGTAATTCAGTAATTTGTAGTATATTCATATTTTAAAACCTAGAGCTTTAAGAAAATCTTTATTTTCTTCACTCAATTTCTTCACTTTTTTCTTACGTCTATGCACCTTAATGGTCGTAGATGGAATAAGACGTTTGATTTTCACTGGAGTGTTTTTATAATACACTATCATTTTATTTTTCTTAAATGAAGGCGTAATTGAATATGTTCTTCACCAAAGTTAATATAGTTACCAAGTTGATCAACAATTTTAACAGATATAGATGAAATTAGATTTTTGTTCACTGGAAAGTAAATAACGTTTTGTGGTATTTCTATGTACCGGTGACCTGGAGCAGTATCAGATACAAATTCGTGGATAAAATGAGTTGGCAATCCGTTGCAGTATGAACCGTGAACAAGATCACATTCGATTCTGATTACAGACAGATTGTTATTATTGGTCTTTGGTATAGAATTTAATACTGAAAAGTATAGCAAACCGCACTCGTATTGATCAGATAAATGTAGAGGTGGTTGAAAATACGAAACCAATTCAGATTTATTTCCGGAGATGGTAACCGTAGTAGACATGCTTTAATACTGAAGTCATAAAGAAGATCCTGTTCATTTTATTCCTTGACTACACCAAAAACTCTTTAAGAAATCCAAACATAGATGTCCGCAATTAAAGGGGTGACTACGTTGTATATTTTCATAATTATATCTGACTTTAGGCCCTACGTATTTTATAAATTCCTTGGGAGGTTTAAGATTTCCGTAACTGTCGAAATACTCAATATAATCATTACATTTTGCATAGGCTACCCAATGAGAACCAGGGTTTTTAGAACTGTCTAAATTAATAACGCCGCATTCTTTTAAAAAAGGGCATTTAGGGAGCTCATCTCTCATAAAGACACCTCTAAAATAAGGAATACTATTCCCATATTTCAAAATGTCAAGGTTAGTTAAGGCTCGTTTGGGTAGCCGATATTTTAGTTTTTTTCTTTCGATACAAAAATTCCAAGTCCATCTTTATGCGGTTTAATGTGTAATCCTTTCCCAATGCAAAGAGCTTCCATTTTTTCATTGTGTCTCTTCGATTCATTAAACAATTTTTTAGCCATCTTGAATTCGTTAATGGTTTTAGCAATACCAGCTGCACCACCTGCTAAAGCGCCTGCCGCTGATAATCCCGCAAAAATTGGAATCAACGGCAATACTCCACCAGTTTTTGGTATAGGAATAACACGAGGAAGTTTAATAGATGAATCATCAGCTAATTCTCTGGCAGCGGCGATAGCCAATTCTATAGCCATTTTTTTACTTTTTGGTTTTAATTTTTTCATGTGTTTCTTGGTTTTAGAAATAACATTTTTTAATTTACTTTTTAACCCTTTTCCAGATGTAACTTTTCGACAGCATTTTGCAATACTACTTTTCAGACCAGAACCAGTTTTAATTTTTGTCGACATAGCACGGCTTACTAGGCGTGCTGCAATTTTTTCACCCACACTCGCATCCGTAGCAACTGCTCGTTCTTTCGCCATATTTAACAAAATTAAATCAGCTTCGTGTCGGTCCTTTAAGTTTGATGATTTATGATAGGCAATGTCGTGATCTTTACAATACTCGTCTAATTTATTAATTCCGTTATCTCCTTGTGTAAGCCTTTTAATTAATTTTGTACCAGGACCACAATAATTGTATCCTGGTAAGTGTAATTCAAAAGGTAAGTGATTTATAATCCAATTGAGCAGACTACTCTCTCCAATGCACATTATCAGACTGATGCATCTGGATTGAACATTTTATTAAATACTTATAATTTGAATTGTCGTTATTTAATGTTTTAATATTTATGATAATATGTTTGATTTATCAATCCAACTATTTTCAGCTGAAGACAAACCTAACCATTTTACTAAAACCCTGTTACCTTTTCTTCTAAGAACTTTCTCCACTAGATACACATTGGGATGTTTTGTTTTTTGAAGCTCTTGCGCATAAAATGCACCTAAAATAGGCTGACCACTGATTGTATCTGCTATTAAGTAGGTGATAGGAGTTGTATTTTGTATCATTCGAATTTTAAATATTTCTGTAGACCAGTTGGGAGTGTAACCTTTTTCAAATGTTCCTTTGTACTTACTGATACGCACATAATCACCAACTTTATATTTGTTTCTAATACTATGTCTTTTTACCAACCTTGAATACCTTTCTAATATATGTTTTTTATTAATGTTATCCACATTAGCGGGAACTTCATCAATTGTCCGATGATGAGTGTGATTGTATTTGTAAATAACATTATTAAGCGTGCTATCTATCCAATTGTAGCTGCCTCTCAAACTAAATTCCTTATAGACTTTAGATTTCAATGTCCTGATAAATCGCTCAACTATAGAAGCCTTTTTTGTTGAGAAGGTTGAATAATGATTAATGTGATAAGTTTTCATAAGCTTTTGAAATTGATTATTGTAAAATTCTGCTCCATTATCAGTTTGCAGATTTTTAGGAACACGCCCTTTATCCAATAATTTCTTAAAAGAATTACATACATCATCTTTGGTTTTACTTTTTAGAGGAAAAGTCCAAGCATATTTTGAGAATGTGTCAATAATAGCAAGTATAAATCTGTAATTTTTATTTTGCTTTGAAATTGATTGCATATCGATTAAATCTGCTTGCCACAGGTCATCTATATCTTTCATAATAACACATCTTCGTGGAAAGTTCACCCTCGCATTTTTATGAATTTCGTTTACCACGCCCGTTTTGCTCATGTTAACAATTCAGTACATTTGTTTTGAATCCGTGTATAATACTGAATGAAAATTGTATCATGATGAGTATTTATTCTTTTATTATGCCAGCTTCTTTCAATTCTTCAACTATCGATAAAATTTCATTATCATGGTTTGTGTTGCCAGCATCTCTGGAAGCAACTAATAGTTTCAATCTCTCAACCAGTTCGTTAGGATCATCCCAATATACCAAGTCAGTGTTATTTTTATATTTCTTTAGGGTTGGTAAGCTTCCTCCAGTGTGAAAATTTTCATATATCGATTCGGAAAATAATGGTTTGATTACTTCACGATATTTTATTCCCTTATCTCCTTTTATTTGCCCATCAGGATTAAAATCTCTCTTATGAGCATTTGTATAATGCAGCATGTCCTTATAGACAAGTCTATCTTTGCTCGATATTAATTTTAAATCAGGTTTTCTTCGAAATAAAAGTTCTTTCAAGCCGGGTGTTAAATTATAGGATTCGTCACCGACTTTAATTAAAATAACACTTTTGTCTTTCAAACTATCGATTTTAGAAAATGAGACTACTGAATTACCCATAAGCAATGTTTTGTTTACACTTCTTATTCCAAACGGTATATTCACACCATCATAAATATCATGGATATCATGACCCTCTAGCGAGATTTCTAAATCATCCGGTATTTCTTTTGTAGGAGATTTTTGTGCAGAATTCGGTTTTGGATAGTAGCAGTCTTCAAACTTTGTGGATGAACTAGTATTAATGTCATCCAACTCAATGTCGTCAGAATTTGAAGGTGTTGTATTTTGTAAATGCTTTAATTTTTCCATTGATATGTTCGAATCGACTAATGCTTTAAGGGGATCTGTGACGGGTTTTAGCATTTTATCAAGTGACAAGTTCATAGAGTGTTCCTGGTTCTTCATTTGCTTTATTTTATTCTTTATGGAGTCTACAGACTTCATTAATTCTATTTTAATATTCTTTTCCATGTTGTATTCTAACAAGTGTACTCAGCCAAAGAAGATATAATACTAAGTTAGATTTATATATTATTGATTTATATATTTACACATTTTTCGCTCATAATTTAAAAAAACTATCTAAATTCTGTCTGTACCTTCCATTGTTTAATGAGGAGTCTTTGCAAATACTAACAAAGTTATAAGGCTCTCTCCAAACTGTATTACAAATATTCTTGAATTGATTCCAGGACATATCAGAACTGACATGCTCTTCATAAATATGTTTCAAGTTTACATCGTCTTGTTTAAATACTATAAGAAAGTTTGCATTATCACGCAGCAACTGTTTCGGAATTTTAGAGTATGTTTGACATAAATAAAAGCAATCGATTTGCTTATGTCTACCCATAGAGAAGTAATTACGAATGTTTATTTGATTTTCACATGCCACATCATCGAAAATAAATACAGAATTGGTTAGTGCTTCATCCGGGGGTATGACTTCTTTATTATCATTAAATTCATAAAACTTAACTTGATGCACTCTCTTTATAACTTCTCGTAAGAACCTGTATTTTGGTTGAAAGTTAGTTTTCGAGTACAGATAAAGATTTTGAAATTTCAGACCATTCTCATGTAACAATAAACTAAGCACTACGTTTGTTTTTCCACAATTTGAGGGACCGCATATAATACAACGAATCGTATTTGGTAACAGAATGCTATGCCTAATATGATTATCAGAGTCACCAAGATTTATGTGATTAACATTAAGTGATGTGTGTTGTTTGATCAACTTCATTTTGTATATTAATACAATTTCAATCTTACATAGATTTATATTATAGAAACAAATGTGATGGGTTCCAATTTCATTCTTTGTAAGTGCTTCATACGTCAATATAAAGCGAAGTTACAGTTTAAATATTCTTAATTCTAAGTCTACAACTTGATGTCATCGGTTGGATTTTTTATAAATTTTAATATTACTTGCTTATTTAAATTGTAAGTACTTAACTAATTTATATTATTTAATATTTAGTGCAAATCATTTTAAATTTTATAAAATGCAAATTGATGATTAACTAAAGAAAATATTTTTTTTTATTTCAGATTATGGAAGACCTTGATATAGTGGATGATGCTATTAAGTCATTCTATTTTGCTCAAGAATACCCTGGAAACAATATAGAGGAAACTGAGTTCCATAAACGCCAACAGGACAATGAAAACAGAGTAAAAGAGCAACCAGCAAAAGCAAAGGCTAAGAACAAGTCCAAATCAACGTCTAAAAATACGTTATCCAAATTATTTACCATGCCTTCTTCATCTTACGTTCTTCGTAAGGAGCCAGGAAAAGCACATCATTTAATAAAAATATGTATTTATGATTTAAGTGACAGCAATGTAATAAGTAATATTGACCACTGTGATAGTGCAAGTGTGAGCGTTCAGTATCAAGTTAAAGACAATCACGACGAAATTATGGATGAAACAGACTATCTAGTCGGTAAAATAGTTAAAAAGTTAAGTTCGGCTTCACACAGTTTTTAATATGTTATTCATTTTGTGTATACTTAATTATTCATTGTAACTAAATATGACAGTAAGTTAAATATAAGTAGTTGAAATTTATCCTATAAACTGTGTTTTATTTACCTAAATTACCTGAAGAACTGTTTTCAAACAGTAAGTAATGAAAACAAGTGCAAGGTCATAATAGAAATAAAAAACATGATTTTGAAGATACTTTATTCAAATACCACTTTCAATACAACAACCGGCACTAATACTAAATTACATTAACATTTTTATACCTACTTAAATTAATTATTACTAATATCATTCTCATAATAAACAGTTTCAAAGGTAAATACGAGTAACTTAGAGATACGAGAATGAATATGAGAGTAAATACGAGTAAAGAAAAAAAAAAAACATAAGTAGTTATTACGTTAATTGAAGTACCTACAAAAAAGCTAGTAACACGATAATTCATAAGTAGGTACTTATTTCAAAATAGGTAATGAATAATAATTACTAACAAAGTTGACAGGACAACCTTTAAATTCTTTTCTAGTGGCAGTTATAAAATTACTGAGGTGTTGCCACGAGTCTGTGTTCTCATCAGTTCTATTTTTAATACAGATAATCGCGTGGCGTCACCTATTCATAGGCGCCACATGTTGAATTTCGTCGCAACTATACACCTTTAACTCAACAAAATGCGTCCCTTTTTTGAAGTCAAACGTTTGGCGAGAGTGTCCATTAGCAACTCTTCGGCTTATGTATGACTGTAACGGATGAATTGGTTTACCCGCGATTGGTTGATCCTAGGCATCATCGTCGGTATCAGTATCGAAGATGTCAGGGGCACGGACCGTGGCTTTCTTCACGGCGATAGGCTTGATGACAGGTTTCTTGGTTTGACTCGGCCTTGATGTACTAGGTACGGCCCCCGACGGCGACGATGGTTTTTTCTTTTTTGGCTTGTGTTTTTCTGGCTCACGTGGCTGCTGAAGTTCGTCATCTGGCAGGAACAACGATTCTGAATTTCCATGACGTGGCCTGTAATTCAAAAACACATAATTATGTTTCATTTTAAATTTAATAGATTATAAATACTAAGTTTACGGTGCATTATCAGATCTAGGTAGGTATATCTACTCCAAATGCGAATAACGTTTAAAAAATGGAAGATACATAATGTAAAAACATTTTTGGAATAAAAACTTTCATTACAACTGAACACTTATTAAGATAAAATGAATACAAACAAAAATAAATATGTAATTGATTGGTTCACTGAATAAAGTTTGATGTAGCAATTGCAGGATATAAGCTACTGAATTAATAGATGATTAATTAATGAATAGATTCTACTATTTAAAAACTGAAAACAAAAACAACTAGATCACATACTAAAGTAAATTATTATTAATACAAACTTACATTTTGACTGGACTCTCCCTTGATGTACTGGGTGCGGCCAACGATGAGGATTTTTTCTTTTTCGTTTTTCTCAATTCAGGTTCAGGCTCACGGGTCTGCTGAAGTTCATCGTCCGACGAGGACGATGATTCGGCATTTCTATGATGTGACCTGAAATTCAAACACATAATTATGTTTTCATTTTAAA
This sequence comes from Diarsia mendica, assembly GCA_949316265.1. Lineage (NCBI taxonomy): Eukaryota > Metazoa > Arthropoda > Insecta > Lepidoptera > Noctuidae > Diarsia > Diarsia mendica. The sequence continues at coordinate 14,597,148 of OX438912.1, read as the reverse complement.
AGATACATAAGTAAAAAAAACAATTTTAAATAAAAACTCATTGCAACTGAACACTTATTAAGACAAAATTATATTGTTTCCCCTGAATAAGGTCTACACAAGCAACTGCTAGATATGATCTACTAAATGAATAGATGAATAATGAATGACTAGATGCCTAATGAATGAATAAATGCTACTATTTAAAACCAGAACAAAATAAAAAACAATTAGATTTTGAAGCTATTAAAATATTAATATTATTAATAGCACAACTTACATTTTTTTGTGGTGTTCCTGGTTCTTGATGGCAGCTCGGGGAAAATAGCAGTGATGTTCCAGATGCCCACGTCCCGATTTATATACCAGTAAATCCACGTCATTTAATACATAAATGGAGAGTAAGTTTTGACTAAAAATCCTGAGTCAAATCTACGCTCAAATAAGAAAAGCGCTTACATAGCACCCTCATAATTAAGTTTAACTTTCGATCTTAAAATACATGCAGTTAAGATTTCAACCTAATACATTTTAGTACAATACTAGTTTTATGCTCTGAATTTGCTTATGATTAAATATCACGATAAATGTATGAGAACACCTTCAACGAAACATTCATACATTTAGATCTTTGATATTAGTATTGATTTGATGTAAACAAAGCAATGCAGGCGCCGATCCGTCGCAGCGTCCTATTTCCATCAGTCGATTTGATCCGTCTCCATATAAAGAATTACAACTTTGCAAAATTCACTAACAATGACATACTACTAACATACGATGAATTTGCCTGCTGTATCTTCTCAAATAAAATGTATGAAAAGATTATAGCGAGCAAACGTACAGTAGTACTTATTTTATCAATATATACTTACGATAAACAATTGAATGTTTGGCGCCGTGATGTCTGGGGTTTCAATTTCACCATACCATTTTTGTCTTTGATACCAACATCTAACAAAAAACGTACGACTTTGAACTCTATTGATTAAAATTAAATTGTATATAAATGAAAAAAAAAACTTAAAATCTATTATTCAACTTCTGCACCTGAGGCCTGACTGGGTAGAACTTTATTATCACGTAATGTCGGTAAGTTTTATTAATATTTTTTTTTAACACTATTAAATTATCCAACAAAATACTATCACCATTAGCAGGTAATCATTATTTAGATTAGTATAGGTATCTGGTACACCAGTCAGTATTTATTTGTACCTACATAACGCTTTGTTTCAAACATAATAGGTATATTTTTATTGATTTGAGACTTATTTAATAGCAGTTGATTTTTTCTTTTTTTTTCAGGACACGGAAGATCTTTTCAATTTTGTACCTATGAATCAACCAGCAGTTCAACAAACACCTGGACAGAAAACGCTGGGTCTTGCTCGTAAGAGACAAAAATCAAATGAAACGTTTTTTCAATATACCTATAAAGAAACCTGTCACTCGCGGAGCAAAAATAATCAAGATTGAAATTTACGATGCAGACAATTTTCCAAAATCCGAACAGCCAATGTGTAATTGTGAAGCTGATGTGTGTGTTCAGCATGTTGTAAAAACCATATTGTTTGATGACATATATTCCAGTACAAGAGAATTAATAGCCAAAATTCAGGATGACATCGAACCAAAAGCATAGATTGAATAAATAGTTTTATATTCTGACTTGGCTTAGACTTAGTTTAGATTGCGAATAAATAGTTATAACGTAGGTACCTACCTACTTATTGTTAAGTGTTTATTGATTCATGTGTTTGAATACATGAAATTATATTATTTGTGGTTTTCCTGGATGAATGATACCTTATCTGAATATATTGAAATGTAATAGTTAGTAGTTTGTATTTGAATAAACGGAATAATATCATTATATATAGTTTTTTATTTGAATATATGAATGGCGTTTTTAAAAGACTCTACTTTCTAGGTAAGCAAATACTTAATACTTTTATTTTAATTGTACATGATGTGAATGGCCGTCGTATGGAAGAAATAGACAATGACCCGGATAGTGCGAGCGTGAATATACAATATTTAGTGCTAAGTGATTTTGATGAAATCATGAGTGAAACTGAGCATTTAGTTACTAAAATAGTTAAAAAGTTAAGTTCAACTTCATGTTATTGACATATAAAATATAATCGTTCCAAATATTGTTTCGCTTTTTATTTCTAAGACCGCTCATAAAATTAAAAAGTAAATAGCCACTACACTACATACATAATTATTAATATATAAGGCAGCGCGATGGACGAGCGAGCGCATTCCATTTTCGTCAGGCGGTCGTGTTGAATAGACTGACTGTTACTCAAATTTCATGAACGCATCATTGAATTGTTGAATGAATGTAATAATGTAACGATGAAAAATTAGAATGCATATAATTATGAATGTTGAATTAAGATAAATGTGGCATATTTATATTGAATATCCTAATTTCTCATGATATCTATTAAATTAAAAAAAAGTGGTTGAATTTGCAAATTCGACAGAAACTTTTCATATTTATAATCTGAATAGATAAAAAAAGATAAACATTGGAGCCACTAGATCATTTTTATCAATAAAATGAAGATAATAATGTAAATTGGGTGTTTCTGGATCTGATCTGATCCAGAAACCCCAATTTACACCTACTGATGGGCTATAATCCACCACGCGGGCCCAGTGCGGATTGGTAGATGTCGCATATCTTCGAATTTTTGGTTCTAAGATATGCCGGTTTCCTCACGATGTTTTCCTTCACCGTTTTGAGAGCAGTGGTGATGAAATAAATACACAAAGTAATGCGCCTGCCTGGGTTCGAACCCACGACCAACTGTTCGTAAGTCGGGGCCGCCACCACTGCTCTTAATTAATTTAGTAGGTATTATTTTATTCACAATGCACATTGTGGGCAATAAGAGATTATGTCACATGGATTTACTAATTGATAATGAACTTATTGATTTCTTTTCTTTTACGACCGAGCAAGGAAGTGGTCTTCAGAGGCCAAGAGTTCCAAAACGTTTTAAATATTTTTTTGCAGTTATCATTGACAGTGTAAAACGGCATTTCTGAACACATCATTATGGTTCAGTTGTATCCAGTTGGGGTCACCATGCAGTAACGGTAAAAACTTGAACTTACCAATAATTACTTTGTTAACATAGAAGACATAGTGATCCTGCTGTTTTTTTTTTTTTTAATTTTGGCGCACGTTTTGTACAAATTACTCGCGCCTATAAGCGCCTTATTTTGCCAACATAAAGTTGGCAAAATAAGGCGCTTTCTCTAGTTTTTTAGATGGATAATCGTCGGTTAGAGCCTCCATTTAAAATGTCAGTAAGTTGACACACGTTAAAGCCCATTGTTAAAGCCTCGTAGGTACACAATTCACAAAGTCCAAGACTTCAGTGTCCCAAAATATAATATATCAGACACAAAGTCTGCCTCTAACAGACTGTCCCACCGATTCGAACTGATTTTGTACAGAGAAGTATGGATTTGGGTCAAATTCTTAGAATCTACGAAAACTATGGAAACACTATGTTTTTGCTAAGATCGATAGGCTCACCTGTTTTATATTACTTGCGGTGTGTGATAAACTTTAAATTTTATTACTGGGAATTTCGGTTTGTGATTTTTTCCTGAAATTTGACTTGGTTGCAGTTTTGATTAATATGCCAGATGGAACTGTTCATTTTGAAATGAATGACAGCTAAGACTGGCCGGCCATAGCTGCTAAAAAAAGGTTGGTAGCATAGAAAAAAGGTTTTCAATGGTCATGATTCTGTGCCTGTTAGGTCTAATAACATTTTAACAAGTCATTATTGATACTGATACTGTTAGCCCGCGGCATCCCACTGTTGGGCAAAGGCCTCTCCCAATGACTTCCAGTTGTAACGATGCAGGGCTAATGTGGACCATTGGTCGTTGATTTTGTCCAACTGGTCCCGCCATCTTCTAACAGGTCTGCCGCAACGCCTTCTGGTTGTGTTAGGGATCCAGAAATTCATTTTTGAATACTATTAAAAGTGACAGGAAGACCGCCGTGCAAAAGCCTCCACCCGATGGTTGCCGGAAGACGGACAGCGCCAACGAGGCCAGCCCAGAAAGAGGCGTTTTGTGAGACTGTCTCTTATAAATAAGTAAAGTAAATTTTGACGTTCGAAAAGTGCTGATTATCAGCCTAGTTTGAATAAATGACTTTTGATTTTGATTTAGAAGAGGTCGAAGCGTGGCGATCTAGACGCGTACCACGAGGGCTGGTTTGAGGCGGCACAGGGAAAGAGTTCTTGGAAGGATTTAGGTAGTGATTAACCGCTTCAGATGGAGCAAAATATGTGACGTTGTTGTTACAGGCTGCGTTGTTCGAAAGAGATACCGCGACTTCGACACAAAGGGCTAAGAAGGAACATGGGTGGTTTTGAGTCAGTAGAAGTCTGACACTCCCTACCGCTCTGCCCAGAGCGGGAGGAGCCATTTGATGATTTGCCACACTCCAAAAAAAACCACGAACGACTCCAACTGTGTGCCTAGAGATGGGCGTTGGACACCGAGGCAGACCCGAAAAACGCTGGTTTGACGATTAGGCGGCAAAGAAGTCCATTAAAAAGAATGAAGGAAAAAAAAAAATATATAAATATGAGCAGCGGTGGCCCAGTGGGTTCGATCCCAGGCAGGCGCATTACTTTGTGTAATTTATTTCATCACCGCTGCTCTTAAAACGGTGAAGGAAAACATCGTGAGGAAACTTGATGTCTTAGAACCAAAAAATTCGTAGACATGTGACATCTGCCAATCCGCACTGGGCCCGCGTGGTGGATTATAGCCCATACCTCTCCTAGAGAGGAGGCCTGAGTCCCTGCAGTGGGAACATTATAGGCTGATGATGATGATGATGATGAAAAAAAATATTATTCCTAAAATAATTACTAAGAAAAGGGAGTGAACGATAGCGTGACGGATCATTTTTGAGCTAATTCTGTATACAGGATAACTGCCGAGCTTTATGAGAACGTTCTGAACAAAAATATTTTCTAGTTTATGGATTACTTTTAACAACCTCGTTAAAAGAGAGGACTTTATTCATTCCACAGTTATTTTACTTCGCTCATGCATCATTCTTGAACCAAACTGATCTTTATTTTCATTAAGATAGGGCTGCTTTTAGGTTGCTGCCACTAACAAGTCTGCCAAATTAAAGTGATCTTTATTTTTGTGGTGATAAGATTGCTTTTGGGTTGTTCCTGTCAGAAGTAAAATGATTATGGAAGGACTGTAACTTGTCGTATGAAATGTGTTTTTGTGGACGGCCAGTAAGTAAATAAAACTGTGTGTTACTTCAAAACCCTTTGAGGGTTACTGGCGTAAAATGACAGTTATTATGTTCAATGGTTGTTAGCCTGCTTGAGGAGGTAATAACAGCCGCTCAGGTCTATCTTCCGGCTAAGGGTCCGTTCACACCCGTAGCGGCTGCGGATTGTTCGATAGAGATACTCCGGCCTCGACACAAAGGGCTAAGAAGGAACATGGGTGATTTTTTGTCAGTAGAAGTCTGACACTCTGTTTGGCCTTGTCCAGAGCGGGAGCGGAAGCGGGTTTTTTTCCTACACTCCAAAAAAAAATAAGGAGAAAATTACTTTTAAAAGCTGCTTCGCGTGACTGTACTTCAAATCCAGTATTGAATATTGAGTTGCATCAAAAAAGTAGTTAAAGTTAAAGTAATGCTAAAACATTTCCTGCTCGTGTGTCTTTTCGATTATGTAAAGTTGTGTGTAGGTGGAGATTCAACCCTTTCGAAGCCTCGGTTACAACCTCTGGTTATGCGAATAGCTTAAACATCAAGCGACACACGTGTGCATCATTTTGTTTCCTACGCGTCAGTACTCTCCTGGCGTACCCCAATGCTGGGACCACATTATGGGATGAATATTAGTATTTTTGCGATAAAACTTCTTGTTCGGGAGATAATTCAGACATAGTGGAGGAAGATGGAGGTAACTGTTGCAAAGCCACGTGATCGAAGGTTTTTGAGAAATCACTTTGAATCGCGTCAATTTTCAGAAACATACAATACAAGAAACTTTAGGCTAAAATAATAGCAGTCACGGCAGAAGAAGAACAAACGTGTTTCTTGAACGCATTAATTAGTCGTGGCCAGGCAGTAACTCGGTACCTATTCGTTCCACATTATGCATAGCACTATTTCTCCTTATGCCCCCCCACATTTCTGCAACAGTTTTAAGTTTTGGTCTCAAGGGATGGAGGCGAGAGTTAGGTTTTAAGTTCAAGTTTTTAGTACGTCGTGTACAAAAATGTTTCAGGCACAGATGTCGTTTTTTCTCTAAAACAGGAGATTACTATACATAAAAATACATATCATAAACATGTCGTGTTTTTCGTCAAAGGGCAATGGAAAGGGCTATGTTGGGAGTTTCCTTGCATGATCGAATCAGAAATGAAGACCAAGGAATGAGAACCAAGGCTACCGACGTAGCCCGAAGAATTGCCAAACATAAGTGGCAATGGGCAGGGCACATTGCTCGCAGAACGGATGGCCGAAAAGTTCTGGAGTGGCGACCGCGAACCGGAAGACGTTGCGTTGGAAGGCTTCCCACTCGGTGGACCGTTGACCTGGTAAAGGTTGCGGAGATCCGTTGGATGCGAGACGCATGGGACCGGTCAATGTGGCGACACTTGGGGGAGGCCTATGTCCTGCAGGTTCACTGCTGTCTTTCGGCTGAAATGATGATGATGGTCGCCTTCTAGCCGATTTCTGCCACAGCGACTGCATTCGATGGCTTTCTATGGATTGTCAAGAGCTTTGTTGTGCTGCTCTTTCGTGTGCTCAGTGGCTAGCATATCCAAGTTTGGCCGAAAAACTGCGAGCACAAAGCGGACATGTCAGAACCCCATTGATGATATTATAGGGTATAGCTGTAGGTGGTCTAGCGCTTTTGATATAACTGCGACCTTCTTGTTTCTTCAAAGTTGTTCAAGGTCGTCAGATAGAAAACGAATGAATGTCAGATTCTTTCTTTATCCTTACAGCCAGTCACAGTTTTTAGATCAAGCTGTGCATTAGTCAGTAGGTAATCTACAAACAAACATTAAATCACCATGGATGTTTTGAGATTGACTTATTTTTATCACCGGAAACCGTGTGGCATAACATTCAGTATTTCATATCGACCGCTGTTGCCAGTGTAATAAATGTTAAAAATAAACATACCTTTCGCACTCACATCAATAAAAAACTGGCCAAGTGCAAGTCGGACTTGCACATGAAGGGTTCCTTACCATTGTATTTTAGCACCATAGACTTCTTTATTGTTTTATTTTTATTTCTATAATCCATAAGTGTTGAACTAATTTCTGTTTTTTTTTTCAAAATTTTAGGCTTATGAGTTTCAGAGATAGGGGGGGAATAGTCGGACAGACAGGCACATGAGTGATCCTATAAGGGTTCTGTTTTTTTCCTTTAGAGTTACGGAACCCTAAAAAGCTTTGAATAAAAAACTGGTGTAATTAATTATAGAACACATTACTATCGCATTGTTTGTGGTTGTTAATTTAAATAACGACATATTTTTAAACAGAGAATGTTAATTAGTTATTAGTTCCTTTATTTATAAAACTGTTGACCTAACATGAGTTTGTGATCGTAAATGTAACGTGAATTCTATCGACTTTTTTGTCGAAACAACTTCTTTTGAACATAATATTTACTTTTGGTTTTTATTTTAAGGGCAATGGATATGCATAATCCCGTCGGGGCTGCGGGTTGTTAGCAAGAGATACCGCGGCCTCGACATAAAGGACTAAGAAGGAACATGGGTGTTTTTTAGTCAGTAGAAGTCTGACACTACCTTTCGCTCTGCCCAAGAGCTTTGATGATATCCAACCCGCCAAAAAAAAAACCATTAACAAGCTATAGGCAGTATTCAACAAAAAGCGACGGCCTAATAACGGCTTTATTTCATCCGATTAATTAACAAACAGTTAACATTTTACGATCGATAAGCTTAAAGTAATTAAACAAGAAATGAAATTAGCGGAAAGTGTGCAATTAACATAATTTTGATGTTTGATTATATCGTGAAATTTAATCGAATGGGGCAATACAGTCAAATCGCGTGAGCCGATGTAGTGCTGGGAAAATTTATCGACATGAATGCTATAGCGAATGTTATGGTCGAAAATGGTATTGGAAATAGCAGTTTATGTAGGATGTTTGATGGGATTGCAATCGTTGTGGTGTGTAGCTAATGCCTGACTGTAACTTGTAGGCAACAATGCAATAGTTAGGATATTATGTGACTAAAGTTGCCGAATATCCTTAGTGAGTTACAAAGGGCTAAAAGCAACAGCCACCGACAGATGATTCGCATATCTGTCTATCTATCTATATAAATAAAAAGAGAAGTCCTGACTGACTGACTGACTCATCAACGCCTAGCCCAAACCCTTGGACCTAGAAAGCTGAAATTTTGCACAGAGGTTCCCTTTATAATGTAGACAAGGAACAAGGAAGGATTTTTCGAAATTCAACCCCTAAGGGAGTTAAATAGGGGATGAGTTTGTATGGAAAATCGTCATTGTCACACGGGCGAAGCCGCTGGCAAAAGCTAGTATTTATATAAAAAAACAAAAATAGATTCGACCAGAACTCAGTCACACCGACGGCGTTGGCAGTGGCTTCAGACAGGTCCCTTAAAGTGCAGGTGGAGTTGCACAAAGAGCAGGTCAGGAGTTGGGCCATGGTTTAGGAAGAGACTCCCCAGTCGCACTAGGAAACACGTTGTACACTCAGTGCCCAGAAATACCTATCCCCTCTTCTCACACCACTTGCCTTCTTTTTCTTTATACAAGGGGTCAGTTAGAACCTCCATAGATAGTATAATTATGTCCCTGGATACAGAATAGGTTTCACTTCGATATGTATAAGGTCCCATTAAATTAGGTGGACAAATTTTAACAGAGCGTTCAGTAGGTCTAACCAAAGATATCTAAACATAAAAAAAAAAAACATTAAATAAAGTGATTTTTTTTTACTTAAAGTAATAAATTGCCGGCACTCTAGAACAAACTCATCCTTTGTGCGTAGGTACTTAAATGCGTTTTTCTTATTTTTTTTTTACCATCGTCCTTATTTTTCGTAGTCGTTTTTCAATTATTTTGGTGGTCTGAATGATTTCTGAAAGTCCACCTATTTTAATGGGACCTTATATATCAGTGCCATTATTCATTTCCAAGCCCGTGAAGTCGCGATCAAAACACAGGTAAGTACCAAGCTATTCAGTGTCCTCAATTTTATGCATTATCACAATTTTTCTGCTCTTGTCCTACTCACTTGAGGTCAGCGCAACACGTTCAATTTTATGCAAAATATTCAGTTTTATTTGCAGATAAAAGTTCCAGGATCGGATGGACAATTCAGCACGTCTCTCGTTTCAGCAAAAATATGCACAATAATGCAAGAAATGCAAGAATTTGAAGCACGCTGCGTGCCATGCCACCAAACGAATACCGTTGTATTATATTATCTGTAATTGAGCAACAGGGTGTTTTATAAGTATAACATTTTTTTTTGGTGGGTTGGAAATCATCAAATGACTCTTCCCTCTCTGAGCGGAGCGGAAAGGAGTGTCAGACTTCTACTGACAAAAAACCACCCATGTTCCTTCTTAGCCCTTTGTGCTCCGGGGCCGCGGTCTCTCTTTTGAACAACCTCAAAGAGATGTCAGGAACAAGGCCCGTCGGGGTCGCGGGTTTTTCGCAAGAGATACCGCGGCCTCGACATAAAAGGCTAAGAACGAACTTGGGTGGGTTTTAGTCAGTAGAAGTCTGACACTCCCTTTCGCTCAGCCCAAGAGCGGGAGGGGTAATTCGATGATTTTCCACCCCCAAAAAGCTGTTAGTCCCAGCTGTCAACTGTAAAATACTGGTATGTGTTCAGGATCCCGATTTCTAGAGTCCAATGCTCAACTCAGTAAACTGGCTAGTACCTACTGGTCATCTAGGTCAACTGAAGGTGAACGGTACCATAAAACATGAATCGTTTGCTCTCTTTTATTATCTTTTGAGTAAACAGTAACTAACTACCTAATTATTTTTAGAAAAATCTTATCATTGTAGTCAACTAGCTTTTGCCCGCGACTTCCGGCAGATTTTTGGTTTATCTCGCGAAAAAAAAAAAAAAAAACTGTCCTATGTCCTTTCTCAAGTTCCAAACTATGTCTGTACACAATTTAAGTGTAATTTCACACAAATCGGTTTAGTAGTTTAGGCGTGAAGCAAAGACAGACAGACCGAAAGACAGACAGACAGAGTTACTTTCGCATTTATAATTATATTAGTTAGGATTGTCTATCTATCATGATCCTTTCAAATTAGTTATTTTATTACAAGTAAAGAATTGAAGAACTCGTCACCAAGTGTCTACTCTTATCACAATTATGATTTTCTTCTTCTTCTTAACTGATACGATACAGTTGTATCATCATCATTATCATAACTTCAGCCGAAAGACGTCCATTGCTGGATATAAACCTCCCCCAAGTATCGCCATATTGACCTGTCCTGTGCGTCTCGCCTCCAGTGAATCCCCACAATCTTCACCAGGACATCAGTCCTAATGGAGCGGCTTGCTTGCTACTTACTGGAGTGTTTATAAGACTCTCAGGATTCTGGTTATCATCTAAGACTTCTTCCTTTCCTTGCCCAAAGTTGCTTGCCTAGTCCACACACTTGTTAGAAATTGAATGTAAATCTATATGTATATGTATTAATATCCACCAATTAATAAACTTTGAGTGTCAGGATGATTACTAGTTATTTACTGTGTTTGAAAGTCTCTTTAAAAGGGTGTGTTGGGAACAGGGGTTTTATGAAGTAAAAGGACAAAAGTAAGGACCGACCGAAGGTTCGGTTTCGGTTTCGGTTTCGGCTAGTTTCGGCCAAAAAATGTGGTTTCGGCCATAGTTTCGGTTTCGGCCAATAATTGGCCGAACCTTTCGGCCCCGCCGAAACAAGGTATACGTGAATTGTCGCGCATCATTCAGCTAACTTCGAGTGCCAGTTGAGTTTGCTAGCCGGCGCGATTGTGATGATTTGAGGTTGTGAGATTTTTCTCGCGCAAAAATTAGGTATTTGTTTTTACTTATGATTAATGATGTATACAGTGTAAAATAAATAGGTTGTAAGTAGGTGTGTATAGAAAAGAATTCATTAGATATTTTACTTGGTTCTGTTGAGTTATTCCCTAGAACTTATTAAATATGAATTTATGTAGAAATTAATTTAACACTTAGGTAACAGATGTGTGAAGATACGTGTGATGTTTGATATTTGTTTGTAATTGTTGATGGATTAAATTTTGTACCCGTATTCGAACCGCCCCGTAGTTCCGATACACAACTATCTCCTCTCCAGTGATTTAGGCGCTTTGCACATGGAGCAACTTAATTTGAGGCAACTTAAGCAACTTTAAAAGTTTCCTGTAACTAGTTGATAGTTGCTACAACGTTTACGGTTGCAGCAATTTTATGGCAATCTGTGAGCAACTTTCATAACCGAGTTGCTCAATCTACGCAGCGAACAGCATTCAGTGTGACGATGAATATCGAAGAAGCAGCAATTGCTCTAATTTTATTACGTCGTCGCCGTCTACGTTAACTTTAAAAATCGGTATAATATTTAACAGTTGCTAGTTGCGGCAATCAAAAACTAACTCAGTCATCGATTGCATCAACTGAAAACTGTTGACGATTGCCGGAACTCGAAACTCGAGTTGCTATGTGTGCGCAATCCAATTGAAATATATGTATACAGCTAGTTGCCAGTTGCGGCAATAGTTGCTCCATGTGCAAAGCGCCTAAACCAATTATTATAAAAAAAAACTAATTATTATAATTGAAAAAGTTCGTAATGAAAATTATTTCTTAAAACACCATCTTTGAAAATGTTAGAGTATTTTTTTTGTTTAATAATTAGAAAAAAAGTTATATCGACCAATAGATTTTTTTTACTAAAAAGTTTCATATATTTTCTATTAGCGTGAATGGCCTTCAGTACTATTAGTCATGTCGCATTTTTTCCCTTTAGTATGCGAGGTGCTTAGTTTTTTTTTTTTTTTTAATTATTAAAAAATATAGTAATGTTAAAAATGTAGTGCCTATTTTTTAAAAAGTTTGACAAATATGTTGATTGTATTTTTTTTAAATCACATTATTAATTTTACAAATAAAGAGCTATTTTTGTTACCTAATTACCTACTTTAATTGTTGCATTTTTTTACACGTGTTAACTGTGTATATATGCGTAAAAATACAATAGATTTTACATTCCATAAATATTTAATAAGTTTCGGTTTCGGTTTCGGCCGAAACTGGGACCAAGGCCGAAGGTTCGTTTACGGTTTCGGTTTCGGCTGAAAATCGTGTTTCGGTCGGACACTAGACAAAAGACAAGACTATTCATTTTATTTCTTTTGGTCTTGTCAACTACATCAAACTCGATTCTATTCGCTAGGTCCCTAGTCTTTGTGGAGAAGAATGGGCAAGAAACTCCACGGGAACATATTTTAAAGTACCTATTATGCAAAGACAACCTGACATTGTCTTGGACTGTCTCAAGTTACAGCAAGTTATCAGTTTACATAAACAACAATCAATATAAACCATATTTTAGTACATATTTCTCACACATAGTTATCAGTAATATTCATAGCATAATATCAATTAACTTACATAAACATTGTGGATCCTTTAGAGTAATACCAATAGGTTTCAGCTTTTACACATTTAGTATCTTCATAACTAGGTTACATTAAGTAAACTTTCTTTACACAATTACACAATGATAGACAGATGGAATACACAATCTATACTACTTTGGGTCTATCTTTACCCTTTAGCAGTTGCAGAGTAACTGACTCTGAATTGGCGGTACTTCTACTTTTATAACCGTCAAATATTAAAAAGTACATCAACGACTACCGCCATAATAAACCAACGGCAAATGGTTATACATTATAGCTAAATAACATAAACAATAATTAGCAAATCCTATGTAGTGAAACTATTTTAAAACGTCTTAAGTTAATTTAGCAATTTATTATGCTTTTATTTGTAATCTTTATGACTATCGGATAAAGTATGAATATCAACCGATAGTTCAGAGAATTGATTGTATCTAATAACAAACTATAAAGTATAGACTAAAAGTATTAAAAATGTTCGTAGATAATTAAATACTATTTTTATGGATAAAACTAATATGTTAAATGGCATTATAATTGATTTTAATGTCAATTTTAATACACAAAAGTTACTATGACTTATTTTTGACAGTTGGCAACATTGTAAATAATAAAATACACAATAATGTAATAATTAAATTCTACCAATCTTAACACACTCATCACAGTAAGATGAACTAACCACTTCCTGCCACTCAATCCGTCACGTTCAAGCTCCAGAAATTCCAGGAAGTTCCAGCGAATCGATTTTTCCATCGATACGTGCATCGTTCCCCTCCCGTCGCGTGAGATCACCACTAATGCACGAACTAAGGCGGCATGCGCCCGCGTCGCACCACGCTTCTATTTATAACGAAAACTTCCGATCGACCAAACGAATACATTTTTAAATCAGTAAAAATAGATTTTCTATATACCCATCCATTAAAATGCACTAATTTAGTTTCTCAGTGACAAAGTACGAAAATATGTGTGTGTGTTTTTTTTGTGACGAATCTTGTGAGTGTTCCCTTAGTGAAATTACAGAGATTTTTCTTCGGTGAGTGATGGATATTTTTGCCGAAATTTCTCTGAAATATTGGTGACTGTTTCGGTATACGGGATTTTCGGTTCTTTTAACTTTCCTTTCAGTGTTAAGTTGTCATTGCGTACAGACTGTGATGTGGTGAAGTGAATTGAAAGTGTTTTTTTTTTTTCAGAAAGTTTTTCCTGCCTTCGCTAAATTTACCGTAAGTTTGTACACTATTACTTATCATTTATTTATGTATTGGTTTGTTAATTAAGGAACTAGTTTTAGCCCTTAAAATAGTGTTTGCAGTCTAGTAAAGTCTAGTTAGATCGCTTCTGTATCTAAACTCGTACTCAAAGTCTAAAACAAAAAGATCAATCTTTTGCAGCTGAAGATAGATGGCCAAAGCACAGAGTATATGGAGATGAACTGGCAAAATTCTCCATGGAAAGTTTGTGAAATCAAAATATTGGCTCTACATTGGTTAAGTATGTGTAACATATGTTAGCCTGTAATCTATCAAATTTACTTCGCCAGGACTTTACATACAATTTACATAAAACTTCACTAATTTTATAAATGTGTTTGAATTTTTGTAACTCAATGATGTTCTATTAGGCACACAGTAAGATCTGAATACCTTTTCCCCGGTTAATGACAGCTTATGACTGTTTTTAATTAATGTTAAAACTATAATCAATGGAACCAATTCTGAAGTCCAGACAGGTGAAGTCACGGTCCAGGACATCATAAAATTCACTTCACTCAATATTTTCCGATCACTTATGCACCACGTTGCGAAGCTGACGTCACGTCGCGGTCGTCGCTATGACGGCAGATTCCAAACGTCAAATAACTTTAAAAAGTCCAGTCAGCTGATGCTTTTTACCTCTGACAGTAACCCAAATAGCAACCTTATACGTATGGATAAAGAGGTCTCTGTGATTTTGACAGATTTCTTAGTGGCAACAATCTAACTGCTTGATAGATTTGTAAAAAGCTACAACCTAACAGCAATCTTATTTCATCGGATTTAGAGATCACTGTGGTTTGACAGAGATACAAAAGCAGAGGTTAATTAACTACGAAAGGACTGTCCAGAATATATTTTCTGTATATTTTTCACATTAGTGAAGTAACTGATGTCTACGATTTGTTTCACCGTGATACAGATTTATTCAGGTTTTTTTCAATGTCGACAAATTGTCAGAATGTAAAAATTAAAAGAACGATGTAAATAGTAGTGACGCGTCCTCCCAGAACAGTAAATTACGGTAAGAAAAATATTGAATTTGAAGGTGTTAACATGTACAATAAAATACCAATGGATATAAAAGAATCAAAGAGTAGATATGTCTTGTTTTAAAAAAATGCTGACATCATACATAATGAGCAAATAATAATCTAAAAAAAATCTAAAACCCGACTACTAACAAAATCGTGGTCATAAAAGTAGAAAACAAGAAAATAATTCTTGTCTGATATTCTTCGTAGTCGCATGCCACTGATACCTGATGCTCCTTCATGGCGTTCTCATTGATACAGAAGTCAGCTGCTAATTGCCATTAGCAAGGTGGCATGCGACTACGAAGAATATCAGACAAGAATTATTTTCTTGTTTTCTACTTTTAAGACCATGATTTTGTTAGTAGGTAGGTAGTCGGGTTTTAGATTTTTGAACTTATTTTTTTATTTGAATTTTATTTTTGTGTGTGCTTAAACTATAATATAATACATATTTGTAATGTGCTCGCCAAGACCTTTCATTTGATACCAAACTTGCTATGATTATCTCAATTTAATATTTTTTGAGGTAAGTTTTTGACATTTAAATTCCGTCATATAAAGAATTTATAAAATTTATATAGCCTATGTCACCCGGGCTATTCTTACGAATCTATTGACACCTAATTTATTAAAATCCGTTCAGTAGTTTAGGCACTACGGTGGAACATATACATACATACATACCTACATACATACATAGACTGCCAAAATCATTACCCTTCGTTTTGGCTTCGCCGTAGTCGGGTAAAAAGACACATTATTAATTACTTCGATTCTACGAAGCCATCTATTGCCACATCTAGCACTTTTAGTTTGTTTCCGTGTTTGCTTGGTTGGTGCGGCTTAAGTACAGATAGCGCGCGAGTTGAATGCAGAGCTTAGGAATGCGGTAGTCTGTGACAGCACTACCGCATTACACTAGTGTGAATAGCACAGCACTACACTGCTCCCGCTCTTTACCTCAGACCCCGACTGCATTCAACTCGCGCGCTATCTGTACTTGTTTTGTTATTGTGATCGCTTACCCTCAAATTTGTTAATTTTTAATGTGTACGTAGATCTCTGTACGCTCAAACATATTATTTAAATTTAGTTTCTCAGTAAGTGAATTATTGTTAATTATTCTTGATGAGGAATAATAAAGTTCTTAAACCATAAATTAATGACTGCGTCGTTGGTCTAGTTGTCACGACTGCTGTTCATGAGGTTCATTCCCAGTCATGTTTAAGTACCATTTCATCATTATCATCATTTCAGCCGAAAGACGTCCACTGCTGAACATAGGCCTCCCCTAAGTGTCGCCACATTGACCGGTCCCGTGCGTCTCGCATCCAGCGGATCGCCGCAACCTTCACCAGGTCGTCGGTCCACCTAGTGGGACCATTTAACAGGCACAAAACTTATGTTATCGACCAGGCATAGATGATGGCTGAGACTAAAAAAATCTGGTGAAATGCACTTTTCTCGTTAGGTAATCGAAGCCAGAACCTTGAGTCCAACAGTAACGGATGCAGTCAGTAAACCAACGACATCACTACATAGTATGTATAAAACAAAGTCGCTTTCTCTGTCCGTATGTCCCTTTGTATGCTTAAATCTTTAAAACTACGCAACGGATTATGATGCGGTTTTTTTTAATAGATAGAGTGATTCAAGAGGAAGGTTTTAATATCTTTTTTCCACCCGTGCGAAGCCGGGGCGGGTCACTAGTTTCTTGATATTTTTGTTTATTAATTGTCATAAGATAAAAAAACTGAAAAGAAAAAACGAGTTCAGACTCGTATAAAATGCGTCTGTCGGTCATTGCCCAGTTTAAGTAAATATTTTAAAGTATTCTGCAATAAAAAACGATAGGTATTTAAATCTCTGCCAACTTCTTTTTTATTTAAAAAAAAAAAAAAAAACAAAAATAAAAATCAAAAAAAAAAAAAAAAAAAAATCTGTTAAATCTGCTTTTTATGAAATAAAGTTATTATTATTATTATTATTATTATTATTTATTTTCCTAATGCATTTTACTGTTCCTAGTTATTTCAGTAAAGAATTTACCACACTTTTACTTCTGTTGATGTCTTATATGACGCACAATATACTACGGAACCAACGCACCCTGAGGTCTCAGAAGTGCCCGTCGGGGCTGCGGGTCTCGCCGGGGCTGCGGTTTGTTCGAAAGAGATACCGCGGCCTCGGCACAAGGGCTAAGAAGGAACATGGGTGGTTTTTAGTCAGTAGAAGTCTGACACTCCCTACCACTCTGCCCAGAGCGGGTGGAGTCATTTGATGATTTCTCAAACACAAAAAAAGTAGTCTATTCTTCTATATTGGAGTCATTATTTATGCTTTGTTTTCATATAATGTCAGTATTGCATGTAGAACAGGACAAATCGATTCGGTTTTGTAGTTGTTATCACTTCGGTGGCGTGTCACTTGAATTTTACCGTTTATAGAATTTATAATGTCTTAGTAATTGCTTTGATATTCTACAAGTATTAGAGCATCAATTTAGCTTTAAAGTATAGTTCTCGAATTATTATAACACTTACACACTCATGTAGAAAATAGAATCTAAATGGGTTTTAAAAACTCTTTAATGGGCTCTTAAATGGGAGATCAAGCCATCTATCTTTCACTATATCAGGACAGAAAAAATTGTCGGTTTGTCGGTTTTTCCTGTCGGTGACGTAACGGTCTAGTGGACCGTATAGTCTCACTCTTTTCAACGCAAGCTATTGTATAATCAAAACTTGCTTCGGTGAAGAAAAACATCGTGGGGAAACTAGCATGCCTGCATATTTTTTGACGACATGTAAAGCCAAGTCAGAGATTCGGAAGAGATACCGTGGCTTCGACACAAAAGGACTAAGAACATGGGTGGTTTTAGTCACTAGAAGTCTGACACCCCCTTCCGCTCTTCCCAGAGTGGTAGGGATCATTTGATGATTTTCCACGCTCCAAAAAAAAAAGCCCGTGGATGGCATAAAATTTTTGACACCAGGTTTGGCAACAACCTTTTTTTTTTTCTTTTTTTTTTTTTTGGTGGGTGGAAAATCATCGAATAACCCCCCCCCCCGCTCTTGGGCAGAGCGAAGGGGAGTGTCCGACTTCTACTGACTAAAAACCAAACCCATGTTCCTTCTTCTTCGCCCTTGTGTCGGAGCCGCGGTAACCTTGGCAACAACCTCACGATAATACAAGGTAATTTTTGCCCTATACGTTCATAGCGCGGTCATGGTATGGAACGGAGTAGTACGTACTTACGTAGTAGGTAGAATCCTTAAATCGATATCTTCTCTTTCCTATTTCATTTACATAACTGCATATCCAAGTTCATATATTAATACCAGAACTACCAAATTAATCAGGTCAAAGAGTTAATAAAAATGACGTACTCTCCTCAGGCCATAAGATTTGTGGCGAACTGTCACTTCCTGTTACAAAAAGAAATATTTAACTTTTATGTGTGTGTTGATGTGCATGATTGAAAAATACCGTTTAAAAATATCATAAATCTGTAAATATATTAAAGTAAATCTGTATTTTCAGAGAATTTTTTTTTAAACTCGTAAATGTAGGTAGTAGGTACTTTATGATTAGATATGATTTACGACAAAGGCAGGAATTTGATAACTAGACTTTATTTTATGTTCTGAAAGAAAATAAAACTAGGTGCCTATCTATTTCTCAGAAATGAGGACATCCGCTTGAGAACCAAGGTTACCGACGTAGCCCGAAGAATCGCCAGACTTAAGTGGCAATGGGCAGGGCACATTGCTCGCAGAACGGATGGCCGAAAAGTTCTGGAATGGCGACCGCGAAACCGGAAGACGTTGCGTTGGAAGGCCTCCCACTGGGTGGACCGATGACCTGGTCAAGGTTGCGGGAACCCGCTGGATGAGAGACGCACGGGACCGGTCAATGTGGCGACACCTGGGGGAGGCCTATGTTCAGCAGTGGACGTCTTTTGGCTGTAATGATGAATGATGATCTGTTTCTATTAGCCGACTATACTTAGCAACTAAAGATTCTGGTCCATTGCTTCATGTCATCATCATTCTCCTGCTTATCCCAATCATTTGGGGTCGGCGCAGCATGTCTTCTTCTTCCATACTTCTCTGTTTCTCGTCATCTCATGAGACACCTCCTTTTTACACGACTGGCCCAAAAAAGAGTGTTATTAGCGTTCATGTATGTATGTAGGTGGGTGTAATTTATCTATAATATGTATGTATTTAGAAATATATAAGTATGTTTATCGGTTGTCTAGTACCCATAACACAAGCTCTGCTTAGCTTGGGACTAGATGGCGTTGTGTGATAGTTGTGGAATATTATTATTATTATTTATTATACTTCTCTGTTTCTCGTCATATCATGAGACACCTCCTTTTTACACGACTGGCCCAAAAAAGAGTGTTATTAGCGTTCATGTATGTATGTATGTTTGTGAGTTTCTATATTCCACCATAACTTCTAAACACCTGAACCGATTTTGATGTGTGTGGTATCATTAGATTCTTTGCATTATCCCGGGTGACATAGGCTATGGGAAAATTCAAAAAACATAATAGGGTGGCCATGTTAGAAATAAAACGAGCTTTTAATTTGTTTTTTTTTTTGCCATATCATTCATACTAGTCCATCCATCGTTTCTTTGGTCTTCCTGTAATCTTATACCCATCCACATTCATAATTATCCAAACCTTTGTCACAATATTTTTCTCATTCCTCCGCATCACATCATTCATCATACTACACAACTTTTCAGTAATTTCTTATTTTATCCATTCACGTAACACCACACTTTCCCATAAGCTCTAAGCATTCTCATTTCAGCCACATGCAAATGCCTTTCATCTCTTTTGTGGCCCAACATTTTGGTCCATACACGACAGCAGGTGCCCTACTATGACGTCTTAAAACAGTCCTAACTTATTCCACTTATTCTTAATCCATAGTGGAACAGAGATGGCGCTAGACACCCTGTATAGTTCTGTCACGTTTCCACACTGGATTAAGAATAAGTTAGGACTGTTTTAAGACGTCATAGTAGGGCCCCTGGTCTAACTAATGTTTTATAGATCTCCCCCTTTAGTTTAAGACAGGGCAGACAACAAAATAAAAAAAAATAAAAAATAAAATAAAAGAGATACAAGTGTGAAGACATCTGGAACGATCCTAACGCACTCGTTATATTTTACGTTCACGTTCATACACGCACGTTGGATGATGGGATGTGTGATATTTGTGTATGCGTATTATATTGTGAGACTACAGTTTTTTTTTGTGAGACTGCTGAGACCGAAATCCTGGCTTAGATTCTTCGAAAGTGTTAAATAATATTGGACTTTTCTATCACGATTTTTCAGTAGCAGCCAAGATTCGTGCCCGATTGATGACAATAGGCTCGGCCTCTATTGTATGGAACTTAATAACAACAACACAACTTAACAACAACAACATTTCAACATAACTGGTATACTACGTTTCGCCAGTTCCACCACCGTTCGCCAGCACTGCCTAGCACTTTGGGGGCTATAGGCGTGATGTTATGTTCAGTTTATTTCTATTCCTGCAATCAATTCACCCTCTAACTCACTCAGCAGCTAGTTACGGGCAATCACCTTAAATCTTCCAGAAAAGCCCGTTTTAACACAAATCACATTAAAAAACATTCAAATTAATCACCTTTTCTGATGTTTTACATTCATTTGTAATCGTTAAAGTCGCTCCTAAGAAAAAACAATTTATGACTTGACTGAATTGGGAGTGATATTCAATTTTCAACCTTAGTTGACGGTTATAAGGTTAATTTTAGTAAAATGAATGTTGACTGAAGAAAAAACACAAATGAAAAAAAGAAAAAGTACCACTTTTTACAATTCTTAAAACCAAAATGAGACATTCTAACAGAAATAAATGATCTCAAAAGTGAATGATCAAAGAAAATTACAGGTCAATTACATTTTATACGCAAAACTTGAGCAAATATTGTAATCTGAGTAATGATGAATGCATGTGGGAACTAGATATCGTTCATTCGTTCCACCAGAAAAAGTAATTATTCTCTTTGTTTTATACGTCAATTTTCTCCGTGTTTTAGCCATTTCAAAAATCTAAAGAAATGTGAATGTTGTCGTCAATTTGATTCGCAATTAATTTCACAGACACGTTTAAAAATCACTTTAACACATTAATAAAACATGTTTCAGAAGTAGATCATCAATCACCTTACAATTTTTTTTCTACAACCTAATTAAAGATAAAACAACCAATCTATCTTCTGTAATTTCCTACATCATGACAACACGGTAGTCTAATAATAATTTAGGCGATGAAAACCAACTTATTACCCGTGTTAACAGATTTGACAGCTCGCTGACAAAATATACGCGCTGTCAAAGATTACAGAAAGGTTTCAACTAAATATTGTCCATCCATGTAAAAATTGTAATCGTAACATGGCACTCTTACGATTACAATTTTCCCACCGTACCTAGTTCGAAGTATTGTAATAGTTACGATTTACAGTGTGATTAAGCGAGACATTATAAATCACCAGACACCGAATTTATGCATAATATTATTATGCCTATTTGCATATTATGTCTGATTAATGATGTGCATTTTTTGCGTATATTTCCTTTATTTTTAACTGTAACCAACTGGAACACAAAATAACCTAATTTCGAATAGTGCCCATCGGCTTAAGTGGATGTATTATAACGAATGTTTTCAAAGTTATAAAAATATTTTAATTAAAAGAAGACTCAATTGTAGTATTGATAATTCAGTTTTCAATGTAAAAGTTGAAAATATTTCTTTACAAAAATGTTGTTTAAACAAAAACATTATTTTGAACTTATTTTAAATTAGTAAAGCTTGTTTTGACACAGTATACGTTGCATATTGCGAGCATTACATTTATAAATGCACGCATAAGACGCATAAATATCGTCGATTTTAATTAGCATTTATATAATCTGGTCTCTCTCTAGCGATCAATATTTGTCACAGTAAAGGTGAAATTTTTCCATCCATATGTCCGGGAACTAAGATTCCAGACAAAATTAGAGCTAGGTCAAAGACATTTCAGACTTGCCTGGAGAGATGTCTTATGACTATTACGATATAAATACATTGATGGCATAGTTGGCGCAGTGGTGGGGAAATGATTACTACTGTGCTACGGGTCGCGGGTTATATTCCTGTAACGATGTACTTATGCCAAATTTTTGGAATTTATTACGTTAGGTTTTGTTTGGGAAGACTGACAACCAGTCTTACCAAGTCATCCTGTTAGAGATCAGATAGACAAGCGTTCCTTATAAAATATTTAGCTGAATCCGATTAAAATGGAAACTGACCCCTCTACTTACTTGGAAAAACAGGCAGAAAGAGAGACATACCTAGTGGCAAGCAAGAAACCTGTTCTTAATTTTTATTATGACTGGCCTGTTGGTCTAGTGGTTAGTGACCCTAACTGCTATGCCGGAGGTCGTGGGTTCGATTCCCACCCAGGACAAATGTTTGTGTGATGAGCACGATCATTTGTTCTGTGTCTGGGTGTAATTTATCTATAATATGTATGTATTTAGAAATATATAAGTATGTTTATCAGTTGTCTAGTACCCATAACACAAGCTCTGCTTAGCTTGGGACTAGATGGCGTTGTGTGATAGTTGTGGAATATTATTATTATTATTATTATCTTTTTAAATAAAAAAAACTGACACACACACAAATCTCTACCAATACCTTCAGAGATTACAGGCGTGATATTACATTTTAATTTATGTTACTAAATAAAACAATGTGAAACACACCACCCAACAAAATATCGAAACATGCAAAATAATGATTCCTGCCAGCACTTCGATCTAGCAAATAGGTCAGGTCATCAACCTATTAAGGGCAGCCCAAACTGGGCCACCTCCGGTCAACATCCAGGCTCTCAGGTATCCTGAATTAATTTCCTGGAAAATGTATGTTTCTCGCTTTTCACCAGTTAACTGCACTTTCCGCCCTAGAAAGACATACATTGGCCTTCTTGATGATGTTCTTCAGCAAGGACATTTGCGTAGTATTCGCAACCGGCGTGCGTGTATGACCAGAAGTATGAATGTCGACGAGGCAAAAGGAGTTTCTAAGAATCGTAGCAGGTGGCGTTCTGTGGTTTCTACCTACCCCCATGGGAAAAGGACGAGAGTTTATGTATGCGTGTGTAACTGCACTTTCCTATATGAAGGTAGCAAAAGGAGCCGCCGCGGAAGGCGCTCCGGGCGTCGGGGGTCACGCGATGACCTCCGGCCACCTACTACGCGGGCCTGTGGACGGTGAGTAACGGGCTAGCTCGCCGTCCGGCCGTCGTCATGACGGCAACAGACCGTGTCGGCGGCGCGTACGTGTTCCACGCGCGCCTCAAAGAGATGTCAGCAAGGAGGGGCCCGCAAGGGCCGACGCCCGTCGGGGCTGCGGATATCGAAAAGTTACCGCGGCTCCGACACAAGGGCGAGGAAGAGGGAACATGGGTTGGTTTTTAGTCAGTAGAAGTCTGACACTCCCCTTCGCTCTGCCCAAGAGCGGGGGGGGTTATTCGATGATTTTCCACCCACCAAAAAAAAAAAAAATAAAAAAAAAAAAAAAAAAAAAAAAAAGGTAGCAAAAGGATACTTTGTGTTTTGGGATTCTATAGCTTTTCTGCTTTTGGTTCTGTAAACTGGACAGGTTGACTTAAATCTATTTTTCACTTCTCATGCTCTGAAAGTGCTTATTTGTGCAGGCTATAGGCTGCACAAAATCGAATTTTGTGCACAAGGGCAATAACGTAGATACTCATAAATGTATCTTTATTAAGGCGACATTACCTGCCCGCGACCTGAGCGCGCGTTTAACTCATCGCCTAAACAAATAAGGTTGAAAATGGCGATGCGTTTGATTCTCGTGACTGCCAAAATGAACGATAGTTCGCAGATTTAATTTATTAAAAAAAAAAATACGCTGTAATGTTAAAATATTTTTACATATGTCTTTAGTTGGTTAAATTTCCTTTCTGATAGTAAAAAAAAATATAACAGTTGTCACTCAAAATATTGAGCATTTCGAGACGAAAAAGTTTTTTCGTGTGATTTTTTTGTGATTTTGTGATTTTTTTTTCGAGGTTCTTGATTACTTTTAGAAAATATTTTTGCATAAGTCTTTTACCTATACATTTGACTATACAGTGTATTTTTTATGGAATTGTAATAAGTAGCAATACGGCTAACTCTGCGACGAAAAACAGGTCGTTTTTACGGTGCCCCTTTGACTGCGCCTTAAGGCAAAGAAAATGAGCCATACAGCCAAACACAATAAGAAGTTCATAGATAGAATTTGTTATTTTATAATATTTACTTTAATTTATTTGCCCTATGTGTTTTTTAAGACTTAAAAGATATTAAAATTTAAATTCAAGTACGGTAAGTTATTTAATGAAAATTATTGTTACAAAATTAATTTAATAGTAGGCTGTATAGGTCTGCAAGCCTAATATCAATTTCGTAAGATTAAAAAAAAAAAAACAATTTCCTTCAGTATTCGAAACTGTACAAATTTTACTTTGAATTTTAAATAAAGAAATATGTTAACTACTGTTTTATTTCCTCGCATTCGAAGTGAAAAGCAGAGTTTATAACTCGTCCATAAAACCATTTTTATCCTCGACATTACTATCAGCCCTCGCCTTCGGGTCGGGCTGCTAAAAGTCTCGGATAAAAATGGTTCGTTTTGTGCACTTGTTGTAGAATCTACTATGGCTGTTATGATAAAAAGTACAGTACACAGCATAAGGAAACAATTTGTTGTACTACCAATATTTAAATAATTATTGTCTGCTATCCGTGCACTAAGTACACAGACCTGTGGCTTAGGTGTCGGAGATGTTGATGTTGTTTCTTCAAAATACCATCTCGGACAATAACCTGCATAGTCCTCATGTGCTATTAATGTTCCCACTGCTGGGACACAGGCCTCCTCTCTTAGAGAGGGAATGGGCTATAATCTACCACGCGGGCCCAGTGCGGATTTGGTAGATGTCACATGTCTTCGAATTGTTGGTTCTAAGACATGCCGGTTTCCTCACGATGTTTTCCTTCACCGTTTTGAGAGCAGCGGTGATGAAAGAAATTACACAAAGGTGACTAAGGTGAGGTGCAACGGTGGCCCAGTGGTGGCGGCTCCGACTTACGAACAGTAGGTCGTGAGTTCGAACTCAGGTAGGCACATTACTTTGTGCCCTCTATTACGTGGGGGAAAATAGCAGCTGGCGAATCGAGAGGATCTGCCTAATCCTTCGGGGAATGTAACGGGCGTGGTGTTATGAAAAACAGCTTTTGTGTGACAAGTAACGTAGTGATAAAATTGAGAAATTCGCTTATAACCTTTATTTTTGGATGGTTGATAATCATCAAATGACATCTCCCGCTCTGGGCAGAGCGGTAGGGAATGTCAGACTTCTACTAACTAAAAATCACCAATGTTCCTTCGTGTCGAGGCCGCAGTATCTCTTTCGAACAAACCGCAGCCCCGACGGAGATTCGTATATTACCTTTACAAATGAATTGAATTCCAAAATCAAACAACAGCCATTGGTTCATGACAAACCTTATTTCACGAAACAGACATATCATATCAGCATACAACGTTCAATTCAATGTACAGTCGCGCACGGTATTAACAAAGCCTATAACAGTCGCAAACAAAAGTAGTTCGGCGGCGTACAGTCGTGTGGTGTGACGTTATCTTTGCGGAACGGGTTGGGCTAGAGGAGTAGCGTTGACAGGATGCGTGAAGAAATGCTTTTCTTATATAGCATTTTTTTTCTTCATACTTCTGTAGATTAATGACTTTCTGTTAGTCTTTCTTGAAAAAAAAATCCAGAGAACCTAGCAAAAACAATTAGTATGTTAATTAAAGATTCTATTTGTTGATGATATCTCATGTCAATGCCAACAACTGTCTTGAATTTACCATTTCACTGAGGCAGTGCCTAATGTAACAAAGCGTTGAGGGACGAGTTTTAACGCTCGTTAGTGGACGAAAGGCAGATGTCTAATGATAGCCGATCACACTGACTTCGGCAAGCTCATATAAACGGTATGCCTATAAATAAAAGCCTATTGATTGACCTACTGCATTACTGTAACTTTAGAAAAGGTAATAGCTTCAATTAATATCTAACTTAATTGATTAAAAGCCCAATATTATAAGCTTCCTATAACACTTAGTTTAGTCTTCATGTATATTTTTCACGTTATAAGTTACATGGAACTTTGATCACAATCACTCATTAAAAAAAAAATGGAGGAAAGTCACTAGTTTGTATTATTTCCATTGTCTTCAACCTTACATCACGCCCGCCGTTTTCCTAGCCCCACATGACGTGTCACACAGCTGTCACATCGCGCTCATCGTGACTGAATAATGTAGCACTTTTGTCAGCGATAGTACCCCCGGGACGCGCGCTACCTGTTTATTTAAACGTTATAATAACTGCGCGCGACTGTACCGCCAATGACTGTAACGTATTATGGTTGTGTAATTAGTCAGTTGTGGAGAAAAATGGGTTATTGTGGATTGAATTTATTACCCTTATTTTGTATGGACTCACCCCTATTATATAGGACTTAAACATAACTTGTGAAGTGGGTGTACTATTAGGTATATATCTGCCTACCCCTTTGGGGATTACTGGCTTTATGTTATGTTATTATTACTAACACTTTTACCGCGACTTCTTC
Organism: Diarsia mendica; assembly: GCA_949316265.1. Classification (NCBI taxonomy): domain Eukaryota; kingdom Metazoa; phylum Arthropoda; class Insecta; order Lepidoptera; family Noctuidae; genus Diarsia; species Diarsia mendica. The sequence goes on along the minus strand of OX438912.1, from coordinate 14,570,349 downwards.
CTAAAAACTTGTGATAAGTCGACTATAATGATTGATGTAAATGTAATTTAAAGCCTATGACACTCACGAATAATGTAGCTTTCGGCCAGTGAAAGAATTAAAAGAATGCATTCATTAGTTCCGAGAGATTCCCCGCCAATACAAACTTACAAAAATAAAAAATATGAGTGGTTACGCTTCGTAACTTATAGTTTTTCTTATATTTTTCTACATCACCTAATGATGATTGAAAGGCATTGGTTTACTGTTCTAGTTTATTTAATCTGTGCCATATATCGTTGATTCGGTGATCTCCTTGTGCGATGCAGCGCGCGCCCATGCCGCGCCGCGCCGTCATGAGCAGTCTCGCTCTAACCTTGGGATAGTGTAGATGCGCATGCTATGTTTGACACTAATTAGTCCCATCGCGCCCTAAAACCCCTGAACTGAACCTATATAAACTGTTATCAGCCTACCCCAGACCTATGATAGTGTGTTGTGTATTGCTGGCCAGCATAGTGTATCCAGAAAAGATCTGTGAGCTGTTCATCCCGAAAACGAACACGTTGCCGCCGCCTGCGCGCGCTTGGGATCGCTGGTCAAGGTATGTGGTACAATTAATGAATTGAACGATCTCCTGTGCCTTTCTTCCCGATTGCGTATTTTTTTTGCCTTCAACTTCTTATGACAGAATCAGCAATTATAGCCTAGATTGCTCTAATAATCTAGGCTCAATCCGCGTGTGATTTTAGCGGAAATTTACAACTTCTGCAGGTTATACGCACCATTTTGGTCCTTCGAGCCGGACAAATTAATTTTGGGCCTTTTTACGGCCTATTTTTAAGTCCTAAAAGTCTGATTTTGAGCAAAAAACTTAGGAATTTTCAATGTTAATTGCATATCATCACACAACTCTCAACTCTATTGCTTTAGTAATAAGGTTCAAACTGCCTTGCGTTTGCAATAGGTCAACCGTCAAATTAATTCTTAATTTAAATCTTTAAATTCACTATTTAAAGCTCCGAAGAATACATTCAATTGAATATCAACGTTAATTCATATCGCTAAATACGTTTATTTAATAAATTAGTTAGTTTTCGGCGTAATACATATTTTTTTGTTTGGTTGTAAAAATTGTGGGTAGTGGGTATACATAATTATATCGTCGTACGTTGACTGTGGAATGTTCTAGTTCTGAACTTTGTTCGCGTACCTACGATTAAATTTAGTTACGCATTAGAAACTTTTACATACTTATTATGTTGGGACTAATCGAAATTGCTAAATGAATAACATTGATTGTTATTGTATGATACACTTGTATAGGTTCGTTAGGTTTACGCCTGTTATTTTCGTATTGCACGAGCAGGTATGCTTTAGATAGCGAGACTCAACCGCATATGATTAGTTATTGCAACTAACCATATTATCATCGCGTCGCTTGTTATTTTGTTTTGTAAGGTAACTTGATTTCTTGACAGAAACCTTCAGGTAAAATAACAGATGTGTATAAACTTTACGCGTTAATTCTCCTCATTGGAAATAGCCGTATATTTATACATATCACACCCGCACTTCACGTTTGCAAACGTAGTATGTACTTACTAGATAACTTATTTCAAACAGTCATCTACGCGTCTGTACTCGTGAGGAAATTTACTGTTTCTTACGAAGTTATTTCGTTATGAATACACTCGCATCGCTTACGAAAATAAGTTTACACTTTTTTCTAAGTTCAACACTTAACTTATTATTAGTTAAGAATCTGTACCTTCATAATACTTGTATTGAGTAAGTTAATCTCATTCAAGTAGAAGTTAGTGCAGACAAGTTAATCGCGTCGCATCCGACATAAATGCTATTATCGGGTTGTAGGTATATCTGAGCTAATCATAAATAGTATATAGATGGGTACGTTCATAAGATATTTGGCGTGCTTACTATTTTAATTTATATTAGGTTTTGTTACGTGCACTCGGTTAAAGCGTTGGTAGTTTATATTTGTTTACCTTTCAATTTAATATTGTTAGGGTTTCGCGTGTACGGAAAGTTCGTTCCGTACTATTATCTTAAGTTATAATATCTTTAATTGAGTTATCGATTTAATTAGCCCCTAACCTCATTCACTGGGGTTCCGTAGAAGATAAAGGTTGATTTAATATTATAAATTTTGTGTCATATTTAACTTCTGTTCACAATGAGTGACAAGGTTAAACTTAGATTATTGGAAAGTAAACGTGACGCATATTTTGCGCGGGTTCAAAGGATTTTGGATTCAACTAAATCTTTAACTACCGAAAGATTACGCAACGCTTTCATCGCTCAGGCAAAACAAATTGATGGATTGCGTAGTGAATTCAATGGACTAATGGACGAGATAAATATGCTCAATTTGACATTGAATCCAACCTGTGAAGTAAGCTATGGCGCATTGCATTCATTTGATGAGTTGGTCGGCGAAATAAAGTTTAGTTTATCTTCATTAACTGAGTCAAGTGATTTCCAGAAACCTAGCCCGTCAGCGAGCCCTAATGCTCACCATATACAGGTTCCTAAAATCGAGCTGCCTACCTTTGACGGTGATATTCAGAGCTTTCCGTTCTTTTATGAGACGTTCAAACGTATTATACATACTAACGCAGATCAGATTCGGATCGCATTCATTATCTGTTGAGTTCATCATCATCATCATCATATCAGCCCGGAATCACCCACTGCTGAGTATAGGCCTCCCCTTTTTTCTGCCACACTTCCCGGTTCTGTGCGTACCTCATCCACGTGTTTCCGGCGACTTTGACGATATCGTCAACCCAACGAGCTTTAGGACGTCCCTGGTTTCTTTGACCTAACCTTGGCCACCACTCGGTCAAAGCCTTGCTCCATCGGCCATCTCCGCGTCTAGCCAGATGTCCTGCCCACGTCCACTTGAGGCGCACCGCCCGGTCCCCGACATCGTAGACTTTCGTCCGACGGCGGATTTCGGTGTTACGCACTCGATCTAAGAGGGTTATGCCGAGCATGGCTCGCTCCATGGCCCTTTGTGCCACTCGTACTCGATGGACAGTCTCCTTTGTGAGCGTCCATGTCTCGGCACCGTAGGTCATTGTTGGCAGGACACACTGGTTGAACAGGCGGGTTTTAAGGCACTGAGGTATCTTTTTGGACCGAAAAACATATTCCAACTTGCCAAATGCCGCCCATCCGAGTTGTACTCTCCTAGAGATCTCTTTGCTGGAATGCTCCTTGGCGAAAGACAGAACATGCCCCAGATAAACATAATGATCAACCATCTCCAGACGCTCGTTTCCAACCCTAACAGCTGAGACAGAGTCGTCCGGAATGCCTGACATCACCTTCGTCTTGGACATGTTCATTCTTAAGCCAACTTGTAGGGAAGCATCAAACAGTTGTTGCAGCATGCATTGAAGATTGAAGATCTGTTGAGTTGTTTGAAGGGAAAGGCTAGGAATGTGGCCGAAGGTATTGTACCTTCTGGCGATAATTACCTTGTTGTCTGGGAGGCGCTTCTCGCCAAGTACCTAGACACTCGCGCGCTCGCTACTAATTATCTAAATCAGCTGTTCTCATTGAAATCGTTCGGATCGACTCCCGCTAATATTGAAAAGGGTTTCGATAAATTAACTTCTACGGTTGCGGGACTCAAACAATTGAAAATACATAACTTAGATAATTTTATATTTATTCATTGGGGTCTTAAGTTAATAGACTCTGATACCGCAAAACATTTTGAAATGTCGCTTCGTAATCAACAGGAGTTAGATTATGATTATTTCGTAAAGTTTGTTCGTGAACAAGTAAAAATCTTGTATCGCACCTCTCCTGCGGCTAGTAAGTCCGCCCCAACAGGTAGCCCCCGCGCCTCATCTAAGGAATCGCAGGTGTTTGTGGCTACTGAATCTAAATGTTCGCTTTGTCATTCTACACATAAAAACTTGTTTATGTGCAAAGCGTTTCAAAAGTTAAGCGTTGATAATAGATTTAAGTTTATAAAAGACAATAACAGATGTGGTAATTGCCTAAGTAGCCAACATAGTGTCTCTAAGTGCCTATCGAAGTCAACATGTAAGAAATGCAACGGTAAGCATCATTCCTTATTGCATTTCGAGAAATCGACGCAAGCCCCTGCGCCGACGCCCGCTAGCGCCCCCACCTCCGCTTCTGCGGCCGACCCAGCTGCTTCCGATGGTGTGGCGTTGTGTACGCATTCTTCTGCTCAAGTCCAGGCCACACGTAGTACGGAAGTGCTGGCTACTGCCAAGGTGTTGGTGGCCGGTAGGAAGGGTAAGGCCGTGGTGGTCAGATGTCTCTTGGACCCTGGGTCGCAAAAGAATTATATGACATCGCGTTGCTGCCGTATGCTCGGTCTAACTATACATACTGACTCGATAACTACCGTTCGTGGTATTGGTGGCACGTCGCAGCCCGTTCGCGGCTCGGTGAATCTTACGTTCGGTTCACGGTTTTGCTCGCAGCCTAGGTATGAAATAGACGCTTTAGTTTTGGATCAAATAACCGGACAGCTTCCTCTGGGTTCTATAGATACGTCCGTATTAAATCATATTGATCCTAAACTACTCGCGGATGACAGCTGGGGTGTGCCAGGTAATATTGACATGTTACTTGGGGTCAAGTTGTTCGCTAAGTTATTGCGACCTGGTCACGTGACCAGCGTACCCGGTTGTCCCGACGCATTGGAGACTGTGCTCGGCTACATACTTCTAGGAGAAGCACCTATCGTCGAACCTCCAACTGACACTCTGTCTTTCTTTGCGAGTTCTGTCGATAACTTCGATCTTCGTAAGTTTTGGGAGATTGAAGATGTTACTGCTTCATCCATTGGGAGTGTGGATGATAAACATTGTGAAGAATTTTATTGTAGCACAATTACCCGCGCTCCAAATGGCAAGTATGTTGCAGCTTTACCACTGAAAACAGACGCGTCAGCTTTAGGAAATTCTTTTAATATGGCTCGCAAGAGATTCTATAGTCTTGAACGTAAACTTAAGTCACTTCCTAACGTCAAACTTCTTTATGATGACGTCATACGGGATTATCTAAAAAACAATTATATTTCTTTGGTGCAGAACATCGTACCTGAATGTATGTTGCCCAAACGAAATTGTAAGGAGCGAGAAATGGAATACTATATTCCTCACCATGCTGTTATTCGAGAGGATAAGGTGACCACCAAATTACGTGTGGTCCTAGACGCCAGTGCATGTACAGATAACGGTACCTCGCTCAACGATATCCTGTACGCAGGTCCAGTCCTTCAGGCTGACCTTTTCAACATTTTATTAAATTTTAGGCTTTTTAGTGTCGCTGTTTCCGCAGATGTCAAATCTATGTACCTACGTATAGGTATACGTTCACAAGATCGTTCACTACAACGTATCTTATATCGGTTTAACGAGGAAGAAGAACTTCAAATTTATGAGTTTTCAGTGCTTCCCTTTGGTTTAAAGTGTAGTCCTTTTATAGCGATTCGCACTATCCAACAGTTGTGTCAGGATGAAGGAACACAGTTACCTCTCGCCAGGGACATTCTGCAGCGAGATATTTATATGGATGACATAGTTAGTTCTATACCTAGCACTGCGCTAGCTATAGACTCGGCTCGTGAACTAATAGAAATATTCTCTCGCGGCGATTTTCAACTGACGAAGTGGTCTAGCAACAGTGTCGATGTTCTTCGGACTATTCCAGAGTCATTACGACTTTCACAGAGCGTGGACCTAAGTAAAGATCCGAACCAGAAAATACTGGGACTTCGTTGGTTCCCTGACGAGGATTGTTTCGTATTCCAGGTTAACCCTGATGTCCGCACTTGCACTAAACGTAATATTCTTTCTTCCATCGCACGTCTTTTCGACGTTTTAGGCCTCGTTGCACCGATAATTTTATACGCCAAGCTTCTTATCAAAGAGCTTTGGCTTGTCAAACTTGGATGGGATGACGTCCCACCACCTCGCATTGTTCGTCTGTGGGAACAGTTTCAATCTGAACTGCCAATCATCTCTGAATTGAGATTTTTGAGACATGTTGGCGTCGTAGAACGCTGTAGACTCTCACTCGTCGGTTTTGCCGACGCTAGTGAGAAGGCTTACGGTGGTTCGGTTTATGCCCACGTTGTCAGACCTGACGGTAGTGTCGTGGTCTCGCTGGTGTGTGCGAAATCTAAAGTCGCGCCACTGAAAGTCGTTTCGCTAGCTCGTCTCGAGTTATGCGCCGCACTCCTCTTATCAACTGTGATAAAGCGAGTATATAATCTTTTCGCAGCTCGACACGCCATTGAGGTAGTCGTAGCTTTTTCGGATTCAACTGTAACTTTGAGTTGGATTCATTCCGCACCGCATCGATGGCACACCTTCGTAGCCAATCGTATTGCTAAGATTCATGAGAATCTTTCGGCAGATCACTTCTTCCATGTGAAAGGGTCTGAAAATCCCAGTGACTGCCTCTCTCGCGGTTTAACGCCTGCCCAATTAGTGCATCATCCGTTGTGGCTAAATGGGCCGCCATGGCTTAAACTTCCCCGCGCTGAATGGCCGATAAAACCATTCGTTTCAGGCGAGTCGCAAGAGCTTCCTGAAATGAAGCCCGTGGCTTTACCTGCTCTCTCGCACGAATGTTCTGACAGAAGTCCTCCTTCTGACAACATTTTGTACGTTCGCTCTACCAGGTTCTCGTCCTGGTTTAAATATTTAAAAACTATTTGCTTAGTTTATAAGTTCATCAAACGGCTTCCTCGAGGGCCCGTTACCGCGTCTGATTTAGAGTTCGCTGAATCCATTGTGTGGCGATCTGTGCAGAGGATTTACTTTGAATCTGATCTCGATCGTTTAGCCCGCAATGAGTTGTGCTCTAAGCCAGTACAACGGTTAAGTCCCTTCCTACACGAAGGACTTATCCACGTTGGAGGTCGCCTAGCAAACTCTGAGCTAGATTTTGACTCTCGTCATCAGATCCTCCTTCCGCGTCAAGATCACATAGTGGAACTTTTAGTTTCCCACTATCATGTGACAAATTTCCACACAGGTCCAACCTTGCTCGTATCGCTCTTACGACAAAAGTATTGGATCTTGTCCGCGCGACGTATTGCACGTCACATTACCTTTAAATGTAACATTTGCTTTCGAGCAAAGCCACGACCTACCTTTCCTATAATGGCGGATTTACCACGTTGTCGCGTTGAGTCGGCTCCTAAGGCTTTCTCTCATACAGGTTGCGACTACGCGGGACCCTTCTTGGTCACGCCGGTGCGTGCTAGAGGCCAGAGGGCCAGGAAAGCGTACATCTGCCTTTTTACATGTTTGACAACTCGCGCTCTGCATCTTGAGATTGCCTCAGATCTTAGCACTGCGAGCTTTCTGTCTGCGTTGAAACGCTTCCTGGCGCGTAGAGGTCCGGTTCAGTGTCTGTACACGGATAATGCTACCAATTTTATTGGAGCCAAATCCTATCTCCGAGATCTCTACCAATTCCTGGCTAAAGAGTATCACCCCTTGTGGGAAAGAGAACTTGCAGAGCATCGAATCACACTCAAAAACATCCCCTGTAGAGCTCCACATTTTGGTGGTTGTTGGGAAAGTGAAGTGAAGAGTGTCAAGACGCATCTCTACAAAGTCATCGGTCAGCAAATTCTTAGCTTTGACGAGTTTAACACTATGCTAACTCAAGTAGAAGCTTTACTAAACTCGAGGCCTCTGTATGCGATCAGTTCGGATCCGTCAGAGCCTACTTCATTATCACCGGCGCACTTCTTGCATACGAAACCTCTTTTATTTCTGCCCGCTCGCGAAGTCAATGAAACGCGGTTACATCTTATTTCGCGATATGAATTGACTGATCAGATGGTTCAATCTTTTTGGAAGCGGTGGCGCCAAGAGTACTTGCACACCCTACAATCCAAACAGAAATGGAACACTCCTGCCAATCCAATACGGGTCGGTATGGTTGTCATGAAATATTTCCAGATAAAAACGGAGTTTGTAGAGTCGCATTTGTCAAGACTCAAAGCGGGATCATTCAGAGTCGCCCGGTAGTAAAGTTGTGCCCTTTGCCAACGCAATAAGTTTAGTTACCTTAATATTAATTCTTACCTTGCACCAATGTGCAGTATTAGATTTAGTTACCGCGTAGAATAGTTAGTTAAGTATTCTTATTTGTTATATAGAGTCGCAACTCTAGAGTTCTTATAGCTTTTGTGGAGTTGTGATGATATGCAATTTTATTTACTTCTCCTTTGTGTTTCGAAAGCAGGAACTTTCAAGCCGGGGAAAATGGTTACGCTTCGTAACTTATAGTTTTTCTTATATTTTTCTACATCACCTAATGATGATTGAAAGGCATTGGTTTACTGTTCTAGTTTATTTAATCTGTGCCATATATCGTTGATTCGGTGATCTCCTTGTGCGATGCAGCGCGCGCCCATGCCGCGCCGCGCCGTCATGAGCAGTCTCGCTCTAACCTTGGGATAGTGTAGATGCGCATGCTATGTTTGACACTAATTAGTCCCATCGCGCCCTAAAACCCCTGAACTGAACCTATATAAACTGTTATCAGCCTACCCCAGACCTATGATAGTGTGTTGTGTATTGCTGGCCAGCATAGTGTATCCAGAAAAGATCTGTGAGCTGTTCATCCCGAAAACGAACACGTTGCCGCCGCCTGCGCGCGCTTGGGATCGCTGGTCAAGGTATGTGGTACAATTAATGAATTGAACGATCTCCTGTGCCTTTCTTCCCGATTGCGTATTTTTTTTGCCTTCAACTTCTTATGACAGAATCAGCGATTATAGCCTAGATTGCTCTAATAATCTAGGCTCAATCCGCGTGTGATTTTAGCGGAAATTTACAACTTCTGCAGGTTATACGCACCAATGAGTACAGGTTTAGTTAAAATTGTGTGACTTCTAAAGTTGTGGGATACTTTTCTTAGAAAACTTTTTTACAAAAAATAAAACCGACTTCGACAAAAATAAAACACAAAAAAGTGAAAAATAAAAAATCAGCTACAGAAGTCGGTGGCAAAAACATGAAATCAAACAAACAAAAGTCACCGACTTCAGAAGCTGATTTTTTATTTTTCACTTTTTTGTGTTTTATTTTTGTCGAAGTCGGTTTTATTTTTTGTAAAAAAGTTTTTTTTTTCACTTTTTAGTGGTTCACATGTGCTTACCCCTTCACAACGTACCGGCGTGATGTTATGTTATGAACTGTTCAATAGACAGTCATGAGATTTCAGCAATCCCAGTCCATTTGCTATCATTAATTGAGGAGTTCCGTTGCCTATCTCCGAAGTTCTTCATCACCTTTGTAGTGAGTAGGTACAGGCGTGACATTATGTTGTGTGATGGCGTAAACAATGCTTAGATATGCTATAGCAACAATCGCGGATAATCTGCTGTTATTTATTGAAGAGTTCCCCCGATTTCGACAAGATCCCATCATCAGATATTGAAATGGTGACAATGGGACCACACGGGAAGCACCAGCTTTCAAATGAAAAAAGAATCATGAAAATCAGGTCACCCAGTCGCAAGTTATGAGCTAACAAACATAAAAAAAATATACAGTCGAATTGATAACCTCCTCCTTTTTTTGAAGTCGGTTAAAAATAGATGAGGTTTGGGGAGATAGGACCCTCCTTGCAAAAAACCTAAAACCATGGAAACTGTTAACAAAATTGGAACCAAATTTTCAAATAGGGAAGCAATATTATTATACTAATTTCACGCGGACGAAGGTCGCCGGCAGTTAAAGTAGTAAATTAAAATGATTATGATTAATAATTATGTGAGGAAACGGTCACGTCCAACAACAAATTAAACCGGCAAAGTGCGTGAAGTAACACGCACCATGGAGGGTTACTTTAATTGAGAAACATAGCTACTAAAGTAGTAAAGTAGCTATGTTTTTTATAATTTATTTACTACTTTGTTGTGTCATTATAAGCAGTTTTCTGGTTAAAAGAGTTCAGACAGGGTATAGGGTTCCTTACCCGGACTACGGAACCTAAAAAACCACGAATACTAAAAAATCGTATGCACGACACCTACTCCATCAACCGAAAAAACATTGCTTGAATAAGACCGTAATTTTAACTTTTCTGCTTCCAATTCCCATTCACACATCATACATTTCCGTGTGTGTTCATGACTCAAACTCTGTAATACAATGGCTGAGATTTATTTGATCAAATAAACACGTAAGTACGGAACATTTGGCTACGTAAATAAATATTTACTCAACGGAGAAATGAGGCATCGCCAACAATATGATTTGTTCGGAAATTCATTCGGCTTCGCCCGCGTGAAAATGTCGATTTTCCATACAAACTTTCATCCCCTATTTAACTCTCTTAGGGGTTGAATTTCGAAAATACTTCCTTATTCCTTGTCTACATTATGAAGGGAACCTCTGTGCAAAATTTCAGCTTAGGCCAAGGTTTTGGGCTGGGCGTTGATGAGTCAGTCAGTCGGTCATCAGTCAGGATTTCTCTTTTTATTTATATAGATTGCGTCTTTGGGTATATAGTCCTCTTAGCCGTTTTCTGTTCTCAAAACGATGAAGGAAAACATCGTGAGGAAACCGGCATGTCTTAGAACCAAAAAAATTGAAGACATGTGACATCTATCAACCCACAATGGGCCCACGTAGTATAGCGCATCCCTCTCCTAGAGAGGAGGCCTGAGTCCCTGCAGTGGGAACATTCTAGGCTGATGATGAACCGCTTTCGGTCACGGCGGTCAATCTTAGTGGAGATTAGATGGCTAATCTCCACTAAGATTGACCGCCGTGACCGAAAGCATCATGACGCGGGAGATATTATAGTGCACAAGTGTGTGCGCAGGTATAGATGCACTCTCTGTTCTGTTTCTTTCATAGTCTGATGGGGCAGCAATCTGGCAGGATCAACGGCTTAACGTGCTTTCCGAAGCACAGAGACATCATATCGTTAGCCTCCTACCTCCTGAGAAATTGCTAATAATGTAGAAACTCAATAAGACTTAGGTGACATTTGTCCAACCCAAGAATTAAACACAAGATCCCACACTCAGCAGTCGCGTTTGCGACCACGACACCCACGGGGCAGGGTACCTCCCTTTAGGCTTCGCAGCAGTCGAGTAAAAATGTACTCTAACGAGAATGTCAATAATACTCGCTACACAAACGGAGGTACATTTTCTTCCTCATCAGTATGCGTGAGTTGAACTCGACTACAGCAGCTGTCTGTACATCTATTCCAGTTAATTGCCAGCACAACATGAAACAAATGACGGTCTTAGTAGTAGACAATACTTTGTAGACATCGTTGCTAGTGCTGTTGGCCAAGGACAAAGTCTGCGGGCACGAAACCCACGATACAGGAGAAATTCCTAGTGTGGGGCAACGTTTAAAAAAAAGAAAAAGAAAAAAAAGAAACTTGCGTTGGCTGAGTGATGGCGGCAGCGAGGCGACGCGACGCGGGGCGATCAGACAGCGATATCTCACGTGGGCACGAAACAAACCGTAAATTAATAATTCAATACAACACTGTGTACCCGCGCAAGCGACGAATCCAAACTAGTTTGTTCTCGTCGCTTCCGCGTCGCCATCGCTCTGTCGTGGTCGCTCTACCACCGCCCGTGCATCGCCCGATCGCCCCGCTCGGCCGTCGCGCGTCGCCCGTTTCGTGCGCGTCGCTATGTGGTGCAATGCTTTTGTATACATCACCGTCACGCCGCCCTCCATCGCTCGGCCGTTGCAAGTTTCGTGCCCGCTGACAGAGTAACAAAACGCAAAAATCTACGATTTTTTTAAAATACTGATGATTAAATACTTCAGTTTAAATATTTCACATTTTCCGACGTGAATAGGTTGATTTATTTATATTTGTCCCAGATTTCGTGGGAGTGGAGGGTCAAGTTTAAAGATGAAGAGAATTCAAGAGTGAGTGAAGCGAGCCGGGTTTCGTATAGGCTATGTTCTTTTCGTGCATTCAAGCAGAAACAGGGGTACAGAACCGACTTAGCCTAGCCTTAATCATCATCAGCCTATAATGTTCCCACTGCAGGGACTCAGGCCTCCTCTCTAAGAGAGGGATGGGCTTATAATCAACCACGCGGGCCCAGTGCGGATTGGTAGATGTCACATGTCTTCGAATATTTTGGTTCTAAGACATGCCGGTTTCCTCACGATGTTTTCCTTCACCGTTTTGAGAGCAGTGGTGATGATATAAATTACACAAAGTAATGCGCCTGACGGGGTTCGAACCCACAACTCACTGTTCGTAAAAGATTCTTTCACCAATAGAAAGCCACATTATTGCTGAGTGTCATAGGCTACTTTTTATCCCTGTATTCCCACGGGAACGGGATCTACGCCGTTGAAACCGCGGGACGTCCGCTAGTCTTTTATATTTATAACAGTTACATATCATTCTTATGCGTCCGCCACCACTGGGCCACCACTGCTCTCCTAGCTTTAATGCAAAGTATTTATTGAGGAAGATAGACTTTATTTACAACATTTAAAAACTACTATTTACAGAACTAAGATAATAATAAAATATATATACAAGTATCAAAAAGGGGAAGTAATTACAGGGCGTCAAAAAATTCGTCCACACCGCTGTCAACAGGAAAAGTGCCCAGAAGGCTGGCAGCATTGCCACGTTGGATGGCAATGCTGATTCTTTGCCCAAAAAATATTCCAGCCCTCCGGTCACGTGAAGAGTCGACCAAACGCTTGGAAATTTCCTGATAAATTAAGTGGGCACTCGGACCCCATGGCCCCAGTGTTTCAACCCCAAACGGCTCAAACACATAACTACCAATTAAGTTATTGTATTTGTGCCGTTTGAGGTTTTCAGCACCAGCAGCAGCCGCCCCAGCACAGCTCACCGTGCTAGGAAGATGGGATGGCGCAAGGGTGTCGACACAAGTTGCATCCCACACCAAAGGCCTACCCAACTTCCAAGGCATTATGGTCATACCATCTGGTCTCTTCCCATCGACGCGTGCCAACCCATTGGGTTCCAAAATAGCTGGCACACCGGCGGTAGCCAGAGCACGTCGGATAAGATCATTAATACTGGCGTGTCGCGCAATCCGACCTGCGCTCTTACTGCAAGAAAGGCCATGGTGTCCGAGACCGTCGACTGCTTCACCACATTGACAGCGATGTGGAGCCCCACATGGAGCACCCAATCGCAAACAAGTAGCGAGCCGGAAGGTAGTGTCACCTAACATAGTGCCTATATTAGGTGATGGTAGTGCTTGAAGCCAAAGGCCCGACTCCCACTCACCCACAGCCAGTAGGCGGGCACGCTCAGCAGTATTGGTAGACGTATTAATAAGGTTATATTTAAAATGTCACTTACGGGATATCTTCCGTGATTTTAATTTGTTTTGAGTTCCCGATATTAATAAGGTATTAATAAGGTTATTCCGTACCAACCTGCAGAGCGGCTCATCCCACTGTCTCTGGGAAAATGGGTTCTCGGGCCGATCCGTGTTCGGGCAAGCCATTCTCCAGGCGCTCTCTGCATCGGACAAGCACGGCACTTCCAAGTCAACCAGGGAGAGGGTTAAGATTTTCCTGGTTAGCTTTTCAGTGCTGTGGACAGACGACAGGAACGCCGGTAAGCTTACACTAGAAATTTTGCGGACGCCGAGGCCACCAAAACGGATTGGAAGGGTGGCTTGCTGCCACGCTCGGTCGTCCAGGGCCACATTAAGAATGGATGCAAGTGTGTCGTGGATAATTTGGTCAATTTTGTCCAAAAGTTGTGGTTTCGTCCACAGAGGTGAAGAACGAAGAAAATACATAAAATTTGGACCAAAACAACAGTATCTGATAAGGGTGAAAGCCGAATGTAGGTTAATTTTGGAGAGTCTATCTGAAATATCATGAAAATGTTTAATTTTGTCATCGATGAAAAATGAGAAACTTTCTTCTAAAATACTTACCTAGGAGGTACAAGGAACTTTTTTCTAAAATTTTGATTTGAGGGGCTATTGAGTTAAATTTTTCTATTGTCGATTGTCTGTCGGATGTCAGGGAGATAAATTTCGCATTTAGACGGGTTAAGGTCCAGGCCAATAGATTTAAATTGTTGTTTGAGGAGTTGTAAGTCATTCAAAACGGTGTCGATATCACCTCCTAGCGTTCCATCATCTAAATACCATACGTTGAATTTAGTTGTTGAATAATGGGATGAATAGCCAAACTGAAAATGACAGGCCCGAGAGGATCACCTTGTTGGCAACCAACTGCAGATTCCAAAAATTTGTCCTTATATAATAATTTTGTAGGATTCCTGTAACATTTCCACATAAAACCATAAATTTCGGGGAGTACTTTTTTAACTTCAGCCAACAAAGTGGTAACAGACTATCTTCTTAGATGTCGCCTTATGAGACGAGCTAGTTGATCCAGAAGGCTCGTTTGATTTCTCGGCCTTCTTATGTCAGTTGGTAGATTTATGCCCCACTATACCACAAAAGTGACAAGTGGTTTGGACTTCTTAGATTGTGAAGAATCTTGGTCAGAGGAAGACTGAGATTTTCTCTTGAGGTGGGACAAGACACTCAATTCTTGTTGCAGTTTATTTCTTGTATGCACTTCGGTAGTAAAGGCAAGTCGATGAGCACAAGAATCAAATTTGGAGACATGGGCCAGTACAGTGGAAACAGCAATGTGTTCGACATCCAGGCCATTCCATTTGGAGGTCAGTGAAGTGACTTGCCGACTGGCATATGCGGCTAGAGATTCTCCTTCTTTTGGCTGACTACTATGGAGATTAATGAGGGTAGCAGCCACAGTTTCCGAAATGGCAAAGCAAGAGAGGAAGAGACTCTTAAAGTCTGTCCAGGTCATCCCTGCGTATGAGACTTGGGAAAGCCATACATTGGCACTGCCCTTTAAGGCTTTAGTGAGGGCAATAATAAGAGTGCCACCCTGAAGAGGTTTTGCCGATAGGCAAATATCCACCGTTGCACTTCAAGCTTGAGCATCGGAATCGGGCAGGTCTGGGTCAAAAACGGACCAAAGAAATGACAGCAGACGAGGAAGACTGCGTCTTAATTGCTTCAATCAATTGAATCATATTTTGATTCTGAAGCTCTAACATAGCTCGCCATGGATCACCAACACCTTCCGATTCCCGGGCTAAACCTAATCCCACTTCTGATGTAGGATCAGGATTGCCGAGCGGTATGTCGTCAGGGTTTGGAGTCCCCATTTCGGGATAAACAAGTCTGTATATGAATTACAACAGAGTTTATTCACAGTGGGCACACAATACGATAAATAAAAGTCACTTAAAACACATTAATGCACTGGTACACAATACACAATGAAACACAATAGAAAATAAAGACAATAAGGCGAACAGACTTTTTAAGGACAAAGTTCGTACAGTGGTCTAGCCACCCTAATGCACATGTGCAGGTAAACCGACAGTTTTGTCGGGAGCGAGGAGCTCTTTACTGAGTCGAATCCGAAGACCGACTGACTAGCTTACCGAGCGCTCGACCTTTTATAAGACGACGCCGCTCGCTTTCTAAAAAGTTCCCGCCAACAACAACTCTGTCCATTGACGCACGGAAGTACGTCACGTGTTTACAAGACACATAAAATGTGCTAAATCTAATAAGATTTTACGTTAAACAATAATCAAATATTACAAGAATAATTATTGCAAATAAATAACTGTGAATTAACAAAGTAAATCATTTAAAATAAAAGCAAGGTCAACATTTGTTTTGAACAAAACTATTAGTCACACTTATCGAAATAAGTAGCCAAAAATCATTAGAGTGTACACTAGGTACTTAATAAATTATGTTATGATTTATCAGACACTAATTAACAGTAAAAACTCGCTTAAATTAATAATAACTAAATCAACTGGGAGCAAAATATCGAATTACCCACATTGTAATCGACAACCAACTCCGACATATATATCTGTATAAATAAAGAGAGAAGTCCTGACTGACTGACTGACTGACTGACTGACTCATCAACGCCCAGCCCAAACCCTTGGACCTAGAAAGCTGAAATTTTGCACAGAGGTTCCCTTTATAATGTAGACAATTCAACCCCTAAGGGAGTTAAATAGTCTTTTATATTTGAGGAGCAGGCGAACAAAAGCGGACTTGTCCGATTAATGTTTTTTTACAGGAGGGGCAAAGTTTTGAAACAAGCAAAAAGAAACTTGCCAGATTTTTGATTTTTAGTGCATGCGAGCGTCATTTAAACACAAACACGTATCCGTTGCATGTTTATCAAAAATCCGAATAGTTTTTTATTTTTTTTTGTTTTGGACAAGTCTGGTTTTGTTCAAAAGTTTGGACAACTCCGGTTTTGATTGATATATTTGATGGACATGTCCGTATTTGAAAATTTATAACAGTTACATAATTATCATTCTCATGCGTAAGATTGGTTATTCACAAATCTTTAGTACTACAGCTTGTATATGGGTGGCCACTGGCCATATATTTCAACAAGTTGCTTGGTTTAACTAGTAAACCTAGTTAAAACAGGAAAAAACTTTATTCCTATTTTTTTCTTAAATATTTTCCAAGTGTTTTGAAACAACACAGACTTAAAATAGTAGTCTACTGTTAGACACAAGCGTCTCCAAAGTCCATACAATACTTTGTCATATCAGTTTCAGGGAGCTAACTTAGTTTAAACTAAATATTAACACAATATTCCCAAGTTCTCCCTGAGGTCTCGTAGCACCGCTACGCCGTAGCACAGTTGCTACGACGCTACGGTGCTACGTCGTAGCATCACAATGTTACTAACTTAGTACAATTTTATTAGTGGACCATTTTTTTGCGAAAGTTTATTCTTAAATGGGTGTTAATTTGTGTGGGCGTTTAGTATGAAAGTGGGTGGGTATTATAAAAGTCAAAAAAGCACCTGGATAGAGTTTTTGAAAAATTAAATACGAAAGCTAGAATGGATCTTATGCTAGAATATAAACTTTTCTATTCCGTTATATGTAAGTATCAACAATGTAGATGGTATACTTACTATCTACATTGTTTACTATGGATGAATACTTGTGCAGGGGATCAGAAGTAATATACTTTTCTCAATTTTGTGCTGTAGAACAATAAATTATTGTATGAGAATTAATAGCTATTATTTTCTGAACTCCGATCCAATCGGTAAACGGAGCTGTATAAAAGCGATAGTCGTTCTCCGCCGATCCTAAATAAATAGGGAAAAGATCGCAATAATAATTATTACACAATTCTATCCAAAGGTCTCGTAGCACCGTAGCTGGTTGCTACGGAGACTGCTACGCCGTAGCTTGTGTTTCTAAACTTAATTTGAATAATTTCGAAGAAATTAATTTTACGTCATTAGAATATTGGTTGGTTATCATCTTACGAACTGGAACTTTCCGGAAACCGTCCAGGGGTACCAACTTATTTATATTATTATAAACGTGGAAGATTTTGGATTATATACTTTCAATTTAGCAAATATGTTCTAGACTTCCTCTTTGGGTAGTGGTTGTAAGTGCGACTGCTGTGTATGAGCTCCTGGGATTGAATCCCAGGTTGATCAAAGTGTTATTGGGTGTTTTAGTCTGCATATGTGCCCAGTTGATGGCAATAGGTTCGCCCCCTATTACATGGAACTTACTCGTGAAGATTACTGGCAAAATGTAGGTGCACTAATGAGTACACTTCTGCTTAACCCTTCGCTTCCTAACTCTTTATAGAGTGACGATTTGGTATGTACCATTAAAAAAGTTCGGACGCCAGCTTTTTAGCCGAAATAACGTAGAAAATTACCAATTCCAAAGTATAGTAAGGCTAGGGGCGTAGGAAAATCTGAAGTTTGCACAAGAATCGGGTACATAGTGTAAGAAAAAGTGAGTTTATGAGTATGCAAGTCTCAAGGTAGTATACAGACAGCTCGGTTGGCGCAGTGGTTGCGCGATTGACTGCGTCGCGTGTCATGGATTCGATCCTCGCACGGAAAATATATTTGTAAAGATGTTTCGTGTCTATCTGTTTGTGCGTGGGAGTTTAAATGTTTGTAAACGCACCCATGATATAGTAAAAATTTCTAACGAGAGAGAAAGTGTAAAAGAATTGTATTACCTGTACATATAAAAAATATTCCGATGAATTGATAACCTTCTCCTTTTTAAAGTCGGTTAAAAAGCCCGAGCTACAGCTGGTTTAATATCAAGCTTCACAAAGGTATTGTAGGTTTTTGTAAGAAGGGGAATCGTACCAATTTCGAGCAGCTGCCTCCAATATCGCGTTATAAGGGAAACGCACATGTCGGGGCCGCGGTATTTGTACTAGATTACGTGGCCTCGGCGCAAGGGCAAAGAAGGAACATGGGTTCGGTTTTTAGTCAGTAGAAGTCTGACACTCCCCTTCGCTCTGCCCAAGAGCGGGGGGGGGTCATTCGATGATTTTCCACCCACCAAAAAAAAAAAAAAAAAAAGGGAAACGCACATATTACATAACTAGCTTTTGCCAGCGGCTTCGCCCGCGTGAAAATGACGATTTTCCGTACAAACTTTCATCCCCTATTTAAATCCCTTAGGGGTTGAATTTCGAAAAATCCTTCCTTATTCCTTGTCTATATTATAAAGGAAACCTTTGTGCAAAATTTCAGCTTTCTAGGTCCAAGGGTTTGGGCTGGGCGTTGATGAGTCAATCAGTCAATCAGTCAGTCAGTCAGTCAGGACTTCTCTTTTTATTTATTAGATTAGAAGAAGATTTTTTAGCGAGGAAATCAGAAAATGCAGTAGAAGTATTCCACTTTAAGACTTGCTGGTATACTAAAACCGGATTATTATTTCGACGTCTACTATTTTGACAGCCTTATGTCTAATGGTCGCAAGCACGACTGCTGAACACGAGATATGGGAATCCAACCCCTGGTTAGGAAGAGTATTATTTATTGGGTTTTTCTTTCAGAAATTAGCAGCAATTTGTGCCATGGCAATATTATAAGTGTTGAAATATATAGATAATTATACTATTAGGTACACTTCTGCATGGTCCTATGGGGATTATAGGCGTGAGGTTAAGTTACGTGGTTTGTAAATAATTAGTAATCGAAAGTATGCGGTTATCAACATAAATAAGTTAAATTATCTTAAACTTTTTTGTTCTAATAAACCTTTCCTTTTACGTGACTTTTAAAAACGACAAGGGTAAAATTCCAAGCACAATATTCATTTCATTTCATTCAAACAACTCAACATAAAGTATGTAAAGAATAAGTAGATAAATTCTACAAACACTAAAAGAAGCGAAATGACATCAAACGTCTTACGGACCTTGAAGCCCTACTGAGCTTCCTGATTGGCCTACTGACCTCCCCCGTGAGCCCTGATCAAATATATATCTCCTTTACAATAACTAGCATTTGTACTTTTTAAGGAACAGAGAGAAAATAGCAACATATATAATTGTGAGCTAGATATATGAACATATATAAGTCTCATTACATAATCAAAATGTTATACAATTATAAATTAGAATAACAAAAAAAAGACACGAGTGCAAGTGCGTTGCCATTTCAAAAATAATTCATCGCGTCTCTGAAACCAGGTCAGGTTATTGCCACGAAGTTGTCCGCCCGCCCTGCGCGGCGCATCCTCCCGAAGTGAGGCGCAGTGCGCGCGCCGCCCATCGTCACAACCGCCCAAGTCTTCACCTGCCATCAAAACCTTTGCTTATTAAAAAAATAATAATTAAATAATAACGTACGAGGCGTGTATTGGATTGGGAAATTAAAATTCGGGTTTGTAAATCAAAGATGGTGGTCATTCGGTGTGTGTCGAGAAGTTGTGCGGACGTGTGATAGTACAATATGTTACGCTCGGTGGACGGGACCTAGGTAGTACAACTGTGGTGTGTGTAGTATAGTGTTGTGTGTGGCTAACGTTGCTTTCTCAGCAGCTGTCGACCCCTGTGAGTATACCACCCTTGTTACTATCGAGGGGTGTACCTCAATTCATCCAACAACCTCCGGGATAACCCTTCCATTACAGATCCACAATACATCTCAAATGACTGCGTCGAAGCCAATTTAACAAAGTAATTTTTTGTCTCCAATTAGACGAGGAATTCTACCTTTTAATTATCTTTATGTTAATGCAAGTTTATTATTAAAAACGGTGCCCTTTTAATTCCCTTTTCAATCAAGTATAAAGCGACCATTTTATTAATTAATTTAATTGATGATTGGTACGACGTTACTGTAACCTTTTGGTGTTACTTTTCATAATTAAAAGCTGAGTACTTGACATACAAACTCATGATAACAATGACATCATTCGTGGTATTAGTAGTTGCTTATATATCTGTATTAAAATTATTGAATGAGCGCAGAAATTATTTGTGATGATTGTCTATAATATGACTATATTAAGCAATAAAAGTATTGGGCTTGAAAATCGCTTACCAATTGTCACCTCAGAGTGAAAACCTCTAGAACGCATTTTTACAAAATTTATTTTATTGCGTTTCACCATTCCAAAATTTTCAGCACGCAGTGTTTTCTTCCTGCTGAAAAGTTACTTCATTTACTCTTACGAGGTTTTCACTCTAAAGGCGTCGAAATGGTTATTTAACAATTTTATTTCGCGAAAATTAAGATTAAAACTACACATCACACAAATGACCAAACTGGACCTTAAATCACCATCCAATTATCACCAGTATACCTGGTGATAAGTCCATGTGATCATGTTAAAGTCTATTTACCATTCTGGAAAATCTATCCTTTAAATCACCAATCTATGAAACAATGCCCTCTTTGCTATCATTAAATCCCGCGCAAGTCGGAAAAGCTAAGATAAATAAACGTTCTACTAATGATGATATCATACTGTCTCGTTGGTGTAGTGGACGCAAACGCGCCTGCTGAGCATGATGTGCTGGGTACGGTTCCCCGGTCAGGAATTGTGCCCGGTTGATGGCATAGATAGGTTCGCCCCTACATGGGACTTAAAAAAAAAAAAAAAAAAACTCCAAAAAAAAAAAACTTCTCTAAATGTATAACTAGCAAAATATATGTGTACTATAAGGTATACATACTTCTGCATACCCCTTTGGGGATTATAGGCGTGATGATATCATGATGCAGCCTAAATATTATTACACTGTAAGATTTTTAACACTGAACTCAGTGTCTTTAGTGACGTTTCGGTTTGTGCAAAGGGGCATGGGGCTTTAGACCTCTATAAATTCCTGTATTCCTAATTAATTCTTATAAATTCTTAATTCACAACTAACCATTATCGCAGTACTTTTAATCATAATATAAACAATTATTAGAGGCGTTGCTGATATCTTGTCACCTGGTTAAGCGAAGGTATGTCACAATATATACAAAAATATTTATTTATTTATTTATAATATATACTTTATTGTACACCACAAAAATACATAACAAAAGAAAACATAATATACACACAAAACATACAATGGGCGGCCTTATCGCTTTCCGCGATCAAAAAGAAACACAAAAAAAAATACTAAAAACAAATATTACTGGAAAAAATATTACTGGTTTTAATTTTCTGAGGATTTTTTACAGATTAATATTACTTACTTATGTAACATTAATCTGGAAGTGTTCCTCAGAAAATTAAAAGCAGTAATATTTTTTCAGTTCAATAAACGATACTTAATCAGATAACAACTCACGTCTCTTCTCGCCTCCACTGGCCTAAATAATTCCGAGACATCTCCTCTCCGTCCCTGCTCAACCGTTTCCACAAGAGCTAAGCGGAGCCGGGAAGTGTAATGAACGAAGTTGTTTTTTAGGTTAACAACACAATATCTCTTCTCGTCTGGTCTCAGCTTCGGTGGAGTCCAGACCTTACTGCTACTCGAAAACATATCAAAATCGGGATCTTGAACAATCACCGCGTTAAGCTAATCCCACTAAAAACAAAACTTGTAAAAAAAGCCCAGCCGCGCAACTCAGTTCTTCTACCGTAAAAAGTAGTGAGATCCATGTAATACCAAGTCAGTTAATTTATTCAGTCCCTACTTACAAATATGTGATATTTTAAATAAATAGATTGACTTGGCCATCGCATCGCATTTGCCAATGTTAAACAGGCCATTGTAATGGTTAATCGCCATCGCATTGGCCAATGTGATGCAGTGGCCAAGTCAATTTGAAATCAGGCTTCTAGTTTTATCCAGAACGAATCCATTGCCTGCTTTGTCAGAAGGATGTTTAGCCATGCTTCTGCTTTGCATCTGCTTGCCTTTTTCCAACTAAGTTGGGGTCGGCTTCCAGTCTAACCGGATGCAGCTGAATACCAGTATTTTACATGGAGCGACTGCCTATCTGACCTCCACAACCCAGTTATTATTGGATAATACTCGTAACTACTTCGTCGATACCCTTTGATAAGATGACTGTCTCTTACGACTGACAAAGATCTACAAATGATCGCCGGGACCAACAGTTTATCGTGGTTTTGGAGGCACGGAGGAATCAAATCAAATCCACTCGTGGCTATTATTATTATTTATTTATTAAAAACTTTCAAAGTCAAAGTCAAAGTCAAAATTATTTATTTGCAACAAATGTGGTACAAAAGATGTTAAAATAATAATTATGTAGAGCAAAGACACATTTCGCCATAAAGTTGGCATGCAAACATTAACTATGATGCTTAGTTCAACACACAGTAACTGTGAAATAAGCATTAAATTAGATAAATAATTATGTGCGTTTCGATGTTTAACATAGGTACTCAGCACAAAGCAAATTTTGCTGTTAACATTACAAAATAAACAAACAAAGAAATTTGTAACACAAATTTATGCACAAGAGTAATAATACCGTACAAAGGCGGACTTAATGCCTTGGGCATTTTCTACCAGTCTACCTTAGGCTGATGCAGAGACATTAAACAGTAGGTGCAAAACAGAAACAAAAATTTAGATCTGAGACGAAGCTGCCGACTTCTTGCGAATGTGCTCGCGAAGCTTTCATTTTGAAAGTGAACTGACTGTTTACCCATGAACTTCTTACTCACTAGATAGGTGACCACTAAAAAACCCTAATAACGGCCATAAAATAACCCTGCATCATTCCTCCAAGTCATACAGGCACAAACTAAGAGCCTATGTTTCCCATAAATTCGTGCGTGGGATTATCCATAACACGAGTATTAGCATCGTGTTTACATTCCTGAACAAATGAAGATGAAAACAAAAGATTTTAGAATGTATACTTCTTGGACGTTCATAGGAAATTATGTCTTAACTGTAGCTGAAGTTGTAGGAGAGATTTTGCTTTAGGTATTAGTACGGTATAATTTTGATTATCTGGATCAATAAAAGTTAGGGGCATTCCGGACAATCGAAAAGCCGTATAATCGATTACAACGTAAAATCAAACAATAATAATAACTGTTTATTATAGATAGTGTTTCACATACGTCATTTAGACAATAGGATATGAAAAGCCGTGAACAATGAGTTCGGATAATCGGATATCCGGATAATCGAGGTTCGGATAATCGGATTTCTACTGTAGTTTATTTTTTAATATTTCATCATTAGCCTAGACTTTACTAGACTACGTCAAGGTCAGCTTGATCCAGCCATCAACATTAATATCAATGGCTAAAAAAGTGATGGATATTAACCTTGATGGATGGCAAGGGAGAGGAAAGTCAAAGAAAAGATGGATGGATGGATTGTGAGCGAAAGAGAAAGAGTAAATGATACTGTGACGTCTAACAGGGGAGGATGGGACATGGGCAGGAAGGTGATGACGTCAGGATCCACTTCTCGTGAACCCAAATTAATGTAGTTGATCATTATAGTCCAGTGAAATTAGAGTTTCACCTCGGAATTTGAGATACCCAGCTACAAACTTGTATAAAGTTGTATTTTGACATCCTAAATGTTGCCTCAAAATTTACATATTATAAGTATTGATAAGTAATTTTGATAAGTAAGCTAGAGCATTTGGGTGTTAGAGGTGGAACACTAGATTTATTTGTGAGTTATCTAGAGGGCAGAACGCAGGTAGTCAAAGTGAATGATTGGGTAAGTGATGAGCTTCCCATTGAATATGGTGTCCCACAAGGCAGTATCCTTGGTCCGACCTTGTTCTTAGTGTATATAAATAGCCTATGTAACTTAGAACTGACCAATGGAAAAGTAATTACGTTTGCCGATGATACTGCGTTGCTATTCCATGGTGACACTTGGGATGAAGTTTACACGCACGCCCAAAATGGTTTTAATAAAGTATCTAGATGGCTAAATGAAAACATCCTCACAATAAATGTGGACAAAACTAAGTTCATGACCTACACAATCAGGAAACAAGACGAACCAAATCATACAATTATCTCACATCAGTGTGAACATCCATTCGACAGCTCTTGTAAGTGTCCACGTTTGTCAAAAACTAACACCATTAAATATCTGGGTGTTGTAATTGACAACCGTCTGAACTTCCAACATCACATTGAGGCCTTGGTTCCCAGGATTCGTAAGCTTATTTATATATTCAAATCTCTTCGACACATTGCTGACACCTCTATAATCAAATCAGTTTATCTCGCATTGTGTCAATCTTTGCTGTCCTATTGTATTACGTCCTGGGGGGGAAGCGCTAAAACCCACCTTTTAATGTTGGAGAGAGCCCAGAGAGCCATATTAAAAGTCAGTTCTTTTTTTCCCATGAGATATCCTACAGTGGATTTGTATCAACACTGTAAGGTACTTACAGTTCGACAAATTTTTATTTTAGCCACTGTTATTAAGAAACATGCTGAACTGCCTTACGACCGTAAAAAATTCGCAGGGAAAAGGAGAAATACTACTGTCTGCGAAACAACCAGATATCAGACCAGTCTGGCCCACAATTTTTATGGTTTTTTGGGTTCGTATTTGTATAACAATATGAATAAAACTTTGTCCTTCTATCCCCTTTCCAGGGTAGAGTGCAAAAAAAAAGTGCTCTCGTGGCTTCAAGGACTTGATTACTATGCAACGGAACGTTTACTGAAACCCTTGAACTAAGTTATGGAACGTTATAGGTATACTTTCACACACACACACTCACACACAAACTATTCCTCACACTATTTGGTTATGGTGTGAAGAAGGAATTCACTCACACTCCCACACACACACGCTCTACCAAGCCTAAAACAACCCACTCTAGTGATCTGAAAGTTTTCTCTAAAAAAATTTATATACATTTTATTTTATCGTTTTCATAATGTTTTATGTGATTTGTAAAATATTGTTGTTCTATCTCTAATTTAAAATGTAATTGATTTAATTTATTTTGCAATTTAATTTATTCGTATTTTGATCTATTTTTAATTTAATTTATTCGCAATTTAATTTATTTGCAGTTTGACATTTTGTAATTTGATTTATTTGTAATTCAATTTATCTTTAATTTAATTCATTTGTATTTACCTACTTATTTGAATTGCATAAACTCATTTAATTTTGTTCTGATTATAATTATTATGTCATAAGAGAAATGTCCGACGGAGGGTTAGCCTGGTGATCTGTAATACAGGTTCTACCTAAAACAGACACCAGTCTCTATGTAGATATTTGACATTTTATGTGTATAAAAAATGTGTATAATGAGAAAATAAATTTATTATTATTATATGGTAGGATGTCCGCATCTATTAAAATCTAAGGTCAAAGGTCACAAAAATCGTTTTTTTGCAAATATCTCGTTTCCTATGGGTTTTTCGATATTTGTGTTTATGATCAATATTGTAGAGAATTAAATTCCCTAATTTGGCTAATTTGACTGGACTATTACCGCCTTATTACAAAAGGTAGATAAACCTGGTTTTACTTAGACTTGGTTTATCTCGCATGCTGTCACTTTCTTTTGAATACTATTGAAGTGAGACGTCATGCGAGATAAACCAAGTCTAAGTTAAACCAGGTTTATCTACCTTTTGTAATAAGGCGGTTTGTGTTTTACACGAAGCGACAGCCTAAGATCGTCACCAAGGGCACCAAACCCTTTTTTTGGGATAGGAAATCATCAAATGTCTCCTCTCGCTCCGTGCAGAGCGGTAGGGAGTGTCCGACTTCTACTGACTAAAAACCACCCATGTTCCTTCTTAACCCTTGTGCCAAGGCTACGGTATCTCTTTCGAACAACCCGCAGTCCCGACGGGCAAGGGCACCATACCCTAGTTGCATGAATTCTGTACCCGAAGGGTAACCAACAGGATCCCAATACTTAGCCTCCGCTTTCCGTCCATCTATTTGTCAGCGGGCTGTATCTTATGATCCGTCAGATGTCGACCCAAGCGGCTGTTATTTTATTTATCAACGAGCACGTCTCAATAGGGTTAGAAAAAAAAACTTCCGCCCTTTGTCCTCTGCCAGCCCCATCAAGCGTAGCGATACAATCCCTCTGTATTAAGCGATAAAAGTGTTCTATTGTTGTACGACGAATCAATCAGAGTGGGTCCACGCGACAACGGAGCTAGAGTTATAGTTCGAGATTCCTATACTGTGTTTGCAAAGATAGCTTAGCTTGGAGTTTTTAGCCTTGGGTAGCTAACTGGACCAGGGCTTTATTGTAGACTCGTAAATCAAATGATCAGTATGATGGTCAGATAAACTCTCCAAAAATGGTTGACTTTTTTTACATTTACAAGTTACCTAGCAAACGTGACAGGTACTGTTTCACTACATCACTTCCCCCTAAGCGAAGAGTACGTTGTGTTTTGTTTATTTTATTTAAACTGTTTTTATTTGGTGTCGTTGGACTATTGACTGCCTCGTTGATGTAGTGGTCTAACTTGCTAGGTCCATCCGCACCTGAGAAAATCGATGGTGACACATGGATAGATGGACGGACGGACGGACGACAGACAGACTAGAAAGTGATCTTATAAGGGGGTTCCTTTTTTAACCTGGCCAAGTGCAAGCCGGACTTTCACATGAAGGGCTCCGTACCATTGTAGTAGATATTGAGAGTTTTTCTATGTTATTTTAGCACCATAGACTTCTTATAGGTTTTCCTGTAATCTGTAAGTGTTGAACTAATTTCTGTATTATTTTTTTAATTTTAGGCTCAGTAGTTTCGGAGAAAACGGGGGGAATGTCGGACAGACAGACAGACACACGAGTGATCCTATAAGGGTTCCGTTTTTTCCTTTAGGCACGGACCCTAAATGTAGCCGTGGTGACTCTTAGCCCAAAAACATGAACCGGTAGCGAAGTTTTGAACTAACAAGATTTAAAAAAAAATCGCCCCAGTAGTGACACGAAAAAGAAGACCCAATAAATGTTGAATGTTTATTTATTTAAAGGGCACATGTATTAGCAAAATAATCTCCTGAAAACGTTAATCCTCACTCAATACATCAATCCAACATCCATATTCCCCGATACCAGCTGAGATACGTTCTCAAACTTTGAGCAAACTTACGTAAATGTTCGTCGTAGTTCCATTCATATTAGATCAATGTTTGTAGGACGCGCAGAGAGAAGTTGCCCTATTTTATGTACAAGGGACTCTCTAGTATATTGTATTGCTCCTATTTCGTAGTGTGCATTATTTTGTTGTTGTTTCGTTACCTTCTTTTGAAAGCTTGTGTAGTTTTATTAGGCTTTTTTTCTGTGGCCGCGGATTTTTGTACTAGATGACGTGGCCTCGGCGCAAGGGCAAAGAAGGAACATGGGTTCGGATTTTAGTCAGTAGAAGTCTGACACTCCCCTTCGCTCTGCCCAAGAGCGGGGGGGGGGGGTCATTCGATGATTTTCCACCCACCAAAAAAAAAAAAAAAAATGGCTTTTTTCTGTGTGAAACTTTTTAGTGGCAGTGATAGTCTTGTGACTAAAAAGGTGATGGGAATAAATGTTGATGGATGGAGAGGGAGAGGAAGGCCAAAGAAAAGATGGATGGATTATGTGAGGAATGATATGAATGAGAAAGGAGTAAATGCCACCGTGACGTCTGACAGGGAAGAATGGAAAAATAATGGTTGGTCTCCAGTTCGAACCTAAGATCTGATTGTTAACCGACTTTTAAAAAAAGAAGGAGGTTCTCAATTCGGATGTTTATATATATTTTATTTTATGTTTGTTCGGGCATAAATCCGTCACTTGCAAACCGATTTGAAAAATTCTGTTTTTGTTGGAAAGGGTAAAATAAATGGTCCCATATTTTTTTATCGAAATCGGACAAGCGGTTTTTGAAAAATCAACAAAACTCATAAAAAAACTACATTGTCCACATTATGACCCATGAACATGTGAACTTACATGTGAACCACTAAAAAGTGAAAAATAAAAACTTTTAAACAATAATAAAACCGACTTCAAAAAAAAAAAAAAACCGGCCAAGTGCGAGTCGGACTCGCGCACCGAGGGTTCCGTAAAAAAAATATATTATGTGATGTAACTAAAAATTTATGGTTTTCGTAATTATTCCTTTATCTATGCTATAAGACGTTGCTTCGTACCAAATTTCAAGATTCTGAGTTCACGGGAAGTACCCTGTAGGTTTTGATTCCCTTGCGAGTGTCGAAAATTTGCGGCATAAACGGGAGTATCTTGATGTAACTAAAAATTTATGGTTTTCGTAATTATTCCTTTATCTATGCTATAAGACGTTGCTTCGTACCAAATTTCAAGATTCTGAGTTCACGGGAAGTACCCTGTAGGTTTTGATTCCCTTGCGAGTGTCGAAAATTTGCGGCATAAACGGGAGTATCTTTTGATCGCGTTGACTTAGAAGTTTGATTTTTTCACAGCTCCAAGAGACCATAGACTTGAGTATTTGATATGAATTTCAGCTTGATACCTCCACGCGTTCCTGAGAAAAAAGGTCTTGACAGACAGACAGACGGACAACAAAGTGATCCTATAAGGGTTCCGTTTTTTCCTTTTGAGGTACGGAACCCTAAAAACACAAAAATGTGAAGCGTTTTTTTTTTGAAGTTGGTTTTATTTTTTGTTAAAAAGTTTTTTTTGGATTCGTGTGCGTATTGTATAATTATTTCTTGCTTCCGTGAAGGAAAACATCGTAGAACCAGCATGTCTCAGATATTTCACGACGGCATGTAAAGCCAAGTCAGAGGCCCAGGGCCGACATAAAACTCTGAAAACTGATTAGGCGATTAGCGCTTAATCAGTTTTCAGAGTACACGATAAAAAAACCGGCCAAGTGCGAGTCGGACTCGCGCACCGAGGGTTCCGTAAAAAAAATATATTATGTGATGTAACTAAAAATTTATGGTTTTCGTAATTATTCCTTTATCTATGCTATAAGACGTTGCTTCGTACCAAATTTCAAGATTCTGAGTTCACGGGAAGTACCCTGTAGGTTTTGATTCCCTTGCGAGTGTCGAAAATTTGCGGCATAAACGGGAGTATCTTGATGTAACTAAAAATTTATGGTTTTCGTAATTAATCCTTTATCTATGCTATAAGACGTTGCTTCGTACCAAATTTCAAGATTCTGAGTTCACGGGAAGTACCCTGTAGGTTTTGATTCCCTTGCGAGTGTCGAAAATTTGCGGCATAAACGGGAGTATCTTTTGATCGCGTTGACTTAGAAGTTTGATTTTTTCACAGCTCCAAGAGACCATAGACTTGAGTATTTGATATGAATTTCAGCTTGATACCTCCACGCGTTCCTGAGAAAAAAGGTCTTGACAGACAGACAGACAGACGGACAACAAAGTGATCCTATAAGGGTTCCGTTTTTTCCTTTTGAGGTACGGAACCCTAAAAAAGTACCAGTTTTAAGACTTAAGAATAATAAGCTCACTGTCGGCTTCTCTGTTCCTTGATCATTATAATCGGGAGGGGATCATTATCATCGAAGCAAGCATGCTCCGCCCTAGGCTACATCATCGGGTAAGATGCAGTCTAATCTTCAGGACCTTACAGGCATATTATGTTGTATGCTGTTGTGGCTGATCTCCCTTAAGATATTATCCTAAATAACCATCAGTTGTATTGGTCCCGAAAGGCAGACAAGCAGTCTTACCAAATTATATTGTGTCATGGCGTTCACATATAGTCGAGATTTCTCCACATGCAACTAGAATTCATCAAAATCCAACATCATCTAACTTAAACTTTATCTCACGTGGCAATCGAACCTGCTACTTCTCTTCAAATGACCTCTAGACGAAGGAGACAGTCACTAAGAATTATAAAAGAAACAGTACACTTTGAACTCGGGGTGAGATTGCAACATTGCATTGCCCAGATATTGCAATGGGCGGAGGTTTTCAATACGCTTGCAGCGAAGGCTAAATAAATAAAACATAAACTTGTTATATTTTATTAGCAATCCCCCGTGGCTATGCACGTATAAAATTTAATAACAGGACTTATCGAGACCAAATGAAACCAACCATTTACAAAAAAAATTGGAATCGGTTAAATGGTTTTGGAGACAAGCCTTTAACATATCATTATCAAGATTTAACGTTGTCATTGTGTTGTTTAAAAGTTTTCGTGGAATGGGTAGGTATGTGATGCGAAGGAATGGGAAAAATGTCATGGAAGACCAAAGAAACGATGGATGGACTGTGTTAAAAATGATATGGTAAGAAGGGAGGTGTCTCATGAGATGACGAGAAATAGAGAGGTATGAAAGAGGAAGACATGTTGCGCCGA
The DNA here is from genome assembly GCA_949316265.1 of Diarsia mendica. NCBI lineage: Eukaryota > Metazoa > Arthropoda > Insecta > Lepidoptera > Noctuidae > Diarsia > Diarsia mendica. Next base: position 14,539,685 of record OX438912.1, on the reverse strand, counting down.
CCCCAAATGTATTGGGATAAGGGCAGAAGACTGATGATGATATCAAGATTTAGCCATTAGGGGATCGGACAAAAAAAAACTAATTAGTCCGTCAGATAGATTTCCAAAAAATATTGACCTCATATTTTTTCTTTTTTCACCTAAACAAAAAATGAAGACGATACAGTGCTTCGAAAACTCGTGTGACGTCATATGATAGTACATTTTGTACCTTCAAGTGACGTTTCAAGCCCCACTCCATGATCTTTGACGCGCTTTATCTTCGTCAATTTTTATTGTTTTGATAAAACAAAAAACACGTATCCAATATTTTTCTATAATCTAACTGACGGACTAAACAGAATCATATTTTTTTGAGTCAGTCCGATCCCCTATTATGCATTCTCACCTGGCACTGGCATGCACTCAACTTTAAATTACTACACACTAATGTGAAAGCATCAAAGTCATGGAGCTACTAAAGGAATATATCTCTGCTATTCCACAACCGTGTTTCAGATCAATGTTTTTGATCGATGTACCTAGTAAAGGTATCCTCCGTTCCCTACATTCCTGTTCCTTATATACAGCGTAGTGTACACACGCGGTATATTGGCTCCACTCTGTTTCATGTATGCGCACAAAATCCAGTGTTTGTGGCCGGATGGCCTCGGCCACGATTGATTGGGCTCTATATCAAAGCGTCGTGTTGTATTGTTGGTGATAGTAAAACTATGTTTTTATCACATAAAGGATAGGTTTATTTTTTTGTAGGTTCGAAAATCGAACAAATCTACAGTAATGAAGAGGAAACATTTGTATGTTTATAGCGAATACACTCAAAAACTACAAAAAAAAAAAACATTAATCGAAGCCTATGTACCTAATCAACCAGGCACAACTCAAAACTAAAAAAAAAAAAACCGCCAGTTTTGTATAAATAAGTCACATGTAATAAGGAGCGAGCCTTTGTCAGTCATCATCATAATCAGCCTATCTATAATGTTCCCACTGTAGGGTCTCAGGCCTCCTCTCTAGGAGAGGGATGGGCTATAATCTACCACGCGGGCCCAGTGCGGGTTGGTAGATGTCACATATCTTCGAATTTTTGGTTCTAAGACATGTCAGTTTCCTCACGATGTTTTTCTTTCACCGTTTTGAGAGCAGCGGTGATGAAATAAATTACACAAAGTAGTCCTGCCAGGGTTTGAATTCACGACTTACTGTTCTTAATTCGGGGCCACCGCTGCTGTCAGTAGTTATTATATCTATATAAATGAAAAGAGAAGTCCTGACTGACTGACTCATCAACGCCCAGCCCAAACCATTGGACCTAGAAAGCTGAAATTTTGTACAGAGGTTCCCTTTATAATGTAGACAAGGAATAAGGAAGGGTTTTTCGAAGTTCAACCCCTAAGGGAGTTAAATAGGGGATGAAAGTTTGTATGGAAAATCATCATTTTCACGCGGGCGAAGCCGCTGGCAAAAGCTAGTCATTAAATAAAATAAATACTTACCCAATATCAGACAGTAGATGTCCTACGTGCTACCAGACAATTCGCCCACGACTTTAATAGCTTGTCCGAAGTTAATTAAGAAAAAGTAGGCGATTCATAACTCACTAGTAATTTATGAAATTCCCACAACACTGGGGGCAATGAACTTTGGCTTCCAGTTCACGAGTTTTAACTTGAATTTCCGTTTTTTTCCCGACTCGCTGTAAAGGGAAATGAGTCCGCGGAAAAAGGAACAAAAAGGAAATCTGTTTAATTTTGAAGTAGGTATATTCAGCCCTTTTTTAATAGTGTTCTGATCTACTTGTTTAATAGGCTTAAATTTCGTTTTGTTGGCGGAGGTCTGCAATAGGCAAACTGTTTGTTCAAAATGATGTTGGTCTCTTAAAACACAACTTTTTTTTTATTTGGTGGATTTATGAGAGTGTCACGCCCGAATACTCGAACGTCACTCAATTATAAGTAGCCCTCAAAACTCGTGCTATCTCTGTCACTCTGCAAAAGTAACAAAGACAGCACGAGATTTAAGTGCAACTTAAAATTGAGTGACGTTCGAGTATTCGGGCGTCAGACTTCTACTGACTAAAAACCACCCATGTTCCTTCTTAGCCTTTCGTGTCCGGGGCTGCGGTACCTCTTCTCTCTTATCCGCAGCCCCGGCCGACGTCGGCTCTTGCGGGCTCCTGCAATTTTGTTGACATCACTTAGAGGCGCGCGTGGAATACGAACACGCCTTCGATACGCCTGTCGTCGTCATAAGACAGATGGACGGTGAGCTAGAAATGAGAGAATGCAGATATTTGTAACGTAACAAAATCGTGAATTGTTACTGTGTACATTGGAGTACCTCATCACCTTACCAAATAGCCTCTCTTTGCAGTATCATATAATATAACTAGCTTTTGCCAGCGGCTTCACCCGCGTGAAAATGACAATTTTCCATACAAACTTTCATCCCCTATTTAACTCCATTAGGGGTTGAATTTCGAAAAATACTTTCTTACTCCTTGTCTACATTATAAAGGGAACCTCTGTGCAAAATTTCAGCTTTCTAGGCCCAAGGGTTTGGACTGGGCGTTGATGAGTCAGTCAGTCAGTCAGTCAGGACTTCTCTTTTTATTTATAAAGATAGATAGATATATATAATATCATAATCATCATCTGCCTTTTCCCAACTATGTTGTGGTTGCCTTCTAGTATAACCAGATGCAGCTGAATACCAGTATTTTACATGGAGCGACTGCATATCTGACCTCCACAACCCAGTTAAAACTGGGTAATACGATACCCTTTGGTAAGACTGGCTGTCAGACTGTCAGGTCACTGACTACCTGTAACGACTGCCAAAGATATGGCAGCCGAAACCGACAGCTTAACGTGCTTTCCGAGGCACGGAGGAAAGTCGGTATATAATGGGTGGTCACCCATCCACAGAGCAACCTAGGCAAGCACCGCTTAACCTAAAGATTGACCCGAGTGGCAGTTATTATTAAGCCACGAGCTCCTCCGAGTACATAATATAAACAGAAAATAGCAAAACTTTCTTAACTACATCTGAACATAGCTACTCCGTCATTAGGAGCTACTTGTGTAAATGCAAGCAATGATGACGTCACTAGACCCCCTCGCGCCCGACCCGGGTATGTTTGCATAAAAAGTGCAATAAAGCGGCCCATTCACTACGTCGCCGCGTCGCTGTAACCGGGTCATGGGGAACATACGGGGGAGGAAAGTGTACGTGGACGATTCTGTGGTTATATTAGAGTAAATGTAAATACGAGTACTGGTAATTAGTACTTTGATTTGCAGTAATTTTCCTGTCCGTGGGCCTCTATGTCTTTTTCTTCCATAGGACCTCGGGTTATTAAGCATGGGTTACAAGCATTAATTTAAATTAAAAATGTTTTGTAACACTCGACACAACGATTTCCTGGAAACGCCATAACAGATTTTCAGAAATTGTAGATAACAACCATCTAGATCACGTCAACTTTCAATAAAAAAAAACCAAATCTTAATCAGTACATTTGCTTAAAAGCTACGATGCTACAGACAGACACAGAGACACGTCAAACTTCTAACACCCCTCTTTTTTGGTCAGGGGTTAAAATTGGTTGACAGCTTTACCATTATTTTGACCCGTGGAAATATTTTACACTCTGGTTAAATGAAAAGTTACTAATTGTTTGGCAATTTGGAAAGGGGAATCCTATGACCCCTTTGTTTTGAGGTCAACTGCTGAGCTACTTTGATTTTTTTACTTTAATTACTTTTTGGAATATTATTATTATTATTTGTTTTTATACTTTTACGTATCTCGGCTTTATTACCGGAATTATGGAATAGTTCGGGCCGAAGCCAAGTACTACCCCTGGAGAGTGGTGATGGGATGAGATGATGACATAGTCGGGTTGTGTGATGATGAGTGAGCATTAAACTGTGTATGTGCGGTGATTGAGGGTTGAGTATGTGAGGTGGAGATTACTGTCTCATTCTCATTATGTAAAATTTTTCTCACAATCCTGCAGGTATTAAGGATTGCGGCCTTCTGAAGGCTTTGATACGTGTATGGTGGTAAATCAAGTGTTTTTAAAGACTGGTGGAGCTGTTTAGGTATAACCCCTGTTGTTGATAACACAATAGGGACTATAGCGACATCCTTAAGATGCCACATTCGGCTTATTTCAATTTTAAGGTCGGTATATTTTGCGAGTTTATTATTATTATTATTAATTAAATCTTAATACTATTAATAAAAAATCTTAATACACTTGCTCTCAAAACGGTGAAGGAAAATATCGTGAGGAAACCAGCATGTCTTAGAACCAAACAATTCGAAGACATGTTACATCTACCAACCCGCACTGGCCCGCGTGGTGGAGCCCATCCCTGTCCCAGAGAAGAGGCCTGAGTCCCTGCAGTGGGAACATTATAGGCTGATGATGATGACTATTATTATATGCAGGCGAAGCTGCAAGCAGGAGCTATTAAAAAATAATTGTTATTAAGGTTGACGAAGTGGACGTAAGAATGATTGACATAGCAACCAAAATAATGGTGTCAGTAAAATACTTAGTTAGGTTTTTATGAACAAGCAAGCGTTGTTTTCTGAATTGATTGAAAACAAACTTATTGTTGTAAGGCCGTTTGATTTTCATCTATGAAGAATAATGAAGAAAAGAAGAATTGATGATGTGATTAGAAGTTCATAATGGCGGTATTCATCTGATGAAAATCCAGGACACTTTGTTCAGGACACTAGTACATGCATACGAGTTTTCTGAATCATCTAAAAACGCAATAATATTTGCCCTGAGCTTTTCATAAAGTTTTCGCACAAACTACGTCCCTTGTGTTTCTGTGAAAGTTGCATCCGTGCTCAACGATGCGATCCTTCACTACTGATAATAAATAATCGAATACACACACATGTATGTATGTATGTCACTAACTTTATGGATACATTGATTGAAGATGATTTAAGATTTATTTGCATGAAATATGGTACAATATGGTCAGTTAAAACATGGCAGTAGATCCTTTCTTGACCATGTGGTAAGTGCCTACCTGGTGTCAGTTTTTATGCCACCGGTTTTTCCGAGTTCATATAACCCTAATCTGTTTAAGTCGCGAGTAAACAGGCTTCTACTGGGTAAGCTCGTTCCATCTGCATCGTCGACATCAGCTCTGCCCTTAGGGCAAGATTGAAGTCAAGAGCAAGCCCATTTATAAAAAAAAAAAAAACCCTAGGAACTCTGACTTGCCTTCACATGCCGTCAAGAAATATCTTTCAGGCATGCTGGTTATCTATCTCACGATGTTAATTTTCTTTCTCCGAAGGATGTGATAAATAATTAAACACTATACGCATGAGTTCATGGTTGGCCACCTTTCATACGATAAAGAAGTAGATCCTTAAGCTGCCATAATCACACAATGTTCTCCAAGCTATCCACCCCTTCTGCTTACCCCATATTTTATCTTCCCACTCAATGACAAAGAACTCAACACAATTTCCCCAACACAATACGAAGAAATTCCCACCGCAGCGTACTACGAACAGTAAATAACGTTCATCAGTTTACCTAATCGCTACGCTAAAGAACGCTGCAGCTGTGTACTAGATGGGAAATTTCCCATTTACTACGACAAATGGCGTACTATTAATAAAGGACTTGACTTTTGTCTTCGTTGGATTATCGTGGGGATTGTTCGGACTTAAGCTTTGAGACCTTAAGGCATTGGGGTCGAAGGGGTCCCTGTTATGGTGATTTTTGGGTCTTGTTTGTTTTTAATTTTAGTGTGGTGATGCAGAAATTGGGTCATAGCACTTATGATAGAGATGTTTCCTGACTAAATAAAATATGATTCTGTTTAGTCCGTCAGTTAGAAAATCGAAAAATATTGGATACGTATTTTTTGTTTTATCAAAACAATAAAAATTGACGAAAATAAAACGCCGAAAAGATATAAGTGGGGGCTTGTGACGTAACTCTTCTGTAAAAAATGACGTCACACGAGTTTTCAAAGCACTGTATCGTCTTCATTGCTTGTTTACGTGAAAAAAGAAAAAATATGTGTCCAAATTTTTTTGGAAATCTATCTAACGGAGAAATTAGGTTTTAAGATAGAGTTAGAAGATATACCAGTTAAGTTTAAAGGAAATGTAAAAACACAAGCATAAAAGTAAATGATATGCAAATACATATACCTATTTAATATCCGAGTTAGTAAATTCCGGTGCGATTTAGTGAAATCCCCCAGATTTAGCTGAAGTCACGGCGGGATCATAGAGATTGAGAAAGATGGCGTACACTGTCTCTTTGTAAGCGTATAAGTGAAAAATATTAAGATATAACATCTTGCTTGGAGAAATATTTTACATTGGAAGATCAGGCAGGCGTATATAAGGTCCCATTAAAGTAGGTGGACAAATAACTCAGCTATAAATAATAATAATAGACAAATACGTCTAATCAAAGACAACCAAGCGAAAAAAGCACTGATTATAGTGATTTTATTTTTATTTAAAATAATAATTTGCCTGGCCTCTTGAATAAACACATCCATTATAGTAAGGTGCTTTAATGCGTTTTTTTATTTATTTCTTACCATTGTCCTGGTTTGAAATAAATAAAAAAACGCAGTGAAAGATATTGTTTGCTTACATAGGTGGATATTTCAATAAACAATATCTTTTCGAATGTAGAAACTTGGTACTTACCAAAAAGCTTTCCCAGGCCCAACAAGCTAAACTTACAAGAAAACAAAGTGTTTAAAATTAATCACCACAAATATAACAAGCGTATAAAACGCGTAAAATTTTAACGTACGATTACACCACTAAACCGCTGATTAAGTTAGGTTAACACGTGTAAAACTTAGATAAGAGATTATTTATGTTCCTAATTAACTAAATGAGCTGCCTACGGCTACGGTCACGGATAGACCGACATTTTGGAATATTTAGGTACAAGGAACGTGAAACAGTGATGGTTTTAGCCAGTCTCAAGGGCTAGAAGATAAAAACTTCATCAACATCACCATACAATGCTGGGATAGGACGCCCTAGACAAACATACACTGACCTTATTGATGATGTTCTACAGAAAGGACAGATTCGTAGTACTCACAACCGGCGTGCGCGTATGACTGTGGACGAGGCAAAAAGAGTATTTAATCATTGTAGCAGGTGGTGTTCTGTTGTTTCTGCCTACCCTTAGGCAATAAGCGTGAGTTTATGTATATACTAGCGGACGTCCCGCGGTTTCACCCGCGTAGATCCCGTTCCCGTGGGAATACAGGGATAAAAAGTAGCCTATGACACTCAGCAATAATGTGGCTTTCTATTGGTGAAAGAATTTTTAAAATCGGTTCAGTAGATCCCGAGATTACGCCTTACAATTTAACAAATACACAAACTTTACTTCTCTATAATATTAGTATAGATGTATGTACTTACATCATCATCGTATCATCCCGGAATCACCCACTGCTGGATAAAGCCACCGAGCCTTCTGCCACACTTTCCGGTTCTGTGCGTTACTTATCTAGGTGTGTTTATGACCCAATGAGCTTTAAGATGGCCTTGGTTTCTTTGGCCAGCCACCACTCGGTCAAAGCGTGTTGTTTTAGTGAAGGTCGTAGCCCTTTTTTTTTTTTGGTGGGTGGAAAATCATCAAATGACCCCCCCCCCCTGCTCTTGGGCAGAGCGAAGGGGAGTGTCAGACTTCTACTGACTAAAAACCGAACCCATGTTCCTTCCCCGCCCATGCGCCGAGGCCACGTCATCTAGTACAAAAATCCGCGGCCCCGACGGGCAAGGTCGTAGCCCTGCAATTAGCTTTGTCTGCTGAGTTATCGTGTTTTCTCTATAACGCGCGACATCATGGACCAAACTTGAGGAGTACATCTGACAGGACGAGATCGGAGCAAGCATCGGCCATGCTTTCTCCGTCGGCCATCGGATGCATAATCGTTGGGCCACGGCCTCAAGCTACACTCTTGTTGCTGTTCCGGCTCCGAATATAAATTAAATGCTTAGAGCCCGCCACGATACGAAACGACTTGCGACTTATTAACACACGCGGAAGAAAGGTGTTGCGTTATAGTTTCATTAGGTGAGTTAGCGAACGGGGAACTAATAAATCCTATTTTCTTAAATCACAGAACGCCTTTTCTAACAGATATTTCATTTTTATCTTAAAAATAATAATTAATTAAAGAGTTCATCTTACGAATCAGCGTTTAATTATCAAGAAAGTTACCCTGATTCAGAAATAATTATCCTGATAATTACGAAGCCCGATTTCACTTGATACGGAAGAAGAATAAAATTTACTTACATTTCCGGTAAGTCAACGTAAACAAAATAACATCATCGTTTGGCCTGTACCCGGCACAGGCCAAACGTGTTCTAAAATTTAAGTCTGTAGCCGTTTGTAACGGCTACAAACTTAAATTTTAGAACACGTTTTCCTCTTATGGCGTAGGCATCCAATAAGGAATGATTTTACAAAATTTAACCCCCAAGGGTATGAAAAAGGGGGGCAAAGTTTGTAGGGAAAATCGAAAATAGTCATTTTCGATATTTCCGGCTTCCAAGCAGGCGAAGCCGCGGGCAATAGCTAGTTTACTTATTTTCGGTATACCAAAGTAAAATCTCTTCCAAAACAGGCTGTCATCACGGAAAGTTTCCACCATCATAAGTAATTCGTCTGTAGTCAACGATGAACGTAAACGTGCAAGTTAACGTTAATTGCAGACATAACGCCGCCAAGGTGACGACAACGTAAAAACGTAATAAATCGCGACAAAATAACAACATCACGACTATAATCCCTGAAGGGTTAGACAGAGGCGTACGTTATTTTTTGGAGGGTTGAAAATCATCAAATGACTCCTCCCGCTCAGGAGCGAGCAGAGCGGTAGGGAGTGTCAGACTTCTATTGACTAAAAAGCACCCATGTTCCTTTTAAGCCCTTTGTGTCCAGTAGTGCTATTGCGTATCTTTTAATGACAGTGGATAACATAATATAGTGTCTATCAAATAACTGTCAAATGGTGAGTTTTTAAGAAAAAAATGTACCAAACCATAACCAATTTACGGTTAATCTATGGACACTTATGATAGCCACTGTCATTAAAAAGATACGCAATAGCCCTACAGGGCCGCGGTATATCTTTCAAACAACCCGAAGCTCTGAGGGGCGATTGCGACTGTCATTACTTAAACACGAACTCTGAATATTAATATTTAACTTGAATTTGAACGTGCCAATCTGTCAGACTTCTGCGCACTTTTCTCGTTGACAGCTGCCAAGCGGACGAGTTTTTCGACAAATTGTAATTCTTTTGACTGTTTTGAGTCTGTTTATAGTTTCTTTTTATATTTATCTCATTCAATAAACATCATCATCATCAGCCTATAATGTTCCCACTGCAGGGACTCAGGCCTCCTCTCTAGGAGAGGGATGGTTTATAATCCACCACGCGTGCCCAGTGCGGGTTGGTAGATCAGATGTCACATGTCTTCGATTTTTTTGGTTCTAAGACATGCCCTTTTCCTCACGATGTTTTCCTTCACCGTTTTGAGAGCAGCAGTGATGAAATAAATTACACAAAGAAATGCACCTGCCTGGGTTGGAACCCACGACTTACTGTTCGTAAGTCGGGGCCGCAACCACTGCTCTCCCTAATTTTTTTTTTAAATAACGTAGCCCCACACTAATAAACATTAAACAATAAACACAAAAACAAAAGTCAATAAGTTAATAAACATTTTATAAACATATTTTCTTTATTATTTACTAGCGACCTGACCCGGCTTCGCAGAAGCATTTATTCTACACATAAACCTTCCTCTTGAATCACACTATCTATTAAAAAAACCCGCATCAAAATCCGTTGCGTAGTTTTAAAGATTTAAGCATATAATATAGGGACAGACAGCGGGAAGTGACTTTGTTTTATACTATGTAGTGAACACATAAAAAAATCAAATCAAATCAAAATCAAAATTATTTATTTGCAAGAAAATACATAAAAATAACAAGGAAAGATCTTATGTCCCAAAAGTCAATGTATACTGCCTGCATGCAAGCGTGCAAATGTTTTTCTTACAACTATTTGTGTCAAATTATCAAAATAACATGCAATTAGAATCATTATTAAATTATTATAACATCAATCATTCATATTCAATTATATCATTAACATTATTTTTTAAGTTCCATAAATTCCTTAATGCTATAGAAACAATAATTATGTAGCCACTCTGTCAATTTCTTTTTAAATACATTACCCTGCAACAATTTCAATTCATTTGGAATGTTATTATAAATTACAATACACATGTTAAACACATTTTTTTTATAAATATCTTTATGACTAGGTGGCTGATACAATAAGTTGTGAAACTTAGCCCTTTTTTGCCTTGGTAGAACCTCACTACGTTGTTTAAAGTAATGCATGTGAGTTTTAGTAAAAATGCAAATATCTCATATATACATGCAGGGAAGCGGAAGAATCTTACATTTTTGGAAGAGAGGTTTACAACTATCCAAAAACCAAGCCTTATTTATAACACGGATGCAACGTTTTTGAAGCTTGAATATTCTGTCGGCATCGGTCGAGTTGCCTCATCCATTTACAAACAAAAACCCTTTCATCCATTTAGAAAATGAATTGCAACACACAGTAAATAACAAACACAGGCCACGTTCTAACTGACATACCTACATCAAATGTTGGCCCGCATTTCAACATATTTCTCTCTGAAAGCACTCCGAAACCCCTGAAATTCAGTACCATAAGCATTCAAAAAGTTTTCAGGCTTCAGTACCAATGTTTTTAATTTGTCATTGTGAAAGTTTGTTTGAAACATTTCAGCATACACAAAAAAAAGCGGTCAGGAGCGAATCGGACTGCCACAGGAATGGTTCTAGGCTTCCATACCAGTTTATAATATTAAAGGGATATATTTAAATGCACATCTGTTTAATTTTTCAGCACACTAGGTAACTCCATTAATTAACTGAATGCATACCAGAAAAATAAATGTTGAGCAAAAAACCAATGGATTGACAAACCATGTGTATTTTTGGTTTAACTTTGAAATATTTTGTTCGAAAAAAGGGAATATACAGATAACGGTTTATTTATGCCAATATTAAATACTTTTCGAGATGGAAGAACACCAACGTGAAAACGGTTTAACCCCGCAGTACAACTTTCAGTATTTTTGTCCAAGCGATTTAGCAAAATCTTTTCCTGTATCTAAATATCCCCTTGCAAGCATAACATTATTGATAGATTTTTATGAATTGCAATTTTATTGGCCATACACAATCTGTCAAAAGTGCAAGAATCTACTATTACCATTCAATAGATCCGATACAGTCCTGTGTCTGTGTTAGACATAGAAAAAACCGAGCCTTTAGGTATAATCTTAGTTGTCTAAATAACAAAAAAAATATTATATAATAGAGTCGCGTTGGCACCATTGAGTGCGGAACCCTAAAAAACGAGCAACACAATGGAGAATGAAGGGACAAAGTCTACAACTTTTTTTTGTAGGATTGAACGATATTCAAGTTATTCACTCTCTTTGAACGAATGAGTGAATGGTACGCTCAGCAACAGAAGTAGCTAACATTTCGGAATTTGAATTTATTTGATGTAGGTAATATTTTTATTGTTTTAGAAGATTATATTTTTAAATATTCATTACTCTTCAATAACTTGTTAGTAACGAGTAATATCTAACAAGTTATTATTAAAAAAAACTTGCTTTGGAACTTTGAGTACCGCTAATCTACTTCTGATGCTGGCTGTACTGTCACTGCCCAGCATAATCTGACAACTTTTTATTTTTTGGAGGCTGGGAAATCATCAAACGACTCCTCCCGCTCTGTGCAAAGCGGTAGAAAATGTCAGACTTCTACTGACTAAAAACCACCCATGTTCCTTCTTAGCCCTTTGTGTCGAGGCCGCGGTATCTCTTTAAAACAACCCGCAGCAACGACGGGATTTACTTGTGATGCTGACTGTACCAGTAAGATCGAAATAGGAGATGAAAGGATGTTGGAATGTTTTGTTCAGGAGTTTATTGTGTCTTTGTTTAGAACGAGATTCGATTATCGAGATAAATGAAAAGAGAGATATCGTTTTATGCAAGAGTTTGTTGAAAGATTTGGATGGTTGTCGTTTGATTTTTGCATAGTGTTTGTTTGGCATAGATATATTAACAAATGCTTCCTTAACCTCTCGTATGCCGTGTAATTAGACACAATTAAAACGCCATTGTGTCTCGCGTAGATCTACGCTACGGCATACGAAGGGTTAATATACATATAATCATACTTAAAATAAAAGCTAAAGTACACGTCATTCGAAACCTAATTAATTGTGTTTATATTATGAAAGGTAGCTTCACAGCTTAGGCACAGAAAATAACATATACAATACGCCAATTACGAATTAATGATGATAACATAATTAATTTTCACTTCCTCAAGGTGGTTTTTATTCTTTAAAATATTCTTTATTTAATTTATCCACGAGGTAAGTTTTATTTAAAAACAAATGATTGTGTGACGCTACTAATAATACTATAAACGAGATATTTACCATGTTTACTTCAGTTTATCCGTGATCATGGTGCTTGTAACAGCGCCAAAATAACGGGAACTCGAAACAATAAGTGAACATGGTAAATAATAAATAAATAAATAATAATAATATTCCACAACTATCACACAACGCCATCTAGTCCCAAGCTAAGCAGAGCTTGTGTTATGGGTACTAGACAACTGATAAACATACTTATATATTTCTAAATACATACATATTATAGATAAATTACACCCAGACACAGAACAAATGATCGTGCTCATCACACAAACATTTGTCCTGGGTGGGAATCGAACCCACGACCTCCGGCATAGCAGTTAGGGTCACTAACCACTAGACCCCGTAATATCCCGTTTATAGTATTAATAGTAGTGTCAGTGACCATATCAGTTTAAAAACGTATAATTGTGTGACGGTTTCTATTCCCAAATAAAATGAGACAACTAAGAAGATGACAAAAAATTATGAGGCAGATTTTTTCACCAAAGACCTTACAATCTTGTATTGTATTGTCTCGTAAGTACATCAAGATAATCTATACTTTCTCCACGTCCCCGTTAAGATGCAATTAACATGCAAATCCGCATTATTTAGTCGCATCAGCGCGCTAACACAGTTGAGGAGTGGGGTGATGTCATATACTTATTAGGAGCAGTCATTCGCTTTCATTATAATTATTTAAATGAGGGATTCTTCAATATCTGGGCGAAGAAATTATGAGAATAATGGTTGTGCTGTGTTTACGGAAGCTCTGGATTGCTTCGTTGTCTTGGTCGGAAGTGGGATCCTGAGTTAGAAACCTAGATTGGGCAAAGTGATATGACGTTTCTCTAATAAAGATTTCTCAGTAAATGACGATTAAGTTGTTAAGCTGTGGCGAGATAGTGTTTCCTTACCCAACCCATATGTGCCACTTGCCGAAAATCTTCCGCCTGGACACGAGTTGCCATGGCTAACCTAGAAGTCTCTAAATCGACTCCGGACACAGGTAGGCCGAAGCACGGAAAACCTGTTCAGGTGGAGATTCATAGACGACTCTGCCCTGGAGTGTAAATGTGGTCTTGCCATGTGGTCTTGCCCTATAACCGTTACTTGCATTCCACAGGAGCTGATGAAGCTAATGAAAGTGCCAAACTCGTCGCCAAATTTTGGGCCGACTCAATATAAATTGTCATCGACACGCTAAGAAGAAGACGATTAAGTTAGCATCACCGAGGAGTAGAGGACGACCAAAGAAACGATGGATGGACTGTGTAAAGGATAATATGGCTAGAAAGGAGGTGACTGCTGAGATGACGAGAAATAGAGAAGTATGGAAGAAGAAGACATGTTGCGCCGACCCTAAATATATTGAGATAAGGGCAGGAGAAAAGACGTGCAAAACAAGTGAAAAAGTGTCCTTCTTCTTCTTTACGAGTCGATGACTAAACTCTGTCCACCCAGAACGTGGCAACCTGGACGGCTCTATCATTTGCGTCATTCAGGTCTTTGAGCGTGCAGTTAGTTGTGCAAGACGGGCACGAGAGTAGATGTGGCATATCCTATAATGGGGCACCACACTCACATTCTGTTCGAGATAAAAAGTGTAAATAAAAAGTGACTATCAACCATAAATTTCAACTGAGTTATGACCTCAAAAATCTCAAAATTCATAATAAGAAAACCGCAAACTAATACATGAACATCTTGTTGAGAAAATGATTTTATCAAATGGCCTTGAGAAAAGCCAATTACTGCGATTTCAGTCAAAGCAGAAAGAGCAAAGACTGCGTCCACAACCAAAATGAAGGCAACATTTATAAAATATTGCTTGCCCTTGAAAAGAAAATAAAGCTTTGAAACGAATAGATTTCAAAAACGTCACAGACTTCTTTCGATAGCATATTTTACGATTGAACAAAGCTATAATTTTGATTGTGAAATAAATTGAGTTTTGACCGCACATACGAGTAGATGCAATCAGTCATACAAGGTCAAGTAAAGTATCGTCTCTGCACTTGACAAGTTCCATATTATTATATTTGATTTTTGTAATGTTTTGAGAAACAACAAAAAACGTGTTTTTGAATAAACGGAAACTGCAAAAATGATTTTATATCCATTGAGAATGAAATGAAGAAGTTAGGTATGTTTCTTGCAAAAAAACAATAAAATACACATTATGGAATGTGGTAGGGGCAGCGACGACGGTATAAAATATGCCATACACTATACCGTCGCTATTATACCGTAGAAAGAAAGAAAGAAAGAAAAGAAAGAAAATTGTGTTTATTTGGCAAAAATACCTTAAAAGTTAACAAAAACAAATTCAAAATTATTAAAACTAATAATGCCGTATGGGCCTCAGCTCAGCATAATGCCAGATGACAACACAAAGTGCACCACCTGACGCTGATTTTCAGCTGCTGCCCACGAGTGCCATACGCTCGAAAATATAAACAACCATATAAAAAAGTCTTAAATATTTTGCAAAAAATATAAACCTAGGAATATAAAATGGTGCAACTCTTAATCAGACAACAAGAGTTTAAGTGAACATTAAAAAAAAGAACAAAATGCCAATAACAATGAGTAGAAATTACAATAAAAAATGTAAATAACTTGATAACAGTAACAAAGGATAAATAACAACAACAAGAACGTAGCTTATAGTGACTATACACGTCAAAGCTACGCTGTAGCAGTCTTTCTTTCTTTCGTGTGGTTGGTTCGTGGGACTTGGCTTTACCTGCGTCGAGATATATCTGTCAGGCATGCTGAGTCCCTCGCGATGTTACCCTTCATCGAAGGAATCATCATCATCAGCCTATAATGTTCCCACTGCAGGGACTCAGGTCTCCTCTCTAGGAGAGGGAATCGAAGGAATCGCTCATCGCTCATCATTATCTGCCTAGCCTCTTTCCAACTACGTTGACTGTTGTTAGCTGAATACCAATACTTATTTTATATGGAGCCTGCCTATCTGACCTCCACATTCCAGTTAATACTGGGTAAGACTGGTGGTCAGACTTGCGGGTCAATGACTACGGCGAGTACAGACCAACTTAGGCAAGCGCGGCTTAACCAAAACATCGACCTGAGTTTCAGTTAATATTAAAGCCGCAATTATACTTAGCCCGCGCCGCGTGTCGCAACGCGTGGGTAAGCTATCGGTTACATACATTTAGTATTGGATTGATTACATTAGTCCCGTCCCGTCCCGCGTGTCGACACGCGTAATCACTCCAATACTAAATGTATGTAACCGATAGCTTACCCCACGCGTTGCGACACGCGGCGCGGGGTAAGTATAATTGCGGCTTTATAAGCCTCGTACTCCACATAAGTACAATAAGAATATGACTTTGAACAATCAGAGGTGCGTGCGACCTCCTAATTCCTACTATTAGCAAAAGATAAACAAGCCAAGTCTTCATTCAATATTGTATTTAGTTGCTTGTATTGTAATTACAGATCACGCCCACAATTTCCCGTGGGCGTATTTGAGACAAATAGGGAAAAGAAGGAAATTGACTTTCACGGTGACATAGGAAAGGTTGCCCTTTGCTTTCTGTTACCTGATGTAAGGTTCGGTGAAACCGGTACGGACATGTTGCGGACTGACTGCAGATACACCGGACACTGACAGATACTTTGTATTGCTATCTGACGGAATCTGATGTTCGGAGCCACGCCAGAATTTGTCCATACTAATTTCGCCGAACCTTCGTATACCTACGGTAAATGATATGATATACCACATGTTTATTTTACAAAAATAGATTTTTACAAACATTACTAGATGAGTACCTAGGTACTCCGAGAACAAACAGCTGAAACAAACTCAGAGGTCATCGCCTCTTTCAAGGTCCAGCAGACATAATGTTGATCGACTCACATGAGGACTATGCAGTTAGTGTCTGAGATGGTCTTTTAAAAAAACATTATTTTGTGGGTAGAGCTGGGGAAATTAATAAAATACAGTGAAAGAATGAGTTGTTAGTGGTTGGTTATGAAATTATTAGTTTGCTGAACATTTTATTTCCCCAACTTTCCATAGACACGCATAGCAATAAATGAATTAAAGGTTTTCTTCTAGAATTCGAAGAAAATGAAGAATCTATTTCAAATAGGAAAAATATTTATGAAAACTGCTTCGCCATCGTCTAGCCCCATTTGAACATGAACTTTATTATTAGTGGGGACATTGACACCCCAGGACAGTAATGACAAGATCTGAAAAAGTCTGTCTGGATCTGTGGAGACTGCAAAACAAATGGCAATTGAATTTTATAGTATTCTTCGTATAGTCATTGAAATACGTATATCATAACCTCACGTTTTTAATCCCCACGGAAATAATTCCCAAAAGATCTGGCAGAGCTGTACTTAGTAATACATCCGTATTTTGCCAGCTATGTTAAAGTCCCATGAAAAAGGGGGCTAACAAAAACAAATAAAAAGAGATCCATTTAAGAATCAGTGTGGATAATTATTTTATTTAAACTTAATGTAGGTACCTACACTAGTGGTACATATGCGGACTTAATGCCATAAGGCATTCTCTACCAGTCAACCTTTGCCAAAAAGCATATACTGTTATTGATTGTTATTATGATAATAATAACAAAGACAATTGTTATAATTATAACCCTGGTATCCAATAACCTTCTATAGCATGGGAGCTATAGCTTAACCCACAGGCTTAACCACACTCTTAAGAACTCCAAATTCCCCGCCTAGCTTTGTTCAAAACAATTAATCACTAATTAATGCGCATATAAACTCGCGCCAATCCCCTGAGGGGCTCAGCAGATACTTGATATCAAGTAGACCAACGCGTTTATTCATTTTGGTTTGTCCTTGTTGATACACGTGTACGTGGAACGTTTGCGAGACTACGCACTACGCAGTTCTTTTTGAAGGACAAAGCTGATAAGTTAAGTCAATTCGTTTTTACTCAACTGCTTTTTAGGTTTATCTGTTACCTACTAGCGTTTGCCCGCGGCTTCGCCCGCATGGATATCGGTTATCGCAATCAAAATCCTACTAATATTATAAACGTGAAAGTTTGTAAGTATATAATGTAAGGATGGATAGACGTTTGTTACTCTTTCACACAAAAACTACTGAACGGATTTAAATAAAACTTGGTACACAGATAGTTTATAACCTGAATTAACACATAGCATAGTTTTTATCCCGATTTTATCTTCCCGTGGGAGAAAATTTTCGAGTTGTAGCGGGCGAAGCCGCTGGCAACAGCTAGTTAATCATAAACTCCCGTCCAACAAGATCATTATATTTTAGCCAATGTCTTTTAAAACTTGACAAATTATATAGTAAAACCTTCCTCGAGAACCACTCTATCCATTGGTGAAAACAGCGTGAAAATCGGTGCAGTAATGTTTTGAGTTTATCGCGAGCCAGACAGACATACTCGGCGAAGGACTTTGTTTTATAATATGTAGTGAAGTGATTCACAATATTATGTTATTGTTGCGTTATTGTTTTTATCTATTAGGTATTTCCCAATTTTTATGCCCGATAAACCCCAATAAGCTTACTTGTAAACACATGTCACGGGATCTTTCATGAATCATTATCATCTACCTAGCCTTTTCCTGGATGCAGCTGAATACCAGTATTTTACACTAGCGGCCGTCACGCGGTTTCACCCGCGTAGTTCCCGTTTCCGTGGAAATACAAGGATAAAAATTAGCCTATGTCACCCGGGGTGTAGCTTTCCAACGGTGAAAGAATTTTTCATATTGG
Organism: Diarsia mendica; assembly: GCA_949316265.1. Classification (NCBI taxonomy): domain Eukaryota; kingdom Metazoa; phylum Arthropoda; class Insecta; order Lepidoptera; family Noctuidae; genus Diarsia; species Diarsia mendica. Next base: position 14,521,305 of record OX438912.1, on the reverse strand, counting down.
TCGAGTAGTTTTTAAGTTTATTCGTTACATACAAAAAAAAAACAATCTTTCCTCTTTACAACATTAGTATGATGGAGCGAATGCCTATCTGACCTCCACAATATCCTTTCCATTTCCTTTTAGTACTTCAACAGACATTTCAAAATGGCTGACACATCAAATCATCCGGAGCTGTCAAATTTTCCCAATCAACTTTGAACTTCATACTTTACCGATAAAGTTCTATTGAAGTTTGACAGTGTACCAAAAGACACAGCCACTGTATTTTCTTGTACCGAATTAACTTTCACAAAAAAAGCTAAAAGGCTAACATTTTTATCTCTGTAACCAGTTTAAAAAGAATTTGATTACTGAACAATGTTTTGCGTTAAGCGAAATTGAACGAAAAAATCGCGAAAAAACTCCGCTTGAAAATGTTCGGAGCGGTTCGTAATTGAATGAATGAAAGAGTGATTGATTGAATGATGGCCGCGCGGCTGAACGAACTTACCGCTCACACGGTGTTTTCATCAGGTTTTTCTGGTGTTTCGTAAAAATGTATCTTAGACGAGTAAATGGAAAATGTTCTTTTTAGAGAAGAAATGTTTATTAATTATTTCATTTACCTACCACCAGTTTAGGATCATTATCTGCCTAGCCTTTTCACCAAATTATGTTGACCGGTATCGGTTTCTGCTTAATATGATAAAAAACGAAGGTTTTAAGTAGCTTCTGCCCGGAAAGAGGGTTGAAAATACCGGTAAAAGAAATATCCTGTATTGTAACCCAGGATACGTTCTATCAGTGTGCCGTTCATCTCAAACTGTCTAAAATTATAAGTAACAGAATCTCTTTCGTATTTTTATTAAATAGTATGGAGATGAAAGTATGGATAGGTAAATTATTGTGTCGAATGAAACATCTACAGATGGAGGCTGGAATCTATGAGAGGGAGAGGATTATCATCCACCACGCGGGCTGAATGCGGGTCGGTTGATCTCACATGTCTTCGAATTTTGTTTCTAGAATATACGAGTTTCGCTGTTTTCGATCACCGTTATGAGATCAGTGGTGATGAAATAAATTCATAAAGTAATGCTCCTGCCTGGGTGCGAACCTATGATTTACAGTTTGTAAGTTGGGGCCACCACCACTGGACCGCTACTGGTAAACTGGTAACTCTAATCAGAGAATAAAATAACTCAGACTAAAATCACCAACTAAACTACAGTGATTAAGACATCACACTAATCACCAGTCTTGTTTCTATAATTCAATAACTCCCAGTCCAGTTAGACAGCCATTAAAGTTTTTATCTGCAACATTCAAATGTATCGTAAACAAATAAACACATAAACACAAGTTTAGATCATGCAATCAAAATGTATTACAGTTTATGAGTGGTATAAATCATGGGGTTTTATCGTTTTCCATAAATTAATGTTCTTGTTATAGGTATCGTTGCCGTATGGAATTTTGGGCTATTGATAACTGGAGAAATATACATATAATATTTTTTTTTAAATACCTTTTCTGAGGATGCTTAAAAAAATCAACCTTCAAAGCTCTTCAAAGGTTTTTGGCCTCCTTTTTTTTAAGGATTTCAAATCATCAATTGCCTCCTATTTTTTTTTATCAAAGGACTCTTACTGACTAAAACCCATCCGCGTTCCTTCTTATGCCTTTTGCGTTCAAGGCCTGCGGTAACTATACACTAGTATCTAATAGTACATCCACATTTCGCCAGTTATGTTTTTAAAGTCCCATGTAATAGCGGCCTCTAGCCATTAACCGGGCACAAATCCGTGGCTGCTCACTGAGTTTCTGTCATTTTTGAAATTTCACTCAGTAGAGCACAGAGACCCATGAGCCAACTAATCCATCGGTCCCATTTTTTGACACGATCTTCTAAAAAGGGGGCTTAAGAAACCACTCATTGAATAAAATGAATGAATTTTGAAATTAATCTGCATACCTTTTATGACTATTTGTTCAGTCTACGTCTCTCTACCTAAGTAGATAGATATATAGATGGTACATACGTAAACTTAATATTTTTCCGTTGTGGGTGGGCAGAAACTACAGAACTTCCCTAAAACGTAAGATGCGATCCTCACATTGTCCTAGGACTAGAATACATAACATCACGCGTGTCCCTGAAGATTCTACAGAGGTATAGCTACATACAAGTACACCCACAATTCTCATGTTAAGTTTGAAACCAATCAACCATCAACCGAATACAAAATACAAAGTAAATCATCATCATCAGCCTATAATGTTCCCACTGCAGGGACTCAGGCCTCCTCTCTAGGAGAAGAATGGGCTATAGCTTTAGTTATCCACCACGCGGGCCCATGTCTTCGATTTTTTTTTGGTTCTAAGACACACTGGTTTCCTCACAATGTTTAATTTCACCGTTTTGAGAGCAGCGGTGATGAAGTAAATTACACAAAGTAATGCACCTACGTGAGTTCGAACCCACGACTTACTGTTCGTAAGTCGGGGCCGCCACCACTGGGCCACCGCTGCTCTACTACTTGTGACTGTTACTGAGAAAAAGGGTATCGGACAAGAAAATCTTAATTAGTCCGTCAGATAGTTTTCCAAAAAATATTGACCTCTTATTTTTTCTTTCTTCACGTAAACAAAAAATGAAGACGATACAGTGCTTCGTAAACTCGTGTGACGTCACACACATGTCAATAGGGTAGACGACTAAAAAAATCTAATTAGTCCGTCAGATAGATTTCCAAAAAATATTGAACACGTATTTTTTCTTTTTTCACGTAAACAAAAAATGAAGACGATACAGCGCTTTGAAAAGTCGTGCAACGTCACAGCTTGGTCCAATTTTACGAAACTATGACGTCAAAAGCCCCCTCTCCATGATCTTTGACAAGCTTTATTTTCGTCAATTTTTATTATTTTGATAAAACAAAAAACACGTATCCAATATTTTCCGATAATCTAACTGACGGACTAAACAGAATCATATTTTTTTTAGTCAGTCGTCTACCCTATTGTCAGTACATTTTTTACCTACAAGTGACGTCATAAGTCATTATATTTGACGCGTGTTATCTTTGTCAATTTTTATTAACTTGATTTTTTTTCGATAATCTAACGGACGGACTAAACAGAATCATATTTTTTTGGATCAGTCCAATCTCCTATTACAATAGTTTGTATTGTTATGTATCTATTGTAGTCTAGTCTTGTCAATGTCTTCGCAAATCGAAACCCTTCTACGCTTCAGAAAACAATTTAATGTCCTTCCCGGTTTTTCGCCGAAAGTCCGACCACCGTTGCCTTATCCTTACCCTTGGGGTAATCCATATTACCCTGTAATTGGATAACTGAGGTCAGTCCAGTCAACCCGTGCTAAATGGTGATATAATCAGGAAAATATGTGGAATCTTAATATGAAAAAATGAGACCTATATAACGATCCATAAAACGTCTTTTCACAGCTGAACGGATTTCGATAAAGTTTATCTCACAAGTTTTAGGACATGGACACTTTTGTACCCGTAGTATGTTCTTGTGGGTAAATATTAAACGATTTACCCTTGTTTGGTATAACAAAGTTTCGTCGAAAATCACTCCGACTAATTTTAGTTACAATAAAGTAATTTCGTATAATTATTCATTTGACCGAATAATTAATTGGTAGATTTTTATTTACCATATTTATTTATTTGAAATAATATCCCAATTATGTAACTCGATGCAAGAGGTTTCATATTTTACCACTACATGAGCGTAGACGCATTGCTGACTTGGTGTATTTATTAAAGATTGCAAATGGTACCATTGATAGCCCAGAGCTGTTGAGTAGTATAGGATTAGTAACGCACTGCAAAATGTTTCGCAAACCTAGTTTGTTGCATATACCTCACTCCAAGTCCGCGTACCGGCAGAATTCATTTCTGATCCGTGCCAGCAGAAGCTTTAACCAACTCATTAGTGAGCATGATTTGGACATATTCAACACCAGTGTGTCTCGGCTTAAAAATATGTTGGTGAAAACATTTTTTACAGGAAAATAATTGTAAATTGTTAATTAACTGTTAATTGTTGGTTTTAAGTTTATATTCTTCGATGGTGTTACTTTGTGTTTGTTTATTGTTACCTCTTCTTTTTGTTGTTGTTTTTTCTTTGTTTCCAAAATTTAACTGTGGGAACCTGTAATTGGCCCTCAAATGTTTATTGTTTAAGTACATTGTTTGTATTAGCTGTAGGTTTTCCAAAAAGAATAAAATAAAATAAAATAAAATAAATAAATATAATTTGACCGAATTTTCAAATGCGGCAACAGACCGTGTCGACGCGACGGCGTGTTCGTGTTCCACGCGCGCCTCATAGAGATGTCAGCAACATGGAAGGGGCCCGTCGGTGCTGCGGATTATCAAAAGAGCATAACGCGGCCTCGGCACAAGGGCGAAGAAGGAACATGGGTTGGTTTTTAGTCAGTAGAAGTCTGACACTCCCTTCCGCTCTGCCCAAGAGCGCCCCCCCGCTCTTGGGCAAAGCGTGGAAAATCATCAAATATACCCTTATTTGATGATTTTCCACCCACCAAAAAAAAGGGGTATCATATTATCCAGTACTGAGTTTGGCGATCATATTTCAGCTGCATCCATTTAGACTGCAAGCCAACCCCAACACAGTTGGGAAAACGCTAGGCAGATGATAATGGTGTGGGCAACACCAACTAATTATATTTTTTAATTTTAAGTTTCCGTATCCTAATGTCAAAATGTCTTTCATTCGTTCAGTCTGCAATAAAATCCGGCTCGAAGGACCACAAATGGTAACTTTGAAGATCAGTATTACAGTCAGGTGCAATACTGATTTCTCCTTGCTCCTTCTTAGGGTTTCTAATAAGAAAGACAGCAGCTCCCTGATAAGACCCTTGACCAGTTCCCTTGTAAACTAATAAAACATTTTATTAGCTTTCTGCAGCGAAAGTAATATCTTTTACGATACAAGTTCGGTTTTAATTTGGACCCTCTTCATAATGTACGAGGCTGCAGTGTTTAGGCCCGCGGCTGAATGTAATTTATTCATGACTTACATGAACTTTAGGAAAACAGGGCATTGTCTTTATTAGGAAATGTTAGGATTTGTTTTCGTGTTTTGGCCAACTGTGGACCTATTTAGAGGGGGCCAGTAAATAATAATTATTTAGTTCTAACTAAGTAACTGGTAGCAGCGGTGGCGGTTCTGTTCTGTCTCCTGCTGATATGGAGGGAAGTGGAAACTATGTTTTTTCCTACTCCTCCGCTATTCTTTTCTGATTAATTTCGTTGCGGGATCCAAGACAGTTAAATCATTTCTCTGGGACTTCGTCGAGCTTCATTGTCTCGGCGCTTTTCTGGTCGCCACTGTTGATTCTGGCTAACAGGAGTTACAGTGGTTTGGGAATAGTGTGGGCGGGCTTGTCCCATAAAAAAAATAGCAGCGGTGGCAGCCCCAATTTACGAACAGTAAAGCCTCAGGGTTCGAACCCATTTCGAACCTAAGCAGGCGTATTACTTTGTGTAATTTATTTCATCACTGCTGCACTCAAAACGGTAAAAGAAAACATCGTGAGGAAACCGGTATGTCTTAGAACCAAAATATTCGAAGACATGTGACATCTACCAACCCACACTGGGCCCGCGTGGTGGATTATAGCTCATCCCTCTCCTAGAGAGGAGGTCTGAGTTCCGCAGTGGGAGCATTATAGGCTGATGATGATGATGATAGCTCTAACTAAGACTTTATTCTCTCTTCTCTTTTCTGCTTCTGGTCTAGTGGTCGCAAGCGCGGCTTCAATTCCCAGGTCGGCCAAATTGTTATTGGGTTTTCCATCAGGGATTTTCCAACAATGCAGTTCAGGATAAAAGATTATTCAAAAAAAAAAATGAAAAATCTATGACCAGTAAGTAACTTCTTAACTTGAATAAAGTTTCATGATAACTTTACCATGATAATACTTTAGCAATTATAGGAAACACTATAAGCAAACAAGCCATTACCATATTTAAACTAAGTCAAGATACCACTAAACTTCACTTTAACCTTAACGAGAGTTTAACAAATCGTTAACTGTCGTTACCCATTGTCAGGCGTTGATAAGGGTTAGAACAGTCAACTATGGCGCAAATCATCACCTTAGTGAAGGCTGTTAGCACTTGAGGGTTAAAACGTTAAAGCCCCGTTCATAACCTCGGACGATACGATTTGTAGTGACTTGACAGACAGAAGACACGCGTGTGTGTCATTTCTTTCCTGTGTTTTTGTGTGAGTGCGATAAGAATCGTCGTAAATGAGGAGCATTTTTTTTTAACTCAAGTAATGATTGGCATTACAATCGTTTTACTTCAAGAAGCGTGTAGTGTAAAGTGAGTTAGGTCACGCCTTTTTTGATGAACCCCTAGTTTGGGCTGTAATCGGGTTCGGCCGTATAACAGACAGGCCAGACCTTTCTTATACACTCTGAACTTCATAAATGTCTGTGGAGGTTACATCTCTAGAGTACCGTTGCATTATAGTGTCTTTTTTTGTGGAAGGGAAATCATCAAGTAGTATGGGTATGTTGCCTAAGCAGTTTCTTTCACTTGTCGTCATCGGAACACGCGCGTCTAGATCGTGTCCAAGTATTTAGTTAGAGCGTCCAATGTTCTGAAAATGGTGCCCGAAAGGCCCGCACTACTAATTTACCAATATCAAAGGGTTGTTTTAGAATCTATTATTAATACTTAGTTTAGTAAATATTTGTGTAGAGGTGACCAAGATCAACTGAGGGCCTAGACAAACAAGCGACGTAAACTTACCGTAAATTTAATTTAGTCGATATAATAGAAGTATACCATTGAATTTTAGTTTAGTTTCTAGCGGTAACTAAATACCTTTTTAATTGAAAAACGCTAGACCATTGACGAATTTGTTCTTGACAAAATGTAACAAACTAAGCTGGTATTTATATCCTTGACAATTTATAACTTGACTAACTAATAATTGTAATCAGATTTTTTTTATAAATTTTATTTCCTAATTGTATTTTAAATCACTATTGTAAAAAATATTTCTTGTATACCAAATATTGAAAAGATTGTTAACGTGTGTGTCTACCGATTTAAAATGTCTTATATTGTTTAACTAGCGACCTGCCCCGGCTTCGTACGGATGCAATGCTGATTTATATATTATACATAATTATAAACCTTCCTCTTGAATCACTCTATCTATTAAAAAAAAACCGCATCAAAATCCATTGCGAAGTTTTAAAGATTTAAGCATACAAAGGGACATAGGGACAGAGAAAAAAAGTAAAATTAATAAGTGGGGGCTTGTGACGTCACATTCCAGTAAAAAATGTAAAGAAATGTGACGTCACACGAGTTTTCGAAGTACTGTATCGTCTTAATTTTTTGTTTAAAAAATAAAAAATAAGAAAAAATATGTGTCCAATATTACAGACTAATTAGTTTTTTTTTTGTCAAGTACTCAATTCTTATCACTTTTTCTTTGGTTTTGCTCTCCATTCATAATCATCACGCGTTCACGCCAAGTTCACAGAAAATGTCCCAAATGGTTTCCAAAATCTATTCATAGTTTTGTAAATATTTGCATGTGGTAAGCGGTGACCAAGGATCAAGTGAATTTCGATCACCCTGTTTACATAGGACCCCTCTGGTTCAGAGGTCCCGATTAGTGAAATTGAAAACCAATCAAAGTTTGTTGAAAGCAATTTTAAATTGAGAAAGTGGAAGTTTTTGGAAGTTGTGTTGCTGTATCGTGTTAATAGTTTGTTTGGCTGTGAAGTTATTAATACAGCCCCCCCACCCCCTCTGCGGGTTGTTCGCAAGAAATACCGCGGCCCCGGACTTTCCGCTCTGTCCAGAGCACAGAACAGAAAAAACAAGGGTCCAGACTTCCAGAGCGATAGTCTTCATTTGTCAATAACTTAACTGGGAAAAAAACTGACTCCAAACAACTTAAAATTACACCGTATTTTTGACACTGAAAGACAAACTCTTTCTTCACTTTTTATGCTTTTTTTGCAAGAAAAGTTCGAAGGATTATAATAGAATTAAACTTTTAGGAGCAGCGGTGGCCCAGTGTTGTCGTCCCCGACTTACGAACAGTAGGTCGTGGGTTCGAACCTGTTGTTTCTGTTATCTATGGTTCGAACCCAGGCAGGCATTACTTTGTGTAATTTATTTCATCACCGCTGCTCTCAAAACGGTGAAGGAAATCATCGTGAGGAAAAAGGCATGTCTTAGAACCAAAAAATTCGAAGACATGTGACATCTGCCAATCCGCACTGGGCCCGCGTGGTGGATTATTATAGCCCATCTCTCTCCTAGAGAGGAGGCCTGAGTCCCTGTAGTGGGAACATTATAGGCTGTTGATGATGATGATGATGAAACTTTTAGAATACTGTTTTCTTAAGTAAGACAAGTTCTTGTGCACCTAGATATCTGACGCAATATTTTAGAGTAATAGGTGAACATGTTTACGCTATGCCTAAATGTCCATATTTGTTATTTGCACTACCTACCTACTCTAAAAGATTGAGCTGGGTCCCTGCTGTTATTTGAGCTTACGTTTGGCAGTCCTCAGTTCCTCAGTTCTACTGAATGGTGCGAAATATATGTAGAAAGGTACAGTTTTTGGTGACTCGCCACCAAAAACCGTCTTCATTAAGTACCGAACAATATCTCAACACTAGCTGACCCACGCAACTTTGTCTGCGTCTCTATAAACTCGTATAACTTATAACTTTCCTCGATAAATCAACTATCCAACCAAAATTATTAAGTTAAATCGTAACAAACAAAAAAAATTACCTTTCCTCTATAGAATATTAGTTTAGATTATACTAAAATGAGAATTACTATAGATATACGTTAAATATACGATGTCGATAACAGCCTGTACTTGTAAACATTAAAGTGCAGTAAATATTTTGAATTTGAATTTCCCGGAGGCCATCTGGCCAGCCAGAATCCCCCGTACCTACATTGCGACGCAACCCGCGTAATTATTTTTCCGCGCGGGTATTTTTACATTGCGATATCTTCTAAGATATTTGTATAAACTGTATAGAGTAAAGGGCACAAATATTCTATATTAAATTTCCGTTCTAACGAACACATTTATTTATATATAGATTATACCATATGGGTTAAATAAGCTTCGCAAAAAATAATTCTTTTTAACCTAACATTTTAATAGTGAAAAATGGTTACAGTGAGTCAATCTTAAAAGATAGACATATGCTGTCGCGGACTTTTTTTTAGAACTTTTAAAGAGGAATAATTACTTAATACATGATGTTCTCGTAACTTAAACTGTTTTCGCAGCGCACGCAACGGAAGCTCTCAGAAAAGAATTTTCTTTTCCCGTTTTTGCAACATTTCTCAATTATGCTCCGCTCCTATTGGTAGTAGCGTGATGTTATATAGCCTATAACCTTCCTCGATAAATGGACTATCCAACACAAAAAGAATTTTTCAAATCCAACCAGTAGTTCCAGAGTTTATCGCGTTCAAACAAACAAACAATCAAACAAACAAACAAACAAAAACAAACAAACAAACTCTTCAGCTTTATAATATTAGTATAGATTTTCATTACCTATTGCAAAATATCTGCAATAGATTAATGAAAATGTTGAGATGAAGGATGAAATGACGAGAAAGAAGCAGTAATACAGTGCATGGTGTTGTGCGGAGCTTGTGGCATAAAAATAACAGCCACTCGGGTCGATCTTCAGGTTAAGCCTCGGTTGCTTAGGCTGGTCGGTGGATGGGTGGAGTGTACGACTTTGCGCCGACGGACATTACGCCGACAGACTGAACGTCGACAAGACTTTACTTCGACGGGACTCTTCGCCGATAGGACACTTTGCCGACAGGACTCTTCGCCGACAGGGCTCATCAGCGACGCAAATTATCTCCGATAATCTAATACTTACTTTGGAAATCGATTATTTTTTCTCGTAATTAAATTCATAAAAAATAAAGATCTTGCATTGGTTATTAGTATAGGTACATAATATAATAATATGTATAATAATATCATTATGTAAAGTCCCTCAATTTAAAGGGGAAAATATACAAGTCCGTGATTACATCTGTCGTCGATTGTTATCGTTGTTATCGATTGTGACCACCCCTTTTTTTTTTTTTTTTTTTTTTGGTGGGTGGAAAATCATCGAATGACCCCCCCCGCTCTTGGGCAGAGCGAAGGGGAGTGTCAGACTTCTACTGACTAAAAACCGAACCCATGTTCCTTCTTTGCCCTTGCGCCGAGGCCACGTAATCTAGTACATAATACCGCGGCCCCGACGGGCGTCGGCCCTTGCGGGCCCCTCCTTGCTGACATCTCTTTGAGGCGCGCGTGGAACACGAACGCGCCGCCGACACGGTCTGTTGCCGTCATGACGACGGCCGGACGGCGAGCTAGCCCATTACTCACCGTCCACAGGCCCGCGTCTACGGTGGCCGGAAGCCATCACGTGGCCCCCGACGCCCGGAGCGCCTTCCGCGCCTTCCGCGGCGGCTGGGACGTTGAGAGGATCGCTCCCTCTCTCGTTCCGCCACCTCCTTCGCTAGCATCACTGCTTCGCAGAAGGAGGCGACGGCGTCCCATTCCTCCTCGCCCCGGACCATGGCTTGCACCAGGGCCGGACGCGAGAGGTCACCGCCGCCGATCGCCGCTACGAGAACACGGCGGGGCTCCGCCCAAGCAGGGCACACCTCCACAGTGTGCTCCACCGTGTCCTCCGGTCGATCCTCGCAGTGGAAGCATCCGGGCGTTTCCTCCCGCCTGATTCGGTGCAGGTACCTCCCGAAACATCCGTGTCCGGTGAGGACCTGCGTCAGACGGAAGGTGAGGGCGCCGTGGCTCCTCTCTAGCCACTCCTCAAAGAGGGGACTTACCGCCACTATCGTGGCGTGCCCTATTGTGACCACCCCTTACTTACCGAATTTCCTCCGTTACTCCGAAAGCACGTTATGCCGATGGTCTCGGCAGTCAATTGTAGAACTTTGACAGTCGTCAAGTAGTCATTGACCCGAAAAACTAACAAACAGACCAAGGGATATCTTATTACGTCGTCGGGGCCATGTTATGGCTTCCGGCCACCGTAGCCGCGGGCCTGTGGACGGTGAGTAATGGGCTAGCTCACCGTCCGTCCGTCCCATGACGATCACGATGGGCCGTGTCGAACGTTGTTCGAAAGAGATACCGCGGCCTCGGGCACAACGGGCTAAGAAGGAACATGGATGGTTTGTAGTCAGTAGAAGTCTGACACTCCCTACCACTCCGCCCAGAGCGGAAGGATTCATTTGATGATTTCCCACACTCCAGAAAAACAAAGGGAGAGCAGAGCTTGTGGCGCAATAGTAACAGCCACTCGGATCGATCAAGCCATTAGGTTGGTCCGTGTATGGATGGACCTCTTACTTACCGAGATGCCTCCATACCTTGGAAAGCACGTTATGCTGATGGTTCCGGTTGTCAATTATAAATCTTTGACAGTCGTTAAGTTATAGGCAGGAAAAACTGACAAGCAGACCAAGGGATATCGTAATAGTCGGGGCTGCGGATTACGTAGGGGCTGCGGATTATCGAAAGAGATGACGTGGCCTCGGCACATGGGCGAAGAAGGAACATAGGTTGGTTTTTAGTCAGTAGAAGTCTGACACTCCCCTTCGCTCTGCCCAAGAGCGAGGGGGGGGGGGTGTTGTGTATGTATGTATTTAATGATTTTCCACCCACCACAAAAAATAAAAGGGATATCGTATTATAAAGTTCAGAATTTAGTTGTTTTTCACACATGTAGTTTATAACCTGGATATACTTAAAGGATACTTTTTCCCGGTTGTACAATACCGTGAGATATTACCGAACTCGACGCGGACGAAGCCGCGGGCATAACCCAGCAAGTCTATAACTCTGCACCTTCAGAATTACCTTTTACAATAACGCGCAGGTAAGATGAATGCGAATACAATCGCACGCGCCTGCGCTACGCCTATGACCCAGTTGCAGTACAAAAATAGTGCGCACTCGCTTGACGCCGATCTATAATTGTGATGCTTTACAATTGCGATTGTGCGCGGGAAAGGGCGGCGCGGCGATTAGGGCCAAAATTATTGAGATGACTCGCTGAGACGATTTAAATTCAAATGAATTGTTTGATTATTATAATTATCATTAAAGTTTAGATAACTTTTGTACCTTCTACATTTTGAACACTATCCACGCAACTCCTCTTCAATTTGAACTGCAACTGCGTCTGATTTGTTGAGTTTGGCACTTTCAATAGCGTTCATCAACTCCTGTGATGCGACAAGCAAACAAGTTTAAAAATCTAAAACCCGACTACGAATAAAATATTGGTTTGATATTTACATATTACGAGGAAATAACACAGACTAGACCGCGAGAACTGTTTGACCGCAATCTAAACGTATATTTTGACGAAAACTATAATATGATATATATATTTTTAATGTGCTCGCCGTTAAATTCCGTCATATAAAGAATTAATAAAATTTATATAGCCTATGTCACCCGGGCTATTCTTACGAATCTATTGACACCTCATTTATTAAAATCCGTTCAGTAGTTTGGGCGCTACGGTGGAACATACATACATACAAACATACATCATACATACATAGACTGCCAAAATCATTACCCTTCCTTTTGGCTTCGCCGTAGTCGGGTAAAAAGAGTTTTCAAAACGGTTCATAAATGACGGAGTTATGCGGAATCAAACATAGTTACAACAAACAAAAAAAAAACAGACGAATTGAAAACCTCCTCCTTTTTGGAAGTCGGTTAAAAAAATACATTCATAATCACGCAGCATTATTACTGGAAGGATAAGGTCGCTTCTGTGTTGGTTTTCAGTTAATATTCATGACCGAAAAACGGACGTTTTGTGAACTGGAAAATAATCGTTTTGTCAAACTTTTTAAACCCTTTGAATACACTCTATTCTATTGTTTTTGGAAATAAGCTGTATCTAACCTATACTGTAAAAGTGTTAAGCTTTCAAGACCAAGACCCTTTGGGTCGTTTTTTAAGCAAGAAAGGAGGCTCTATTTATTCGATAATTTTACCAGTTGGATAAAATATCAAATGGTTTTGGAAATTATTTTGAGTTCAATCCTAACGAAGGTTATTGAAAAATCTTAATCATCATTTTCTGTCTATCCTTTTCCCAACTAATAACTATGTTGAAGTCGCTAGCTTACCTTTTTTTTTTTGGAGGGTTGGAAATCATCAAATGACTCCTCCCACTCTGGATGGAGCGTAAGGAAGTGTCAGACTTCTTCGGATTAAAAACCCCATGTTCCTTCTTAGCCCCTTTTGTCCCGGGCGGCGGTGCCTCTTTCGAACAACCAGTATTGCCAGCAGCAGTATAAGCAGCAGTAGTATACTGCCAGCAGTATTGCCAGCAGTAATGCCAGAAAAGATACGCAATAGCCCTGGTCTCGGTTAACGTTAAGGCCCGGTATCCACCAAAGCGAAAAGAGGAGATACGCACCAAATTCGATCAATCACAGAATAGGCGAAAGACCTGATGTAAATTTTAAACAATGTGATTGGCCGATTTCCGCACATCACTCGTCTCCCGTCCTCTCTGCTTTGGTGGAAGCCGGACCTAAGCCGTTGCTTACCGATGCTTGCCACTGAGGAAACTCGGTAGGTATATAATGGTGGTCACCTACCCATAGAACAATGAACATCCCTCTTTATGTAACCTTTACGAATCAGCGCCTGAAAACCGATAAAACACAGGAACATAGTCAACATTGTCATAAAATTTACTCTCAATCTTTGTAAAACCTGACCTCAAAAGGTATATTTTACAAGCTCCACTTTCCGCTACTAAAAGCTTAATGATATACAAAAATATGTAGTGAAACCATTACAGAGGGGAGTTCAAAAGGTTTACTTGCAAAACGGGGATAAATTCTCGCTTGAATGCTGTAGGAAAATGCTAATATAACTTCCACCTGCATTTGTTTTTGACTGGAATTTTTATTCACACTTTTATTGTCTGTAAAACTTGTGCTATTTAGTGTCAATAAGGTGCAGTTTCGTAGTTTCTCAGTTTTTGATAATGTATGAGAACTTTTTCGTAGCTAGCTATTCTGCTGAATAGTATAGAATAGTGTCGCTATGGTCTGCGGTCGCTACGGTGTACGGTCGCTATAGTCCACGGTCACTATCATATGGTCTACGGTCGCTACGGTCTACGGTCGCTACCGTCTGTCATTAGTGTTTCTGCAACTGTGGTTTACAATTTTCAATATCTCTTGATCCTAATAAGTTAAGGTCGCCAAATTGTGTAAAATTCTAACCATCTATCATCACGCCCGTGTCAGAATCAACATAATTATCGTATATAGTGTAAAACCGTTGAAGATCGATTTTTGATAACGTCTTAGTAATGTAACCTGCATAAGTGACGTTTCTGTCTGTTTGGTTTAGGTTTTCTCTCTGGATAACCCAATTTAATTGCGCACTTTGGACGTGGAGTTGTGGATATATAATCAAAATGATTTAAACTAAATATTGTATATCGACGGTGAAGGAAAATATCATGTTCAAGTTCTAGAACCAAACATTCGATGACATGCGACATCTACCAATCCGCACTGGGCCCGTGTGGTGGATTATAGCTCAGTGTCTCTCGTAGAGGGGAGGCCTGCAGTGTTCATGAGAAAGAGGTGCATCTCTGACGTATAGTAAGTTAAGAGAGAGCAGCTTTTAATAAAATGGAGCCCAATTAATTTGGCAGCTCCCTAACCCTTGCAGCAAGTGGACTTACTGCAGTACACTCCACGGTCACCAACTAATGGATGCTATTCAGCCGCTGTAATGGAACCCCGACATCTGGCGCCTCCCACGCGAGCTGTTCATGCTTCAGTGTTCCACGTGGCGACGTTTACATTTCTACGATATGGTCAGTGATTTTGTTGGAGTTAGTTAAAGACATTGTTTTATAACAAACTAGCTTTTGCCAGCGGCTACGCCCGCGTGTAAATTACGATTTTCCATACACACTTTCATCCCCTATTTAACTCCCTTATGGGTTGGATTTTGAAAAATCCTTCCTTATTCCTTGTCTACATTATAAAGGGAACCTCTGTGCAAAATTTCAGCTTTCTAGGTTCAAGATTTTGGGCTGGGCGTTGATGAGTCTGTCAGTCAGGACTTCTCTTTTTATTTACATAGATAGATAGATTGCAGAGTACCTTTCTACCTCGTTGGTCTGGTAGTCGTTAGCGCGAATGGTGAGCATGAGGTCCAGAGTTCGATTCCCGGCTCGGGCAGTGTTATTGGGTTTATGTATAAGGAGTTTCTCAGTAGCTGCCACGGAGCCTGGATTTGTGTCCGGTTGATGGAAATAGGCTCGCTCCCTATCGACATTTCGTTAGTTAGTTATGTACATGAACAATTAGGTACACTACTGCCTGAAGCTTTGGGAATAAATACTCTACAAAATGGTGAAAACCGCATCCGCAGATTGAAAGAACAACGAACAGCAAACAGTCAGAAACCAGCGTGTTTCAAATAAGCAGTATTAAAACTCCCACAAAATGGATCTGTCACTTTATATTGCATTTATTTTTCTAAAATGCAAACAATTCCAAAACTACAGACAAAAGAACCATTCCGAAAATCCTAGCTTTGGATTAAAACAATAGCATCGACAACTCGTGGCCACATCGTCGCGTCGCCGTCACCAGTCCAACGTCACGTCAACGTCAACTTGCGTTTGACAACGTCGACGTCACCGTCAACATTGACGCGTTGAACCAAAAGACGGGCGTTGTTCGACTGGCTTTGTTTAAACACAACTGGTTGGGTTGGGTGCGAATCTGTTCTTGGAACTATTGAATGGACTTGTAAAGGTATTCGGTTGTCTTTGTTCTAGCTTTTTGTCTTGTTCTGTGTAATGCTTTTGTAATCTGTACACGTGGCAACTATCGGAGCATTTCACTTCCGATGGATGTGTTTTCGAGATTGAGGTTGTTTCTAATGAGCATCTTCAGTGTTCTTCACTTTTTACCCGACTGTTTTTAAATAACCTTTCACTAGTTTGACTTCATCTTTTTGTACCAAGTGGGCGAGCTTGTACCGCTACAACTCCTGAAAGCCAGACCCAACAACGATAAATCTAGCCGATTACAGAATTTCACTATGTTGTATAATAATTTAATAAAATGAACCGCGAAGAACCACCAACAGTCATGAAGTTATAATTTTCCTATGAGAACAGTAGAGATCTATCTCATCAAATTATCACATGTACATTTAACAAAACATAGGCCCATCTTAGACACATTCCTTTAATCCGCTGACGTCACGAATCAATCGTTTCTAAACGAACCCACGGCTAATGGTATTCGTAAAGGAGCCACCAATGTCGGAGATAAATACTTACCCCACGCCCCCTTGTGACACACGGGCGGGGAGAATGGCAAGCGTGTTCGTACGCTTGTTGGGTGGATTAGTGACGGGATTAACTTCTGACGTAATCTTATTTGAAGTGGAAAGTTTAAGTACGAACTTTCGCAGTGTAGTCTGGTTACGTTATAGTTTAGCTAGTTTGATTAAAGTCAGGGTCAAAGTTTGTGTAGAAGACTGATCTAAATCTTAAAAATCAAAAACTTTGTGAAATCCATTAACCAGCACTAGGCCCGCTTGTTTGACGGCCCAATCTCACTCGTAGAGAGAGAGGCCTGTGTCTCAGTAGTTGGACTATTTTAGAGCTTACTATGCTGTATAGGAAATCATTCTTCTGATTGTAACAAATAGATACTACTGTATTGGAGATCAGGTAAACTCCAAGTAATTTGTAACTAAATTCAGACAGTAGGAGAATTATTATTTAGTTAAAAATTACTTGGAGTAAAACAATCCCAGAGTGGTGTCATAAATAAGCTTTGAATAGAGATTGCCACGCAGGTATAACTTATGAGCAACAGATGATCTACAAATCGAGCAACCATTTCTGAACGTCATGTGTCTTAAAACGGTAATGTATTTACTGTTTTATTCCATCAGATTCATTTTCTTTGAGTTTTTTACTAATTCTGTGTGTCCCTAGTTTCGTAGTGACAAAGCATTTGCCAAGCATCTTTAAGCAACGTATAACATCCCGTTACTAATTGACATCTATTGTCTATCCTCCACGGTAGTGTGTCAGCTGCCTACGTCATCAATGACGTAGCACTTTGTGAAGGATTCTGAAGCGATGTCCTGAAGATAGTGCGTCGTAAATAATGGAGGAGGACATTATTGAAGGGAACTGTTAATAGTTTGTAATCAGTTACACGTGTTTCATTTTACGATTGAAGATATTTGAATTTATAATGTACTAGCTGTTGCCAGCGGCTTCGTCCGCGTGGAGTTCGATTAGTGTCCCACGGGAAGTTAAAACTGAAAAACTATCCTATGTGTTTATCCAGGTCATAAACTATCTGTGTACCAAATTGTACCCAAATCCGTTCTGTAGTTTATGCGTGAAAGAGTCATAAACATCCATCCATCCATACATTTTTTTTTGGCGGGTGGAAAATCATCAAATAACCCTTCCCGCTCTTAGGCCGAGCGAAAGGGATTGTCAGACTTCTACTGACTAAAAACCACCCAAGTTCCCACACACCCTAGAGTTTCTAAGCCGCCTCAAGGGCCTCTGACATGGTTTGACGACCGCCATTTGGCCGCCGGGACCACCGGCTTATACGTGCCTTCTGAAGCACGGAATCATCTTTTTATCAGACAATCAGGTGATTCAAGCCTGCAATGTTCTAACCAAACTGGAAACATCTTTACAAAGTACGCTTCCCGTGGGAATCGAACCAACGACCACCAGGTCACTAGGCAAATGCCTAAAACCACTCGAGCACGGAGAACCTAACATAATTGGGAAACGTCTAAACATACGATATGATAAGTACCATATATTCTGGTTTAAATATCTCAAATAAATTATGAATTAAAGAGTCTCTTTCAACCCGTGTGTACCCGAGGGTACAATGTTCGGCAAGCTCAACCGACTGTGACTAATCAACTTTCACATCGGCAGCTCTGAATACCCCCGTCTGTATGAGCTAGGGTACATTAGAGGGCATACGCGAAAATTAGGGGACATTGAGAACAAGTAACCCTTTGTAACTTGTGAAACGGGTAGCTGTGCTACACAGATTCGATTCGACAGTAATAATTTAAACAACTACACATTTCCTTAAATTCTAACCAACTTTTAAACCGTGACAACACCATTTTCGGCATAAATATGTTCGATTGTCAATTGTTAAAATAATAAAATTGAGTTTATTTGTTTAGGCCCTTTAGGGCATCACTACCTGAGAAGAGAATTTTAGCTTATTTTTTTTACTTGGTATCCAGAAAGGATTACATTAACAGAATGACGTAATCTCATTAACTATTAATGCTCTCACGAATTGGACGAGTTTTTTAACATCAACAGCGTATGCCCGCGGCTTTTGCATGGAGTTCAGTAACTGCTAGTATGCTGAGATAGTGGCCTTTTGGCTTCGCACGGGACAAATTTAAACTTGTATCTACCTACGTCCTAATTTTAAGTATTTGTCATATTGTTTACTTTGATAATGTTTAATTTTTTGTCAATTTGTTTTGTCCTGTTGGGAATCCAATAAACACTTTTCTTTCTTTCTTTTCTTAACTGTCCCACGAGACGGTACTATTTAGCTAAAATCCTATTAATTAATTGACCAGAGGGCTGGCTCATTCTTTGGTCAAAGGATTAGCATTGCCATTCAACGTGGCAATGCTGCCAGTCTTCTGGGCACTTTCCCGGTTGTCGGCGATGCGGAGGAGTACTGAGGCGCCTAATTGTCTTATTTGTTATTTGTATATATGTGAGTATTAACTTTTAGTTTACATTTTTAGCATATATTGTACTGACTACTAATAACTAAGAATTAAATCAATTCATTCATAGAAGAAAAAAAAAAAAACAGGTTATTAACTGTCTATGTGCAAAAAAAACTGTTTTAATTAGTAGTTTTGACTGGCCTGTTGGTCTAGTGGTTAGTGACCCTAACTGCTATGCCGGAGGTCGTGGGTTCGATTCCCACCCAGGACAAATGTTTGTGTGATGAGCACGATCATTTGTTCTGTGTCTGGGTGTAATTTATCTATAATATGTATGTATTTAGAAATATATAAGTATGTTTATCAGTTGTCTAGTACCCATAACACAAGCTCTGCTTAGCTTGGGACTAGATGGCGTTGTGTGATAGTTGTGGAAATATTATTATTATTATTATAGTTTTCTCGTTCATGTAAAAACTGAAACCGTCAAAAACTAATAATTTATTTCAAGAAGGTCAGGTACAGACACTTTTGAATTGTTGAAACATCTATAGACAACAATGAAATGTAGCTACAGTCACAAAACTTTGAAAATACTGTAATTATTTGCCCATTCCAAAGCCTACATGGAGAAGACCGAGCAAGAAACTCGGACACTGTTTTAAACCAGAACATTGAAACAAAACCTCGGTTACATCTGGTACATCCTCACAAACTTAATACTAGTAGTGCAGTAAGATCTACAGTTCGTAAACAGCGAGAAGCGTATACTAATGTCGCCGCAGCAAACATCCGTCTACTACTACATACAGACTTCAATAACTTTGTTAATATCCGTGTTTCCGTAGACATGGCGTGTGTGTTCGTGAATATGATTCCGATTGTTTCTATACAATCGAAACTAGGTCAAGATTTCGAGATTCTCGTAGTGAGTAGGATCATGTAAACAGGAGGGAGTAATGAGTTTAGTTGTTAGCTGATATGATTTCATGTAGGGTATTGGAAATGGGAGCGTTTGTTTAAGATTGTTTTTGAAACTAAGAAGTCGATTATACTCTTACGCCGTACTCAGAGATGTTTATACTTAAGCCATTAGTTAGTAAAGATTTTGACACTTTACTAAAGGTTTTGTGTGTCAAATCTTTACTAAGTTTATAGCTTTTACGGATACCGTATGTCAGTCCCATCGTATCCTACTTTCACAAGATGTGGGCCATGAATTTGAACAAAACCTTCGCAGCGTCGCCTTTTGGTTGGGATAGAATTGTATGGAACATAGTACCTACTACCTACATCACTTTTGTTAAAATTCAGGTACATTTTGCCATACATAAAAAAAAAGAAATTTTAAAACTATTTATTACATCACTAGCTTTTGCCCGCGACTTCGTTCGCGTGGAATAGTGACTTCCGGCAGATTTATGGTTTATCTCGCGAAAAAAAAAAAAAACTTTCCTATGTCCTTTCTCAAGTTCCAAACTATGTCTGTACCAAATTTCACACAAATCGGTTCAGTAGTTTAGGCGTGAAGCAAAGACAGACAGACAGACAGACAGAATTACTTTCGCATTTATAATATTAGTTAGTATTAGGATGCATTCTTATGTTAAAATAATACAGCAACAATAACGCACAATTTGAACGTCCAACATGCATTGCCACGTTGGACGACAATGATGACTCTTTGACCAACTTTGCTTGGTGATGTTTTAATGTCATCATCATCATCTCTTGCCCTAATCCCAATTCATTTGGGGTCGGCGCAACATGTCTTCTTCTTCCATACTTTTCTGTTTCTCGTCATCTCATGAGACACCTAATGCATCTACTCAAAATGTATTCATTATTCAGATAAATGCACACCCACATACATTAAGTGTATACACTGCTTTATTTGGGGGGTGCAAAGGTATGTGCCTTTAAATCAGTTATAGGCCCACATTGGTTTTTGTATTTTGCAAAAACATTTTAATAAAATTAACTAGCGACCCGCCCTGGCTTCGCACGGGTGCAATGCTATTCTCCACTATTTAATGGATGTTATTATACATATAAACCTTCCTCTTGAATCACTCTATCTATTAAAAAAAACCGCATCAAAATCCGTTGCGTAGTTTTAAAGATTTAAGCATACAAAGGGACATAGGGACACAGAAAGCGACTTTGTTTTATACTATGTAGTGATGATTTTTTAGCAGACGACACACACGCAGACTCCTATAAGAAGACAATTCGATCAAAAATTCTTGTTTTAAGATCATTGACAAGCGTCTAACACCATATTATTATTAACATAATATTTTCTTTGTTACAGGGGACCAACAAAAATCAAGAACATAGAAAATCACCCAAAACAAGCAACATAGTAAAACACGGCAGTTTTCATACATTTTATAATAATTAGTTAAAATCCTCTCCAATCTAGTAAATGCAGTGCTAGTGCTTAGTGGTTGTGTGGAAAAAACGTCGCATGGAATTACAGTGCGGCAGTTCGATACTCCGGCTGAGCAAACAAAGGAATAGGTGAGTTTTGATAACAGTTTATTTTTAATAAACGTTATTGTACGGTCTAGATCTAGATCTAATACTGTGACTAAGTAGTATTGGATTAAAATAATACATTTAATTAATTGCAACTGACCAAAATGATTAGGTATAACTATATAGCGGACGACGCGTTATAGACATTTGCGAGGTAAACGTAACCTAAATAAATTTGAAACTCATTTCGAGTGTAATAAAACCATAACCTTCCCTTTTGGCTTTGCCCATACACACACATCACTGAACCCTAGGCATCATCTATGCATTTGTAACACAAACAACCTGGAACCAAGTTGGAACTTTGACCATCACCAGCTATCTCCGAAACGAAGGTTCCCACCCAATTTGTGCAAAATGGATTGCGCAATTTCAAGTGAAAAGTAAGAAAGGAGTAAAAACGTGTTTCACTGGCTCCAAATAGAATCAGACGAGGGCAGGAAAATGATAGTGTTCTACGCATATGAAAGACTGGCCATCAATAATTCTAATAAACAAGGTGGAAGAGACATCGGTGCTAATATGGTTACCATGTTTTTAATAACCAACGAAAAATTAATATGGCAAACGTTCTCAGTTCTTTCAGTTTAGTATTATGGCACTCGGTGTCCCTTCTACCATGTATATTTCGTTCCACAAACTAGATAAAGGTAGTCAACAGGTAATCAAAAAGAGCTACAAAAAACTCCTGAAATGTTAATTGTTTAAACCGACCAGTCCACAATTACTCAACGCTGACACAATAATTGGAAACTTCTGTGAACTCCATTTTACGGTGACGTAACTCTCGTCGACTAGGTAAAGGTCGCGGGTCACTATATTGGAAGCGTATTATGTGTTTGATAAAGGTCATAAAGGTCACGGCTAACCATTGCATGCATGCAGGCGATCTAGTAGTGAAAGACAGACTTTTTCGCGTGATAAATATCTGTCTAGTCTTTGTTTAGCCATTTTGGGGTTGGTTGGAAGTAGTGGCTAAATAATAACAAGTACTCGTGGTCAATCTTCAGGTTAAGCCACTATTGCAGAGGTTGGTCCATGGATGGGTATTTGGGTAATCACCCATTACATATAGAGTTTGATCCTTTATACTTCGGAAAGCACGTTACCTAAGCCGCCCCTGCTGTCATTTGTAAATCTCTGACAGTCTTAGCAGGTAAACAGTGGTGCGTAAGACGGAAAATCAGCGTTACCTTACCAAGTCTCATCGTATTACTCCACACTAACTGGGTTGTGAAGGTCAGCTATCCAGTCGTTCTAAATAAAATACTGGTAATCAGCTGTTAGATGTCGACCCCAACATAGTTGGGGAAAGGCAAAGAGAAGATCAAGAATCCTATCATAATCACTATATTGCCAGTGGAATACCAAATAGGTGGTACGACTGTGCCCTTAAGGCGCTGACAAGAGCCAAATAGGCTTGTATTGAACAATTTTTTAGCCAAATCTATACAGTTTGACACGGCGGAAAAAATATATGTTAATCTTGAACATATTTCTGATAATTTCGTTGTATTCAAAACACGTTTTTGAAAAGTTTTCTCGATACAAAAAAATGGTAAACTAACCTCTTAAAATGATCTTCCAACAAAAATATCTGTATTACTGATCAACGTACGTTGGTTTTATAACAATAACGTATCATATTTAAATACAAAATTTGGTTGTTTTTAATTTTTGATTATTTAATAAATTATTTTTATGTAATTAATCATTGGTTTGTGAGAAGTTCGAGCGTTGCGTCATCGCGCTCTCTTTCTTACGTATGCAATCCGACAGTGAGCGCTTAGGCGCGGTGCTAGACGGACGTATGTCACTTTGCGCCCCACTGACAGCTATCCGTTCATCTATAAATTATTATTGACCGCGTCACAATGTTAGTCCAGGATCCACGGTACATTTTTTCACTTGATTACTATCAAGCTAATTTTCCGTGAGCAGCTGCATTTTGATGAGACACCAACATTACCCTATACGAAAACTCTCGATTGTGGTAGGTAATACCAGCAGGGATAAAATATATATTGATTATATATTATTATAATTATTTATTTGATGATTTTCAAAAATCTATTACTAACTATTTTATTTTTAGTTGATGATCATTATCTAAATCCAACATGTATTGATAACGAGCTCATCAAAAATTACTACAAACCAGCTGTTTTTTAGGGGTCCGTAGCCGAATGGCAAAAAACGGAACCCTTATAGATTCGTCATGTCTGTTTGTCCGTCTGTCCACCCGTATGTCACAGCCACTTCATTCGGAAACTATTGAGACTACACAGTTGAAACTCGGTAGGTAGATGTATTCTGTGAACC
Organism: Diarsia mendica; assembly: GCA_949316265.1. Classification (NCBI taxonomy): domain Eukaryota; kingdom Metazoa; phylum Arthropoda; class Insecta; order Lepidoptera; family Noctuidae; genus Diarsia; species Diarsia mendica. The sequence continues at coordinate 14,497,572 of OX438912.1, read as the reverse complement.
GCTTTACGATTTTTATACAAAAATAAAAAAAAGGATTTAGGGGGTCGCCCCATACATGGAACTGAAACTATATTTTTTTATTCATCAAACCTATACCTACGTGTGGGGTGTCTATAGACATTAGACAGGTCTTTAAAAATGACATTGAGGTTCCACAAACAATTTTTTCTCAAAGCCAATCGTTTGGAAGACAGACACTTCCAAATTTGTAAAATGGCGACCGGCCTCGCGGTCGCTTGCCTTCGGTATTGCCAACAATGACCAGCTTTTCAAGGCTGCTATCTCCTCTTTGCATCATGTGGCCGAAATAAGACAAAATACGCTGTAGGCAAACTGTTGACAATCAAGTCTTGATATCGAGTTGGTAAAGGATAGACACAAAAGACACAAACGCACAAAGCGTTTGGTCGTCCATGGAATTCGGAGAATCCGCCTAAAACACCACATTTCGAATGCGTCTATCCTCTGTCTTACTCTTGTTTGGATTGTCCATGTCTTAACTTGTGGCGAAAAATGCTCCTTCCGAGAAACCTGTGCCTGAAAAGGAACCGATCCAGGCTGATGATGGTTTCGTGACGGTGTTGAGGAGGAAGCGTCAGCGAACCATCAAGAACCGCTGCGGCACGGCTCCATCGGAGCCCAATGTGCATATTCGTGCCGCAAAGCCGAACACTCCGGTGTACCTCTCCCGTCTACATTACACCACTACGACGGAGGACATCGTGGAGTACGTGCGCCAGAAGATCAAGTAGGTGGCGAGAGTGCAGCTGCTCGAGTCGCGCCGCAACGTCAACTTTAAGGCGTTTGTGGTGCGAGTACCGACATGCTACCTGCACCTCGTCTTGGAAGAGGACTTTTGGCCGCAGGGGGTGGTGTTTCGACGCTTCCGCGGGCAAGTGCCACATGATCGCACAGTGACGTCAGTGCAAGTGTAGTGATACTAATATATAGTTTTAAGGTTTTATTTACTAACAAGCTGTCAATTATATCGTATGTATGTTAGTCTGTAAGGTATTTATCTATGGGCCAAAGTAGCCTGAAAATAAATAAATATTATTATTATTAACTCTATGGAGGAAAATCAGGAAAACTAGTGCTCTGACCAAACGGGCCTTCGTTTTAAAACTTATACCACGTTTTTCCCAGATGTTCCGGGGGCGTAATATAGCATCTTTAGCCATGGCTATCCGCCGTTTTATTTCTGTGACGCAGTTACCTTCATTACTTATATTGGATGAGATGCCTTAGATGTTATAGGCGCCCGATAGCTTTCCCGCACGATCTACCACCATAAGCTTGGTTTTCTGCCTATTTATTGCAAACCCTACTTTGCCACTTTCCACTTCCAATCTGTGCCGTATCTCTTTCATGTTGCCAAATGTTGTAGCAAGGAGAACGATGTCATCAGTGTACCTCAGATTGGAAATCCACTTTCCACCAACAGTAAACCCCTTGTCCCAGCCCTCAAGAGTCTTGAATGATATTACTCTTCATACATATTGAAGAGCAGAGGTGAGAGGATGCATCCCTGCCTAACGCATTTGAACAGTCGGTGTCTATTTTGACGAAAGAGCGGTTGTTGATGTGTAGGTAGAGGCATCGGACTATGTCAATAAGATGTTGAGGCGTTCCCATGTCTTTAAGAACCCCCCACAGCTTGCCCCACTCCACGCAATCAAATGCTTTGGTATAATCTATGAAACATATCAATACAGGGCTGTTAAATTCCCGGCTTTTCTCTATAATTTGGCGAACGTTCAGGATTTGTTCCCGCGTGTCTTTGCCTTTAACAAAACCTGCTTGCTCTTCTGGAATTTGTGGCTCCAGAAAGTGTATTAGCCTGTTGTTTATGATGTACAGGAGTATTGATGGTGTGTGGAGTAAGTGCCAAACACTTAATATAATTTTTAGAATCTTGTAGGTAACTTGTAAAGAGTGGGTTTAATAGAAAATATCCAATCCCCAAAACCCAGTTAGTAAGTAATCATTTTTAATGACTTCGTTATCGATACATATTGGAAGGAAAGAAGGGGACTCTTTGATCAAACCATACATTTTGTAGGACAAATATTTTTTCAAATAATTTAGATAATTATCATCAGATTTAACAAAAAAAAACCCAGCTGATGATTCTCAAAAGTGTTTGTACTAAACACTTTTGAGAATCATCAAACCAACATATTTTATCCCTGCTACCCCTATTACTTACCACAATCGAGAATTCGAGAGTTTCGTGCAGGAAATTGTTGGGCGTCTCGCCGTCTCATCAAAATTAGCTTGATAGTAATCAAGTGCAAAAATGGACCGCGGATCCTGGACTATTTGTTTCTTACTTGGTAGTATGGCGCTAGGGTATCGGAAAAATTGTGGGCGTGTCCAAAAATACTGAAACATCAGAAGTCAATAGCTATTGTCATCGTCTTAATATCTTATCAGATTTCATTAACTAAAGCACAATCAGTATTACAGTTAATATAATGAGCAGCAAACTAGTCAAAAACACTTGTTAATACTGTTCCTACAAATAGTTCGGTTATCGCCCGGCATAGTTACATCATTGCACCATTGAGGTTACAGGATCGTTTGTAAATGTCAAACTTTCAGTTTATTGAACAGGGTATCTTGACTTATATTGATAGTAGGTATAATCAAACAGATAAAGTTCATAGTCGTTTAGCAATCTTGACTTTGTTAAATTGAAAGTGGCTATAGTCAATTTAATAAAATTCATAGTCATACGTTTAGCACTGCCACAGATTGACATTACCTCCCCTTTTTCAGTATGTTTGGTAGAGAGTTATTGCCGCACGTGTCACTTTAAGGTTAAGTCTCGCTTTCCAAGGTAGGTCCGTGGATAGGTGCTCATCCATTACATAAAGTCCATTTCACGAAAGAAGTCCCGCAGACGCAGCGCTGTATTCGCGCGACATAATGTTCCTATCTCTCTCTCTCTCTCTCCATATCTCCCCATCTGTCAAATTTAGTTCCACAATTGTCTTTCGTGAAATGGACTTCACTAAGTTTACTCGCCATTGGTGCCGGTTGCAGGTCTTTGACAGTCGTTTCAAGTAGTCAGTGGGGCACTTGATATCGTGTCCAGCCTGTCCTGTGACTTGCACATCACAGGAACTGATGGAGGCTACTGAAATTGCCGAACTTGTCGCCAAATTTTGGGCCGACTCAATTTGAATTGTCATCGACACGCTATAAGAAGAAGAAGTAGTCAGTGATCCAAAAATCAGTCGTACCATAGGTTATTGCGGTACTTAGTACTAGCTGGGTTGTGGAGATCAGATAGGCAGGCTCTATGTAAAATACTTATATTCAGCTGAATTCGGTAAGACGAAGCCGAGTCTAACGGTGTTTGGTGAAAGACAGATGTCGGTGACTATTGACTCGAGCATTCGTTGTTGCGGTTTGCGTCGCTGCGTGCTTTTGTGCTCGCAGTGTTCGTTGTTGCGGGCATTCGGTGGCGTGTGGTTCGGCTTGGTGACTTTCGGAATGGCGTATTGCACTCGTAGTTTCGTTCTTCTTCCGTCCTTCTGACATTCAAAAGTGCCTGTAATGGCTTAATTGAAATAAAATATTTGAGTTTGAGTTTATTCTGCACACTCACAACCAGCTCGAATCATTCAACATTCTTCTACTCTCATCCCAATTTATTTGGGGTCAAGCACAGCATGTCTTTTTCTTCCTTACTTTTTATCTTCACCTCATCTCAGTAGTCTTTTTTTTATTTTATTATATATGGGCGTACTCTTGACTTCAATCTTGCCCTAAGGGCAGAGATGAGGTCGACGATGGAACGAGTTTACCCAGAAGAAGCCTATTTACCCGCGACTTAAATACATAGATTGGGGCTATATGAACTCGGGAAAACCGACGCAGGCAGGGTGTTCCACTCCTTGGCTGTACGAATAATGAAAGACTTAGCAAAACGCTTCGTACGAATGTGTGGAACATCGATAACGTATGGGTGATAACCCGCAGTACGTCTAGTCTCTCGATGGAAGAAGGGAGATGGTGGAATAAGCTCGTGGAGCTCTTGCGCACACTCTCCGAAGTACAGTCTGTAGAAGACCGACATACATGCAACTTTGCACCTCCACCTCTTTTCTAGATATACCTATCATCCTTCACACAGTCCATCAATCATTTCTTTGGTCTTCTTATAACCATTTACGTTGATACCCAAACCTTTTCTACGATATTTTGTTCATTCCTCCGCATCACGTCCTCATAATGTAGTCATGTCTTACTTTATCTTCACGTTACACCACACATCCCCTTTGGCATTCTCATCTCAGCTAGATATGATCTATCTGTGTGCCCATCCAAATGCGTTCAGCCATTTAGGCGTAATTGAACATCAAATATCCAAACATTCCCAGGAACTTTCCCACTTATAATATTAGCGGTCGGTACGGATAATAATGTTGGGAATGGAAGATATTCGTTGTTTTATGAGTATAATAACACCCACAACGTAGGAATGCGGAACATTTATTGTAGTTTTGGGTAATACGTAATAGCGTGAAGACAGTTAGATAGGGGACTGCCTTTCATATTAGATCAACTTGTAAACGTTGACTGCCCCGTTAGTATAGTAGTCGACGGTTGTGCATCTCCTGTTCGATTGAAGGTCCGTCAGAGTGTTATTAAGCTTTTCTATCCTAAGAAGCTGCCACAGCCTCTGGTTTTGTACGCGGTTGAGGCTGTTGATGACAATAAGTTTACCCCCTATTATACATCGGTACATTTAGGTTATTTAGGAAGGCTAGACTAATTCCACGCGGACGAAGTCGCAGGCAAAAGCTAGTTACAGCATATTGACAGCATGTGAGACTCTTAGCCTGAGGCTGAGGCTACAGTAGGCAGCGATTTGCGATGCGACTGGAAGAGCGAAATTTTTTGAACTGAATTGAATTGATGTACGGTGTAGCCATATACGTGAGCATTCATTTACTTGTTTTAATCGCTCATGTGTCGCAGGTCGCGTCGCGGCCTAATGTAGCCTCAGCCTTAGGCCGTCGAGCAGCATCTTTATTCTTCGATTGAAGCGCCAAAACTTCTAAGACTACTCAAGTGATCTCCAAGACTTTGAAGCCGCTCCCCAATTGTTTTTGATCGCTACAGAACAATGGTAGTTACTTCACCGTTTGTATTTGTACTTGTAACGATGTTATAGATCACAGGATCAAATGATTGAGTCCTGCTTGTGTTAGCAACGGTAAATTAAGAGCTTTAGACGTGACATGTGAGCACCAGATGGGTTTTGTCTCAGTGTAAGATAGCTAGTAATCTTGGCCCTTTTTGTGAAACCAACACTGGAGTAAGTTCATGTTCGTACAGGCGGAGCGTCGCGCGGCGCGTGCTGCGTTTTTAATTCAAACACATGGCGATGTATGCAAAAGTTAACGATTTCAATCGTCGATTTTTCGAGAAGCTATTTTCGCACGTTAGTTTAAAATGCAGTGTTTGTTGCGGTGGACCCGTCTCTCAGTAAATTAATAAAAAAACACGAGACGTGCATTTTGCACGCGCCGCGCGACGCCCCGCGTCACCGTAAACGAGCCCTTAGGATTGTCAACAAAAATTGTGTTATATATCGTAACGGCACGCCTGACAATCTCGAGGGTTAGGCAGAAGTGTTCATAATAAATAGTACACCCACATGTCCAGTTATGTTTAAGTCCCATGTAATAGGGAGTGAGCCTATTGCCATCAACCGGGTACAAGTTCCGAGATTCCTGTGCGTATTGAATAATTACCACCTGCTTTTTTTTTAAATGGGCTTGCTCTTGAGTTCAATCTTGCCCTAAGGGCAGAGATGATGTCGACGATGGAACGAGCTTACCCAGAAGAAGCCTGTTTACTCGCGACTTAAACAGATTAGGGTTATATGAACTCGGAAAAACCGACGCAGGCAGGGAATTTCACTCCTTGGCTGTGCGCATAATAAAGGACTTAGCAAAGCGCTTCGTTCGAATGTGTGGAACGTCGACTAGGTATCGGTGATAACCTGCAGTACGTCTAGTCTCCCGATGGAAGAAGGGAGATGGTGGAATCAGCTCGTGGAGCTCTTTCGCACACTCTCCGAAGTACAGTCTGTAGAAGACCGACAGACATGCGACTTTGCGACGGTGGGCCAGGCTATGTAGCTTGACAACCAGCTTATCGTCACCAATTAGCCTCCTGGCTCTGCGCTCTACTGAGTCAAGTGTGGCAAGTTGGTATTTGGCTGAGCCATCCCAAAGGTGACAGCAATACTCCATCCCGGACCGGACTTGAGCTTTATATAATACTGAAAGCTGCTTCGGTAAAAGCTAAACATCGTGAGGAAACCAGTATCTGTGAGAGATATTTTTTGACAGCATTTAACGCCAAGTCCGAGGCCATTAAGCGGCACAACTCTGACCCCAGGTTAGGTTACGCACTGACTACACGACAATCAGACAAATTATATATTTGGTTTTTACTGCCATACTGTGCCGAATAACCTCGACCCGAACGAATAACGATGTTACTATTAGTAATCCAACAGCATTATTTTTTAGTCTATCATCAGCAATTTGTAAAAGCAATAAATATTTCAAACTGAATAATGTATTGATAGCCTCATCATTCACTTCTTAGTATTTCTTGCGAACCTCAGCCAAAATGAAAATGTTATCTTAATTTCAGCTGAGCCATGAAAAATTGCATATTAATGCTTATCGATATCTTTCAGCAGAAATAAACGAATCATCTTAATAATATTGGAAAGCAATATTATTCTATCAAGCAAATTTTTAAATATTGCATTATATAAATCTCAAATAAGTATGAAAATTCTAGAGCAAAAATTTATAAGAGAGAATTTTCTTCAATCTTTATTACTTGCATTAACGTGAATCATTACTACCCACCGCTAATGAAAATCTCATAAAAATCGGAGCAGCGGTTTTGTAGACGTAAACAGATAAGACTACACTAACACAACATACAGACGCGATCTTTAAACTATGCGAAATTGTATGTAGTAGGTTTAGTTTTGTGCAAATGGTGGTTCGGAAGTTAGCTGCTAGTGACGTACTGCGCATTATACAGTCTAGAGCAGGGATGCACAGACTTATTAAGACCAAGGGCCACTTGGGCATATGATGAACCAATGGCGGGCCACCAGCACAAACTAAAAATATAAAAGCCGCCGGGGGCCCACTCTAATTTGGCCGTCCCCTTTATTTTCGATGTTAGTCAAGAAAGTTAACACAAAGTCAATCAGAACAATAATAGCACGCAAAGAAGTGTCGTTTGAAGTAGCAGACTGGAAGTTACAACTCTAAATCCCCTTCCAAAGACTCGCCTTGACTTCCACAAACTAACGAACTATATCTAGCTTCTTCTAAAGGTATCTCATCAAAGCATTGGCGCTAACGTTAAAGTCGTATACTGCGGTTCACGTAATCAATTCAATTGAACCGCTCAATCAAACCCGTAGTGTTTATTTAGAGTCGGGATGCATGCTGTTTAACTCAGTATGTGTAACGGTCTATTACAGTTCTTATCATTTGAGGTTACACACTGAAATGAGGGTGAAGGCCTTCCAGGATCCGCGGCCTCGACACAAAGGGCTAAGAAGGAACATGGGTGGTTTTTAGTCAGTAGAAGTCTGACACTTCCTACCGCTCTACCCAGAGCGGGAGGAGTCATTTGATGATTTCCCACCCTACAAAAAAAGGCTACTCCAATCACACGCCAATTGATTTGATCCCCCGCTAATCTCACCGTATAAAGATCTTCGTCCCATAGTCAAAGGGAATCGTCCGGCGTCCTATAAGAACAATTCAAAACCATATTCAAGCAATCATTTAACCATACCAGACAGGATACTAAGCTCCAATAGTCCTCTCCTGCAAAGATCTGTCCTTGAATTGCTTTGATAAGAGCCTTAAGTGACCATTGCCAAGCACCTAAACAGAAAAAGCAGGCATCAGCAGTACCTACCCTAAAACAACAACAAACTTCATTCAACGATCCTATCGCTAAGTACGGTGATTACGAAAACACTTTCGTCACCCTTTACAACACCGGTCTATAAAAAGGCTAATTACAACCCTTATAGACTCAACGAGAACACAAAAAACGAAAATTTCAACGAATTTCATCCAAATTGTCGCTATTAAGAGTGGGCTGTTACCCACAAAACGCGGCGTAAAATGCTTTTACGCGTCATTGCGTAAAACCGACTTCAAAGCATTTGTTTGGGCGGTCACCTCTCAATTATATTGTTTTGGGAGCTCCCTCCTGGATCCTCTATCCCTCTTTGTGCCCCTTTTCCCTCCCTGTCCCTCAAATCGCGACATTACATGCGGCTTTGCCGGCTAATCAGCTAAATCGCTGAGCTAATCTTTTGGCAAATTACTTTATCTAAGCGCTGTCAAATACATTGTTAGCAAGATTTTTGCGACGTGGTTTCTTTCTTGATTTATGAGGTTTTTATTCTTAAAAGTTGTGAATGTCTGTGCCAATGAATGCCGGAAGAAAGGAGAAGTTAGGCTTTATAGACACCCCCAATTTACTAATATTGGGTTGGCCATCATGGTTACGTATTGCTCTTCAAAGTAAAGCAATGCTTGCCGCGTCTGTGGATGGACGACCATCCATTACATGCCAAATAGTAAGTTAAGTCGTTTGATCCGAAAATGATTCAGCGATGGCGGACGTCGAACGAAGTTGTCCAATCGGCAGCTGACCAATGAAAGCTGAATATGTGGAAAAACTTCATCATTTGTCTCTCCCTTATTGTGCTAGTGTAAATTTATCTGCCTTATTGTGCTAGTGGTGGCTATCACGACTGCAGAGCATGAGTTCTTGGGTTCGATTATCAGGTCGGACAAAGACCTATGGGGTTTGACCATCCGAATTTTCTCAGTAGCAGCCTCGAAGTCTGGATTCGTGACTGGCTAATGGCAATCGATTCACCACATATTACGTGGGAACTTAGGTATACAAAACTGGCGAAATGTGGGTGTACTTGTTAGATACACCATTTTCTAATCCTTTGAGGATTACAAGGTGATGTAACGATGATGATGATCAAATATTTTTTACACTAAAAAATCTCAGTGTTGCCAACGACAAAAATCCACTTACTAAGCTCCGTACACACAGGAGATAAGATAGATTGATGATACACTAATGATCTAATATCATGTCGACCTTGTCACGAAATAATCTATGTGTGGCCTTTAGATACTTATGTAGATGAAAATGTATTACTTAGAAGTAAAAGTATCTTGATGACATCATCAATTTACTTGGAGCATTTTGTCTGGGTTTTAATCAGTTTTAGGTGATGTGGCGTGTGGCCTTATTTTATAACATAACTTCAAGGTTGTGCCCGAAGGGTTAAGCAGACGTGTTACTAATAATACACCCACAGGGATCGCGCCTATTGGCATCATACGGGCATACATTCGGACTCCATGGCTGTTAAAAATCCTAATGGAAATACCCAATAACGCTTGGCCCGATCTGGGAATCGAACGTAAGACCTAATCGTAATCGTAGCAAATGTCAGCCCTCCCGGCGACAACTGAGAAACAGACTTCCCATTTGTCCCCTCTAGTCAGTTTTCAAAGGGAACAGTCGGCACAAATTGGTAACCCGGTGACAACTGGGAAGACAATTCCCAGCTCCCACCCCGGAGGACAGGGCTAGAGGGGACTATTGGGAATATTCCAAAATCAGCAGTCACCCTTCGCCCATTAGACCAAAGAGGCAGTTTTTATGAGACTGTATAAAAACTCTGCATCTCAACATCTGCATGGGGTTATGGAGGTCGGATAATAAGCGGTCGCTCTATGTCAAATACTGGTAATAAGCTGCTTCCGGTTAGACTGGAAGCCGACCCCAACATACTTGAAAAATGGCTAGGTAGATAATGCCTCGGACTTTGTTCATTGCAAAATTCCTTGTTTACAACACCATTATTTTAGGCCTACATCGTAACCATATGCCTGTAATTCCATTCAAACTCAAACTTAAATATTTTATTTCAATTAAGCCATTACAGGCACTTTTGAATGTCAGAAGGACGGAAGAAGAACGAAACTACGAGTGCAATACGTCATTCCGAAAGTCACCACGCCGAACCACACGCCACCGAATGCCCGCAACAACGAACACTGCGAGCACGAAAGCACGCAGCGACGCAAACCGCAACAACGAATGCTCGAGACCCCGAATCACGGAACAACGAATGCACGTCGCAACGTGAAACCGCATAATAAATTGACCGCCCTATTAAATTACCATAGAGAATATTTCAACCAAAGTGAGACGCAACGTTACAGTCTATTAAAAGACTATAACAAGACCTTCGATCATACCCAAAAGTATATAATAAAATATGCTATAAACAACTGACCTATATTTATATTGTTACGCCATACTGAGGATATTGAACGATAAACATTATAGAGTTTCAGTCCGGTTGTTTCTAAACATTCTAGTAGTCGTTAGCACTTCAAAATTTAAACCAAAATGTATTACTCAAAGACTAATAATAGTGGTTGGTTGTTATCAGGATGGGTGACCACTAATTACGTACCGTTCACGCGTCGAAGTCCTTTCCACTCCGTACATGTACACCTACTTAGAAAATAAATCAATAAACAAAACATTTATATCCCTTTATAAAAACACCCCACCATTCATTTAACCCGCTCAAAGCGATCAACAAAACCCTTTTACTAATTGAGATTGAAACTAATTGACTTTATATTTACTCATCGATTGAGAATAACCAATAAACAAGACCCTTTCAATTTAAAAGCTTTGTGAACGACGGAACGGCGGTTTATTGAGAGCATAAAGGGCTTTTTCACTCGATTTTAATTACTCGCGTGGTCGTGTGGCGGGCTTCGTAAAGCCCGTTCCACGAAATCAGGAATTGCGACTGCGATAAGCCACATGGGCGTGCGGCGATTGTTTCGTGGTAGGACCCTCGTCGTTCGTTGCTCGCAGACCGGATGGCCGATGCGATGGGGCCGAAAAGTTCTAGAGTGACAGACGCGAATCAGAAGACCGACGAACTGGTGAGGGTTTGTTGGGCCTCGCTGGATGTGAGACGCACGGGACCGGTCAATGTGGCGACACCTGGGGGAGGCATATGCCTCAAGCAGTGGACCCTCGTTGTCGTTGTTGTTTCTATGGAGGCTGAACACTCTCGGTCGAGATTTCTTTCCAAGTTGCTTGTGAGACCGACACGGGACAAGGAGAAATCAAGGAATACCAAAAATACCGATATTCAGCTGCATCCAGTTAACTAGAAGCCGACCCCAACATAATTGGTAGAAAGGCTAGGCATAAGATGATGCTTTCGTAAAACGTTGCCGTGGCCCAGCTATAAAGGGTATTTGTATTTTCCCTCGCTTTTAATTGTTGCTTTTAACCACATCGAACTAGCGTGGCAAGGGCAAGTGACGTAAAAACTCTTTACTTTACTACTGACATGTTAATTAAATACTTGTTTGATAAAATAATTCTGGAAATTGGGTGTGGAATATCGTAAATTAAGTTTGCAAATGACGCGTTGTGACAAAGATTTCCCGCGTAAAGTGTACTGTGTAACGTTTTGAACTGTCAACGAAGTTTACGCGCGCTTTTAGCCGTAGCCGCTGCAGTATAAGTCAAAGATTTTATGTCATACAATAATTTGTTTCATGAGTATGAACGTTAGTGAGATGTTTTTAGTTCGAATATTTTTTTTTATTTCGACACTTTGTTAAACACTGCTTGCAGACTTGGTTCAATCATAAAACTTCAAGATTTAATAATCCCAGTACTAAGTCGTCTGCATTCATGAAACTGATCCCTTAGCCTAACCATCCATTAGTGCACTGAATATGGACGCAATGGCTGTCAAACTGCTGCAACCCCTACTTATGAGAATGTTTAATTTATGCAAGGTAAAATATTATTATCAAACAGAACAATACGCCAATTACGAAGTACACAAAAAACATAACTAAGATAAGGTAGCCGAGAGTAAAAAATTGGCTAAAAATGTTGCTAAATGTTGGTTATTAAGAATTTATATTATTTTATCACTTTTCCTTTACCGGTGTGACGTCCACCAGTCACAGGGGTAAGCACAGATGGTGTATTAACTAAAACAATAGTTTGGTGTCTTGAAATAGTAATCGGGTGCAAGTCCGCCCGGTTCAAGTGACAGCTGTCAGTCGTACATTTTCGCGCGCGGGCCATCCTCCGTGTCTATGATATTTAATCATCACAACTGGTAAGAACTTTTATTACTTTCAAAGTGGCTTGTTAAGATATGTGTGCAAGACTACAAAAATACGAAAAACTTCAGCAGAACGCTATTAAACAGCCATTAAGTGAGTTCTCACAAGACTACAGAAATACAAAAAAAGAGTAGAACGCTAATAAACAGCCATAAATTGATACACCTAGTGGTCATGGCTGAGACCATGGCGGACCTCAGTACAATGCTCGATGACCTCAGTAGAGCTTCCGAAAGAGTGGGTCTTAAAATGAACATGGACAAAACCAAGGTCATGTTGAATGCCCATGTTACACCCACTCCTATAAAGATCGGAGACTCTACACTCGAAGTTGTAGACGAGTATGTCTACCTGGGACAAACAGTCCAGTTAGGTAGGTCCAACTTTGAAAAAGAGGTCAATCGTCGAATCCGACTCGGCTGGGCAGCGTTTGGAAAGCTGAGAAGTATCTTCTCGTCCAACTTACCGCAGTGTCTCAAGACGAAAGTCTATGACCAGTGTGTGTTGATTACATACGGGACTTAAACGTGGTCGCTCACAATGGGCCTCATCAGAAGTCGCCCAAAGAGCAATGGAGAGGGCTATGCTCGGAGTTTCCTTGCGTGATCGAATCAGAAATGAGGACATCCGCATGAGAACCAAGGTTGCCGACATAGCCCGAAGAATTGCCAAGCTTAAGTGGCAGTGGGCAGGGCACATTGCTCGCAGGACGGATGGCCGATGGGGCCGGAAGGTTCTGGAGTGGCGACCGCGAACCGGAAGACGTTGCGTTGGAAGGCCTCCCACTAGGTGGACCGATGACCTGGTGAAGGTTGCGGGGATCCGCTGGATGCGAGACGCACGGGACCGGTCAATGTGGCGACACTTAGGGGAGGCCTATGTCCAGCAGTGGACGTCTTTCGGCTGAAATGATGATGATGATGAAATTGAGTTGTCGCATATAGGGTTTACGAAGACTAATAATTACAAAGCAGTGATATATCCTAATGGTGTGACCGTCAGACTATCAAGTCATAGGTCTCGAACTCAGAACACGCCAACTTCATGTTTCCGATCATCATCATCATCAGCCTATAATGTTCCCACAACAGGGTCTTAGGCCTCTATGAGAGGAATGGGCTATAATACACCATGCGGGCCCAGTGCGGGTTGGTAGATGTCCACATGTCTTTGAATTTTATGGTTCCAAACCATTTGTTTCCTCACGATGTTTGCCGTTGAGAAATATTATATCTCAAAATAATATGTTTACAATATTTTGAGATATTTTTCAATAGCACGTAACTTGACCTAACTACATGTTAAAGGAAAGTGAATATCCACGGGGCAAAACCTCTCAGTTCACAAACTATGTCACACATGTTTACCTAAAATGCATCAATGTATTTAGTGACGATATGGACGACGTGGTGAACTGGCGATACTTCAAGCGAGTCTAAATGTATGTAGCGTGAGACAGGAGCGGCGGAGCGCGGAGATTCTATAACATGTGCTGAATGTACGGGTGTGGTGTGAGAGATAGGCTCAAGCGGGAGCGTGATTCGATAATCGCTTTAGTTAATTGCGTCCAATATGTACCTTCAAGAAAATCACAATTATAAATAGATCCGTACTAGAGGCGGTACTTTCATATTAGTCAAAAGCTGGGCTTGCCCTTGTAACCTAGCCTATTATCGCGATTTCATTTGTAGGAAGTTGTTCAGTTTCATAGTCTGAATCACACCCTTAAATATATCTTTGCTTACGCTGTATACCAGCCATTTACAACTCAATACATTGGTGTTTTGAGCGATTATAATTTATATAGTAATGTCGTCGTATAACCGCAAAACCCAACCATAGAGAAGAATAAAACTCATTGTATGTAGAGTAATACCGGGCCGCATCGGGATGTTATTCTTTAAATTGTAACGGGCTGCATGTTGACGTGCTTGCTGTAGATCATCAAACTAAACTTTTATCGCGTTTGTAATATTGGTTCCATCGAGAAAGTTGTATAGTTTGATAGTTTTTTTCTGGAAAAGAAAAGGAATTTTCAGAAAAATACAATACAATGACATGATGTAGTATTTCTCTGTTCATTGAATCATCGTATGAATATGAGCCAAGCCAAACATTCACAAAACCAAACTCAATGAAATCAAAATTCTTTCCGTTTCCGAACACATTTTCTCACACAATTTTTTCGAACCGCGAGATCTATCACTCGCCATGTATTTAGATACACAATGTCATGTGAGATACATTGAAGCAAGTAAATATGAGTGTGGCGCGTGCCACGAGATATATGAGCCGTGAACTTTTGCAAGTATGTGAGGCGGACGTGTTGCTATGGGCTGTGGTCCAAAGAAGAGGCGGTAGCGACAGTCAAGATCACATTATCGCTGCGACCGGACACAGTGCAAAGCATTTCAAAAAACGCCACAGAGCATAAGGTCCAAGAAAAGTGTTATTAGGATCCCCCAGGACCCTCAGAATTTTCTTAATAGCAGCCCGAAGATTGTTGGCGGGCACACGGGCAACACGGGCCTCAGAAACCAGGCTAAACGGTTGATCATGCGCCTGATCTCTCCTCTCGGCTATGGCAATGAGGGAAGGGATTATGCACTTGTGTAAATGCACACACTCTTGCTGCATTATAATATCTCCCGTGTCAATGGAGAAAGAAATAAAGCAAATCTACTAGTAGCAGAGCTACTATTTATATATTTAAAATGTCACTTACGGGATATCTTCCGTGATTTTTATTTGTTTTGAGTTCAAAATACTATTTATATTTTACTAAAGACCGGTATATCCTGGATGAAGGTCGCACAAGAGCGTGGAACACAGGCAATGATAGGTCCCCTCATACCCAGCAGTGGAAGAAGTCGGGCTATGGATAATTATGATGGTGAAAGAGCTTTCGAGTGTATTTTTTTTTACCTGATGACGACCTTGTAGAGCAGTTACTATTTTTCATCAAATACAAAGTAAAATGTTTTGCTTACAATATGTTGTAAATGATATCTATTTTCATCTATAAGTGCATAACAATGAAAGATTCCATCCGGTACTCAGAGTACATGTGCTACTTGATATGCGGAACGTTTCAAGAATGTAGAACGGAATATCTTGCATGTGTGAATTGTGTGACAGTGCAAGTGACAGCTGGTAGCGGGTTACTCATACCATTTCTTAACAACTTTTTTTTGAGGGTGCGAAATCATTAAATGACCCCTTCCGCTTTAGGCAAAACAGTAGGGATTGTCAGACTTATACTGACTAAAATCCACCTTGTTCCTTCTTAGTCCTTTGTGTCGAGGCCGCGGTATCTCTCTCGAATAATCCGCAGCTCCGACGGGAGCTAGTAAAATACCTTCAAAAGTCTACTTTAATTCTACTTTAAGGAAGAATTAAAGTAGTTCGCTAAAGTCAGTTTTTTATCTTAACTTTTCATAACCCAAAAATTCAACAGGAATAATTAATTATAGAGCATGCAAGACGTATCTGTTTTTAGGAAGATTTGAATATTAAAGTCTTCTTCAACTGTCAAGTAGACTGAAAACACGGCATCGCCATGAAAGATTTGTCAAGATATTTAATGTCATGTTCGGCCTAACTGATAATCGTGGCAGTCTTACTGATCAACATAAAGTTTGAAAGTACGACTTACGTGAGTCAGAAACAGAATTCTCAGTTCAGTAATTCGTCATACGTTCATAACGTACTATGAAGAATAACTGAATTTAGAATGTTCATTACCGCGATGTTCATGAATCGCGAATGTTCATTACTCCGAAAGCTTGACGGCTAGACGAATAGAAGAAGTTTGTAGAAGTTATACTTTATTGAACGGAAAGCTTTACCGACTATAGGGAAAGTTATTGACAAATATCTGTGCACAAAACCCGCTATCGCTTATAACTTACTCAGCCACTGAATCACATCGGAAACGCATTCCCAGAATTCAGTAAATGAGTTGCAAATAAAACGACGTCCAAGAAACAAAGCTGAACACATTTCTGAATGAACTTTATTTTAGTAAACATTCTTTAATGAGCGAACTAAAAACGTTTTTATTGCGAGCTTTTGTACAATTAACATTGTGGAGCGGTTGTGAGCCAGAAAGGAGAATGAGTAAGATATAATGCACATGTTAAATTGTATGTCTTTAATCTATATCTAATAAATAAAGAGAGAAGTCCTGACTGACTGACTGACTCATCAACGCCCAGCCCAAACCCTTGGACCTAGAAAGCTGAAATTTTGCACATATGTTCCCATTATAATGTAGACAAGGAATAAGGAAGGATGTTTCGTAATTCAACCCCTAAGGGAGTTAAATAGGGGATGAAAGTTTATGTGGAAAATAGAAATTTTCACGCGGGCGAAGCCGCTGACAAAAGCTAGTTGTAATATATTTGTTAGGCCTTTGGGAGGCCTATGTTCAGCAGTGGACGTCTTTTGGCTGAAATGATGAATATATTTGTTAATTATGTGTGCCGACTGCTGTGATGTGAGTAGCTCGTGGCTAGGTGAAAACAACCGCTCGGATCAACCTTGCCTAGGTAGATCTGTGGATGAATGACCACCTCCTCCGTACCTCGGAAAGCATGTGGCGACTAGCGACATCTATCGCAACACCTGCGACTAACAACGATCGACAGAAATCCTACATCGCGCTATCAACATTATCCGCGACATAAGCCTCTATAGGAGTTCCCGACTTACAACTGTCGGGAAGTTAGCCCGCCGGACACAACACCCGTCCGGTCGGAGGATCCTCCCTTTTCAATGGTGGATGAGCCTCATACCCCCAAAAGCACATGCCTTGGTCCTTGGGTTGTTCGAAAGAGATACCACGGCCTCGACACAATGGGCTAAGAAGGAACATGGGTGGTTTTTAGTCAGTAGAAGTCTGACACTCCCTGCCACTCTACCCAGAGCGGGAGGAGTCGTTTGATGATTTCCTACAAGCCAAAAAAAAGGCTTTGGTCCATTCTGAGAATGTTTGAAAATGGATTAGTTTTCGGCGTTTCCTAGGGAGTAAAATGCCCATTTTAATTGTTTGCATCTGTACAAGTTACTGACAGTCTCGAGCTTCTTGGCACGAAGTTGAGCGCGAATCTGAACTTCGGCGCCTACATCGGGTCGAAAGCTCAAACTACGGCAAAAAAGCTGGGCATTCTAAACAAGCGGTACTTCAAGTCTGGACAGGTTTCAGTATTATATAAAGCTCAAGTCCGGTCCGGCATGGAGATATAGGCATGGCATCCAGTATTGCTGTCACCTTTGGGATGGCTCAGCCAAATACCAACTTGCCACGCTTGACTCTGTAGAGCGCAGAGCCACAGGAGGCTAATTGGTGACGATAAGCTGGTTGTCAAGCTACATAGCCTGGCCCACCGTCGCAAAGTCTGTCTGTCTGTCTTCTACAGACCGTACTTCGGAGAGTGTGCGCAGGAGCTCCACGAGCTGATTCTACCATCTCCCTTCTTCCATCGGGAGACTAGACGTAAGTACTGCAGGTTATCACCGATACTAGTCGACATTCCACACATTCGAACGAAGCGCTTTGCCAAGTCCTTTATTATGCGCACAGCCAAGGAGTTGAATTCCCTGCCTGCGTCGGTTTTTCCGAGTTCATATAACCCTAATCTATTTAAGTCGCGAGTAAACAGGCTTCTTCTGGGTAAGCTCGTTCCATCGTCGATATCATTTCTGCCCTTAGGGCCAGATTGAGGTCAAGAGCAAGCCTATTTATAATTAAAAAAAAATATTGTTGTCTTTTTGTTTCGATGATTCAAAAGTGCCTGTAACTGGCTTACTAGAAATAAAATAAATACTTTCATTTTTCAGACACGTTTGCATAAAACCATAATATTTAGCTGTTACTAACTGAAAAAGATGTTAGTATTTTCTTTCAAAGAACCACAACTATGAACTATTATACAATTTATGGCTGCAAAACACATCTGGCGAGCTGAAATCTTAACGTAATATTTACAATATCTAATCGGCCTATTGTTATAAAATTATATCAAAACAAATATATTTTCTAAGAAAACTATAATTATTCACGTTCATAAACAATAATTAATATTATAATCATAACATTTTTTTTTGAGAATCGTAAACATTATTAAGCGTATATCGTTCATCAAGAAACTCGATCAATAGTAAAAATAAATATATACCGTAGTGAAGGGCATTCGTCCCATTAACTATAACTAATGAACATCTGAACTCTAGTGCGGTCCCGCTAAAAATAATTCCCGGAAACCGGGAAAGAGGACGCGATGACAGAACTTTTCATCCGAAAAAATTCCGTATTTTCTTAAGAATTCCTGCGAAACGTGAATTGACGGCAATTAGTAATTTGATGACAGACTTGTCATCACTTTAATCATGCGAACACTGTCAAGTATTTTTATTATATTATTACCAATGACAGATGTTTAATGTGAAATATGAAAGTGTCCTATTTTTTATGCCACGGTATGAAAACATGTAGCGATCAGTAAATATGTCAGCATCATAATTAATGTAAAGCAAGCGAAACTTCAATCATCGCTATGACATTGAACTGTCATTATAAATATAGCTACAGGGTCACAATCTATTACAAGAAACCAAATCATTACCTAAAAATGTGGCTAGGTATATAAGACAGTAATTGATCACCTTCAAGCTTCAAAATTCATAACTAAAATATGAATCATAAAAGAAGTAAATTCTCGCAATCCCGGCCACATCAAAAATCCCGAGAAATCGAAACAATAACACAATCAACTCATTTATTACGAAACTAAAACAATCGATCCCGTTCCGCATAAATCCCGGTATCGAGGTTACGTAAGTGACAGCACTATGCAACATCTGTTCCCCGGGGCTTTAGGATCGCCATGAGTGCAGGTTTCATGGGATTTTCTTTAATTTTAATAGTTGGCTGAATATGCTATCTTCGTAGAACTGTCATCGTTTGAAACTCGCTTTGTATGCAAGTTTTCGGAATCGAGATGCATGTTGAAATACCACCAGCGCCAGTATTATTTTACGAAATGCTTTGTTTAATTATGAAATTATTTCAATGCTTAAATGTTTTATTTTTTTTAATATTTTAAAAGTTTTAGAAGCACGAATCAAATATTTTTTGAGTTAGAAACTCAAATCCAATATGCGCACACAAAGATAGATTTCAAAGAAATTGTTTTATTTGAAAAATGCGTAGTATGGAACGAAGTACGATGAATTGGTATTGTAAAAAACCCCTCCAATAATTAAAAAATCGTGTTGAAATTATATTAAAATAAAGTTGCCTCGATTAAACCTTTACAGATGTGTACCTCAATTATATTTTAGTAAACAGGCATACTAAAGTATAAAATTCATTGAATATCGTATATTACGAGTTACAATCGTTTTTCCCTAAAATTTCCCGATATGCCATTGGCAGTACATCACTATCTCCCATTGAAGTATATAAAACAGGAAAGTGTGACAGTAAAATCATTTTTTTTTTCATGTTAATTTTGATTCAAAGCGAAGTCAAAATAGTTAACCTTGATATACTAAGAAATCCATGTTCTACAACATGTTTTATCTTGTTTGATATTTTTATAATATTTGTGAAGTCTTCAAATTGTGTGGTCTGCTAATAAAAACAAAGTACGATCATCAATTTGTCTGGCGTGGTGGGAACTTCTCCAGAGAACGTATGTACCGATGAGAAAAGGAATATTGTGAAAATGATATTTTAAATTGTACTACGCCACGGACAACGGGTTTTATAACACATTTGTACTGCAACATTGCGATTTTGATGATGTATGTTGTCTTTCTTTTCGTTTTAGAAACGTTGCCCCACACTAGAAATTTCTCCTGTATCGTGGGTGCGTTCACAAACATTTAAACTCACATACACAAATACCCAGACCCGGAACAACTATTTGTAGGCCATACAAATATTTGTGCGGGGATCGAACCCGCGACACGCAGCGCTGTAGTCCATTGCTTGATTGAGCCAGTGCACCAACCGTGTCGTTGTACAGAGCTTTGTACGCTTCTATATACAAGTCAAAGTGATTACTTACGTAATTAGTTAAGTTAAATGTTAAGTTAAATTACTTGAGTAAAAGTAGGTAATATTTGAATATGTGGCATAGTCATTTCTTGAAGTTAGAACTGTCAAAAGTTTCTTACTTCGCTCAATTACTTTTCTATTTTTTTATCCGATGTAGGCATACTCTTGACCTCGATCAAACCGGATGGTAAGCGATAGACGTGGTCTATGATGGAACGAGCGTGTCCCGGAGATGCCTATTTAAAGAGGGTGCGCCAAAGTTCACCTAAAATTTCAACTCCGATAATTGGAAATCCGAAAATGTTCTTCCTAACATTTTTCATCCTAACGATCGCAATTCCTAAAGTCTCTGTCTCTAATGTTTTAATTCCGAAGCATTCAACTTCATAATGTCAGTAGCAATAAACATCTATTACACTATTATTCAAAGTCATATCTTTTTTGTTTATATTACTTTTTATTCATAATAATCAGTATTAAGTATAAAAGGTCCCATTAAAATAGGTGGACAAAATTTTAGAAATCATTTAGACCGCTAAAATAAGGACAATATTTTAAAAAAATATAAGAAAAAGACATTAAAATACCTACTTTTATAGGATGAGTTTGGTCTAGAGTGCCGGCAATTTATTATTTTAAGTCAAAATAAAATCACTTTATATAGTGTTTTTTTTTTGTTTAGGTGTCTTTAGTTAGGCTTACTAAACGCTGTGTTAAAATTTGTCCAACTATTTTAATGGGACCTTATATACTATGCAAAGATATCCATAGGTTAGGTTAGGTTGGAACTGTGACCAACTACGCGCGAGCCGAGCGAGCGAAGCGAGCGGTGCCGCGGCAGCGGCCGGCGAGCGCTACCTGGAAATTGGTCGCGAAATTTTTCTTATAAGTATTTTTTTCATAGTGCCCCCAAGACGACACTCTGACCTGAATTTAATTCATTTATTTCATTTCAAGACAAAAATCAGTGAAACGACCTTTAATCATTCTAAACAGTTGTACGAGTGAAAATATTATGGTAATTATGTTTAGGGATAAAAACGTTAGGATAAAAAACAGTAGGAGTTGAAATATGTTTACAATAACGATATTATGAATTAAAATTTTCGGAAACATGAGTGTTAGGAACATCGCCAGTAGCATTACAAATAGTAGGAATTCAAACTTTAGGATGAAAAATTTTAGGAGTGATCATTCGGATTACAAATCGTTAGGAAGAACAATTTCGGGTAAAAAACTTTAGGTGAGCCAATATGGACCCATTTAAAGATGCTTTGAAGACAAACAGGGTTAAATGTGGGGCTACTTTTAATGCATAAAAACGGTTGCATAGGTAAATACTTAAACATGACTAAAGATACCGATATACGATTAGAGGGAAATTACTACTGAATACTTATTAATGGAAAACGCGGAGATGAGAAGGGTAAAAATCTAAATTCCACTGGTGGTTTAAAACACATCTCTATTCTCTTCTTGACTCTGCTTCGGTAGAGTCCGGCCCCGCTTTTACGATAGCTCCGATTTTATCGATATCTAATAGAGTGATGACCAAAAAAATTTAAAGCGGGGTAGGCCTCAACCACTAATTATAATGAACAAATCAGCGTTAGTAATGCATTGCAAATGACACGCTTCTCGGCAGGTGCTCCCGATATATTTTTAGTGAACGTGACTGAAAGTATTCACATTGACTCACGGTACAGGTCATCGGTCCATCTTGTGGGAGGCCTTCGCGGGCCTCTCCGACTTCTTCATATAATTATACTTAAAAATCTACAGCAAAGAATGGAATGTGCCCTGAAATCCTGCTACAGTTTCTACTTATTGCAAAATTCCCACAAAAAAAAAAATTGGAAAACGTATCTAACGAACTTTTAAACGAGATTTACTGCCGAATGAAGATCATATTTCATTGGGATTGTCCGGATATGACCCTTGCATATCCGAGCAGTGAGTCTATTTTAAGAAAACAACGCATTAATGTACTGTTTACAAAAACATTCTATTTCAAAATGATGTCAAAGTCAGAGAGTTTGATTCAATTAAACCATTTTGTTGGTTGTTGCTGGGAGATTAATTTTCGTTTATTCGTATATACCGCGTCCACGGGGGGTTCTACCCACACTAAATACTAATATCCATACTTCCATACTATATACTATATACTATCCATACTAATATTATAAATGCGAAAGTAACTCTGTCTGTCTGTTACTCTTTCACGCCTAAACGGCTGAACGGATTTTGATGAAATTTGGTACAGACATAGTATGGAACTAGAGAAAGGACATAGGACAGTTTTTTTTTTTTTTCGCGAGATTAACCAAAAATCTGCCGGAAGTCACTATTCCACGCGAACGAAGTCGCGGGCAAAAGCTAGTCCTTACATAGTATAAAACAAAGTCGCGTCTGTTTGTTTGTTTATTTGTTTGTTTGTCTGTATGCTTAAATCTTTAAAACTACGCAACGGATTTTGATGCGGTTTTTTTAATAGATAGAGTGATTCAAGAGGAAGGTTTTAATACCTTTTTTGTACCCGTGCGAAGCCGGGGCAGGTCACTAGTAATATTATAAATGCGAAAGTAACTCTGTCTGTCTGTCTGTCTGTTACTCTTTCACGCCTTAACGGCCGAACGGATTTTGATGAAATTTGGTACAGACATAGTTTGGAACTTGAGAAAGGACATAGGATAGTTTTTTTTTTTTTTTTCGCGAGATAAACCAAAAATCTGCCGGAAGTCACTATTCCACGCGAACGAAGTCGCGGGCAAAAGCTAGTATATTATATACAGGGTGGGCCAAGAATTCGTAAACATTTAAATCTATCACACCATGCAAACAAAAGCCGCGCGGAGCGCGGGGAGGGGTATGTCACTAGCGCCGTTTCTCGGAAATTTAGTCGCAATGGATCGCTTCACGGACCCGCAACGCGCTTACTGTGTGAAACAATTTTATTTAAACAACAGTTCGCTGATTACTGTGAGACGCTTATTTCGCGTTGAATATGGTCTACACAACGTAAGTCAGTGTTCGAGTGCTCCTTTAATAAAGAAATGGGTGAAGAAGTTCGAAGAGACGGGATCTACACTAAAAATTAAAACCGGCGGCCCACGGACTTCTCGGAGCGAAGAGAATGTGCAGCAAGTTTCCGCTTCTGTTCGACGTGATTCAGTTGATTTATCGACGCGCAAACGTTCGGCTGAATTAGGATTATCCCGCACATCATTACGCCGTATTTTGAAATTAGATTTGTAATTACATCCATACAAGATCCAGATAGCGCAAGAACTAAAACCTAATGATTTAAATTTGCGCAAGTCCTATGCCGAAACAATGGTAGCTCGATTCAGTAAATTTGACAACCTCTTATTTTCTGACGAAGCCCATTTCCACCTCAACGGACATGTAAACAAACAGAATTGCAGATATTGGAGCAGCAAAGAGTCGTGTCTACATCAATAAACCAAACACACTTCGTCAACATAAAGAAAAAATCAGCGAAGAGATGTCGGCGATCTCGTGGTCTCTTTGCAGACGAGTATTCGAAAACTTCGCTACTCACTTAGAAGAGTGCAAAAATCGAAACGGTGGTCATTTAGATGCAATAATTTAAAAAAATAAAATTCCAACTAATTAGCTTTCTCGTAAATAAACAATTTAAAAAAAATGTTAAATGGTTTTTTTAATACTATTATTTCAAATGTTAACTAATTCATGGCCCACCCTGTACTTCCGACACAGCGTGGGCACATAATTATACTAAGATATTTTTGTATCAATTTTTCTAGATACAGCCTATGATTGACATAATAATTTCCTCACGCAAAAGACTCGTTTAATGAGCCGTTTTCATGACAAATTAATTTAACTACCTTAGAAGTAGCAAGAACGGCTGTTGAGCATGAAGACCTAGTTTTGATTTACGTGTCAGGGAGTATCGATGATGATGATGATGATCTGACCAAATTAGATTCTTTAGAAAGGTAAGGTGCATAGTACTTGAGAACCGCGTAGTTGCCAGATGTATAATATGAATGTGGACGAGGCAAAAGGAGTATGTAAGAATCGTAGCAGGTGGCGTTCTGTGGTTTAAGCCTACCACCATGGGAAAAAGACGTGAATGTATGAATGTATCATCATCATGTTACTAGCCTTTTCCTGACTAGGTTGGGATCGACTTCTAACCGGATGGAACTGAATACCAGTGTTTAACATGGAGCGACTGCCTATCTGACCTACACCCAGTGTCTCTAAAAAAATGGGAGACTGTATGTAGGTATAGAAAATGTGTACTTTTCCCTACTTATCCCTTTAATAAACACAACCTTTATTTTAATATAACATAATTATCTGCTCATGGACAACACGGAACATTCATCAAAAACTTGGTCCCGACGTGTTGCTCCGGGCGCAAAGTTTTTCTCCTCATTACAAGAGGGTACTTGTATCAAGTGTGATGTGACGCCGTAATACTTGCGGAGACGCGCGCTCATCATAAATTCCTGGAATTACCTAGAGTAAGGGCGCGGACATGCTGTGGATTGTTCGAAAGAGATAGCGGCCTCGACACAAAGGGCTAAGAAGGAACATGAGTGGTTTTTAGTCAGTAGAAGTCTGACACTCCCTACCGCTCTGCCCAGAGTGGGAGGAGAAATTTAATGATATTTTACCGCAATAAAAAAGGGCGCAGGCGTACGTGCTAATCTAATAACAATATTTAAGCAAGTTAATGGTGTTAAATGTAAGACAATGCTGCTTGATGTGAAACTGAGGAGAATATTTGCAGAGCAGGGTTTCGTAACGCACGTTCAACGCCAATACCTTACAAAGGGTGTAAAAATACCCTTAATATTGTTGAATTGCCCCACTACATACAGAGTGTTAGCCCTTTCGTACATAAGGTTACTCAAATCTTAGATACTCAACGATTTTAGTCTTCAAGCGACTGCCTCCATACAAATCCATTGAAGTTCGTACACGAGTCGCGTCGCCGGGACGAATGTCGGCGGTGGACTATGGCGGCAGTCGCTTGAAGACTAAAATCGTTGAGTATCTAAGATTTGAGAAGCCTTGTGTACGAAGGGGCTAACCGGACATGAAACCATCAACCGAGCTAAAAATCTTAAAAAGACTTTATTTTTATTTTTGAGTGAAATTCACGTTTCACAATCACACAATGCACATTCAATACATAGTGGTGACTCCGTAACTAGAAGGTTCCCAATTATGATTTAGAAAAAAAAGTCGAGGAGAAAAAGTGCCTTTTGGCTTCGTTAATACGTATTATATTATTATTGTTGTAGAGCAGACCATTTATTTAATAAGGTAGCTCCTTTTAAATCTTTCGGCTTGTGGCAGACAGGTGAGACAGGTGTAGGTGGTGAGTCAAAGTTTTATGTGTGTTCGCGTAATTCGAACCCAACTGTGATTACTTTTGTTTACAAAGATAATTCTGTCCAGTATGTTCGGTCAAAAGTTTTCATGTGTAATTAAAAAGCTTTTGGGAGGAGATGATTAAGTATTCTACAAGTGTGAGTAAATCATTGCAGACATTTCCATTTACTCAATAAGGTACAGGCTCGGAAAATACAGACGTAATTTTATGTTAATTGACTACCAGCTTTAGATCTTGTCTGTATTTTCAAATCCGTATATCTGTATATTCAAAATAACCGCCGATCTAGACATGCGTTGTATAAAATGGCGTATAAAACACAGAAAGTTGGCGCAGTGCGTCAATTCAACAACCAATTTTATTTTATTTAGACTGTTCTTAGAGAAAAGGAAAGTAGCTACATAATAGCCCCACAAGTCGATCTTCAACGTTGAACTGCGCTCTCTCAGAATCTTTCACAGTCGTTAAGAAGTCAGTGGCCAATAACTGTGACAACCAGTCTTACGCCGCACGTCCCCACGATCCGCTGCCTGTTTCTGCAGCGTCTGCAAAACCTATAGATTTTGCTACCGTAGTTGCGGGGAAAAACGCTCCTTCCGAGAAGCCTGTGCCTGAAAAGGCACCGATCCAGGCTGATGATGGTTTCGTGACGGTGTTGAGGAGGAAGCGCCGTCAGCGAACCATCAAGAACCGCTGTGGCACGGCTCCATCGGAGCCCAATGTGCATATTCGTGCCGCAAAGCCGAACACTCCGGTGTACCTCTCCCGTCTACATTACACCACTACGACGGAGGACATCGTGGAGTACGTGCGCCAGAAGATCAAGTACGTGGCGAGAGTGCAGCTGCTTGAGTCGCGCCGCAACGTCAACTTTAAGGCGTTTGCGGTGCGAGTACCGACATGCTATCTGCACCTCGTCTTGGAAGAGGACTTTTGGCCGCAGGGGGTGGCGTTTCTACGTTTCCGCGAGCAAGTGCCACATGATCGCACAGTGACATAGTGCAAGTGTAGTGATACTTACATAGTTTTAAGGTTATAATTACTAACACAAGCTGTATAATCATATCGTATGTATGTTAGTCTGTAAGGTATTTATCTATGGGCCAAAGTAGCCTGAAAATAAATAAATAATATTATTATTATTAGCAAGGGGGTATCGTATAACCTAGTCCTACCTGGGTTGTGTAGGTCAGATAGGCAGTCGCTCCATGTAAAATACTGGTATTCAGCTGCATCCGGATACACTGGAAGCCTACCCCTACATAGTTGGGAAAAAAGGCATTCAGAAGATGTACTAAAAGAAAAGGCTTGTAGAAAAACTCTCTCGTATAAACTTACCCTAACTTCATGTAATAAGAGAGATTGCCATAATATAACTTTGTCGTGAATAACTGAGACAGGGAAGATTCATCGCGTGCGAAGTGTCATTACTACATTAACTAGTCCTGAGTAAATCATTTTGGCTAGGTACACCATCGTCTTTATGTTATGTTTGGAGTTGTCGAATAAAAAACCGGCCAAGTGCGAGTCGGACTCGCGCACCGAGGGTTCCGTAAAAAAAATATATTATGTGATGTAACTAAAAATTTATGGTTTTCGTAATTATTCCTTTATCTATGCTATAAGACGTTGCTTCGTACCAAATTTCAAGATTCTGAGTTCACGGGAAGTACCCTGTAGGTTTTGATTCCCTTGCGAGTGTCGAAAATTTGCGGCATAAACGGGAGTATCTTGATGTAACTAAAAATTTATGGTTTTCGTAATTATTCCTTTATCTATGCTATAAGACGTTGCTTCGTACCAAATTTCAAGATTCTGAGTTCACGGGAAGTACCCTGTAGGTTTTGATTCCCTTGCGAGTGTCGAAAATTTGCGGCATAAACGGGAGTATCTTTTGATCGCGTTGACTTAGAAGTTTGATTTTTTCACAGCTCCAAGAGACCATAGACTTGAGTATTTGATATGAATTTCAGCTTGATACCTCCACGCGTTCCTGAGAAAAAAGGTCTTGACAGACAGACAGACGGACAACAAAGTGATCCTATAAGGGTTCCGTTTTTTCCTTTTGAGGTACGGAACCCTAAAAAGGTGTAAAAGAACCCTTTTCAAAGCCAAAAGTCACTTGTTCTCCTCATCACTGAGGTCAATTTTGATTTTATACAATTTCTGGGAATATGGATCATGAAATGGATCCTAATATGGATCATAAAATGGATCATAATATGATCCATTTTCTAATCCGATCACCATAAAGAGAAAAAAGATGAGCTGATGCTGATTTATACCTTTGCGGTACCTATCTACATTTGTGACAAATAGAACAAGCAATTTGTCTATATACAAGGTTCTTTCAAGGTACTTTGGATAATAATATACACAATATTTGAAATTGTAAGAATCTGAATAATATGGGAATCATTTTCTAACATGAATCTGAGTTGGACCCATCTTCTAAACTGCCTCTCCTCTCCACAGATCAAGATGAGCGTCGTAGAGGGTGGAGGGCCGGAGGAGGCAGCCCTCCCCGCGCCGGCGCCTGAAGCCACCACCCCTCCCCCCACTGGACCACCCGATGGCGCAGGACCACTCATACAGGTATGTAAGCGATGAGATAACATCAGTTACTTACACCGGTTACATGTGCCTCCAGGACTTAAATATAAGGCAAATGAATACGTAAGGATCGTAGCAGGTAGCGTTCTTTGGTTTCTCCTACCGCTATGGAAAAAGGGCGTGAGTTTATGTATTTATTGTACGACTACTGTTCAGGTCGCTCTGGTCGATTATAATAAGAAATAATATAAAGGAGGAAAATCCATGATAAAAAACTCTAGTAGACAAATCTACGCAGCCTCCTTCCAACAGTAACTATATTAATTTATTGGCATCGGCTTCCGAATACAGGTGAACTAAAATTAAAATAATACATATTTCAATTAACCTGGGAATCGAAAGTCGCAATCGCAACTGAGATATTAGTTAATTTTACCCGGGTTGGGTAAAATTAGTGTGGAATTTTTTCAGCAGCATGGAGTTTGAATATTTGATTTTTTTGCATTTTTTTTCTGTTTCCCTAACCTAAATATCTACACTAATATGCCCAATTTTAGTTGACCCATCTCCACTGACATACAATGAAAATTAGATTATCTATTCAGGTATACACTAGGCCTGTTGTAACTAAACTCAGCCAGAGCTCGCAGGTGCATTAGATTATCTACATAATGCAGTTTGGTCACGTACGCAAATTGAATTAAACCTCGGTCGTGCTAAAATTTGTGACTGCATCGGTGGTCTAGTGATCGTAAGCGGGATTGCGCTAAAGGTCCTGGGTTCGATTTCTACGCAGGACAAAGTACTATTGAGTTTTTTCTTTCAGGAATTTCGCAGAGTCCGAATTTATGCCCGGTTAATTTGAATAGGCGCGGCCTCTATAACATGGAGCGTACCATTCCAAACGACTAGCACCAATACTCCACCAGCTTCTTACTTGAAATTCCGTCAACAAGTCTGACCAAGAGGTATCGTATTACTTAGTCAGACAGGCAGTAAAATACTGGTATCAGCTGGGTCCCTTCCGACTCAACATCGTCAGAAAAAGGCTTCGCAGATGATGACTATTTCATGAAATCTTGAGGCCAAGTCCAACTTGCTTACTTGACTCGAACTCTGCCTAGCTCTTCGAGAATTACAAGCGTGATGTTGGGTATTAATGTTGTGTTTCGTTAGCAGGTACCCGTGGCCTCCCGCAAGACTCCCCGAAGAGGCATCAAACTCCAACAGGAGAGGCCGAAGAGGGCGCTGTTCTGTTTCACCCTCAAGAACCCTGTAAGAAGTAAAATCATCACCTTCGTCGAGTGGAAGTATCCTTTTTAACTACACAAGCAAATATAAACTCACACCTTCTAAGTGTTCCGTATGCAAAGGGTGTAACCCATATTACTAATGGGCCTACCACACGCACAGGCTTCACCACAGTCTTGCCTGCACGATGAACCGTGTGCAACGTGTAATAGAGTAGGCACGCCTGTAATGAAGCCTGTGCGTGTGGTAGGCCCATAAGACTCTGCTATTTATCCGTCTTTGCCTCTTCTTGCTGACGCAGAGGGCCAGTTGTGCGCTATACCGCAACACAACTTGGACAACTGCTAGAGTAATCTAGACGGCCTGCCCAGAACCATTTTAATTTTACAGCCAGCAGGCCTTACTTTGTGTAATTTATTTAATAACCATGTTCTTAAAACTGTGAAAGGAGCATCGTGATAAAACCGACATGACCTAGAACCAAAAAATTGGAGACATTTACCAACCAGCAATGGGCAAGTGTGGTGAATGAATACCCTCTTCATTTCATAGAGAGAAAAATGCTGTGGGAGCAATTAGGGTGATTATATGTGATCCTGTATGATGGTGGACATTAAAAATATCGTACGGGAGCATAAATATATAAGTCACCTGGTAACTGGTAAAACTGCCGACAAAATCATTTCCCTAGCCTTTTTGCAACTATTTTGGGGGCGGCCTCCTATAATCGGATGCGGTCGAACACCAGTATTGAATAATTAAGAATATTATGCAAAAAAATATTATGCAAAAGAATATTCCGCGAAAACTTTGCCGATGATCATAATATTGAGATATAAATAATTCGCATGATCGATTTATTTAAAATCGATATCGGATGGAAGCCACTGGCTGGTTGCCAGACAACACTGACCCGGAAAATATTGGAAATCACCGCCTAAAATATAAATACTGCTGTTTTTATTAAAGTTCCCTATGTCCTTCCTTGTGCAACAAGGGGATGGCGAAGAAGAACGGGACGTTACGCACCGGTTCAACTCAGGATAGTCTAGGTATATACTCAATACATTTATTGCTTCCACAAGTTTACTTAGATGGTATGTTTACAAAGTTATGATCATTGTGGACCCTGTCGGGCACTGCAATAAGTAGTAGGAGAGAGGAAGAGGGCTTTTATTTGACTATATATAAGAATAATCCTAAATCTATTATTTACTAAGGACTCGTGCCTATTGGCAAAGGCCTCCTCCAACGATTTCCATTGTTGCCTGTCTTGGGCACCCCTTCTCCAGTTAGGTCCAGGTGCCCTACTATGACGTCTTAAAACAGTCCTAACTTATTCTTAATCCAGTGTGGAAAAGAGATGGCGCTAGACACCCTGTGAAGTTCTGTCACGTTTTCACACTGGATTAAGAGGAAATGCGAGTGCTGTCTCTTTCTACTATCGCTGTCTCTCTCCGTCCTCCTGCCCTCAAATTCGTGCGATAAGGACAACTATAGAAAAAAGTTAGAATTCGAGGTTTGGCTCTCGCCTATTTCCTCCTCCAATATTGAACCAATTTAAAAGATATTTTAGACAATGAATAAGGAGGTTATATACTACGCCGCTATTTTTTTCTTTTTTCGTTAATAGTTGTCAAATTTGTACATTAGGACTCTGTTAACAGCGATCTAAACAAGCAATTTTGAGCATTTTTTGAGGGTTCTAGTGCTTATAAAAATAATTTATCACCAAAAAGGAAAACATAGGGGCATAGAAATAGTTAATATTTATTATTCTTTAAAAAACCATTGCTCTAGGGTCATTAACCAAAAAGAAAACAGGCGAGAGCGTTTGTATGGAGAAAAGACCACTCGCGTTTCCTCTTAAGAATAAGTTAGGAATGTTTTAAGACGTCATAGTAGGGCCCCAGCTGTCAATTTTAGCTCGTCTTCCCACCTTGTGTTCTGTCTTCCTCGATTTCGTTTACCGTCTCTTTGGTGTTGATAGATGGAGAGGGCCAAAGAAAATGGATGGATTGTGTGAGGAATGATACGAAAGAGAAAATTTTTTTTTTTTTTTTTTTTTGGTGGGTGGAAAATCATCGAATGACCCCCCCCGCTCGTGGGCAGAGCGAAGGGGAGTGTCAGACTTCTACTGACTAAAAACCGAACCCATGTTCCTTCTTTGCCCTTGCGCCGAGGCCACGTAATCTAGTACATAATACCGCGGCCCCGACGGGCGTCGGCCCTTGCGGGCCCCTCCTTGCTGACATCTCTTTGAGGCGCGCGTGGAACACGAACGCGCCGCCGACACGGTCTGTTGCCGTCATGACGACGGCCGGACGGCGAGCTAGCCCATTACTCACCGTCCACAGGCCCGCGTCTACGGTGGCCGGAAGCCATCACGTGGCCCCCGACGCCCGGAGCGCCTTCCGCGCCTTCCGCGGCGGCTGGGACGTTGAGAGGATCGCTCCCTCTCTCGTTCCGCCACCTCCTTCGCTAGCATCACTGCTTCGCAGAAGGAGGCGACGGCGTCCCATTCCTCCTCGCCCCGGACCATGGCTTGCACCAGGGCCGGACGCGAGAGGTCACCGCCGCCGATCGCCGCTACGAGAACACGGCGGGGCTCCGCCCAAGCAGGGCACACCTCCACAGTGTGCTCCACCGTGTCCTCCGGTCGATCCTCGCAGTGGAAGCATCCGGGCGTTTCCTCCCGCCTGATTCGGTGCAGGTACCTCCCGAAACATCCGTGTCCGGTGAGGACCTGCGTCAGACGGAAGGTGAGGACGCCGTGGCTCCTCTCTAGCCACTCCTCAAAGAGGGGACTTACCGCCACTATCGTGGCGTGCCCTGCACGGGGTTGCGACAGTCGCTGTCTAAATGATGACGCCTAACAGAGGAGAATAGAAGAAGAAATCGTGTTGTGCCAACCCCAATAAGACAAGTGCAGGAAGATGATAATGATAATCCGTATGAAAAACTGAGTCCTATAAGATCACACGTCTGTCTGTCCATCGGTCACTGTGCAATACTACTTGAAAGGAGGTACTTCAAACTCTCAAGTATAGATTAGATCATCATCATCTGCCTAGCCTTTTCTCAAATATATTGGGGTCGGGGCTGAATACCAGTATTTTACATGGAGCGACTGCCTATCTGACCTCCACAACCCAGTTAATACTAGGTAATACGATACCCTTTGGTAAGACTGGATGTCAGAATTTCAGGTCACTGACTATCTGTAACGACTACCAAAGATCTATATATGGCAGACGGTCCACAACCCAGTTAATACTAGGTAATACAATACCCTAGATATAGATAAAAGATAGATAGAAAGAAGGGATACTGAAAGTATAGATACTAAACAAGAATAGATATACCAAGTATAGATTAGATACTGAACCTATTTTCATCTTAGAATATTTTGTACGTCAAAACAAGAACTAAGTAGCAGGTAGTAGACAATATGTGGACAACTTGTCGCTAAATTGTCTAGTTGTAACGTCTTTTACTGTCCGTCTCTAGCGGAGTAAGGAAGTTGTAACAACGAGTGCTTTAAGCTCTTATTGTTTACTAGCTCATCCTGCTGGAAAAGCTAGAACAAGGCAAAACAAATGGAAACTGAGGAAACATTGTGTAGAAAAACCCTGCCGGGGATGGTTTACTCAACTCAAAGCAAATATTTTTTCAAGTAGACCAGTCACGAGTAAATTTTAATTCCCAAAAGAAGAAGATGCAGATACAGTCCAGCCATTAGTGTATTATATCAGCTGTAGTTGCTTATTCTAAAGTGCAGGAATTCATTTATTTATTTATTTATTTAGGTTAGCCTACAATTGTTTACACGTTGCATTTCGTTTAAAATTACACAATATACATTTATGAGCGCAACAATTATTTACAGGCTAACACCACATGCACAATATTATTATAATAAGTTGTGAATTATAAATTATAAAATCAATTTAACAAACAAATCAACATAATAGTATTAAATTAAATGGATTAAAATGATTGGCAATTAATACAATAACAGAATAATAAATTAATGAAACTAAGATTCAATGTTATGGTTAACATTGGATAATACTAATAAAACTAAAACTTAATTAAGGTTAATCAGGTACGTACATAAATAAATTCATGGAAAAGATATAAGCAAAAAACTCCAACGACACTGTATTAAATCAAAACAGTTTCACAAAAACCTAACTAAACCAAATTCTAGTAAATAATATGAATTTAAATAGAAGGAAAGATTTATTTAGCTGTTTTCACTAATAAATAAATACGTACTTTGCCGGACCTACCCCAAACATAGCCACTATAAGGTCATCGGTCCCCCAAATAAACACAGAAACAAAACATTCAACTTATTTACCTGTCACCAGAACGTAAATCAAAAGATTAACACAAAGATATAAAGTAAAATATCACAGGAATACATATTTTTGTCACTAAAATGCAGAGTTGAGCGGAAATCGTTTGCAATAACTCATGTTATACCGACAGACAGGCAGTTTGGAACATGCTCACCAGTTTCGAACTTTATTACCGTGTTATTGGGGTTTAAATTTTAAATGCTTTGGGAGTAAGTACACACGGTAACACATCAACATATCCAATATAACCTGACCGAGTTTTGTAAGAGCTTCCCGTACGATGAGAGATCAGCTTTTGGTTTTGTATAACTTTATTAGTCGAGTACCGAGTAGACGGAATAGAGTCATCAACCAAAACATGTTCCACTACTGGATATTGTATTACAATCATCATCCCAAAGCCAAATCACTAATCCAGCGGATTCATATTTTTTTTTTTTTTTTTTTATTATAAATGGGCTTGCTCTTGACTTCAATCTTGCCCTAAGGGCATAGATGATGTCGACGATGGAACGAGCTTACCCAGTAGAAGCCTGTTTACTCGCGACTTAAACAGATTAGGGTTATATGAACTCGGAAAAACCGACGCAGGCAGGGAATTCCACTCCTTGGCTGTGCGCATAATAAAGGACCCAGCAAAGCGCTTCGTTCGAATGTGTGGAATGTCGACTAGGTATCGGTGGTACCCTGCAGTACGTCTAGTCTCCCGATGGAAGAAGGGAGATGGTGGGATCAGCTCGTGGAGCTCTTGCGCACACTCCCCGAAGTACAGCCTGTAGAAGACCGACAGACATGCGACTTTGCGACGGTGGGCCAGGCTATGTAGCTTGTTAACCAGCTTTTCGTCACCAATTAGCCTCCCGGCTCTGCGCTCTACAGAGTCAAGTGTGGCAAGCTGGTATTTGGCTGAGCCATCCCAAAGGTGACAGCAATACTCCATGCCAGACCGGACTTGAGCTTTATATAATACTGAAAGCTGTCCAGGCTTGAAGTACCGCTTAACCTTGTTTAGGATGCCCAGCTTTTTCGCCGCAGTTTGAGCTTTCGACTCGATGTAGGCGCCGAAGTTCAGATTCGCGCTCAACTTCGTGCCAAGAAGCTCGAGACTGTCAGTAACTTGTACAGACGCACTCCGGAAAGTAGGGGCCAGATTAAACGGACTCCTTTTGGCGGTGAACAGACACACTTGCGTTTTGGTGGCGTTGAAATCTACCAGATTCTCGTCACCCCACTCGGAGACAAGTCTTAAGGCTGAATTCGTTCGCTCTACCATGGCCTCTCTTAATGAACGTACTTCATCACCACTGGCTTTTGCGCTGGATGTATAACTCTCCATGACAGTGCTGTCATCTGCGTACCCAACAATACCAGGAACAAGGAGGTCATTGATGTGCAGCAGGAAAAGTGTCGCGGAGAGAACAGACCCCTGAGGAACTCCGGCATCGATAGCCATAAGGTCAGAGGAGCAGCCATCAATGACCACTCGGATCGACCGTTCACTCAGGAAGTCAGATATCCAGCAGCAAAAGTCAGCGGGAATGCCGTATGCCGGAAGTTTGCTCAACAAACTTGCGTGCCAAACCCTGTCGAAAGCCTTCGAGATGTCCAGCGACACGGCAAGGGCCTCGCCGTGTTTCTCGATGGCCTCGCCCCAGCAGTGCGTAGCTAACACCAGAAGATCCCCAGTTGACCGTCCCCGGCGAAAACCATACTGACGGTCGCTGAGTAGGTCGTTCGCTTCAAGGTGCGCCAGCAGCTTACCGTTGAGTACCCTTTCCATTACTTTACACAGTATGGAGGTGATGGCGATTGGTCGATAATTACAGGGGTCGGCACGACTACCCTTCTTGGGCACTGGTTGTACATTAGCAACCTTCCAGGAGTTCGGCACCGTTCTGGTTTTGAGAGAGAGGCGGTACAAGCGTGTCAACACAGGAGACAACTCAGGCGCACAGTTCTTTAAGACCCTTGCTGGTATACCGTCCGGACCACTAGCTTTATTCACGTCCAGGCACTGAAGTACTTTACGAACCTCTTTCATGTGTATTGTGATCTCCGGCATCGAAGAATCACAGCGAGGAATCGTTGGTGGCTGTTTAGACCCAGTATCTAGACGCGAATTGCTCGCAAACAGAGATGCAAATAAATTTGCCTTCTCGGTAGCGGAGTGAGCCAGCGACCCATCCGGTTTTTGCAAGGGGGGTAGTGAGGACCGGCAGAAGTTAGATTCGACCGATTTTGATAGGGACCAAAACTGTTTACTGCCAGAAGGGTAGGACGCCAGTTTGGCCCCTATGCGACTGACGTGGTCGAAACGCGCCTTTCGGATCACCCGCTTACAGGACTTTGCGGCAGAATTGAAAGCTCTTTTCTTCGCGCGAACCCGACGCGCTCGAACTTTACGGTCACGAGCTTGCACCCAGGCTTGGTATGCAGACTGTTTTCGGGCCTCAGCACGAGCACAGTCCGCATTAAACCATGGACGGGCCTTGTGACCGAGCGGTATGTCGGAGAATGGAATAAAGTATTCCATTCCCTGCCGTATCACGGCCGCAACCGCCTCAGCTGAGCAAGTGGGGTCGCGCGCAGAAAAGCAAACTGACTGCCAAGGGAAGGACGCAAAGAAGTGCCGCATCTCATCCCAGTCTGCTGACTCGTATCGCCAAACTCGCCGCTCGCCTTTAGGGCTATCATCTGGAGGGGAGCTGACAGATATGGACTTCACCAGACAGTGGTCAGATGTTCCCAGTGGGGCTGATACCGATACTGAGTGCCTGTCTGGGTCAGTAGTCAGCAGCAAGTCCAGGCAATTAGGTGTGTGTCCATCAACATCCGGCACCCGCGTAGCTTCATTCACCAGCTGAGTGAGATCTAGCGACAATGCAAATCTGCGCGCCTCTCTCCCAGCATGGTCAGTTTTCTGGAACGGGAACAACCACTCATCGTGGTGGGCATTAAAGTCCCCCAGAAAAAGAAGCTCCGCCGTTGGGTACCGTTGCTGGGCACAATCCGCCTTTTCCATCAGGTGTTCGAAAAGCCTGGTCGTCTCCTGGTCACCGCTGTGCGACCGGTAGACACCGACGTAGAGAGATTTCTCGACCCCGGTGTCCACCAGTATCCAAATTGTAGATAACCCTGAATCCTCAAAGCAACGGAGACGCCGACAGCAAACGTCATCGCGGACGTACACACAGACCCCAGCTCGCTTTACGAACCTATGTTCAAGCGAGTAACCTGGGTAGTTGAGGTACGCCACGTCTGACGGAGTCGCTATCTGCGTCTCCGTTAAAAAGAATAGGTGCGGCTTCTCGGTCTCGAGGTGGTGGTGGACCGGATCGAGATTTGAGTGCAACCCCCTGATGTTGGTGAGGTGCACTTTAAGTGGGAGGAAGTGCAGCCGCTTAAAAACCATTTTCTTCTTGTGCTTTTTCATTATTTGGAGTATTGTTTGTGGGGAAAACAGAAGTATGATCGAGACACGACTCGGTTACCTAACGGGACTCTTCAGCTCGTCCGAACTGTGGAAGACTCATCTGGAGACTGCGGGGACGCCCGAGCCCCCCCGAAATGGCCACTGGGTCCTCCCGTCCAGTCGCCAACTGGCACAGTGGAGCATTTCGGGATTTTTCGCGAGTTGGCGGGGCAGCCTTTCCCACGTGGCTGGCGCAGTACTTGGGCCCCCTACTAACTGCGGTCGGCCAACGACAAAGACCGTGCCTCGGATCCCGCTACCCTCCAGTATGAGTCATCCGGTTCAGAGTTGCTTAGAGCCCTCGACTGGTCCAGAGCCGTGCAACTGATCATTTCCATTCCCCAATGGCACTGGCACTCCCGCACACCAACGGAACACAGACAAGCTGTTTGGCGCCGGACTTCGGCGGGAGGGTGGTCGCGCGCCAGGCGGCCGAAGCCTACCACCGCTAAATATGGATCCTTCAGCCGTCACCACAGCCCGTGAGGACATGTGGTGCCGTTGCCCGGGGTGGACCGCTAGGAGGTAGACCCATAACCACCCCAAAAATATGATATATGACCTGGACAGGAGGTCCTAGACAACTGCAATCGGTTGCAGAGCGTTTCGGTATTGGTATCACATTCATGTTCACATTGTGTAGGGATAAACGTAACAGCTGACAAGACTGTGGAGAACAGAAGGAATTAATTGTGTTGCGCCAACCCTAAAATTAAATTATATGGGACATGGGTCGCAAGATAATGATGGGGGCAAGAGAGACACCACACAAATGGCAACCACGTATGCAGAACATCATTCTGAACTTCTTTCCCTCTTTTCTTGGTACATCTCAAACATTTAGGTATGTTTTTCAAATGATAAAACAGAATCGGTAAATACCTACAGAGACGCAGGTTTCCTGAAGACAAACAAATGAGTTGCGGATATTTTAGGTGGTACAACCACATCTATCTAGGTATATAGGAGTAGAGGAAGACTTAAGAAACGACGGATGGACTGTGTAAAGTATGATATGGCAGAGAGACGCAGGTTTCCTGAAGACAAACAAATGAATTGCGGGTATTATAGGTGATACAACCACATCTATCTAGGTATATAAGAGTAGAGGAAGACTTAAGAAACGACGGATGGACTGTGTAAAGTATGCTATGGCAAGAAAGGAGGTGTTGGATGAGATGACGAGTAATAAAGAAGTATGGAAGAAAAGGCATGCTGCGCCAACTTCAAATTAATTAGATAAATAAACTATGCAAGAGAATAGTGATGACGATGGTACAGCTACATCTGGCAAAAACTTCTACTCTTAAAATATTTGTACAATTGAGTCATCCCTCTATTCAGGAAGTATATTTTGGCAGTCAATTTACAGGCCGACAAGGGATTCGCCTTATTAAATATAATGCTCTTTATTTTTCCTCTCCACGTCCTCCCTTCGTGTTGTAAGCGCCCTTCATCACTGCTCTGAGTGACACGTACCCTCAACATAGCTAGGGAAACGCCACGCAATATCTTTGTTTCCTTATTATGAAGATCTCGAACGGAACCACCGCTCGGTTATCTTTACATTCGAATTCGAATAGATAAAATTGAAGCGTCTGTTTGTCATTTTAAAAAAACAGCTTTCTAAATGCATATGAAAGTATATACGGTCCTTATTACAAGAACTTACATCCGTATCTATAGTCAAGTTAAAGTAATTACTTGAACTTAAGCAATTAAAATTTATTATTATTAGTTCTATTCTAACATCAAGGAATTACTAAACTACAGAGAAAACATCGTATCTTTTAAACAATGACTTCTACTCAAGTAATCACTATAACTTTTTTATAGATACCGGTGTTAGTCTACTTACTGCCACATTCAGAGACGTTTATTAATGATTAGGTACTAATAGTCTAAGATCCCGTTAAGAACGACCTTCACCGAGATGCTTATTTAATGAAACGTATTTTATATTTAATTTAACATGTCAATAAATATAATGCATATAGGTTGCCTAGCAAATTGCAGTCCAGAGTATGTTTAATTAATAATTTAAAAAAAATATTTTTTTAAACAGTTCACCGGTATGATTATAAGATAAATTCTATACCAATCGAAAGTATGAAGCCCATAGAATATGCAAACGTTAGGTTGCCTATTCTTTTCCGGTCACAACTATCGGGTTGCCAGGTTTAAACAGGTAAATCTATATTACTAGCATTTTGCAACGATCTGTTTATTGAATGAAAATTAAATGAAATTAAAGATTATTTTATTCTGAACACGGTGGTATAGGGTTGCCAGCGAAAAATCAGTCCAGAATTGCGGTTGTCGAATTTTTTTTTTTTTTTTTTTTTTAACACTCTCTTTCTTTAAATGGGCGGACTTTAAACAGCTGCTATGCTGTATCATCTTCTATCGCATGGGATGGTTGGTTGGGACCTCTCAGTCGCACACATTCACTCGGAGCAATATTTTACTTTTTAAATTTCGACAACCGCAATTCTGGACTGATTTTTCGCAGGCAACCCTATACCACCTTTATACCTTATTAATTAAACATACTCTGGACTGAAATTTGCTAGGCAACCCATATGCATTATATTTATTGACATGTTAAATTCTAATATATAAAATTCTCGTGTCACAGTTTTCGATGCCAAACTCCTCCGAAACGGCTTGACCGATTTTGATGAAATTTTTTGTGCGTATCGGGTATCTATGAGAATCGGCCAACATCTATTTTTCATCTTTTTTTTTTTTCTGAAAATGGCAAAACAACGTTTGCCGGGAACAGCTAGTTAAATATAAAATACGTTTCATTTAATAAGCATCTCGGTGAAGGTCGTTCTTATCGGGATCTTATACTATAATGCCTTCACTTAGTAGGTAAAGGTTTTGTATGTCAAATCTTTACTAAATGACGGCCTATGTAATCATAAAATATCTTTTGTGCGGCAGTTAGAGTTATTTTACGAGAGCCGAGAAAAATAAAAACGCCTGAAATTGAAAAATAAAGATATATTTATTGAAAGTAATTGGAAGTATAATTTCTCGCGGACGAAAGTCAAGATCGCTCGAAAAAAAGAAAGCAAAGACATTCCTAAACAGAAAATAGACATCAGTACAACACCCACACAAAATAAAAATACAACGAATGTTTGCTATTATTTTGTACGGAAGTAAGACGTGTACGATTGGAGTCATAAACTATTTTGGTACTATGACTTCCTAACGCGAATACACAAAGAGAAACTTGAAAGAAGATTATAAGAGCGAATATCTCCGACGAAATTGGATGCGGGCAGCATAATTATCAAACTGCGGCGTTCAAGAGCGGTTGGTGAAATACTCTAAACCTTGGTAATTTTTGACACTGAAAACTTGTGGTTACTATGTATGTTCATTAGTGAAACTCACCTAATGCCCGGATATAATTAATACGGTGTAAACGGACTCTTCACGAAGCCATCAACCAAGCTTTCTGCACATGAAATTAAGTAACTTTACGCAGAAAATACTGGGATATTTTTGTTTGTTCATGGACGCATTGCATAGTACGGGGTCCTAGGAATTATTTAAAGTAAATATATAACATTAAAAACTGGTGTTGAAAAAAACCTTGTTACACAGATAAAACTTTGACCCTCAATATAAGATATGAGTAGGTACCTACTGTGTGTATTTCAAAACAAAGTAATAATCGCAATGTCAAGAAAACAAGTGCCTTCCGGCTTCGAAGTAAATAAAATATTAATGATGCATATTGCATAGCAATTTTCCGTTTCTATTTCTACAGGAAAATGAAAATGAAGACTCAAACAGCGACTACAATGTTGCTAAAACTTCAAATTACGCTAAACAGATGTCTAAAATCAATTACAGCTGCTGAATAGCGCCACTAAAACGACTAATTTCCGTGCAACATGCTCCACTGCCCGCAAAGGCTAAAAAATCTGGCACACGCCCAAATTATGCCAGGAATGTATGAATGAATGACAGAAAATACCGAAAAGTATAACAAAATAGTGGGAAATAGGGCATCGCCGTGGTAGGCTGCCAATGTCAAGGGTTTAGGTTCAAATCCCATGCGAGTAACTTCTTAAAATAGATGTTTCTTGGTTCGCAACAAGGTTTTTGTCAGCCATTGATATGGTTCAAGGTCAAAAGTATTATTTTTATGATTTGAACACTGCTCTGGTTTATTGATGGACGCCATTAAAGTAATGCGGTGCAATTATATTTATGGGCAATACGTGACCTCGTCTAACCTGCAATAACAGTTTGGTTCGCCGTTCAGATTTATACAGGGTGGAAGGAACATCAACGCGCAAACGGTTACAATGTATTTAGTACACCATTACGGACTTGAAAATAACTGATGTTACCTAAAGACTTCGAAAATAGCACACCTAAAAAGTCAAAATGTATCCTAGGCCTCGTCCTATTTCTCCCACTTCTCACGATGGAGTGCGTCTTCCCACCAATTCACGAAGAAGCCCTTCAAGGCGTCCCACTATCTTCTCTTCGGCCTGCCTCGACCTTATCTAGCTGTCTGTGTAT
This sequence comes from Diarsia mendica, assembly GCA_949316265.1. NCBI lineage: Eukaryota > Metazoa > Arthropoda > Insecta > Lepidoptera > Noctuidae > Diarsia > Diarsia mendica. The sequence goes on along the minus strand of OX438912.1, from coordinate 14,455,622 downwards.
GTATGTGGTGGTTCGGAATAATGTCCTGATTATGTGCATTTGTGCATCGATGTCCGTTCCACCGTGTATTTTATAAATAATTAATACATAGATTGACTCCTTCTCTGCTCTCTTGTTAGCCTCTCTTGTTTATCGATCGTCTCTCAATCAAGAGCAGTACCTAAGTACTTATTGTTTTTCCATCTCTTTATATCCTCCCACGGTACCAAAAGGCATCTTTACACCTACGTCCCATATTAGCCGCTTACAGTTGATTAATTTTGCGGCATTCTCATTACCTGCACCTAATAATACATTGTTTTTGATCCAGATCCTATAATAGCTTATTTGTATAAGTATAAGCTTTATATTGTTTAATATTTGCAACACTTTTGCAAAATCTGCAAATAGAAAATAGGTAATTGTGACTTTGTTGCCAGACTGCTGAATATATTATTGCTAAATCGATGAAAATAAATCAATCCATCGAAATTGCTATTTAGATGAAACTTGGCACAGATCATATCTATCCTAATATTGAACTGGTTTCCAAAGAAACAATGGTATTGATATCATATTCAAGTGGATCAAGACTGCCTTCTGTTTTCTCTAAGAATATGCTTCTTATCTAGAATTGTAACTAGTCATCGAGAGTAAATTGGTATGGATTGAAAGCTGGAGATACACCGATTAGATCTACTCTAGTTTCTCGAGAAATGATTACCTACCTTTAATAATAAACTGCCTTGTGGTTCCGATTGTCGCATTCTAAGGATATAATGCTATTGAGTTTTTCGGTCAGAAATTCGTCAGCACCACTGCCTTCTGCCTAACCATTCTGGCATTAGTGGTGTAATGTTATGGTTATAAATAAACTTAACCTTCACTGTATTTCTATGATTGAATCAAGCATTTGCTTTAGAATCCCAAATAACTTGGAACACAAGCAACTGCCCTGCGTAACACCTACTGAGGAATACTGGGACCGAGTTCTATAAGCTGTACTTAGCATTTCCTTTGACTGAAACATGCTCTAGTTTGGATCCTGCACTTTGTAGTTGACGATAGTTGTGAGACAGTTCAAGGAGTAATAGCCAAAGTTCATACGGCGACACATCAAGCTAAGCATATCTAGTAGGTATAACTTGACCTTACTTGGTATGAGCTTCCCGTACAATGAGATATCAGCTTAATTTGGTTTTATAAAGCTTGATTAGTCATCAAACGTCCGTGTTAATTAATTAATGTTTATAGGTACATAGATCTACCAGCGTCAACAAAAAACAGGTTACTAAATCCCATTTGATATACCTATAGCATCTTCCAAAATGTTTTTCTTAACTCATGCCCCAGACCTTTCGAGTACATGATCCTGACGACCATCTTCGCCAATTGCATCGCCCTCGCCGTCTACACACCTTACCCTGCCAGTGATTCCAACTATACCAACTGGGTTCTTGTAAGTATCTACTGTCTACGCTTTATTTTATTAAGTCTTTGTTTCAGTCATTTCTTAATAATAAACGTAACCAATTAAATTTTAACATGGTTACAAAACAGAGGTTATCATTATCTACTTTCACAGTTAACCTCCAAGAGAGAATAGCAACCTTATTGTTACGAGATTAAAAGCACTGTAATTTTGATAGAAATATAAGCCGATCGAAGCAATCAATATTTTCATTCGCCTCATACCGATCAGTTTCTTCGTTAAGCCCTAACGTTGCTAATTAATTTATGGGTCGGGTCAGCACAATTTGGGCTAGGCCAATTTGTTTTCTGGCGACCGGGACACCTATTTGTTTTTCTCATCGGGATGTCTTTGCTGTCGTGAGTTCTATGGCTACCAATAGTTTTTGGTTTGGACCGTTTAGTTTAGGTTTTCATTTATTTTAGCTACTGTTTTAAGGCATGAATTATTCCCCTTGATTTTACTCATTATTTTGTTTGTTTTGCAGGAAAAGATCGAGTATGTTTTCTTAGTAATATTTACTTGTGAATGCGCTATGAAGATCGTAGCCTACGGGTTTATCATGCATCCCGGCTCCTATCTCCGAAACGGCTGGAATTTGCTCGACTTCACCATCGTCGTCATTGGGTAAGTGCATTCCGGTATTAGCTTTAATGTAATCTATTGTTTCGTGAATGTTGCATTTAGGTTTATCAGATGTGTGTTCTTGAGAAATATCTGTAACTATTGTTACTACAATCTAGCTGACTGTGAGGCTTGCTATGCAGATGTTTAAGTAGCCATGTTTCGGCACAGATGGCAGATGAAATCGCATAGAATTGTGTTGACCTGGATTTGTGCCAGTAGTTTATGGCAATAGGTGATAGGGTTGCCCACATGGGACTTGAAACATAGCCTTTGGATAACTTTCCTTCGAGGATCAGGTGTGATGTAATATAATGTCACCGTCAAACTGTTAATCAGTCAAAACTACTTTTGGCCGGTCAAAACTATTATAACAAATTATTAGGTGGTTTCTGTTTTATTTCTCTTCTAAATTATAATAACCTAAATGTTATTAGGAAACTTATTAGGTTTGTTAGGTTTTTTTTTACCCTTTGGGTAACCTCGTACGATAGCTAACATTTATTTCATTAGAATAAGCGCGTTTTAACGCAATAAGGGTTTTGACTGAAACATAATTATAACATATAGCTAAGTAAAGTATTTTTATTTTTCTATTAAAAACGTTATAATGTTCGTTAGCTCTGTGTATAAACAGCCTTCATGCAAGGGTGCAATGTAAATAAAGAATCTTGAACCCTGAAGACCCACAAAACAGCCTAAACGGTAACTAACAGTTCATTTCACCCAATTATTTTCCAATATTTCCAGAATGGTCAGCACAGTGTTATCAAGTATATTCAAGGACGCATTCGACGTTAAGGCTCTGAGGGCGTTCAGGGTGCTCCGCCCTCTGCGACTGGTGTCCGGCGTGCCAAGTGAGTCGTTACTAACTAATACTTTCATTGGATAACCCGTGAACATATTCCCTTTACTAACATGCAGGTAGGCGTCCCTTTGAATAATATTTCGGAAGTTATTATAGGCTTGTGGATATGGGTTTATGAAAATTTGATATGAATAGTTGCAGTTCTTGTTTCATTGTTTTAGGATACACTTTCAGACTGCTCTAGAGATGCGTACAGATCATATTACATAACATTTCATGAAACGTTGTTATACATATAACATGTTTCAGTAATGTGGAGCCTTTAGGCTCATCATGTCATGTTACAAATGTTTATTTATTTATTTATTTATTTAAACTTCATGCACAAGAGTGGTACATAGGCGGACTTAATGCCACAAGGCATTCTCTACCAGTCACCCTTAGGGTCAAATAAGACAGCACTGTGGTAGAGTACAAAAATTAATAATAAGGAGAAAACCATAAATGTTATATGTATAACTTGTTATAAAACACAAGTTATATAACATGTTACAAAATCTGTACGCACCTTAACAGAAACAATACAACCTAAATGGATAACCTTATACATAAGGTCAGACATTGTGTTATTGAATTTGGCTATTGCCGCCAATGGGACAGTTACCCCATTGACGGCAAGAACTCAAGACTTAAGGTACAAGTTGGTAGCCGACTGCACGCAGCAGCAGCAGACGACGTGTCATAGCGACACTACTGGTTTCTACGTATTTCTATGAAATCGTAGTAAATCGTTTTGTTTTGTGAATCATTGTTTCCAAGACTAAGTTTTACTTACTATTTCATACCTTCTGCATTATGTATCCTACCATAACCTTTTTGATCTAGTATAGCCTCTTCTAACCTAATCTTCCCCTCCAGGTCTCCAGATCGTGTTAAATTCAATTCTGAAGGCGATGGTGCCTCTCCTCCACATCGCGCTGCTGGTAATCTTCGTCATCATCATCTACGCCATCATTGGACTGGAGCTGTTCTCCGGGAAGATGCATAAGAGCTGCTTCAACAAGTATACAGGTTTGGGGTTTATTTACTTTTACTTTTTTTGAAGTTCGTGCTGATCATGTCCGTAGGGCAAGCGTGGCCAGAAATTGCACAAACCGGAAAGGTTTGGAGGTAGAAAGGAGAAGCCATTGCCTTGCAGTGGGTTGCATACACACTATATAGCCTATAAAAACACGTTTTTAGTAAGAAGTCATACAGATGTTCGAGGATAGTCACACAGTGACGTGACGATCTAGCTAGACTCATTCTCATCGGATTGGTGGGAGAAGACAAATGTTAAACAAAATCAGAAGGCCATGAAAGAGGCTTAAGTCCAGCAGTGTGAAGTGTTCCTCTCTCTGGCTCCCTGACCACCGGCAGACTGGACTTTGTTCCTGATACCGATGGGCCATCTATTTATAAAGGCTTTGAATACTTTAGTTTAAAACTAGTGACCCGCCCCGGCTTCGCACGGGTACAAAAAAGGTATTAAAACCTTCCTCTTGAATCACTCTATCTATTAAAAAAAACCGCATCAAAATCCGTTGCGTAGTTTTAAAGATTTAAGCATACAGACAAACAAACAAATAAACAAACAAACAGACGCGACTTTGTTTTATACTATGTAAGGATATATTGTACATTTGTTTGTCCAAATGGAAATAATACAAATTGGAAGCAACGCTATTTAAATATGTAACTGTCTTCAGATGAGATCATGGACACCCCTCATCCCTGCGACCTGGACAACGGCTTCAACTGCTCCATGATTAGCGAGGACATGGAGTGCCGAGAAGGATGGATAGGTCCTAACTTTGGCATCACCAACTTCGATAACTTTGGCCTGTCTATGCTGACTGTCTTCCAATGCATCACACTAGAGGGTTGGACTGATGTTATGTATAATGTAAGATTGAAAACTGTTATACTAGTCGATATAATTAAGTAGATATATCCAACCAAAGTTTTTCCGAAGAACATCGCTATCAGCGATAGTCCCTCCTAGATAAGTAACCATTGAATTAGCAATATTGTAAAACTAGCTTTTGCCAGCGGCTTCGCCCGCGTGAAAATGACGATTTTCCATACAAACTTTCATCCCCTATTTAACTACCTTAGGGGTTGAATTTCGAAAAATCCTTCCTTATTCCTTGTCTACATTATTTTGACTGGCCTGTTGGTCTAGTGGTTAGTGACCCTAACTGCTATGCCGGAGGTCGTGGGTTCGATTCCCACCCAGGACAAATGTTTGTGTGATGAGCACGATCATTTGTTCTGTGTCTGGGTGTAATTTATCTATAATATGTATGTATTTAGAAATATATAAGTATGTTTATCAGTTGTCTAGTACCCATAACACAAGCTCTGCTTAGCTTGGGACTAGATGGCGTTGTGTGATAGTTGTGGAATATTATATTATTATTATTATATAAAGGGAACCTCTGTGCAAATTTTCAGCTTTCTAGGTCCAAGGGTTTGGGCTGGGCGTTGATGAGTCAGTCAGTCAGTCAGGACTTCTCTTTTTATTTATAAATATAGATAGTTCTGTTTCCTTTTTTGGCTTATGAGATGCAGTTGAATACTAGTATTTTACATGGAGGCTGCCTATCTGACCTTTACAACCCAGTTAGTACTGAGCAAAATTATACCTCTTGGCATGAATGACAGCCGGGATCAACGGCATAAAGTTCTTTTTGAGATACGGAATAACTTGTTATCTAATGTGTAATCACACTGATCACCCATCCACGGAATAACCCAGACAAGCACGACTTAACCTGAATATAGCCACAAGCTCTTCTAGTACTTCATCTAGCCAAATGTATAAAATTACAAAAGTATTCTATTGAATTGGTTCAGTTGTCTTTCATTTAACAACTAGCTTTTGCCCACGGCTTCGCCCGCGTGGATGTCGGTTCAACTACAAAAGTGACGATTTTCCATACAAACTTTCATCCCCCTTTTCACCCCCTTAATGGTTAAGTTTCCAAAAACCCCTTCTTAGTGCTCCCCTACATTATAATAGGAAGCCGTGTGCAAAATTTCACATTCCTAGCCCCAGTAGTTTCGGCTGTACGTTATATGTCAGTCAGTCAGTTCTCCTTTTATATATATAGATAATATTTGTTATTTCAGATTCAAGATGCGATGGGCAACAGCTGGGAGTGGATCTACTTCGTCTCGATGGTCATCTTAGGCGCTTTCTTCGTCATGAACCTTATTCTCGGTGTCTTGTCTGGGTAAGTTTGAATCTTCTTCTTCTCTATCATCATCTGCCAAGCCTTTGCCAACTATGTTGGAGTCGGCTACCAGTCCAACTGGATGCAGCTGAATACCAATATTTTAAATGAAGCAACTGACAATCTGACCGCCATCCATCACCACAAAACAGTTAATAAAGTTTTATTAACTGTTTTGTGGCGATGGATGGCGGGCCAACAATGGATGGCTTAACCAGTTGGTTATCAGATTTGCGTACCACTGACTTCCTGGAATGAATCAATTTGTAGATCACAAATGATATATCGGGTGATTTCCGAGACACAGAAGAATTTCATTATGTAATGGGGGTTTAGGTAGGTACCTACAAACCTACCTAAGCAAGTGCGGCTAACCTAAAGAAATTAGCTGTTATTCTGTGTTGTTTGTTGTTGTTACTTAACTACGAGCTCCTCCAACTAGCAAAGTTCAGTTACCAATATTTTAGAACCACTAAGACTCGTAACAAAAAACATTCTAATTACAGAGAGTTCTCCAAAGAAAGAGAAAAAGCGAAGAACAGAGGCGACTTCCAGAAGCTTCGAGAGAAGCAGCAACTTGAGGAAGATCTGAAGGGTTACCTCGACTGGATAACACAGGCAGAGTACTTGGAGCCACTAGCTGAACCACACGAACATCATCCACCGGTGGATCAGACCAGGGATTATGGGATAGGTGAGGTGTTAGACGAAAATGAACTTTAAAGACACGATTTCTGGTAGTGGTAAAGCAAAGTTCAAGCAATCTTGATATTAATTGAGGTGGTAATATTGTTAATTGGTGAAGATCTACAAAGTATAATTGACACCACTGGGACGGCGGCGCCGTACCGTATCGGAACATATTTTACAAAAGATATTGAATCGTTTGTAAAGTACTTCAAAGTCAGACATTAAACTGCTTCAATAATGAATCATTTTCGTTTATAACAATATTTTAAAATGCGTCACGGCATATATTATATGATTCTTTCAAGAATTCATTTTTATTATTGAAAAAAAAAACAATAATTGAACCTTCACTACTATGCTTAAATAAATAAAAAAATAATTAAGGGACTCCTATAATTCGATTCAATAAAAAATAATTTGCCCTGTAAACTAACAAGCAAAAATATTTAGAATACATTTCAGGGCAGACACAGAACGAGCATGATTCCACAGACCATCTAGGAATAGAGACCATTGAACAGCAGAAGGTTTCCATTTGCAAAACATGGAAGAAGGATTTTGATAAAGTAAGTCTAAAAGATTGTTCTGGATATAACAATATAGAATATACCATCTCAACATTAATGATGTCACCAAGGTTTTGTGTCCATGGACTTTCTTGCTCGTTTTTGTCCATAGAGATCTACGCTAGGGAATGGGCAACTACAGTACACTCACAGTTATTATGCCTTGTAACTGGGACTGTAGCTGCTTTTAGTTTGTATTTGTTCGACTATTCAAAAGTTCCTGTAACTGGCCTACTTGAAATAAATGTTTTGATTTTTTGAAAAAATAGAGCTGAATGAAAGAAACACTGCAACTGGTATTGTTCGAGACTCGAGACTACCTCGAAAATAGTTGGTTCTCAACATTTCATTATGTTTTTGCAGGTAAACCGTCGAATGAAGAGAGCATGCAGGAAAGCAGTGAAGTCACAAACGTTCTACTGGCTGATCATAGTGCTAGTCTTTCTAAACACAGTCGTACTGGCCAGTGAACATTACCAGTAAGTATTTTATCAGAAGTAGAATCGAACACAGTCGGCAATGGGGTCGTACCTAGAAAGGCACTTTACTTTTAGTTGTAGTTTTCTCTTTTTACCGTAGTAGAGCAGCGTGCGATTGAAGAGGCATATATCCAGCAGTTTATTGCTGTAGAAGGTGATGATGATGACAATTGTAGTAACTAAGTAGAGACCGGATCATATTTTGGAATACACCTTAAGGATTTTGTCCACAATGCCTGGGATACATGAGGCCAGTTTTACAAGCCAGGATAGCAAGCTAGTGTCAGCAAGCTAGAACTTGTGGCTTCGTGTAGACAAAACTACTTAAGAGCGCATGCTACCTCAGATTAGCAACCCTATTTGTGGTGGTTCAAACTTCGCTTGTAACACTGTTAGAATAAAGTTCTAATCAGCTTGCACTACAAAGCGGTTGTTACGTCTTTCGCTGCGGCCGAATAGTGCGAAATTAGTGGTATTTTGCGATTTACAAAAAAACTATTGATTGGACTAAAAAAGTAAAACACTATGACTTTAGTTTGTTGCTTGTAGAATTATTTCCCAAAAAATCAGAACGATGACATGTATTTTAGTATGGTTTTTACTCGTTAAAAGAAATTTTTAGAGGTATCTTCGCGATTTTTGTCTATCGAGCAAAGTTAGTTGTATTATGTTTTCACAACACTATGGCACTAGCATATATCCTGAAGAATATCATTTATTTTTCTGATGTTGATTACTGCAGTGAATCATATACTTTTACGCATTATAAAACTCGCGTTTGAGGTACCATACGCTCTTAATTTCTAGCATCTTCCAAGCCAAGGGCAGTAAGACAGGATAGTTTAGTAGAGAACTAGTTTGTTGTCATGGCTTAAAAAAACTGGCCTCGTGTATCCCGGACGTGACAGCGTACCATGCCGGTGGCGATACGCTACGTGCACGGCACGCGACGATGTTGGTCGGTGGCCGCAACGGTCTAGTGGGCATAGTTTCATATACGTTTAAATACAACCAATATTGCCTGAAGCGTTCGTAGCACGGTCATGATATGCTACGAGCAGATTCCTTTATCTATTTAGTCCTTAAATATATATTAGGTATTTTAGTCCTTAAATAGACTCCGGACACAGGTCGGTCGAAGCAAGGAAAACCTGTTCAAGTGGAAATTCATAGATGACTCTGCCCTGGACTGCAAATGTGGTGTTACCCCACAGACGATGATACACTTGACATCGTGTCCTGCCTGTCCAGCTTCTTGCACATCACAGGAGCTAATGATTGGAACTGAAAATGCCAAACTCGTCGCTAAATTTTGGGCTAACTCAATTTAAATTGTCATCGACACGCTAAGAAGAAGATTCCTTTATGCCTACCACTACAAATAATACAAACGAAACATCAAAATTTCTATGGCCAAATTCATAAAATTTCATTTAATCCTTTCCAGGCAGCCCGAATGGTTGGACCTATTCCAGGAGTACGGGAACGCCTTCTTCGTCGCCCTCTTCACCTTAGAAATGTTAGTCAAGATGTACAGCTTAGGTTTACAAGTAAGTTATCTGGGTTCCTAATTCCATATTACTGTCACTTTTTTCTGTTCACGATTTTTTGTTCAGATTTCATAAAAGTAGAAATATGAATGAGGGGAGTGGCTTTTGTTATATTGCACCTACTCAACTTATACTCGTATCAGGCTCGATGGTCTAGTAGTTGTAAGCGCGACTGCCGAGTATTAGTTCCTGGGTTCGATTCCTGGCTCGCGCCGGTCAGTCAGCGTGTTATTGGGTTTTCCTATCAGACATTTCTCAATAGCAGCCTGGATCTGGAGTCTGGATTTGTGTCAGTTTCTTCCATTATCTGGGGTTGGCTTATAGTTCAACTGAAGACAGCTTACTACATTTATTACTAATTGTCAGACTTCCAGGCTTCTTACAACGTTTACAGCTAAGTAAAGACTATCAACGATGAAAATTCATCTATAAATAATGGCATCATGGACTAGCCATTTAACATGCTTTCCAAAGCACCGAGTCCACAGACGGACCTTCAATAGATCTGTACAGTGCTCTGCGAAGTTTCACCAACAAATCTTCAGCGCAAATCATTTTATGTACATTTGTGTTAACAAGTCTAACATCACCCACCACTATCACAACTAACCTGTGCTTAACACCTCTGCTTTGGTTGCTGTTCTTCTTTCAGTAGACTTCTTATTTATCTTCTTCGTCTCGGTTAAGTTCCCTCCGGTCATATTCCAGGGTTACTTCGTGTCACTGTTCAACCGTTTCGACTGCTTCGTGGTGATTGGGTCTATCAGCGAGATGGTGCTTACGAAGACGGAGATCATGCCTCCTCTTGGGATCTCTGTGTTGCGTTGCGTTCGACTGCTCAGAGTCTTCAAGGTTACCAAGTAAGAATGCCTTATTTAAAGTCATTATTGCAAAGTTCTTATAAAAAGAGTTGAAATTATGTTCCACCTGTCATGCATAATCTTGGAGACGGTCGCGTTGGTGGTCTAGTAGACGAAAGCGCTATTGTTGAGCTAGATGCTCACTAGCCCTACGGAGGATTAGGACGTGATGTATGACTTTTGTTCCTCATGGTAACGATTATTTTGGGACGTCTGTGTCCAGAAATTGATACGAAAGTTATATTCTTATTTTAAATCATCTTTAATAATGACTACTAAAAAGATAAGAATTACCAAGCTTAGCTTCTTCAAACTCTGTAGGGACGTTTACCGCTGAATTCAATATTATAACTATCCAACTTGGTCACCAGGTAAAATCTGCAAGAATACTCTTTTGGAAAACATAAAATATCTCCTCTCTCCAGATACTGGCGCTCACTCTCCAACCTAGTAGCATCACTCCTCAACTCGATCCAGTCGATAGCTTCCCTCCTGTTACTGCTGTTCCTCTTCATCATGATCTTCGCGCTATTGGGGATGCAGGTCTTCGGAGGAAAGTTTAACTATGATCCAGTGGAGGAGAAGGATCGGCACAACTTTGATTGCTTCTGGCAAGCGCTGTTGACGGTATTTCAGGTATGGATGTGTTCTTTGGAGACTATTTTTGGCATAACACGTAACGTGGTACCTGACACCTGTCGTGAAGTCTTGAGTATGAATGTGGTTGGGTTTATGAGTAGAGGAAGACTTAAGAAACGACGAATGGACTGTTTAAAGAATGATATGGCAAGAAAGGAGGTGTCTGATAGGATGACGAGTAGCAGAGGAAGAAATATGGAAGAAGATATGCCACCGACCCCAGGTAACATGGAACAAGGGTAGGGAGATAATGACGCTTAGATGTGCGAAGGGAACGAGTGATACGCATTGTGTTTCTTGACGCAAGTCGCATCGCCTCATATCGAGGACGAGGCTTATGTATTCATACATCGGATCAAAAAGCTAAATCTTTATCATTTCTTTCAGATCTTGACAGGTGAAGACTGGAACGCGGTGATGTACGAGGGCATCAAGGCTTATGGTGGTGTTGGAACTCCTGGGATCCTCGCGTGTATCTACTTCATCATTCTGTTCATTTGCGGCAACTGTATCCTTTTCGATAAATATATGACTGACACTTATACCGCGAATTTAGATTATATTCAAGCTAAAATTTACAAATTAACATTATTTTTTTAACCGACTTCTAAAAAAAGAAGGAGGTTCTCAATTCGGATGTTTATATATTTTATTAATGTTGGTTCGGGCATAACTCCGTCACTTGCTAACCGATTTGAAAAATTATTTTTTTGTTGGATTATTTTTTTATCCAAATCGGACAAGCGGTTTTTGAAAAATCAACAAAACTAAAAAAAACTACATTGACCCATGAACATGTGAACCACTAAAAAGTGAAAAATAAAAACTTTCTAACAAAAAATAAAACCGTCTTCAAAAAAAAACACAAAAAGTGAAAAATAAACTTTAGAAGAAAAATCAGTTTCTGAAGTCGGTGGCAAAAAAAATGAAATCAAACAAACAAAAGTCACCGACTTCAGAAACTGATTTTTCTTCTAAATATTATTTTTCACTTTTTTTTTGAAGTCGGTTTTATTTTTTTGAAGGTAATGTCCACATTTCTATGACTGTGATCAAGCCATTCATAGAAATATAAACTTAAACGTCCCCTCAACCCCTCGTCCCTTCGAACCTTATTATTATAAGGTTCGAAGTGGTATGCAACGCCATTCAGATAAGTCGAAGTTTGCCCGGTGGATCTCAACCGTATGCTACGAATCTACCAATATTTAAAAACAATGGTTCCTGAACTCACATCGTACAGACATCTTATTGAACGTGTTCTTGGCCATCGCTGTCGACAACTTAGCCGATGCCGAATCGCTGACAAACATAGAAAAAGACGAAGCAGTAAGTGTTATTGGCAATTCAAGTGTAATATTAAGATTTAAACATATCAATTTAAATGAGAATAATTCACAGGCTCCTGAAGAGAAAGAAGGTGGTAGTGTGGCAGCTGCTGAAGGCGTACATATAGATACTGATGATGAATTTATTCACGACGATGATTTATATACTTCGGATAAGTGAGTATTTTATTCAAACACAAATTAAAAGTTAGACATCTAAAAGTAGTAACCCAATTGGAAACGTCAAAAATTATATAATACAGTCATCCGCCTCTTTCTAGTGCTTTAGCTGGGTTGAAGAAGTGGCACCTTTTCTTTCTAGACAATTTATAAAACGTTATTATGTTCAGGAGCTGTAAACGTAGAAGTAAACGTGTCTTCAAACCTAACGAGTCCATAAGAAATAAATGATTTGATTTGACATTTGTGTGTTCCTGGGGAGGCCCCGAGCAACACAAAATTCTACATCTGCGTGTAACGTCAAAAAATTTGGCAATTATACAGTCAGTTTTATTTTAAAAATAATGTTTTCCAGCTCTGAAAGAGATTATGAAGAGACAGGGTCAGAAGAAGGAGATCGAGAACGAGACGATAGAGAACTAGATGAAATAATAGACGAAGAAAATGAGGCAATTGCAAGAGCAGAAGAGGAACAGGAAAGGGAAGACCAGGAGATGATGGAAGGCCATCAGAGGAACCATATAGGTATAATCGTTTTAGGTGTTGAATCAAATGTAACAGCGGCTATGGTACTTATGAAATATTTGGATAAACAATCTTGGTTTGTGGCTAATGCTGTACAAGTTTTTACTCAAGAGGGGAACTTTCTATTCAGTTTAAAAACTGTTGACTCTGTCTTTTTTTAAACAAATGAATGTTTACTACACATTGAGAAACCGTCGTATTTTAATTTAGAGCCACCAAACCTAGAGCACCAATTATGAAAATATCTCCTCTTTATTTTAACACTCGAAATATTGTAATTAACATTCAATTGCCAAAGATATTGATAATACAAGTGTATATTCTATAAATGATGCTTCTGCACCAGCTGCCAATAATGGTGGAATAAACATAACTTAAGCTAACCAACCAAAAACAGTGAATACAGAGTTGGAAGAAGAGCCTCGGTTGAAACGTAAGCCAACAACCTCATCAGCGCGCCCACGTCGTCTCTCCGAGGTCGATATATGCAACACTAAGAAACCTATCCCTGATGCCACCTCTTTCTTCATATTTTCTAAGACCAACAGGTTAGGGGGGGAACAAGATTAACAGAAACTTATTAGATGTTATTTTTTTACGTATTTTGTTTTTTTTATTTGTCTTTGATGGTAACGTGAGAGATTCGTGCTTGTGACGCTGAAAGGGCTTTTTATTTTATACGAGAGTATTTTATTATTATTATTTCATTTGTCATCAAAATGTGTGAATATATCGTGGAAACTTTTTTTGTTATTCATGATGGGTAGGAAATTAGATCATGTATTCATAACGTATATTTAATATTTTGCTGAAACGATTTGTAAATTGTATGTCACACGTTGTAAGCACGAGTTTTTGTATATTTTATCGTAGAAGCAATAGTGTTGTCATCAAAGCAGTATTAAACATCAACACTATCAAAGACAAACCCGTTTTCTACTTTATGCCTTACGTCTTTCTCTTCTTTTAATTAATTAATAATTAAAAAAATAATTTATTATTTACTATTTCTACACATTTAGCTAATCTCCACACTTGTGTTTGCGTTTACTTAAGCATTACAATAATTCTTTGATAATTTAGTTGAGGCATTCTAGGTACAGGGATTTCGGCATGGTCAATAGCAATAGTGAGACTATTGGTAATTTTAGGATTAAAATTACTTTAGTGCTAGACGATAGTGTAGAAAATTCTGTAATTTTCCTTCATAAAGATGGCGGTCAATCTGAAGAAGAGGGAACACTGGTCACAGCCAGACCACGGCGAGTGTCAGAACTGAATATGCCAAATCAGACGCCGCCTATACCGAACGCTAGTAGTTTCTTCGTATTCTCACCAACGAACAGGTGAATGGTGATAACTTCATCACCTGGTGGTACCCATGTCTCATTGTGTCGATTGGCGTTGTGTTGTCCTTGCAGTGATTGGCATTAAATATCATCGACTGTGACTGTCCCTGTGTCTGTTGGAAACTGTATTTCCTTGTAGTGTCTCCCTTAACCTGTTCCGGAGGATTCTTCCTTCAATCTACTGTTTTTTTTATTTAAATTGTAGTGTTTTCCTTTAGCTTTTAGACAAAAAACATTCTTCAGTTCATCATCATCATCATCATCATTTCAGCCGAAAGACGTCCACTGATGGACATAGGCCTCCCCTAAGTGTCGCCACATTGACCAGTCCCGTGCGTCTCGCATCCAGCGGATCCCCGACACCTTCAGTTCACCTTGTTTCAATTTCATTTCCAATTTCACCAAAAATGATGACCGAACTTTCTGGTGGAAAGAAATTCTTTTCATTTTACATTTTACGAAAATATAAATCCCAAATTCTTAGTTTTTACCACAGTACCGTTTCCAACATCATATTCTTCATTCATATGTCCCCGTGATGCACGCACATTATAACCTCCATTAAGTGTGGAATAATCAAAATTAGATGACATATTGTTTCAGCAATGAGTATAGTGGGTACCGAAATCTGTGTTTCCCATTAGAAGTTAGGTTTGGTTGTTTAGTATGATAGGTTTCAAAGCATGACCTGAAATCCCTTTAAATATTCTTAATTGATTTTAAAAAATCGAAAATCATATTTTGGCTTGTAGCGTTTACGACTACAACAGATTGCATGCAGTGTGTGTTAATGTATGATTGTCAAAGCCGTGAAAACTATACGCCAAAATTGTCGATTCTGATAAATATTTTGTTCCGTTAAATTGTTGCATGCATGCATGGTGTGTACCGTATTATATTTATTTGCCCGATTTTAATGCATGTGCTTTTATCACTGATTTTCGTAACATGTGTCTAGAATATGTGTATTTATGTGTTATATTTTATAATTGAAACACACTTCAAAATTCAAATGTTGACTTTTTCAGTTTATCTACTTGTCATTAAATTAAATTAATATATTGCTGTCGAGCCGGTATGATCAAACACGTAATTATAATCAACAACAGCTTTTTTCAAATATTAAATCAATTCAATCATCAATTAGGTATATATTTTATTATCAGTATTATTCTTCTTAATATTTTCTGGTGTGTTTCTATCATTTTCAACATTATCTCTCTCGTCGCAATCCTGACACATTTCTTCAATACCAGGTTCCGGGTGTTCTGTTACAAGATGTCGTCATCATCCACGTTCGGGAACATCATCCTCGTCTGCATCATGCTGTCTTCCGCCATGTTGGCTGCTGAAGATCCGCTGGATGCTGCTCAAAACGGGTTTAGAAATTGGGTTAGTGTACAAATACAAATACAAATCGGTTCTGCAATAGTTCTAATTATTTGTATTTTATTATTCCGTAGCGTAACTACTTTTTACGATTCTCAGTCCATACTTTTCTCATATAATTTATTTACAGTTGCTAAGTCAATTCGACGTGTTCTTCACGGGAATCTTCACGCTGGAGCTGTTCCTGAAGCTGATCACTTATGGGCTGATCCTCCACCAGGGTGCCTTCTTGCGGTCCGCCTTCAACGTGCTCGACATGCTCGTCGTTTGCGTCTCGCTAGTCTCTATGAGTTTTAAGTACGTCATGTTCAGTTTCTTCTTTTAACATTGCTTTTAATGAATGAGATATGAATTGCCCATTGTTAAATAAGATTCAATAATCGATGCTTTAAATAAGCAATTTCATTGCACTCAAATCCTTAACGTTGACCTCTCTTTAAAATTCCATAACGAAAAACAAAACAGTTTTGGAACCTTTTAAAATCACCTCATTGTCTGTTTTAACGATTGTTTTTATACGAGACTTTCTCTATTATATTATTTATTGAAATATTAACACTTCATTTGATCGTAATTTCAGGTCGGGTAGTATATCGGTGGTGAAAATATTGCGAGTGTTTAGGGTGCTGAGGCCTTTGAGGGCCATCAACAGGGCCAAGGGCCTTAAGGTCAGTAACAATTTTCTTGGGCTTACCAACAGCTTATTATCAAATAACAGTAACTTGATGATTGTAAAATGTAAGAATTTCTGAGTAAATATTTAAATTATGTAATGATAACTTAAAGTTATTTGACAAATATTATAATTTAGAAATGTTTATTTTAAGTCTTACAGGTTTCTTTTTCATTTCAAACTTTGGTCACATGGATGATGATTGGTTTTGATTGTGATAAAAAGTTTTATGTTGGTTCACTATGATCAAATATTATAATCTGACATGAGAGTACATATATTTTTCCGTGATTATAGCACGTTGTACAATGCGTGATCGTAGCCATCAAAACGATCGGCAACATATTGTTGGTAACATCGTTACTGCAATTTATGTTCGCGGTCATGGGAGTCCAAATGTTCAAGGTAGGGGGCAAATGATATATCTTGAAGAATTCCACACCCTACTCCGATTTACGAAGCGTCTTGTGTGGCCACGAGTGAATACACATTCATAATAAATAAATCACCGATACCTTTACTTTACAATAGCTTTTCAATACACCTTTGGGTATATACTTTTTATTTTACACTCTTTTCTTCTTCTTTTTTCTCTTACTCATTTCTCATGATTATTTTACTTTTATATTTGATGGCTCTGACGCCAGAGATTTGTTTTTTAATATCACACTTATGAACTTTTTACGATGTGTGATTTACCTCTTTATTTTTTTTTTTGTCTTAAACGAAAAATCTTGCGTCTGTAAAAGCAGACCTAAGGTTTATTATTATTACACAAGTGTATATTATTCAAAGCTTCAACTAACTCTTGTGCTAATTATTTTGATGTTCCTGCTGAGCTTCCATAGGATATCTATTTGGAACGCTTTACCTTTTACCCTTTTTATTTTAGTAGTATATTGTTGTTACATGCTTCGATTTTATTCCTGTGTTCATCAAAAATTATTATTGGAGAATAATTGGCATAACGGTGAAGGAAAAACCAGCGAACAAAATTACGAAATTGGCATGTTACACCCGTCAGTAGAATTTATATTTTCAATGTCGTCCATTAGTTTAAGCATGTGATCATTAATACAACCCAAAGGTGTAGTATATGTGAGACCAATCATTTAGATGACTAATTTTACCTTTATGTTAGAAGTAACCTACCCCCCTACCTTGGCGTTTTCTTGAAAAAGTCGAGTTTCTAACCTTAGTAAGTGATGTGGTCCCAACGGCCCTTGTAAGATATCCCATGTGATTAAACATTCGTTTGCTTGTCCCCCTATGTTTCCGTGGCCGCGTGATGGACATTGTGGAATCCTCCCCCCTTGGTAACGTATGCCCCGACAACTAACTCACTGAATCCGTTAACAGTATGTGGTGAAGTGTGTGATAGTAGCGATTAAGACTATAGGAAATATAATGCTAGTTACGTATTTATTACAATTTATGTTTGCTGTGGTTGGTGTACAGTTGTTTAAGGTGAGCGCTGGACCGTTTGTTTGTAGTTTGATTAAGATCTTCGAACTTGAGTAAACTCCTCTAACACTTCAAGATAGTGAGAAATGAAGATGACCTTTTGATAACTTATCATTACCCTATTAATGTTATGTTGAAGGACTCTATAAAAGCTCTAACTGCCTTATTCGTCTAGTAGTCGCTAGTTTTCTGTACTGTTTCCATCAACAGTTTCTCAGTAGCAGTCATGGAGTCTGGATTTGTGCCCGATTGATGGCAATACGCTCGTCCCCTATTTTATGGGACTTCAACGTAACTGGTTAAATGTGGATGTATTCGGGGATTATAGGCTATGACTATAAACGAGAATTTCTTGTTAGATTCACGAGTTTTATTACGCCATTGGTGATTTGATCATTGATTTGAATCCAAGTTCGAAGGTCTTTAAAAGCATGACTATGTCCTAATTCTATTCGATTGTAACCTCTGTCGCATGTCGTGAAAGCATTATCGTCAAAGCTTGTAGATCAGGAATAGTTTCATTATTAGATCGTGTTGTCTTCATTTATACAATAACAGTAACATAAATATTTTGGCAAAGTGTTTATTATGCTTCTTTTATAGGTTCTTATCATGAGAAATGGGTTCATTGAAATATTTTAATGGGGCATTTGTAGTGTAACTTATACTTTCAAAAATGGCTGCAACACATTTAAATGTCGTGGCATGTAACTAATATAGTTTGAATTTGTAATTCAATTGAATTTTGTAATTGTTATTGATTTAATCGCTGAGATTTTGTTTCAGGGCAAATTTTTTAGGTGTAATGATATTTCTAAAATGACAAAGGATGAATGTCAGTAAGTATCTTAGCCTACTTGAACGATCAGATTTTTCAAATATTACTAGTAACTATAACATTCCCAATTCATCGGCGCAGCATATCTTTTTCCATACATCTCTATTATTCGTCATCCCAGCAGTCACCTCACCTCCCTTCTAGCCAAATCATCCTTCACACAGTTTATTTATCATTTCTTTGGTCATTCTCTACTCTTATAACCCTCCACATTCATACTCAAAACTTTTCTCACGACATTTTCCTCATTCCTCTGCATTACATGCCCTTACCATGACAACCGATTACCACACAACTTTTCAGTCACCAGACGGTGCCAGAAGTCCTCTTATGTACTCATTTCTTATCTTATTCGCTGTGCAAAATAATATAAATGTAAAAGAATTAGATCAAGGGTACTATCAAATCAATATATTTTTCAGGGGAACGTATTTAGTATTTGAGAATCGCAACTATTTGGCGAGGGACAGAGAATGGACGCGATATGACTTCCATTTTGATAATGTAATGAAAGGAATGCTTACCCTCTTCACTGTTTCTACCTTTGAAGGATGGCCAGGGTAAGTGAACCTCGATGACGTATTAGTTTCTTTTTCAAGTTTTGAGGTACATATTTCTTATTTTGTAACGAATAGCCGATGGGGACAAAAAGTTCTGAAATAGCGATCGCAAACTGGAAGACGTTGCGTTGAAAGGCCTCTCACTAGGTGAACCGATGACCTGGTGAAGGTTGTGGGGATCCGCTTGTCGATGCCAGACGCACAGGATCGGTCAATGTGGCGAGACTTGAGGAGGCCTATGTCCAGCAGTGGACGTTTTTTGGCTGAAATGATGCTGATGGCTTATTTTGTAAAGATTCCGTAAAATGAATACAATAAGATAAAATTGTACGTATTTTAATGAATGTTATTTTTCCTCATTTCAGGTTGTTGTACGTCTCTATAGATTCGAATGCTGAAGACCGGGGTCCCATAACTAACTTCCGTCCAATTGTTGCAGCCTACTATATTATTTATATTATTATAATTGCCTTCTTTATGGTACGTTCGTGTTCTTGTTTCATTTGCCATATCGTTTATGACAATAATATATTGTAGGATAGATGTGTTATATTCACTGTTCCTAATATTTTAGGTAAATATATTCGTCGGTTTCGTCATAGTGACCTTCCAAAACGAAGGAGAACAAGAGTATAAAAACTGTGAGTTAGATAAGAATCAGAGGAACTGCATAGAGTTTGCACTGAAAGCGAAACCTATTAGAAGGTAAGACATTTTTTGAACTAGGTAAGACATATTCATCAATAAAATTGTAAGAA
The DNA here is from genome assembly GCA_949316265.1 of Diarsia mendica. Taxonomy (NCBI): domain Eukaryota; kingdom Metazoa; phylum Arthropoda; class Insecta; order Lepidoptera; family Noctuidae; genus Diarsia; species Diarsia mendica. The sequence goes on along the minus strand of OX438912.1, from coordinate 14,435,614 downwards.
ATAAAATAAAGGTCAAATAAACAGAATCAGAAGAACAAAAACATCTGCCTAGCCTTTTCCCAACTATGATAGTGTCACCTCCCAGTCGAACTGGATGCAGCCGAATACCAGTATTTAAAATGGAGCGTCTGCCTATCTGACCTCTACAACCCAGTTAGTACTAGTTAATACGAAACCCACTGTTAGGACTGGTTCAAAAAATCTGCAAAATGTTCACATCAATTATCTTTTGAACCAAGCCTAATTAAAGCTATCATATTTGTCTTCCAGGTACATCCCAAAGCACAGGATCCAATACAAAGTATGGTGGTTTGTGACATCACAGCCGTTCGAGTACGCCATCTTCGTGCTAATCATGATAAACACCATCACCCTCGCAATGAAGTACCACAACCAGCCCCACGAGTACAGCAAGGCGTTGGATCTGTTGAATATGCTGTTTACTGCTGTCTTCGCATTGGAGTTTATTTTTAAACTTGCCGCTTTTAGATTTAAGGTGGGTTTTTCAGCCATTTATTCGGTTTAGCATTACGTGGTAGGAGTTACTATTGTACAAATTAATATGTTCCGTTTGAATCCGAACAATATCCAATCTCACGCTTAAATATTCTCTCTCTCTATCTTGATTGACACTGAACACGGAGCTGCTTATAAACGTGGTTTAGTTTCTATGGTGAAATCCACCTGAAAGTTGTAAAAGAGCTTTTAGGTTCTACTTCTTGCCATAGGTTCTACTTCTTTCTCTATACTCGATTTAAATATCAGGTTTTTTCAATATCAAAATGTTAGTGAGAACAATTTGATCAAACACTGCAGCTAGTTTATCTCTAATATCAATTCTATCCAGAACTACTTCGGCGACGCCTGGAACACCTTCGACTTCATCATCGTGCTGGGCAGCATCATCGACATCGTTGTCTCTCAAGTAAACGAACTCAAGAACCAGGTAACGGCACGGTGCACTCTTAGATAAACACTTCCTAGAAACACTTTCACTAATGGTATCTTGTTTTGGAATGACCAAGGTTTTCTTTATTATATTTCCTCTCTCTCTCTTTAGCAAAACACAATGATCTTTTTCTTTACTTTTATTATGCATTTTAATTTAAGAATATTCAATGTAAAATATTTCTAATTAGGGAACATATAGGGCAAATGGGAATTTATATCACGATAGCAAACTTAAATTAATTAGTATAATTTAAAGACATTAAAAAAAACTTAACGTAGTTTTATTTTAGTCTCAATTAAATTATTTGCTGTACATATACTTTACTTTAGTTAATTTGATCATTCCAAAACCCAGATAGCATAGTTACTGTCCCGAGCATGGACAATATGATCGATGTTGTAATAACAGCAGATGCTAATGCTCTCACTTACGTTGAACCTGCTGGATCCGCCACTGAAGACGATCGTGTTGATTTCAGGGAAGTGGCCTGCGGACACACGTTGTTAAGGTAAGATGTGCTTTCACGCTAATTGTTTTAACTTAGAAACTGTAAACGTCATTTGATCACAAGATAAGTTACAATACAATAAATACAGTACAACAACACAAAAAAATACCATTCGAATTGAGAACCTCCTCCTTCAACAGCAACAGTAACAGTTACTATAAAATAATGACCGAAGACAAAAAAGCCATTACAGCAACTCAAGTTGTACAAACAAATTACTTTAAAACTGAATAAATGACGTTTACAACTGAATTAGAGTAGTAGATAAATTAGTAATAACAACTGTTAAAATAACAAAAATATAACACTTAAACAAAATAAACAGCACACTGAATTAAATCGCACTGATTTAGACTTGGATAACAATAAGAAAACACTAACAGCTTTACATATTGTACGATCAACTGACATTAAAGATGGCGCTTTAGTTGTGTGCAATGAAGAACTTTGGGACAGTAACGCTATAGAAATAATTTTAACAAAAACGCCTAGTGAAGACCACGAGGCAGGACACGGCACAAAAGCCAAAGCACTAAAAAGCACACAAAAAGCAGTAAGCAAACAAGTAGAAGCTGTATTAAAAGCTTGTAATACAACAGCAAACGTCCAGCTAAACACTTGCGCTAAACCACTTAGAACTTATGTCAATGCAACACGTTATGAAATACACGCAATCATATAATATATCCATCACAACCAAAATCTAAAAAATATTACAGTTTCAGTTATCGCTACAAATGAATCTGATAGGAAACCTTTCCTTGGATTAGTGATCTGCCGGTGATGTGGCGGCATCACACCCATGAAATCAAATAATCCAAAATAATACTATCTCCAAACTTCAAAATGGTGGTAAAAATCTGCAATTATTCATTTAGTAGATAAACAGGTTTGACCAAATACCGAGTTAGGGATTTATTTTTAGATTAATGTCATTATGACACAGTTCACAAGAAAAAACTCAAATCGACAAAATCATAATTATGGACTTTATCCACCCGGCTGAAAATACAGAGTTAGGAAAATCTTTCTTCTTCTCTTCTCATGAATTAGTATTCGTAATTTTGTCTTTCGAATGAGTACATTTATGATAATTAAAAAAAGCACAACCAGTGATATTTTTTATAAAAACCACATCTTATTTTACTCAAATCATAGTTTATTTTTTATTTTTAATACAGGTATTTTCCCACCACCGAGCACAATCCCTAACTAACACAAGACCTAAATAATTGCAGGAAAGTTCCATACCTTCTATAAACTTCTTCCGCCTCTTTCGAGTGATGAGGCTGGTTAAGTTGCTCTCCAGAGGTGAAGGCATCCGGACATTGCTCTGGACTTTCATCAAATCCTTCCAAGCGCTGCCGTATGTCGCCCTGCTTATCCTCATGCTGTTTTTCATTTATGCTGTGGTTGGGATGCAGGTACGATTTCAAAACATAAGATCTATCTACGCTACGGCTATTTACGTCAATGAGAATGAAATGCATAATACTGCCTCGTTGGTCGAGTTTTCGCAAGCGCGACTGAGGTCCTGGTTTCGATTCCCCGGGTTGGGTAAAGTGGGTTGGGTTTTTGGGTTTTACCATCAGGAATTTCATAGCAGCAGTCACGGAGTCTGAATTTGTGCCCGGTTGAAGGCAACAGGCTCGCCCGAGACTGTAACATAACTGGTGATTTGTGGGTGTACTATTAGGTACACCTTTATGTAACCCTTCGGGGATTACAGGCCTGATGATGTTTCATTTTACTTTGTCCACCTAGATACTCGTAATATTGATGTTAATGTTCATCAAAATGCATAACAGATTTGATGTATTGTAATTTGTATCTTAATTTTATTGTTGTTTGATCTCAATTTTATTTTATTTATTAATTTCTAGTATTGTATTGTTTTTGCCGAACTGTTACATAAACTTTGTATGCCTCAATGGCGGGACATAGCTGACACCTGTATTTAACACAACATCTTATGAACCTATGATCCACAATAAATTATTTGAATTTGAATCTTATGATTGTAGGTGTTCGGCAAAATAGCGATAGATGATGATTCACCGATCACAAGGAACAATCACTTCCAGACATTTCCACAAGCGCTACTTGTATTGTTTCGGTCTGCCACTGGTATGTCACATTTGAATTAACTTTCTTTTACATCTACGACATCTTTATCAATACATTCTCAAACTTAAGGGCTATGATTGGATAATAAAATAAGCCTTTATTGGTGTTTTACAATAATTGCATTTGTTAATGACGATCGGTTTTCCTAATAACAGCTTGTGCTTTGACAAAGGCCTTCTCCTAACACTTCTCTTTCTCATGCAAATGCAATTCTGATTCATTCTGGAAAAGCAATCAGAATCAGAATCAGAATCAGAATGCTTTATTTGTAAACATAGGTCAAATTACAATAATGATGTTACAGATAGGTAGATCCTCTATGTTTTGCCTATAGGCGTACAAATATATTTGATTAACATTGTCTTTCTTACTATAACAACAATAATTTAACTTTTGTGATATCTTCGAGTGGTAGAATTATATAAAATTATGTAAATTTTCACATTAATAAAAAAAAAAAAAACAATAAGTATTCAGTAATAGTTAGGTACATACAATTTTGAGATTATCTTCACAGCGTTTCATTTGTCTTACTGACTTACTGACTTTGTCTTACTGACTTTTACCATTCCTGGGTCACCATTTTGTCTATGGTTAACAGGTTTTATAAAACTTCTATTTCGTTCTAGGTGAGGCTTGGCAAGACATTATGATGGGTGTCTCTCCAGAGCCCGAAGTGAAGTGTGACAGGAACTACCACGAGGAAGGTGATGTGGAGATAGAAGACAGTGGAGGCACATGTGGCAGTGTGCTTGCCTTTCCATATTTCATTAGTTTCTACGTACTGTGTTCCTTTTTGGTAAGTTATTGATGTTAACGCAATCTTTCATGCATCCGTGATCCATGTGTCATGTTCGTGAACCATGCCATGATATATCTTTATTTTCGAATTGTTGATTAAGTATATCTTTTTAGTCTGGACGCTCTTAACTTCCTCGTCTTTCGACATCGTTCTCACATACATTTTAAATCATTAACATAAAGGATGTTACCAAAATTTTGTACCAATATTTATGATTTAAAAAAGTGCCCATGTGGTTTGGGTTTGTTGCCCATTTCCATAGAGATCTACTATGGAATGGGTAACTACAGTACATTCACAAGTTATTATGCCTTGTGACTGTAGCTCCGCGTTTTTTTTGTTTTGTTTGAGATTCAAAAGTGCCTATAATGGTCTAATTAAAATAAATGCTGTTAGTTAGAGTTCTGTAGACGGTTCTTCACCATCAACATTATCTCTTATTCTTCATCCCATGTTACTTAGGGTTAGCGGCTTAGCGCAACATGATTTCTTCTTCGACTAACCTGTCCTTGGTAATCAATAAAACTCCGTGTACAATATAATTTTCTTTTCAGATCATCAATTTGTTTGTGGCTGTCATTATGGATAATTTCGACTATTTAACTAGAGACTGGTCAATATTGGGACCACACCACTTAGATGAATTTATAAGGTAAAGGAATATTTGTAACAATATTTACTTTAAAGTTTATCATCAAATGTTGTGATTAAACTAATTCCATATTTTCAGATTATGGAGTGAATATGACCCTGATGCAAAGGGTCGAATAAAACATTTAGATGTAGTTACTTTATTAAGAAAAATTAGCCCACCTTTAGGTAAGTGTATTATTATTCTCCTTTTATTAAATAGATGACTTACTGATGTTTTCTTTGAAACTGATCTTTTTGCGGTTAAAGTTAATTTTGTGAGAGGAACTCGAGGCTAAATAATAACAGCCGTACGGGTCGACCTTCAAGGTCAAGCCGTGCTTGCCGAAATTGGTCCGTGAATGGGTGACCATCATTACAAGCCGAGTTGCCTCCATGCCTTGCAAAGCACTTTAAGCCGTAGGTCCCGGCCGTCATTTATAGATCTTTTCTTCTTCGGTGTGACATGAAGTTAATTTTATCCAGGTTTCGGTAAGTTATGTCCGCACCGCGTGGCGTGTAAGCGGCTAGTTTCCATGAACATGCCACTCAACTCCGATGGCACTGTTCTCTTCAACGCCACGCTATTTGCCGTCGTCAGAACCTCGCTTAAAATTAAAACTGAAGGTAAGCACATTGCCACATAATACTGCTTTAACACTTGATATTCGATTCATCATCCTCCTGTCAAGTCCTGCCCTACTGTTTTATTTGGGAATGGCGTTACATGTCTTCTTCTGTGTAACATGTTTATCCGGGTCGAAGGACCAAGAAACGTGGCACGTAGTCCTTTAATTTAGAGTAGTGGACTGTGTGAGAACTATTAAGGGCTTTAACTATAATAATAATTATGGTGTACACTGGCTGAAATCCAGATCCTTGACTGAAACAGGCAATTTGACTCAACTAATCTTTAGCTTCGCCTCTGTCCTCGCGTAGATCAAGCCACCATCACAATATTCACTCCTTTTATATCCATCTCTGATTCTCTGTATAAAATTGTGATAAAAACTCGCCAAGCTATTGGCAACGTATTGTTACTTTAACGAATCCTCATCCCACAGGCAACATAGACGACTGTAACACACAACTAAGAGCGGTCATCAAAAAGATCTGGAAAAGAACATCTCCAAAACTATTAGACCAGGTAGTTCCACCACCAGGAGATCCGAATGAAATCACCGTTGGCAAGTTTTACGCCACCTTCCTCATCCAGGATTATTTTAGAAGGTCAGTCAATGATAATGTAGATGATGATGACATAGCAAGTTTCTGTAGTGCTGGTGGTCTACTATGACGTCTTACTGCAGTACTCAGAGATATTTAATGATTACTTAAGCCATCACTTAGTAAAGATTCGACATACTTTTGTATGAGAAAACTGTCAAAACCTTTACTAAGTAATGCCCTAATTAATCATGAATCATGAGCAGGATTTTTAAATTTTATTCCATTGTGAAAAAGAGATGGCGCTATATACACTATATAGCTCTGACGCTTTCCCACACTGAAATGACTATTATAAAGTAATACTGCTTTAAGACGTATTGGTAACCCCACTGTTCTGTCTAAATCTTACGATGAAGACTTACTTGTAAGAGATGAAGTGAGATTTTTGCAGAATAGACCCGCTGATATTATTATACGATTTAAATTTTATGGTACATGATGTCTTTAATAAAGAATTGTAAAAGTTTAAAATATTTAAGAACACAGTGGACGCGAAGAAAGTATTGTTTAATAGCATAATGGCTATGCGAAATGATCATGCACCATAGAATAATTATTTTGATTTAGTTTCTTATTATGAAATCGGTGAAATTAAATCGGTTCTATATCAAAGGATATAATAATGCTTTTGAAGCCGTGATCAAAGTTAAAGTTAACTAAAAAAGTGCCTCATCACTCCCAAAAGAAGATTTTTAGCTAATATTTTAATACAAGTTCAATATACTTAGAGCCGATTTAACCGATGAAAATTAGAATATATTCAAAATTATATTACAAAATTATTTGATTATTTCCGTTTTAAGTCCTTCGTTGATTCCCGAATCTGGTTTACAATTGGCGTTTAGAGTTTTAGGAAAACATATGGAAATCGAAAACACAGAAATCAGAAACCATCGTGTGTTATTTGAAAAAAAAACTGTCTTTAACCACGTTTGGTATTGGTCAGAATTAGTTCGTTTGAATTTATTTCGTGTTTTAATTTTCTTTCGTTCCTTTATTTCGGTTAACACTGACAAATACATTTTTGTTTCATAGGAATCACGCGTGAGTAACAACAGATACGTATGTGTAGGAAAGAATGTTCCCTTTTTTTAGTGTTTTTATTATACAAATGCTGACATGGCCCATGGCAACATAGAGCTAATAAACAATAGAGGTCAAAGCGTAATCCCTTGAAGAAACCTTGGAATTTGATTCAAACATACCGTTTTACCCTGCATGTCCCTATGACGCTCCTACAACGTACCATAATCTTTGGTTTAGCTTTATACAAGCTGTTTTATACATATTTACGAATTGATGCTATCCAAAGCATGCAGAAATTTTCAACAACCCAACTACCATGTTTTTATTTTATCCCATATTTTACGTTCCCCGTTGTTATATGTTGTGTTTTTGTGATATTTATGTTATAAATACAAATTTAGTATTAATTCATGAAATTGAAAAATGATTATTCTTTGAAAGATTTTTCATATTCGCGTTTAGAATTTCTTATCATAGGCTATTGCTATCTGAATTCTCTCTCTTTTGGGATTATTTACACTACAGATTTTTAAGAAAATACTCGTAGTAAATAACATCATTGCCAACTTTTTTATACTTAATAGAACTTTTTCAATTCTTAGAAAAATCTTTTCGATATCACTTCAATGCTTAGCATAGTTGCACACTGCAAAGGAATAAATTATGTAAGTACTTCAGAATTTTCCTCAACGCTACAAATGATTCTAAATCTAATAATGTAAATCATAAGGTTCAAAAAGCGAAAGGAGCAGGAAATGAGGCAGAGTGACGAGCAAACCCACCAGATGACACTGCAGGCTGGGTTGAGGACACTACATGAGGCGGGTCCTGAACTGAAGAGAGCAATATCCGGGAACTTGGATGATATTTCTGCTGAATGTGATGTGCCTATGCATAGGGTACGTATTACTATTTAAGCAGAAATATTAAGAGATATACCTGACAATATTGTTGAAGACACAACTAAAAAACAAAAAACAGTAACTCAGTAATTTCTTTTGCTACAGAGAAACCACTCCTTATTTGGAGGTGTCTGGTCAAGCATACGAAGGCACGGACCAAATAGACACTTCCACAGACATCGGAAACATGGAGAACCACCAACAGGTGAAGATTAAATTTCATGACTCCATACTTAACATCATATTAATATCAAATTTAATTCATTACTAATTCCACTGATCATTTTTCACACAATATTTTGCTTGAGCATTATTGTGGTCGGCACTATCTATGTAGAGAGCTGATTGAGTCTTGACGCTAGCACTAAATTCCGAATCAAGTCAGATAGTAATGTCTCTTTTATTAAAATCCAAGGTTTTAGTGCTCACGTCTACATTGGGCATACTCAAACTGATATAGCACCTCTAGGGGTACTAAACGAAGATTTGTAACTACCACAACCTCCTAAACTATACATAGACAGTGACATGGCTACTTTCAAAGAGAATGAGAGTGGAATCAAAATGAATGAGTTTACCAGTGAACTGTCTTCTCTATGCAGATGAACAAATAAAACATTCATCGTCAGCGGAAGAACTACTAAAGAATCATGGTAAATATGCTGAACCAGGCATTGAAGATGAATGGAATGATACTTTAGGAGGGGTATATGAATGCGATTGTTGTTGAAAGGGGGATGGGGGTGTGCATGTGATGTACGAACTGGGCTTGGGTTCGATTCCCAAGTTGGGTGAAGAGATTTTGGAACTGCTGATATTTTCTGAGAGAAAAATCAAGTAACCGGTAGAGTGTTGTATCACCAATCAAAGTCAGTGTGGAAAGAAATCATGCGCTCAAAAAGGTACACCTCAAGAATATCACCATCATTACATCGGCACAATATCCACAGCTGAAAGCTACCTAATGTAACTAACAAAATCCTAACCTTATTGTTGATGTCCTTAAAATAATGAATGCAAAAGAGTATGTAAGTTCATTGCACGTGGTGTTCTGTAGTTGTTGCCAAGTCCCAAGAGAAATAGGTTTGAGAATATTTGAAATATTTTAGATGGCGGCGGCGGCGTCGGGGCTCCTGATGGCGTAGGAAATCATTTGAGTTCAATGATGCAAAGGGAGTTCGGAGTGGGACCATTACCTCTTACACCTAATCTGTGAGTTGCTTAAAGTAACTGCGTTCCACTGATAACGGCAATCGCATAACTACAGGAAAAATAATATCAAGTATAAGAAAAGCTGCTAATAGAAAAAGTACTGAGTTTAAACTACACATGTCTGTTTTCAGAGTAAATGTAAACGGGCAGCCAAAGGAACAAATTCCACTTAGACCTCTAATATTAAATGGAGAATCGGAGAAAATATACCAAGTGCTCGAGTAAGTACAACTTTTTTACTCAACAACTAATGAATTCATAATATTACATCAATCATTTCAATAAATTCGTTTAATATTCTAATACATATCAGTCTAAATAAGAAATGCTTATATTACAGAAGAACCACAAATGACCTAAAGAACACTATTTACCAAGGTAGTCAAACGTGTGGTTTTGTAGTTGATTTTCTAAAATTAAAGTTTGCATCACCCGCACTCTTGCTCAAATAACCTTTCTAACGCTTCCATCTTCTTTCACCGCTTCTGTGTGGATAACGGTACGTACTAACAGCAATCAGCAAGCCAACTACCCCGAGATGCTCGGGCAGATCGGTCTCGCTTACGGCGTCATCAATTATCTGACGGCGCCGAACGACAGCGCGCCCGCATCGAAACCAACACCGTCGCCGGTATCGAGGCAGAAAGTTCACCCTGAGGACTCGACTTCTTCAAGGGAGAAACTATCGATACCGAGGAAAGCGTCGATGGAGGATAAGTCGCCATCCCCGAATGCGTTCGAGCATATACAGCCGAAGATATCGCCGCTGTTAGCGAGCGAGTGTACGCCCACGACGGAATCGCGGACGATGACGTTGTACGGGTACAACGCGGCAGCCAAGCTGCCGTTCGCGTTTTCACACGCGAAGGAGCGCGTGTGCCGCGGCGGGGAGCGGCGCAGCCTGCGAACCATCAAGCCGGTGCTGTGCGGAGCAGGTCGGATGGTGCGCAGCGCCTCGTCGGGGGCGGCCTCGCATGCGCCGCCCACTCGGCTTGTAGATCGCCCGCACTCGCCAGGTCCGCACGCCACAGGAAGCTTCCTTCCGATATATTTATCCCTCCCCTTATGAAAACTACTTTAATATCAATTTTTTAATCCTAGTTAAAACTTTTGATTTTTGGGTCTAAATATTTTGTTGGACTCTAGTCTGATAGTAAATTATTATATTTATAGCAGTATTAATGAAATACCAGTAGTTAAAATCTCAAAACTTCTTTTACATGGAGGAAGCTTTCTACAATGTAGAATAATGAACGCTCATCAATTAAACTTCAAAGCTTACAGGAGTACATTGCAGGCAAACGGAAACCTGATGGTATAAAATAAGACTAACACACACTCACACTTTGCTTCAGCAAATTTCATGTTTTGCAACTTCACACAAATAATAATAATTATAACAATACACAAATCTTGCACTGAAAATAATACTAATGAGGTAAAATGATAACTTAATTTCTGAATTAATGATTTTATTGACACAGATTAAAAGGTATCATCATTGTAACTAGCATGTAAACTAACATTGGAGGGCTAAAATAGTGCATTCTTAGAATGATTAAGGATTTAGAAAAGCTTTTAGAGGATTTTGAGAAAAAGTTTTTGTTTTGTATGGTTTGCACGAAAATTTTAACAATCATAAAAATCCACGAGGACGCTATTGATTTAGAATTAATGTATAGAGAAATTATTGAGATTCATCGCTTTAAGAATCATTATAGGCTAGCTTTAAAGCTTTTGAGAAACTAGAAAATTAATAGTTTAGAATATAGATTTTCAAAAAACATTTAAATTGAAGTATGATTTATTTTGTAATAATTACAATTTTCACTGAAATTAGAAGAGAAAATGCAAATGAAAATGATTCTTAACGGTTCTTGAATGAAAAACCATATCGTCTATCAAACGCGATGTATTACACCTACCATTGCAGGAGGAGATAGCTTTGGGCGTGGGGTGGTATCGCTTCCCGGCAGCCCAAGAGGGAACAACTCCACGGCGCCTGTCGTGGTGGGATCCGCAGAGAGTCTGGTTACCAGAGTACGTACAATTATAACTAACAGGGATCTGATAGTATCCTTTAGCTAACTCAACTTAAAAATCATACCACAATCTTGCAATCCGTAGGACAATACATTTCGAAATTGTTTTTTTAGGTGCTAACTGAGCAGGGCCTAGGTGATTACTGTGACCCTGAGTTCGTGCGGAACACCTCTCGGGAGATGCAAGAGGCACTAGAAATGACACAGGAGCAAATGGATAGGTAAATTATTGACTGCATGATACAACAAATTCAACACTTCTTCTCCTCCTACCTCCTATTCTCTACTTCCATACCTACCTTCTATATTTCTTTCATTTTTTCTATATTCTCTATACACTTGTTGTGCGTCTAGTTCTTTTACTCTTAATGTGTTTTTTTTTATCTCGGATAATCTCTTATTACAGAGCCGCACATCAGCTGATGGTCAACGAGAAGAACATAAAACATGTTCAAAACCAACAATCCCAAGTTGTAAGTATCAGCATTTCTCACAAAGAATGCTTTACTAACCATGCCCATTAATTCATTTTCAGCTGACAACTTGCTATCATATTTTATAACGAATGTATAGGGTAACATTTGGGTTATAGGGCGACATCCTTGCCCGTCAATACCACCCGTTCCACCAGCCAGCGACGATGCCACCGCCGGTGTTAAAGCGGTTATAGCACCCGCCTACAGCGAGCCCGCGCGAAACTGCGTGGACGCACCGAACGCGCGCGACGCAAGACGTCACACGCATCATAGAAAAAAAAGAAAACGCAAGCCAGTACTGGTTTAGCACAATTTTACTGTATAAATATTGGTTCCTTTATATAGTTTGAAATTAATAACGTGAAATAATTCAGTCTAACCAAGTATGATACGAGTGACTTATTTGACGTTTCACGGTATCTATCTATGCTCAAATTCTTCGTTTGTTTCTCAATTTTTCAAACAGGCGGAACAAAATTAGGGTACGGGAGTACTTTTTTAAAATTCTATACTGTGGTTAACACAGGTAAAGTGAGATTGTAGTTTTTTAGGTATAGCGTAATTTTAGGGCCAAAGACACTGGAAAATATTTGTACCTACTCCAAAAGTGTTGGGTACGGTACCCGAGATTTAAGAGCAATGGCCCGTTCAAATTCTTAAATTAGAAAATGTAATTTTTGAACTATGAGAGAGAAAAAAGCTCTCATTAACTAAAATAGATAGAAATTTTAATTCAAAATGTATAATTTTATCCATTTTAGGATTAAAATTTTATATTTTGCAAATAGCTTATTGTATTGTGCAAGTTTTAATAAAAGTTGTTTAAAATATTGTAACTTTAATAAAAAAATATTAAATATTGTCGTTTTCGTAAAACTTGCATGAGACAAAAGCATTTTTATTTGAAAGATTAAAAATTATATTTCTTAAATGCGAACGATTCTTCCTCTAGTTTAAATATTTGTTTAAGTAACGAAGCTTTCAAAACTCTTGAACGCTAGAAACTTTTGTGGTGAAATATAAAATTTGGTGTGATTTTATAAAAAAAATCGCTTTAATTGTTACGATTCAGTATTAAGTGGGAAGCTAATTGACTTGTTTAGCGATATTCGAAGAACCGAAATTCTGTAGATGTTATTTTCTTTGTTAAATTTTAGTAACAGATCCAAGACAATACCATATTCGAAGACTTTGACGTACTAATTATAAAACTAGCCCTCGATGAGGGGATCCAATTTTCTGTAGGTAGTTTACACCCCAAAGTTGAATTTATAAAAATTTATGGCCCTGAATTTGTAATAGGGCCAAAAACAGGTGTGATGCCTACAGTGGTTTTTATAAGTTCAGCTTTATTGATAGCTTCGACCACTTTTAGAATAGACACTAATCAATTGTAGCGTAAACTCGAAGCTCCTTCGAAGCCTACGATGAAACTAAAGATGAGAGTCTGATTTTCATCTTTTCACTAACTTTTACAATATAAAAAGTAAGCACTCTTTTGAATTTTTAATAGATTTTATAGGTGGATCGATTTATATACGATTTTTCCATCCATGTCCTTCTCGGGTTGTTAGTTTTAGTCGATTTTATTTTTATTTACTAAACTCCGACGTATGAGCTTAGTAATGGGAACATAGTTTGTCATTTGCTACATTAGATGAAGAGATATGTAATTTTGGGCAATAATTTTCATAACTAACATCCTCGCTTTTTCTAAAGCTGCGTGTACTTGTGATAATGTCACGGAGTGTTTATTAAAAAGTATAATTATCATCCAAACTTCGTTACAGTTCTACTGACTTTTTTGGTTAAAAAAGTTCTAGGAAAATTTTTGAAACTGCGAAAATATTCGAAACAGCAACAGCAGTTTCGAAGTTATTAATATGTCAATCTATTTATTAAAGACAATGATTTTCATGAAACAATGAATGGTCTTCCTTTTCCTACAATATTTTTTGAATATTTTAACGATAACGATATTTAACAAAACACATAAAAAGTCAGTAGAACGGTAACAAATCATGGTATCGTTAATTTCATAAATAAAAGACAGATAAAGAGTAATTTTTGCGAAGAGGCATTTACTAATATCGATTGTCTCGACTTATTGATTAGTTAGGCAGCGGAGTTAAGTAATCATTAACTATTTAGTTTTTAAATCTAGTTAAATTTGTAAGAAATTTGCAATATCTTGAACTGTTTTTGGTAGATAATTCATGAATTCTAAAAATGCCTAAGAGGAATTCTTTTTTATTACTCTACCTGCCTACCCATTGGTTTACCTAAAAATGTAGATTAGACATTCGTTTTTTATACAATAAGCAGACAAGGATTTTTTTCTACAAACTCAGTTTGCCTTACCTGACAGAAAACTCAATTGTAATGAAAACTCAGTTGTGATGTAAACTCAGTTGTGATGTAAACTCAGTTGTGATGAAAACTCAATTGTGATGTAAACTCAATTGTGATGTTACCTACCAAAAAAAACATATCAAGGTATTGCAAGTTTCAGAACTCTTAGCTCTTTAAGATAAATTCCCTAGTAAGTGCCCTTTTAAACTCTATGAAGCGACGTAGTGTAGATATTATCGTCAGCATCTCCAAGTACCGACAAAACACTCCACATTCCTCTAGAATTAAGGTCAATCTTACCGACAGTTTTGTATTCTGTTGAAACCTCTTCGCTGGATAAAGAAGAATTCGAATATTTTATAGGCGCGTATTTACGAATGACAAAATAATGCTGCAGCTACAGCACTGCTATTTCCTATCTCAATATTGTGAGAGTTATTATTAAAAACAGTTCCTCAATTGAAGACATAGAACAGTTCTTCAATGATAAAGATCTACTGAAAACAACAATTTTGGGGCTTAAACGCCTCCTTAATATCGGGTCCTGCGTTTCCTGTTGTTTGTTCATTACAGGTTCAAACAACAGGCTACGCATGACGATGAAATGCAAAAAAAGTAAAAAAAAAAACAATGTCGCAGGCATTTCCTGTTAGTGTGTGTTGTGTTGTTGTAGCATTGTTTCGTTAAGTCAATACGCGTCTTGATAACCTAACTACTTTACGTTTAGGCTACAACAGCAAAGATTAGGTGAGATCAATAACGCACAAATGTTTATATGATATTCTATGATGTTCGTGAAATATTCTAAATGTATATAATTATTGTATGTATGTAACTATTATCTTTATTTTGTAGCGAAATATATTATTAGTGGGACAACATTTTGTCGCTGTCGCAGAAAGAAATTGTGCAATATTAGTATTACCAAAGATGGTTACCTGATAAGATATAAATGATAGATAATAATAACAAAATGCAATACTGCCAGATTCTAAAGTCTTAAATTCTAAAAAGAAAAATATCTCAAATTGATTGCAAAGCAAATTTTGAAGCTTTATCAAACGATACAAATAATGCACATAGAGTGGATACCTATGCTTAAGAGGGTACACGGGTGGCGCGATTCTCCATTCAAATGGATTCCCCTTTTTTGTTCCAGCAAAATACCCTAGAGCAATCATTTTCTTTCATAAAATCAAGGTCTTCTGTACACACTTCTGTAATTTCCTTATTTTGAGCAACTTATAATTAAGGTAAAGTACACTCCAAGAATGACAAAGAATTACTGAATGTTATAAGAGGACTACCAATTTCGTACACTTATTCTTTGTTACATCAAAAATAATTCAATCGGTTAAATTTTTGAGGAGAAAAAAAGGGGAATAAGAAACGTCGATCTCGTCAATTTTTTGTGATATAATCGGTCTGCGCTGCAGGTGGCCCTATCGCACTCTACGCGGGCAGGCTTGACGCAGCACGACAACAATAGTTTCTTCAAGTACCTATTTTTGGGCCATGTCCCCTCTTAATTCTACCTAGGTTAAGTAAATGCTCTTCTTCTCTTTGTTGTTCAAGTAGCCTAATCTATGCTTCCCCTAAACTTTTAGGTGCCAACTTATTTTAGTCGTTAACGTTATTTCTTGTTATAAACTTTTAAAGTTGCCTTTATATTTTCTGCCATTTTTATATACTCGTTTGGAATTCCTATCCTATCGTCTTTTCTGTTTAGTGTATGTAAGAGTTTATTAAAGATGTTTTAAAGATTTTTATTGAGAATTAAGAGTAGAATCTCATGGAATATATATATATATTTAAATCGCTGCTGTTATTTTTAAGCAGTTTCAAATTCTGATCACAGAAATGGGAGAAGGTACAGACGCTGACACATCAAGCTGCAGTAGCTTGCAGTGCTTGCGTCTCTACCTACACCAAAATTTACTAATTATAAATCTCGCAAATGAGAGAAGATAACTATCGAAAATTTTAAAGTATTCATTCGTTAGTAACTTCATCTGTAAATAATGTACAAAATTAAATCTGTACTCGAAGAAGCGTGATTTTAAGTACGTTTTTTATATTTCTAGCGTAAAGACCGCTAGCCCTAATAAGAACTTCGATTGTAAATAGTTATGTAAATAAAAAAAAAGTGTAAAAGATATATATTCCGTCAATCATATTAAAAATTGAGACATTATTAATTACCTATATTTATTGTTTAAAAAGAACATTGTAAATTGTTTTCATATAAATAAAAAATGTCGGAAACGCATCGGTATTTTATTTTCTTGGCCCACTCATTTTTTTACAGCCACAAAAGATAGTAAAATATTTATCGATGGCAACACAACATCCTACTCTACCTCTGCTAAACCATTAAGATAAATAAAAGAAGTACATAATATAACATCACGCCAGTAATCCTCGAAAGGTTTGGCAGAGGTGTACCTAAGAGTAGAGCCACATTTTGCCAGTTATGTTTAAGTCCCCCCATGTCATAGGGACAACTCTATTACCATCAACCAGGTACAAATCTAAGCCTCATCCATCTGGAAACCAAACCTACGACCTCATGCTCAGCAGTCGCGCTTTCGACCACTCGACCAATAAAGCAGTCGGAATAAACGAATGAATCTCCTGATATTTTCGTCCCACGCATTCGAATGCGTGGAACAGCAGTTTCACCTGATTAACAGGCTGGTATGCATCTGATCTTTACAAATCATCAATATTAAGAAAATATAACGTACTTTGGGCAATTTTCATAATCCGAAATCTGAAGATACTCAACGCTTTGTTGCATTTGATGGGAGTACCACAGGGTAATATCAATGGTCCAACTCTGTTGCCTTGTTTGATCTTCTCTTTGAATTTACTGAAACAGAATGGGATTTATAAGACCTTTCCGGAATTAGAAACTTTCCGTATTTTTAAAAAATGACGAAAAATATTTTTTCTATAAATGTAACCTTTTCTCTAGAAAAAAGTTGATGATTGAAATGCTGCCCATAAGCCTTTTTTTTTTGGTGGGTGGAAAATCATCGAATAAACCCCCCCCCCCCCCCCCCCCGCTCTTGGGCAAGGGGAGTGTCAGACTTTTACTGATTAAAAACCAAACCCATGTTCCTTAATCGCCCTTGTGTCGGAGCCACGTTAACCTTTCGACAAACCACAGCCCCAACGGGGGTGCCCATAGGCCTGACTTGGCTTTACATGCCAGTAAGAAATAACTCTCTTGGTCAAGCTGGTTCCCTAATGTTTTCAATCACTGAAGCAAGTAAATAATTATTAAAGAATCTGAAATTGCAAGCTAATGTAGTTACCTAACTATATCAAAGCTTAAGAAAATGTTGATGGTGAGTTTTGATGAAAAGGTTGTATGAGTAGAAATAAACAAACAAATATATTACAGACAAGAATTACAATTTATTTTTCAATCAAAGTCCCTCGAACTCTCTTCTCCGTAGTTTGTGCAGGGGTCTCCGCTTGTCTCTTATTCATTCCTTTCCTCTCTAACTGCTTCTCAATAATCCTTGCATTATTTGCATAACTGTCTGCTACCTCTCTCGCCTCAATTTCATCTTCTTCCTCATCAATCGTAGACACAGTAACAGAACTGAACTTGCCCATGTTTTTCGTGTGTTTTGTTACCATAATCTTCTTAGGTTGGGTTAAAGCCACCTGCTTATAGATGTCTGTGACTCCTCCTTCACCCGCAGTCTGGACTAAAGCTTCTTTCATGATAAAGACTATGTTGTTCTCCTGGTCATGTTTATAATAGATTGGTATGGCACATTTCTTGCACTTTAGTCTGTACTGTCGCTCGATACCTTTCTCCCGTTTCAAGTACACTGTCTCGTCGGGGTCTGACGTGATTTTGTGAGCATGTTTGGAGCCATCGATGACTCGTGCGCCATCGGTCGGTCGGAGTGGCAAACGATCTATTGTGCAGTCCAGGATAAGAGACATCTGGCCGCACAGGCAGTAGTAGATGTGCAACGGCTTCGTCTCATTGTATTCTTCTTGGTCTTTTGTGTCTGAGCAGACGATACTTCTTGAAACTACTTTTGGCATTATTTATGTGATTGAGAGATCAACAGGACCCGAATTGACTTGACCTTGTTATGTTTTGTAACTGCCGCTGTAGATAACTTCACATCAAGTAAGATTTAATCTTTAAGTCTGTTAAATTACCTCAAAAAAGTCGTAAATAAATCGCACAATACTTGCGCATTATTTGGCAATAATGAATATGTCAATGTCAAATTGTAAATTTGACATTATTGCATGACACGTCGCATAGACTATTTATTTCAACTAAAGTTTTTTTTTAGGTATGAGGCTATTCGCTCGTAACCCATAACGATTCAAGTTTCTGAAGAAACAGCCACTGTTTCGTGTCCTGAAGAGCTAGTGGCTAAATAATAACATCTCCTAGCGGTGGCTCATCGACAGGTTAACCCACGCTTACCTAGGTTGCTTCATAGAGGGGTGAGTCTAGGTGACCGCCGATTACGTTCCGAGTTTCTTCTGTGCCTCGGAAAGCATTACTATAGTCTATAATAGTTATAGTAGTATCAAATAGGCAGTCTCTTCATGTAAAATACAGAATTACAGATATTCAGCTGCATTAGATTAGACTAGAAACCGTCCGGGTAAAGACTATACAGATAATAATGACTAGTTTCTGAACAAAATCGAATTTTGTATCGTTTCATGTTACAGGTCCAATGTGTAAGGAGCATTTGGTTTCACCTTGAGCACCTATTTGTATTGTATTGGTCGAAATCACGGTCGAAATCAAATCCACATTAAAAATTTATTTAGTAAATGGAGGACTATTATTTTTCTATTTACGTTTCCACCAATAAAACGAAAATCGAAAACTAATTGTTAAATATTGTTAATTTTCCAAAAATCAATACATTTCAATCTATAATTTGCTCTATGGTGTAAGGTATATGAATGAATGAAAACGTTGGTTATGTTGGTCAAACGTGCTGTCAACTTCACGCTACTGCGATTGTCTTTTATTCCACAGAATTGTGTTTCATTGCACATGTTCATCGATTTCTGTTGAATTTAGGGAAAGTATTGTGAATTAAACGGCGAAATGGGTGCTATATCTAGCAGATACCGTGTTTACAACTCAGGACTCACTAACATCGACGTAAAACCTGAAGAAAGTGACATCCAACGTGATAATCCCGGAACGTTAGATGAAATTCATAAAAAGACCAAAGGTATTTTTTTCACACGTTTTAACTGTTTTAGCTATTTTGCTAAGTAATTAAAATGTTAATTGGGTTCGTACTAACATAATGAGGTAACGCGTTCAGTCAGAAATCGGCGGCAAACTTGATTTTGTACCGACATAAAAGTTGGGTTATCTTGTGATGTAATAATAGATAATTTACGAGAATACTAGCGATGTATGCGTCTAGAAACCTTCATAGTTGTGTGCCATGCACTAAAACCGTTTTAAATTGAGTGCATTCATACAGATTGACAAAACTATTTTCTGGCACCTACAGGCTGACATAGGTGTATCTCCTATTTGTATTCTGATAACAATGTTATCAACCTCGGTCGCTCAACCGTTTCGATTTCCAATTTATTACACACTTTGAGGTCGTAAATGGGAGCAAGAATACAGAGTGGAATGCAGTAATTATCCTCAAGCTGTAATTAAATATATTTTTTAATTAATTGCAGTTAAAATTAATACAGTCTAGCAACATAATAGGGTAAATACGCTAAACGTCGGCCCCCTAACGGATTTTCTAACTTTGGATCACTCTGGCTCCATCACTTTGCAAGGAAAGTATAGCTTGTAATGCGGTTTTAGACAGGTTATTGAATCTATTTTATGTTTATAGGCATAATGTTGCCTTTTCTACTAAAAGAAAAAAGTAATATGGTTTAAATGCGTCGAGAAAGAAAAAACCCTAAAGCCGGCCGCTCACGGCCCAATGGTCGGTCGCGATTTTCCCAAATGTCGGCCAGTTAAAGGGTGTTTTGAATTAAAACAAATAAAAATATTTATTTTGGCAGGAGTAAATATCACACTAAGTAATACATTATTTGTTTCATTGTAAATTACATATTTTTTAATTTAACAAAGAATAGAATTTTAATTGAGTCAATAGGGTTAAAATAATACTTATATCAAAAGTGATTCTATGTTAAACTTTTAACGTTTTTAATAATAAGTAATATTAATAGTCCACGCCCTACGCTATTTATGTGTCAAACATCCATACTTATCCTCTATAAAATATTAATAAATTATATAATAATTGAATATGTATTATTATTACTATAATAATACATAAATATTCAATTTTGAGAAAATAAGTTTAATAAATAAATTAAAAATGACTTTCCAGTACCTACACAATAATTTAATAACCCTCCTTTTGGGCTTCGCCGCAGTCGGGTAAAAATACAAAAGTTATCAGCCTGTATAGTAGCGCTCAATTTTGAGGCTGGCCGACATTACGATCTTTAATATTTCTAAAGTCGGCCCCTGTTTCGTGTACCTTATTTCTCGAGATTCAACTATTATCACCCCGGCCGGTATTTGGCGATTAAACGTAAAATAGATTTATTAACCTATAGGCTTTGGAAATTTTACTAATAAACCAATGGAATTGGTAGTATTCGAATTCATAAAACAGACTGCATTTTACTTTATGTCGGCCCCGGCCGAGATTCCGATTTTAAGTCGAAACTGGTATTCTAATGGCGGCCCCCTATTTCTCCATTAAAACAATACGCAAAACGTTGAAAAACTTTATCAAAACGTAGTAAAAATACCTTTTCAGTAATAACAAAGCTTAAAACCAAAAACAGAAACGTCTTATCGTTGTAATATCAATCCCCGAAGCGTAGGTATTCACAGCAAGTAAGCTACTTTGGCTACGAACTTGACGATTCGATGGCACGATCCTTATTGACGTTCGGTGTGCGGAGAGCAAGTGACGTAATCGGATAGTAACGGTTTGTACTTATAGAGTATGAATTAAGGATGCAATTCGAATGGCAAAATTGCTACTTAATTACCTTTTGAATGAACGCAACCTGAAAATGTGCAGACGGCCGAAGATTGGAGGGGGGCCGGAGTATGGCGTATTTACCCTAGCATAATAAGTTCCACCTCTAATTTTCCCACTGCTGGGACACAGTTCATGAGAGCGAATCACACTAATATTCTAAAGGCGAACGTTTGTGTGTATGTTTGTTACTTCTTCACGCAAAAACTACTGAATGGATTTGGACAAATTTTGGTACACAGATAGTTTATAGTATTTATCCCGATTTTATCTTCCCGTGGCAACACCCAGTGAATAAATAATTCACCACACAAGCCCAGTATGGCTTTATGAATGTCACTGTAGCAACTAATGCAATATTATGATTGAGATGTCAAGGTTCAATACTTGCGGCCGGCTGCTTATTTATTTAAATTACAAATCAATCAAGTAGTTATGCTCTTTCATGAGCTGGTTGTCAATTAATCAATAATTTAACAATACTACTACTACTGGACATACCTAAACTCACACCATTTTCCAATGGGGGTAGGCAGAAATTGTAGAATGCCACTTGCTACAATCCTTACATATAATACTCCTTTTGCCTCGTCGACATTCATACAATACTGTAGTTATAGATTATTTTGTACTGATAGTTTGTGATACAATATAGTGATGATGAAAGAAGTAGACATGCTGCTCCACTCCAAATCAATTGATTTATGGGTTATAATATTGTAATGATGACCTTTTTACAAAAATAAACACAATGTGCTTCAATGTGTGTAATCATGATTAAAGTTATTTTCAAATACACAAGATTGAATCAAAGAACCCAAGATTAAAATATATCAAAGTATAATAAAATGTCAGTAGAACTTACTTGTGATGCAAACCTTGAACTGTGTTTCATCAATCTGTGGTGCAAACAAGCAGCTTGAAGTATTGTTAAGTAGAATATTTTTAATAAAAATTCTTGTTGTAATTTATTATGGTTATGTTTTATCATTCTCTTGCTATTATCCCAATTCATTTGGGGTTGATGCTGCACAACTTCTTCCAAATGTAACTTTTTTTTTTTTTTTATAAAATAAAATAAAAAACTTTATTTTCTCACCACAATATAGTACATAAATTATTTTACATTGGTCAGATTCGACAAGATACACAATTCAGGTAAGTATATATTGTGGGAGACTGGTGCCTAAGCTAGGCTCATGGCCTGTGTTTCAGGACACCAGGATCCCACCCATATTACTCTTTTCTTGCCATATTATCATCCTTTACATAGTCCATCCATCGTTTCTTTGATTGTTCTGCACTCTACTCTTATACACATTCATATTCTAAACTTTCCTCATGACATTTTCCACTTTCCCTCTACATCACATTCACGATAATGGATTACCACACAACTTTTCAGTCTCCGGCGCCATTTCTCATGGTTTTTTTTCTTTTTGTTCATAGTTGTGTGTGTTTTCTTTTTGTACAAGCTGGATAGTTTATGAAACCAGGTGTAAGTTGTATACACCTGGTTTCATAAACTATCCAGCTTGTCTTTGAGCTAGTTTTTCTACTATTAACTTTTTCACCATCTAAATAGGCCGCCTTTTTTTGGGTGGTGGAAAATCATCAAATAACCCCTCCCACTCTGGGCAGAGCGGAAGGGAGTGTCAGTCTTCTACTGACTGAAAACCACCCATGTTCCTTCTTAACCCTTGTGCCGAGGCCGCGGTATCTCTTTCGAACAACCCGCAGCCCCGACGGGCGTTGGCCCTTGCGGGCCCCTTCCATGTTGCTGATATCTCTTAGAGGCGTGTGTGGAACACGAACGCGCCGTCAACACGGCCTGTCGTCATCATAAGACGAACGGACGGCGAGTTAGCTAAATAGGCCGCCTAAAAAGCTATATTATATTAATTTTGTTTCCAGATGTTATGCCAGTCAACTTCGAAGGAGGCAAGCTGATGGTGAATAGGGGGCTCTCCAACCATTTCCAGGTATTTCAGTCTTTTATTTGAAGATCTAATTATAATTCTTTTACTTTTCTTAGTTGATGTGTTTGAGGAAAAGATCATATTTCTGTTCAAAGTCTTTCCTTGATCTTATATTCACATACTTCTATAAAGATTACTTTTCTAGATTACATCAGTAAAACAATCTAATTTGTCATTTGTAAATCATAATTTGTTTTGCCCTTTTCTCAATTTATTTAAAACTTCAAGCACAAAGTGCAGAGGCAACTCAGGCGGACTCCCTTAAAATCAGCCCAAAAATCACCCGATCATTAGTGGCCCAATTTATTGGAGATAAGTGCAATATTTCTCCATAGTCATACAAAACATACCCCCTCACTTAACTATAGCAAGAGATTCCAACTTTGGCCAACTGTGAAGGCTTGCAAATGGCTTGTTGTTGAATATCTCACTATTAGTTTTTGTATTGTTAGCTGTAAGGCCTGTAAGCCACCCAAGATACACACAGATGGCATTCTTATACAAAACTTATTTTCCAGATGTCCCACACGCTGACTATGAGCTCAGCCCAGAACGGGTACAAGCTCGGAGCAACATACATCGGCACCAAGCAGATCTCACCCACAGAGGCATTCCCAGTAATCCTGGGAGACGTGGACCCCTCGGGGAACGTCAACTTTAGTTTAATTCATCAACTTACCCCGGAGATCAGGCTGAAGGGAGCTGCTCAGGTAAAGTGGTTTTTTCTTCATAAAATTACTGTTTCAGTGGTTCTACTCCCAAAGGATTCGGAAGAAAGATAACATATTTATTTAGCACATGCCACAAGTGTACACAACAAACAATAAAAATTATAAAAGAAACTAAAACTAAACTGAAAAACAGTCTCACGGCTGCGCCAAATAGCTGCGCCAAATAGGGTCCTATTTGGCGCAGCCGTGAGACTTTTTTTTCAGTTTAGTTTTAGTTTTTAGTTCAGCAAACTGCAGAAGAAATATACACCCACATTTTGCCAGTTACGTTTAAAGTCCCATGGAATAGGGCAAGCCTATTAAAAAAAATCATCAAACAAAACCCACATCCTCATGTTTGACCTCAAGACTAACGAGACTGATAGGTTGTATCACTACATAGTATAAAATAAAGTCGCTTTCTCTGTCCCTATGTCCCTTTGTATGGTTTTATTATATCAATGGCTTAAATCTTTAAAACTACGCAACGGATTTTGATGCGGTTTTTTTTAATAGATAGAGTGATTCAAGAGGAAGGTTTATATGTATAATAACAACCATTTGCACCCGTGCGAAGCCGGGGCGGGTCGCTAGTATTAAATAAAATAGGATTCGCCACCCTAACAAATGTGACTTTACTGAGCAATAATGATTAAAATCACCAATGCAACCCTCTCGGTTCATTAAACTATCTCGAGTGACTATTTAATGAAAAAAGGCATTCAAGGAAGTTATTTATATGAACTGAGAGGGTAATTTCGAATTTCGTGGGCTACATTGTCGCAAACATCCAGCTTCTCCTCTACATCTATATGCAATACAATGCAAATGTTATAGACTTATTGTAGACTAATAAAATGGTATTGTATTGTGTGCTTCTTACCACTTGAGCCTATTGTTACCCTTCTTTTTTTTATTATTATGATGGGTGGATACGGGCAGCCTATTGTAACCTCAGCTGTGAATTATATTCTGATGTATTTTGAAGAACTTGTTCAATGTACATTTACCTTCTTTCAAAGTTGAGTTTTTTTTTTTCTTTTTTTTTGCTCTGTATATCTGCAATCAGCCCTTAGGCTTTTCTTTAATCAGATTGGTTGTTGCTTCATTGGCAGTTTGAGATTCTTCGCATCCTGCGATGCGTCATCCCGTTATGTTTCGATGGTAAACAGATTGACGCTATTTCGTTTCCTTTTAAGTCGATAAGTAGAGTCTGAGGACTTCAGTAGTGTCGCAGCGAGATCATTTCTATGTCGCTGGAGTCTTTGCTTATAAGTCTTGTTGAGTTGATCTTCCACTTTTTGTCCCAACGAAAAATAGGAGTATTATACATTTTACACATAATTATATGTCTGTGGCTCCCAAATAGATGAACCGATTGACTGACTTTATTTAGAGTGTTCTTAGCAAATCGGAAGGGTTCTTGAAAATCTGTTCAGTCATTTAAAAATGATCAGCTCTTTTTGTAACATTGATAATTAACAAATTATATTTTAATTTCAGGTGCAAGAATGCAAGCTGACAGCCACTCAGGGTACCCTGGAGTACAAGGGCTCTGACTACACGCTCGCCATGGCTGTTGGCAAACCGGACTTCAACGAGAAGTCTTCAGTCTTTGTTGGACATTACTTACAGGTACGTTTAATTTCATGAGATGCTGCCTACATTCTATTCTTTATCTAGCCACCTCATCCGCCCCAGATACACAATTAAGGTTTTAACGCCTTGACGATTATTTGTCGGATCGGCATCGTGGTTTCGTTCTTAGTGACGACGTTTTACAAAATTTTGATTGTGTCATCATCATTATCAGCCTATAATGTTCCCACTGCAGGGACTCAGGCCTCCTCTCTAGGAGAGGTGTGGGCCACCATCCACCATGCGGGTCCAGTGCAGATTGGTAGATAAGATGTCACATGTCTTCGAATTTTTGGTTCTTAGATATGCCGGTTTCCTCATGGTGTTTTCCTTCACCGTTTTGAGAGCAGTGGTGATGAAATAAATTACATAAAGTAATGCGCCTGCCTGGGTTCAAACCAACAACTTACTTTTCGTAACTCGGGGTCACAAATAGTGACTTAAGTAATTGTTTCTCTAAAACAATTTAATGACAATTTTCTATAAACCCTTGAGTTTGCCACTCCTAGCTTTTACGAGTACAGAATGAATATTTAATAACAGTACTGTAATCAATAACTATGATCGCGTTTGTCCTTGACTATACATTAATTAAGCTTATTGATCACGATTACTCATGGATTTTAAAAATGAATACATTAGTTTCAATGATTAGGTTCATAACCCAAATGTATTTTTTTGCATTTGTAAAGACCTCAATGTTTTAATGGAAGAGAAAAAATATAATATGGAGTAAAAATAGTTTTCTCCTTATTTTTTTTATTTTTTTTTGTACTCTACCACAGTGCTGTCTTATTTGACCCTAAGGTTGACTGGTAGGGAATGCCTTGTGGCATTAAGTCCGTCTATGTACCACTATTGTACATGAAGTTTAAATAAATAAATAAATGATGACGTAACGTCTGACAGGGGAGAAACGTGATGCGCCGACCTCAAGATCGAATATTTATTTTTAACTCACTTAAAAATAACAGGAACCTCTCGTGTCTAATATTAATCGTAAAAAGTAGGATTTACACTGATAGCTTCTGATTAGTGATGGATGATGCAATCAATCAATATGCAGACAATAACAGTCTGGCTGCTAAAGGCGGTGGAAAACGGTTTTGTGGCTCAGATTGAGAGATGCCTATGTCCAACAGCCCAGCCCTATCAGAATACCAGCGCTGCGGTATTTGTTTTCATTTATCGCAGCATCATGCTGAGATAGGAGCCTTTTTGGCCTCGCACAGGTTTTCTCTTATTTAGCTTTATATTCTTTTTTGTTATTATTATTTTTTGTAGTTCCTGTGCTTGTCCCAAATAAATATTTTTTCTTTCTTTCAACAGTATATATATTATATTGGGATAGACTGAGTTGATTCGCGTTACATAGTTACATATTATCTGTGTCAGAGTTCCCTGTATAACATACTGATGTATTTGTTTTTGCAGTCTGTGACAAAGCGGCTGGCACTAGGCACGGAGCTCGTGTACCAGTCCGGAGCGAGGGTCATGGGCGGGGAGATCGCCATCACCTCTGCCGCGGCTAGATACACTATGGACGGTGAGATCAATACTCTTGCTAAAATCGGTCTCATTTAGATGATATGCTCATACTTTTTGGATAACTGTACTCTTTTGTAAAATATTTAAGTCGTAAAACAACCACATTGTGGAGCCCTGACACAGCCAAAAGCGACGTGGTAGACCTCGTAGGAGATAGCGGGACGAGCTGGACAGAACCAACGACCTGTGGTCCACATTGGCATTGACTCTGTAGAGCGAGAGCCAGGAGGCTAATTGGTGACGATAAGCTGGTTATCAAGCTACATAGCCTGGCCCACCGTCGCAAAGTCGCATGTCTGTCGGTCTTCTACAGACTGTACTTCGGAGAGTGTGCGCAAGAGCTCCACGAGCTGATCCCACCATCTCCCTTCTTCCATCGGGAGACTAGACGTACTGCAGGGTATCACCGATACCTAGTCGACATTCCACACATTCGAACGAAGCGCTTTGCTAAGTCCTTTATTATGCGCACAGCCAAGGAGTGGAATTCCCTGCCTGCGTCGGTTTTTCCGAGTTCATATAACCCTAATCTGTTTAAGTCGCGAGTAAACAGGCTTCTACTGGGTAAGCTCGTTCCATCGTCGACATCATCTCTGCCCTTAGGGCAAGATTGAAGTCAAGAGCAAGCCCATTTATAATTAAAAAAATTAAAAAAATTGGCCCTGGATCGCAAAATTTGGAAGTGGTGGGGAGAGGCCTTTGCCCAGCTGTGGGATGACACAGGCTAATAATAACAGTAAAACAAGGGTTTTTTTTTAAAGAGATACAATATTGCAGTTTCTATTGTTGACATCTTTGCCCCAGTTTTGGGAACCACGGTTTTACAAATTAAAAGACAAATCAAATAATAAAATTTACTGTTTTGTTGCAATTTTTAATTTGTTCCATTATAATTTTCCAGACTCGGAAGTGTCGGCGACTTTGAGCACGGCTAACTTCCACTTGTGTTACTTCAAGCAATGCAGTGAACAATTACAGGTAAATCCTAATCTTCTTTTTATACATACATACATAAACTCACGCCCTTTTCCCATGGCGGTAGGCAGAAACTACAGAATGCCACCTGCTACGATCCCTACATACTTCTTTTGCCTCGTCCACATTCATACATCTGGTCATACACGCGCGCCGGTTAAGAGTACTACGCATTTGTCCTTTCTGAAGAACGGCACCAATAAGATCAGTGTATGTCACTCACATCTGCCTTGTAAATACCTTTTTGTTCTTGAACCATAAGCAGTTGTTTTCAATGTCTTTGGCATGTTAGGCTGCCTTTGGTTATTGCCTTTTTTTTTTTTTTTTGGTGGGTGGAAAATCATCGAATAACCCCCCCCGCTCTTGGGCAGAGCGACGGGGAGTGTCAGACTTCTACTGACTAAAAACCAAACCCATGTTCCTTCTTCGCCCTTGTGTTACTCTAAAGTATATTATCCCATAAATGCAATATTGTAAATACCTTTAGTTAATCGACTTTTATTCATCCTCGGAACATGACCGAACCCCCTTACTCTTTTCAATTTTTGTCACTACATCTACATTTAAACCGCAACAATCTTGTATAACCTTTTCATTTTCTTTTTATGTTTTCAAAAATTCAAATGTGTTTACAAGACACTTACCACCATGAACTAAAAACTGGGTATTGTCAAGTGATTCTCAAAGCTTTTAATTTGAATTTCCAGGTTGTAGCGGAAATGGACACCTCATTCCGAGGGATGGAGTCTGTAGGCACTGTTGGTTACCAGGTCAACATACCCAAAGCAGATCTAATCTTTAGAGGTGAGTCTTTTGAATTCATATTAATTACTTACGGTCTTGTTGCTTTTGTGATCACAAATGCAACTTCTTCTAAAATGAGTCTGCCCAGAAATTAGTTGAGTTTGATATTATCAAATAATCAAATCCAAAATGCAGACACCTTGACACCTAGGATACATTATCCTGTGTCCTGTGTTGTTTGTGGAACAGCATCATGTAAACTCCCATATACCACTGGAGCCGGTTGATCATGGGTTTCGTGAATCTGTTCGAAACATTGATATTATACGAAGTTCTCAGTAGCAGCTCGTCTAGTAGTTCAGTAGCCTTAATATCAAGTTTCTAGTTATACAAAGTGTCTACTGTAAGTCATATAACTCTGTTGTTCATAAGCTGATCTTGTCTTAAATGATGCTGCATCAAAGATTCTGCGTCATTTTCTCTGTTGCTTGTCGTTAATCAATCTTCTCATATCTTTTCCAGGAATGGTAGATTCAAATTGGAACATCGGAGCGGTCCTCGAAAAGAAACTCCAGCCACTACCATTCACATTCGCACTCTCCGGCATGGCGAACCAGGCTAAACAACAATTCAAATTCGGCTGCGGTCTCATCATCGGTTAATCACCTCATCACCGGGGATTGTGATGATGACTGAGTGATATCTCAAGCTAGTGATCAGTGTACACCCATATTTATATGTGATTAGTGTATTTGAAGTGTTTCAAAGTGAATAAGTTCTTCAGTGGTTTTATGCAAAGTTAATTCTTCACTCAGGGCTCGTTTACGGAGACGCGGGGCGTCGCGCGGCGCGTGCAGAAGGCTCGTCTCGTGCTTTTTTATTATTAATTTACTGAGAGACGGGTCCACCGCAACAAACGCTGTATTTTAAAGTAACGTGCGAAAATAGCTTCTCGTAAAATCGACGATTGAAATAGTTTACTTTTTCACACATCGCCATGTGTTTGAATTAAAAACGCAGCACGCGCCGCGCGACGCCCCGCCTGTACGTAAACATGCACTCAGTGTGAATGTTAGAACTACAGAATGAAAATAGATTAAATGGAATGTATACAGGGTGTAGCGTAAATAGAAGGCAAGTGTTTCAGCCACATCCTGTATACAGGGTGTAAACGAAACCTTCAAGAAGCCGTCAACCAAGCATCATGGACATCAAACTAAGTACTCCTACACAAAATTTTTTGCTGGGAAACGACTTTTTTTTTGGGGTCAAAAATCACATTTTACGGTAAAACTCAATGTAGCACTCTTAAAACATTGTGCTACTGGATGCTTTGAATAGTAAACGGGTCATGGAGGTAATTTAAGTAAAGTTATAACCTGTGAAACTAGTATTAAAAAAAAACAGCTGTAAGTTTGACCCCCAATATCTCCATAAGGCCCATAATCCACCAAAACGGAGATGTGCCAAGCGGAGAGGAGATGTGCCAAATTCGACCAATCACAGTTACATCTGGTCTTTCGCCCTTCCTGTGATTGGTCGAATTTGGCAATCTCCTCTCCGCTTGGCACATCTCCGCTTTGGTGGATTACGGGCCTTACTAGGGTGTTTCCAGGTATGGCCTATAACAAAAAAAAATATCACAGTGATGGGAAGAACTCGACTCGACTCAATTAGACTTCTTTAAAGGTACTTTTACACCCTTAATTGTATGATTTTAAATAATAATATTTGTGTGTAGATTTCATTTAGAGATTTTATGGTCTTGGTGTTTTAAAATTGCTGGACAGTTATATCTATAATATATTTAAATGGTGTTTACTAATATTTGTTAGGAACGAAATATCTAATATAGCGCTAGGATATGTCAAGTTTTCTTCCATATAAGTCATATAATTAAAAGCCTAATATTGTATTCTATGAATATGCCTTTCTTGTTTGCTGCCTATAACTTGTACAAGAATCTTTTGGGTTGTGTTGTGGCCGAAACTTGCTGCTATCTTGTTTTTTTTCTGCAAATGTTTATCAGCAGCGGGATTCAAGTCAACGCCAAAAGAAACTTGCTCCTAAAATTAAGTATTTCTCTATAGACGCTCAAAAACCGCAAAGACGTCCAAAAATTAAAGCGTCTGCTTGTAATCGCAGAATAACGGGTTTTTAACCAACTTCCAAAAAGGAGGAGGTTCATGTGTATGCTGTTTTATTGAAAGTGTATTTCTGTCGGTTTCTTCCGGCTAATCTCTGAAACGGCCGGCGGCGACAGCGGTCCGATTTTGGCGCAAAAAAAAAAGAAAACACCGATAAAATCCGATTCAAATAGGCAAATAATATTTTTTTATAATAATTATAATTTGAGGCGGACATATTATAATATAAATGTGCTGTTGCACCTATCTGTATTTATACTTTTAATTATATTAAGTTACTTTGAACACTAGCTTGATTTTGTCAATGTAATTATAATTTTAGTCTAATATTGACTTGATTAGTGTAAAAATCTATATTTTTGACTTCCATGTTCTAGAAAATATTGTGTTCAGAATTTGGGGACGAGTTTTGAACATACTTAATTATTATTTTTTACATTTATTTTATCATTTGATTTTTAAGCTGTGCTAGTTCCGATATCAACAAAATAAATGCTTGGTTTGCAATGGGATTAAAAAGTGCTCGAAATATATTTAGAACTGTACTTTTGTTCATAAATGTTGATGTCTCTGCAAATACAAGCTAGTCATATAAATCAAATTTTTTTTTCACAACCTGGAAGTTCAAAATAAAGATAAAATGAATATGATAGAGAATTCCTAAATAAAATAAATAAATCACAAGAAATGTGTGAATGATATGAGCCTGAACACCGTGTAGGTATATGTATTGATAATTTTCTTTGTACGTTTTACGTATACTTATATTTTTAATTGTTATTTTAACGCTATACTGTTTGCTGACCACCAGAAACGCATTTATGACATATGTGATCACTCTAAGGTGTCTGAAAACATCTTGAAAATCTGGATTACTTAGTGTATTTTGCGAATTATATTTATTTGACTCTGCCTATTATGACCACTTTCACATTAGGACGTTAGCAGCGTGACTATATACAAATACAAACGGATTGTTACAGTTGTTCTTATAAAAATGTGTCTTTAAATAGACTCCAGACCCAGGTTGGTCGCAGCAAGGAAAACCTGCAGAGGTGGAGATTTATAAATAACTCTACACTGGAGTGTAAATGTGTTGCTGTTCCTCAAACAATGGACAATACAATCAATCAATACAATCTCACTTTCGAGATAAGGTTTGCTGTAAGAAAACCCAATTCTGGGTTAAGCTCGCCTTTGTACATAAGCTTTGTAATTTATGTTTATTTTTGTTATTTTATGTGTGCAATAAAGAATAAGAATGGGGCACTTTATATAGTGTCCTGCGTGTGCTGTTGGTTGTTCACTACAGGAACTGATGGACGCTACTGAAAGCGCCAAATTAGTAGCTCAATTCTAGGCCGATACGATTTAGATTGCCATTGATACTCTATGAAGAAGATAAAATGTGAAGGAATGTGCTTCTGCCACGCGACTGTCGCGCTGCTAAGGTCCTAATGTGAAAGCGGCCTAAATGTAAGGTGAACCGCGCGTTAATTGTAACTCTTGAACTACGAAAGTCGACCTTATTGCTTTAACTTAAGGTGCTGACAACTTCAAGTTGTTACCAAAGTCTTGCTGTTGATTATACTTATTTCATAATTATGAGGTTCTATACAAGTCTATCACTCAAGTTTATTTAATTTTGATAAGAATACTTTTTAAGCATTTTAATTAATTAGATATCTTAGAGTGAAAAGCTAAAATACTGGTACCCCAAACCCGTTTTTCGTCCCCTTTTCATATTATCATCCCCTTCTATTCGCGGGGTACCAGGCAGAAGCTTCATGTCGATTATTCGCTGCCATCGCTACGGCGTTCTTTAGAAGGCGCATATCTGCGACAAATACGTCTATAATCGTATTTATTATAAAATAGTCCTATATTTTTAATTAAACTCTTCCATGCTAACACTGACCAAATATTCTACTTAATGATGAAAATGTCTCGAGACGTGTTTGTCGCAAATATGGATCTTCTCTTATGTATGAGTGTAGATAGGTTATGGCATACTGTACAATGTACATAGCGCCTGTTGTTAAAATGTTTATTTTTAATATAGTTACTTATGTTAATAAATCAATTTGCTGTTTTATTTTGACATCGACTTTTCCTTGGTCAATCAAAACCGCGGTTGCGTGAACGTAGAACACTTGGAGCACTGTACTTACCTCCTACATGTCAAAAAGTGGGTCGTTTCCACCCAGAGGAAGGATACTCGCGCATGCTCGGGTCTCGCTTTCCTTAGGGCCCCCACACATTTGTCAGTCCGCTGGCAGTCCGCCGGCAGGCGATCATACATACAGTTTTTGACAGTTTTTATGAATGACCGCCTGCCAGTGGACTGTGTAATGTGTCCCTTTACTAGTGCAGGTCCGATATCGATACCGAACTATCAGGCTCAATAGTCCGGTCGTATTACATCCACGAACTGCTGAGACGAAAAGTCTCACCAGTCCGGTGACCGGACTAAATAAACCGAACTACTGAGAATAGCTGGTTTAAAGCGCACTTGGTGTGAATTGCGGTCGACGTGGGACGCGCCGCGGAGGATCACCAGAGTTTTTCACAAACAATCGAATCGATCGTGACACTTTACGATTGTCAAATGCTATTCACAGATTCGATCGACATGGTAGTACATACACGTGGTGAAAAATGTTTTTCGTAGCCAATAAATTATCGCCCCCGCTTCGCACGGGTGGAATGTGCTATAAAAACCTTCCTCTTGAATCACTATCTATTAAAAAAACCGCATCAAAATCCGTTGCATAGTTTTAAAGATCTAAGCATACATAGGGACAGACAGCGGGAAGCGACTTTGTTTTATACTATGTAGTGATGATGAGCATAAAAATTTCTATAAGTTTTACTGTAGATTGTACTGAATATCCGTAGTAACAAAAAATATTATAATTAAAATGATTTTTATTTTAAATGGATGCGAAACGACTCTTGTTTATGGTATAGTACAAAATGGCGTCGTAATTCTGATAATGATTGGATTGCGCTTCCGCTAATCAAATAGATGTGACTCCGGTTGGCTGGACAAGTCTTCAAAATAGCTCGCATTTAACTAGGTCAATGGGGCACTTTACGTGACGGCTAAACACCCTTATTTCAGAATTTGTGACGCTACAGAATCTTAGATAATCGATCGAAAACGTGTCCAGCCAGCTTGAAAAACCACGTTTCGCTGGTCTCTCAATCTCGGTAACGGAAGTGATTTTGACGAATTTTTGCGTCACATAAATTTGAGACAGACATCGAGCTAAAAGTTTTGTGATAAGTACAGTGGTTTAATAGAAAAATGCAAAAATCTGTGTCCAGCCAGCTTCAATTTACGTAGAAAACTTTTGGCTGGCACTTCCGAATCTCAATAACAGGAGTATTTTCGAATATGGTTTCTTTACTAACATTTGTTGACTCCGGGCTGTTACTGAGAAATTGCTGATAGAAAAACGCAGTACCTAACACTGCCTCACCGCAGTATCGAATCCAAGACCTTAAGCACAGTAGTCGTGCTTGCGACCACTACACCAACGAGGGAGAGGGAAATAAAGGTGTCAGTAATAAAAGCCAAATATAGTTTAAAAATAACGTAAGTTTATTACATGTAATGAAATAAAAATATAATATTATAAACTTTTATTCTGTTACATGTATAAATGATTCCGTGCCGCGGGCGGACTGCCCGTCATATTTTGGTAATATATTCAACCTCGATTATAATTATATCCATAAACCAAACAATTGTGACGTGAACGCCGCCATTATCGTCAAAGATTAAAAAAAATAAAAATTATTTTTTATTGAACTTGTTACCACGTCACCATTGTTATTTCGAACGCAGGTTTTTAAATGCACCAAGCACCATCTTGTATCATTTATGTCAAAATTTGGCGCCAATTTTTTTTTTAGTTTTTTCGCCTTTTTATCACGCCACATAACTAGGTTTAGAAATAAATGTATGGACATTTAAAAACCTTCGTTATCCTCTTCATAAGAATTATAAGCTACACATCGACACCACAGCGATTTTAAACTAACTGTATGATTCATATCATACCGATGAAAGCTGGGTGGACAAAATAAAAATTCCAGAAAAATCCAGTCAACCCAACTTTTCGAGAAGTACAACTAAGAAAATTTTAACTTGTTATTTCCTTATTACCAAAAATATAATATATTATTATGGCTGAGTTTTCAAAGATACGATATATATGTCTATCATTAATAATAATTTTCGTGTTGTTTTAAACTCTATATTATTATATTATAGCCTAAGGACTTATAATTAAGACGATTGCAACACTTACAGTTCGCAATGAGTCAAACATTACGGCGCTTGTACACAATGGCCTAGACACACACACACAGACCGATAACTCACTACATTTTTATAAAAGTCTTATACACGAACAGAGTAAAGATGCTTTCGAAGATAACCACAATCAAAACGCAGCGCTAAGTTCGTTTTGTGGGACTGTTCTGGTCAAAATTTAAATTTTAAACCGTCAGAATTTGAAAAAATGGCTTTGTCAGACCGCGACGACCAAAGAGTACAGTCACTGGCCATTATGTACGAGAACCATTAGAGATCTGTATTTTGATTTTATCTTTTGAAATGTTCTTTTTAATTCGCGCGCAAAAATTCTCTGATATGTATGCTTAATATCAAACGAAGTAGTGGTAGCAAAATAATGTCATGTGATAAAATTGGTTATATTATTAAACCGATACAGTCAGCCGCATAAAAGACGTCCATGCGATTCAAACTAAGTCTTATTATTATTTTCAGTAACATACATTTCGTTATTCGACTGACTCGATACCAAATGGGAAACGTAAGAGCAAATAATATATTATTATAGGTATGTTAAACAATAAGAACATCACAAAATATGCTAAAACACCAACATTTTATGATTCCGAAAGCCACATACATTGGTATAAGTTATTTGAAAAACTACTTAACAATATCACCCTAAACCCATTTTAATCAGTTGTAAATTTTCAGGCTTATAACTTGAACCTTTAAAATATTGCATTAAGTTCAACAAAAGTTTGAGACCAAAAAAGCTATACATATTCATTTTAACATGTTTTCCAGAACTTGTACGGAGTAAACATAAGCTCAAAACGTGAACAAGTCGTTAGTAAAAACCGTATTCATAATAAAATACATTTTATCGCAGAAATATAACCTAAAAATACAGACATAAGTATAGTTCTCAAGGTGTTAGCATAATGTTTTAAAATGTCATGTAACTAGTTGTTGTAATTCAGAAGTGCACACCAGTGATAGAGATTGAAACCTTAAACGGGCTGATATCCGCAACTTTAAACCTTACGCCAATGACATAAGAGTCATGTGATGCGCAGTCGTGATTTGCAACGTCTATATACAGACCATTCACAGTTATGTATACCTCTAACAACAGCAAACTAATAGGAAGCAGAATAACTGTCACTATGATTTTATTACAAGCAAGAAGCAACCTTATTGCAAGGAAAATAAAGGTCACTGTGATTATAACAGACTTACCATTGATTGCCACCTAATTGCAAATTCAATAAAGGTCCCTTTGTGGTCAGAGATACAAAATAACTGCAAAAGTCCTGTCGTACGTTTATCAAATAACTAGTACGTAGCGGCCGACTGTGCGAACAAAATTCTATTTATTTGGTGGAAACGAAGACGGCCTAAAACAGCTTGTAAACACCGCCATGTCATGTACAATTGTAGTCACCAGCAAAAATGCATGGACAATTCAGAAATAAAATCGAGTAAAGCGAGAAATGATGTCACGTAACGTAAACGTCCATAGGAAAATAGACACTAAAGTATCCAAGCAATTTTGCAGGTGAATGTAATTTTGCAGGCGCCACTAGCGCTCCCATCTTGTCTTTCAAAAACTAATTTTTCAAATGTTGTTAGGATTTTTTAGTTAAAACCACAGTTACAATGAGGACTTAGTTTGAAGTCGGCTGAAAATACAATTCAGAACCTTCTTATTTAAAGTCGGTTAGATAGGCTATTTCGCGGAACCACTGACATTTGTTGTATTGGTGACTAAGCGTGACCAAAGATCTTTATTGTATTGGTGACAAAGTGACCTCGTATTACAAAATCAAATAAATATCAGTAAAGTAAACAAAAAAAACAGCAATAAATCGTAGTAATACATCATTTTTAATATCATTGTCCTTTATTATTGCCTTGTCAGCAGAATGCCTCTATTATGTATGAGTATTTATTAAGTTATTTGTCACCCCGCAAAAACGAACTAAAATGAGCTGAAATGTTCTCAAAATAGTCAGAGGTTTTAACGCGAAATAGTCTTCACAAATCATCTCAATTAATATTTTGAACAATATTGTCCAAAAATATAGAATTACAACAAAAAAAAATCATTCGACTTACAATTTACCAAGTACATAATTGTTTAAAGACAATGTTGGCAATATTAGCTTAACATTAAAATATCGAAAAAAATCAAAATCCGATTTAATAAATAACGTACCTAACCGGCGCGCGGCGGTGTTCAAAGCATAAAAAATAATGATTGTGCTAAGAAAATAAAAATAGCAACAAACAACTCTAAAATCGTCAAACAGCAATTAGACTAAGTACAGCATTTCTTTTATTTAAATATATATATTTTCTCAACCTCTTTTGACGAATAAAATTGACTTTAAAATTTTCCATCGACACAATCCAAGGGAAGAAATGAAAATCACAGTTCTGTTACTATTCACGCCAATCCTTTTAACAGGTAACATTGGCGTGAGCATAGACAATCTATATCAGTGTTGCCAGCAACGATAAATATGGGTTGGGTCGAAATTAATCAGCGGTGATTATAAATTCATACAAAATTTTTCAAACTTTCGATTATAGACAGAATCGTACTCATAGAGTAGAATTATTTGAGACTGGTAATCTTAACTAAAGATTGGAATTTTAGAGAGACAAAAAAGTATGAGCAACAATAGACGAAAAAGAAAGAAGAAGTAATAAAAAAGATATCTTAACTCCGATTTGACGTGTCTTTATTTAAAGTACAGCTGCTCATTATGCTAAAAACATTCAAAAAAAGAATACATTTAAAATGGCCGACAATTCCGCCCAACCCAACCGCCATTAAAGAGGGAGATCGACATTTCACAATGACACATCGTTTCGAATACAACTAAAATCATATTAATTAAAAAAAATTAAATACCTATGAGATATAAGTGATGACTTTAGTCCGACGACTCGGGCTCATATTAAGTTGGATTTAAACTATGGGACAGATAGGATATTTACAAAATGCTATCTCGCTCACTCACACCGTGTGTTGCCAGTCGATAAAAATCTCCAACTAAAGCGGTTATGGTGCATGCGCAAAAGTAGACTGTGAAATTTTAATATTTTTACGTTTTTTTTTTTCAATTTGGGGGTAATTCAGGTTATATGCTGATGATTTATTGATCGGTGACCATAAAAATAATATTTATTGAATTTAAAGCATCAATAAATCCCACTTTGTTCTTACTAACTTAAAGAATGATTATTTCATGAAATCAAGACATTTGAGGCCATCGCTTAGACAATTTCTATCTTCTTAGCGTGTCGATGACAATTTAAATCGAATAAGGCAAAAATTGGGCTTAAACAAAACTAGGGAAACGTGGGTGTACCATTTAGGTACACCTTTAGGCATCCATCATCAACATACTACCTAAATTAACAAAAAAAAAAAAAACGTTAGAAAATTAGAATTTTCAGGTTACAGTCGCTCTTTCGCCGTATGTTATTTCTATCATATACATATAAGTATTATAATTACTTTTTCGAAAGTTATTTTTATTTTAAGAGTATAGCGTACGTCTTTAAAGTTAAAATCTAGTATTTAAATGTTCGTTACATAAACTTGCGTATTGCCACACTAGTAATGTTGCAAGTTATTTTATACCTTCTTTTAGTGAATGTCAATTATTATTTTTTAATCTGTATAGTTTTATTAAAGGTGTTGCTTGTGTGAGACAAAACAGTGTTTATTTTATGTGAATCCATCATGCAGTGTTCAATTGTGTTTCTTTGTCTAAATTATTTACTTACGAAGTTTTTACTGAGAAAAGTTAATAATTTAGACACAGATGACACACATTATTCCTGTAGTGTGAGTTGTTCGAATTGGTATTTTTTGTCTAGAATAAATTAATCCATTGATTATTTTCCGCAGAAAAAGGTCCTAAAATAGCTTGCAACATCAAAAATGCAACAATTACGCAACAACATTCCTACGCGAAGAACGGACTGACCAAGACAATGTACTAATATCCTTTCACCAACACTTAGAAATATCTAAATAAATACCTTAATACAAGTGCACACTGTTGCATAATTTGCAACACTCGGGTTACCGAAATTGAAATTCCAATAATGCCTATTTAGGTATTTATTCAAGTTCTTTTTAGTGTTACTGAAAACGTGCTCTTTTATGAGGGGAAGCGCTAGGATAACCCGCGAAATATAAATTGTCTTACGTTTTTTGCAATTGCAGGTTAGTGTCAGGTTTTATGTTGATTAAAATATGATTTTCGACCGTCATTTGTGTGGTTTTACTAAGTTATAATCATTAATAGGTTCATTTCTGTAAGTACATTTAATCCCGTGATGCGACGTTTTCCCGATAGCTCAATAAAGATTTATTTATGACTGTCGCAAATCATAATATTTTAATAATCATAAAGCCTAACATTGACCTGAAAACTGCAAAAAAAGAGAAATTTTGCCTTTCGCGAGCGACCCTGGCGCTTCCACCAAGAGCCAACTATAGTTTTCACCAATGGATAGCATTCAAATATACCTTGATCAGTCAGTTCTCTACTATCTAGACGCAACTAGGGCTAATATAATTCGTAAACAGACTACACTTATTGACGGAGAATCGGCTTGATCCGATCACGCATTAATACACGATGTGACTGGCACTTGTCGCATTTCATTCAACGCAATGTCCGAACCGAAACAGAGCCAATAACGTCATTATCACCTTTATTCCATTGACATAAAGCTCTTTCTCCGGCACAAGCCGATTCCACGTCGATAAGTTCAGTCACTCCCTAAAACAGATATCAATAACTTCTAAAGCGACAAACATCTATTTAAACTTGAATCCTCCCCCATATTACCCCTAGTTACGCCCACCCATCATTTTCCAAGCCTACCATCCTACTTTACAACGAATTCGTGAACACTTCTTTCTCTAACTTTCCCGCTAATCTTAAGCATAGACACATTTAAGAGAAGCGAAACATTCTATAACCGTAACATTTTCCAACACACCGAACGACTAAAAAAGTTAATTTTACCGTTTTTTTATTTATAATTTACGATTCGACATCATGCATAATATACTTTTTTTTCTTTAATTTTAAATATATAATTTAAAGCGTATTCTGTTCGCCACCTGGCCTCGGGAGTATCTGAGCATTCTTTTTTTTTTAAACTTCTAAATTGGCAAAAGTTCATGGTCCATTGAAATAGATAATTTTTACTTCTTTTTTTTGTTTAAACGGTGGCAGCGAACCTCTGTATGAGTACAGATAACTGGCTGGTTGGTATTTAGTCTTGTCTGTGGTCTAATGTAGACTTTATTCGTTCGAAAATTAAACTTGCTGGCCCAAAATGGCGTCGCGGTTATTGCACCAATAGCAACAAAGTTTGGACAGCTCTGTCAAACCCTATTGGTTGACTTATTCTTGGGCCAATGCATGTCACAGCAAATATAATACACGCGATAATTCTGTAGTCCTACTAAAATCGGATCAGTACATTTATTAAGACTACAAACTTTAATGAAGATAATCTGATATAATATTATACGTTATAATTCAACATTTATAGTTGTGTCTTCAATAATACGAGTTAAAACACTAATTAAGTATTTACATATCTCATAACCGGGACAAAAAACCTGTGAGAGCAGATTTTGATTGTAAGGTGCGGTGTCTTTGAGATTGGTCATACTTTGGGGGTCTGCAAAAGGGAAATTACAGTGAGTGATGAAAATTCACCCCGATTCAACGTAGCTAGTAAAAGAAGAGACCCCTACGAAAAATAATCCAATTGCCAGTTTGATTTGGGACCAGTATGACCAAAACGTGCACGAGTATATCCAAGAATAGTACAAGATAACTTTAACGAGTTATCAGAATAAGCTCTAAAGATCAATCTCATTTCGAACAGTGAACGCAAGAAAACAGCAAACAGCTTTTTGATTTACAAAAAAACTAGAATACAGTCAGAACTGTCAGAGTGTTGTTTAAAAAAAAAGAGAAGACATTAGACCACAAACAAAACTCTTTTTAAACACACAAGGCAGTGACGAGTGAGCAAGTTTTACTTATCTGTGGTAACTTATGTTATAACTCCATGTCTTGCGCTTCGTCATCACTGAACTCGCTCATAGAAGACTCTG
Organism: Diarsia mendica; assembly: GCA_949316265.1. Lineage (NCBI taxonomy): Eukaryota > Metazoa > Arthropoda > Insecta > Lepidoptera > Noctuidae > Diarsia > Diarsia mendica. The sequence continues at coordinate 14,394,087 of OX438912.1, read as the reverse complement.
TATCGCTATTGTTGTTGGCGTTGCCGTTCGACGGCTTGGAGCCCGAGGACGCCGGGGTTGCGCCCCCCATGCCGGTGATCGCGTCCTTTTCTAGGAGGGCTTCCTCGGTCGCGAATCTTCGGACGTAATCTGGAAATGGGATTTAGATGAGTAAAGTAGATGAATAATATACCATGTACACCCCAGGTATACCCCTGCTCTCAAAACGGTGAAGGAAAACATCGTGAGGAAACCGGCATGTCTTAGAACCAAAATATTCGAAGACATGTGACATCTACCAACCCGCACTGGGCCCGCGTGGTGGATTATAGCCCATCCCTCTCCTAGAGAGGAGGCCTGAGTCGCTGCAGTGAGAACATTATAGGCTGATGATGATGATATACCACGTTGGTCCTGGCTGTCATTTGATGATCTTTGACAGTCGTTACAGATATAATCAGTGGCCTAAAAGTCTGACAACCAGTCTTACCAAAGTGTATCGTATTACCTAGTACTACCTGGGTTGTGGAGGTCAGATAGGCAGTCGCTCCATGTAAAATGCGCAAATACTAGTTTATTTAGCTGCATCCGGTTAGACTGGATGCCGACTCCAACATACTTGAGTATAATTACCGGCACGGTTCTTGAGCGCTCGGCGGAAGAGTGGGGATCGCTGTGCGCATCGTACACTTTATGACAAATAAAACACACACCCGTTTATTATTTATTGGTCGTGAGATAAGTGCAGCAGGAGTAAAGAACAAATCCCGAGTGTCGGCTATGACGCGATGCGCTACGGGCCAATCACTGCACTTTCCCCGCCCCCGCGTCTCACTTCATACCACCAAAGGGACCCAATAACTCACTTTTGCGTCAGCGCTCAAGAACCGTGCCGATGATAATAAAGGCTAGGTAGATGATGAACTAGATGAATAATTTATTTCTTTTGCATCAAGACTTTATCATCATTTGTCTAGTAGCTTGATGTGCTGGCGTTTGTGTCAGTAACAAATTTCTAAATGGGTTAGCCATTTTGGACTCCTTAACCCTCAACTTTAATCCAATCAGCTGTTTCCTATAGTAAAAGTGACTCGTCATAAACACGTATGTATCGCGCGCTCATTGACGGCGCGTCAAAACATGGCGGCGGGCCAATAGTTGTAATATATCAGATGACGCGCGTAGTATTGTGTCCGTGCCAACTGCCATCTCACTGAACTGTTGATCTTGGGAGGCTGGGACTGTTTTTTTGACGGCCCACCTGGGGTTGTGGGCAAATCCATCCTTGGACATCTTCGATAGCAGAGCTAATCGCTATTTATGACTGTGATAGAATGAAGTAGTCCTCGACTGTACGACTTTTTTTAAATTGCTCAGGGGTAGCCCGGAGTTTGCAAGTTGGCGGTAGGATTTCTTACTGATGCTCGAAAAACACGTAAAGCCGTTGGTGTGCCTGATCTCTCTCCGGTCATATCGGATAGCCGTCCCATCGGTATATAAGAGTAAAGGAACAGAGAGTACACACACTGTGTCTGTGCACACATTTGTGCACTATAACAACTCCCGCGCCGATGGCTAACCTCCGCTAAGATTGGTCGCCGTGACGGACAAGAGTCAGGAGGACTGTATACTGGGATGAAATATCTGATGTGTCATTTAATTACAACCACTTAAGTACAGTGAATGCAATCACGAGCCGAGATTGGCAATTGGAAATCTCAGGATTAGCACATGAATCCTCGATTTTTGTGATTGGGGTCAAAATTGCTCTTTTTAGGGTTCCGTAGCCATGGTAGGGCAAGAAAAAAAAACCTTTTTGGATTATTCATGTCTGTCTGTCCGTCCTTAACTCACAGCCACTTTATTCAGAATCTGTTAATACTACACAGTAGAAACTTGGTAGGTAGATGTATTTTGTGAACCGCTTTGCGATATTTATACACAACAACACCATGAAAAACCAACTTAACACAAAATTTGTATTTCTGTTGCTGCTTTAAATAACAACAAATGATACAAATTAAAGGGGGCTTCCCTACTACGATGGTACGAAACCCTTCATGTGCAAGTCCAACTTACACTTGGCCAGTTTTTTCTAAAGTTCCAACACCACGTTTATTAGTAGTTTCAGGAATAAGAGTAAACGGCTATTGATCTTATTGACGTCGACTATGGGCAGCCTATCTAGCACTGGCCTGCTGTATACTAACATGGTGTAGTAAATAATGAACTTTAGCATAGTGATCCAATGGTACATTTTCGCTTTGCAGAGAAACACAAATGGTCAGTCATAAATATCCAAGCCCATTAATGTGCAGAATTAATAATATGTACCTAAATGCTTTAGACATGTTTATTGCCTACACGTGTCTATCTTGTGGGGTTTTCCTAAAACGATTTCAGGCAATAACAGAGATTTAGATATTTTGGTCTATCTCTTCTCTTAGAGTGTACTATCATATTAAGCAAGATCTAGAAGAAACCAGCAGTTCTTTCTTTCTTATTTCTTACTTTGTATTTTCACTTCTTCTATACAAATAACCTATTACCTTATTCTATTCTATAATATCGAGAACTCGAAACAATAAGCAAACATGGTAAATATCCCGTCTGCACGCACTGTATCCCACTCTAATTCTCCTTTAGTTCGTGCCCTTGCCATGCTGAATTCTCTACTGGCATCGACACCTGAATGTGATTTGTTTGCATCTAAGTGGATTGATGTATGCCGTGTATGTTTGAGTTTCTGTGAGAGGATGAACGAAAGATGATGATGATCCACGGAAGGTAACTTTATTTTTTATTATTTTTGTTCCTGTAAACATAGCTGTAGTTTAATTTTACTTTTTAATTTAATTGTTATTTTTTTGTGTCTTATAGCATCGAATTGGAATATTCTGTAATGATGCTATAATTAGTGTTAAATAAATAAATAAATCCCATTTATGATATTAATAGGAAATAACGTAAAATTAATAATAACCTTGTTATTCTGAATTGCTTTTGGTTCTTGGATACATTGTTACAATAAGTCTCGCAATAGGGGATCGGACAACAAAAAAACTAATTAGTCCGTCAGATAGATTTCCAGAAATTATTGGACACGTATTTTTTCTTTTTTCACGTAAACTTAAAATGAAGACGATACAGTGCTTCGAAAACTCGTGTGACGTCATTTATGATAGTACATTTTGACGACACAAGTGACGTTTCAAGCCCCACTCCAAGATCTTTGACGCGTTTTATCTTCGTCATTTTTTATTTATTTGATAAAACAAAAAACACGGTATTCAATATTTTTCGATAATCTAACTTACGGACTAAACAGAATCATATTATTTTGACCCAGTCCGATCCCCTATTCAGTGTGCCTTGTAGCACAGACCACCTCTGGCTCTTTCCACTAAGCTATGTCACGAGCTACACTCCTCCAATAAGGGTCCACTGTAAGCTTTAGGTTACTTGTTTTCCCATAGTCCTTTTACTATTTCTTGGGTACCATACCAGTCATAACCAGTCTGATATTTAACTCCATTTCTCTATGTTAGACCTCAACATATGGTCGGTCCATCTCCACTTTTGCTGGTTGATACTGGTCAAGATATCTGTGATTTTGATTTTTGCTTTTATTTCATCATCATCATTTCAGCCGGCAGACGTCCACTGCTGGACATAGGCCTCCCCCAGGCGTCGCCACATCTCGCGGTCCCGTGCGTCTCTCATCCAGCGGGTTCCTGCAACCTTGACCAGGTGCACGGTCCACCTAGTGGGAGGCCTCCCCTCGCCACATCTCGCGGTCCCGTGCGTCTCTCATCCAGCGGGTTCCTGCAACCTTGACCAGGTGCACGGTCCACCTAGTGGGAGGCCTCCCCTCGCCACATCTCGCGGTCCCGTGCGTCTCTCATCCAGCGGGTTCCTGCAACCTTGACCAGGTGCACGGTCCACCTAGTGGGAGGCCTCCCCTCGCCACATCTCGCGGTCCCGTGCGTCTCTCATCCAGCGGGTTCCTGCAACCTTGACCAGGTGCACGGTCCACCTAGTGGGAGGCCTCCCCTCGCCACATCTCGCGGTCCCGTGCGTCTCTCATCCAGCGGGTTCCTGCAACCTTGACCAGGTGCACGGTCCACCTAGTGGGAGGTCTCCCCTCGCCACATCTCGCGGTCCCGTGCGTCTCTCATCCAGCGGGTTCCTGCAACCTTGACCAGGTGCACGGTCCACCTAGTGGGAGGCCTCCCCTCGCCACATCTCGCGGTCCCGTGCGTCTCTCATCCAGCGGGTTCCTGCAACCTTGACCAGGTGCACGGTCCACCTAGTGGGAGGTCTCCCCTCGCCACATCTCGCGGTCCCGTGCGTCTCTCATCCAGCGGGTTCCTGCAACCTTGACCAGGTGCACGGTCCACCTAGTGGGAGGCCTCCCCTCGCCACATCTCGCGGTCCCGTGCGTCTCTCATCCAGCGGTTTCCTGCAACCTTGACCAGGTGCACGGTCCACCTAGTGGGAGGCCGCGCACCGCAACGTCTTCTGGTTCGCGGTCGTCATTCCAGAACTTTTCGGCCCCATCGGCCATCCGTTCTGCGAGCAATGTGCCCTGCCCTGCAGCCACTTAAGTCTGGCCGGTATTTCGGTAACCTTGGTTCTCATGCGGATGTCCTCATTTCTGATTCGACCACGCAAGGAAACTCTGAGCATAGCCCTCTCCATTGCCCTTTGGGTGACTTTGCTTTTATTTGCTCATGCCATATATATGCTCTGCTTACGTAAACACGTAAAATTAACAGAATTTCAGAAGGATTAGGCAGTGATGTACTTAACAAGTACACAATAATATCGCTTTGGAATGGGCAACTACAGTACACTCACGAGTTATTATGCCTTGTGACTGGGACTGTAGCTTAGTTTATTTAGCTTCATTAGTTTAGTAGTTTACCGCCGCACTCGGAGAGCTTCAGTGGTTGCTTGGGACGTCGCTTGGTAAAGGTTTTTGGCAGTTTTGTCATACAAAAGTATGTCAGGCCTTTGCTGGGTGGCGGCTTGAGTAATCGCTGGACATCTTTGAGTACCGCCGTTAGTTTAATTCGACTATTCAAAAGTGCCTGTAACTGGCCTACTTGAAATAAATGTTTTGATTTTGTTTTTTTTATTTATTTAATACATGTAATAAGGGGCGAACCTATTGCCTTCAACCGGGCACGAGTATCATCATCATCACCCTATAATGTTCCCACTGCTGGGACACAGGCCTCCTCTCTATGAGAGGGATGGGCTATAATCTACCACGCGGGCCCAGTGCGGATTGGTAGATGTCACGAGTATATATATGCAATAATGTTTAAATATAGTAGTTACCTGAAACTTTCTTCTTGTACTCTTCAGGTTTGTGCAGGTACATGGCGGCCGCGTCTCCGTTCAGCGGGTCGATGGGGTTGGGGTAGGTCAGCAGCTGCGGCAGGAACGACTCGAATATGTTCGACAGGTCTGGAACATTAATGAACATGTGTTTAGTATGGCTGATCTTGTTGGTAAAGGTCTTCAGAATTCCGGTGCCAAGTACTCGCAACCTGTGGTCATGACCACGCATCGAGGACCAAAGTAAAAGGAATGTTTTAGGATTGTAGCAGGTGGCGGTCCGTCCATCCTTATGGGAAAAGATATGTATGATAAAGACGATATTATCTTTTATTATTTTCAATAGGGGATCGTACTGACTCAAAAAAATATGATTCTGTTTAGTCCGTCAGTTAGATTATCGAAAAATATTAGATACGTGTTTTTTGTTTTATCAAATCAATAAAAAATGACGAAGCTATAGCGCGTCAAAGATCATGGAGTGGGGCTGGAAACGTCACTTGTGTCGTCAAAATGTCAAAATGTACTATCATATGACGTTACACGAGTTTTCGAAGCACTGTATCGTCTTCATTTTAAGTTTAAAATAAAAAATACGTGTCCAATATTTTTTGTAAATCTATCTGACGGACTAATTCGTTTTTTTTTGTCCGATCCCCTATTGTAGTTTCAATATGTGCAGACACGATACACACATGGAGTGACTGCCTAACTGACTTGCACAGCCCAGTTAGTACTGACTGGGTAATGTGAAACCCCTTGTTAAGGCTGGTCAGAGCTGGTAATACAATATCCCTAGGTAAGACTGGTTTTCAGACTTTCGGGCCATTGGCTACCTGAAATGTCCGTCAAACGTAATAAATACAATAGGTAAGATGACTATTCATGGTTGTTGCACTGTTAAATGATCAGTGTCATAGACTTCCTGGGTATGATAAAAGCTATAAATCTAAAACAATAGTTTGACCGCAACATTGCGGTTTAGTTTTATGCGTCTTGTGGTCAATTTGATATTGAAACGTTACTTGTCAATCAGAACAATTGCTGAGATGGGCAGTTAAAATAGTTAGTCGTAGTAGTAATTTACTTTAACAACAAAGTTTAGTTTAATTTATAGTTACACTTATTTAACTAGCGAATGTTTAATTAAGTTGCGATTGCGGCCAAACAACAAACATAAATAAAAAACAAACATAATTATTTTACTAACACGGATTTGTTGGTCTCTGACAATCGTAACAGTGTTTGAAATTCTGGCAAGCATGAGTCTTACCAAGAGTATAATATTACCCAGTACAAATTGGGTTGTATAGGTCAAAAAGGCAGTCGCTCCATGTAAATCATTAGTTTTCTGCTGCATCCGGTTAAACAGTAAATCCGGTTAGGAATAATATTTCTGATAGTGTGACTGTCTGATGCATAGGGATCTGACTTAGCCACCATAAGCCGCTATAAATTAACCAATTCACCATAGAGTGCAGTCCAGGCCTGGTTGATAACGTCCAGGCACACGGTGCCGGAGACCTCGTCGATGTTGGGGTGGTACACTTTGTTCATGAAGCCGATGGAGGGGGATTTGAAGGGGTAGTGGTCTGGCAGGTGCACGCGGACACGCCATACGCCACCCTCGTATGGAGCTGGAATTTGAGAAGAAATCGATTTTATGTCGAATCAATCGGTCGTCAACAAGTCGTCCCCGTAGAGCGAAAAGTCTGAAAATTTGTAAATTACATGAATGCAATACATGTTGATTATGATCGATGCATAGGTTTTTGCATACATTAATAATTCAAAAGAAAAAGTAAGTCGTCTTAGTTCGAGTTTAGTACAATATTTAGATAAATATAAAACAATTAACTAAATTAGTTATTTCTTCCATTACGCTCTGGGGTCCAATGTGTAGACTCGAACATTCATTTGTGTTGAAGCAACACAAATGAATGTTTGACAGTAATTAGAGACAAAAAAAAACATTCTAATGATATTGATAATTCATTTTAGTCATTTTGGACTTAGTGACTTTTCGTTCGACGGGGACACGAAGTTTATGTTGAATCAATCAGGATAGAAAGCAGGGAATTTAATTTATACAGAGAGTCTTAGATCATTAGACGAGTGACTATATAATAGTCAGAGAGCTTTTTGAATATTCAATTGTGTTTTTCGTTATTTTAAACAATTGACACAACAACCAATCTATCTATATATATAAAAGAAAGTCGTGTTAGTTACACCATTTATAACTCAAGAACGGCTGGCCGGATTTAGATGAAAATTGGTAGGGAGGTAGCTAAGAACCAGGAGAAGGACATAGGATACTTTTTTTTTTTTTTTTTTTTTTAGGTAGGGTAGGTAGGGTAGGTAGGGTAGGTAGGGTAGGTAGGGTAGGTAGGGTAGGTAGGGTAGGTAGGGTAGGTAGGGTAGGTAGGGTAGGTAGGGTAGGTAGGGTAGGTAGGGTAGGTAGGGTAGGTAGGGTAGGTAGGGTAGGTAGGGTAGGTAGGGTAGGTAGGGTAGGTAGGGTAGGTAGGGTAGGTGGGGTAGGTAGGGTAGGTAGGGTAGGTAGGGTAGGTAGGGTAGGTAGGGTAGGTAGGGTAGGTAGGGTAGGTAGGGTAGGTAGGGTAGGTAGGGTAGGTAGGGTAGGTAGGGTAGGTAGGGTAGGTAGGGTAGGTAGGGTAGGTAGGGTAGGTAGGGTAGGTAGGGTAGGTAGGGTAGGTAGGGTAGGTAGGGTAGGTAGGGTAGGTAGGGTAGGTAGGGTAGGTAGGGTAGGTAGGGTAGGTAGGGTAGGTAGGGTAGGTAGGGTAGGTAGGGTAGGTAGGGTAGGTAGGGTAGGTAGGGTAGGTAGGGTAGGTAGGGTAGGTAGGGTAGGTAGGGTAGGTAGGGTAGGTAGGGTAGGTAGGGTAGGTAGGGTAGGTAGGGTAGGTAGGGTAGGTAGGGTAGGTAGGGTAGGTAGGGTAGGTAGGGTAGGTAGGGTAGGTAGGGTAGGTAGGGTAGGTAGGGTAGGTAGGGTAGGTAGGGTAGGTAGGGTAGGTAGGGTAGGTAGGGTAGGTAGGGTAGGTAGGGTAGGTAGGGTAGGTAGGGTAGGTAGGGTAGGTAGGGTAGGTAGGGTAGGTAGGGTAGGTAGGGTAGGTAGGGTAGGTAGGGTAGGTAGGGTAGGTAGGGTAGGTAGGGTAGGTAGGGTAGGTAGGGTAGGTAGGGTAGGTAGGGTAGGTAGGGTAGTAGGTAGGGTAGTAGATAGGTAGGTAGGAAAAACGCATTGCAACGCATCAACGGTTCAGCTAGTTTAGCATAAATTACAACGATCATACCTGAATGGTAAATGAGGTTTTTTTTGCAAATTGGTGTTCTTACAAACACTTTTACTCCTAATTATTTTTCTAACTAGATGAAGCTTGTTCGACTGTACCTACCAAATACCCGCCGGTATTTGGTAGGTACAGTCGAACAAGCTTACAGGTAAAAGTATACAGGCAGCTAACTTGTTATTAGTTTTGAAATTATACAGGTACATTTAGAGACTGATGTCAAACGATACAGCGTTTGGCATCAGTCGCTTAATGCAAAACACTTTATAAAACAAAATTACAATCAATATTTTCAGTGTTATAGAATTATAAAGATCTCTCTCTACCCTGTATACTTATTAGCTTGTTCGACTGTACCTGACTCTCATAACATTATCTTGGTCAACTCACATGAGGACTATTTAGTTAGACAAAACCTTCACTAAAGTGTCAAAATCTTTACTAAGTGATGGCTTAAGTAATCATTAAACGTCTTTGAGTGCGGCAATTAGTGTCCGAGATGGTGTTTCAAAGAATCAGTCCGTACATCAATGAATCAATCAATAATTAGGAAGGACAATCTATACTAATATTATATAGAGGTAAAGTTTGTGTATTTGTTAAATTGTAAGGGGTAATCTCGGGATCTACTGAACCGATTTTAAAAATTCTTTCACCAATAGAAAGCCACATTATTGCTGAGTGTCATAGGCTACTTTTTATCCCTGTATTCCCTCGGGAACGGGATCTACTCGGGTGAAACCGCGGGACGTCCGCTAGTATTGAATAAAATTCGATAAAAATAAATAAATGTAAATACTCACTTCCAGGAGGGCCGAAGAATTTCACGCAGAACTCGTTGAGTCCTCCCAATATCGTCACCTCATGCTTACTTTCGATACTGTTGGCTAAATGTTAAGGAAATATGCCAGAAAACACATAAAAGTACACAATAGTTAATAATACAATGTCTAGAATTCTCCTAGGATGAAATTCTCAGTTAGAAATCCCATTAACACTGTCTAATCTGGGGGTTGGACAGAAAACCATCTGTCAGGGTCTAGAATTGCGTAATGCGGCAGAATAAGATGATTAAAATAATAGAATTTACAGTGTAATTAAAGTTTGTCTTCTATCAATTACCTAAATAAATAATATTATAATAATAATTTGTATATTATTATTTTTTTCTTATTTGTTTTTTTTTATATTTTTAAATGTTTTTTGTATTGTTTTTTGTAAGAAATATTTAAAAATGTAGTAAATTTGTGTAAAAATAAATAAAGGAAATAATTTGTATATAACCTACAGGCAGTGTTCCGGGTGTGGAACTGTGGATGTTTGTGTATGTGAGTTAAAATGTTTGTATCGCATTCACGATATCGAGAGATTCCTGATAATGGCAGACGAATAAGACTGAGGGTCGTTTTTAAGGTAAAAGTTATTACTTAATCAGTGCCTTCTGTGTGATAATTACTAATACCACAATAATAATAAAAACTCAAAAATCTAATAATTGCTTGACTCCAAAAGCCTATCTTTAGACGAGTACCCATGTAAAGTTCAGTATCGCAATAACCTTTGGGCTAATAAAAGGACAATATACTTATAATGACACCCTGGAGGGTAGAAAGGTTACAAGTATTAATGCAGCCCCTCAAAGTGGGTTGGTGTCATTTATTTATAGCATTCTTCTAGTTAATGATATAAGTGTATTTACCGGAATGAACACGCGATGGTCACAGACGTACCTATATGATTAGCTTGGACGGACATTTTTCAAACTTATAGTTTTTAAATGAATTCACTATATTTAAGGAAGTGGAAAATCTGAATGAATATGGAAAAAGGGGTTGGAAGATTATATTATTATATGAAGCCTGGCTGGCAGCTGGCAAATACCTGAACAGCTTTAGAAAATTAATGGAAAACGTAATATGTGCCTATAAAATTTGAGGGTTGCCCTCGATTTCCTTAGGATCCCACCATCAGATCCTGACTTGGTGACAATGGGAGCACCTCGGGAGTATACCCTTTCGAACACAAAAAGAATTTCGAAAATCGGTGTACAATTAACGGATATATCGGTGGACCTACATGAAAAAAAATAAGTACATTCACACGAATAGAGAACCTTCTCTTTTTTGAAAGTCAGTTAATATAAAAATAGCGATCACTCACAATCACAAACCCAAACCAAACCATTAATTGATAGCTGGTATCATTATAAACAAGTTTTGTATGAGACAAATAAATGATCTAGTGTCACTTTACCGAGATATGGGCTATCAGAAGTCCATTCACTAAATAGGTACTACGTAATTACTATGGGGATAAATCAAAAATAAAAGTAGGTATCAAAGGTACTTTAACATTTTTGTATGAAATAGCAGATAGAAAGAGTAAGGCCGCAAATTCGGAGAGGCGGGGCGTGCGCTCGAGTTGAATGATTTTTAAAAAAATTCCATTCAACTCGAGCGTGCACGCTGCACGCCCCGCCTCTCCGAATTTGCGGCCTAAGGCATTTATGGCGCATCCTGCTTTCTGATAAAACTTTCTGTGCCAGCTGTATACGCACAGAAAAGAAAAGAGAGGCAGAAGGGGAGACCTATACACAACAGTGGATGATTTCGGGCTGAATTGATAATACATACATCATCATTCATCATCATTTCAGCCCAATTCTGATCAAACAAGACCGTGATCGTAATTTTTTAACAAAAGCTAATAGTTAAGTGCACAAAAGGTTTCACAATCTCACACCATTATGTTATGTCATATTGGTGTGAAATTATGAAAGTTTTTGTTATGCAGAAGCCACAGTATGCTACTACTCGTATATCCCATCCTGACATCCTTCATATCCCCACGTCCCTACTCCCTACCCACGCCAGCCATTAATTATTGCCATCAACCGGGCACATAACGAGACTCCGTTGCCTCTACTGAGAAAACCCTTTGCCCGTATCGGGAATCAAATTCCGGACTTCATGCTCAGTAGTCGCGCTTAGGGCTACTGGATCAACAAGACAGACACACATTTTTCAACGTGAACGAAGTCGCGGGCATCAGCTAGTTAATTCATAACGCAAAGGGCACAGCACAGCAGTACCGTTTAAACTCACATAGGTACTAGGTCGAGATAGAGGAGTAAGCAGACGTAATCTTATCACCGTTACCACCACTTCCTTTTTGTGTTAATATCTGTGTGAATACTTTTCAAATACGGACCTAGTTTTGGAGTATGTGTCCTGATTTTGTTTTTAACTAAACATCATTTTTTTCACAGAACCAACGGCTAGTATACGTAAGCACTGGATAGAATGAACTGCAAACCAAAGAACCCGATTCATAGGGTCTTTTCATCATCATCATCATTTCAGCCAAAAGACGTCCACTGCTGGACATAGGCCTCCCCCAGGTGTCCGCCACATTGAACGGTCCCGTGCCTCTCTCATCCAGCGGGTTCCTGCTACCTTGACCAGGTCATCGGTCCACCTAGTGGGAGGCCTTCCAACGCAACGTCTTCCGGTTCGCGGTCGCCATTCCAGAACTTTTCGGCCCCATCGGCCATCCGTTCTGCGAGCAATGTGCCCTGCCCATTGCCACTTAAGTCTGGCGATTTTTCGGGCTACGTCGCGTCGGTACGTCGGTTTGCAGTAAGATAAATAACCATACAAAGAAGAAGAGGGTATGCATAGCACCTGTAATTCCTGAAGGGAAAAGTAGGTGTGTCCATAGTACACCAACATTTTACCAGTTACTGTAAGGACCCACGTAATAGGCGACGAAGAACGAACCAATTACCATCAACGGGGATCAAATTCTGCGGGCTGTAAGCTGGAACTGAGAAATTCCGAATCAGAATGCCATTTGGGACAAGCCTCCAAACCACTGTACTTAACTCCAGGAAACCAGAATCAACAGTGGCGACCACAAGATAAGCGCCGAGACAATGAAACTCGACGAAGTTCCAGAGAAACGATTTAACTGTCTTGGATTCCGCAACGAAATCCGAAAGACAAATCAGAATACGACAGCAAATTACCAAATCGTTATCCATGAACTGTCTGCCTCTTTGGTTTATATTTTTATCTCAACTAGCTTTTGCCAGCGGCTTCGCCCGCGTGAAAATGACGATTTTCCATACAAACTTTCATCCCCTATTTAAATCCCTTAGGGGTTGAATTTCGAAAAATCCTTCCTTATTCCTTCCTTAATTTGAGAGAGTAAATTGACACTTGGAAATGTCAAACTTCCATACAATGTTGTTGTAATTATATGGAAGTTTGACATTTCCAAGTGTCAATTTACTCTCTCTTAAAAACCACACCTTACATTATAAAGATAAAGGGAACCTCTGTGCAAAATTTCAGCTTTCTAGGTCCAAGGGTTTGGGCTGGGCGTTGATGAGTCAGTCAGTCAGTCAGGACTTCTCTTTTTATTTATATAGATTATTACAACTGCTGAGCATAAGGTCCTGGATTTAATTCCCGGGTTGGACAAATTGTTATTGGAATTTTGAATGTTATTTTGAATTTAAGTCACTGAATGTCCGGTTGAAGGCAATAGGCTCCCCCCCTATATCACGGGACTTTTACATAACTGGCGAAATATGGCTATACTATAGGTACACCTCTGCATAACCTTCCGTGGATAAGAGGCGTGATGTTACATTATACTATCCATGGAAAAGTCCACACTTACAGGCTATCTACGACACGCAATGACATAACAAAATAGATGCGGTTGTGGCTATTCCGATAACGGCCTATCTCTACGTATTTTTACCAAATATTATGATAGACAGATAACGCAAAGTATACGTAGCGATAACAACGCTAGGTAACGCTTGGTCATACTACATCTATTAGTGAAACGGCTACAATCTCAGCTGATAAGATAAGGAAAAAAGAAAACAAGATTGTTGAAGATGGACACTGTGAACGGTACTTTCTTTGGACTGGGGCCTAAAATGACCGATTTGCCACAGCATGACGGATTTTTTTGGGGTTTCGCACCTCAAAAAGAAAAAACGGAACCCTTATAGGGTCGTGTGTCTCGCACCTCAAAAAGAAAAAACGGAACCCTTATAGGGTCGTGTGTCTCGCACCTCAAAAAGAAAAAACGGAACCCTTATAGGGTCGTGTGTCTAACTGTTTAGTCTGTCCGACCATTCCACCCCCCTTATCTCCGAAACTACTGAGCCTAAACTTTTAAAAAAATACAGAAATTAGTTCAACACTTATAGATTACATACAGGAAAACCTATAAAAGAGGTCTATGGTGCTAAAATAACATGATAAATCCCTCAATATCTGCTACAATGGTACGGAACCCTTCATTTGCATGTCTGACTAGCACTTTGCCAGTTTTTCTGTAAAAAGAGGGCTAATACTACCCCTAGCAACACTTGAAAATAACCAACCAATGCAATAGTGACACTACCTGCTAGGGAAGATTCTGAATCATCAAGTTAGAAAATATACTAACAAAAGTTTTAGCCACAAAACGAAAATGAAATGAGTAATTCTTTAAACGTTGCAATAATTAGGTACCGATTTGTCATACTGAATTTTAAATACAACTTGCTTAAATAACGTCACTGAATTTCCTGAAACAGTGATTCAGCGGTCTATCACCACGGGAAGGAATATCAAAAACCAAAACTAAATTAATTATTTAGTTTAGGAATTAGGTATCACGTAGGCCAAACAGTATATATGTCGCAGGGATATGATAAAATTAGGTTTTTGATCAAAAACCTAAGGGATTTGATCAAACCACGGAGGAAGATAAAATAACAACACGGTTTTATCATTTCCCTAAACAAATCTAGTGATTTGATCAAATCCCAGTAGTACTCCGTGACGCGCGCTCGCTTCGCTCGCATATTATATAACACTATTGTCTTCTGTCCCCAAAGTGCCGGGCCTCCGCCGGCCTCCTTCGTCGGCCTACGGCCCGGTGCCCATGCCGCCCATAAAGGATATAAAATGTGTCATCTTCCGGTTTTTGATGAAAAACCTAATTTTATGAAAAACCTGCGACACAGAACTTTATCATAAACCCAAACTAGTTCAGGTTTTTGATCAAAAATCTGAACTAGTCTGGATTGTTACAGGTTTATGATGAAATTAAATAAAAATAAAATAAAATTCATTTAATTCAGGTAATATAACCCATATTAGACAACACAATTTAAAACATTAGATTACATCACGCAAAACAAATACACTAATTCCAAAACACACAATTCAATTCATCATATCACAATTCAAAATAACCAAAAAAAAAACAAAATCAAAAAAAAAATTCAATAATTCAATAATCAAATTGAGTTTAAAATGTGTCATCTTCCGGTGTTTGATGAAAAACCTAGGTTTTTGATCAAAAACCTAATTTTATGAAAAACCTGCGACATATATACTATCCACGTTACATCTTGAAAGTCAGAATCAAAAGTGACGAGTGTGACGACCACCAGAAAAGCGCCGAGACAATTAAGTATTAATTTCGTTGCAGAATGTAAATTGTTTCTTTCGGACTTCGTCGAGCGTGAGTATAAAGAGTGTAAAGTACAAGGTTCTTAATTCCGTAAAGAAAAAGGGAGGTCCTCTGCCTCTGTCTAAAATGGCCACTATAGCAGATCATAATGAATGAATCATAATATGAATTGCGAATTAAAAAAATCTTAAAATGGAGTATTCATAATTAACTGCGTCTGGGACCATTTCAATGACAGCTAGGACTAGTAGAATGGATGGCAACTGGCAACCCATCTACAAATAAGCTTTGACAAGCTGAGGAGCTCGTGGCTTAATAAGAACTGCCACTCGGGTCGATCTTTAGGTAAAGCTGTGCTTGCCTAGGTCGGTCTGTGGATGGGTGACCGCCCGACACACCGAGTTTACTCCGTGCCTCGGAAAGCACGTTAAGCTGTTGGTTCCGGCTGCCATATAAATATAGATCTTTGGCAGTCGTTACAGGTAGTCAGTGACCTGAAATTCTGACATCCAGTCTTACCAAAGGGTAACGTATTACCTAGTATTAACTGGGTTGTGGGGCTCAGATAGGCAGTCGCTCCATGTAAAATACTGGTATTCAGCTGCATCCGGTTAGACTGGAAGCCGACCCCAATATAGTTGGGAAAAGGCTAGGCAGATGAAGCATTGCTGCAACCTTGAAGACCGACCCGTGGAGCTGTTATTATTGATCGACGAGCCGCTGTCCTTTCGCCATAAAACGCTAACACATAATTACGCTATTGGCAATAAGCTCTACACATGCTACATACATGAACTCACGCTTTTTTCATGTGGTGGTAGGCAGAATCCTCAGAATGCCACCTGCTTCGATCCACACATCTTTACATTAGTATAAAACTAAGTCGCTCCCGCTGTTTGTTCCCTTCGATGTTTTAAAGTACGCAACGGATATTTGTGCAGTTTTAAGCAATAAATACTCGTAGTGGTTCAAGAGGAAAGTTCCTTTATTTCCTTTTTTTTTTAAACGTTGCCCCACACTTGGAATTTCTCCTGTTTATATCTACATTACACCCGTGCGAAGTCGGGGTGGCGCGGTCTAGCATAAAATAATTTTGAGGTAAAAACGTATGCAAGTTAAAATAAGCAAGACAGGCAAAAATCAGCCTGCCGCGGCTCATTGTCGACGCTACGTGCACCCGATTAATTATGTAAGTATAGTAGCAGACGGCTATCAATCGATATTGTCTGGTCTTTGTCTGTAGCTCACAACCAGGAGTGACCGACTCAGACTGCACGGTCAGGGACCTTTGTTTTGTGCAGGATGCGGTTGTTTAGATTCGTGAGAGGACGTTTTTGGGTTCAACGCGGGACGTTTTCGGTGAGTTGTGAATGTTTACTTATCTTTTACATGTGAGGTAAATTCTTTTGGTAAGATTTGGGGAGGCTTTACCCCAGTGGAACAATAAAGGCAAGATAAAAAAGGTGAAAATTCACTACACACAGTAGATAGATACAGACATCCATTACCACGGTCCACGTGTCCGATAACATGGCACTTATAAAAAGTTGAGCTTTGCCGAGTCTGACACGCCTAACAGTAGAGACATGAAAAATCTCAGCTCAACAACTACAGAAGGTTGATATAAGTAGATAGAACTAGCCTGCCCAAGTGAGAGTTTCCTCAGGTCCATCCCAGTTTGACTTAGTTTACTGTACATGTTATCATCAGAGTTCGGACTGCGGACTAAACTCGGACGGACCAAAGTTTAACTCCGCTGGGTCCGAAATTTCGAACCCAGGAGGATTTAGCTTACACTTAAAAGCTTCTAAAAAGTTTAAGGATTAAAAAACACGGGATTTTGCGAAATTCATTGAAAAGGTCCGTTGTTGAGGAGGTAGTTTAGTTGGTTAGGCAGTGTTTGGCGAGGTTTGTCCGAGGATGTAATGATATACATCTATCTATCTAATAAATAAAGAGAGAAGTCCTGACTGACTGACTGACTCATCAACGCCCAGCCCAAACCCTTGGACCTAGAAAGCTGAAATTTTTCGAAATTCAACCCCTAAGGGAGTTAAATAGGGGATGAAAGTTTGTATGGAAAATCGTAATTTTCACGCGGGCGAAGCCGCTGGCAAAAGCTTGTCGTGGATAAATAAAAACATGTGCACGGATCTACCCAGGTTAAGCAGCGTTTGGCGAGGTTCGCCCAAGCTCCATCAACATCATACATTAATATCCCTCCGTGCTTCAGAAAGCACTTTAAGCCGTTGGTCCCGGCTGATATTAGTAAATCTTTGACAGCCGTCACAATTAGCCAGTGGCCGAAAGTCAGACAGCCAGTCTCAGGCCCAGATTCAGAGACCACACTTTGACTTTACTACAACTTTACTTATACACTTTTCTTTTGTAGGAAATTAGTTTAACACGAAGGACTACATTATTTAAACGCATAATAATGCAAAGTTAACTTTGAGGCCAAAGTCATGATTATCGACTACTTCACTTCGCCTTTACTAAGTAAAGAACAGCTTGAAGTAGATCTTTCCATCAAAGTAAAGTCAAAGTGTGGTCTCTGAATCTGGGCCTAAGTATCGCGTATTACCCAGTACTAACTGGGTTGTGGAGGTCAGATAGGCAGTCACTCCATGTAAAATACTCCAGTTAGACTGGAAGTCGACCCCAACATAGTTACGAAAAGCCTAGGTATGGGAATATGTGATGCAAAAGGTCCGTTGTTACTACGCAAGATTAACAAGATCTAAACAAAGCTGTAGGTCTGTTTCTATGCATTATTTTGCATAAATATTTCAGCCTACACTTGCGGCAGAATGAGTCACTCGTTATAAACTAGTAATGACTATTATTTACTACAACTGGTCAGTCACAATGTCAATACTCTGACGTCATCGCCAATTAGCTTATCAAAAGTTGCAAATAGTTGCAATAGGTCAGCTTTAAGTTCATTCAGATTTATACAATGTGGTTTTGATCATTTTGAAACCCAAATTCATTTACTCAAACTAGAATGAGGATCAGCCGGCTTAGCATGACCACCGAAGAAACAGTTTGTCGACGGAAGAATCGACAAAATGACAGATTGTTATAGCAAGGTTTCATGTCAAATTGTATGAAAAAATATTTGTCTATTCTTTGGTAGAATAATGAATAGAGATAGAATCGCCATGCTACGGGGGCAGCTCTTTTTAAACGTCTTTACATTTTATAGTGTTTTAGCTAGGATGGAGCAGGAGAGCAAGATGTATGGAAATACCCAATCCGTACATGGATTGCTTGGGGAATAATTTGAAAGAAAAATGAGTAATTAGTCAACGAGACGATTGACAGGAGACAATAGAAGAAAAAAACGTGTTACGCCGACCCCAATTATTAAGGGACAAGGACAGAAAGATGAGTGTTTTAGATAGGAAGAAGTGACTCATAAAAAACCCCATTGGAATGAATGAATGAATGAATGAATGAATGAATGAATGAATGATGTATTTATTTGCAGAATATAGGTTTTTACAGTTCTTGGTCGATATAAATATGGGTTTCACTATATTCGACATTTCTGTCATACAAATATTTAGATTTAGGTACCTATTTTGGTTAAATAAACTTTGACATGCATTATACATTTGAAAAATACTGACAATAATTTAAATTACGATTACAATGGAATTTCTTAAAGTTAAATACAATTCTGTTCATACTTGTACACATTTACTAAATAGCAACAGTATAAAAATTAATAAAATCAATTTAAATTTAAATTACAATGGGATTACTCGATACAAATAAAATACAATTATTATCAATTACATTACATAGCAATCAATAATAGTGATGTCATGTTAATAAAAAACAAAAGGAATAGTGGAAATTAAATAGGTAATATCAAAATGTTGTAGGTGCTTGTAGCATGCGGTACATATTGTTAAATAGCAAAAAACATTAGAATGAAGAAATACTGATAACAATTGAAATTTAGATTATTATGCAATTACAAATAAGATTAAAATTAAATACAATAAATTCTAATCATTCAAGATATCCATCAACTATGTTTAAAATATCAGTCAATAATTATGTCACGTCAATAAATAAGAATAATGAAATATTTAAATAATGTCAATATACCTAGATGTCATAATAATCACAGTTAATACATTTTACATTTTGCATTCAAAATATTCATCGATGGAATAAAAACATCTCTCACACAACCAGTCATATAGCTTTTTATTAAATTCTAATTCTGTAGCAGTTCTAATTTTTTCAGCTAAGTGGTTATATATTTTCACCGCCATGGTGTAACAGTTTTTGTCACCAAGCTTTAGTCTATTACGAGGGACTACTAGTGGTTTTTGTGCTATTTTCCTCTTCGACATAGCCTTTTCATCCTTTTTAAAAAGCGAGTAATTGTTTCTTACAAATTTGCAGGTTTCAAATATATAAAGAGACGGGAGAGTAAGCAGCTTTTGTTTGATAAATATAGGTTTGCAAGAGTCTGTCCACTTAAGATTAAAAATAGATCTTACACACTTTTTTTGGGCTATAAATGCCCTCGAAGCATCTGTTGAATTTCCCCATACAGTTATAGCATACCTTAAAACAGAACAGACATGGCTATGATATACCAGTAGTGCGGTTTGAATGTCTGTTATTTTTTTTATCCTCCTTAGTGCAAATACGAATTTGTTTACCTTCTTACATACATTATCTACGTGCGCTTTCCAATTGCAATGTCTATCCATCACTACTCCTAAAAACTTTATATTATTAACTTCCTCTATGTCATTGTTATTGTAATTTAATCTTACTTTCATGTCATTTTTTAATTTTGTCTGGTTATTATACGGCAAAAATGTCATGAATTTAGTTTTGTTTGCATTAATTTTTAAGTTATTCTCATCGAGCCAATTGATTAAATCTGTCAATGCTTTATTAGTCACTATTTTACTTTTATCCAGAGTTTTCTCTTTTGTCAAGACGGTTGTGTCATCTGCGAATAATATGGTGTACTGATTCGTGGCGTCGGGCAGTTCGTTTATGTATATTATAAACAATAAGGGGCCAAGGACACTTCCCTGTGGTACACCACAGCAGTTTGTTAAGTATGGTGACCTAAAGATTTTTTGGGTGTTCGTTTTTAAGCACATTTTTTTAATTTCCGTGCATTGTTGTCGACCTCTTAAGTAGCTTTCGAACCAACTATAAGCAACGCCTCGTATACCATATTGCTCAAGTTTACGTAATAAGGTTTCATGACATACCATATCGAATGCTTTACTCATATCCAAAAATACCGCTACTGGGATTTCCTTTTTATTGATCGCATCCATAATTTCTTTTACCAGTTTAAAACATGCCAAAGTTGTGGATTTGTGCTTAATAAAGCCGTTCTGTTGGCTACATAATATATCATGTTTCTCTAAGAAACTTATAATCCTTTTGCTCATCACCTTTTCAAATATTTTTGAAAGTATGGGAACTAAAGTAATAGGTCTATAATTATTCGCCTCAGATCTAGGTCCTTTTTTGTGAATGGGTTTTACAACAGAAAATTTTAAGCTGTCGGGGAATATACCCTTTTCCAGAGATAAATTAATTATGTAAGTCAAGGGTTTTGTTAAGGATATTAAATTTTGTTTGATCATTTTAGTGCTAATGTTATCATAACCGACTGAGTTGGTATTTCGCAAATTCATTGCTGTCAAAAATATTTCCATACAAGTAGCAGGTTCAAGATAAATTGAGTTCACAACCGTTTTTTTGCAAACATGTTTCTTTTTTGGGTTTGGGGCGTTTCCCTTTTTAGCAATGTTGATAAAATAATTGTTTAAGTATGTTGCAATATCTTGACCTTCTTTTAATTCATTTTTCCCATCCAAAATTTCTCTAATTTCATTACTAGCATCGTTCTGTTTAAGTTTCTCATTTATTATTTTCCATGTAGTTTTACATTTATTGTCCGCTTTCTCTATATATTTTTTATTGTTAGCCTTTTGTATCGTATTTGCACATTGTTTAAGTTTTTTGCTATAGTTTTTAAATGCATGTTTATTGTGGGTAGTTTTACTTTTATAATAAATATTTTGTAGCTTTCTCTTTGTTATAAATGATTTTTTTAGACCTTTAGTTATCCATTTTGGGTTAAGAGATTTACTGTTCATCTTAATTTTAATCAATGGGAAACAAAGTTCATAAAATATACACAGTTCATCGTGCAATAATGAAAAAGCTTTATTTACGTCTGTTTCTAAGTATACTTCTGAAAATGAAAGCTTACTAATATAATAATTAAATTTTTCTATATTTTCTTTACTCAGGTCCCAAGGCTTGTGAAATTACTAAATGTTCCGATGCCGATTCCAAGTCGTGAATAGCTGCAGTTTTCTGGACTACATAAATATGTTAAGACAATGGCCCCGTAAGTGAGTATACGTATATTATGCGAAGGGGTCAATCGAGGTGTATGAACTTAAGGTCAGATATGATAAAAATATAAAAACACGGCTCAAATTGATTGCCAAACGAGTATGTGATTTAAATTTCTTGTAGGGGATAATAAATTTACGTCTAGCCAAATTCGTAGTACCTACGAGGGGAGTAGATTGGTATCCAATTTCGGCGAGACAGGCTTTCAAGAAATAGACGTCAATGACCGGGATTCGAGAGTTCAGCATTAAAAAAACATAACCCTTTCCTTGCAGTCGGGTAAAAACCAAAGGGGACAAAATGAAGGAGAGGAAAATGATCTAGCGAAGGACGGAATTTAATTTAAAAAAAAACATAAACTAACGCCATTTCCCCATGGAGGGTAGGTAGAAACCACAGAACGCCACCTGATACAATCCTTACATACTTTTTAGGGTTCCGTACCTCAAAAGGAAAAAACGGAACCCTTATAGGATCACTTTGTTGTCCGTCTGTCTGTCTGTCTGTCTGTCAAGACCTTTTTTCTCAGGAACGCGTGGAGGTATCAAGCTGAAATTCATATCAAATACTCAAGTCTATGGTCTCTTGGAGCTGTGAAAAAATCAAACTTCTAAGTCAACGCGATCAAAAGATACTCCCGTTTATGCCGCAAATTTTCGACACTCGCAAGGGAATCAAAACCTACAGGGTACTTCCCGTGAACTCAGAATCTTGAAATTTGGTACGAAGCAACGTCTTATAGCATAGATAAAGGAGTAATTTTTAGTTACATCACATAATATATTTTTTTACGGAACCCTCGGTGCGCGAGTCCGACTCGCACTTGGCCGGTTTTTACCTTGCCCACGTTTATACATCTGGTCATACACGCACGTCGGTTGTGAGTACTACGCACTATCCCACTAATAAGGTCATATATCTTTCTAGGGCGTCCCCTCCTGGCGTTGCCACCCACATTTTGTCTTGTAAATACCTTTGATAAAGGCTTTTTTTGTATTAATCCCTGAAAGACGAATGAAAGAGCCTATGGTCAATTGGTCAGGTAACCCTTCTCGTAACAAATACAGCATCAACTGATTCGCCAAATGAAACGTATGCTTTGACAACCTAATCTAAAATGTGATGAGCGTTAAACTTAGAAGTCATGGTGCAAACGGGCTTTATTTTTTTTTTCATACCTTACACGAATTTTGGATTAACTACAAATATTGTTATCTTTATAAAAACGTGAGTTATAGTAATAATAAGTAAACGCGTTGCACTTCATTATGAAATATACAGTCAAACAATCGTGATAAAATAATTTTACCGTGAAACGTAGCCATTACTATATTGTGTGTGGCAATACTTTTTACAATTTTTATTTTATTTCTTTGTTGAGTATGTATGAAGATGGCTTTAAGAGTAGAGGGAGACCAAAGCAACGATGGATGGACTGTGTAAATTATGATATAGCTAGAAGGAGTTGACGTGTAATAGAGAAGTAGGTATAGAAAAAGAAGACATGCTGTGCCGACCCCAAATTTTGAATAAGCGCAGGAGAATGATAATGATGATGATTCTTCGTATTCCCAAACACTTGGAAACACCTACTTAGTGAAAATCACTGAGTAAACATCGTACGGCATAAATCTTAAGAACCAAAACGGCCAAAACCATTAAAGCAAAGTTCCTTAAGAAAAAGTGAACAAGATTTTAGAACCCTGAGAAAGGATTTTAAAAGGGGTCGAATTTTAAGTTAAAATAACAACAGTGCAGTTACCTATATTTAGGTCGCGCTTTTTTGGTGTAAAACGAGCTTGAGCCTTTTACCTGCCTCTTTACTTTGGCCTTAAGTTAGTAAGATGCTATTAGTATTTAATATCCTTCATTCATGCATGCATGACTGAAGAGTTATTGGTAAAACGCGGAACGAATGCTCAACCTTTTCACGATTTTATCAATAGGTTATAGAAACAATAGTAATTAATTTAGGAATTGAAATGAGATAAATGTAGTATAGCACCATTGATCCCAACTGTCATTCACAGATATTCAATTGCCCTTACAGGTTCTCAGCTACCCGAAATTGTAGCAACCAGTCTTACGAGTACCAAGGAATACCGTGATAATCAGAAACGGGGTTGTGGAGGTCAGATAATCAGTCGATCTTACATACTTAGAACGAATTCTGATATTCATCTGTATTCGGTTAGATTGGACGTTGTTCCCAAAGTTGTTGACAAAAGACTCGTTAATGGGTGCACACTGCACATTTTTGGGATCATTAACTAATGAGCACAAAATAAATCAGAAACAGTTTAAAAACGAATGCAATTATTGAATTAGTCATTCTACACTAATCGAAGCTACAAATTAGCTTTGAGTTCAGTTTCTCGCTCTGTTTATTTCAATGCACATTCAGAAAACGTGAATGTCTGAATCGAGTACTCCGCTAATATGAAACACATCGGGTTATAGAAAGAGACGGCACGCTAAGTTCGAGCCAGCTGTCATTTTGTTGGTCTTTTACCGTACATTGATGGGCAGCCAGAAGCCTGGAATTCTGACAAACAGTCATACAAAGGGGTCTCGTGTAACCTTGAAGTGGTGGAGGTCAGATAAGCAGTTGGTTAATTTAGAATGCTGATATTTAGCTGCATTCAGTTAGACTGGAAACTGCAGACTCTAACATAGTTGGGAAAAGGCCGGTGTGCCGTGGGATATGAAAAAGATAAAGAAACTGTCAATGCTAAGGAGCCTCGGCGAGAATCTTTCGAAATTGAGACTAAGCGGTTATATCAAGGGCCTGATTCAGAAGGCTCCTGTCTCTGGAGCCCTAACCAACAGTAGCTTTTATTCTGCTCCCGAAACCATTTTTTTAAAATAATGGTCACACAGGTATTAGTGGAAGAGAAGATGCACAAATAACATTGTACAAAGCTGAAGTTCTAAGCAAACTTCGGTGCCAAAATAAAGACCAAATATTGAATGTCTGCAGAATCGAGTAAATCAATATGAGTGTTAGTGCCAGGTGCGAAAGCGACCGTTAATGGCCGCAACTACAGTTTATGAGTCTAGAAATTTTAGCCATTAAGTTATTTTTGACAAGGCCGAATTTGGTTTGGGGTTATACACTTTCCATTTTTTATTTAGTTGAGGAGTAAAATAGAATTTAGAAATTCTGTTTTTAAGTTTTCTTTTACGCAACACATTTTAGTGACATCATCTGCATAGCCTTTTCCCAACTATGTTGGGGTCGGCTTCCAGTCTAACCGGATGCAGCTGAATACCAGTATTTTACATGGAGCGACTGCCTATCTGTCCACAATCCAGTTAATACTAGGTAATACGAAACCCTTTGGTAAGACTGGAAACCATTTTAGTGATATCATAAATTCAAAACATCCAAAACAATATTCTGGATACATGGTCGTTTTTCTGAAGGAAATGACACAGGACAAATCATTCTAACGAATCGTCTAAGATTATTACAGTACGATTTTGATAAGTGACGCACGTGGTCATGTCTAAATGCCATGGAGCAAAATAACCAGCTCCATGCTAAATGCATATAACCATGGAGCAAATGCATATAACACATGCTTTGCATACGTCACATTATTGCCGATAGTGCTGCTTGCGACTAAACGCCACTTATTGAGAAAATAATCATCATCATCAGCCTATAATGTTCCCACTGCAGGGACTCAGGCCTCCTCTCTAGGAGGGATGGGCTATAATCCACCACGCGGGCCCAGTACGAATTGGCAGATGTCACATCACATGTCTTCGAATTCTTTGGTTCTAAGACATGCCGGTTTCCTCACGATGTTTTCCTTCGCCGTTTTGAGGGCTATAGGTGCGCCCTATGGAACTTACACATAACTATCGAAATGCGGGTGTACTATTAGGTACATCTCTGCTTAACAAGGGATTACAGGCGTGATGTTATGTTATTGACTATGCAGAGAAGCAGTCCCTAACAAGACGGTGGAAGGACACAAAATTTCCCTAATTAAGTTAGACCTTTTCTATTCCTTTTTACCCGACTGCGCAAAGCAAAGAAGGGTTATTTCCTGGCTACATAGGAAAAGGCAAACGCTGCCTTTCCATAATATTCCTCTTTTATCTTTAATTAATTTCGTTCAGGGTTCACAGACGGTTAAATCAATTCTCTCTTGGACTCACTGACTAATCTTTTTTCTTTTTTCGTAGTATTTCGTTCTTTTCTCACAAGATAAACGGTGAAAGTGTACAGAGTTCTAATCAAGAAAAATGCTTTTAATTAGTGGAAACCGGCCCGAGTTCCAAGAGA
Source organism: Diarsia mendica (assembly GCA_949316265.1). Classification (NCBI taxonomy): domain Eukaryota; kingdom Metazoa; phylum Arthropoda; class Insecta; order Lepidoptera; family Noctuidae; genus Diarsia; species Diarsia mendica. The sequence continues at coordinate 14,368,254 of OX438912.1, read as the reverse complement.
ATATAGACTGGACCTAATTCATTTATGTTTTTGCGGACGACTAAGATTGGTTTAGGCTAGGAGATAATGAAATGGGAGGAGATAAAGTATTTACTGTAATTAACATGTACAGACCCCGCCGCAGCAAGTTTCCACAAACTACCAAATTACCTCATTCGATTTTGAATTTAACCACCAACATCTTATGGTTTGAATTCATTTGGAGAAATTTGACAGTTCGTGGTAATTTGAGTTTAAGGAATATAAGGGGGAAGCTGAAATGGGACTGAAATGGTCACGTGCGTCGTACGATTGCACGGTCCGGAGAGTGGGGAGTTTGTTCTGCCACTTCTTCTTCCCAGCTAAAACACTAGGAAGTGTCGAATGGCGGGCGTTTTACGGAACGGTCTCTTGTAAACTTTGATGTTCAAAAAGTGCTGATATGCTATCTGCCTTTTTTGAGTAAATGATTTTTTATTTTGACTTTGAGAAATGGTTAAAGATCGAGACGGTGGTGTGACAATCTGATCATGTTAGCATGGCCAGAAATTGCACGAGACAGAGGTGGTGTTTTAACTGACAGTTTTTAGCAAATCCTTGATAAGTATCTATCAATGTTGAACTAGCAATTATTATTACAAATAAACGCTTTCACATACCAAATCATTACCTAATGATAATGTTATATTATGTTGTAATCTTCTATTTATATAAAAAATAGGTAAAAAAACTTTTTAAGTTAAACGGTTTTATGTTAAACATACATACATTGCAATGTTTAAGATAAATGTACTAAAAACCAAAAAATAATAAAATAGATACAGTCGTGGGAAAAAACCGTGGGGCACGTCAATTGTAATTTCCGCAGCACGACAGTTCCGAATTGACGTGCCCCACGGTTTTTTCCCACGACTGTATCTATTTTATTATTTTTTGGTTTTTAGTACATTTATCTTAAACATTGCAATGTATGTATGTTTAACATAAAACCGTTTAACTTAAAAAGTTTTTTTACCTATTTTTATTTTCTAGTTTTTAGCCGCCATCTTGGATTTTAATTTTATATAGTATATTGTATTCTGCTTGTTGAGCCCTTTCATTTGATACCCATATTGATGGGATTAATAAAACATAAATTATCCGCCATTTTGTAGCGGCGGCCATCTTGAATTTATAATGATAATGAATAAACATAATTGTATTGTCACCAAAATCCAAAGTGTATACAAAATTTCAGATTAATCGGTTGACAGGAAGAGGGTGAAATTTGAATGACTAAATTTGATCCAAGAATAAAACAAACGGGGTGAGCTAAATAAAACCGTTTAAAAACTAGCTTTTGCCAGCGGCTTCGCCCGCGGTAAAATGACGATTTTCCATACAAACTTTCATCCCCTATTTAACTCCCTTAGGGGTTGAATTTCGAAAAATCCTTCCTTATTCCTTGTCTACATTATAAAGGGAACCTCTATACAAAATTTCAGCTTTCTAGGTTCCAAGGGTTTGGGCTGGGCGTTGATGAGTCAGTCAGTCAGTCAGTCAGGACTTCTCTCTTATTCCTTGTCTACATTATAAAGGGAACCTCTATACAAAATTTCAGCTTTCTAGGTTCCAAGGGTTTGGGCTGGGCGTTGATGAGTCAGTCAGTCAGTCAGAACTTCTCTCTTTATTTATATAGATGAAACCCGTTTTCCGTTGTCACGACATAGCATGAAAACGGCTGGACGGATTTAGCTGAAAATTGGTAGGGAGGTAGCTAAGAACCAGGAGAAGGTTCTTTGATACTTTTTTTTTTTTAGGTAGGGTAGTAGTTAGGGTAGTAGGTAGGGTAGTTGGTAGAGTAGTAGGTAGGGTAGTACGTAGGGTAGTAGGTAGGGTAGTAGATAGGTAGGTAGGCAAAACGCATTGCAACGCATGCGCGGGTTCAGCTAGTTTATAATAAAAAAATATCTAGCCCTATCTCACAAGTCACAAGGTCATCTCAATACCGCAAAAAAAACATGACCTTTTTATCATGAAAGTGGAATAGTATTTTTTAACTGTCTTTTCACTTGGTTTTTCTATCAGTAATCTAGTGCGACAGGAATATTTATAAAAGCTCTTTTCGGTGGAAACTAGTGGAAAGTTACTCTGTGAGGCGACGTTTCGTGCTAATTCGAAAACACGAAGATTGTTGAAGCGCATGCTTTTTCTGGGTTAACTTTAATTAACTTACAAACTTGGTTCCGACGTTGCCTACGGGTAGGTCTTTGTCACAGAGTTGTATATTTTCAACCTTATGATATTGGCGTAAATTGCGCCATAAGTGCTATTGTGGCTTATTTCTTGCCAATTTAAAACAAGAGGTATAAGACCCCTTTTTATGTTGTTTTTATGAGGCATGAAACACGCCAATATAACACGTTCTTTGCACCAAGACCAACTCCCCAACAATTTTTTTTTTTCCTAAAATTAAATATTTTTTCCTGCTCCATAAATGAAACCCTGAGGCCCAGATTCACAGACCACACTTTGACTTTAAGTAAAGTATAATTTTTGGAAAGTAAAGAACAGCTTGACAGGACTAAGAAATATATTTTTGCGTGAAAGTAGATCTTTCTATCAAAGTAAAGTCAAAGTGTGGTCTGTGAATCTGGGCCTAAGAAATATATTTTTGCGTGAAAGTAGATCTTTCCATCAAAGTAAAGTCAAAGTGTGGTCTTTGAATCTGGGCCTGAGTGCGAGAGTTCGACTTGGACATGGTTGTTTCATTTTTCACAAAAAGACGCATAAAAATTAAGCAAAAACCATTTTTTGAAAAAAACCCACGATGGATAAAATCTAATTGAAAAAGAATAAAATAACTCAAAACCCCGACTTAACCCAATTATTATGTAACGAAATATTATAATAGACGTAAAAATACTTGCTAAAAGAGTTGATATCTCGAGAAATCGGTAATAGATATACTTAAGAAGGTACCTAAACAATGAGTCGGACCATAATAAAAAGGTTTTCTAGTGACGTGAATACAATTATTGAAGAATTGTAGAAGTTTAACGACGACATAAAATACACGAGTATGATTAAATTTTTGTTGAAATTTCCTAAAGAAAAGGCAGCCCCCGACGGATGAGCAGTAGAAAGGAAGTACAAGCAAGCAAAACAAATAAGTAAATACTCATTCAATAGTTTGTCTAAAATATCAAAAAATGTGCCAGAAAAGGAAGCAATAGTTTAGTCTAAAATATCAAAAAATGTGCCAGAAAAGGAAGCAGTCAGCAGTCCTAGGCTGATATGATGATGGACTTTATAACGGTTTTAATTAACTTTTACAAGTCATACAACAAATTTTATGTTATCACTTATTTTTGTGAATGCTGGTTAACCAGTAATTGTCGACTGTGAAGTCCAAGACTGTTAACTATATATATAAAGGATATGTTGTACACAGAAGCTGTTGGTAAACCTATTAAATAAATAAACTAATTATTTTATCTTATTTATTTTACCAATCAACATGTAGACGCTACCTACTTTATTAATAGGTTACTTTAATTAATTTAAATTAACAAGTAAGTCGTTGAACCCTAACTCATTTGATCTCATTTTTTTATTACTTCTTATTGTCTCATCAATAGTATATTAAGGTCAAATTCGTATAATTACTATACATCTAGATGTTATGATAAGGAAACTGAGTTCAATTTGGTAGGTAAACACAGCTACTAGTCAAGCAATTCGAAACCACTGTATGTGGATCTCTCAGTGTACAGAAAATCTATACAAAGCAAGGCCATATTGTACTAGAAATGTATGGATTGATGTGTCATATAAAAACTGAACATAGGTTGTTCGAAAGAGATACCGCAGCATTGGCACAAAGGGCTAGGAAGGAACAAGGGGTTTTTTAGTCAGTAGAAGTCTGACACTCCCTATTGCTCTGCCCAGTGTGGGAAGAGTCATTTGAAAAAAAAAGGGACACTGATGCTATAAAGTTTTCATCAGTTATTAAATAAAATAAAAATACAATATGGATGGACCAAAAATGAAAAATATTGCATTTTAGTTAAAATTACACCATAAAATAAGTTTAAATAAGTTAAAAAAGAAAACTATAAACCACTATTCCAATTATTTGATAAGGATAGTGGCCTTTGTCCAGCAGGGGGATGTTATTAGGTATGCTACATGATCGCGCCAGGACTCAGCCGAACCTTATCTCGGGCCCATGGGAGACAGGTCTCAGAACAGCCGCCGTCCTAACGTGATCAAATAGACGCGATACGCGCCTCCGAACAATATTACAATTTCTGAACTTAAAGCTACCCTTACCTCATTTCTTCGAGCCGGTCTCACTTCCTTGACCCCTCGCAAGTTGTGTAACTGTGTATGTGTATAATGAGTGTATATGACCTTGCGATGGTTTGCTGGTAGTTCCGGACGATTCTTCCACGTCGCTGCAAGCCACGCCGTTAACGCGAGCCACCACACTCACTCCGTATTAGTCTAACCACAAAAGCCTCGGTGCTTTCCCGATAGCACTCCCGTGACAAGGCAAACCAATGATATTATCAATAACCCGTTCGACATTCACAGCGTCGCTAACCGTACTGCTTAACTAGTATAATTGGGTGCCGCGAAATGACTCCACAAGTCGATTTAATCAATGCGCGTGCGCTTTCACCCGTTCTATGGCTACTATAATACTCGTTCAACGCCCAGCGCGACTCAATACGAACTACATCACGCCGAGCCCAGCGCTCGACCTCTCTCCCTCCGCCCCTGTCGCCCCGAGGCGGAGAAAATCAAAAATCTGAAGGTAGATTATAAACAATCACCCCCCCCGGACCGACCCGTTGTCGGTCCGCTCAAACTCCCGGGAGTCGAGATAAAGTTGAAACTGCCCGTCTAAGGATCGAGTCCCTCACCTGGACGTCTGCGATCCTTGGAAACCCATCCTTGCCCGTAATCAGGTTAACAATGCGCCCCCGTCGCCAACACAACGGTGATAGGTTAGCATCCTTAACCAGAACGAGGTCTCCAACGCAGGGTGGGGTCGTCCTGTCCGTCCACTTAACGCGTTGCCGTAGAATATGCAAATACTTCAGCGACCATCGCTTCCAAAAATTTGGCTCAATTGCCGTAACATCTGATACCGCGACAACCGGTACAACTTGACATCAGTATATGGATATTCCGGCAAGGCGCTAAGTGGTTGGCCAATCAAAAAATGACCTGGGGTCATGGCCTCAAGGTCATTCGGGTCAGCGCTCAACGGGCACAAAGGTCGCGAGTTTAAGACCGCCTCAATTCTGCAAAACACCGTTGACAACTCCTCAAAGGTGAGAATCGTTGAGCCGATGACCCGATACAAGTGAGTCTTGGAAGACTTGACTACTGCCTCGAAAATTCCACCCCAGTGGGGGCATCCAGGTGGACTAAAATACCACGAAATGCCCCGACCGGCGAGGCCCGTGCCAATCTCTAGCTCATTCTGACTTAAAAACAATACAATTTCCTTTAAGCACCGGTCGGCGCCCTTGAAGTTGGTACCACAGTCCGACCGAATCAGTGACGGTACTCCCCGTCTAGAAACAAATCGATCTAACGCCGCCAGAAAGGCCTCCGTAGAGAGATCGGCCACCAATTCCAAATGAACGGCCTTGGTCGCCAGACACACGAAGACACACAGATATGCCTTAACCGACTTCGCGTTGCGAAGGTGCGATGTCTTGACCATGAAAGGCCCCGCGAAATCTGTCCCTACGCCAGCAAATGGCCGAGCCTCCGTGACTCGATCGGCCGGGAGATCTCCCATTTGTGGCTGCATTGTGGCTGCCTTGAGTCGGTAACAAGGCAAGCAACGAAACACAACGCTCCGTATGATTCTGCGGGCCGATAAAATCCAAAATTCACGCTGCAAAATGCCCAGAAGGGTGTTACAGCCTGCGTGTGAATTCTTGGTGTGACGGTCCCTAACCAACAACTCCACCAAAGCTCCTGAATGAAGCACTTTCCCATGAACGTGACCGGCGCGATCCAACCGGTTGGATCGAACGTTCGTGCGATAGTCGAAAGGACCGATCGCGTGGTCCAGGTCTTCGACAGCAACTCGGCCTCACAACTGTATGTGAAGGCATCCTGACTCGGTCGATACTGGACCCCTAAAATGGCCAACGCATGAAGATTCTCCGAATCCTCAAACAAATGCGGGTCTTGTTGATACTCAGTTGGCAGTCCTGCCAGTACCTCTGGGCAGTTCGACAGCCATTTCCTGAGTTCATAGCCACCGGAGGCCATGAGCGCCACCAATTCATCCCTTAAGATGAGCGCCTGCTCAATACTGTCTGAGCCCGTACAAATGTCGTCTACATAGACGTCCCTATCAATGACAGCAGCCGCGCGGGGAAAGCGGAGCCGTTCTTGATCAGCCAGTTCTCGTAGCGTACGCATGGCTACATATGGGCTGGGCTTTAATCCGTACGTGTTTGTGTTGAGCTCGTACGTGACCATCGGTTCTTCTGGGCTCTCTCGCCACAATATCAGCTGGAACCGACGGTCGTCTGGATGAATCTCAGTTTGACGAAACATCATCCGTACGTCCGTAACGAAGACAACCTGGTGTCTCCTGAAGTCCGTGAGAATGTCTGCAATGTCTCTGGTCAGCTTAGGACCAGCCTGGAGACATTGATTCAGGGACACCCCGCTAGACGTCTCCGCGCTCCCGTCGAACACGACCCTAATCTTTGAGTCAGGTGTCTTCAAAACAGCATGATGAGGCAACACATAATGCTCCTCATGACGATAGTCAACCCTGGACACCGACATGTGACCCAACGCCAGGTATTCGCGCATGAACTCCACATACTTCTGTCGGAAGTTGGAGTCCCGTTTCATGCGCCTTTCCATTGCCACAAACCGCTTTTCTGCCAGACTCCATGAGCTCCCCAGCGGAGGTCGAGTTGACAGAAATGGCAATCTTGTCATAAATCTACCCGATGGGAGGCGCACCGTGTTAAATCGATAGAATGTTTCGCACTCCTCATCACGTGGGTTATTTCTAAGAGCGGTGGGTGGCTCTTCCGTTGCCCAAAACCGTTGCAGGACGTCGGATAACACGCTGCCATAATATATGGAGCTATAATCCGTTGAGTGCTGTGGTTCCCGTACTGGGCCCAATAACGCGTAACCACCTGCGGTACGCATGGCCACAACCCCGTTTGGTTGCAGCTCCCGTTTGCCGCTTCGGAGCAGCTTCCCGAGGACGTCAGACCCAAGCAAGACGTCCACCCGTCCGGGGATCGCGAAGTGGGGATCGGCTAACTCCAATCCATTGGTCAACCCTTTTACCGCAGACGGTAACCGAGTCTGAGGGAGGACCCCAACCACTTCGTCCAAAACGATCGCCGTGGCATTCACCCGCGTGACCGATGCCGTGTCACCCATCTCGAACAGGAATGTCGTCTGACCCCTGAGGTGAGGCACCCGATTGCCACCTATACCTACGGCGCCATCCCGTGATGGCTCTAATGTAAGGCCCAGCTTTTTCACTAAACAGCTGGACACAATACAACCTTGTGCCCCTGAATCTAACAGTGCTCGCACGTGCACCGGCTGTCCGTCAGTACCCCTGACAGTAATCCTAGCCGTCGGTAATAATACCGTTACTGTCGGGGTGGGCACCACTGACGAACAGGCTGCTAGTTGCTAATAGGAGGCACCTCCCTCCTCCCCTGCCGGAGGGGGAGTAAATACTGTCCCAGTATACGGGTCCCAACCCGGGTAGTAACCCTCCCGACCCATCGGTGACATCCGTGCCGGTCGGAAGTAGCCTACTGGCATCCTTCCGAACGGTGGCGGGCGCGCCGTCAGCCGAGGGCGTTCTGCGAGAGGCGGGGAGAAGCGACTACTCGGGGGTGGCAACATGCCCCCCAACGCATTCGAGTACGCCGCGTAACCCGTCTGTACTACCTCCGGGCCCCTGCCCGAGTCTCGGTGCCTATCCCCCCCCCGCGGGGAAGACGACGGTATCGGGTTGTGCTCTGGATCAGCCCTTGGCCCACCCCCCCGAGGGGGCGGCGACCGCTGATTCCTGGCCGACCCACCCCCCCTAGGGGGGGGTGACCGACCACCCGAATCTGGCTTAGGAGAGGGGGGGTGACCTCCCGGCGAGGCTCCGTGCACCTCCCTACTCTCCGCCAGGCATAGCAACTCGTGATGGGCTCCTCCGCAGGTTCCACAGTTAGTGGTCCTGTGGCACTCACGTACAAAGTGAGTCCCCAAGCAGCGGAAGCACAAATAGCGCTGCTTGACCACCCCTCTTCGTCTATGCACCCGCTGCGCCTTAAAGTCCGCGCATGCGGCGAGACCGTGCCCTTCCTTCCGACAGAAGGCGCACACTTCCGATTGGAGGGCGTGGTATTTCTTCCCCCCCCGACGGGGCTCAACCGGCTTGGGCCCGCTCGTACGTCGGGTTGACGGAGGAGGGTGCGACGTGGATGCCCCTTGGCAATCCGCCCGCCGGCACTCGCCTTCTAAAAACGCTCTCAAGTCATCGTAACTTGGGAGGTGGTCCGTCGATTCGCCACCATGTGACTGCTCAAAGCGCGCCACCACGTCGATCGGCAACTTCCGTAAAACCCTATTGACGATGATATATTTATTGTCCCCTAACGACAACTTAAGTCGATCTAACGTGTTCACCGCAACCGTGACCGGATTAAGGATTTTCGACCTTATTTCGTACACGTTAGACACCTTCGGGATTTCAAAAATCTTATCAATGAGGCCATCAACTATTAATCGCCGATTATCATATCGGTCGATTAATAGGCCCCATGCCGTCTCATAACTGGCGTCCGTAATCTCCAGGTGGGTCAAGATGTCGTGCGGCTCACCGTTAAGCCTACCCATTAATTGAGCCATCTTGTAGGCGGGCGAGAGATCCGTACGCGAATGCACGACACTATTAAAAACATCGCGGAATCGCGGCCAATCGGCATACTCGCCGCTAAACTCGGGTACATGTACTGGTGGCAACGGCGCCTGAATTCCTACGCCTGCTGGCCGACATGATTCCCTGACGTCACCCATGCGCGATCGCTCAATGTCGGCCGCCGCCTGGATTATGCTCATGGACATTTCCCCACACTGGTCCACATTGCCCCGTACCACCTGAGCATCCTTGTCCACCGACGACAGATCCGTCGATTCGAGACATGCTAAATACTCAGCGTGACACTTTAACACGGCGTCATATCGTTCGTCAACTTGCCGAGCGCGTGACAATAACGCATCTTCACGATCGGTGCGACCTACCAACGTAACAACCGATGAAAACCATCTCAATTCAGCTTCGATTCTGGCTGCGATAGTTTTCGTTACTGACGGAGCCATAGTACCAACTTCAATACGCGATTATGCAATAATAAATAACAATAACCAAAAAAAATAACAATTATTGTATCCGGAACTAACAATAATAATATATTCGTTGAGTGAATAAATCTACGACGCTATGCCAACTCTTGAACTTATTCCTCTACGTGCTCTAGAGGTTATTCCTCTATGTCTCAAATGTTGACAATCATAACACGATTTGTGATGAGGTTATATTTGTGCGTAACCGAACGTAAATAACAAATTATTTTATCAACGAATATTCACATTCCATGTACTTATTATTAATAACGCCAAACTCAACTTGAGGCGTACACTGGTATGTAGGTCAATGTACCACCACCTACAAGTCGAATTTGTAAACACGAACACAATTTTTACAAAGTAAATTGGTACCAAGTACCTACTAATTTTTACAAAGTGGGTTTAAATAAACCACGCTCTGCTACCAGATTTTGATCGCGCCAGGACTCAGCCGAACCTTATCTCGGGCCCATGGGAGACAGGTCTCAGAACAGCTGCCGTCCTAACGGGATCAAATAGACGCGATACGCGCCTCCGAACAATATTACAATTTCTGAACTTAAAGCTACCCTTACCTCATTTCTTCGAGCCGGTCTCACTTCCTTGACCCCTCGCAAGTTGTGTAACTGTGTATGTGTATAATGAGTGTATATGACCTTGCGATGGTTTGCTGGTAGTTCCGGACGATTCTTCCACGTCGCTGCAAGCCACGCCGTTAACGCGAGCCACCACACTCACTCCGTATTAGTCTAACCACAAAAGCCTCGGTGCTTTCCCGATAGCACTCCCGTGACAAGGCAAACCAATGATATTATCAATAACCCGTTCGACATTCACAGCGTCGCTAACCGTACTGCTTAACTAGTATAATTGGGTGCCGCGAAATGACTCCACAAGTCGATTTAATCAATGCGCGTGCGCTTTCACCCGTTCTATGGCTACTATAATACTCGTTCAACGCCCAGCGCGACTCAATACGAACTACATCACGCCGAGCCCAGCGCTCGACCTCTCTCCCTCCGCCCCTGTCGCCCCGAGGCGGAGAAAATCAAAAATCTGAAGGTAGATTATAAACACTACAAGTTATTTTTTTATAAATACAGGTTAAATTACTAAATAAGATAAAAAGTTGTGATGAACCGATTGTTTATGTTTTTATAGAGTTTTGATTACAATTTTAGCACCAGACTTGAATTAAAATAATAATGGCAAATAATTATGTTGATTTTGTCTGTATTTTAAATTGAATGTTTGTTTGTTGAGAGACCTCAACAACTAAGTTAACTTTTATATTTTTATTAAAATATTTTTTTTAATGAGTTTTTACTAACTTTAATGACATTTGATTACAGGTAATTTAAACTTTTATTAATGAATGTACTATTTTAGATAATGTGGTGATTAAGAAATGCATTGTTTGAGAATTAATCACAATAGAAAAAAAATAACACAATTTTTATGAGTGTGATAGACACAGTAAAAACAATAAACAATGAGATATTTATTTTGTTCAAATTGTTTTTGAGTAACATCAATACTGTGAATATTCACAGTTGTTTATGTCATAAGAAAGGGAGAAATATTTAGAACAAGAGCAAAACATATCAGATTGTTTGTTCCAAAACAAAGTAGTTAAATGAATCATGCATAACATCAATGAAAACTATAAGGAATGATTCTAATGCAAATAAAACCTGTTTGCTGACAATGACCCAAACATACAGTACCTAACAAAGAAATAGCTAGCAACAGGGACCTATGTACATGCAACAACGATTAATTACGCTTAGTAGACTCTGTAATCCGTTGTGTGCCTAAGGCCTTAAACATAGAGAAAAAAAATGCGCAATCGAGACCATGGCCTACATACGGAATTACGAAATATCACCAGCTAGAACATACGGAAGAACAGTGCGAACGTAACGCACCTACCTACTAGTTTATCAATGCGTTATATATAGATACGTTGGCCCACGGAGACGTGAAAAGAATGCACGCTCCTTACCCAGACAAATAGGCAAAGGTCTACATCAATAAGAACCTTCAAATAAAGTGTTATTAATAACTTTTCACGGGTGTACAACAAAGAAATGTTAATAAAAACACACCCCATATTGATTTTATAAAGGGTCGTGACAATCAGCTGACGGCCCTACAGCTACTTATTTACATGGTGGCCCTCGAACGCAATAGGTTCTTTGTAATGACGATAACAAAGAAAGGATACAGTTTGATGACATCGGTGTCCATGCGTCGTTTCCCAGCGCTCGGTGACGACATCTTCGTGATCTATTGCTAATAAATCACAATATCGAACACGAACACTAGAACTAACTCACACTAGACGCAGCGAAACCAATTTTTCGTCCACCAGCAGCAGTCAGAAAAATAACATTGTAGAAAAACAATGGACACAAACCATAGATAGACTAAAATTTCGTAGATGATGTGTAATGAAAACGATGCTGCCAGCTAGCAAAATCAATAAAACTGCGCGAAACCTCCGATTTTGACCTTATGTATACGGTCCTTTACAATAGACAACGGCAATTCCAGAAGATTATGCGTCAAAAATTAAAAAGCATGCAAATTTGTCTATGCGTCATCATCAGCGAAACTTCGCGTGTGTGGATCGAGGAAGATTATTTATAATTCAGTTTTAATTATAGATTTCTTTTACATATACATCCCAAACTTAGTTAAGACGACGCGTTTGTGGACTGCGACGCTCCGTCGGCGCGCCACGAATGCGGAAACATGTGTTTTGATGTGAACATCAAATCATGTTAGATGACAACAAATTATAATTTATCGTAGTTTACGTGTGTATTAATTGTGTGTTGGAGTGATAAAGGGTTGTCTGAGATCTTGTGGTAGTGGTGATTACCGTAGCGGATCCGTGTGGGGCTGGTGATAAGTGATAAAGTGCGGTCATTTCCGGTGTGTTATTCGTGATGTGGGCGCCCCGGTGAAGTCTCCTGCTGAATCGTTCTAACGTCCTGGTTATTTGGTATAGCCATGGCGAACACAGGGATCGGGGTCTCGTTTGACCCTAATGACATGACCAGGTTAGTAACAAGATCGTAATAGTCATCATCATTTCAGCCAAAAGACGTCCACTGCTGAACATAGGCCTCGTAATAGTAGTAACAAGTAACCCTAACCACAATACCTATAATTTCCTGTTTTCCTTCATGATTTTCCTAATAAGGAAGTAAAATACAGAGTACTTGAAAGTTTCCATAAACTGTGAACCTATAAAACATTAGTATTTCGTTAAAAATGTTCAATTTGATGCCTACACTATACATGTTCAAATCTCAGATATGTATTCCCATTTCTATAATTAAATAACAATTTGTACTATTAACGAGAACAAACAATTAGAAAAACTGTCTCAAAACCACAATTAGATGACACATAAACCTAACAAATATCAACACAGTTTACATAAATAATTGGTTTTCCTTTTATTTTAATATAAAGTTATATTTCTCTGCTTGATATAGTTTCAAAGTAAACTACGTCAGTATAATCATGTAGTTTAGACCTTAAACACCTATTTCACATTTATTTGGTTTATTCAACATGCCTTCTCCAATAAATAATATTAAATACTTGATGTTTGAGTATTCTCCTGCTTGGTAAGCATTTCTATTCTAATTATTGCTTATTTTATTTTGTTTTTAATGTTCTCTCTCTCTCTTTTGTGTTGTTAGTGCCTAAACCTGGTGTCTAGAGTTTTTATATCGCCCATGAGCCACTGACTTAGCCTTTCAATATTGATATTTCCTTTAAGGCATCTAAGTAGTGGGTAAACAAGGTATACTTAGATCAGTAATAAATTGGCATAGGTACCTACTTGGAATTTTGTTTAGTTTTGCAAGTGAATTTCTTGTTCAGTCTTATGTTGAGCTTCACTATCACTACATAGTATAAAACAAAGTCACTTCCTGCTGTCTGTCCCTATGTATGCTTAGATCTTTAAAACTATGCAACAGATTTTGATGCGGGTTTTTTTATTAGATAGATTGATTCAAAAGGAAGGTTTTAGTGTTTTTTATGCACCAGTGAGAAGCCAAGGCAGGTCACTAGTTGTTAATAAAGCCTATGTCTATGTTGTTTGATGTAAGGTTAAAACTATCAAAATGTCTATTCAGTAAGATTATTATTATTTATCATCATTCTATCTCAATTTACTGAAGGTGCAGCATCTCTTCTTCCCAATATCTCTATTATTTGTGTTGTTCTTGAGTAAATACAGTTTTTGAAAACAATCAATTAGTAAACTGTGATGTTTCATCCAAAAATATAAATATGCATAATTTTTGCATAGATATCATTAGTTTCATGTACAGCATGCTTTATTGAGGGCTTTGTGAAGGGTCGGTTAACTCCTTGTATGTATATTATAAGGCTAAATCTGCATACTACATCAAAATATTTGATTTCACATAGACCTATACTCCATTTACTATAAGATTAGAATTTTAAGTTGAACGTTTTTACAGTCCGTTCAACCGATTTTGACTTCTATGCCGTAGGCATAAGGATGGCATTAAAAGCAAAAAGAATGTTACAATACCGACTGCTTACTGCAGCTGCATTTTGTCTTGCTGTCAACGTAATAGAGTTCACAATCGGTTGAACGGGCTGTAAAATCGGTTAACTTAAAATTCTAATCTTATAGTAAATGGAGTATACATAGGCACTTATGAAACATGGAGAAAAGGTGCATGGTTTGAGTTGATTGTTTCCTATGGAAATGAACCAGTGAGAAACTCCATGGTTACTGTTTTAAAATGATACACACTGCTTAACACTGCCCTCACCAAACTTAATACTCTGTGCTCTTAGCAACTAAAATGCATGTTAACAACATCAAATAGAGTAATATCAGTTAATCACCCATTGATAACAGTTCTATAAATACCTCGCTTCATTTTACAACTCATGTTTTTTAACTCAATTGAAGTTTCAAGTGTTCATCTCAGTTCTAAAATAGCCAATGGTGTATGCTGTATAGTTTTGCCTGCATAGAGTTTGTTGTACTACGGAATCATACTATCGGGATAAAAATTATCCTGTGTTAATCCAGGTTAAAAACTATCTATTATATACAAATCGTCCAAACCCTTTAGTTGTTATTGTATGAAAGAACAAACATCCATCTTTCCTCACAAAGTTTTGGATTTATAAAATTAGTAGGAAGTAGGATTATCAGCGAAATGTGTCCCACTGCAGGGCAGGCCAAAGATCATTACAACTTTTTAAAGTTCCCAACTATATGTTACACCTAAACTGACCTAATAGTCTAGTCAACAAGTGCTTTTTTGATCAACTTTTTTCAGCAGTCTCCGAAAATTATGATTGAGGTGTCATTCGATTTGGAATGGCATCCCGATGATTTTTGAAAAAATTGAAGTTCCGCTTGCAAAAATTGCAAAAGTTATTAACAATTAACTAAAAAATTTAAAATGGTTTTAGTTTTTTGCAAATATCTCAAAACCTAATTAAAATTTTTCAAATTTGAAATAAGATTTAAAAAGGGGAGGAAATTTCCTAAAGAATGTTCTAACTTTCGGAATTGTAGGACCAATATTAATAACTTTCCGATCGGGTTGAAAATACGCCCGAAAACTGGTACTCCGTCTTGCGCAAGCTACGCTCCATTCGGACCTTTAATGAATAAATGTTATTTAGACTTATTAAATATGAAAATTAAAAATTGAAAAAATTCAGGCGCCTGCAGGATAGATCAATACACAATAATCTGTGATCTAAAAATTTTTATCGCGAATTTTCAATAAGTTATCCATTAATTAATTAACAATTTTTTGTAGCACGAACACTCACATTGCAAGTGCGATAATTATAACACTATTCATCTGAGATTTTTTTCCTTTCGTGGAGCTATTTTTCAAAGGTCTTAGAATAGGCTCTCGTTGGAAAAATTTAAAAAAATTTAATTTTCGTTTTTTTATTAACAATTTACTGAAATGAAAAATTTCAAACCTTCATTAGACATTAAAAAAATCTTTTTTATTATTATATTATTATTGAACCGTTTTTGTATGATCAGAAGCTACTTAAAAATGATTTTTTATATTTTTTATATCCTGTTTTTTAAAATATTTTTATAAACAAATGCGTTGTTTATGAGATAATTTAATGTTTTTTTTTTAATATCGTAATCTTTGATAATAATCATGTTTATTTTTTTTAAACCGTTTCTTAAAAAAAATGTTTTATTGCTTAAAAACGCATTTGTTGATTAACAATTATTTTCTCCCACTTCTAATTAATATTAAGGTATCTTTTTTTTTAAATCACCATTATTTGTTTTTTCTTTTCGATATATAAAAAAAAATATTGTTTTATTAAAACTTTCATTGTTTATGTAATAAACAACTTGTTAAAAACAAATAAATTTTTACTTTATATTTTTTTTCTTGTTTTACTTATTGTCACAAAAACAGATACGATTTTTTTTTCAAATTAAAAAAAAAGTTGAAAAAAAAAATTAAATGAAAAAAAAACAAAATCATATCTGTTTTTGTGACAGTAAGTAAATATTGTCACAAAAACAGATATGATTTTGTTTTTTTCAAATTAAAAAAAAAAACTGTAAAAAAAATTAAATGAAAAAAAAAGAATCATTCTGTTTTTGTGACAATGAGTAAAACAAGAAAAAAAATATAAAGTAAAAATTTATTTGTTTTTTACAAATTGTTTATTACATAAACAATGAAAGTTTTAATAAAACAATGTTTTTTTTATATATCGAAAAGAAAAAACAAATAATGGTGATTTAAAAAAAATGATACCTTAATATTAATTAGAAGTGGGAGAAAATAATTGTTAATCAACAAATGCGTTTTTAAGCAATAAAACATTTTTTTTAAGGAACGGTTTTTAAAAAAAAAAATCATGATTATTAACAAAGATTACGATATTAAAAAAAAACATTAAATTATCTCTTATACAACGCATTTGTTTATAAAAATATTTTAAAAAACAGGATATAAAAAATATAAAAAATCATTTTTAAGTAGCTTCTGATCATACAAAAACGATTCAATAATAATATAATAAAAAAAAAGATTTTTTTAATGTCTAATGAAGGTTTGAAATTTTTCATTTCAGTAAATTGTTAATAAAAAAACGAAAATTAACATTTTTTTAAATTTTCCAACGAGAGCCTATTCTAAGACCTTTGAAAAATAGCTCCACGAAAGGAAAAAAATCTCAGATGAATAGTGTTATAATTATCGCACTTGCAATGTGAGTGTTCGTGCTACAAAAAATTGTTAATTAATTAATGGATAACTTATTGAAAATTCGCGATAAAAATTTTTAGATCACAGATTATTGTGTATTGATCTATCCTGCAGGCGCCTGAATTTTTTCAATTTTTAATTTTCATATTTAATAAGTTTAAATAACATTTATTCATTAAAGGTCCGAATGGAGCGTAGCTTGCGCAAGACGGAGTACCAGTTTTCGGGCGTATTTTCAACCCGATCGGAAAGTTATTAATATTGGTCCTACAATTCCGAAAGTTAGAACATTCTTTAGGAAATTTCCTCCCCTTTTTAAATCTTATTTCAAATTTGAAAAATTTTAATTAGGTTTTGAGATATTTGCAAAAAACTAAAACCATTTTAAATTTTTTAGTTAATTGTTAATAACTTTTGCAATTTTTGCAAGCGGAACTTCAATTTTTTCAAAAATCATCGGGATGCCATTCCGAATCGAATGACACCTCAATCATAATTTTCGGAGACTGCTGAAAAAAGTTCATCAAAAAGGCACTTGTTGCCTAGACTATAAACAGACTTTTTATGGCAGGAAGTGTGTCAAACCATATTGACAAAGAGAAAAATAATATTATTTTTAAAGAATCTAGGAACTAATTAACCTAAAATCTTTTAACAAGCTCTAAAGTGAATCATAAATTTATATTTTATGACTGTCCCCAATCTTACAAACCAGGTTGTTTATCCCAACATAAATATTTATAAACAAAACAGAAATAACTCATATTACACACAGGCTAGACTTTGAACTGTGATCAACAAAACATAGATATATTGTTTGATTTTTGCATTACTCATTTCTTGAACTAAAGCTTCACCCACCCGCTTTTTCGTTAGTTGGTAGTGGTTGCAAGCGTGACTCCTGGGCTTGAAGTCTCAGGTTTGATTCCTGTTACGGGCAGTGTCATTTGATTTTTCCATCAGGAATAACTCAGTAGCAGGCACTGAGTTTGAATACGTCCAATAGGATCACCCCCCATTACGTTGGACTTCAGGATTTGTTAGGTTAGTTAGATAGAGGTGTATTTCAGCCTAAACCTTTGGGGAATATACGGTTGAAGTCAAAAAGTATCTCTCAGAAATACCTACCATTAAGATATTCACATCTTGGCAAAAAAAAAAATGGGAAAAAATAATAATAATAATACATAAAAAAAAAAAAGGAATTTATTCTGAAATAAAATATTTGAATTTGAAAACAAAGTGTAAGTTTTCTCAGCCCCAATTGTCAACAGTGGAGCCTCCGATCAGATGAGTGTTGTGTCTGGTGGTCAAATGCTATATAGGTAGTTGATGTTGGCTAGTTGTTTATAACTAACCTTGCCTCACAGATTTAAAATGATTGAGCAATGCAAGATTTTTAGTTCTCTATCTTGATTATGTTATGGATGTTATTAGCATTCTTCTGTCATTTTGATTATGTTTGCTACAAGCTGTTTATTAAGGATTACTTTCGCGTTTATTAATTAGTAGAGCACTATGGATTTTATGTAAAGGGATACAATAGAAAATACTCTTTATTGTATTTTCCTCAATTCTATAATTCAAATCAGTTTATTACAAACAAATTCAAGCCCTTTTGATTCCTCGGGGAAAACCTATTTAGTAATAAGTAGTATACCAGCCAAATAGGAGATGTTTACATTTAATATTTGGTAGGTATAAACCCAAAACTCATAAACTATTATGATGAGAAAATAATATGTTATGTCAAACATGTAATAATAAAGCCATATTTAGAATGTATTAGATTATTAGCATACATTTTACCAAATACATAACTTCTAATAAATAGTTAAAACTTTGGTACAATGTGTGTCACATATTTTACAATAATAATTCTACTACTCTTATGTACATTGCACCTGTATTTCTCCTAATGATGAGAGTATAGTACACCTGCATTTTACAGTCCCCAGAACTGGTTGAGTATATACTAAGCACAAATGAAGACTCCAGAAAATTAAGCCCTCCCCCAGCTGTCCACAGTGTCCATTTTTGTCTCTGCCAGGTTTTCTCTGGCCAAAAAAGGAAGGCCTTGATAAGTGGTTGTGACTCCAGGATGCTTTACAGAAATCCCTTGTGCGAAACCCCAATACACTTTACCCAAACGAAGAATCGAACCTCCAGATTTAGCACTTATACCCACCCCAAAGAAAATGACTAAGTCAACTTGAAAAAAAAATATGATTCACTCCAAATAATTATTTTAAACCAGAAATAACAAATAATCCAAAACTCATCACTCAAAAGATCAGTATTAGTGCTTTACCTTGAAATTTTTCACAACTCACGAAGCGTAATTAACACAAAAACATCTTGTATTGAGACAACAAAAACATTTTCTTGGTAATTAGTAACTAACTAGAATGACCTTCAACTGTTCTGTAAGTGAAACCGTTCATTTCTGGACTAGATCATTCTACTTCCTTAGTGTGGGAGGAATTTTAAAATATCTAGAATTATTTTCATGAACAACTATTTGTGACTTATCATTAGTTTAGTTTAACGGGGCTTTTATCTGCATTTAGCCTCTTGATTGGGCCATTGTGCGTGATGTTTAAAGAATACCTACTCCAACCAACATTGGTCATCCCGGAATTGTAGCAGCATTCCCAGACTGCTGCAAGCACTGAACTAAACTGCTATCATGCATTACATAATGAATAGCTATGACCTGCATTTGACTAGACTGGAAGCTGACTCTAACATGGTTAGGAGAAGGTCATGGATTTTTCTATTGCTGCATCTCCCATTACTAAAAGTTAGCTATGAACTCGAAATATTTCCTCTCATCGTTTGCCAGATGGAAAAGCTCAGGCTTTTAATTAAAAAGCAGAGTTAGACGTATTGGTACTGAAGTGGGCCCAAGATAGTGCCTTGTGGTGTTCAAGTTTCGTTTATTACCTTGTATATTCATTTGGTGGCAATTAACTATCTAATATGTTTGATTATGTTTCTCTGTGAGCTTTAGACGACAAAATAAGGAGGCTGTATTAGTTCAGTAAACAATCTACATGTAAGATAATGGAATTGCATGCAGCTTTACAAAATCAAATGCTTGGTGATGTTCTAATCATTGAAAAACAACACACTCGCATACATTTTCCATGAGAGTAGACAGCCTTTTTAAACGTTTTATTTGATGATCTTTTGGCTAATTCTAAGATTAAAAGCGGGGATAAAAAGTACTCTATAAGTTAATCCAGGTTATAAACTATCTGTGTGCCTTTAATTCAAATCTGGTCAGTAGTATTTGCGGGAAAGAGTAACAAACATCCATCCTCAAACTTTCGCATTTATAATATTAGTAGGATTTACCAGTTACTAAAGTTATTTTTAATAGTTGCCATGTTGTATCATCACGCGAATTTTCATAAATTCTCACCATAGTTTATTTTCTATCAACAGCTGGTACTTCAGAGAGTTGTCCCGCGCTGAAGCGACGAGGTTACTCCTCAACGAGACGGAGAGCGGTGTGTTCCTGGTCAGGGACTCCAAGACTATTACTGGAGACTATGTGCTGTGTGTCAGGTTGGTGTTATACTACTTTATTGACTTACTTAAAGGTCAAACATATTTTTCTGCATTTAATGTTGGTGAGTTTTGTTGACGTGGTTTCCTATATTTGTATAATAATTTAAATGCTTATTAAGGCATCAAACAGACAAGCAGCAGTTTGCTGTTAAAAGAGCCAACTTCAGCTGTCGACAAAAGAAACTGCTGCAGTATTTGACACACCGATTGATGCCCACCAAGTCGATAGCATTGTTGTAGCGCTCTGCGCAAGATATTTTAAGAGACAAACAGTTAAAAAAAAAAAAAAAAAAAAAAAAAATGAAAAAGTGTTTATTCACAGAAACAATTTTTACATATTATATTTACCTCCGCCAAACTGCAAAACAGTTTGTTGGCAGTTTGTTGGTTTGTTACAACTGTACGAGGCCTAAGACAAAGAGGTCCTTTGCCTTACACCTGTCCCGAATATGACCAACCCAAATAAGCGTGAACGCCACAGATAAGCACCGCAAAAACAGTAGCTACCAAAAAATGCTAAATCAATGAAGAGTGCAAAATTAATTTACTAAGTTTTAGTTGTAGTTAAAGTTACTTACATATTCTAATCCTCCATAAAAAAGGCCGCGTTTATACGATTGCTTCTGCGAGTCAAATATTTAGTACAAACTTAATCAAAACATCCTTTCCCACCTTTCAGAGAAGACGACAGAGTCTCCCACTACATAATTAATCGCGTCGTCTCAGCCGACGGCGCGATCAGGTTCCGGATTGGAGACCAGCTTTTCGCGGACATGCCAGCTCTCCTGGCGTTCTACCGGCTTCACTACCTGGACACAACGCCGCTCGTCCGGCCTCTGCCACAGGCGCTGGCGAAAGTGGCAGCGCCGCCACCTCCTCAGCCACACCAGGTTTTGGAGTTGGTGATTGCGAAGTTTGACTTCTCTGGCAATGTAAGTATTACTACGTTTTGGGGTCACTGTTATATCTTAAAGATACTGCATTCATCGACTAATAAGCCGCAATCTTTTGATCATAACTCCCTTGTGCGTCGATAACTGATTTCAGCAGAAAGAGACTTTATTAAATATCTTTCTCTGTGTGAACAAGAGGAGTGCCATAAATACCGTAATTTACTACGCAGGCCTTATACGGGTTGATGGACATTAAACTTTATATTATTATCATGTTTAGTTATAATAAAATGAGAGACCAACCTAGCCATTTCTCAACTATGTTGGGAACGGATTCGAGTCTAGCCGGATGCAGATAAATACCAGTATTTTACATGGAGCGACTGCCTATTAAACCTTTTTTTTTTTATGGTGGGTGGAAAATCATCAAATGACCCCCCCGCTCTTGTGCAGAGCGAAGGGAAGTGTCAGACTTCTACTGACTAAAAACCGAATCCATGTTCCTTCTTTGCCCTTGTGCCGAGGCCACGTCATCTCGTTCTATAATCCGCGGCCCCGACGGGCGTCGGCCCTTGCGGTGCCTATTGAACCTTGATTACCCAATTCGAACTGGGTAACATACCCCTTGCTAAAACTGGTTGTCAGACTTTTAGGCCACTTGTTACGTCGTAGTTCGTCGTCGTAGTCACCTTTAGTAAAGAACAAGACTTTAGAATCACTGCCTCAAAATATTTGACTAGCATATTAAGAGGAAATGCGAGTGCTGTCTCTTTCTACTATCGCTGTCTCTCTCCGTCCTCCTGCCCTCAAATTCGTGCGATAAGGACAACTATAGAAAAAAGTTAGAATTCGAGGTTTGGCTCTCGCCTATTTCCTCCTCCAATATTGAACCAATTTAAAAGATATTTTAGACAATGAATAAGGAGGTTATATACTACGCCGCTATGTTTTTCTTTTTTCGTTAATAGTTGTCAAATTTGCACACTAGGACTCTGTTAACAGCGATCTAAACAAGCAATTTTGAGCATTTTTTGAGGGTTCTAGTGCTTATAAAAATAATTTATCACCAAAAAGGAAAACATAGGGGCATAGAAATAGTTAATATTTATTATTCTGTAAAAAACCATTGCTCTAGGGTCATTAACCAAAAAGAAAACAGGCGAGAGCGTTTGTATGGAGAAAAGACCACTCGCGTTTCCTCTTAACACTTATAGAAAACACATAGTAACAAAACTAATGGTGCTTGTAACAGGCCATGTAGACTTTTATGGAACTGAACAATAGAACCATGAACATTTTATGACAAGTGTTATTTGAATCGATCAATAAGCTGTATTTGTAAACGTACATTACTATTACTAATCGGTCTGTCTGTGTGTCGCGCTTTCATGCCGAAACTACTGAACCGATTTAAATGATATTTGGTACACAGTAGAGTACTCTAGAGCCTGAGAAAGGACATAAGCTGCTTTTTAATGCAAAAAAAGGGGTTGAAAGAGGATTTATAAAAATATTACTTTTGGTCACCATAACCGACATCCACGCGGGCGAAACCGCGGGCATCAGCTAGTTACACATACATTTAAATGAATGTCACTCACTTAACTCTCGGACTCATTAGAGTCCTACCTAATTTATAAATTAATATCTTTGCCTATTAAAAGCATATTAAAGCTTTTAATTTAATCACCTACTATCACACAATAGGGAACGTTAAACCCTCGGTCCCGGCTGTTAATTGTAGACCTTTGACTGTCGTAACAGGTAGTCAGTGGCCCGTAAGTTTGACATCCAGTCTTACCAAGGTATATAGAATAGAATAGAATATGTATTTATTCGCTAATGGACAGCAACAACACAAAAGAGCAGCACATACATAAACAAATAACAACAAACAGCTTAACAATTAATTATACAGCTCAACTGCGCCACGGTAATATTATCATACAGTAGTTCGACTTCATACAAACGGACGAAGCGCGAGCTATGCCTACGCGCTTCGATTAAGGGATGCGCCTGGGATGCAGACAGTCGCGACTGTGCCGCAGTGACGAGCGGACGGTATGTTGTTTTTTAACAATAAATGCGCGATGTTTTCTCTAAAAATAAGACAAGTACATTTAATTTACATTTTTTGTGTTGTTTTTGGTTTTATGAATTCGTTAATAACGTATCCAGAGATAACTTTTTTTTAATTACCTGGAAACTTTGAAAGATAAGACTATAAAATAATTTCACTTACTAGTAGGTAGGCTTATAATGTGTGTCTTTTTAATGGATAAGTATTTCTTTATATGTCCCGAAAAAAAAACATTGTTTTTTAATTAAATCTATCAATCAAAAAACAACACGCATGTTTATTGAACACTTTCTATTCAATTCACAAAGTATTTTATTTGTTTTAAAAAGTATATTTACGATCACAAAACTAAATGGAAACACAAAATAAGCACATGTAATTAGAATACTGGAGGCGGGCAGCCCTTACGCATGTTTACGTACCGCGCGGCTGTAGGCATTTATTTCAAGGACACGGCCGAGTCACACTACTGTACATATTTATACTGTGACTGCGCTGAGCATGCCCATAACGAAAGGGTAACCAACTCAGCATAATATGCTGGGTGTAAAACACTCAGCGCTGGTTTTCAGTAGGCCCCCCGCAGTGACACACGGATGAGGGTAGTAGGTAGTAAATAAATAATTTTATTCTATTAAATGGGCATTTCTAAGTGTGTAATAAATAAATAATATAAAATAAATATTTTCTCACAGAGGTTAACATAGTTATATTAGTAATAATAGAACACGAAGATACCTGCTAAATAAATAAGTACTTATCCGAAAACGAAACACAGTTTATTCCTTATTGGCATGACGATGACGCACCTCGGGCCGGCCGATGCAGCGGCGATGGGTATCCTATAAGGACCGACCGAAGGTTCGGTTTCGGTTTCGGCTAGTTTCGGCCAAAAAAACTGGTTTCGGCCATAGTTTCGGTTTCGGCCAATAATTGGCCGAACCTTTCGGCCCCGCCGAAACAAGGTATACGTGAATTGTCGCGCATCATTCAGCTAACTTCGAGTGCCAGTTGAGTTCGCTAGCCGGCGCGATTGTGATGATTTGAGGTTGTGAAATTTTTCTCGCGCAAAAATTAGGTATTTGTTTTTACTTATGATTAATGATGATGTATTTTAATGGCATTCATTAGGGTCTTGTGCTACAGTGTAAAATAAATAGGTTGTAAGTAGGTGTGTATAGAAAAGAATTCATTAGATATTTTACTTGGTTCTGTTGAGTTATTCCCTAGAACATATTAAATATGAATTTATGTAGAAATTAATTTAACACTTAACAGATGTGTGAAAATACGTGTGATGTTTGATTCAAACATTACTATATTTGTTTGTAATTGTTGATGGATTAAATTTTGTACCCGTATTCGAACCGCCCCGTAGTTCCGATACACAACTTTCTCCAGTGATTTAGGCGCTTTGCACATGGAGCAACTTAATTTGAGGCAACTTAAGCAACTTTAAAAGTTTCCTGTAACTAGTTGATAGTTGTTACAACGTTTACGGTTGCAGCAATTTTATGGCAATCTGTGAGCAACTTTCACAACCGAGTTGCTCAATCTACGCAGCGAACAGCATTCAGTGTGACGATGAATATCGAAGAAGCAGCAATTGCTCTTATTTTATTACGTCGTCGCCGTCTACGTTAACTTTGAAAATCGGTATAATATTGAACAGTTGCTAGTTGCGGCAATCAAACACTAACTCAGTCATCGATTGCAGCAACTGAAAACTGTTGACGATTGCCGGAACTCAAAACTCGAGTTGCTATGTGTGCGCAATCCAATTGAAATATATGTAAACAGCTAGTTGCCAGTTGCTGCAATAGTTGCTCCATGTGCAAAGCGCCTAAAACCTTAACTAATTAATATAATTTAAAAAGTTCGTAATGAAAATTATTTCTTAAAACACCATCTTTGAAAATGATATGAGTATTTTTTTTGTTTAATAATTAGAAAAATGTTATATCGACCAATAGAATTTTTTTACTAAAAAGTTTCATATATTTTCTATTAACGTGAATGGCCTTCAGTACTATTAGTCATGTCGCATTTTTTCCCTTTAGTATGCGAGGTGCTTTTTTTTTTTTTTGAATTTATTAAAAAATATAGTAATGTTAAAAATGTATTGCATATTTTTTTAAAAGTTTGACAAATATGTTGATTGTATTTTTTTTAAATCACATTTTTAACTTACAAAAAAAGAGCTATTTTTGTTACCTAATTAAGTACTTACCTACTTTAATTGTTGCATTTTTTTTACACGTGTTAACTGTGTATATATGCGTAAAAATACAATAGATTTTACATTCCATAAATATTTAATAAGTTTCGGTTTCGGTTTCGGCCGAAACTGGGACCAAGGCCGAAGGTTCGTTTACGGTTTCGGTTTCGGCTGAAAATCGTGTTTCGGTCGGACACTAGTATCCTATTACCCAGTACTAACTGAGTTGTGGAGGTCAGATAGGCAGTCGCTCCATGTAAAATACTGGTATTCAGCTGCATCCGTTTAGACTGGAAGCCGACCCCAACAAAGTTTGGTAAAAAGGTTACGCAGATGAGATGATGCTGATTGCCGTTACCAAAATTAGGCTAAACTCAATACTCAATTCTTTATTGCATTCCACACGTAAAAACTTAGGTGGTAAAAATTAAAATTAGATCACATGGACCCTGTCGGGCACAGCAAACACAAGTGAGTTACTCCAATAGATTTTTAATTAATTGCCCTGCTATTACATAATAGGAAGTCGATCTAACCAGAATTCTAAACTTTCGCTACTGTATTTATTTAAATTAATCATTGCGTATCTGACAATAATAGGGATGTTTACTGACTAAAAAAAATATGATTCTAATTAGTCCGTATGTTAGATTGTCGAAAAATATTGGATACGAATTTTTTGTTTTATCAAATCGATAAAACGCATCGAATATTTAAGTGGGGGTTTGTGACGTCACTGACCGCTAAAAACTGTCATACTAATGTCACAGATTACTAATGTCTCAGAATATGACGTCACGTCACACAAGTTTATAGTCTTCATTGTTTGTTTATGGGAAAAAGAAAAAAATGTGTCCAATATTTTTTGGAAAGCTATCTGACGGACTAATTCAAGCACGGGCGTGATGTCAAATCCAGAACATTCTATCCAGATCATTTATCACACCTATGACTAACCTTCCAAAATAAAAATAAGCCTACAAACAAGGAAGAAAGATGTCTCATCGTAAAACGGTAAAAACTAGGTCTCCGTGTGAATGTTTTTCTAATATTAGCTTTCATAGTAACGCTGCCGGTGTCGCTATGACTAACTGCCGCAATCATATCGAGTTACGTTCTATTAAAAGGTTATGGGCAGTAGAATCATTTTGGTAAAGGAAAAAACAGCAAGTTTTGAAACTAACATAGAAAAGAATAACTTCACTCTAAATTCTTTGGTTCTTGTTTCCTATAACATGGGATTTAACTTAAACATAACGGGTGAAATGTGGGTTTAATAATGGAACCCTTCGGAGATTATAGGCGTGATGTTATATTACACAAAGTACAAGGCTGTTTTACTTCCGTCACATCACCATGTCAGGGCCAGTTGAAAACCAGCGTCGGGTACTAGTTGCTCGGCAGTTTGCTGAACTGGTCTTATTTGGCGCAGCCGTGAGATACACACTCATTTTCGTGTTTATAGTTCTTAGTTTTTTTTTTTTTTTACTTTGTTGTGTGCACTTGTGGCATGTGCCAAATTTTTTTTTTTTTTTTTTTTTTTATTGTTTAATCTACAATCAGTCTATGTAGACTTTTATTAGATGTGTTGAGCATTAAGATTATATTTTAAGTGCCACAATCAGCATTGTGGCTACTTCTAATTTAGAGCCATCGTTCATTAGATGGCAGGCGGGTGAAAGAATGTTTGACGCTTCAGTCGATTAACATTCCTAGAGTCATCTAGAAGTCCTTTTGCAAGTTGGTTAGGGTGTTGCTCAAGTCTGGTTTTGTACTTGAGGGAGGAGTTTCTCAATTCTTCTCTGACTGTTTTGATTTCCAGATATTCATGGATTTCACTGGTTTTGCTAAACCATGGTGCATTTGAGATAGTCCGCAATATATTGTTCTGGGCTCTCTGTATTATCTCTATGTTAGAGTGACTTGCTGTACCCCACAGCTGAATGCCATAAGTCCAAATTGGCTTGAGAGCAGATTTGTATATTAATAGCTTGTTTTCCAGGCTAAGTGCAGAGGATCTACCTAGAATCCAGTGCCAGTTTCTGAATCTTAGATTTAACTCGTCACGTTTGGCTCTGATGTGGTCTCTCCAGGTAAGTCGGCGATCCAAATGGAATCCAAGATATTTGGCAGTTTTGTTGTGCGGCAGGGTGTCTCCTCCAAGGGTAACATGGGGGCAGTCTCCTCGCCGGAGAGCAAAAGTCACATGAGTGGATTTATTAGCACTGGCTTTGATTCTCCATTTGGCCAGCCACTCAGTCGTTTCGTTCAGTTGTTGTTGGAGTTTTTGGGAAGCTTCGCATGCGGTAAGACCAGAGGCTATCATTGCGGTGTCGTCGGCATATGTTGCAACCAGCACATCTTCACTATTTGGAAGGTCTGATGTGAAGATACAGTAGAGCACTGGGCCAAGAATTGAGCCTTGTGGGATGCCAGCAGCACACTCAAAAAAGGACGATCTACAGTCCCTAACTTTTATCTGGCATATTCTATCTTTCAGATAGGACTCCAGTATGAAGTAGAAAGAGTGAGGGAGTAGGGTTTTAATCTTCAATAGGAGGCCCTTGTGCCAAACCTTGTCGAAAGCCTGTTGTATGTCTAGGAAAGCTGCCGAGCAATATTTCTTACTCTCCAGACCCTGTCGAATGGTGTTAGCAACTCTGTGGACTTGTTCAAGAGTGGCGTGTTGTTTGCGAAAACCAAATTGGTGGTTCGGTATTATGCACTCCTGATCAAGAACCGGCTGTAATCTGTTTAAAATAAGTCTTTCACATAATTTGGATAATATGGGCAAAAGGCTTATGGGTCTATAAGAGGTGACAGCATCCAACGGTTTTCCTGGTTTTGCGACCATGATGATTTGAGACACTTTCCAGTAGCTAGGGAAGTGGGATGTACGTAAAATCCCATTCATGAGGATGGTAATAAAAACTATTGCTTTTCTGGGCAGTTGTTTCAAGATTTCTGCAGTTATGAGGTCGAATCCAGGTGCTTTTTTATCATCAAGTTTGCGAATCTCTCTGAGCAATTCCTTTGGTGAGATGTGTTTCAGTGGCATACATAATTGAGAATCCTGTTGGAGGACTTCATCAATCCAATACTCATCTCGTACATCAACACTGGGGGGGTTGGGTTTGAAGACTCCTGACAAGTGCTCAGCAAATACTTCGGCCTTATCTTCGTCACTGCGTGCCCATGTGTTATTTGGCTTTCTGATGGGTGGGAGCACTTCTTGAGGTCGATTTGTGAGGTGCTTTGTTACTTTCCATAAAGAATGGTTATCTGTTCTGGAGGGTGTCAAAGACTGTAGTCGGTTGTTAAGTGATTCATTTCTGTGTTCTTTTAGGAAATCCTTCAGTTTACGTGAACAGTTATTGAACATTTGTTTATCTTTAGGATGCCTTGAGAGTTGCCATGTTCGACGCAGTCTTCGTTTCTCCTCGATTAGGGCTCTAACTTCTTTTGGAAAATAAACTGTTCCTCCAGTATGAGTTTCTTCTGGCGTTGAGAGCCAAGCTGCTTTTTGAATTGCTGTGGAGATTTTCAGACAAGCTTCTTCAACGTCTTCCACTGTTTTCATCGGCATATTTAGATCCAAACTGTCATCCAGAAAATCTCTAAAAGCCTGCCAATCTGTTTTTCCATTAAACAACCTCTCGGGTTTGTACAGCTCTATGATTGTCTGGCTGATAGTTAGCAAGACCGGGGTATGGTCTGACGAACCATCAAGACAGGATTCCACCTTGGTGTAAAGGGCCGCTACACCACTCGACAAGTAGAAGTCTAGGAGATCAGGAGTCTTATTGAAGTCACTGGGCCAGTATGTAGGTTCTCCACTGGAGAGAGTAAGAAGTTTTCGATTCTCTACCGCTTTCTTAAGTTCTCTACCCCTTGTCGTTGTTAATCGTGATCCCCAGTGGGTATGCTTGGCATTCCAGTCTCCTCCAACAAGAAATTTATTTCCAAGAGAAGAGAAGAATTGGTCGTATTGCTCACTAGTGATTTTATGTCTTGGCGGACAGTAAACCGCAGCAACCGTAAGATTTCCCAATTTTCTATAGATGCAGACTGACGTTGCTTGGATTTCCTTTGTCTTGAATTCTCTTTGCATGTAGTGTTTTATGGAGTTTTTAATTACGACTGCAGTTCCCCCATGTGGCATGTGCCAAATAAATATGTTTTCTTTTTTTTCTTCTTTCTTTTTTTGGCAGGCTTTTTTTAGTGCCATCCACGTATAAATAATTCGCAATAGAAAAATGCCCGTCGGGGCTACGGGTTGTTCGAAAGAGATACCACGGCCTCAACACAAAAGGCTAAGAAGGAACATGGGTGGTTTGATGATTACCTACACTCCAAAAAAAAAGCGAAATTCTGAGTTATTAGTCTTTATTGCAAACTTTGCCTTTTTCCCAAAGGTTTCATTTGTTTAATTACTATTTTTTTAGCTTTAATCGTAGTAAAATTAAACCGGTAAATATTAACTAACTGTTAGAATGTGTACTCCCACTGCTGGGCAAACGTCTCCCCATGAACTTCAGATCTTTCGATCCGAAATTTAACAATTAACTGAATTATTACCTCACACAATGTAACTATGTTGATTTGTTTGTGTTTTTGGATTCTGTGGGCAGTTCAAATATTACATTTTGGACTAAACTCTAGACTCCATGTTTAGCAGTCATGCTTGCAACCACTAGCTAGACCAACATATTCTAAATTAATATAATTCTGATCCCGAAATATCCAGCGCGTTGCAAAAATTTTACTTCTGCACTTCTATTTTCAACTGCCTATGTACTGACAGTCGAACAAGCTAATAAGTATACAGCCAGCTAACTTGCATTTACTTTTAAGATTATACAGATACATTTAGAGACTGATGCCAAAATATACAGCGTTTGACATCAGTTGCTTAATACGAAACGCTTTATAAAACAAAATTGGAATCAATATTTTCAGTGTACTAGAATAGGGTAGTTGACTGACTAAAAAATTTAAGATTCTGTTTAGTCCGTCTGTTAGATTAATTATTGGATACGTGTTTTTTGTTATATCAAATTAATAAAGATGACGAAAATAAAACGTGTCAAAGATCGTGAGTGGGGCTGGTGACGTCACTTTCTGGTCAACAAAAAAAAAAACCTAACAAACTTTCCTAACGACATTTAGGTTATTATAATTTAATATAGAAAAAAAACGGAAACCACCAAAAAATTTGTTATTATAGTTTTGACTAGTCAAAAGTAGTTTTGACTGTGACATGTATACTTATTAGCTTGTTCTACTGTACTAAGATAAAAATAATTCATAACTAACAAGAGTCTATGGCAGATGTTTTCTGTTTATGTTATGTTTCGCTAATATGCCAGTGATAGTTACGAGATTATGACTGACGCACTGCCAGTCGTGGGTTCGAAGCACGGGTCGCGAAAGAATTTGTTTGGCCTAAAGATAGACCAAGGTCTGTGGTGTACAAATATTATGTTTGTGAATGCCACAAGTATGTATGATTTGGATTTTATTATTGTGAAATGTTTACTTTATTCTGAACTGTATAACTGTATGTTTCTATCACTCGTGGGTTTTGGTTTTATAACATAACATCACGACTGTATTATCGGAGAGGGCAGACAGAAGTGCATCTTCTTCTTCTTCTTCGTCGTTTACTCGTGATAGAGTGGTTGTGGTCATTGGGGGTCGCTCACAACTGCATTCGCTGCCATAACGATCTTTTTCCACCGGCCTCTATTGGTAGCATGGCGAGCACATTCTGCCTAAAGAATCTTTAGTGGCAGATTTGATGGAGTCTGTCCATCGGGTTGGTGATCCACCACGTGGTCTCGTGTTTTCGACTAAAATCATATTATATCACTAGTAGGTTACATATTGGCAAGACTATTGCCGTCAATCAGGCACAAATACGTACACTGCGGGCTGCTATTGAGAAATTCTTAACAAAAGAACTCAATAAAAATAATTAACATAACATTTTTATATTTATAGATAATATATATTTTATAGATATATATTTATTGACGGCACGGTTGGCGCAGTGGCTGAGCGATTGGACTGCTGCGCTGCGTGTCGCGGGTTCGATCCCCGCACGGAACAAATATTTGTATGGCCTACACACAGAATAGATAAAAGAGGTTAGAAGGGCCATGTGGGCGTGGCAAGCGCGCCGGATTTATGACACATATGAGCAGACGCTCATATATGACCAACAATCGCGCTCATATTGTGACAGCGAACGGAGCTCCGAGAAAAAAAAGAATTATGCCGTCTTGCGCGATTATTACGTGTCGGAAAAGAAGCCAGGTGTGTAGTGTAGCTCGAGAAGGGATTTCTTTTCATCGGTAAGTCTTAAAATCTTAAAATACAAATGATATTTGTAATTATTACAATAGTATTATGTAGTTCGCAGACAAAAATGATACAATCGCAAGCAGAAACGAAATTATGTACATTGCTTTGCAATACGTGGGTACCATCTTGTACTTCGTGGGCGATTGCGCAATGCATTTCGTTCACTGCGAACGTCGCGTGCGACGAGCCACAGCTTAAATTCTACCTAATCTTTGCGTTTCGATAGTGTTGCATCAAGTTGTAAATAATGTCGATATTTAGTATGTGTGAATGTATTCAAATGATTATTATGTTATGATTAAAATAACTTTTGTTTATCCCATACTATCAATACCTTATTATTGTTTATTGATTGTTTTTCATCTAAAATTTGTTTTGAGGTTAGCTATTTATAAATCGAAACATACCTTTTAAATTTTATTTTTAGGTTTCCAACAGATCCAGATATGTTATGGGCCTACTACACGCACGCACTTCCCCACAGTTTTCGTTCACACTTCACAGTACATCGCGCGTATGGTTGGTAAAACTGTATTACCATTACAAACCACACGCGCGATGTACTGTGTGCACCGTGTAATCCCGCAGGCAAAACTGTGGGGAAGTGCGTGCGTGTAGTAGGCCCATTACAGACGTGACTAAAGCGATTATAGAAAAATATATTAGTGTGAGATTGCATTTTATTCAGAAAAAATCGAATTTGAAAGATAGCAAGCGCATGCTATTGCTACTTAATAAATACGTTTTATTTCAAAGACAATAATAAAATATGCATTGAAATTGAATTTCAAGTATTGTTCAATATTTGAAAAAAATCTTTTATGTTTACTTTTTATCTTTATTTTTTTATGTATGAGAGACCAATAAATATTTTTGCTTTCTTATTTTCTTTATTTCTGTCCCGTCCCGAAATTAAAGCTAAAACTGCAAAACTTAAAGTAACAAAACTAAAGTAATTTTATCGATATACATTATCGACCTTTTGGTCACCGTAACATGTATGAGAAATAAACGCAAGTGTGAGTGTACGTCAAACGCAATGCTTGCGCTAGTGTGACGACAACCAGTAGCAAGCTCGCGATCTAAGTGAGTGTGGTTTATTTGTGTGCATAATTCGCGTACTTATAAGCGTCTTGCATGTAGTGGATATAGAGAGTGGGAGACAAGCGGCGACACGCGTTCTAATACAAATCAGGAACTATTTCCTTTCTAACCTCTTTTATCTATTCTGTGGGCCTACAGATACATAGTTGTTTCGGGTCTGGGTATTTGTGTATGTGAGTTTAAATGTTTGTGAACGCACCCACGATACAGGAGAAATTCCTAGTGTGGGGCAACGTTTTTTAAAAAAAAAATGGGGTACCTATAAAAGTTTGTTACTTTAATTCCAGGACGCAGACGACCTCCCATTCCGGCGCGGCGAACGCCTGATGGTGATCAACCGTGATGAGGAACAGTGGTGGACTGCGCGCAATAGTCTCGGACGTACCGGCTCCATCCCCGTGCCCTATGTGCAGAGGGTAAGATATTCTTTTTTATTATCAAACATACATAAACTCACGCCCTTTTCCCATGGGTGTAGGCAAACCAAACAAAAAACCACAAAGTGCCAATACTCAACTCATGTTGATGGCAACCTAATAAGGGCTTTCAACCAAACTATTTCCGCCTTATTACAAAAGGTAGTTAAACCCGGTTTAACTTAGACCTGGTTTATCTTTTTATCTTTTTAGGGTTCCGTACCTCAAAAGGAAAAAACGGAACCCTTATAGGATCACTTTGTTGTCCGTCTGTCTGTCTGTCTGTCTGTCTGTCTGTCTGTCTGTCAAGACCTTTTTTCTCAGGAACGCGTGGAGGTATCAAGCTGAAATTCATATCAAATACTCAAGTCTATGGTCTCTTGGAGCTGTGAAAAAATCAAACTTCTAAGTCAACGCGATCAAAAGATACTCCCGTTTATGCCGCAAATTTTCGACACTCGCAAGGGAATCAAAACCTACAGGGTACTTCCCGTGAACTCAGAATCTTGAAATTTGGTACGAAGCAACGTCTTATAGCATAGATAAAGGAATAATTACGAAAACCATAAATTTTTAGTTACATCAAGATACTCCCGTTTATGCCGCAAATTTTCGACACTCGCAAGGGAATCAAAACCTACAGGGTACTTCCCGTGAACTCAGAATCTTGAAATTTGGTACGAAGCAACGTCTTATAGCATAGATAAAGGAATAATTACGAAAACCATAAATTTTTAGTTACATCACATAATATATTTTTTTTACGGAACCCTCGGTGTGCGAGTCCGACTCGCACTTGGCCGGTTTTTTTTTTTCAAAAGAAGGTATTCAAAAGAATATTATTGAACTGAGACGTCATGCGAGACCAAGTCTAAGTTAAACCAGGTTTAACTACGTTTTGTAATAAGACGGTTTATGTTTCAAGATAATAGGCTTTTTTTTTATTAGCTCGTTCTATCGTTGACCTCATAATATAAAGAGTAAAGCTCGTTTTATATAAAAAGCTACTTTTGCAGTGATTTAGTAGCGATGCAAACGTAAAACGGCTGTGGTACTGTCACAATGCTGTCGCTGTCTGTATGTCTTTCCCCGCATAACCACGATTCTCTATCGCTTATACCCTGGTGCAGGTTGTCGTCATCGTAAAGTTACCCGTTCAGTACTTGAACTCGATTGCACGAATATTTCTGAGGTCATCATCATCATCAGCCTATAATGTTCTCACTGCAGGGACTGTTGGGGCTTCAGATTTCTCAATGAAACTCCTTTTTTGAGGTTTGATGGTGTATTTTGTTTTTATACAGTATTTATTACAATTAAATATGCGGAGCAAAGTTATCGCGACGATGAGAGATTTTCAACAGAAAAGTAAAAAAAATGAAGGTTGCAGTTTAATAAATTTAAGTCAGGTAGTACGGTGCGCCTAGTCTTTTATGAAGGGCAACACGACACAAAAACAGTAACACACGTCCCAGCACTTTAGCACAGGCGTAAACATCCGCCCCCCGTTGAAACTCTTGACGTTTCAACCCTTCAGTAGGTCCTCGTCGGTTGGTAAGGGGCAGAGGCGAACCAGAGGGCGTCGTATGATTCCTCTATTCGTGTTGATGTCGGCCACACGAGAGACTCCATCTTGTCCTGGGAAGAGCCTTGTAATGCGTCCCAGTCTCCAACACAGAGGTGGAACGCCATCCTCTTGCAATAGGACCATGTCACCAATTTTGGATGCGGCGGCGTTGGTCTTCCACTTGCGGCGCAGTTGTAACTCGGCAATATATTCGCGTTGCCAGCGTTGCCAAAAATGTTGGTGTATTTGCTGCAGCCTGGCATGGCGCTTCAGGTTGGTAGAAAGGCAGTCTTCCAATGCTGGTTCAGGCAGAGCGGTGAGCGCCCGACCAATGAGAAAATGCCCAGGAGTGAGGCAATGGAAATCGTCAGGAGAGGCAGATAAAGGACAGAGAGGTCTACTATTTAAAACAGCTTCTACCTGAGCGAAAAGAGTTTGAAGCTCTTCATAACTTAAATGGGAATTACCCATTACTCGTCTAATGTGATATTTTGCAGAACGGATACCGGCCTCAAAAATACCGCCAAAATGAGGAGCGTAAGCTGGTGAGAAGTTAAACTGAATGCCTTCCTGGCATGCAAAATCAGATAGGTCGTTTTGATTAATCTTAAAAAAATCGTTGAGTTCTTTAGCTCCTGCGACAAAGTTGCGTCCATTGTCGCAGAATACTTCCGCTGGCCTGCCTCTTCGTGACACAAATCTTCGGAATGTCATGATAAAGGCGTCCTTTGATAGATCGCTCACGGCTTCGAGGTGAGAGATTTTATATCGAAGGCATATAAAAAAACATAAATAGCACTTGACTAACGAAGCACCACGTCCCTTTCTGTTTACAATTAGGAATGGGCCAGCGAAGTCAATTCCTACTGTTTGAAATGGAAAGTTTGGCATGACACGTTGTGAGGGCAAATGTCCCATAATAGGCGCAATAGTCTTCCCCTGCAAGCGTCTGCACCTGGGGCAGTTACGGAAAGTACGTCTAGCTAAATTTCTGCCGTTAAGCGGCCAAATGTATTCCCTAACAACGGCCAGCAATAATTGTGGTCCCGCATGTAATCCGCGTTTATGTTCGTATTCGAAAATCAATTTGGTAAAATGATGCGAAGCATGCAGGAGAACAGGGTGTTTTTTATTATAATTATAGTCGGATGAGCCTAGTCGGCCACCTACTCGTATGATCTTGTCGTCACTCAAGAATGGAGTCAACGATAAAATATGTGATTTAGTACTTAAAGCTTTATTATTATTTAGTAGATCATAGTCACAGGGAAATGATTCCTGCTGTGAAAGACGACACAAATGATTGAATGAATTATTTAATTCGTCAACAGTTAAATTGCCGAGAATTTTATTTTTGTTCGGTTTTATATTATTAATAAATCTAAGCACGTAAGCGAAAGTCCGTTTCATTTTAATTAAACTAGAAAAGTTTTTAAAGTTAATAATGGGTTCATTTTGGGAAACAAGATGAGTGGCGGTACAATTAGGTTTAGTTTCAGGTAAGTCATTAATATTATTCGGTTTTAAAATAGGCCAATTACATTCAGGCTCAATGAGGAATAATGGGCCCGACCACCACAGCTTGGTACTGCCAAGCTTATTTGGACTGACTCCTCTGGATATGAGGTCAGCAGGATTAACAGATGTGGGCACATAGCGCCATGAGGAGGCATCAGTTAACTCACATATCTCCGCAATCCTGTTGGCTACAAATGTTTTTAAATTTATAAAACTGGTGTGGAGCCAGGCTAGTACTACGGATGAATCACACCAGTGTACCTGGTGCTGAACTTCATATCGCAGTGACTCCCTGACAGCCTTGCATAATCTTGCTGCCAGTAGGGCTGCGCATAATTCTAACCGAGGGATAGTTGTACCTTTGATCGGAGCTACTTTAGACTTCGAACATAGTAACTTGACGGTGACCTCGTTCGCAGCATTGACTGAGCGTAAATAAATGCAAGCTCCGTATGCGTTTTGGGATGAATCACTAAATGAATGTAATTCTACAGATGAGGGTTCATCACATAGCACACGACGCGGAATTTGTAGTGTTAGAAGTGAAGATAAAGATAGTACAAAATCATTCCAATCTCGTTGGATTTCAGGTGGGACTGGAGAGTCCCAAGTCAAATTATGCAACCATAGTTTTTGTAATAACATTTTCATTTGTATTACACAAGGACTTATCAGTCCTAAAGGGTCAAATATTTTAAAAAGAGACGATAGAAAAGATCTTTTAGTTAAATTATTATTAGAGGAAAATGGTTTGATAGGGAAATGTAACTGATCGGTTGATGGGTTCCATCCCATACCTAGGGTACTCGTGGACTCACTAACTAGAAGATTATCATCAGTTTGAGTATTTGAGTCGAACAGTGAAGGTAAATTAGTTTTAAATTTACGAAGATTAAAGCATCCTTTCTTTAGTTCTTCAGTAACAGATTTGTGAATATAACGTAAGGTGTCCTCGCTTTCAGAACCGGTAATGAGATCGTCAACAAAGAAATCGTGTTGGATTATTTCCTTAATAATTGGATCAGAAGATTCTTCTCCAATCTGCCATAGACACCTAGTGCTCAGGTAGCTGGAACTTGCCATTCCGTAAGTCACAGTACCCAGTTGAAGTGGTTTGATGGGCAAGGACTCATCCTCTCTCCATAAAATAAGTTGAAGGTTGCGATCTTCCTCTCGTACACGGACTTGACGGTACATTTTCTCGACGTCACCCGAGAGGAGAAACTTATGTTGTCGAGCTCTTATTAATATGGAGAACAGTGAGTCTTGCATATTCGGCCCAACCATGAGGATGTCATTTACAGACTGACCTGATGAAGTAGGAGCTGAGCCGTCGAATACGACTCTAATTTTGGTAGATTCACTACTCTCTTTGAAGACAGCGTGATGGCAGAGGAAGTAAGATGTAAAAGGTACAGGTACAGCGGATTCTGAAAGGTGACCTAAGTCTGCGTACTCACGCATAAATTCTATATATTGTGATTTCACATGCGGTTGTTTGCGAAATCGCTTTTCTAAATTTAAGAAACGTTTTTTAGCTAATGAATAAGATTCACCTAGACAATCAGGTGTATCCTTTAAAGGTAGACTGACTGAGAATCTACCGGTTGGTAAACGAAAAGTGTGCGATAAAAAATGTTTTTCGCATTCCTTCTCACTATGACTCATAAGTGGTGGAGTTTGGGGAACATTTTCTAAGTCCCAGAACTTTGTTAGTTCTTGATTTATTTTGTCAACAGATGACACACAAGAATCGACTGAAAGATTCGAATTTATATCGGTTTCCTTTAACTTATTGTTTTTAGGTAAATTAAAATATAAAGGACCTGTTATCAACCAACCGAAATGAGAACTTCTCATTATAGGTAAATTAGGGCCGAGAGATATCTGATCGCGGCCAATAATATCCCAGAAAATATCGGCACCTATGACAACATCAACAGGTGCTGGTTGGTGAAAATGAGGGTCCGCTAAAAAGTAATCACTTGAAATATTAAATTGTTTTAAGTCAACGGGCATTCGAGGTATGTTGCCGGTCAACACTGGCAACACCAGAAAAGATGAAGTGATAGTAAAATGCTTCATCAAAGATTTTAACTGAACTACACAAGTTTCTGTAGCTTGAGTAGTCGTTTTATTGCCTATGCCAATAATATTGACATGCAAAGTGGTAGTCGGTTCTAAAACCAGTTTTGTTTTAAGAGATTGAGTTATAAATGAGGACTGACTACCGCAGTCCAAGAGAGCACGAACCTTCTGTGTCTGATTGGTAGTAGGATTAACTACCTCAATATAGGCAGTAGACAGAAGAACTTGATGATTATTTTGGTGAGAAAAATTAACGAGAGTATCGTCAGTGACGTCGGCGTCGGGTGAAATAATGACAACATTAGAACTATTTTTATTATTACTAGATTGTTTTTTATGCAAGAGTCTATTGTGTTTTGTATTGCACATGCGACACGGATGCATGCGACAATTGCGTGCAGAGTGGCCAGACCGTAAGCAGTTATGACAAAGGTTCAATCTATTTACTTCAGTTATACGGTCATCCACACTCTTACCCAAAAAGGTGGGGCAATCATAAAGGCGATGATCACCATTACAAACACCACATGATAAATTAGATATAATATTATTGTCTTCACTATTTGAAATATAAGACTGATTAGTTTTTATTTTATTATTAGAATCGGTAGGGTTTGACATTGTTCGAGTCTTGTGTTTAGAATGTGAACAGCTGTTTATTGACTCAAGTACATCAGCGCGATCAGTAAGAAACTTGAAAAATTGTGGCAAACTGGGTGAATTGGTATCCAACGTACCTTTGTACTCTTCCCACTTTGTCTCGGTGCAGCTATCAAGCTTGGGACTTATTATATGAATGAGCAGAATATCCCAGTCACGTGAACCTATACCGAGACTAGTTAAAGCGCGCATGTTTTTATTCATATGGTCAACGAAGAAACGTAATGATTTATCGGACTCGCTTGTGATTGGTTTTATGTTTAACAATGATTTAATATGATGAGTTACTAATTGTCGTGTGTTGTCATATCTGTCACATAATAATTTCCAAGCACACGCATAATTACTGCTGGATACCCCCAAGTTAGCAATAATGCGCGCTGCATCGCCAGTCAAGTACGAAATAAGATAATGGAACTTATGAATGGGAGCGATGCGGTCGTTATTATGTACTATAGATAGGAATGTGTCACGAAATTCAAGCCAGCGAAAGCAAGACCCGTCGAACTTGGCTATTTGAATTTGAGGTAATTTGAACCCTATGTCATGATGATCATGATGACACGGAACTGAAGTTATCTGACTTGAATTTAAATCCCTGTGTGTCCCTTCATCATGACGGTTCGAGTTATATTGTTGTGTAACACTTTGAGCAATTGCTATGTTGGATATAAACAGTTGTTCGATAATATCACGCTCATCAATCTCATTGGATAAATTATCAGAGTTTAAAACTTCTATCTGATTTTGCAAGTCATCAAAACGGCTATAAACAGACTCGAACTTGTTTAATTTTAATGTTAACTCAGCTAAATCAATCTGAGTTAGTGATTCTTTAGAGGTAATATTTGATAAAAAGTTTTTAAACTTAGTTATTTGACCTTTTATGGAACTACGTTTCACTAAAAGATCCTGTAATTTATTAGGATCGTTTACAGTGCTAGTTTCACCTCCATAATCTTTACCCATGGTGAACTCAAACCTTGTAAACAATAGATATAAAAATTGTTTCTAAGTAGGTTTGATTATGGAAACAAACTAGTAAATGTGAATGTAAACAAACTATCGACTTAGCTCACACTCCTCGCCTAACGTCACCTGAGGCCGGTCCCGCGCAGCAGTGGGGCCCTGTTGTCACACGGTGACACGGCAGGCAGCCCGAAGTTATGTAACACGAAGACGTCGACCTGGAATGTTCGGCGATTTAGGTGAAATATATGCCTATAGTGACAGCTAAAAGACTGAGAGGAAACACTAATAAGAAGTATGATAATATTATTGGTGGATAGCCTATATTGCGTTCCTATTGATAGTTAAATCTAATAGCTATGTGAATTTACTTTTATGAACTGCATACGGTGTAAGTAAATGGGTATTTATGTAATATTTAAAAACACTACAATGACTACAGACACCAATGCGCTCGCAGAAGCTATTTTAAATTGGTATTGGATAGATTAAATCCGGATAAGGTATAGGTATAAGGTAGGGTAATAGGTAGGTAACAGGGAATTCACAAGGATAAATGGGCACTTAGCTGCATTGGCCGAGGCTGCGGTAGGATGCTGAATGCTGATCGCTGACCGGCGGTGGCTGCAATGGCTGGTGCACCTCCAGGGAACCCAGGTATCTTGGTCAGTGGGTCGTCTTAGGGGCCTAGCTGCATTGGCCGAGGCTGCGGTAGGATGCTGAATGCTGATCGCTAACCGGCGGTGGCTGCAATGGCTGTGGCGCCTCCAAGGAGCCCAGGTATCTTGGTTAGTGGGTCGTCTTCGGGGCCTAGCTGCATTGGCCGAGGCTGCGGTGCGATGCTGAATGCTGATCGCTGACCGGCGGTGGCTGCAATGGCTGTGGCGCCTCCAGGGAACCCAGGTATGGTTCTTGATTCGGTTGAAAGGTGGCTGCGGTGCAATGGTCACACCGGCAGCGCGTGGTCGCGTGTTCACGAACTTGTATTCCGACAAAATTGCAGGTTTTGTCCACGGTCGCCAGATGTTGGGGCTTCAGATTTCTCAATGAAACTCCTTTTTTGAGGTTTGATGGTGTATTTTGTTTTTATACAGTATTTATTACAATTAAATATGCGGAGCAAAGTTATCGCGACGATGAGAGATTTTCAACAGAAAAGTAAAAAAAATGAAGGTTGCAGTTTAATAAATTTAAGTCAGGTAGTACGGTGCGCCTAGTCTTTTATGAAGGGCAACACGACACAAAAACAGTAACACACGTCCCAGCACTTTAGCACAGGCGTAAACAGGGACTCAGACCACATC
Source organism: Diarsia mendica (assembly GCA_949316265.1). NCBI lineage: Eukaryota > Metazoa > Arthropoda > Insecta > Lepidoptera > Noctuidae > Diarsia > Diarsia mendica. The sequence continues at coordinate 14,326,831 of OX438912.1, read as the reverse complement.
TCTAGGAGAGGGGTGGGGCTTTTTTTTTTATGGGACGAGCCCGCCACACTATTCCCAAACCACTGTAACTCCTGTTAGCCAGAATCGACAGTGGCGACCACAAGAAAGAGGGGTGGGCTATAATCCACCACGCGGGCCCAGTGCGAATTTCTAGGACATGCCGGTTTCCTCAACCCTTACCTTTTTATATTTCTAATCATTTACCCATCTCCCCAACAGATCCTGGACCCGTCCGGCGTGCCGTACCCACCGACAGAGGCTCTCAGCCATCTCGCCGACCCGCCGAGCCCGCCCAGCAACAAACATCCGCAGCAGCGGACTAACATGCAGGTCTGTATGCATTTCCTTCTAGCAGTGTTTGCAGTGCGACTGCTATAGTACTATACTCCATTTACTATAAGATTAGAATTCTAAGTTAACCGTTTTTACTTTCCGTTCAACCGATTTTGACTTCTATACCGTAGGCATAAGGATGTCATTAAAAGCAAAAAGAATGTTACAATACTGACTGTTTACTGCAGCTGCATTTTGTCTTGCTGTCAACGTAATAGAGTTCACAATCGGTTGAACGGACTGTAAAAACGATTAACTTCAAATTCTAATCTTATAGTAAATGGAGTATATAAAGGTTAATAAACTGAACTGTTATACGCCCGGCGTGGGATCCACAAACGAGTCGTCCTCAGCACTTCTCCTCAACGTTTATTATGCGCGTTTATTCCTGGCAAATTTATCCCGCCTGCTTTTAAAGTAAGATTGAACAGGCGTCATGGACCTTCTATTAGGCGTAACCTGCTTTTGACCTTGATCACAAGGTCAAAAGCAAGTTCATTTAGCTATAATGAAAAAAACGATTCGATTTCGATTCGACAAAGTCGTCTATCTCGTTTTGACATTACGATGGCGAGCGAGAGAGACATACAAGTTTCCCAATCGAATTCAAGCGTTTGCGTTCGTACTCGAGACGTTTGTGCACTTGTTCTATGGATCTTCATATTGCAACGCACAGACACGAGCACAAATATGTGTACTCGAAGCAACTTTTAATACTGTTTTTGTTAACGTTTTACCTTTTTTATCTCAGACTTATCTGACCTTAACCGGAACTCAGTTACTGGACAGATACCCTATTCCTTGGGATGAATGCAGACATGAAATTAATTGTATTATTATCTCGTTCATTACAGCGCACTCTCCCAGCGTTAGCGCGGGTGAAGCAACCGCGAGTACCGAACGCGTACGACAAGACAGCACTCAAACTTGAAGAAGGAGATATTATCAAAGTAAGTTTTCATTTTTCTTGAGAGACAGTACGATTTAAGTCCCATGTAAAAAGGGGGCGAGCCTATTGTCATCAGTTGGGCACAAATCCAGACTCCATCGTTACTACTGACAGATTCCTTATGGAAAACCCCCATAACGGTTTACCCGAGTCGGGATCAGGAATCGATGATTTAAAAGGGTTTAGGTTTCCGCACTTAGTCCCTAAAGTGAACCCTTGTACGTATGCCATGGTGGCCTTTATTCCAACCAGCCCACCTCCCTCCAGAAGCAGATCAATCTTCCCAGTCTTCTCAGGACATCCGCAAGGGATCTTATGCCCAAATGCTCAAACGTCACTCAATTATAAGTAACCCTCAAAACTCCTGCTGTCTCTGTCACTCTGCGTTAAAGTAACAAAGACAGCACGAGATTTAAGTGCACCTTAAAATTGAGTGACGTTTGAGTATTTGGGCGTTAGTGTTTCAAGAGTTAACTAGCGGATTTGGGTGACGCCGTTGCGTTACATGCCCTACCGTTTCTTCTGCCTAGTCCATACACGCTCTATTTACAGGACTGTCAGTGATAACTAGTTACTAAAACATGTTAACTAATACATAATTCCATCATTGTTCCAGGTTACAAAAATCAACATAAACGGCCAATGGGAAGGAGAACTACACGGTAAAATAGGTCATTTCCCCTTCACATGCGTCGAATTTCTCGACGAGAATCAGACCAGTTAAAATTGTGTCGTCATTCGACCGTAGACTAAACGTCTATGGTATAGGCTCTATGGACTGTGCCCACCGATATTGGGCTATTGATTGCACGGTAGATAAGGTGAAGTGAAAATTGATGGTGAATTTTTTGGGTCCCATATTTGAAATATATCATAGTGATTTTTGTGACAGACCACCCTGTGGTACCCTGTTTTTACTCGACTGCCTTAGAAAGAAGGTTATGTTATAGATATTTGGGTGCAATGATATGCAAATATTTAAATAAATCTTCTTCTTAGCGTGTCGATGACAATTAAAATGAAGTCAGCCCATTTGGCGACGAGTCTGACACTTTCAGTAGCCTCCATCAGCTTCTGGTAAATAAATTGAAATGTGTGTAAGAAAAGTCATCAATTGCTGTCTTATCTGCTTTTAATATTTTACGGATTTGAAAGGATTATGTCGCTTTTGGCACTCACACAAAACATTACTATTATAATAATATTGATACTTTTAAATATGGGATTTGAAAGTAACCAAAATGCTATGAATAACTGAAGTATACCTATAATTTGTGATGTAAACTCTTTAATTGTTACACATTTTGTAAAACTGATTTAGTTAATAAATATTACAATATTGTAATAGATACAGGACGCACAAAAAACATTTATTGTTAAACATAATTATTTACTTACATATTATTATCCAAAAATATGTAAAAAAAATGTAATTATAATTTTTTGTAATCGAAATCTACTAAAAAAATATTTAAAAAAAAATCGATATTGAGATTAATAGAAACTCATTTTGATGTGTATTTATTTCTTTTTTCGTGCATTTTACTGCATTTTCTAATGTTTATATAAATTCGTGTAAAATTCGTATTTGTCTCATCATTTTAAATGTATGACATTTTTTTTATAATAATTCATGGCTAAATCTAAATTCATTATTATTCTTTATGCGGCAGCTATTAAAATAGGTGTTTTAATAAACATTAATTACTGGTAAATTACTAAAAGCTTGCTGCATAAGGAATATTGATTGAAAGAAAAATCATGCCAAATGCTTATTTGGCTCAAAGGACCATTTTTGAATGTCTAGCAACTAATTTTAATGCTTGATGTTGAAACTAACATTAGATCAATTTGTAACAAAATAGATAGGTATATAATTGGCAGCAGGTTAAGCTGTGCTTACCTAGGTTCGTCTGTGGATGGATGACCGCCCATTACATATCGAATTGCCTCCGTACCCCGGAAAGCACATTAAACTGTTGGTCCTGGCTGTCATTTATAGATCTTTGGCAGTCGTTACAGGTAGGCAGTGGCCGGAAGGTTTGACAACCAGTCTTACCATCGTATTACCCAGTACTAACTGAGTTGTGGAGGTAAGTTAGGCAGTCGGTACATGTGAAATATTGGATCATTCCCACTAATTCTACTGCACAGTCCTACGATAGAACTAGTGGGAACTTTTTTTTTCCCCACTAGTTCTACGATTCAATGTGGTACGAAATCGTAGAACTAATGGGAACGAAAAGTAAATGGATTTTTTCGTTCCCACTAGTTCTATGATAAACTATGTTACAAAATCGTAAAACCAGCGGGACTCAAGTTTCTCATTCGTTCTATCACACAATTTAGGGTACGACTACGGGACAAACTACCAGGAGAATAGAAGTAGGAAGGAGTAGCCGGCTAGACTGGAAGCCCACTCCAACATAGTTGGGGAAAAAGCAGGCAAATGATGATGAGAAATCGTCTCCGTACCACGCACGTAGTCCCAGCTGTGGTAACATTGTAAGCTGATTATGCTGTTCTATACCTATCTATCTTGCGATTTAGACGTGGTCTAACATTTATTAATAATAGAAATTGTTAATTTGCAGCCATTGTTCTTTTATAAGGACTTTGAAATGTCCTTTTAGGGTCAGTCCTCACTTAGTGGAAAAATCTTCTGGAATCTGGTTGATACTGACCCTAAAAGGACATGAACTGACACCTTTTCTTGTAATTAACATATGTGATTGATATATCAAAGAAGATTAGATTTATTCATCGTTGTGATTTATAAATCCGTTTGAAAGATAGTTTCTTAACGATTTGAGACTAATATCACCTAAAAAACTGTTTTTCTTAAGACTAAATATATGTCATACAAAACAAGTGTATTTATTTAATTTTCTGAGGCAATAGAAAATGTAATTATTTCACGAGACCATTGTTTCGAGCCCGAAAGTCACTTCTTTCGTTCTCGAAGCTAACTTTCGGGCTCACAAGATTAGACCAAGGAGATGATTAAAAATCACGTAGTTTTAAGTGAAAAATGGTAAATGTATAAGCATCGGACATTGTATACTCTGTTAGTGATCGCAATAATATTGTAGTAAGCAGTTACCGAAGCGGTTTTTGGACCAAACTTGTGTGAAGAAGTAGATAGGTATTTTATTTGAGGCTTTCGCTATTGTAATAGCTTTTCGAAATTGCTATAAGCAATAAATGATGCTGGGTTGTTTAACCTTTTGAGCGCCACAGTCACGTATAGACGACAAGCCGAACAAGCAAAAAAGTACCTTAAGTCTGTAGACTTAAGGTACTTTTTGGCTTGTCGTCTGTGGCGGGCAAAAGGTCAAATTAGGATAAAAGCATAGGTACTTCATGGACTTTTGTATCTCTTTCTGTCACTTAAAAACGTTATTTGCCAGAGCGGGGAAAACATTTAAACATTAGTTACTCAAGATTCCTTCAGAAAAATACTGAAAATGAGCGAAATATATAAACTCATGATCTTTTCGCGTGGCGGTAGGCAGAAACCACAGAACGCCACCTGCTACGATCCTTACTTACTTCTCATGCCTCGTCCGCATTCACACATCTGGTCATACACACTTACCGGTTGCGAGTACTATGCACCTGTCCTTTTTAAAGAACGTCACCAATAAGGCCAGTGTATGTCTTTCTAGGGCCTGTCTTGTAAATACCAAATAAATTTTAAAACTTTGATTTCGTGCAAATAGCGCTAATCTCACTCAGCTTTAGGAATAACCTCTTCTTATTGTCGTAAGAATAGCGTTTTAAAACCCAGCTATGAGGCTTCCATATTACAACACACAAGTTCGCTCCAAAAACCGCCAACAACCATGTTTTCCATAAGGAATTGATATTTATATTGTATACATCGAACGTTGTTTGACTGTTAGCTTTGTAACATTTATACTGTATTGTACATTTTTGACTACAAGTTGACTTTTTGACAGGCTTATGCTCTTGGGGTTATACACTCATGGCAATATATTTCCCTTACCCGTGACCCGATATGTCGACGCGGCATAGGCTGGCCGATCAGGTGCCATACTATGACGTCTTAAAACAGTCCTAACTTAATCTTATTCCAGTGTGGAAACGTGACAGTACTATACAGGGTGTCTAGCGCCATCTCTTTTCGACACTGGATTAAGAATAAGTTAGGAATGTTTTAAGACGTCATGGTAGGCCTTCTGATACGAGTGTGTCCATACAATGAAAGTTTCTTAGCTTCACCTGATTTTGGTTCAGACGACGCAGACTATTAGCCTTTATTGCACGGACATAAAACTCATATTGGTCGGTTTAAGCCGATTCCACGTCGATTAATTTGGTCAATCCCCTAGCCGGCTAGAGATTATTCGTAAGCTGTAACAAGCGGATATTGCATTGTACTGGGTACGCGTGGGTTTCTGACGGTGTAATGATAGTTTTCATGAATAAGAACAAATAGGAACAAAACTGATGTTTTATCATAGATCGACGACTTTTTTGTTCACTCTGTGGCCGTATTACCAAGCAAAAGTGAAAAAAGAAATTAAGGGTCAGGCATAATCTGGTGGTAATTCTGGTTAGTCTTTTTGTCACAAAAAAAAAACAGAATCTAACCTAACCAACGACCAGTGGTCCTGGATAGCAAAATTTTGAAAGTCATGGGAGGCCTTTGCCCAGCAGTGGGAAAACACAGGCTAACAGTACGAGTAACTTATTCCATCGTAAAACTATTTGTATTCCTAAAACTATCATTACACCTCAGTATAAAAAAAAATAATAGAATTGTGACATAAAGTCGTTTTTTAAAATAAATCACTAGATTAATATAGCGAGCTCGATCATTCAAAAAATCGGCCAAAATATATATTTTAGAAAATAAGCTCACTTGAAATAAACTCGAGTCACAGGCAAGAAGGTAAAATGCTATAATTATTGTGAAAAAAAAATGTTTTTTTTTTTCGTATGAATCTTGCAATCTTGTTCTTCCAATTTCATTTTAATTTGTACCATTAGCTTATATTTTAAGGTTTATAATGTAATGATGATGTCATGTTTTTTATGTAAATATAATTTTCCACCGATATTTCTTGTGACTTGAGTTATTTTTTGAAGTACCACCTTGTTTCTGATAGTGCGCGCTCTTTATCCAAAACGGTTCTTAATAGGACCGCTGTAGAAGTCTTATAATTGCTGACTTGGCCATGTGTATTACATCCTCAAAGTATTACACCGTTTAATAATTTATAACGAAAACCAACCTTAGTGCTATGTCCCGTAAATATCAAAATAATGTACCTGGCTGCAAAATCGTATTTGTATTTGGCCAAATTAGAGTGCCCTAAATATGTTCATATTTGAAAGTAGGTAACGCAGTAACGTCAATATGGCCACTTATAATTTTAAGTTTCGCCAATACGTTTGTCTATAAGGACATAGAAAGACCATAAGTCACTTTGCAATCTTCCAAGAAAAAAAATGGTTTTGGCCCTCAGAGCGCCAGCCAACGCTAGTTGACCTCTCAGAAATGAGGTGTAACTCTTCCAAAATATACCATAGTCAATATTTTTATAATCGCGCAGGTGCAAGAAGTATTTAGTTAAGTATTACGGTAGTCGGCTGACCAAGTTTATAGACATTGTTCTTTACTGCTATTTTCTGTATATTTATTTTTCTATTGCAACCGTGAAGTGTTGAAGCCATTATGATTTCGCTGTGAGAAAGAAATGGTGATTCACGTCTGTTAAAAAGTTATCTCTGTCTCGCATTGGAACAATAATAATTCTGACAGTTCATAAGTACGACTTGACATACCATCAAGCCTGTACCTAATCGTCGAAGGGTAAAGCAGAGGTGTATTTAACCTTTTGAGCGCCACAGTCACTTATAAACGACAAGCCAAAAAGTACCTTAAGTCGGGTACGTTTTTGCTTGCGTCTATACTTTACTGTGGCGATCAAAAGGTTAATAGTACGCCTCCTATAAGTACGACTTCTATGGAAAAAGTTATCGCGATTGGAATCATGATCGTTTATTAGGTTACTCTCATTCAGGATTTCTTGTATCTTTATTTACTCACAGCTTTATCAGTTAATGTTTCTTTTTAAAATCATATCATATTCTTCGACTTCAAAAGAAAGAGGTTCCCAACAATGTCACTCTACTTGGCCAGCAGAAATGAAAGTATTTTACTTTTAAAAGAATGCTCGTCATCATTTATTTAATTCGGGATTTGTAATGTTATCAAAATGTTATCTTCATTGTATAGAACCATTCTATTTTGAGATTATGTGTCATATTATAATGCATTGTACACTCATAAAGTCATGAATATTAAAAAAAATAAAAATACATCTAATTTTTTATTAAGTTATGTGTAACAGTTCGAAATAAAAATTAGGAAAGATTAGCTGTGTTTTCATTTAATTACTAGCTTAGCTAAACTTAATATGGACATGGTGTCTGCCTACCCCCCCCCCCCCCCCCCCCATTGTAAAAAGGCGAGAGTTTATGTATGTATAAAACTTACATAATTATAATTATGTAGAGTAATAGAGAAGAGTGGAAGAAATAGACATGCAGCGCCGCCGACCCAAAAATTTTGTTATGGGCAAGAGAATTATGATGATGTTGAACTGGCAATAATTCGATAGATTTTTTCTTGCCTTGGGAATACTACCAGGCTCAAGCTTCTAGAATGGAAGCTGCTGAGCACTATGATGGATATTAGTGCAAATGCGAAGAAGCTCCATTCAATGAGATAATGAACGCAAGAGGATCCTATTTAGGTTTCCCAGGTTACCAAACCTAATAGCCGGACAGCCAGTTTGGCCGGACGTATTACGGGCGCGAATCATATTTTGCTCAACCTACAGCCGGACACAGACCGTCCAATTGTAAGAAACTTATGAAAATTTGGATTTTGCGGGAAACCCTGGTGCTTACCTGTAAGGCGCAGGCCACACATAAATGGCGTCGAGTACGGGCGGAAAAATGGCGAGTCATATCCACGCCGATACACAGAATGCCGTGGCTCGGGCGTGGATATGACGCGCTATTTCGCGTTATGCGTGGTTTGCGCCACAATTGACTGTGATGCCTTATTATGCACCACAGTTTCAATTTTAGATTTCCGCTTGCTCCCATAAAAATATTATGCAGACACCGCAAGCACGAGAAGCGAGGAGTTTTTTTTATTTTATTTATTAGGGACAAAAAAACAGTTACATGTTAAGTTTAACAATTATGATTCGTTACATAAATATGTAAACATATAACCCACACCATTGTCCACAGATTAATATATGAACAAGTAACGGAAATGTATTTACCTACAATAATATCTTGTTATGTTTAAATGAACTAAGCGAATATAAGTTAAGACTGCGGTGAAAAAGAATTTATTGCTAAGGTTTTAAATTTTATACTAGAAAGAGAGAATATATCTATGTCGATGAAGTGTGCGTTATAGGCCTCCACAAGTTGACGAAGAGGCACTCGTGCCCCGGCGTTAGTCCTGCATGAATCTACATGGAACAACCGGGGCACGCGCGCCGCCCGTCTGATTACAGTTCTAGGTACTGTATAGCATAACTTATTTGTGATTTCAATACAGTCAAATCTATTGTTACACACACCATGCAGCATCATGGCCCCTAAAAGTAATCTCCGAGATTCTAAACTTAAAACATTATACTGCTGTAGTAACTGGGTGTAAGGAATCCTCGAATGGTAACATTTATAGTTTACAGTACGTACAGTACGTAAAAACTTTTTTTGTACCAATTCCAATTTAAGATTATATTTGTCATAGTACGGATTCCAAATAGGAATCGCGTATTCTAATTGAGATCTTATCAAAGCTTTATATAATAGCAGAAAAGTAGAGGGTCGCACGAAGTCTTTCGTAGATCTCATGACGAAACCATACATCCGAAATGCTTTATTTATTATGTTCTCTATATGCAAGTCAAAGTGCAAACACAAATCAATTGTCACACCAAGGTCGCGAACGGAATCTACTACATTTAAATGATGGTTATTCAATGTATACGTACAATTAAGTTTCTTTTTGTTTTTAGTAAAAGATATACTGTGGCATTTCGGAAGGCTAAGAAAGAGTTTGTTTTTTTTACAGTAGGTATCAAGTCTGTGAAGATCCTCTTGGAGCAATAGGCAGTCATGGAGATTTTGGCAGGCTTTGTAAATTTTTACATCATCGGCATACAACAAAAAATTGGAATTAACAAAACACTGTTTTATGTCGTTTATATACAGGATAAAAAGCAAAGGACCCAAAATAGACCCTTGAGGAACCCCAGACTTGACAGTTACAATTTCAGATTCAAATCCATTAATAACGACCTTTTGTGTCCTGTTATAAATATATGATGCAAACCATCGAAGTAAATTGCCCCGAATTCCATTGTAGGCAAGCTTTTCCAGAAGAATTGTATGATCCACCTTGTCAAAAGCTTTCCGAAAGTCAGTGTACACAGCGTCTACCTGGACTCTCTTATCCATATTTTCAAATAGAAAGTTAGTAAATATCATTAAATTGGTAGTAGTCGAACGCCGCTTAACAAATCCATGTTGTTCGGATATAATAAGGCCATGTAATTGAGGATAAAGAGCGCTGTGCACAAGTCTCTCAAAAAGCTTCGACAAGGCGGAAATAATAGATATGGGACGATAATTCTCCACATTGTCCTTGTCTCCACTTTTATAAACAGGTGTAACAAATGCTCGCTTCCATACGGTAGGAAAGACACCATCCTGTAGACATTTATTGAAAATTAAGTACAACGCAGTATAGATAGCATCTGCTGTTTTTATAAAAAAGACTGGTGGAATACCATCGGGGCCAGAACCCTTCGATGGGTCCAGTGATTTGACTGCTCTGTGTATTACTTCTTTTGCAAGGTAAATATCGGGTATACAAGCAGAGCTATCCAGGCTGTTGTTCGATGGTGCCCAAGTCTCAGGATCAAACGTGGACGGCTCATAGACAGATGCAAAAAAAGTAGAGAACAAATTGCATATATCAGTAGGGCTATCAGACATGGTATCCTTCAGAGTTGTTATATATATATTTTCGAGCTTGTTAGAAATTCTGAAATCTGTTTCTAAAGACTATCGTTAGGTGCCCACTGTTGGCGAGACACGCCACCACCGCCGTGGATCGGACAGGGTAGAGCGGCCCTTTTGTGGTTGTGGTCAGCGGGTAATATGGATCGATGAAGTCGATCCATATTACCCGCTGACCACAACCATACCAACCATAGGATGAGTGTAGCCTAGACGGCAGGTAAGAGGTAAAGACGGTCAGTGTAATAGGCCTCTTATACGGACAAACATGTCCGTAGTGTTGGGCTTACACACAATACAATTATATTTCAAAATACCGATACGATCATAATATCGTTTTATACAGTGTAATATTTTGCAGCATACTTATTCACAACCACTCGACTGTCCATCGTATCCAATCGATCCATCGTAGTATCAAAAATCGCTTTAGTAAATAACTTGACCGTAAATTTGAAGCCTAATAATATATGAGAGAGGCCATCGTTCTGTCCCTTTTTCGCTTCCGTTCTCCCTCCTTGTCGCGTACTATCGCCGTCTCTGTCTCTCCTCCCGCCACCACCAGCAGTTGCAAACGTCGGTTTGCTTTTGGATTAGACTCATTTGACGTCGTTGTTCCTGTCCTGATAACATCAGAGGTATTTCGCTATCATAAAGTGCTTAAAAAGTGAAATTTGAAAGAGTTATTAACACTATTGTACAGCGTACAGCTCAACACTAAGGTAAAGAACATCTTTCAAACTAACTATAACTTTTGAACACCTATTTGAATACAATGTTCAAAATCTGTACCTACTGTGAATAATAGTGTGTAAACTCGTTAACGGTGTTACCGTTCGGTTCAATTAAATATTTGTCGCAGATTCAACACCGAGGCATAATATTTAGAGTTGACAATTTAGAATAACGCCATCTATCATCGTTTTTCGGATCTATCATCGTTAAAGTCGGAAACGTCAAGCAGTGAGCTTGGGTGAGGTCGATGCAGAGCGTGGCAGGTCTGGTTTGACAGTTTTCGGTTGACAGATGACAGCTGTCAGTTGTCATATGTCAAATGTCAGTTGTGAGTGGTCGGTTGACGTTGACGTTAGACGCATTTGACTTGAGGGACGATACTTTTTGGCATTTGGTGAGACACGAGCGCGAACGGTTCTTCTGTATCGAACTGACCGCGTTTCCGTACTTTAATCCATTTCCATCAGATTGATCGTTTGAGATTTTGTTAATTTGTTATCGGAAGTAAATAAATAGGCGGTTGTAATCAGTGTTGTGACTATTATTTCCGCCATGCCGAACTTGGACTCTGACAACGATGTACCCGAAATAGTTGACCTACCGTCGTCATCAGAAGTGGGATGTAACTCTAACGCCTACATAGTGTAAGTGACAGTACTAGGCCGGAAAAGTGTAAAGACAATGCGCGTGCGTCTGAAAGTGACATAGAAACGGAAATGTGATGTTTTTTGTTCGAGCAGCTAAACAAAAACTTTATGACTATTGTGCAAGCAATGAAATCACCTTTTGCGAGTACGGATATTCGCCTACCGCATTTTGACTCTGAAAAACGGAATATTGTCCCGCGTGCTTGGTTGGCAACAGCCGACATGTGTGTTATCGATCCGATATGGGAGAAACGGGACGAACGGGAGTCACACATCCACTGTAGGTGCGTCGTAAGTCGGCACCTCCGTCGCTGGTTGTCCTCCGCTGGGCCTCCTCCGGGTAACCGTTGGTCTCACCTGGTGGGGATGGACCGCCGGGGTGCTGTGAAGACAGCAGCGCCGTGTAACCGGCGCTGTGGCGTGCCTACAGGGGACGCAGCGAATTCCACGAGACTCATGGGAGAAGTTTCGTCATGGCGGTCGTCCATATCTTGTCCTGGGATGAAATGGAGCGATTTTAAGGAGCTGTTTATAGTCTGGAGCGCCCCGTATGGTGATGACGATCGCGAAGACCCTGATGCGACATCAGAAGTGATTCACTCGAGCTGAAGAAAATACGAAGAATGGTGCGATGACGTCACGGTGCGCTGAGAATTTACTTCGGCAGCGGCGCCGGCGGCGCGGCGGCGGGACGCGGCTTGGCGGCGCGTGGTTGGCAGCGCGGCGGCGCGGCAGGCTGACCAAGCAGTGCCTGCAGCCTGCAGCAGAAGCAAATAGCGAGCGAAGTGTTGAAGTTTGCTATGTGAGCAATCCCAGCAGTGTGCTGATGAATATCTGGTGAGTCGTATCCATTTTACTATGATTCTGGTGCCGAATGCTCTCTGATCAAAAATGTTTCGTTACAGTTCAGTGGCAAGCGTGTAAATAACATTGTAAATTGACCCTGGATAGGTCATGATAGTTTGTACTTCACAATTATTTACTGAGGTTATGATTATCGATTTACTATTAGAGATTTTATTTCATGTTGTACCGGATAGTTGTTTTAAAAAAAAATGATATTTTAATTGGCGTTGAGATTTTACAACAAGGATTTAATGTTAGTTAGACGTGTGATAGTGTTGTTTTTGTGTCGTGAAAAGGTTGTTAGGTTATGTGATGTTTCAATTAAGCTCAAGAATGCTTCTAATATTCAAATTGATTTCAATACAGTTGATACAGATGTTCCGTTAGAATTTCGTTCCCAATTAATTAATCTATTGACAGCATATTCATCTTTGTTTACTAGTGATTTCTAGATCCCATATTACAACAAGACTAGTTGAATACTAAGTGGGCAACTTAACATTTAAAGTACCTAGCATAGTAAGAGTTTTCTTATAACCTGTAACGTAATAGGAAAAATAAAGTAACATGTTGAACAACCCTACTTTAAAAATTATTTTGATATAGGCTCGAAATGATTATCTTGATGGTCTTGTGCATGTAACCGGATGGAGGTTACATGTGGAGGTGACCGGATAGAGGTTGCCTGTTGTGTATGTAACCGGATGGAGGTTACATGTGTAGGTGACTGGATAGAGGTTGCCTGTTGTGTTAGTAACCGGATAGAGGTTACGTGTTGAAGACCGGATGGAGGTCGATTGTTTTGATGCTTATGGCCGGATGGAGGCTATAAGTGTGATGTTGAAGACCGGATGGAGGTCGATTGTTTTGATGCTTATGGCCGGATGGAGGCTATAAGTGTGATGATGAAGACCGGATGGAAGTCAGAGTATGAGCACTGCAATATTTTAAACGAGTTTACTATTATTTGAATGAGAATGGGTGTTGTTCGATATGTCAGCTTTGGGAGAAAGAGTTTGTTTTGATTTCATTAGAACCGGTAATGATTTTGATCAGAATACCTTTTATTCCCCACCCACTTGGGCCAGGAATGGCCGAACGACTGGTATTGGGCAGACTTCTGTAAGGTCAACTGTACAAATTTTGACTTTAGTTCGATGGAATTGTTTTAGAAATTCTATTTCACGTTTTACCCGACAATTATTTGCGATTAGTTTTGGTTCATAATGTCATCAAATGAGATACGATTTGAGAAAATACGGTCAATTGCGACATGTGACGCAATTGCTGACTGTAAATTTGACTTTGACAAAACGAGATCGGGTGATGATGAAGGGGTCAGACCTTAAGTGAGAGGTAAAAGATGCAAATGTAGTATGCAAGTGATTCAGATTGCAGACATTGCAATGCTGTCCGTTGCTGCATGCGTGTAAGTGTTTATTTGAGGGCTGTGACCAACGTCCATCATGGCAATGTAGCTAAAGGTGCTAAATAAAGGCAATGTGTTGAGTTGAGTTGATGTTGGGTACCGGATGGAGGTCCCATGGTTGCCAGATGGAGGCAATGAGATGTGTTGAGGTTGGGTACCGAATGGAGGTCCCATGGTTGCCTGTTGGAAGCTGTGTGTGTTGTATGGTACCGAGCAGAGCATTGCATAATGGATTTGATCGGATACTAGATTTGGTCGAAAGTTGATGATTCTTGAAGAATGTTGATTTCAATGTTGAGATTTTCTTTATGAGATTTGATGAGATTATGGATCAGAACAAAATTTTGTTTTGAATTGTGTGTGTGTGTGTGTTAATACTCCGACGTCTCGGTCAGGGAGGCCGAGTAAGGGACGATTTACTTTCCGTGAATTCTTGTTGCAGATACCTCACACGAGGACGTGTGAAATGTCAAGATGGCCGTGTCGCAGATTCAACACCGAGGCATAATATTTAGAGTTGACAATTTAGAATAACGCCATCTATCATCGTTTTTCGGATCTATCATCGTTAAAGTCGGAAACGTCAAGCAGTGAGCTTGGGTGAGGTCGATGCAGAGCGTGGCAGGTCTGGTTTGACAGTTTTCGGTTGACAGATGACAGCTGTCAGTTGTCATATGTCAAATGTCAGTTGTGAGTGGTCGGTTGACGTTGACGTTAGACGCATTTGACTTGAGGGACGATACTTTTTGGTGAGACACGAGCGCGAACGGTTCTTCTGTATCGAACTGACCGCGTTTCCGTACTTTAATCCATTTCCATCAGCTTGATCGTTTGAGATTTTGTTAATTTGTTATCGGAAGTAAATAAATAGGCGGTTGTAATCAGTGTTGTGACTATTATTTCCGCCATGCCGAACTTGGACTCTGACAACGATGTACCCGAAATAGTTGAGCTACCGTCGTCATATTATTTTATTAATACCCTCCTTTTTTAACTTTTTTGCATAAAGTTATTTTTGTCGTATTCCAGTGTACCTACGAATTGTAATTATAATGAGTGATCAAAATATCTTATCGAACCAAAATATGAGCACTCAAGATATAAATAAAGAAGCTAACTTGCAATCTCGGAAAAGAAAGCGCCGTGTTCGTCATTCAAGTAGCTCAGCATCATCATCAAGTACTAGTTCAAGTTCTGATAGTTCTGATAGCTCAACAAACCGTAAGCGTTCTCGCCGTTCGCGTAAAAGAAACAAGCGCAGCCAAAGAGACCGTAAATTTGAAAAGTTATTTGAAGAAGTAGCCGATATTAAGAAAAATTTAATGAATCGGGCTAATGAATTTGATTCCGGGTCATTATATGAACATGATCGTGAAGATTGTTTAGATGATAATGTGAGCCGTCAACTGTATTGCGATAATATATCTATAGATGAACCGGATAATTCTGAGTTAGGCCCGGAAATTTCATTGTCAATAGGGACTAAAACGAAAGATCCTGATATCTTAAGAACACCAAGTGCGTATTTAGACATTTTAAAGAGTATACAACGTTTTAATGATCCCGATTGGACAAATGTGAGGTATTCCGAAGTTCAAAAAAAATTATAGGCATACCCCCGGTTTCACGGAACTCGATGCAAATGATGAATTGAAACGATATGACGCCTCGCGCTCTTTAATTAATATGGAAAAATCTTTTGGCTCCTTGACTTTCGCCCTAATTAAACAAAAAGAACAGCTGCAAACGGAACTTCGCTCCTTTTTAAGCTGGACTAGACAAGCAGATAATTTGATACGATTTGTGAAAAAATAACTGATATTTTTATAAATGGTGAGTACGCTAGAATTTCTAGCGATACATTACAAATGATTTGCGGACACCGCGCAGAATGCATACAGCAAAGAAGGGAAACTATTTTGGCTGGTGTCAAGGATCCACTACACAAGACTATGATGAGAAAAATTCCGCCATCCTGTCACAATCTTTTCTCAGCTGAACAACTTACTTCTATGTTAGAAAAAGCGGGAGGCGTGAATAAAGTATTCTGGCCTCGTGAGAAGGATCGCGCTTCTGCACCGCAGACCGATCCAAGCACATCCACGGCTCAGCGAAAGTTTCCACTTCCGAGTCAAAGAAAGGTGACTTATAAACATATGGGGCATACCTCTTCAAGGCCGAATAATAAACCTTTCTTTAACAGCGGCAAGCCCTTTCGGGGCCGGGGTGGTAAGCAATCAAATAACCGTAGATCCAATGATAATTCAAATACCAGCCGCAAAGCATCTCCCTCATCCCACCGGGATAGGAGAGGAAATTCACGCCGATTCTGACTCAACGAGTTCGTTTCGCGCCGGTCAGCTGAGGTTTTTTCACGACCGGTGGAAGAAAATGGGCGCACCAGATTATAATTATATTAAAAATAATATCCGGTTACCGAATTCCGTTCATACAAAAGCCTCCACTTCACATGCCCAATCTACAGAATTCAGTCCAGTGGACGCCTCATTCTCCAGAAATGGATCAAATTATTCACAAAATGATATCACAAGAGATACTTACAGTCATGCCACTGACTCAAAGTTTCATTTCACCAATGTTTCTGGTACCCAAAGGAGACGGGGATTTCAGACCGATTTTCAATCTCAAAGCCCTAAACCGATACGTCGATGCCTCCACCTTCCGGCTGATCAATATTTTCAGAATCCCAGACTTCCTTCAACCGAACGATTGGATGGTGAAAATAGACCTTATAGACCTATATAGGTATCTCAGGCATATTTCCATCGGCCAGTCGCAAAGGCTCACAAAAGATTTTTACGGCTAGTTTACCAAGACCAATTGCTTCAAATGAACTGCCTTCCCTTCGGGCTCAGTTCAGCACCGAAAACGTTTGCCTCCTTGAACAATTGGATTGCCCAGACTCTTCGAGACCGCGGAATGCGTGTAGTAATTTATTTAGACGACTACTTGTTAGTCAATCAAGATCACGAAACACTGGTGAGTCACGTCAAAACCACAGTGGACATCCTAAAGTATTTAGGATGGATGATAAACTTCGAAAAGTCTATCCTGCAACCAAGACAAGCAATAGAATATCTAGGTATATTATGGGATCCATGGAAGAACATGAAATCACTTCCAGCAAAAAAGTGCTTGAAAATGAGAACCATGATCACTCGCTTGATCAACAAGCAAAAAGCATGCCTGAAGGAGTTACAAAGCATCATAGGAATGATGAATTTTTCAAGCTTCGTTGTACCTCGCGGAAGGATAAATTTTCGTCAACTTCAAAAACTATGCATCAGCATGTTACACCTGAAACCAACAATACAGACCTCACTGCCGGAGGTAGCCCAGAGGGACTTACGATGGTGGCAAAATCATCTCGAGACTTCGTCTCCTATCCATGTCCCACATCCAACACACTATATTGTCACCGATGCCTCAGACAACGCTTGGGGTGCTTACATAAACAACACCTATGTATCCGGCACTTGGAAAGAACGGGAAAACTTGCTTCATTGTAATCTAAAGGAGATGCTTGCAATCCTGAAAACGATACAATATTGTGGCCAAAGCCTGCACAAAGCCAGTTTACACGTTCAGTGCGACAACAAGACAGCAGTATCGTATCTGAGGAACGAAGGCGGTACAAAATCTCTAGCACTCATAGACCTGACCTACCAGATTCTACAGCTTGTAGATTCTTACCAGATTCACTTAGCCATTTACCACATTCCGGGTGTATACAACGTAGAAGCCGACAGGTTATCTCGACAACAGAGACTTCCAGAGTGGCATCTACTCCCTCAATTAACGCGCCTAATATTTGCCCAATGGGGAACCCCAGTGGTGATAGACTTGTTCGCGTCTCAGCGAGCCCATGCCATGTAGTCCCCAGGTACTGCAGTCTGGATCACCGAGACCAACAGGCCGAGTTTCAAGATGCCTTCAGCCAGATCTGGAGCTATCCATTGGCATGGATTTTTCCGCCACCATTCTTGATACCGAAAGTGCTGATCCATCTGAACAAATGTCGAGGAATTTTTCTGATTGTGGCCCCGAAATGGGACTAAGTCTTTTGGAGACCGGATCTGAAAAATCGGGCAACAGACCGCCCTTGGACGATCAGGAATCTCTGCCAAGTACTAATGGACACCTCAACCAACAAACCCCCTCACAAGGCCAACGAAATGACATTGGAAGTTTGGAGATGTGGGGGTGGAATGAAAAACTGAGTGACTGGACAACCCAACAGAAGCATCTTCTTATGAAAAGCTGGCGATCGTCTACTGTAAAAACATATAAGCCAGCCTGGGCTCGTTGGATAAAATGGGCTAAGGTTAATCATATATCTGTAAAAGAGCCAAGCGGTTCGGCGCTTGCTAGATTTTTAGCTGATCTTCACCAGAACGATGGACTCTCTTGAAACCAACTATACTTGTCCATAAAGCTGTAGTTTCAACTTTGTGTTGTCCAGAGTTTTCAGAACGGCTAAGTGGGCACCCTTTGGTCAAATGAATATTAAAGTCTAGGTATAGCACTAGCAATTCCAAAACCCTCAAAGACTCCAGTTTGGGACGTTAAGCAAGTTGTATCTTTACTATGCCAACATAATCCTGATATAGATAAACTCTATGAGGTATCACAGCACACAGCATGCCTCTTACTACTGTGTTCTGGTCGTAGGGTCCATGACCTGGCCCTCTTGAGCACAAATTGTAATCATTGCGAAATTACTACTGATTATATTATCTTTTGGCCAATGTTCGGCTCAAAAACTGACTCCGCAAATTATCGTCAATCAGGTTGGAAGTTAATGATAAATAAAGACAATAAATGCTTAGATCCAGTACATTGAATTTTAAAGTTGATATCCATCGGAGGAAACAGGAGAAATGAAGCTAAATGTGATAATTTATTTATTACTACGTATGAGCTCGCCCTGCTTCACGTTGTGTAATAGCTAACTGGGTTAAGAAAGTATTAAAGGATGCTGGGATTGAAGCCCCAGCTGGAAGTTTTAGGTCTGCAGTAGCTTCAAAAAGTTGGAATGAGAACTGTTCAATTGATGAAATTCTCTCCAGAGGCAATTGGAGATCAGAAAATACATTTAGGCGTTTTTACTGTAAAGAGGTTAAGAAAACCGACGGTCAAAACTCTGTTACTAATTTATTTAATGCAGTGTGATTTAATAATAATTATTCAAAATGATTTTATGATTTGTTTGTGTATACACAGTATTGAATTAACAAAGCGAGTCGCTTGGTTTCCAGCCATTTGTTACTTATGTTGTACCTACCTATAAAATATGTTTTTTTGTTTTTCTAAAAATAAAACTAATTTATTTTGTTAACCATATTTTTATTTTTTGTACCCCTGTAAGAACATATCTTTCGTTACAAGTAGTACCTACTATGCTATGTATATTTCCTTCAATTCCTTCATTCGCCTGCTTTTGCGTTTGGCAAAGGCTTTATTCCTTTTCATTACTGTGTGATTTACATCTTCATTTTAATAGTCACATTGACGTCTCCACCACCACCAGGCGATAACAAACACGTCTCTCATATATTATTAGGCTTCAAATTTACGGTCAAGTTATTTAATACAAACGTTTTACCTGAAATAAAACGTAAATTAAATTACTTACCTAAATTTGAAGCCTAATAATTTAAATTCTGCCTGGTTCTACAACGACTTCAATGAGTCTATCTAATCCAAAAGCAAACCGACGTTTGCAACTGCTGGTGGTGGCGGGAGGAGAGACAGAGACGGCGATAGTACGCGACAAGGAGGGAGAACGGAAGCGAAAAAGGGACAGAACGATGGCCTCTCTCATATATTATTAGGCTTCAAATTTAGGTAAGTAATTTAATTTACGTTTTATTTCAGGTAAAACGTTTGTATTTTTAAAAAGAAAATGTAAGTATTTCGGTTAAAAATTACGAGTACTGTTGTACAGTCTAACCAGCTAATAAGTATACAGGGAGAGCTTTTTATCATTCTAGTGCACTGAAAATATTGATTGCAATTTTGTTTTAGAAAGCGTTTCGCAATAAGTGACTGAGATGTCAAACGCTGTATCGTTTGACATCAGTCTGTAAATGTATCTGTTTAATCTTAAATGTAAATGCAAGTTAGCTGGCTGTATACTTATTAGCTTGTTCGACTGTACATACTTTACTACCATTTAATTTTAAGTTTGCATGCTGAATGAAATAAAAAAAATATTTATGAAACCTTTTTATTTGTAAGAACACTATTATTGTACCTTATTACAAATAAAAAATATCGAATCGATTTTGCGTTTTATTTTTCCAAACCGGAATTTCAAACCGACAACGCACATCACTAATTTTGACAAGTGATAAGATTGTGGTGGTCAAATGTTGATCGATTGAAAATAATTGGAAAAAGGACATTTTACAATCGTTTATCTAATAGTTCCGGTAGTTTCTAGTGAATATAGTTTCGGTAGTTACAGTGTTCAGTATTTGTAAACGCTGTATTTAAAAACAGCAGGCGTAAAGGTGTAAAATGATAACACTTCTATCCTACCGGCAGCTAGTGGTTCTCATAATTGCGGATAGTGACTGAAAATCACCAAAAAGTGAGAAGTTTTGTGCCTAAAGAACATTATGAACATTGTGACTGTGACTTTCAGTGAAAATTACTTTGACATTGAACTGTTTCTTGTGAGAAAAAATGCATAAAACTTTGTAATCGATTGGTTACCGCAATTTTTTTTTCTATTTGCCAAACTAAAAATTTAGTTTTTTATGTAGGTTTTAACGATTAGCTATGGAGGAGACGTTGCCAGTGGTAGAGGTAACTGTGAAACATGAACCTATGGACAGTGATAATTCAGGGGGGGAGGATCAGAATGGAAATAATCAACAAAGTGAAGAAGGTAAGTAATGTAAACACATCGATTCACCATCACGCCTATGCTCTCAGAGGGTCAGGCAGACATGACAAGTAAATAGCGGGTGCTGTCAGTGTAGACTGGTCATCTCTTAGCTGCCATGGTTTATATATTTTTCTTTGATTTGTTTTTTATATCTTTTTACTGTGGACGCTCTTAACTTGTTACTTCTTAACTTAAGCTATGCTCAAATCTTAACCACAGGCTGCTACTGAGTTTCAGAAAAGAAATCTCTCTAAATATCAAAATTACATAATACAAAATTAATTAATAAAATTTTGCTGCCATTCAGTTCCGAAACCTTCTTAATTTATTTAATTTTGTAATGGTATTAGATATACTAAGGATCCCAGGACACATCTAGATGTACCATTTTAATTCACAAAATGATCATCATTCTCCTGTCTTGGGGGTCCCTTGTTTGGGGTCTGCTTTTTCCATACATCTCCAATACTTGTCATCTCAGCAGTTACATCCTTTCTACTTAGATCATGCATGCAGTCTGTCTATTGTTTCTCTGGTCATCCTCCACTCTTAAAGCTATAAAATATTGAAATATTTTTCTTCATTTCTACTTCAGTCAAAGAAGAAGATGTATGGATCAAGCCGGAACCCCAAGATAGTGACTCTCAAGATGCCGTCATCAAGGAAGACGACCCCGGAACACTCTCCGAGAACGAAACCAGATTAGATGAAGATACCCTGGATTACGAATTAAATAGTGAGTAGAATATTATTTAATTAAATATTCTGATAGGCATGCTCTAAACTAAACTAAAACTCAGCATTAAAAACAGATGAAATATTATATTTTATTAATTTTATAATTCATGTTTTTAACGTTTAGTGGTGCAAATAAGCATTAAAGCAGCTGTAGTCTAAACATATTTTTGTAGCTATGGTTTAATTGTATTTCTTAGTTCTATAATACAATAAAGTTTAGTTTTGCGTGCCTCCCAGATCTAACTATCCCGTTGATACTGCAATGTTTATAAACATGTGTAATATGGCGTCCGTGATCAGATTCGCAACGCGTAAGAGCGAAAGAGAATAAATTTCGAAAGGACTCAATGCCCAGGCCTAGGTAACCAATTGTTGAGAAATATTAGACCCTTAAAATATCATTTAAGTATTCTTACTAAAACTACCCACGTAAATTATGATGAGATGTATTTAAAATAATATTGATGTAAACATATTCATTTTTGTCTTCCTCCAGAAGTCAGTAGTCACATAATCAGCCTATACTGTTCCCACTGCATACTTGTTCATACATGTCCCTTCTCTACAAGAGAGATGTAATCTACCACTCGGTTCTGGTTGGTTCTTCTTATTTCGGTGCCCAATTTTGTTCCATTGCCAATCTAAGTTTGTGTTGGTTCAACATAAAAACAGAAAAATCCACAATTATTCCGCATGCAGTAAGTATAATAAATTAATATTATCTTTCTTATTATTTAAAAACTAGCAATCAATACAGTAACTTTTTGTTTTTAGGAAACAGGCAATCTAATGCCCCTTCGAGAAAACAGATTCTGGTGTTTCTAGATTTTCTGAATGAACACAGGGACCTTGCTAACTGCATGTTAAGGGGACCCGCTGGCCGGGTTAGAGCGAACCAGCTCTGGGAAACTATTACGGAGAGGCTCAATGGCATCAGTGGCTGTTTCAAGACTACGCAACAATGGCAAAGGGTAAGACTATTTTTGTTACTACTTTTGGTCTTTACACTAATATACAAATATAGGTCGAATTTTCCAAAAGGGTGTGGATGGCCAGATCCGAAACTATGTGCAATAGCTAAAACTACTCAAGAGTCCGATCTTGATGAATAATTCGCACCCCCCAAAGAATAATATGGTATTATGCTATTACCATAGTTTTCGTTTTATTTATTTATTATTTATTTTATTATTTTTATGAAAGCTTACAGACTAATAACTATAATTATAACAATCATATATATATCTAAATTGCTAATAACAAGCTTTCACAGATAACTTCTAAATTATAAACCTCCTCATAGTTACTTCCAAAATATATTCGATGTTTAGAGCTCTAATTACATCTTGTAATTTTTTTTTGGATTTTTTCTATGCATATTTACAAAAGTAAGAGAAGAAGACTTACAAAAGAAGAATGGTATCATACTGAACATAACAATATTATTCCCTTAGAATTGACTACGATATCGTTAAGTTTACACGCGAATAATGTCGTAATGGCATGAGTTTTGGCCTGGTGTTCATCAAAAAGTTTGTTATTAAACTATTACAAGAAAAAAACATAAAATAAAACACACAGTAAAAAAATAGCTTTGTTTTGATGCATAAATGGCTACCATAGGATCTCATAGTTTTTCGTTTTGTTCTGTCTTGCACTTTTTTTATCTTGTTCGTTTTCTATTTTTATTTTTAATTACCTCTAAGCATTCTTATTTATGTTATTACACACCTATTTCACATAATGTAAGTACCTTATCATACACACACATATTAATATACACACAAAGGGCTAAACTGTTTTACGTTCGTTACGTCACCATCTCAGGGCCAGTTGAAAACCAGCGTCGGGCACTAGCTGCTCGGCAGTTTGCTGAACTGGTCGTATTTGGCACAGCCGTGAGATGCACACACGCTTTTATTTTGTTATTTTTCTTTTCAATTTCTTTTATATTTTTATTGTTTGTTGTGTGCACTTGTGGCATGTACTAAATAAATATGTTTTCTTTCTTTCTTTTCTTTCACCCATGCTGAGATATATAAGCAAAAAAAAACAGTTTTTTTATTTTCCCTGTAAAATTTAGATTTGTCGATTACCATATTATTCGCTGGGGTGCGAATTATTATAACTGCATACTTATTTTTTTTAATCGCCTTTATTTTTTAACCGACTTCAAAAAGGTGGAGGATTTCGAAGCGGAGGAAAGCGAAGCCGCATTATACTGAAAATCTATAGGTTGCTATAGATTTTGTGTATAGAGTACCGCTTTTTACGGATAGGGATATTTTATAAACCTATATCTATTACTTACCATTCCACAAGCCATAAAAGTTATCTTTCTGTACTTTCAGGTATGGTCCGATAAAAAGTATCTAACAAGAAAAGCTGCGGCTATCAGATTCTCATCTATAGCAGCCTGTGGAGCCGCTCTCGCGCCAGAACTGACCCTTCAAGATGAGAGGATCCTGGCTATTATTGGAGAACCTATCCCACCGAGACGTGTCTATCCGAAGACGGCTACTCCTGAGGTGAGTTTCAGAATAAAAGTTATTATTAAGTACAGTAAAATCTCGATTATGCGGATCAATTAAAAACAGGGCTGTTCCGTATAGGTAATCGATTTCTAAGTAAAATCAAACAATATTAATAGCTTTTTATTATAGAGGGTGTTTCACTCGTCATTTAGACAAAAGGATATGCGGGATTTTCTACTGTACATTAAGAGGAAATGTGGGCTCTGTCTCTCTCCGTCTATCCGTCTGTCCCTCTCCACTATCGCTGTCTCTCTCCGCCCCCATGGCCTCAAATCCGTGCGATAAGGACAACTGCAGATCCGACTCAATAGCGACTCAATAAAAGTCATATTTCTAGGTTTGGCTCTCGCCTATTTCCTCCTCCAATATTGAACCAATTTAAAAGTTATTTAAGACAATCTTCTTCTTCTTAGCGTGTCGATGACAATTTAAATTGAGTCGGCCCAAAATTTGGCGACGAGTTCGGCACTTTCAGTAGCCTCCATCAACTCCTGTGATATGCAAGTAGCAGGACAGGCTGGACACGATATCAAGTGCTCCATAGTCTGTGGGGCAAGACCACATTTACACTCCAGGGCAGAGTCGTCTATGAGTTTTTATTTTTTTTTAGACAATGAATAAGGAGGATAATTATACTACGCCGCTATGTTTTTCTTTTTTCGTTAATAGTTGTCTTTGTACACTAGGACTCTGTTAACAGCGATCTAAACAAGCAATTTTGAGCATTTTTTGAGGGTTCTAGTGCTTATAAAAATATTTTATCACCAAAAAGGAAAAGATAGGGGCATAGAAATAGTTAATATTTATTATTCTGTAAAAAATCATTGCTCTAGGCTAGGGTCATTAACCAAAAAGAAAACAGGCGAGAGCGTTCGTATGGAGAAAAGACCACCCGCATTTCCTCTTAAAGCAGTTTTTTTTATCGATATAAATATCGATCAAATCTGCATACGACCAACTACTTTTAACTAATTGAAATATCGAATTGCAGTATCGTAGAACTTTTAAAAAGGAATATGTAGATCGCCAATCGTTCCAAATCAAACTTTATTCTAATGGAAACAGGTTGGTTTAATTGGTTTTACGAAGCATAGAGGAGGCATCGCGCCATGACAAAGTCATGCCATCCGTACCGACTGGTATGTTCCACATCAAAACTGTAGTTATGTACCTATATTTATGTTTTGTCGGCATTCAAGTAACTACTACTCTAAGTAATACTATTTTTTAGAGCAACATAATTCATATTTATTCGATAGGATCAAAATCTAGCAGATCCTAAAGCTCCTGGGTTAAATCCTCAGGTCAGGCAAAGTGTGATTGTGTTCTTTGCCTTATGAAATTTTTCGGTAGGTAGTGCTAGACTTGCCTTCGAACCTATGTCTAAAAACATGCTAAAATACTTATAATCAATTTCTACTTTTCCAGCCAAACCCGCAGACGCCTAAACAGCCACAAGATGCCTTAGTAGTACCAGCACCTTCAACCGTAGAATTGGAGGCATCGCCAGTAGAACGACTATCCCCACATCCATCAGAAGTACAAATACTACCAAGAAAACCGTATACTCCAAGAAAGCTTGACTCCTCACGGAAAGAAGAATCAAGAAAATCCAATATTCAGCAACCAGATGTACCATCAACACCGGTTATTGTACCAGATGTGTTACACCAGAGGGATGCCTCGAAGCCACCAGATGAACCGCCTAAACCAGCAGACGAAGTGGATGACCTGCCATCTTCAGCTTCCATTTCTGATCCTCCGTCACCAAGTCCTACTCAACGAGGTTTGTATTACAGGCGTTTCAATTATTTCAGACAGTTCTTCTTCTTCCTTGCATGTCGATGAACTCAAAACCGACCGGAAGACCTTTCGATGGAATATAGGTGGACCGATGACCTGGTGAAGGTTGCGGGGACCCGCTGGATGTGAGACGCACGGGACCGCATTGACCGGTCCCGTGCGTCTTCCTTTTTAATGGGAATATTGAAATAAATCGATGACCTGGTGAAGGTTGCGGGGATCCGCTGGATGCGAGACGCACGGGACCGGTCAATGTGGCGACACTTAGGGGAGGCCTATGTCGAGCTGGACGATTTTCAGCTGAAATGATGATGAAGTAGTTGTATAAACGAGGTATTTAATCTATATGTTACGGCTAATAGCCGAAATGCAGTTACACCTAGTTCTAGCTGAGCGAAGAGGTGGCTCTTTGCTCTGGTAAATGAAACAATCACCGCCTGTTTGTTTATCTTTGTAAATAAAACAAGTTGAGATATATGAAAAACAAACACAAGTATGAATTACACCCCGCCGGGCCGCGGTCATGTTCGAAAGAGATACCGCGACCTCGGCACAAAGGGCTAAGAAAGAACACGGGTGGTTTTTAGTCAGTAGAAGTCTGACACTCCCTACCGATCTGCCCAGAGCGGGAGGAGTCATTTGATGACATCCTACTCTGCAAAAAAAAAAAAAGTTATGAAATACATTGCATTTCGAACATAATCATATTGCACCAAAAGCTAGTTTTCGAGGAATTGTTATTTATTGTTATTATTTTATAGCTAGTCTATGTTGTCCCACTGCAGAGCAAAGGCCTACCTCCATTCCTTCCATCGCGATTCTGTGCAACGTCTCTCCAACTTTTTAAGACATCCAGTTCGTCCCGCCATGCGCCATCTCCTTCTGTAACTGTTTCACGGCACCAATCCTGAGCTTTACGGGCCCACAGCTCGTTCGGCATGCGACAGACATGTCCTGCCCAGTCCCATTTAAGTATGGCAGCCTTTTGAGCTTCGTCTGCGTTTTGGAGCGCAGTGTAGTGTTTCGAACCCGATCGGTTAAGGCGCGTCCCCCAGCAAAACGTAGCTCTAGCCGTTTTTTGTGCAGTTTTCTGGAGCTTATAACTCTTTAAAAAAAAGATATATCAACCAACAAAAAATACATTAAATTTCTACATACTCTTACCTTCAAAATGGTACGTTTTGTTTTTTTCTTTTTTAAGTAAAATATTTAATTAATCCCCTCACAACGAAACCACAGAAATGAGAAATAATTATTGAAAACATGCTACTTCTCCAAAACTAACAATTGTTTTTATTTTGTTTTTACACTAATGGATAAGCAATTTCATAATGAACATTATGGTACGATTTTTTTTTTCAAAAACCCAAAATTTGATTTTATAAAGATTTTTATGCAAAATTCTGAGCGTATTCGCAACTGTATCTATTGACATTCAGTATGCCGCCAGGCCTCGAAGGGGGAACCCGTGTCGCTCGTCACCGCGCCGCGTCGGCTCATGCGCTCGCTCGCTTACGTCACATTATCAACAGATCTAAGAAGTAATTTCAAGTAATAGATATGGCATTCAATGAAATATTTTTTTATGAAATATTTATTGGTGCGTCCAAATGACATCATGCGTGTGATGATGTGTTGGTGATTATGAATTCAGTTATTATACTCACTTCGATAAATAGGTAGGTACTTTCAACTTTTACTGTGATACAAAATAATATTGGCACGATTACGAAAATGAGGTCAAAATGAAAATCCAAGATGGCGCCGACGAAAGTTTTTGGTTTTTCCGTCATGGGTGTCGTTTCCATGGTTTTTGGGGTCGCTGATTACGAAAATGAGGTCAAAATGAAAATCCAAGATGGCGCCGATGTAAATTTTTGGTTTTTCCATCATGGGTGTCGTTTCCATGGTTTTTGGGGTCGCTGATTACGAAAATGAGGTCAAAATGAAAATCCAAGATGGCGCCGATGTAAATTTTTGGTTTTTCCGTCATGGGTGTCGTTTCCATGGTTTTTGGGGTCGCTGATTACGAAAATGAGGTCAAAATGAAAATCCAAGATGGCGCCGATGTAAATTTTTGGTTTTTCCGTCATGGGTGTCGTTTTCATGGTTTTTGGGGTCGCTGATTACGAAAATGAGATCAAAATGAAAATCCAAGATGGCGCCGATGTAAATTTTTGGTTTTTCCATCATGGGTGTCGTTTCCATGGTTTTTGGGGTCGCTGATTACGAAAATGAGGTCAAAATGAAAATCCAAGATGGCGCCGATGTAAATTTTTGGTTTTTCCGTCATGGGTGTCGTTTTCATGGTTTTTGGGGTCGCTGATTACGAAAATGAGGTCAAAATAAAAATCAAAGATGGCGCCGACGAAAATTTTTGGTTTTTCCGTCATGGGTGTCGTTTTCATAGTTTTTGGGGTCGCTGATTACGAAAATAAGCTCAAAATCAAAATCCAAGATGGCGCCGACGAAAATTTTCGACTATATATATAAAACGACAGCCATAAAAGAAAAATCAAAAATTTACCTGGCCGCCATCTTGGATTTTCATTTTGACCTCAAAAACCATGAAAACGACACCCGTGAAAGAAAAACCAAACATTTTCCTGACCGCCACCTAGGGTTTTCATTTTGACCTCTTCACCGACCCCAAAAACCATGAAAACGACACCCATGACGGAAAAACCAAAAATTTTCCTGGCCACCATCTTGAATTTTCATTTTGACCTCAATTTCGTATTCAGCGACCCCTAAAACCATGAAAACGACACCCATGACGGAAAAACCAAAGATCTTCGTCAGCGCCATCTTGGATTTTCATTTTGACCTCATTTTCGTATTCAGCGACCCCTAAAACCATGAAAACGACACCCATGACGGAAAAACCAAAGATCTTCGTCAGTGCCATCTTGGATTTTCATTTTGACCTCATTTTCGTAATCAGCGACCCCGAAAACCATGAAAACGACACCCATGACGAAAAAACCAAAAATCTTCGTCGGCGCCATCTTGGATATTAATTTTGAGCTCATTTTCGTAATCGTAATATTTGTATCACTGTAAAAGTTGAAAGTACCTACCTATTTATCGACGTGAGTATAGTAACTGAATTCATAATAACATTTCATAAAAAATATTTCTTTGAATGCCATATCTATTACTTCTTAGATCTGTGAATTTTACTTGTATTCGTAAGAAGTTCGCCAGGTGGCGCAAGTAATAGTTTACGAAGTATTGTAGAGGTGGGGTGCGGCAAAGAGGGAGCAAATGCTCAAGGTTATTTGCTCAGGGTACCACCTTAATTTTACACCTAAGATACTGCGCTTGGGGAGAATACATATGTCCATTAGCTTTCGTTTCAGAGACATGTGCAGGGTGCCCTCAAAATACTCTTTCATGGACCACTAACTTTCCTAGGCATTTTTGGTTCGTCTTGCGATTTCCTTATCTTGCCGTGCCTGGAAAGAGATTACGCCCAAGATTCTTGGACATATTGTATATTCTCCCCGCCTACGAGTATGCTCCTCTTGGAGCTGTTGGTCATGACTTCAGTCTTTGACATGTTCACCTTCAGTCCAACCTCAAGGCTTGCATCGCTAAGATCTTGTAGCATTAGCTCTAATCTGTGGGAGAAAAGGACAATGTCATCGGCAAAAGCAAATTATTCAACCTTGTCTTGCCGACGACAATGCCCTTCTCTTCCCATTTGACTGCAACGTCTGAAAGACTTCTTCTAGGGTACTGGTGAACAGTTTTGGAGACAGCGGGTCGCCCTGTTTGACTCCCTTGAGAATATCATACTTTGAACCTAATCCCTCTAACTTAATAGCAGCTGTACTTTGGGTGTATATATTGCATAAAATATCTATGTAGGAAGGTTCTATCTGTTATTTTGTAAGGACATTAAATATTGCAGAATGTGTGATACTGTCAAAGGCTTTGGAATAGTCGACAAATGTAAGATATAAAGGAGTTTTATATTCTTGGTATTTCTCGACCATTTGATTAACGGTGTGTAAGTGGTCGGTGGTGGAAAGTCCTCGACGGAAGCCTGCTTGTTCTGGAGGTTGTTTGAGATCTAACTGGCCAGCTATGCGTTTTTAATGACTTTAATAAAGTTTTCTAGACATGAGAAATGAGACTAATTGGCCTATAATTATTGATGTCGAGGAAGTGTATTGAAAAATATTTAACGTTCAATCAGATTAATATTAAAATGTAATTATCTTCAACAGGACGAAATCGTCACGGCCGAGTAAGATACCGGGCCGGCCTGGAACCATACACACAGAAATTATTCCTTATAGAAGAGCGAAGACTAAAAAATGACCTCAAAAGAAACGAAGAATTGAGAGGAATCAAAAACGCCATTCAAGAAATGGTAGGACTTGTGAAACGATTCACTGAAAAAGACAATAAAAAATAAAGCGTTATAAATGTTAATAGTTTTTATTAATAGTTATTTTTGGTACAAATAAAATATTGTTACAATTTTTTTTTTTGTTAATTGACATTTATATAATTAATTATTAGGAGAATTCTTGTAGACACATTAAAATCAAACAGTTACGTTCTAGATGATAACAATCATTTAGTCATTCATCACATTGTCTACAGTGCCCACACATTTGCAAAATGTTTGCAAATTCTTCATCATAAAGGGCAGAAATACTAAACAAAAAATAGCAAATCTGTCGGCACCTTTACTTAATAATTAAGCATAGAAAAAAAAAAGCTTGTAATAACAATGACATGGTGGGACATGGCTGAATAAACTTAACAAATTATGATAACACACTTAAAACATAAAGGTAAACTTATAACTTTGCATCACTTGAGATAATCACAAAAAAATGACGGTTTGCACTCCAGCAGTGGCCGACAGAAGTGAAAACTTAAACATTAACGTTGTGCATTTTGGAATGGTTAGGGAATAATTTTGCACAAATTGCTTTATTTATCAGCATAAAAGCACTATCATTCATGTGGTTAAATACATTGTTCATTTATTACGCTATCGTACACAAACATGACAATTTATATTTTGACATGTGACACATACGCACAAGCGCCCTGCGCCGTCTTACGAATTTTCGATCAGGTCACGTGTCCTTTCTGATGAGAGTTTAACATTTTTTACCTATCCCAAAAAAGTGCACAATGCCGCTAAAGAAGATTTCACTTCAAAAACATTGTAAGGACTAAGTGAACATCAACAACATAATATCCTAAAAAAAAAAAAAACTTAGAACCACACTAAGGTCAGATTTGAACAAACTGGCACTACCCTGAGAATAAAATCAGTGTAAAACTTATTTCACTTGCAAGATAACATTATGAATCGGCCCTAAGAATAACTCTCCGACTTCCTAAAAAAGTTTAAGTTTTTTAACCCTCCATAGCCTCTTCAGTGGCCCCTGTAGTGTTACCACACATGGCCTCTTTAGTGTTACTACACGGGGCTTCTGCAGTGTTGCCACATGTGTCTTCCATACTATTAGTACCAGTGACTTCCATGTTACCACTTGTGATCTCCAATGTTTCACCACAAGCTTTCAACCTATTCTCCTCGATCGCATGCACCAACTTAGCTCTATACTCTTCATCGTAATCACAGCACCCTGCTGAGTCCGGAGAATGATCATCTTGTCTCTTTCTCTCTTCCTCAATATCTCGTTCTGACAATTCAGGAGCTTCAAGCTCCGCCATATTACACATGTTGTGTAAAACACAACAAGCTATGAGTATTTTTGCAGCCATAGCATGATCGTAATTCAGCTTCTTGCGAGTAAGAAGGCAGCGCCATCTAGATTTTAACTTGTAAATTGTTTGGTCTATGGTAGGGTAGACGGTTTTGTGTAAATCGTTGTAACGGCTTTCTGGGGAGTCGTCGGTGACATCATAATCAATTATAGGTGTCATCAGGTGTTCATCTAGGTTGTAGTTGTAGTTGCCTGTAAAGTTAATGGATTTGATGATAACCATTTTTTACGGTTATACGTTATTATACCATACCAGGGGGTAGGACAGACAGTTTATGTTAATTGCAAATAATAATAATGAGGTTATTTACTGATGAGTTGATGACTCCCAGCCACAGCAGCTTGGAATCTACATTTATGTTTGTTGATGGCAAAAGTCTCGGCTACATGTGACTTAATCGTAACTGACGAAATTTGGCTGTGTACCACTGGTCCACTGCCTATCCCTCTGGATACAAGAGTGATGAATTATTATTTTATTTATGAACCGTCGTTTTTGAGTTTACTGTGGACACTTTGTACATCTTCTACACATCTGCTACATCTTTCTTCTCACATAATATACCATCTCAACATGAAAGATGTAACCAAAGTTATGATTTTGATGTTATGTTAAACTAGCTTTTGCCCGCGACTTCGTTCGCGTGGAATAGTGACTTCCGGCAGATTTTTGGTTTATCTCGCGAAAAAAAAAAAAACTATCCTATGTCCTTTCTCAAGTTCCAAACTATGTCTGTACCAAATTTCATCAAAATCCGTTCAGCCGTTTAGGCGTGAAAGAGTAACAGACAGACAGACAGAGTTACTTTCGCATTTATAATATTAGTATGGATGTAGGTACTTGGTTATTAATAAATAATTTGAATTTGAATCTTTTCATGGCAAAATAATTAGTTACCTATTACATAGGCAGTATCGTCCAGGTTGCTTAAATGGTCAGAGATGGGGTCATTATACCATGCTTCTGAACAATATGATGCACCAGTGGCTTTGGGATATACACTCAAGATGTTACAATCAGCATCGCAGATCTGGGAAAAATAATATACAGTATCATACTAAAATAATGAAAGAATTGCAGAGCCAAGATACCTCTAGGTTTAGATAAGTTTTGGTATCTTTGGATTACATATTTAGCCGATTATCGAGAGAATGTGCGCATAATGACATAGGCTCAACTTTTGCTGCACAATGTTTTGCTTATTATGTAACAAATATTTTGCAAAACAATTTTGTTTCGTTTCATGATTCAGAATTTAAGCTAGGTCGGAAAGGGTACCATAGAAATTAGTATATTTTTTATTTTTATCCAGGTAAAGTGTATAAAAACGGATATTTATAAGTATTTATCCATTTTGAGTGTTTATCAGGATAAAATCCCAACCTAAACATTAACTAAGCTTAAACTATTATGCACAGGTTACATACACGTGTTATTTGGGGAACTGGGCGAAATAATCCACAACGAAAGGACTGATCGCCCGTCTGGTGTCTGCCGGCGTCCCCGAAGATAAATAGAATACACGTATTATTGGCCAGCGTCAGATATCTAAAAGTGGATATTTAAAATAAAAAACTACTTACAATTTGAGCCAAGAAAGAGAAGTAATAATGATCGTTATAGAAATATCCATCATTTTCAACTGGTTTAGTGATAGCAATGTGGTTGCAATCAATGCATCCTATCACGTCGGGGAAACCAAACTTTTCAAAAAATCTGTAATCATATTTATACAAATGAAGATTGTGGGTCTGCTATAAGAAACACACAACTTTTTTACACAATACATAAGTTATTATCGTGAAATATCAGGATGATTTTTTATCCTGATATTTCACTACTTATGAAGATTGAAGTTTTAACTACAAAAGTGGACAAGTTTTGTAGTCTTACTGATATAGCAGTAGGATTTATTTAAATGTATGCTTCAGCAAACATCCACAGATAACAGCATAAGCATATTATATATAACCCAGTATCAAACATTAACTAATAAGTATACTACCACTACTGTAATGTGTACTAGTTACTATGTATTATGTAGACTTTTTTTTTTTAAGTTAATATTGTTTTTTAGATATTTTGTACCCTACCACAAAGTTGTCTTATTTAACCGTAAGGTTGACTGGTAGAGAATGCCTTGTGGCATTAAGTCCGCCTATGTATCACTATTGTGCATGAAGTTTAAATAAATAAATTAACAAAGTGACAAAAACTCTGTTAATAAAAGAATATATACTCACTTCTTTTTAATAACATCTCTTTCTTCTTGAGTTTTCGGAAACTTAATATATTTCTGTGATATGGTGCTGTGATTTAAGGCGTCGGTGACCTCTTTGATGCAACGAGACATTTTCTGGATTGCTAACAAGCCAAATTGTTTACCCATGGAATTTTGCAAGCGGCCCCAAGCAAAGAAATTTAGTACTGCTAGGATCTAAAAGAAATACTTATTTTAGTGATACCTAGTTATTATTACTAAGAAACTCATTGTGAATCTGTAATACTAAGATAAGATATAATAAGTATGTCAGATGAATGTATTCGTGTTCATGGAGCTTGCAACAGAGCCGAAATATCGGGAAATCGAAACAAGTAGTAAACATGGTAAATATCATGTGATAGTATAAAAACTTATATCAAAGTATTAGAAAAATATGTATAGTGGCTAAACTGTTAAAGTATACCTTTATACGAGGATCGAGATCATTCGGTTCCTCTTTTGGGGGCAGCAAAGGTGTTATTTCTGCACACAATTTATCAAAGAGTGCCCGGCTCAGCCTATATTTGTATATAAACTCTTTGTCAGGAATTGAATTCATGGCAAACCTTTCTCGTAAGACACGCCGTCGTTGAGAGAGCTTTTGTTTTTTCTTTTTTTCTTCCGACATTACCAATGTTGTGATATAATATGAGAGTGCCATTTCGTAGCTGTGCGAAACATAAAAAAACAACAATTCGAATTAGGAATGTAGACACAGCAAAAAGAGTACAGTTTATTGGGGTGAATAGAAATGTAAGGGTAAATAGAGACAAAGGTTTGAAAGATATTTTGACATTGAATTTATTTGATAAATTACCAACAAGCAACTTCTATTTTTAACCGACTTCTAAAAAAGAAGGAGGTTCTCAATTCGGATGTTTGTATTTTTTTTTTTTTTTTTTTTTTATGTTTGTTCGGGCATAACTCCGTCACTTGCTAACCGATTTGAAAAATTCTTTTTTTGTTGGAAAGGGTATACTTTCGAAATGGTCCCATAATTTTTATATCGAAATCGGACAAGCAGTTTTTGAAAAATCTACAAAACTCAAAAAAAAAAACTACATTGTCCACATTGACTCATGAACATGTGAACCACTAAAAAGTGAAAAATAAAAACTTTTTAACAAAAAATAAAACCGACTTCAAAAAAAAAACACAAAAAAGTGCAAAATAAACTTTAGAAGAAAAATCTGTTTCTGAAGTCGGTGGCAAAAAAAGAAATTAAAAAACAAAAGTCACCGACTTCAGAAACTGATTTTTCTTCTAAAGTTTATTTTGCACTTTTTTGTGTTTTTTTTTTGAAGTCGGTTTTATTTTTTGTTAAAAAGTTTTTATATTGACTTAATTTTACTTCATAATTTCGATAGGTACGTTTTTGGCAACATACCATATTAATTCAATGTTAAAATCCCTCTCAAAGTGTTGTTTCTATTTACCCCGTTTTACGACAGGTCAAGGTGGCGTTCTGTTTTTCTTTTTGCCATCTGATGGGAAAAGGTGGTGTAGGTAAAGACCAATTGCTGGATATTTCATGATATTCCAAACTTATATACTTAGGCATTTCAGCTTACTGGACAGAAGGGCTACGACACTGTTTCAAAAGCTTGAGAATTAAGCTGGGCATTGGGCGGACGGCTTTGCAGGAAACCCGAACTGACTCCTACCCCGTGGACGCAGGCGATTTAATTTTACCTCTTAAGTTAGTCTACGTTGTGAGCAGAGTTCTTGTAATTAATAAAGTTTTGTGTTTGCGTATTCCGAATCGCTGGTTTTTTCGTTTGACTTTTATTTGCAAACAAACATGACATGTGTGACACATGTCACATGTGTCATTCATTCAGTCTTAGCTGTCAAATTGTTTCGTTTGGAAATCGCGACGCGGTAAAGACGTACGAATTAAAGTTGCCAGTGTAGTTATTTAAGGACCCCAGTGATTGTGGTTTCTTAGTAGCAATCACGGACACTCACGGAGTCTGGCTTTGTGTCCGGGTGGTGGCAATAAGCCAATAAGTAACAGGGACAACTGGCGAAATGAGGGTGTACTAGACTAATAAGTGTCTAGGGTCTACACCGCTGCCAAACTTTTCGGGGACTTCAGGCGTGCGTGATGTCGTGTTATCTATGTTTTTTAAGTACCTAGGTACAGTTCAGTTGAATAGGCTATTGCTATTATTTGCTATACAGTACAGAACTTGCAAATAAAATGTGAGGGATTATATTGCAAGCACGATCTCCCGCGAGGCG
The DNA here is from genome assembly GCA_949316265.1 of Diarsia mendica. NCBI lineage: Eukaryota > Metazoa > Arthropoda > Insecta > Lepidoptera > Noctuidae > Diarsia > Diarsia mendica. The sequence continues at coordinate 14,290,544 of OX438912.1, read as the reverse complement.
GCGATTCTCCTTGCCGGATTGCCGCCGTGGGATCTGGAGGCGATAGTCCTCGCGCGCCTACATGAGTGGCGCGCGGAGGCGCTACACCGGGGGGTCACTCTGCTGCCGCGGCTCATTGCTGCGCGGCGGACAGACCTCCGGTGCGATCTCATGGCGGCATGGAGACAGCGACTGTCGCAACCCAGCGCAGGGCACGCCACGATAGTGGCGGTAAGTCCCCTCTTTGAGGAGTGGCTGGAGAGGCGCCACGGCGCCCTCACCTACCGTCTGACGCAGGTCCTCACCGGACACGGGTGTTTCGGGAGGTACCTACACCGAATCAGGCGGGAGGAAACGCCCGGATGCTTCCACTGCGAGGATCGACCGGAGGACACGGTGGAGCACACTGTGGAGGTGTGCCCTGCTTGGGCGGAGCCCCGCCGTGTTCTCGTAGCGGCGATCGGCGGCGGTGACCTCTCGCGTCCGGCCCTGGTGCAAGCCATGGTCCGGAGCGAGGAGGAATGGGACGCCGTCGCCTCCTTCTGCGAAGCAGTGATGCTAGCGAAGGAGGTGGCGGAACGAGAGAGGGAGAGAACCTCTCAACGTCCCAGCCGCCGCGGAAGGCGCTCCGGGCGTCGGGGGTCACGCGATGACCTCCGGCCACCGTAGACGCGGGCCTGTGGACGGTGAGTAACGGGCTAGCTCGCCGTCCGGCCGTCGTCATGACGGCAACAGACCGTGTCGGCGGCGCGTACGTGTTCCACGCGCGCCTCAAAGAGATGTCAGCAAGGAGGGGCCCGCAAGGGCCGACGCCCGTCGGGGCTGCGGATATCGAAAAGTTACCGCGGCTCCGACACAAGGGCGAGGAAGAGGGAACATGGGTTGGTTTTTAGTCAGTAGAAGTCTGACACTCCCCTTCGCTCTGCCCAAGAGCGGGGGGGGTTATTCGATGATTTTCCACCCACCAAAAAAAAAAAAAAAAAAAAAAAAAAAAAAAAAAAAAAAAAAAGGGATTATATTGCAATGAAACCCTAACCTATTGGGGCTATTCAAGTATGTGTTACCTAAGATTAGTACTTAAAAGGAGCAGGGAAGGAAAAAGGAATAAATGATAGCATGACGTTGGACAGGGGAGAATGGAAGAAATCAAAGTGTTGCGCTGCCCCCAAATAACATGGGAGGCCTTGCCTTGTAAATCCATATTAATTTGAAGGGCGCCTTCAAATGAATATGGATTTACAAAGCAGCGCGGCGGCAGCGCTGCAACGCCTGCAACCGCGCGGCACGTTGCGACTAATTGGAAGGCGCCCTAAATGGGGCAGGGTGATCTTTGATTTCCCTATTTTATATTTGATTGCATTTTCAATTTGATGATTTCACACAAGCCAAAAAAAGGATGTTAATTAAAATTTATAGTTAGACCAGCATCTCAAACTGAAAAAGACAATTAAAAATAAAGCGTTATAAATGTTAATAAGTAGTTTTTATTAGGCTTTAATATAATAGTTATTTTTTGGTACAAATAAAGTATTACAATAACTTATTTTTCTTAATCTATCTATCTATCTTCTATTTATATAAAAATGATAAGTTGGTTTGTGTACGCTTCAAAAACTCAAAAAGTTCTGCACCGATCGAGCTGAAATTTTAGAATGATATAATAATCCGCATCAAGGATTGTTTTTACAGTTTCCTCGCGGGCGAAGCCGCGGGCATCAGCTAGTTAAATATAAAAATGTTATGTTGGTTTGTGTACGCTTCAAAAACTCAAAAAGTTCTGCACCGATCAAGCTGAAATTTTAGAATGATATATAATCCGCATCAAGGATTGTTTTTACAGTATCCACGCGGGCGAAGACGCGGGCATCAGCTAGCTAAACATATAATAAGAATTCTTGTAGATACATTAAAATCAAACAGTTACATTACTCAATAGTTAACAAATCATTTAGTCATCACACTCATCACTCATCATCACATTATCATAAACTGCCTAAAATGTTTGCAATTTCTTCGTCGTATGGGGCAGAAATATCTGAATAAAATAGTACAGAAATCTAGCAATTCTGTAGGCACTTTTACTGATTAAAACTTAAAGATAGAAAAATAAGTTTGTAAGAATGAAAAAATCGAATTCAATCGCATCACTTGAGCTGCGTTTAATTTTGGCGTGGTCATATCTATCCAAAACCCGGTCTTTATATAATTATAATAAGACTTTTTTTTTTTTTGGTGGGTGGAAAATCATCGAACAACCCCCCCCCCCCCCCCCCCGCTCTTGGGCAGAGCGAAGGGGCGTGTCAGACTTCTACTGACTAAAAACCAAACCCATGTTCCTTCTTCGCCCTTGTGTCGGAGCCGCGTTATCCTTTCGACAAGCCACAGCCCCGACGGGATTATAATAAGACTTATAAGATATTTTGCACGTTAAACAAAACGCCGTCATTTTTTTTAGTATACTATTAATGCTCTTTGACCTGGTTTTTTAACCCTCCATAGCCTCTTATTCTCGCATACTGTATGTGGCACCTGGAGTGCTGCTACAAGTGGCCTTCTCCATAGTGTTACCACAAATGGCCTCTGGAGTGATGCTACATGTGGCTTCCTCCATAGTGTTACCGCACATGACCTCTTTAGTGTTAGTACACGGGGCTTCTGCAGTGTTGCCACATGTGTCTTCCATACTCTCAGTACCAGTGACTTCCGTGTTACCACTTGTGATCTCCATTGTTTCACCACAAGCCTTTAACCTATTCTCCTCGATCACCTGCACCAACTTAACTCTATTCTTATCATCGCCACAGCAGGAGTCCGGAGAATGTTCATCTTGTCTCTTTCTCTCTTCCTCAATATCTCGTTCTGACAATTCAGGAGCTTCAAGCTCCGCCATATTACACATATTATGTAAAACACAACAAGCTATGAGTATTTTTGCAGCCATAGCATGATCGTAATTCAGCTCCTTGCGAGTAAGAAGGCAGCGCCATCTAGATTTTAACTTGTAAATTGTTTGGTCTATGGTAGCGTAGACGGTTTTGTGTAAATCGTTGTAACGGCGTTCTGGGGAGTTATCGGTGACATCGTAATCATGTATAGGTGTCATCAGGTGTTCATCTGAGTTGTAGTTTGAGTTGCCTGTAAAGTAAATGGATTTGACGATAACCCTTTTTTACGTTTATACGTTACTAGTGACCCGCCCCGGCTTCGCACGGGTACAAAAAAGGTATTAAAACCTTCCTCTTGAATCACTCTATCTATTAAAAAAAACCGCATCAAAATCCGTTGCGTAGTTTTAAAGATTTAAGCATACAGACAAACAAATAAACAAACAAACAAACAGACGCGACTTTGTTTTATACTATGTAAGGATACCAGGGGGTAGGCTACCCCCTGGGCCCCTGGTATGGTATAACATACACTGTCTGTCCTACCCCGGGTAGGACAGGCGGTTTATGTTAATTGCAAAAAAATAATGAGGTTATTTACTGATGAGTTGATGACTCCCAGCCACAGCAGCTTGGAATCTTCATTTTTTTATTTTTTATTTACTACATGTGACTTAATCGTAACTGACGAAATGTGGCTGTGTACCACTGGTCCACTGCCTATCCCTCTGGATACAAGAGTGATGAATTATTATTTTATTTATGAATCGTCGTTTTTGAGTTTACTGTGGACACTTTTATCGTGTCCATCTTATACACATCTGCTACATCGTTATTCGTTCTTCTATCTATATAAATAAAAAGAGAAGTCCTGACTGACTGATTGACTGACTCATTAACGCTTGGACCTAGAAAGCTGAAATTTTGCACAGAGGTTCCCTTTATAATGTAGGCAAGGAATAAGAAAGGATTTTTCGAAATTCAACCCCTAAGGGAGTTAAATAGGGGATGAAAGTTTGTAAGTATGTAAAATCGTCATTTTCACGCGGGCGAAGCCGCTGGCAAAAGCTAGTCAAACATAATATACCATCTCAACATGAAAGATGTAACCAAAGTTATAATTTTGATGTATATAATTTAAGGGACTCCTTTTAATAATATATTTTAGTTACTATGGTTTTTAGTTTTAGGTTCTTTGTTCTAGTATATATTTTTTTTGTTAATTATATTATTAAAATTTTGATGTTATGTTAAGTAGGTACTTGGTTATTAATAAATAATTTGAATCTTTTCATGGCAAAATAGAGAGTTTTACATCAAATAAAACTTACCTATTATTTTTTCATCAATATCCGGAATCCATCTTGAGTCAAGCACCTGTCTTTCAGCCTGTTGACAGCGTTTCCTTAGCCTCTCCGCTGGTGGCGCCCTCTATGCTTACCGTTGGTACTAAGTATTTCAAGCGCGCATCGGGTGATCACCCAATTTATCGTCATTATGGAACTCATGATGCACCAGGTAGACCTTACCTGGATTCCGGATATTGATGAAAAAATAATAGGTAAGTTTTATTTGATGTAAAACTCTCTATTATTTGTTTTGGGGTAGTATTTAAAAGAGTGACTGTAAATGAAAATTTTAAGTTACAAAAATAATTAATTTAGGTCACAGAATTACTAAGTGAGCGACTGACTGTGAGCGACAAGAAATCAACAGAACGGCAATTTACAAACATTAATTTGAGCTACTTAAAATACAAAATGAGTAGCTTCATAATTTTTGAGCGACCCAATATTGATATGAGTGACAACGTTAAGTCCTGCATTTTTTTCAATATTTGGCAAATTATTTATTTATACTGAACGGCATTTTATCTTAAATGAAGTGTTTCGATTAGAAAAATCACTTTGAAAATTACTTTATTGAGTAGAGTACAGATAGCGCGCGAGTTGAATGCAGTCGGGGTCTGAGGTAAAGAGCGGGAGCACCTCCCCCCGCTATCCGCACGCCCCACCTCACGCGCCTGCAGTGTAGTGCTTGACAATCCTTGTCAACTATCGTACCGCATTCCTAAGCTCTGCATTCAACTCGCGCGCTATCTGTATTAGGACCACACTTTTTTTTTGAAAATGTTCGTATGAAATAACTATTTGAAGAAACACTTTTAGCTAAGAAATTTAATTATTTAAGCGTAGGTTGCATGTATTCCGAAAAAATAAAGCAATATTTATTTACTTAAATCAAATGAAGGGTTCTCTATTGTGTCACCTAACTTTTTTATCCATAATTTAAAATGCCATAACTTTTTTTTGTCCTAATCATCATTTGTCCGAATGATAACTTACCCGAACTAAATATCACATAATATCACACGCCATAAAATTGAAATCCCTAAATATAATATGACCTAAATCCATTTGTCTTATATATTACAATCAATAATATACGAAAGACATAAAAACGTTTTCCATAAAAGTTTTAAGTCCTAAATTAAAATAACATAATGTTTATTTATCTTATTAGGTAATATTATTAGAACAAAGTATAACAAAGCTTTTGATCACGTCACTCATACATGCAACGCATGTACTCCATGACGCGCGCTCGCTTCGCTCGCATATTATATAACACTAATATCTTCTGTCCCCGAAGTGCCGGGGCTCCGCCGGCCTCCTTCGTCAGCCTACGGCCCGGTGCCCATGCCGCCCATAAAGGATACTGTCGCTAGACGGTGATTCATCCACTTAGCGGACGACTAGCAACAAACAATCTGTAGTTTTCATTTATAAAAGTTATCAAAATAATAAACATAAGACCTCAAATAGAATATAAGTAACCAATTAACCATTAATCATTAATAAAGCAGCTTACAAAACGTTGCTCAATCTGAACTTTTTAGTAGTATAATAATGTAAAACCTCAATTGGAAAAATCGTCTCTATCTTAATATTTAAGTTACCCTTTGTGTATTTCTAGTCGCTCACTTAGTAATTTTGTCGCTCAGTTAGTAATTTAATATCTGAAATGGATTTATCACAACCCACTTTTTGTAAGCTCGTTCCGGATTTTATTATTAATCAATATTTGTCGTTAGTTTAGTTTATTTTTCGCTTACTCAAATTCATACCGCTCAAGTTATAAAAACAGTATATCATCATCAGTCGCTTAGTTATTTTTTATTCGCTCGTTTTATAATTCCCCTTTGTTTTGTATCAATATCCGGAATCCATCTTGAGTGATGTGTTTGTTATCACCCGGTGCGCTAAACCCAAAGACGCTATAATGTGTTTTCGGATGTAGAATATTGGGTTAATAAAAATTGTGTAAATGTATTACAATAATTAATCTGGTATGAGTATGACACTACTTTTAGTCATAATAATATAACAAAAGAAATGGTTTCGAAAAATAATTAATATTAATGAACAGGATCAAAAGATAAAATAGACAAAGATGTAGAATGATTGGGAACATTTGAATCATTGTGATTTAACAGTTCTCTCTGTGATCAACAGGAAAATTCTCTACGAAATTGAGAGAAACCACTGCGGATCTTACTGATCTTTGCATCTATACCAGCAGATTTTAAAGGAGATCTCACTCATCCACCAATAACAGTTCTAGAAGCAGGTTTAATATTCCTTCTAGCTGTATAACAAAAGATTTATATTTCCTCGACTGTTTGAAGTAATACATATTAATTGTCTCAAACAAAAATTGAAAAGATTTAATTTCTTATCCGAGTGTTCTCCAACCAGACTGTCTGTGGTTAGGGTTGTCTGTTTTAGAACCACATGCTGGCCACAACACAATAGAGGAATCATTATCGACTAAGCTAGTGCTATTAATTCGCAATAGAGTAAGGTCGTGAACCGTACGACCTGATGCTAACAATAAAAGAGAAGCCACGGTACGTGACTTGATACTTGAAATATATTATTTTCATCAAAATCATAAGCACTCATGTGTTGCCATAAAACTTTAGGGTTCCAAATAGGTGGCTTAACAGATTTCTCTCTTGCTACAGAAATGGCTTGCTTTAAGAAGAAATTTGACGACAAATCAATACTAGATGTATAACAGATTTGTGTTGTCACAGTGTAAATGTGCTAAATATTGAGCTACCTGATCCGCCTTAGGGTATATAAAATTAATCGAATGGGAGTCATACTATCGCTTCCATCTGCGCCACACTGGTCTGTAATTATTGATTGTGGATCCTCTCCAGGTCGACATAAAGAATTTTTTGTTCTTGATCTGTCCAGTCCGTCAAAATATCTTGCCACCCGAAATCAGCCATGTTTTCAAGTGTAGGTCTTGCACTTGTGGCGGATGCGTCCCTGTTCTCGTGTCTATTAGAGTGCAGGCTAGATATACACAAATACCCAGACCCGGAACAACTAAATGTAGGCCATACAAATATTTGTTCCGTGCGGGTATTGAACCCGCGACACGCAGCGCAGCAGTCCAATCGCTCAGCCACTGCGCCAACCGTGCCGTCAAAACCATTTGGTGGTGGGAACAACAAAGCTAGGTCGTAGTGCCACTGACGACAGAATGCACTGTGATGTTGGGCTTTCTGATCGTTGACGTCCAATGATACGTACTTTGGTACTATGTGGGCTGTAATCGACGCGAAGAGGTCTTTCTCCGGCGTACCCCACATTCGAAAAATTGTTGTCGTTACTGTCCTCGTGAGGTGCCGTTCTGGACAAGCCTTCTGCCGAGAAAGATACCTCGGTATTGGACCTGCCCGGAAAATAATGTGCTGTCAGATGAATGTTCTGCTTATCTAGAACAGCAAGAAGCTATCGAGTTTGATGAAGCAGTTTCTTGGATTTTATGCCGCCCTCCTTGTTTATGTACGAGACTACTGTCTGATTGTCAGTTTGCAGCAGTATCTGTGCATCTTGGAGTTGCTGCTGGTTCTGACATATAGCTGCTTAAACTGCAAACATATCTTTTTTGTTGAAATGAGTCTTTTGAGAATTTGTCCAGGTTCCCACAATATTTGTGTCGCTGAGTTCGCGCCCACCCGATGTCTGAAGCGTCTGTGGTCAAGAGTTGTGACGTCACCGAGCTCAAGTGTATTGGCATCGACATTCCTATGGCTTGACACCACCACTCCGTCTCTGATCGAGCTGGTTGAGGGAGAGTGATCGATCGATACGGGTGTTTCACCGACAGCTGTCGACTGTAGTATTGCAGAGTACGACAGTGAAGGCGACCTCTCGGAGTCACAAACGTTACAAAGTTGAGTCTCCCCATTAGAGTTTGGTACTGTTTGAGGGACCACTTTGGTAACGGAAGCTGTTGGTGAAGTGCTTTGCGTAGCGTTAGACACTTCAGTTCCGACAGGGACTTTGCGTTGCGTTTTGTGTCCCATATAATGCCGAGAAACTCGAGGCATTTTGTCGGAACCAGAACAGACTTTTCGTAGTTGATTGTCCAGCTTAGTAAACGGAGTAACTTTATTGTGAATGCGATGTCGTCTTCCAACTCCGCTTTTGACTGGTTCGGCCAAAAGAAAATCATCTAAATAAACTATGCACCTGATCTTGTGACTCCTCAGGAATTCGGTTATAGAGGCAAACGTTCTGGGTGCCGATGAGAGGCCGAACGGCAAGCACGTTATTTGAAGTAGTTGATGTTAACGTGAGTATTGATGATAATTTAGCCTCAGGAACCGGCGATGTTGTTGCCTGTTGGCCATTGGTACGTGGAAATATGCTTGACTCAGATTTAGTTTGGCCATCCAATTTTGATGTTGTAAAAAACTTGGTACTCGGAAGTGACTGAATAGTTGAAATGGCTTGGATAATACGAACTGGTTCATTTTTTTTTTTTTTTATATTTAAAATGTGTCAGAAGGTCCGATCTGACTTGGGTACCAGAAAGAACGTTGAAATCTAACTGGGCGTCAGTTCTGCAGGTTCTAGTACCCCGACTCGAGCATAGTTTGAATTTGTTTGGATATTTTGGGAGAGGTTTTGGTTCTGTAACATTTCAGAACTGTGGGACTCGGAAATATTAGTGGCGGTCTGAGTATGAAGGGTATGCGTGCCCCGTTCAACAGTCGGCGCACCCAGATTGCTACAAACATATTGAAATTGCCTTAGACAGCCGCCTTGAAATGTCCGACAGTCATTCGCGACGCTTGTTTTTAGGGATAGCATGCGATTGCGATGTCTTACCCTTTGATTTATATCGGTGGTTACTTGATCGGTTTTTGTTTTTGGTGTCAAGCGTTTGAGCCCTTTGGTCTTTTATTAAAGGTATCTCGACCAAAAAACCTGTTGTCAGCTTGTTAATCGATGGTTTTTTGATTGTCATAAAAGTTTTCTTTTGAATAAGTCTGAGGTAGGTGTATTGGTATTGACTTATTTGATACAGTGACTTTATCCACCCCCCCAATTTTTTGGAGGTAGTTTTGAATAGCCTCATCATTATAAAAAGGTATTCTGTACTAGATTTTTGAAGTGAAAACTTCTTTAGCGGCGTTGAGCACTTTGGGAAATTGTTCTGTGATGGGTATAAAATCTTAAACTCGCGTCAGGATACGTGACCACGTGACCCTGATCGAAAATTCGTCAGGACACGTGACCACGTGACCCTGATCGAAAAAGCGTAAGACGGATGGAGAGTAGACAGCTATCCCCTCTCTACGGCGCGGCGAAAATGTATGCCTGGGCCTACTGTTTCGTTTAGGCAGCGCAGGGCGCTTAATAATATTAATAATTATTATTAATAATAATATAATTAATAATAATAATAATAATAAAATTATTAATAATAATAATATAATTAATAATAATATAATTAATAATAATAATAATATAATTAATAATAATAATAATTATAATTAATAATAATAATAATAATAATAATAATGATGACAGCTGTCAAAATTGAAACAGCTATATCTCGGAAACTATCGACCTTAGACTAGTTGTGTGTAGGGACAATTGATAGGTCTCAATGAGATCTACATTTCGGATGACAGCTGTCAAAATTGAAACGGCTATATCTCGGAAACTATCGACCTTAGACTAGTTGTGTGTAGGGACAAGTGATAGGTCTCAATGAGATCTACATTTCAGATGACAGCTGTCAAAATTGAAACGGCTATATCTCGGAAACTATCGACCTTAGACTAGTTGTGTGTAGGGACAAGTGATAGGTCTCAATGAGATCTACATTTCGGATGACAGCTGTCAAAATTGAAACAGCTATATCTCGGAAACTATCGACCTTAGACTAGTTGTGTGTAGGGACAAGTGATAGGTCTCAATGAGATCTACATTTCGGATGACAGCTGTCAAAATTGAAACGGCTATATCTCGGAAACTATCGACCTAAGACTAGTTGTGTGTAGGGACAAGTGATAGGTCTCAATGAGATCTACATTTCGGATGACAGCTGTCAAAATTGAGACAGCTATATCTCGGAAACTATCGACCTTAGACTAGTTGTGTGTAGGGACAAGTGATAGGTCTCAATGAGATCTACATTTCGGATGACAGCTGTCAAAATTGAAACGGCTATATCTCGGAAACTATCGACCTAAGACTAGTTGTGTGTAGGGACAAGTGATAGGTCTCAATGAGATCTACATTTCGGATGACAGCTGTCAAAATTGAAACGGCTATATCTCGGAAACTATCGACCTTAGACTAGTTGTGTGTAGGGACAAGTGATAGGTCTCAATGAGATCTACATTTCAGATGACAGCTGTCAAAATTGAAACGGCTATATCTCGGAAACTATCGACCTTAGACTAGTTGTGTGTAGGGACAAGTGATAGGTCTCAATGAGATCTACATTTCGGATGACAGCTGTCAAAATTGAAACAGCTATATCTCGGAAACTATCGACCTTAGACTAGTTGTGTGTAGGGACAAGTGATAGATTTCAATGAGATCTACATTTCGGATGACAGCTGTCAAAATTGAAACGGCTATATCTCGGAAACTATCGATCTTAGACTAGTCGTGTGGGAGTTGGACATTTTGACCCTGAACGTTAACGATGTCGACTGTACAGTCAATAAAATACAAAAATAATTTATTTTGAACTAGACTGTACAATGTTTTTATGATGCTTAATCGGAGGCATGGGAAAAAATATTCCCGCTCCTCCTACCAATCGGAGTTCCGATCGGAGGACAGGGAAAGACAAAATAAATGGGTTAGCATAGTTATGGCGGAATAATTGAATTTTTAAATAATGAATTTGGTTTAACTATGTCGAATGATCGCAATCTTAGCACAACGAAATACAAAACTACTATTGATGCGGTCTTTATTAGACATTTAAATAGGTTCGAATCAAAACTGTTCGTTTCTTACTTCAGCTACCATAAACCTATCGTATCAGTTTTAGAGATTGGCGATGATAGTTCTGGTAATGATGATGGTGAAAAAGTCGTTGAAATTATGGATGAAAGTTGATTTTTCGGAGAGATAAACTTTTTAATGTAAAATAATTGTAATAGGTAGTTTTAAAGTGTTAAATTTTTAATGTAATATAAATTGTCATGTTTGTGTACGATAGCGCAATAAATCAATATTGTATTCTACCACATAAATGATAGTACTTTTATACTGTTAAAGCAATTGGTGCAAAATTATTCCCTAACCATTCCAAAATATCAAACATGCTCAACGTTAATAATCAAGTTTTCACTTCTGCCGGCACTCCCGGAGTGCAACCCGTCTTTTTTTTTTTGTATGACATCACGATGAAAACCTTCGGAAATTTGTCGCAACAAAGTCTCTCGACGTGTATTTATCACGCACACTATTTGTAGTAAGTCATCAGTAACCTTATATACGCGGATTCTTTCGAAAACAATGATTGCACTTTTTCGTATAACGAGTTAGGTGTCACCGATTCTGTAGACTCATTTGACCAAACCACAAATTAAGAGCATAGACGGGCTGCGTATAATATACGTATATATAACTATTGCCGTCGCGCTGCGCTCTAGCAACCGGGCGGTATCAATATGTGAGTGCGATAGAGACAACTGCAGCTCAGAACGATTGTACCTATAAAAAACCTTGACCGATCGACGTTTCGTATTCTCCTGTTTTCTCCTCGAAACCTAAGCCAATTAAATTATATTTGGTATCAAAATTTAAAGGAAGAATAGATCTATGCCCCTATTACTTGTTTTTATTTTAAAAACTTTTCAATTTTCTTTGGTAGTCATCTGATTACGTAGGTAAAAACGGGGTATTTTTTTAGGTTTTTGGTAAGTCATATTTATTTTTGTAATAAATTTTTTGAAAAAAAAAATGACAGGGGCATGCCTTCAATAGACCTGGATTTTTATAAATAAAAACGATTACTCTAGAAGCATTATCCAGGAAGAGAATAGGGGAATACATTTGTATGGAAAAATGCAGCCCGTCTATGCTCTTAATGATTGTAATGATTTGTGCAATTCGTCTTTTTGGCAAAGTAAGACATTCGTTAATCCAGCAAAAGATCTTTCCAATAAATATGAGCACGAATCTTCTTGCAACATATTCGATTCAAAACGCTTTAATTCGTCTTTAACATTTAACTCAACAAAACCGGGGGTAGCAAAATATTTCTTTTGTGCATCCGAAAAACGAACGGCATTCCAATCATCACACTTAAAACGCTGTAGATACGTATTTTTTTAAAGGTATGTGTTGTTTGCCCTTGAGATAATCGGGTAATTGTAATGACTTCCGATAAAATTTGAAGTTTGTTAATGGACAAGTTTTCAGGTCGTCGTAGATTTAACTCGTTTATGGTAACGATTTTCATGTAAGCACATGCATTTATATTATTTTCAATAACGGAAGGATTCGTTTTGAGGTTTGTTAAATAAGCCACTTGTTGTGGTAAAAACTCGAAATATGCATAACTCACGGTCTGGGAGTCCCTCCTTACTTTACGTTTCTCAGGGCTGGGTCCACTGGGTAAACTATAACCGCCTTATTACAAAACTTAGTTAAACCTGGTTTAACTTAGACTTGGTTTATCTCACATGACGTCTCACTTCAATCATATTCAAATGAAAGTGACAGCATGCGAGATAAACCAAGTCTAAGTTAAACCAGGTTTAACTACCTTTTGTAATAAGGCGGTAAACGTTTTACTAAACTTAATTTGAAAAAATAAGTGGGTTAAGTATTACTTTTTCGCGAAGTATAACGTGTTTTAACGCTATCAACGAACGGCGCGAAAAACGACGCTATAATGACGATAAATTGGGTGATCATCACCCGATGCGCGCTTGAAATACTTAGTACCAACGGTAAGCATAGAGGGCGCCACCAGCGGAGAGGCTAAGGAAACGCTGTCAACAGGCTGAAAGACAGGTGCTTGACTCAAGATGGATTCCGGATATTGATACAAAACAAATAATAAATAGTTACCTATTAGATACGCAGCATCGTCCAGGTTGCTTAAATGGTCAGAGATGGGGTCATCATACCATGCTTCTGAACAATATAATGCACCAGTGGCTTTGGGATATACACTCAAGATGTTACAATCAGCATCGCAGATCTGGGAAAAATAATATGTATCATACTAAAATAATGAAAGAATTGCAGAGCCAAGATACCTCTAGGTTAAGATAAGTTTTGGTATCTTTGGATAACATATTTAGCCGATTATCGAGAGAATGTGCGCATAATGACATAGGCTCAACTTTTGTTGCACAATCTTTTGCCTATTAGGTAACAAATAATTTGCAAAACAATTTTGTTTCGTTTTATGATTCAGAATTTAAGCTAGGTCGGAAAGGGTACCATAGATATTAGTATATTTTTATTTTTATCCAGGTAAAGTGTATAAAAACGGATATCTAAAAGTATTTATCCATTTTGAGTGTTTATCAGGATAAAATCCAAACCTAAACATTAATTAAGTTTAAACTATTATGCACAGGTTACATACACGTGTTATTGGCCAGCGCCAGATATCTAAAAGTGGATATTTAAAATAGAAAACTACTTACAATTTGGGCCAAAAAAGAGAAGTAATTCTGATCGTTATAGAAGTATCCATCATTTTCCACTGGTTTAGTGATAGCAATGTGGTTGGAATCAATGCATCCTATCACGTCGGGGAAACCAAACTTTTCAAAAAATCTGTAATCATATTTATACAAATGAAGATTGTGTGTCTGCTATAATAAACACACAACATAAAAGATATTATCGTGAAATATCAGGATGATTTTTTATCCTGATATTTCACTACTTATGAAGATTGAAGTTTTAACTACAAAAGTAATAATAATAATAATATTCCACAACTATCACACAACGCCATCTAGTCCCAAGCTAAGCAGAGCTTGTGTTATGGGTACTAGACAACTGATAAACATACTTATATATTTCTAAATACATACATATTATAGATAAATTACACCCAGACACAGAACAAATGATCGTGCTCATCACACAAAAATTTGTCCTGGGTGGGAATCGAACCCACGACCTCCGGCATAGCAGTTAGGGTCACTAACCACTAGACCAACAGGCCAGTCAAAGTGTACAAGTTTTGTAGTCTTACTAATATGGAAGTAGAATTTATATAAAACTAGCTGAACCCGCGCATGCGTTGCAATGCGTTTTTCCTACCTACCTATCTACTACCCTACGCACTATCCTACCTAAAAAAAAAAAAAAAAGTATCCTACGTCCTTCTCCTGGTTCTTAGCTACCTCCCTACCAATTTTCAGCTAAATCCGTCCAGCCGTTTTCATGCTATGTCGTGACAACGGAAAACGGGTTTCATTTTTATATGTCCATGTAATGATCCCAGTTGTGAACATTAACAAAGTGACAAATACTCTGTCAATAAAAGAAGACATACTCACTTCTTTTTAATAACATCCCGTTCTTCTTGAGTTCTCGGAAACTTAATATATTTCTGTGATATAGTGCTGTGATTTAAGGCGTCAGTGACCTCTTTGATGCAACGAGACATTTTCTGGGTTGCTAACAAGCCAAATTGTTTACCCATGGAATTTTGCAAGCGGCCCCAAGCAAAGAAATTTAATACTGCTAGGATCTAAAAGAAATATTTATTTTAGTGATAGTTATTATTAGTAAGATACTCCTTGTGAATCTGCAGGACTAAGATAAGATATAATAAGTATATCAGAACACATACATATACCTAGTCACCACACAAAAAAAATTGTCACTGTAGCCTGTATTAGCATGCTATACTCGTAGTATGGACTATATTAGTTATTTAAGTGCTTCTTCTAACACTGTAAGTAGTAGCCATGCATGGTCATGAATTTATTTGTGTTCATGGCGCTTGCAACAGAGCTGAAATATCGGGAAGGCGAAACAAGTAGTAAACATGGTAAATATCTTATGTGTTAGTATAAAATGTAATATCAAAGTATTAGAAAAATATGTATAGTATCTAAAGCATACCTTTATACGAGGATCGAGTTCATTTGGTTCCTCTTTTGGGGGCAGCAAAGGTGTTATTTCTGCACACAATTTATCAAAGAGTTCCCGGCTCAGCCTATATTTGTATATAAACTCTTTGTCAGGAATTGAATTCATGGCGAACCTTTCTCGTAAGACACGCCGTCGTTGAGAGAGCTTTTGTTTTTTCTTTTTTTCTTCCAACATTACCAATGTTGTGACATAATACGAGAGTGCCATTTCGTAGCTGTGCAAAACAGAAAAAAATAACAATTCGATTTATGAATGTAGACACACCAAAAAGAGTACAATATAAGGAAGTTAATAGAAATGCAAGAGTAAATAGAGACAAAGGTTTGAAAGGTATTTTGAGTTTTTGACATTGAATTTATTTAAAAAGTTAACAACAAGTAGTCTATTTTATTGACTTAATTTTACTTTATAATTTCCATACGTTTTTTCAACTTATCATTGAAAGAAAGGTCAAGAATCTGTTTTTTTTTTGCTATCTCTGATGGGAAAATGTGTGAGATTATTAAGGTAAATACCAATTGCTGGATTTTTAATGATATTCCGTACATATATACTTAGGCATTTTAGCTTACCGGACAGAAGGGCTACGACACTGTTTCATAAGTTTGAGAATTAAACTGGACATTGGGGGGACGGCTTTGCAGGAAACCCGAACTGACTCCTACCCCGTGGTCGCTAGCGATTTAATTTCACCTGTTGAGTTAGTCTACGTAGTGAGCAGAGTTCTTGTAATTAATAAACTAAATAAAGTTTTGTGCGTAATCCGAATTTTTCGATTTAGTGCAAACAAAACAAACATGACATTTGTCATCTTGTCATTCATTCAGCTGTCAACAGTCAATTTTTTTTTTTTTTTTTTTTTTCGTTTACCCCGAAGGGAAGGCTAAAGTCTTTCGACCATATTGCCTCGTCTTACGTCCAAGTATTTTCTTACGTGATAAGTTTTATACAATAATGTCTTTCGTATTTCTTTTTTTATTTTTCATAAACTGTATAATAGTCCATCCATTTTTCTTCATATTAGTCTCATATTTTCATTCATATTTCTCCATTTTTGTCAAATCAGTAATTAAACGTCATTTTATGTCAAGTCAAATTGGTTTGACGTTTATATGTCAAATTTTAGCTAGTAACTGAAAACTCCTTTTTGGAAAAAAAACATAACCTAAAAATACTACGATAAGCGATAACGTTTTATACATCAATACATCTAGAGGTAAAAATATATTATACAATAAAATTAAAATAGGTAGATAGAAAAAACACTAAATGTAACCTAGATATCATTTACAGTCTCTGTTATAAATTTGTACAAATATATATACGTTGAGGCATTCATAAGTAGCTCCTGAATGCATTGCGGGACCTTATCAGGTTTTCCATAAACTTTTAGAAGCTCATCCGACAACACAAGGCGCTGAATGTTGAAAGACGAACACTCAAAGAAGATATGATGCAAAGATTGAACTTTTTGCGATTGACAGTACTCACAATAAGGAGAGTGTCAACAGTCAAATTGTTTCGTTTTAGGCTGCGGTTTAAATTGTACGATGTGCGCTATTGGTACTGTGTTCGTGCATAAAATCGGTTTGTTTTGTACAAACGTGAGCTCTTCTTAGCAGTGTGACGTCATGATTGACGTCATCGATCGCTACCAACGGCGCACACAAAAATTTGGTAGTACACACGGCTACACATCAAGCTATACATTTCCAGTATAAACTGGTCTCGCATTGTATAGGATTTCGGTACAGTGCGAGATCAGCGTAAACTGGAAATGTATAGCTTGATGAGTAGCCGAGTGTACAGTGTGTGCGGAGACGTCAAATTCGAATTTGACAAGTGTCAAGGAAAGCAATTGACTTGTTTTTATTTTGCTTTTAGATGTTGTTTGTTGTTGCACCATTATTTAGATATTATTCAATGAAAAATGTCGCAGTACGTAAATAAATAATTCCGAGAGGGGTATAATATTATGTTCTGTGCTTTCGGCTTAGTTCCGAGGTTATAATTGTTGACAGAAGTGACATTACAGGGCTATTGACTGGTTTAAATTGAAAGTGTACCGATGGTAAACATTCAATTTAAACAGCTAGTTTGTAGCGTCGCGTTGGCACGTTTGTAAAGGATCGTACAATTTAAACCGCAGCCTTAGTTTAAGATCCCGATAAGAACGACCTTCACCGAGATGCTTATTTAATTAAACGTATTTTATATTTAATTTAACATGTTATTATATATAATGCTTATGGGTTGCCTAGCAAATTTCAGTCCAGAGTATGTTTAATTAATAATTTTAAAAAAATATTTTTTTTAACATTTCACCGGTATGATTATATGATAAATTCTATAGGTACCAATCGAAAGTATGAAGCCCATAGAATATGCAAACGTTAGGTTGCCTATTCTTTTCCGGTCACAACTATCGGGTTGCCAGGTATAAACAGGTAAATCTATATTACTAGCATTTTGCAACGGTCTGTTTATTGAATGAAAATTAAATGAAATTAGAGATTATTTTATTCTGACCACGGTGGTATAGGGTTGCCAGCGAAAAATCAGTCCAGAATTGCGGTTGTCGAATTTTAAAATTTTTTTTTTTTTTGAACACTCTCTTTCTTTAAATGGGCGGACTTTAAGCAGCTGCTATGCTGTGTCCTCTTCTATCGCATGGGATGGTTGGTTGGGACCTCTCAGTCGCACACATTCACTCGGAACAATATTTAACTTTTTAAATTTCGACAACCGCAATTCTGGACTGATTTTTCGCAGGCAACCCTATACCACCGTGTTCAGAATAAAATAATCTTTAATTTCATTTAATTTTCATTCAATAAACAGATCGTTGCAAAATGCTAGTAATATAGATTTACCTGTTTATACCTGGCAACCCGATAGTTGTGACCGAAAAAGAATAGGCAACCTTAAGGTACAGTTACACATGCTCAAAAATAGTATGCTTATTAGCATGCCTAAAATGAGCATGCTGTTGGAACTCAATACATTTGCTTCTAATAAGCATGCTTATTATAAGCATGCTTTTTAATAAGATAATAAGAACATGACAGATAATAATAAGAACATGGATTTAGAACCAAATGGAACTTTCCAGACAAATTTCAAAGTCTTCTCGTCACCCCAGCGAGCCATTTTTGGCCAGAAATCGGCGCCTGTTCCTGCAGCGACGATCGGAATACTACTAACAAGCATGCTCAATAAGCAGACCTGTCCACACGTGCTTAAACCACGCCCCCCGCCACCCGCGCCGCAGGTAGCATGCTCAAAAATCGCACGCCTGTCGATTTTTGAGTATGCTCGAAATAAGCATGCTTATTTTGAGCAAGGTATGGACACACGTGCTTGTAAGCAGCAAATGCTCGGTTGAAGCATGCTTTCGTGCTTTAAATAAGCATGTGTAACTGTACCTTAACGTTTGCATATTCTATGGGCTTCATACTTTCGATTGGTCTATAATTCATCTTATAATCATACCGGTGAAATGTTTAAAAAAATATTTTTTTTAAATTATTAATTAAACATACTCTGGACTGAAATTTGCTAGGCAACCCTTAAGCATTATATTTATTGACATGTTAAATTAAATATAAAATACGTTTCATTAAATAAGCATCTCGGTGAAGGTCGTTCTTAACGGGATCTTACACTATTTGGAAATCGCGACGCGGTAAACGAATTAAAGTTGCCAAGTGTAGTTATCAAGAGGACCCCAGTGATTGTGATTTCTCAGTAGCATCCCGTCACGGAGTCTGGCTTTGTGCCCGGGTGGAGGCAATAAGTCCCGTTAGGGTATATTATGTTTATTTATTTATTTATTTATTAAAAATCCCTTAAAACTATCATTACAGGTACTTCACCTAATGCGATAGATCGGTTTAAAACTAACTTATGATATAAAATAATTATAAAAAACAATGAAAAACTTAAACAACTATTAGTACCTACCAATATATAATAACATCAATAAATACTATCTATAAAAAAAACACAAACTTTAAATTATAATACAACATACCTAACTATAAAAAACACAATGTTTTATAACGAAAGATTAAATGGACTGTATTAAAATGGGGGGCGGCAACGATAATGCCCGAACGAGAAATCGACAAAATGTTATAACACGATAAAAGGGTGTGCTTTGAATAGGCACTCACCTGATTGCTCCCTGGACGATGTCTTCAAAACCAGGACCTTCACGAAGGAACCCTTCCAGCTACCCAGTACTGACGTCAGACTCACCCAGTCGCTGTACAAGTTACCTTCCTTTGGTCCGGCTGAATCCAGGTATCATGGAAGCTGGAGCACCGATTCAATAGCACACTCAACGAGACAAGAGAAACTGAGGTTATTGGCACAACTTTTAAATATTTTGAAGTATCATGACGGTTTCAATAATGACGAGGAAAACTTATTCGCGCCCACGCGCTTCAACCCACGACGAGACCAGAAAAGCATAGACAATTTCTAGGAATGTTGCTAAACCCAAAATTGGTTTCAGGGTTGCCATTACAAACCACTTAATTAAAGTTACTAAAGTGAACATTCCGCTCACCTAAATACAAAGTATTTATGAAATTTAAACAACTTACTTAAACTAATCCTAAATACTAACGACAGCGAAAGGTTATTTCATCGATAGACGGTTATGACTAAGGATAAACTAAGGATAAACTTAACTAAGGATAGGTAGTGGACACAATTTTACGACTGGCCTTTTGAATTGACCAGCAGCAGTCCTCACAGTCACCACTCTACAGACCCCATCAGCACCGGGATGTAGGGCTGTGATACGACCCATGCTCCACTTCAACGGACCGACTTGCTCATTTATGATCAGAACCAACATACCTACAGTCACGTTTGTGTTATTCTTATTCCACTTAGCTCTCTGTTGTAGTGTGTGAAGGTATTCATTTTGCCACCTACGCCAGAAATCTTGGTGAATCTTTTGAATCAACTTCCAACGGTGGAGGACGCTTATGTTCTGATCCACGAAATTCTCTTCAGCAACAATAGACAACGGTTCCAGAGTTAGAAAATGACCTGGAGTTAGGACAGACAGGTCATTAGCGTCTGAGCTAAGAGGGGTGAGGGGACGAGAGTTCAACATAGATTCTACCTGTGTCAGGACCGTATAAAATTCTTCATACGTCAATCGCTGCGTACCAATAACACGAGAAAGGTGCGTTTTAACCGACTTAATACCAGCTTCGGCAAGTCCGTTGAAATGAGGACTTCCAGGAGGATTGAACGAAAACTCTATTTCTTGGGACTCAGCAGCATTCTGCATGAGCTTGTCAAGGTAGTTACTGGCACCAACGAAGTTTCGCCCTTGATCGCAGACAACGCGATTACATCGACCACGGCGTGCCATAAACCGCTTCAACGCAGCCAAGAAAGCCTCCGTTGACAGTTCCGAAGCGACTTCTATGTGGATCGCCTTAGTAGAGGTACATACGAAGACACAGATATAACCTTTATAGGTTTTTAATCCACGACCACGACCCAGAGAGATATCAAAGGGTCCACCATAATCGACAGCGACAACCGAGAAAGGCTTTATTTGGTTTATTCTATATGACGGCAGGTTTCCCATCATAGGAGCTGAAGCTTGTGTAGGGTTTACACGAAAACATTTTAAGCAACCCAAAATCACAGAACGAATAGCTCGTTTCGGCGACAAGATCCAAAAGGATTGCGCAAGCAAGTTTTGCAATGTTTGCGCGCCAGGATGCATGAATTTTTTATGATATTCATCGATAATGAGAACGGTTAGGCGGTGACTGCGCGGCAATAACAGAGGATACTTGACGTTGAACTCTGCGTCAGCATGGGCCAAGCGACCGCCCACCCTCAAAAGACCCGCATCATCGAGAAAAGGCGACAATTTGCGCAAGCCCTTTGGAAGTGAGTTGGGGGAACTCCTTTGAAGGTTTTCAATCTCATGCGAGAATGCACCTTGCTGCACATATTTTATTAAGAACAAGAAAGCTCTATTCATTTCATAGACTTGCAAAGGTCCGAAAAGTTTATTTTTAGGAACAGAATTCTTCGAGTTCTGTACAAAACGGAAGCAGTACGATAAGACGTGTTTAAGCTTTGAAAGCGACGAGAATTTGTTTATCTATTTGTCAACGCAATTGACATCAATGTCAGTCAGAAGACTGAAAATCCTTTGTTCGTCTTGCAAGGTGTCCTCTTTGTCAAACGATAGCGACGACTCCGGCCAGTTTTCCTCGAGGTCTGCAAGGAACGAGGGACCATTCCACCAGACTTCGTTAGCAGCAAGATCCGCAGGAAGCATTCCACGAGAACCACTGTCAGCAGGATTGATAGAGGTACTCACATGACGCCAACAATCAGGCGCGATAATTTCTTGGATGTGGCTGACCCTATTGGCCACGAAAGTCTTCCATTTGGAGGGACACGACTTAATCCAAGTCAGAGTGACGCTGGAGTCAGACCAGGCGAAGAGTTCAGTGACAGTGTGAAATGGCTTGAGAGCCTCCACTACAGATTGTAACAAGTCTGACAGCAACACTGCAGCCTGGAGCTCTAGTCTAGGAATAGACAGCTTGCGAAGAGGTGCAACTCTAGACTTTGCACAACAAAGACGAACAGAGACGAAGCCTTCCGCGTCAACGACACGACAATACACCACAGCACAGTAACCACGCTCGGAAGCATCACCGAAACCGTGGAGCTGCATTGTGATGAAGGACTGAACCATGCGACGAGGAATCGAAACTGATGCCAATAAAGGCAGCTGAGATTTGAAGCGCGACCACTCAGACTGAATAGCTTCCGGCAAATCATCGTCCCAAGAGACCCCAGAAGTCCAAAGAAGCTGCATAAGATATTTAGCATGAAACGTAACTGGGCCGAGGAATCCTAAAGGATCGTATATACGAGCTATACAGGATAGGATCGTTCGTTTCGTACATCTTTGGTCTCCCTTGTCGGTAACCTGGAACTGAAAGCTATCAGACTGTGGCATCCATAAAAGCCCCAAGATTTTGAGAGAAACATCAGAGATGTCCTCAAAGCATCTGAAACTCTCCGAATAGAGTTCTGAAGAAGCAAGATCAGCAAAGAAATCTTTATGATTGGAGGTCCATTTCCTCAAATGGAAACCACCCGACGACAATATTTTTATAAGTTCGGATCTCACAAGTAGAGCCGATTCGATAGAGTCTGCGCCCGAAACCACGTCATCAACGTAGATGTCACGGCTGAGCACCGAAGACCCACGAGAATAATCAGCAGCCGAGTCCTTGGCCAGTTGGGCAATAGTGCGTAGAGCTTGGAATGGAGCCGACGACACTCCATACGTGACGGTACGAAGCCTGTAATCACGGACAGGGTTTTCAGGGGTGGAGCGCCACAAAATGCGTTGGTACTCCATGTCTTCGTCGGGCTCCAAAATATTCCTATACATCTGCTTTACATCACCAGTGAACACAACTTCATGCCAACGAAAGCGAATTAACAAATCAAAAATATTTGTCTGCAGCTTTGGCCCAGACAACAAAGTGTCATTTAGCGATACTCCACGTGCGTCCCTGGCGCCAGCGTCAAATACAACACGAAGGGGAGTGGTCACAGACCCAGGCCGCAGAATACCATGGTGAGGCATGTAATAAAATTTACCATCTTTACATGTCGGAGGCTCTACCTCTTCCATGTGGCCACTAGTTTCATAATCTTCCATGAAAGAGGCATAAGCCTTTCGAAAATTAGGGTTACAGTTTAACTTCTTTTCTAACGAGAGTAATCTTTTGAGAGCAATCTCACGAGAATTTGAAAACGTAGGCTTGTTCGAAGGATCGACGAAAGGTAAGGGCACTACGAATCGACCTTTACTATCACGAGAATAGCTTTTGACAAAATAGTCTTCGCATAGTTGATCCTCCTTCGACAAGAAATAATTGGTAGGAGAATTAACATTTTCTAATTCCCAAAATTTTTTAAGGGAATTATCCAACGACAAATTAGACAACGATTGCGACACGATAAGGCAATCATTGCTACGACAGCGAGAACGAGGAATTTTATTGTGAGTGGGGATCGCACGAACATTACAACAACCACCCATCACAATCCAGCCAAAGACGGTGTTCAATGCCCTTGGTTGACCAGGCTTACCCCGCCTAAGACCAGGCAAGAGCGACGAAGCGAAAACGTCTGCACTCAGCAGCATATCTATAGGTCCTGGATTTGCAAATCCAGGATCAGCGAGATCCAATTTATTTATGTGAGACCAACCCGATAAATCGACAGGCTGAGATGGTTGATCAGCACAAATCGAAGGAAGAACAAGTGCTTCTAATTTGAAATTTGATATCTGACTTGTATTATGAGTCTTGACCTCACAAGATAACAATCCAAGAGGTGAGGCAACCGAGTGACCAATTCCACTGACTGACTGCTGACTGCAGGTTATATTTAATCCTAGTCTTTTTGCACAAGGCTCT
Source organism: Diarsia mendica (assembly GCA_949316265.1). Classification (NCBI taxonomy): domain Eukaryota; kingdom Metazoa; phylum Arthropoda; class Insecta; order Lepidoptera; family Noctuidae; genus Diarsia; species Diarsia mendica. The sequence goes on along the minus strand of OX438912.1, from coordinate 14,266,715 downwards.
GAGATAAAATTGCATGCACTGGCACAATCCAATAAGGCCCTAATCGGTTGGAATTGACCAGTGTTATCCTTTATCAGAACTTTAGCAGTTGAAAATAAAACAGTAGAATTTTCAGCTCCAGCAATGGAAGTTAAAACTGTGTTATTACTTTTATTATCAGTTTCTGTCACCACGGGGGGAGGCACAGGCTCTTTACTAAGATGTAGTAATGTGTTATGAGAGTAGTTGCACTCTTTACAACGAGAAGTTACACTACATTTTTTCACTCTGTGACTACTCGAGAAACACAAAATACAAAGTTTCTTTTCTTTCACAACATTAAAACGAGAACGAGCATCCAATTTTAAAAAACCTTCACATGTGGTGAGACTGTGCTGGCCAGAACAAAAGGCACAAGTCGAGTTTGATACGACAAGAACCGCCTTTGTTTTGGTTTTATTATTATTTTGACTTGCAGGTTTGGAAGTAACAGAATTACTACTGGTCAAAGTTCTAACATTGGCAATTTCCAATGCCTGGAAATGTTTCTCAATGAAAGATCCAAGATCCTCATATTTTGGAATATCAGATGAATTATGTTCCAGCTGAAACAATTCTCGGGTAGACTTATCTAGCTTTGACCACAGTAAATAGAACAACATAAAGTTTTTGTCCGGCAAGTTATACTTTTCCAGAACTGACAAGTTCTCCGAAAATGTTCGATAAACCCGCTCCAATTCAGGACCAGATTTAGTTTTAACTGGCTCACAAAACATTAATTTGTCATAATACATCATTGCAACTTGGCATTTCTTATTGTAATGCTTCAATAAAATATTATAGGAGTCAAGATAACTGTCATCTGTGAGAGGGAAATTCTTTATCAAATCATATGCTGTCCCTTGAACACTTGACAACAAATAATGTAACTTTTCAACATTTGATATATTTGTACGCTTATGAATGAGTGAGTCATACAACTGTATAAACGATATCCAATTTTCAAACTTGCCATCAAAGGGTTTTATGTTAATTTTAGGCAATTTAGCTGACATTAGTTCACTACTTACAGTCGCAGAAGGCTTTAAGTCAACTTGCGATAACTTCGCTCGAACGCGCGTTTTGACTGCTCTTAATTTATTTTCAAACGTAGCCATAACTTGCAATTCAGTATTCCGTAACGACGGACTTAACGATGAAAGAAGCTTTCGCTGTGCACTATGGAAATCGTTTGCTAGGTCGTTTAAATCCTGATCTATGTAACCTACTAAATCAGTGCTATCCATAAACTCTAATCGCATCATAGCGTAATCGCGCGCGATTCTGTTGACATCTGCACCTGCATTGCCCTTTTCCGACATATCATGATCACTATTCTGACTATCACTCGGCATTGTTGTAAACAATAACGAAAACAATTTAAAAAAACACGAGAAATAATATAAACAAAGTTTTCACAATGACAAATGACAGCCAGCTACGAATCTGTCACTTTTGACAGTCTTGTAAGGCTGCCAACATAAAATACAGAAAAGGCAATGTCTACGGCCGACGCAACCAAAGCTACCAACATAAAAAACCCAACGATAAAAATTTCACTAACACCGTCATGGCACCTCAATAATTATTTTAGGTGTACCTTCGAAAGTAATTAAAATTAGATTATGATTTAACAAAATACGATAACTACTTCGATAAAAGGATGCTTTTCAGACATATCTGGCCGAAGGACCAATGTTTTATAACGAAAGATTAAATGGACTGTATTAAAATGGGGGGCGGCAACGATAATGCCCGAACGAGAAATCGACAAAATGTTATAACACGATAAAAGGGTGTGCTTTGAATAGGCACTCACCTGATTGCTCCCTGGACGATGTCTTCAAAACCAGGACCTTCACGAAGGAACCCTTCCAGCTACCCAGTACTGACGTCAGACTCACCCAGTCGCTGTACAAGTTACCTTCCTTTGGTCCGGCTGAATCCAGGTATCATGGAAGCTGGAGCACCGATTCAATAGCACACTCAACGAGACAAGAGAAACTGAGGTTATTGGCACAACTTTTAAATATTTTGAAGTATCATGACGGTTTCAATAATGACGAGGAAAACTTATTCGCGCCCACGCGCTTCAACCCACGACGAGACCAGAAAAGCATAGACAATTTCTAGGAATGTTGCTAAACCCAAAATTGGTTTCAGGGTTGCCATTACAAACCACTTAATTAAAGTTACTAAAGTGAACACACAATATATAAATTATTTAAAACAAAAATATTAAGCCTGCTATAATCTACCGAATAACATAAAATAAACAACAGTATTTTTGCGAATTCACTGAAATTGTATGTAATTACATCGATCTTGCCGTGAAGATCATTAATGACCCGAATTGCGCGGGTTAATGGTGTTTTTGCGAGAAGGTTGGTCCTGGCAACCGGTGTTCTGTGCAATAAGTCCTCATTTCGCCAGTTATATTTAAGTAGGTAATAGGGTTACTGAATAGGGGATCGGACAAAAAAAAACTAATTAGTCCGTCAGATAGATTTCCAAAAAATATTAATATTATAAAAATAATAATAATATTAAAAATAAAAATGCAAGCACGCGTCGTCAGAGGGCCCCACGTTGGGCGCCAAATGTAGCCGACGGGCATAGGGTTCGGGCCTCTGAGTAAAATTCCTTGCTAAATTTCACACTACTTTAATCAACACACAAGAAGAACAGATGGAAAATCACATTGAGTAGGTACGTTACACAAGTTACACTAAACAATACTAGAGGTAGAGAAAATACTAGAGATCTAAGATGGCCGGCTTCTTACGAGAGCGGTTCGAAACACGTCGCGTCATGCAAGTGTCACTACTAGACTGTTCTTCCCCCGCTACCGCTAAGCTTGTTGGCGCCTGCTCTGTGGGTTTCGCGGTAAGAATTACGGCGCCTGATTCGCTAGCGCTACGCATGACAATGTCGCCAACCTCTCTACTGTTCCCGCAATCATCCGATTGGGTGCGGCTGACAGTCTGGCCAACATTACTAATATCCCTATGGTCGTGGGGTTGCCGCGTTACACCACGTATTTTTTCTTTTTTCACGTAAACAAAAAATGAAGACGATACAGTGCTTCGAAAACACGTGTGACGTCATAAGCTAGTACATTTTGTACCTACAAGTGACGTTTCAAGCCCCACTCCATGATATTTGACGCGCTTTAACTTCGTAATTTTTTATTGATTTGATAAAACAAAACACACATAAATAACCAATATTTTTCGATAATCTAACTGACGGACTAAACAGAATCATATTTTTTTTGAGTCAGTCCGATCCCCTATTAAAACTGGCGAAATGAGGGTGTACTAATAAGTGTCTACACCGCTGCTTATCTTTTCGGGGACTACAGGTGTGATGTCGTGTTATCTACGTTTTTTAAATGTACGTACAGTTGAATAGGATAAACAACTAAAATGTGAGGAGTATAATGCAATGAAACTCTAACTAATCTTTGATGTCTGTGAACCCTAACCTAGTATGTATGTGTTACGTAAGATTAGTACTTACAAGACTTACTAAAAAGGAGCAGGGAATGAAAATTTAGGAAAAAGGAATAAATGATAGCGTGACGATTGATTGATTGACAGGGGAGAATGGAAGAACAAAAAGTGTTGCACTGCCCCCAAACCAAATAACATGGGAAGATGATGATGAAGCACTAAGGGCGCCTTCAAATTAATATGGATTTACAAAAAATTGCGCTGCAACTGAGTGCTCCGTTGCGGCTAATTGGAAGGCGCCCAAAATGGGGCAGGGTGGTCTTTGCTTTCCATATTTTTGATTGCATGGGGGAGGGGGGGAACTGTATGAACTGGCTCGGGTTTTCTACAAATCTTAAGATATTTTTTTATTTGCGTAAAACATCGTATCATAAGTTAAACGAGTACCAGGATGCTAAATGGAAAGAACGTTCGCGTTGACGATATTTCAAAATCTCCACGAAAGTGAGCAGGCACACAACGTCGAGCAGCAAACAGCCTACCTATGTCATCGAAGATTTAGATTTTAGAGTCTTAAATACATGTGTCATGGGCTCAGGACTATTAATTTAAGTTTATAGTTATATTAACATTTTCAAAGTACAAAACAAGTGAAGAAGTTAATAGGGAAGAGTTGAGAGGACTCAAAAACGCCATCCAAGAAATGGTAGCATTTGTGAAACAAAAAAACATTATAAATGTTAATAGTTTTTATTAGGCTATAATAATACTTAGTAATTTTTTGGTACAAATAAAGCAATGTTCCAATTTTTGTTTTTGTTAATTGAACATATTATGAGAATTCTTGTAGACACATGAAAATCAAACAGTTACATTACTAGATAGTTAACAAATCATTTAGTCATCACGACATTATCTTAAAGTGCCGACAGATTTGCAACATGTTTGCAACTTCTTCGTCTTATGGGGCAGAAATACTGAATAAAATAGAACAGAAATCTAGCAAATCTGAAGGCACCTTTTGTTTTTGCTTATTAATTAAAACATATAGATAAAAAAAAAAAATTAACACCAAAATTGTTTAAATAAAAAAAAGTAAAAAACTAAAACCCGACTACGACAAAAAAAACGATGCTGAAAAAGTATGAAACAAGATTTTCAGGATAGAACAAAAAGAAAAGCCGTAGTCACACGTTATAGGTACCAACCTAAACATTTTAATACCGTGTGACTACGGCTTTTCTTTTTGTTCTATCCTGAATATCTTGTTTCATACTTTTTCAGCATCGTTTTTTTTGTCGTAGTCGGGTTTTAGTTTTTTACTTTTTTTGCTTATTAATTAAAACATATAGATATAAAAAAATTGTAATAACAATGACATAGTGGGACATGGCTGAGTAAGCTTATTTTTACCAAATTATGATAACACACATAAAACATGAATACTTATACTTTGTATCACTTGAGATAATTACAAAAAAAAACTTTTTTACAAAAAATTAAACCGACTTCAACAAAAAATCAAACACAAAAAAGTGAAAAATAAACTTAAGAAGGAAATCAGCTTCTGAAGTCGGTGACTTTTGTTTGATTTATTTCATGATTTTGCCACCGACTTCCGAAGCTGATTTCCTTCTTAAGTTTATTTTTCACTTTTTTGTGTTTGATTTTTTGTTGAAGTCGGTTTAATTTTTTGTAAAAAAGTTTTTATTTTTCACTTTTTAGTGGTTCACATGTGCTTACCCCTTCACAGCGTACTGGCGTGAAGTTATGTTATGATCTTATCTAAACAATAGACAGACATGACATTTCAGCAATCCCAGTCCATTTGCTATCATTCGTTGAGGAGTTCCGTTGCCTATCTCCGAAGTTCTTCATCAGATCTTCACTAAATTGAAATGGAACCACTCCGAGAAAGTACTCTTCCAAAAACTACTCAAATCACTTCAAGTGTGCCTATAAAATTTGAAGAGTTCCCTCTATTTCTCCAGGATCCCATCATCAGATCCTGACTTGGTGATCATGGGACCACTTGGGAAGTATATCCTTTCCAACAAAAAAAGAATTTTTCAAATCGGTTAGCAAGCGACGGAGTTATGAGGTAACAAACATAAAAAAAAAAAAAAAAAAATACAGTCGAATTGATAACCTCCTCCTTTTTTTGAAGTCGGTTAAAAAAGTAACAAGTGAACACCAACAACATCATATCCTAAAACAAGAAAATAAAACTTAATTATAATCACACTAAGGTCAGATTTTAACAAAGTGGGACTGCCCTCAGAATAAAATCAGAGTAAAACTTATATTTTAGTCTCTGTAATGGGAACATTATACGCTGATGACTATTATGAAAACTTATTTCACTTGTAAGATAACATTATGAATCAGCCTTATGAAGAACTCTCTGACTTCCTAAAAAAACAAGGTATGATTGTACAAACTGGAAGTTACAGAGCTACAAGGACATTTTAGCGCGTGGACCAAATTCTCTAAACAATTTTACGAATGATCACTTGATCATCGATTGAATGACCGACATGAATCCAATCGCATTTAATTTTGACGCGGCCATAAATTATCTTTCTAAAAACCGGGCTTTTCGCATGATAAACAAATCAAAACGCCGTAATTGTTTTTGTTATACTATTAATGCTCTGTGACCTAGTTTTTTAACCCTCCATAGCCTCTATTCTTGCATACTGTATGTGGCATCTGGAGTGTTACAAGTGGCCTTCTCCATAGTGTTACCACTAATGGACTCTGGAGTGTTGCTACATGTGGCTTCTTCCATAGTGTTACCACAAATGGCCTCTGGAGTGTTGCTACATGTGGCTTCCTCCATAGTGTTGCCACATGTGTCTTCCATAGTCTTACTAGTACCAGTGACTTCCGTGTTACCACTTGTGATCTCCTTTGTTTCACCACAAGCCTTTAACCTATTCTCCTCGATCGCCTGCACCAACTTAACTCTATACTCATCATCGTCACAGCAGGAGTCCTGACAATGTTCATCTTGTCTCTTTCTCTCTTCCTCAATATCTCGTTCTGACAATTCAGGAGCTTCAAGCTCCGCCATATTACACATGTTGTGTAAAACACAACAAGCTATGAGTATTTTTGCAGCCATAGCATGATCGTAATTCAGCTCCTTGCGAGTAAGAAGGCAGCGCCATCTAGATTTTAATTTGTAAATTGTTTGGTCTATGGTAGCGTAGACGGTTTTGTGTAAATCGTTGTAACGGCTTTCTGGGGAGTTGTCGGTGACATCGTAATCATGTATAGGTGTCATCAGATGTTCTTCTAAGTTGTAGTTTGAGTTCCCTGTAAAGTTAATGGAATGGTGATAACCTTTTTTTACGGTTAAACCCTACTGGGGGGTAGGGCAGACACTTTATGTATTTAATTGCAAAAAATAAATATTTTTTAAATGAGGTGATTTACTGATGAGTTGACGACTCTCAGCCATACCCATATATTATGTCTCAGTAGCAGCTTGGAATCTACATTTATGTTTGTTGATGGCAAAAGGCCCCCCCATTACCCCCCCATATTATCATAACCCCCTACATTACCCCGACTTAATCGTAATTGGCGAAATGTGGCTGTACCACTGCCTATTCCTCTGGGTACAAGTGTGATGTTATCTTTTCAAGGAAAAAATATATTAGTTACCTATTAGGTAGGCAGTATCGTCCAGAATCATCAAATGGTCAGAGATAGGGTCATCATACCATGCTTCAGTACAATAGGATGCTCCCGTAGCTCTGGCATTTACACTCATGATATTACAATCAGAATCGCAGATCTGGGAAAAATAATATGTATCATACTAAAAGAATTAAAGGTTCATTCTGAAAAAATATAACATTCTTTACAAAAGCAGAGCCAAGATACCTCTAGGTTTAGATAAGTTTTGGTATCTTTGGATAACATATTTAGCAGATTATTGAGAGATTGTGTGTATGACATACACTCAACTTTTGCTTCACAAACTTTTGTTTATTATGTAAATATTTTGCAAAACAATTGTGTTATTAGTTACTGTTATAAAAAAAACAACCGACTTTAAAAACACCAAAAAGTTAAAAATAAACTTCAGAAGAAAAATCTGCTTCTGAAGTCGGTGACATTTGTTTATTACATTTCGTTTTTTTGCCACCGACTTCAGAAGCAGATTTTTCTTCTGAAGTTTTTTTTAACTTTTTGGTGTTTTTGAAGTCGGTTGTTTTTTTATGCAAAAAAGTTTTTTATTTTTTCATTTTTAGTTTTAATATCCTATAGAAATATTTACCTACTATACATTTAAAAAAATAATCATCAAAATGGGACGGGCAACTGGTGGAACTAATGGCGCTAGCACCGCATGAACCTAAGCTCTTCATTGGTTGAATATCTGTCAATGTCATTTTATATTTCAAAATAGCTTGACCTCATTGGTCGGATTGGGACAAGCTATGGACACGCCATCTACAATCAGCTTTCACTTGCCAACCCCATTGGTTCTTATACGACGAAGTTATTCGCGAACACACATTAACGAAAAATGTTCATAAAATTAGTACTGGGCCAAACTATATACCGCATCAAACTAAAAAAGAATCACGTAAATCGGATCATAAATCGCAGCGTAATCGGTGTACAACCATAGAAAAAAAAAAACATACCAATCGAATTGAGAACATCCTCCTTTTGGGAAGTCGGTTAAAAATCACATACACAATGTTCATTGCATTACAATATCCTTTATCTATAATATGTATGTATTTAGAAATATATAAGTATGTTTATCAGTTGTCTAGTACCCATAACACAAGCTCTGCTTAGCTTGGGACTAGATGGCGTTGTGTGATAGTTGTGGATTATTATTATTATTATATTTCATTATTTAGGAATTTATGTTCACTAAATTGAAGCGAATGGTCGGAAAGTTCCTTCAGTGACTATTCGATGGAAAATTGGAAAAGGCATTCAAGGAAGTTATATGAACTGAGAGGGTTGTATTCAGTATTGGTAATATTGATCATTATTACTATTACTCACACATTAAAGTCACATTTGGTACATTCGTGAATCCTATTTTATTTAACACTAGATAAAGGGAACCTCTGTGCAAAATTTCAGCTGTCTAGGGTTTGGGCTGGGCGTTGATGAGTCAGTCAGTCAGTCAGGACTTCTCTCTTCCTTAACCTTACATAGTATAAAACAAAGTCGCTTTTTTGTCTGTTTGTTTGTTTGTATGCTTAAATCTTTAAAACTACGCAACGGATTTTGATGCGTTTTTTATTAATAGTTAAAGTGATTCAAGAGGAAGGTTTTAGTATATAATTTGAACGACATTCACGCGGGTGAAGCCGCGGGCATCAGCTAGTTATTTATATAGATACAACCTGACACTGATAAGAAAATTCGAATTTCGCAGGCTACCTAGTCGCATTCACCTTAAACTATTAGGCACAGCTATGTTAATGACTTTTTTGGCCAGATATAATAGTGGACTTTTAAAATAAAAAAAACTACTTACAATTCGGGCCAAGAAAGAGCAGTAATTAAGATTGTTATCGAAATATCCTTCTTTTTCAGCTGGTTTAGTGATAGCAATGTGGTTGCAATCAATGCATCCTATCACGTCGGGGAATCCGAACTTTTCAAAAAATCTGTAATCATATTTAAACACATGAAGATTGTGTCTGCTAAAAAACACAGCTTTTTTACACAACAGTTTTAACTACAAAAGTTGACAAGTTTAATTTGTAGTCTTACATAAATAGGTAGTAGTGGGATTTATATTAAAAGTATTCTGCAGTGAACATCCACAGATAACAACATAAGCCTATAATAATCCCAGTTGTGGGCCTTAAACAATAGTTGTGAACATTAACAAAGTGGCAAATACTCTGATAATAAAAGAATACATACTCACTTCTTTTTATTAACATCCCGTTCTTCTTGAGTTTTTGGAAACTTAATATATTTCTGTGATATGGTGCTGTGAGTTAATGCGTTGGTGACCTCTTTGATGCAACGAGACATTTTCTGGTTTGCTAACAAGCCAAATTGTTTACCCATGGAATTTTGCAAGCGGCCCCAAGCAAAGAAATTTAATACTGCTAGGATCTAAAAGAAATATTAATTTTAGTGATAGTTATATTATTACTAAGAAACTCATTTTGAATCTGCAGGACTAAGATAAGATATAATAAGTATGTCAGCAGAACACATACATATACGTAGTCGCCACACAAAAAAAAAATTGTCACTGAAGCCTGAATTAGCATGCTATGGATTATATTAGTTACTAGCGGACGTCCCGCGGTTTCACCCGCGTAGATCCCGTTCCCGTGGGAATACAGGGATAAAAAGTAGCCTATGACACTCAGCAATAATGTGGCTTTCTATTGGTGAAAGAATTTTTAAAATCGGTTCATCTATCTATCTATCTATCTATATATATAAAAATGAATTTCCGTTCGTTAGTCTCGCTAAAACTCGAGAACGGCTGAACCGATTTGGCTAATTTTAGTCTTGAAATATTCGTGGAAGTCCAGGGAAGGTTTAAACGGTGAGAAAGTGGTAGGTAGGTAGGCAGGGTAGTAGGTAGGTAGGGTAGTAGGTAGCTAGAGTAGTAGGTAGGTAGGGTAGTAGGTAGGTAGGGTAGTAGGTAGGTAGGGTAGTAGGTAGGTAGGTAGGGTAGTAATTAGGTAGGGTAGTAGGTAGGTAGGGTAGTAGGTAGGTAGGGTAGTCGGTAGGTAGGGTAGTCGGTAGGTAGAGTAGTAGGTAGGTAGAGTAGTAGGTAGGTAGGGTAGTAGGTAGGTAGAGTAGTAGGTAGGGTAGTAGGTAGGTAGAGTAGTATTATTAAAGGTAGTATTTAGGAAAAAGGGCATTGCAAATTTGCAATGCATGCCGGGGACAGCTAGTATTAGTATAGATTTTAGTAGTGCTTCTTCTAACACCATGGTAATGAATATAATTATTTGTGTTCATGGCGCTTGCAACAGAGCCGAAAATCCGAAATATCGGGAAGTTGAAACAATTAGTGAACATGGAGCAACATAGAGCATGGTGCGTTGGTGGAACATGGTGGTAAATAATATATCTTATGTGTTAGTATAAAAACTTATAACAAAATATTAGAAAAATATGTATAGCGTTTAGCTAAAGCATACCTTTATACGAGGATCGAGATAATTCGGTTCCTCTTTTGGGGGCAGCAAAGGTGTTATTTCTGCACACAATTTATCAAAGAGTTCTCGGCTTAGCCTATATTTGTATATAAACTCTTTGTCAGGAATTGAATTCAAGGCAAACCTTTCTCGTAAGACACGCCGTCGTTGAAAGAGCTTTTGTTTTTTCTTTTTTTCTTCCGACATTACCAATGTTGTGACATAATACGAGAGTGCCATTTCGTAGCTGTGCAAAACAGAAACAAATAATAATTCGAATTATGAATGTAGACACAGCAAAAAGAGTACAGATAATGAAGTGAATAGAAATGCAAGGGTAAATAGAGACAAATGTTTATAAAGTATTTTGACATTGAATTTATTTATTAAGTAACCAACAAGCAGTCTATTTTATTGACTTCATTTTACTGTACAATTTCGATACCTACGTTTATGGCATTCATTCAAAGTTAAAAATCCGCCCCTAAGACGACCCACTGACCAAAATCTCTCTCAAAGCGTTGTTTCTATTCACCCCATTTTACGAAAGGTCAAGGTGGCGTTCTGGTTTTTTTTGCCATCTCTGATGGCAATAGGTTTGAGATTATTACATAGGAAAATACCAATTGCTGGATTTTTAATGATATTCCAAACATAAATACTTAGGCATTTTAGCTTACCGGAGTGAAGGGTTACTACACTGTTTCTTAAGTTTGAGAATTAAGCTGGACATTGGGGGGACGGCTTTGCAGGAAACCCGAACTGACTCCTACCCCGTGGACGCAGGCAATTTAATTTCACCTCTTGAGTTAGTCTACGTCAGAGTTCTTGTAATTAATAAAGTTTTGTGTTTGCGTTTTCCGAATCGCTGGTATTTTCGATTCGTTTGACGTGACGTTTATTTGCAAACAAACATGACATGTGTCATTCATTCGTCTCAGCTGTCAAATTGTTTCGTTTGGAAATCGCGACGCGGTAAAGACGTACGAATTAAAGTTGCCAGTGTAGTTATCTATAGGACCCCAGTGATTGTGGTTGTGATTTCTCAGTAGCAGTCACGGAGTCTGGCTTTGTGCCTGGGTGGTGGCAATAAGCCACTAAGTAATAGGGACAACTGGCGAAATGAGGGTGTACTAATAAGTGTCTACACCGCTGCCAAACTTTTCGGGACTTCAGGCGTGCGTGATGTCGTGTTATCTATGTTTTTTTTAAATGTAGGTATAACCCGGTTCATTAAAGAAAGGAATCTAAAATGGCGGTTTTTATCATGTCCTCACGCTCGCACACTATAGTGAGCGAGCGAGAGGACATGCCATGTGTTGCCATTTTAGATTCCTTTCTTTAATGAACCGGGTTATACAGTTGAATAGGCTATTGCTATACAGAACTTGCAACTAAAGTGTGAGTGAATAAAATGCAATGAAACTCTACAAAAGAGTGGCAGTAGTTCGGTGCTATATTTCAACCGAACTACTGCCACTAGACCCCTAAAATAATAATGTGGAACTACTGATATCAAATTCAACATTACCTAGTTCCATTATTTTCAGATTCTTTTAAAATGGAACTAATGTTATCAAATTCAACATTAGTTCCATTATTTTCAGATTTTTTTTAAATGGAACTAGTGATAAAAAAAAAACAATCAGTAGTTCCATCATGGAACTGTTAATGGTACTAGTGACAACGAAGCAGCTAAAAGGGGGCTATTCAAGTATTAGAGGGAGAGCCGGCTGCAAAAATACCTACCTCATCAGGTACCCCAATAAGCTAACTTTAGATCGTTAACCGACACTTAAACACGTAAAAAAAATCAGGTCTGCCAGTGCCGATCCTGCCGGGTCATGGAAAAAAATCATATTTTTTGTCGTATTTTTTTGGTGAAAATTACGTCACAAGGTACCCGAATTAAAGTGCTGGCAACAGTTAACCATTGATTAATTACGTAAAAAAAAGTAGGTCTGCCATTGCGCACTCTGCCGGAAGTACTTGGCAGACCTCTAAAATATGGCCCCTCCAGCACCATGAACCTACCTCATCGAGTACCCTGATGGAACCTACGCCAAATAATAGCCAAGATGCCCTCGATAGAGGATCAAAAGGTCTGCCAGGTCTAATCTTGCCGGAACTTAGTGTTCAAAGCATTTGAAGTTGGTATGTGGTAAGTAGGCAGCATTATTTCATACAAAGAAGAAGAGGCGAAATGTCCCTTGTAACACTTTCTCCTATATATCAAATGAAAGAGCGTAAAAAATAGATCATTTTATTCTAAAACAGTTAATGTGTGAATAATGGGGAAAAAAAGTTATTCACCGATAAAGAGAGAAAATATTTTTTTATTTTTTTTTTCATTGGACCTACTTGAGTGGGATGTCTATTGAATAAAAATTATCTTAGCAACATCAGTGTCCTTTTAAAAGACCTATATGTTTCTAAGATAATTTTTTCTCAAAGTCAATCGTTTGAACGATAGACAGTTTCAAAGTGCTAAAATGTGTCCCCACCCCCTCTAACTTTTAAACTAAGAGAGTGAAAACTCTAAAAATAATATGTGTATCGCAATGAAAACTTATAACCAAGATTAGTTTAAACGAGATATAGTAAGCCGTTTTTGAGATATAGCACATTTAAAAAACCGCAAATATAACTTTGTCATTCATACAGTTACTATGAAAAACAAACTTATCACGAAATGTGTATTTCTGTTCCGCTTTAACAAAAAATAATACAAATTAAAGGTGGCTCCTACGATGGTACGGAACCCTTCATGTGCGAGCCCGACTCATACTTGGCCAGTTATTTTTTTATACAATTTATTTTTTTCCAATTATTCACACGTTTACTGTGCGAGTGAATAATTGATTTATTTTTTCTAATTTTTCACACGTTTACTGTGTGAATAATTGGAGAGAAAAATTATTCACCTTTATAGGTGAATAATTTTAAAATAAAAAAAAAATAAAAAAAACAAAAAGAAATTGTAAATCATTTCTTTATAGAAATGATTTTTTAATTTTTTTAGACTCAAATAGTATTCGCACTTTTTACGATGACATCGTCCGAATTTCTCATCATCATTATTTCAGCCGAAAGACGACGAGTCGACGACCCGCCCCGCCCTTTGCACGGGTGCAATGTGCTGAATATAAACCTTCATCTTGAATTACTCTGTCTATTTCTAAAAACTGCATTAAAATCCATTGCGTAGTTTACATGATCTAAACGTAGAAACGCGTTCCATTTGGTGTCGGACGTTAAGAATAGCACCATCCCATATGTACCCGTGAGTGTCGCAAGATGCGACTAAGGGACGTACCAGAGAATGGGCAGCAGCATTCTACTGTGCTTTGTTATGACCTTACTGCGCTTGCCAACCCGTCTGCCAAGCGTGGCGATTATGGCAAACCTTCCCAAATGAAAACGAGCGCACAAAAATGGCCCCTAGTACCCGGCAGCCCGTCTAGGCGTCTACCCTCGACTACGGTAGCGGTCAAGGCAGCGGCGTGGCAAGGGATAAGGTCCGGCTACCCCAAAACATACCGACGACTTGACCTGGCAACATACAATACGTGTTCACTCCGGACTGACGAGATGATAACGGAACTCGAAGAGGAATTGAGCAGGTTGCGATGGAGTATTGTGGAATTATTTGAGGTCCGAAGAGAGGAGGAGGACACGACAATCCTGAAATCCGGCTCTACTTCCGAGAGGGTTACCGGCAGTCCCAGGATGGTGTTGGGATTATCGTCCACAAGTCCCTCATGAATAACGTGGTGAAGATCGAGAGTGTGTCGACCAGGGTGGTGTACCTTATACTCAGAATATCCTCAAGATGTGTGCTGAAGGTCATACAAGTCTACGCGCCGACCTCGGGACACCACGCCGACGATGAAGGGGAGACCATGCATGAGGATATTTATAAAACCACACACTGCATGCTCGCAGAACGCGAACTGTAAGACGTTGCGTAATTGCGTTGGAAGGCCTCCCACTAGGTGGACCGATGACCTGGTGAAGGTTGCGGGGATCCGTTGGATGCGAGATGCACGGGACCGGTCAATGTGGCGACACTTGGGGGAGACCTATGTCTAGCAGTGGACGTCTTTCGGCTAAAATAATCATCATCATCAGCCTATTATGTTCCCACTGCAGGGACTCAGGCCTCCTCTCTGGAAGAGGGATGGGCTATAATCCACCACGCGTGCCCAGTGCGGGATGGTAGATGTCACAGGTCTTCGAATTTTTTGGTTCTAAGATATGCCGGTTTCCTCGCGATATTTTCCTACACCGTTTTCATCAGAGCTGTGGTGGCGCAGCCACTGGGCCACCACAGCTCTGTTGAAATTATGATGATTAGAAATCACAGAAACACATCGCCGCCATTTTCAAAACTTCGTTGGCCCTGCTCGTGCTTGGGACGATGTCATCGTAGAAAGTACGAATACTTTTTGAGTGTATTGCTCATAAACACACAATGCTTCGCAATGACAGAGTGGATTAAGAGTCATTTTCTATTTCTTTTAAATGTCCTGTTTCTACGCTTAGATCTTTAAGGCCTCTGCCTCGAATTTTGTGGGCAGCGGGGCGGCGGCGGCGGCGGCGCGGCTTGACTGGAGTGCACCGCTCGTTGCCCGCCCCCGCGCCGCTGTTTTCGAGAACCGGTCCATTTGATTTTACGCATAAGATCCTGCCGTTCCGCGCCGCCGCCGCCGCCGCCCCGCTGCCCGCAAAATTCGAGGCAGAGGCCTAAGACATCGTAACGGATTTTAATGAAGTTTTCAGCAATAGACAAAAGTGATTCAAGGGGAAGTTTTATATTCCGCACATTGCACCCTTGCAAAGCCGGGGCGGGTCACTACTAAAAAATAAAATAAAAAAACTCATTTCTTTATAGGTGAATAATTTTTATCTCCAATTATAGATAGAGAGAGAAGAATAATTGTAGATAAAAACAAATTGGATTTAAAAAAAAAACTGGCCAAGTGTGAGTCGGACTCGCACATGAAGGGTTCCGTACCATCGTAGGAGCCACCTTTAATTTGTATTATTTTTTGTTAAAGCGGCAACAGAAATACACATTTCGTGATAAGTTTGTTTTTCATAGTAACTGTATGAATGACAAAGTTATATTTGCGGTTTTTTAAATGTGCTATATATCAAAAACGGCTTACTATATCTCGTTTAAACTAATCTTGGCTAAAAGTTTTCATTGCGATCTACAGCACATATTATTTTTAGAGTTTTCACTCTCTTAGTTTAAAAGTTAGAGGGGGTGGGGACACATTTTAGCACTTTGAAACTGTCTATCTTTCAAACGATTGACTTTGAGAAAAAATTATCTTTGAAACATCAGTGTCATTTTAAAAGACCTATCAATAGACATCCCACTCAAGTAGGTCCGATGAAAAAAAAAAAAAAAATATTTTCTCTCTTTATCGGTGAATAACTTTTTCCCCCATTATTCACACATTTACTGTTTTAGAATAAAATGATCTATTTTTTACGCTCTTTCATTGGATATATAGGAGAAAGTGTTACAAGGGACATTTCGCCTCTTCTTCTTTGTATGAAATAATGCTGCCTACTTACCACATACCAACTTCAAATGCAATTTGAACACTAAGTTCCGGCAAGATTAGACCTGGCAGACCTTTTGATCCTCTATCGAGGGCATCTTGGCTATTATTTGGCGTAGGTTCCATCAGGGTACTCGATGAGGTAGGTTCATGGTGCTGGAGGGGCCATATTTTAGAGGTCTGCCAAGTACTTCCGGCAGAGCGCGCAATGGCAGACCTACTTTTTTTTACGTAATTTATCAATGGTTAACTGTTGCCAGCACTTTAATTCGGGTACCTTGTGACGTAATTTTCACCAAAAAAATACGACGAAAAATATGAATTTTTTCCATGACCCGGCAGGATCGGCACTGGCAGACCTGATTTTTTTTACGTGTTTAAGTGTCGGTTAACGATCTAAACATAGCCTATTGGGGTACCTGATGAGGTAGGTATTTTTGCAGCCGGCTCTCCCACTATATGTGTTACCTAAAATTAGTACTAAAAAGGAGCAGGGAATGAAAAGAAGGAAAAAGTAATAAATGATAGCATGACGTTAGACAGGGGAGAATGGAAGAAAACAAAGTGTTGCGCTGCCCCCAAATAACATGGGATGATGATGATGAAGCACTAAGGGCGCCTTCAAATTAATATGGATTTATAATGCAGCGGGACGGTAGCGCTGCAACCGCGCTGCCACGTTGCGGCTAATTGGAAGGCGCCCTAAACGCACGGTGGTCTTTGCTTTCCCTATTTTTGATTGCATGGGTAGGGGGGAGGAAACTGTATGAACTGACTCGGGTTTTCTACAAATCTTAAGATAATTTATTTATTTGCGTAAAACATGGTATAGATAAGTTAGAAGAGTACCATGATGCTAAATGGAAACAACGTTGAAGAAGTCTAACACCCTTTCGCTCTGCCCAAAAGCGGGAGGGGTAATTTGATGATTGTAACGCGGGGTTTTGCATGGTTAGCGATAGTACCAGGTTGTTGTTATGCGGTCTCGCTGCCATACCGCGCGCGCCCCCTCCTTCGCCGTCCACGCACCTCCCCCGCAGAGCACAGGGAAGGCTGCGCGGGCGACGTGGTGGAGTATCCCAACCGCCAACGGGAACAGACGTACGAAGCGATCCTAAGCGACCCAAGTCGCGACGTTATATTGTAATTTTAACGTAGTACTAAGTTGTGCATATTATGTAATACCACTAATGGAAAGTGTGAATAAAAAGCATATTTCTTCAGCCAGTACGTTAAATGATTTCACACAAGCCAAAAAAAAAGTACTATTTATTATTATTTAACTTTATAGTTAGGTATATCAGCATTTTCAAAGTACAAAACAAGTGGAGAAGTTTAGTTTAGTTTAACGGGGCTTTTATCCGCACTTAGCCTCTTGATTGGGCCATTGTGCTTGATAAGTGGAGAAGTTAATAGCAAAGCAACTCTTTGCTATTAACCCTTAATCAAATGGAATACTTTTTGTGAGATAAATAAAATCTGAGATCGATTCTTAGGTGAGTTTTGCGAGTAGATTTCAAATTTTATGATAAAAACTTGGAAAAGTGGGGGGAAAGGGGGGTTTTGCGGTGGGAAATAGTTTCCCATTGTTCATAACGGCATTGCAAAATATCACCAAGTGGGAAATTATTTCCCATTATTCGGTACAGGTTACGAGTTTTTCAAGAATTTTAGTACTGTTTTTATACTAGCTCCTCATCTGCTTTGCTTTATATTTTATGAATAGGAAATATAAAATTGAAAAATTCTAACATGAAATTGGATTAACGAGAAAAATACAAATACAAAATTCAAATCAGTCAAGTTATCGACAGCTTCTTCGAGATTCTTCTTGATACGTGGGTACTTTTGGCTTCTTTTTGGCATTCATTTTTCAAAGTTGCTAGGGATATAAAATAATATAAATAAAAAAGGAACTATAAAAACAGTACTAAAATTCTTGAAAAAAACGTAAGCTGTACCGAATAATGGGAAATTATTTCCCACTAATTCAAGATGAAAATTCTCCAAGAAATCTAATTGTTTTCACGGTTCTTTTTCAGCTAAACGTTCGGAAAATAAGTCTAGTTTAGTTTATTATAACGTGTATTCACATAACAGATTTTTAAAAAAAAAAACTTTCTAAAATTCGTAACTCAGCAAGTATTTTTGCGGAATAATCACAAATTGTGAGTTTGGCTTTGACATACGACGTCAGGTTATCAACTTTTTGACAAATGTTGTCAATAATCAGTAAAAAATATATCCAAGAATATTTTTCTCTGTCGTTGGCACTGTTAAGTGTTGTCATTTAAACAAAAAAAAACGAATTTGCTAAGCCGGACGAAGTGGGAAATAATTTCCCAATATTTGATTAAGGGTTAACTTCTCCACTTGTTAGGAATCAAAAACGCCATTCAAGAAATGGTAGGACTTGTGAATCAATTCACTGAAAAAAACAATAAAAAAAATAAAGCGTTATAAATGTTAATAGTTTTTATTACTTAATACTAATTTTTTGGTACAAAATTATGAGAATTCTTGTAGACACATTAAAATCAAACAGTTACATTACTAGATAGTTAACAAATCACTTACTCATCACTCATCATCATATTACTTATCTTAAAGTGCCTACAGATTTGCAACTTCTTCGTCCTATGGGACAGAATAAAATAGTACAGAAATTTGGCAAATCTGTAGGCACCTTTACTTAATAATTAAAACTTAAAGATAGAAAAAAATGTTTGTTATAAGTAACAATGACATAGTGGGACAGGGCTGAATAAACTTATTTTTTAAACAAATTATGATAATAACACTCTTAAAACATATAAACTTATATTTTGTATCACTTGAGATGAGATAATCATAAAAAAATAGTAAGTACCAAGTGAACACCAACATCATAATCCTAAAATAAGAAAATAAAACGTAGATAAAACCTAAATAAAACGGGTCTGTCTCCACCGATCCCGGGATCCGATTTGACGTAACACGGATCCCGGCGATTTGTCTCCACGGATCCCGGGATCCGTTTCTACAAAAAAAAAAAAAATTTTGTCTCCACGGATCCCGGGATCCGTGGCTACAAAAATAAAAAAATAATAATAAAAGGTATGGTTGTACAAATTGTGCGTTGAACTTACCTTACCAAAAACCGGGCTTTATGGCTGACTTACTAATAAGATTTTTTCGCATGTTAAACAAATCAATACGCCGTAATTTTTTTTGTTATACTATTAATGCTCAGTGACCTAGTTTTTAACCCTCCATGGCCTCTATTCTTGCATACTGTATGTAGCATCTGGAATGTTGCTACAAGTGGCTTTCTCCATAGTGTTACCACAAGTGGCCTCTGGAGTGTTGCTACATGTGGCTTCCTCCATAGTGTTACCACAAATGGCCTCTGGAGTGTTGCTACATGTGGCTTCCTCCATAGTGTTACCACAAATGGCCTCTGGAGTGTTGCTACATGTGGCTTCCATAGTCTTACTAGTACCAGTGACTTCCGTGTTACCACTTGTGATCTCCATTGTTTCACCACAAGCCTTTAACCTATTCTCCTCGATCGCCTGCACCAACTTAACTCTATACTCATCATCGTCACAGCAGGAGTCCTGACAATGTTCATCTTGTCTCTTTCTCTCTTCCTCAATATCTCGTTCTGACAATTCAGGAGCTTCAAGCTCCGCCATATTACACATGTTGTGTAAAACACAACAAGCTATGAGTATTTTTGCAGCCATAGCATGATCGTAATTCAGCTCCTTGCGAGTAAGAAGGCAGCGCCATCTAGATTTTAATTTGTAAATTGTTTGGTCTATGGTAGCGTAGACGGTTTTGTGTAAATCGTTGTAACGGCTTTCTGGGGAGTTGTCGGTGACATCGTAATCATGTATAGGTGTCATCAGATGTTCTCCTAAGTTGTAGTTTGAGTTCCCTGTAAAGATAATGGAATGGTGGTAACCTTTTTTTACGGTTAAACCCTACTGGGGGGTAGGGCAGACACTTTATGTATGTAATTGCAAAAAAATTACTGATGAGTTGATGACTCTCCGCCATAGCCTTAAATTATGTCTCAGTAGCAGCTTGGAATCTACATTTATGTTTGTTGATGCCAAAGGCTACAGGCCCGCGACTTAATCGTAACTGACGAAATGTGGCTGTACCACTGCCTATTCCTCTGGATACAAGTGTGATGTTATCTTTTCAAGGAAAAAATATATTAGTTACCTATTAGGTAGGCAGTATCGTCCAGAATCATCAAATGGTCAGAGATAGGGTCATCATACCATGCTTCAGTACAATCGTCTGCTCCCGTAGCTCTGGGATTTACACTCATGATATTACAATCAGAATCGCAGATCTGGGAAAAATAATATGTATCATACTAAAATAATGAAAGAATTAAAGGTTCATTCTGAAACAATAGAACATACTTTATAAAAACTCAGAAAAACAGAGCCAAGATACCTCTAGGTTTAGATAAGGATAATTTGGATAATTTATTAGGTTGGGGAAAAAGTCTTTTCGCATTACTTATAGGTATGAACTTGTAATAAAATCTCTTTGACTACCTATACTATTTGTATCTGGCTGCTTTTGGTATCATTGAAAGTTTAAATTTTAAAAAACATAATTCCAAATTCAAATTAGGAAAAAGTGTAATTTTCATTTGTTTTTCGTACCGTCAAGATAAGTGAATCTAATGAAGAAATTCGATACATTTTAAAATTTTCCTACAAAAAAGATAAAAATGCAACACAAGCCGCGAAAATAATTTGCGATGTTTATGGACCTAGTGCAGTGTCTATGAGAGTAGCATAAATTTGGTTTAAGCGTTTTCAATCCGGAAAGATGTCAAAGATGCACGTCGCTCTGGTCGCCCTATTACGGATAAAATGGATGCTATTTTTGAAAAAGTGGAGCAAGATCGGCATATCAGTAGTTACGACGTAGCTGAAGTAGGTACTGGGAATTGACCACAAAACAATTTTGGCGCATTTAAAAAAAAAACTGGGTACACAAAAAAGCTCGATATTTGGGTACCTCACGAGCTCACTGAAAGAAACCTTATGAACCGTGTACTCATTTGTGATTATTTATTACGACGTAGGTAATGAAACCGATCCATTTTTGAAGAAGCTGATAACTGGTGATGAAAAGTGGATCACGTACGACAAGAACGTGCGAAAAAGGTCGTGGTCAAAGGCCGGTCAAGCTTCACAGACTGTGGCGAAACCCGGGTTAACTCGCAACAAGGTGATGCTGTGTGTGTGGTGGGATTGGAAGGGTATTATTCATTATGAGCTGTTACTACCTGGCAGGACCATCGATTCTGAACTCTACTGCGAACAACTGATGAGATTAAAGTAAGAAGTTGAGAGAAAGCGGCCGGAATTAATCAACAGAAGGGGTGTGGTTTTTCATCATGACAACGCTAGACCTCACACATCTTTAGCCACTCAGCAAAAATTAAGAGAGTTTGGCTGGGAGGTGTTAATGCATCCGCCGTATAGTCCTGACCTTGCACCTTCAGATTTCCACCTGTTTCGGTCTCTTCAGAATTCTTTAGGCAGTGTCAGGTTAACATCACGAGAGGACTGCTAAAATCACTTGTCGCGGTATTTTGATCAGAAGTCCCAAAATTTCTATAGCAATGGGATCATGTCCCTACAAGATGGCAAGAAGTTATCGAACAAAATGGTACAGACCTACATACTTTAGTTAAATGTAAATAAACTATATTAAAAAATGTTTTGAATTTTCTTAAAAAATGCGAAGTGAACTGCTCCAATTTGAATTGAAGGTGAATTGATTTTATATCTTTTTATTAATTGTACCTTTTTATTTCTTACACTTTGACATTTTAATTATTTATACATTATTTACAATCCTTTTACAATTTGACATTTTATGATTTTTCTTTATACACAATGACATTATTTACTTTTTTAAGTATGATATTATTTTTTGCTTTTTTGATCAATATTTACTTGTTAAATATTTTATTTTTCATTTAGTTTTGTGTATATTGACATTTAATAACTTGACATGATTATTTAATATGACAAATATTTTATTATTTTTATATTGTGAATGTGAGGACCATGTGGGTCTTTCTCTAATTTTAACTATTGTCTGGCAGTTTGAGTACTATAAGCGACCCACCCAAATGTCCTTTCTTTGGTATTGTTCGTTGTGACGTTGAGCTCCTTGAGTTATAAGTCGAGCTCCACGATAACTGACAAATGCTTGCACTGACTGGACGGGTCCACTCAAATCTGTGTGGTGCTTTATTCAAAAGACCATCTCAGACACTAATCTGCATGATCTTCATGTATTTTATTATTATTTTCATATTGTGAATGTGAGGACCGTGTGGGTTTTTATTTAATTTTAACGATTGTTTGGCAGTTTGAGTATTTTAAGCGACCCACCCAAATGTCCTTTCTTTGGTATTGTTCGTCGTGACGTTGAGCTCCTTGAGTTATAAGTCGAGCTCCACGATAACTGACAAAAGCTTGCACTGACTGGACGGGTCCACTCAAATCTGTGTGGTGCTTTCTTCAAAAGACCATCTCAAACACTAATCTGCATAGTCTTCATGTGTGTATTATACCAAGATTATGTTTGTACCTTGAACATATTGTAAACCCAAACGATTTTAAAAGAGTGTCCATGAAGTTTCTTGCCATTCTTCTCATGAGACCAACGCTTTGGAATTGGCAACTACAGTACACTCACGAGTTATTATGCCTTGTGACTGGGACTGTAGCTTAGTTTATTTAGCTTCAGTAGTTCAGTAGTTTACTGCCGCACTCGGAGAGCTTCAGTGGTTGCTTGGGCCGTCGCTTGGTAAGGGTTTTTGGCAGTTTTGTCATACAAAACTATGTCAGGCCTTTGCTGGGTGGCGGCTTGAGCAATCGTTGAATATCTCTGAGGCTGAGATTCAGAGACGAGTCTAAGCTTGAACTTACACTTCCAGCTGTCAAAATCAACGACTTACCCTTAAATTTGTATTCAGAGACGTTCGGAACACGTCTTAAACTTAGCGTGAACTAAGATAAGCCAAGTAGTCAATATCGACTACTTAAGACGGAACTAGCGCCACCAAGTGGGCTAAGGTGTAACTAATTTAAATTTTGTGTTTGTTACCTACGGCATCATCTTGGAGGAATCTGTAACGATGCTCTAATTGGTATTTTTAAATAAATAGGTAAATAAATGTTAAGCTATTCAAAAACAATGAATTGTGCTTAATTTATTCCTCCCAGTAATTCATTAATAATTATGTAAAGAACAATAAACTTACTTCTTGGCATCTCGGCGAGTTATTATATGCCCTTGTTATTTCGGCCCACAGGATCGATTTCTTGCCCGTCGGGGCCGCGGATTTTTGTACTAGATTACGTGGCCTCGGCGCAAGGGCAAAGAAGGAACATGGGTTCGGTTTTTAGTCAGTAGAAGTCTGACACTCCCCTTCGCTCTGCCCAAGAGCGGGGGGGGGGTCATTCGATGATTTTCCACCCACCAAAAAAAAAAAAGGATCGATTTCTTTTTATTGTAATCTGCGTCCATTTTCTTCGATTCCAATATCGCGGCATGTGGACCAATTAACTCTTTTAGAAATTCTTTTTCGTAAGATGAAAAGGGAGCCTTTCTAGCAGCCATGATACCGTATCTTCGCTCACTTGTCAAACTTTCATAACTCCCGCGGTTTACAAAGAGGTTGTAACATAAATAAATAGGTTTGTGTCTCAAATATTTTGTTTCACTCACTCCAATAGCATTTTGTATTTATTGCGATCCTGCTTTAATTTTTATTTACGCCTGGCTACACAGTTTCATAAAAACTGTAACTCACCGATGAACATTTTGCTTTTAAAAATGGCCATAGATAAGAGAGTGTAAGCTTAGCCAAGACCTTGCTAAGACCGACGTAAGTTTGACGGGGACTTGTCTCTGAATACAAATTTCTAAGATGCGCTTAGCCACGACTTGGCTTAGAGCGGTCTTCGCCCGTCTTATGTTCTTGTCTCTGAATCTCAGCCTGAGTGCCGCAGTT
The DNA here is from genome assembly GCA_949316265.1 of Diarsia mendica. Taxonomy (NCBI): domain Eukaryota; kingdom Metazoa; phylum Arthropoda; class Insecta; order Lepidoptera; family Noctuidae; genus Diarsia; species Diarsia mendica. Next base: position 14,242,456 of record OX438912.1, on the reverse strand, counting down.
AGTTTAATTCGACTATTCAAAAGTGCCTGTTACTGGCCTACTTGAAATAAATATTTTTGACTTTGACTTTGACTTTGAAGAAACTTTTTCCCCAACCTATTATTTGGCAGATTATCGAGAGATTGTGCGTATAATGAAATAGGCTTAACTTTTGCTGCACAATCTTTTGTTTACAAACTTTGGAACAAATATTTTGCTGCACAATCTTTTGTAACAAATACATATGTTGCAAAACAATTTTGTTTTTAGTTATAAATCACATACACAATGTTCTGTGCGTTACAATTACAAAAGTTTGTTAACTAAATTGAAGCTTATGGTCGGGAAGTTCCTTGAGTGACTATTTCATAGAAAAGGCATTCTAGGAAGTTATATGAACCGCGAGGGTTGTATTGGTGATTTTAATCATTAGTAGGTATTAGGTAACTAGGTACTCAGTAAAGTCACATTAATTTGTTGCGTCGCGAATCACTTAACATACAACCTGACACTGATCGGCAAATTGACGAAAAAACGTAAGATAATTCGAATTTATTAATTATTATTATATACTATTACTAGCTGACCCGTGCCCACTTCGTTGGGCTTAATTAGTCGAAAGTGTGCTAATTACGTTTCGAAAAATTCAATTTCGGGGACGTCCGCTGCGTAAGGAGCCGACCTCGCGACTGAGCCGCGCGGGTACCTACCTCTCAGATCAGTATGCTTAGTGCGAGTTTTTTGGACTCATCGAGCGCGTTAACGTTAACGCAAATTAGTATGGCGCTGGATAAGCGCCACCCTGCGTCAAACGTGAGAACTAAATTTTGTGAGTGTAAGTTTTAGAATTTACGTCGTCGATAGTGACAATCCAGTACTTGTCGAAAGTGAGGCCCATTTCGAGCACGTTTGCATGAAAACGCGAGTGTGAGTTACAATTTTGACAGTTTTGACAGCTCGAATAAGTAAACGAGTCACCTTGCGACGCGTGTGACTTGTCACATATGATTTTGTGGTGAGAGCGTCGTGACAGTGGTGTACTAACAAAGTTATTGAATTGAATTTCATATTTTGATTATATATTACAATGGCATCTCGCTTGTATTTCGCTTGGAGGATGTTTGAGACCGCGAGAGCACAAGATGAGCGTAATTTAACGTCCATTGGTCGTGCAAGAGCACGTAACTCGAGGAATCCGCTTAGAGAGAAGTTAAAGGCTTCCTAAGGCAGCCGTCAGTGAGGCCGTCAGATTTTTGTGTCGAGAGCTGAGGCAGCTTACCCTGTTTTAAGTCTACTCAACGGGTATCCTTGGAAAATAAGGTAATGTATCAGTGTGTACTTTTACAAACCTCACTATGGCACAATGCCCTTATTTTCTTTGTTTATTATTTTAGGTCCTTACAGCCCTGGTTTTTATGCAACTGGGTCTTACCAGCGCCTAGTGGGAGTTGCTAAAAACGTCTCACAATAAATGTGCAGTGTTTAAATTGAAGATGTTACTAAAATATTGTTTGAACAACATTGTGCATTAGGCTAAGGCAATAAACTAATATTTGATCATCATTGTAGGAGACTCTGGTTATCCACAACGACCATGGCTGATGACTGCGATTTTAGAAGCTGCTCCGAACACCTTGTCGTCATAGAAAATACATTTGGGCGGTTGAAGAATCGATGGCAATGTCTTAACAAAGATTGAGTGCTCCACTACAAGCCACTCAAATGTGCAAGAATCATACAAACTTGCTGCGTTCTACATAATATTGGCATTGATTTTAATATTGTAGAAGAAGAGGACATCATTGGTTGGTATTAATAAATTAATAATTCAAAAAAAAAAAACAATGGCACAAATCAGTATTGAATATTAAATTATTTTTGTTTTTAGGATTGCACCATGAAGAACAACACAATGAGCCCATTCCCACAGAGAAAGTAATAGGTGCTCAAACGTCTGACCTAACCAGAGGAAGGGTTCTAAGAGAACAATTAGATAGAAGACGAACATTATTTAATTTTAGTTAGTTTATTTAAAAGTTTTAAATAATGTAAGTTTAGAGTTAGTTGGTCTAGAATAAATTATGAAACACTTGTATATTATCTTGTTTTTCTACCCAAAATCAGACCGTACGGCTGGCCCAACTATGTCAACATAGTTGGGCCAGCCGTTGGGCTGTTAAAACACATAGGTATGGTATTCTTTATATGGAGCAACTGCCTGTGTAACATTACACACTGCATACCAAGTAGAATTAATAAAACATTTATAAGTTTTGAATTTGTAAGAATAAATACCTATAGTGAGCCCATTGTAAAATGAAGCTAAGCTACTCTAATATATAATAGAGGAACAATATTAAAAAAATACCAATTATTAAGGTTGCAATTTGCAATACTTTTAATAAGTAACATCATGGTTCAAACTATGAACTTTATTTTCACTTTTTTTTACAACACTTCAAATATAGATAACTATTTACACAATATAATTCTGAAATTAAGATCATGATAATTCACCAAAGAGTTGGACTTCATCATAGTTTCAGCATTTAAAGTAACATAAACAGTTATATCAAGAAAAACATTCCAGTCTGTAGAATGTAAATTGCATCAAGGGGAATAACATCGATCACTCAAGTGACACAATTTCACAAAAAAATAAAGTGACTCCGTAGTGAGAAATAAGAGAATTGCTGTCTTGGACTAAAAGTAAACTTTTTTGTACCTCTCATAAGAAATAAACATTGAAAACACTTGAAAGTTTATGTTATCATAGAATATGCAAGATAAGCGCGACTCTGTGTCACCTAGTCACTGAGTGTATAATAAATAAAGATATTCTAAATAAAATAACAATACCAGCCTGTAACTATAATATGGCTGGATAAAGGCCTCTCTCTATAATATTATTTTCCTATTAACAGAAACATTGCTGATAAATTCTGTAAAGTTTAATCGCTGATTAACCTATACAATATTTATCAGCTACTTTTTCCAAAACATTCACAAGTCTTAAGCCTATAGTTTGCCAGTCCCTCTGAGCCTGTATCTCCAAATCCCATAATAGATTCTCCTCTCTTCTTAATTCGCATTATCTCGGTGCTGTTGCTTTTTGACGTTTCTCCAAAACGAGTCAGCTTGCAGAAAGTTTTGTGTGGCCTGCTCAATGTGTGCTGGGCCTCGCTCGTCTGCGAGGTGAACCTCGATTTCTGCTTGCTTAACAAGGAGTAGTTTGCACGGATGAAGCAAGCCTGTGCCCACCTTGGACTTGAGTTGACGGCCTAGTTGGGGTCAGCAATGCTGTCTCTATAAACATAGGTGGTGAATGTGCTGCGGCTGGGGTAACATATGGTCTTGATGGCCCAGGGTCACCCCAATTAGTTTGATAACCTAAAATATAGAAAAAATTTAAAGGGGTTTCTGCTGATGCCACAAATGCCGAAAAGTAACAAATTGACTTATTTTTAAGTCTTTATTCATAATTGTGCTTACATTATCACTGTTTTGTTAAGAATTTCATATTTATCTAGATAAAACGATATATCGTTTATCTTACTTTGACACAAATGTTGTAAATGTAAACAAAAACTTCGTTTTTTACACTTGATGTTTTTTAATGTTTAAGAACATGCCCTTTGAACTGTGGTACTTTTGTTAAGAAATATGATTATTTTTATTTACAAATTATGTTGTAATAATATTTCTATGCATAATTATTTATATTTATCTATAGTAGCAGGTTTTTAAATTTTTGATTCACTAATCAATATTGCCATTACTAAAAATGTTGCTTAGTCATAGTGAAATTAGGCATAATTTTTGTCATGGAGAAATAGCCATTCGTGCTATTGACACAAGGTATAATTCGGCATGAACTCCGCTCGGGGGCTATAGGCCGTTCGGTCGATTGTTCGTTTCGTTCGTTCACCAATCGTCTCCTCTCACGGTGAGATAACGCGATTCGAATGGGTGTTTATTTAATAACTCACACTCGCAAATTAATGACAGTCGATTCGTTTCATGTTAGCTCGATTGAACGCGATCGAGGCGTCACTCGAATTTTATTATGACACTCGCACTAAGCATACAGTATGCTTAGTGCGAGTGTCATACTAAAATTCGAGTGACGCCTCGATCGCGTTCAATCGAGCTAACATGAAACGAATCGACTGTCATTAATTTGCGAGTGTGAGTTATTGAATAAACACCCATTCGAATCGCGTTAGCTCACCGTGAGAGGAGACGATTGGTGAACGAACGAAACGAACAATCGACCGAACGGCATATAGCCCCCGAGTGGAGTTGATGCCGAATTATACCTTGTGTCAATAGCACGAATGGCTATTTCTCCATGACAAAAATTATGCCTAATTTCACTATGACTAAGCAACATTTTTAGTAATGGCAATATTGATTTGTGAATCAAAAATTTAAAAACCTGATATTAAAGATAAATATAAATAATTATGCCTATAAATATTATTACAACATACTTTGTAAATAAAATTAATCATATTTCATAATAAAAGTACCACAGTTCAAAGGGCTTGTTCTTAAACATTAAATAACATCAAGTGTAAAAAACGAAGTTTTTGTTTACATTTACAGCATGTGTCAAAGTAAGATAAACGCTGTATCATTTTATCTAGATAAATATGAAATTCTTAACAAAACAGTGATAATGTAAGCACAATTATGAATAAAATTTGACTTAAAAATAAGTCAATTTGTTACTTTTCGGCATTTGTGGCATCAGCAGAAACCCCTTTAATTTTTTTCTATATTTTAGGTTCTCAAACTAATTGGGATGACCCTGGGCCATCAAGACCATAATAATATGTTACCCCAGCCGCAGCACATTCAACCACCTATGTTTATAGAGACAGCATTGCTGACCCCAACTAGGCCGTCAACTCAAGTCCAAGGACTCCAAGGTGGGCACAGGCTTGCTTCATCCGTGCAAACTAATAACAAAACTTTCTGCAAGCTGACTCGTTTTGGAGAAACGTCAAAAAGCAACAGCACCGAGATAATGCGAATTAAGAAGAGAGGAGAATCTATTAAGGGATTTGGAGATACAGGCTCAGAGGGACTGGCAAACTATAGGCTTAAGACTTGTGAATGTTTTGGAAAAAGTAGCTGATAAATATTGTATAGGTTAATCAGTGATTAAACTTTACAGTATTTATCAGCAATGTTTCTGTTAATAGGAAAATAATATTATAGAGAGAGGCCTTTAACCAGCCATATTATAGTTACAGGCTGGTATTGTTATTTTATTTAGAATAGCTTTATTTATTATACACTCAGTGACTAGGTGACACAGAGTCGCGCTTATCTTGCATATTCTATGATAACATAAACTTTCAAGTGTTTTCAATGTTTACTTCTTATGAGAGGTACAAAAAAGTTTACTTTTAGTCCAAGACAGCAATTCTCTTCTTTCTCACTACGGAGTCACTTTATTTTTTTGTGAAATTGTGTCACTTGAGTGATTTATGATGTTATTCCCCTTGATGCTGATGCAATTTACATTCTACGGACTGGAATGTTTTTCTTGATATAACTGTTTATTTACTTTAAATGCTGAAACTATGATGAAGTCCAACTCTTTGGTGAATTATCATGATCTTTATTTCAGAATTATATTGTGTAAATAGTTATCTATATTAATTGAAGTGATGTAAAAAAATTGAAAATAAAGTTCACAGTTTGAACCATGATGTTACTTAATAAAAGTATTGCAAATTGCAACCTTAGTATTTGGTATTTTTTTAATATTGTTCCTCTAATATATATATATAGTGAGCCCATTGTAAAATGAAGCTACGCTAATATTAGCGTAGCTTCATTTTACAATGGGCTCACTAGGTATTTATTCTTACAAATTCAAAACTTATAAAATGTTTAGTTTTATTAATTCTACTATGTCCGTGACCACCGCCGGACCACCAACGCCTATCGCTTCCATATTTGGTAAATCGTTACTACTCCATTGGTACCAATTAATACTCGAACAACAACATTGGTACCCTAGTAGTTTTCGAGAAAATCGACTTTGAAGGTGGTCCGGCGGTAGTCACGATCCCTTCAGCAGGACCACCATGAGCGCCGAAAAAGGGGGCATGCTACAGCTATTCTAAGTATACAAATAGTTAATACCCTCATATGTGATTCATTTCGTAAAAAAAAACAGATCTGAAACATTTGTATTTACCGAGAAATCAACGATGATGACTTTCCGCTCTCGTTCAGCAGGACCACGACTTTGAATGTTGATTACAAGTTTGAGGAGTTTGTCGCTTTCCTCAAACCTACATAGAAAGTTACTACCCTGCAAGATAAAATCAGTACCCAAAATTCAAAATGCGGACTCCAGTAGTTTACGAGATATACCGTGCCATTGGTGGGGTGGCGGTAGTCACGGTGTAAAATTTTCATTTCAAGATTTCCCTATTAAAAACTCTATGATTTCTTCCCAAATTTACACAAAAGTTACTACTCCTAAAGAAGATACGGTGACCGAAAATTCAGTTTTCTAAGTGTTGTGTATAAAGAGAAATTAGCTTTCATTACTTTTCCATACTAAATCTACGCGTATAACCCGACCAAATTAAGTCGTCAATGGTTTTAAAGTGTATACGAGATGTACACTCGTGCACATAAATTTATGGATATGTCGGAATAGTAGTAGCTACAGTTCATCATCTATATTTTATATACAAACTGTACCTAGGTACGTACTACGTATTAAGATAAATAAGATCACCTATCGTTACCCATGACCTTTGCTAATGACGTAGGTAGGTAGGTACCTTCTGTGTTGTTATATGAATATCATTAAACAGCGATAGGTATTTCTTATGTATTTCTTTCCTACTAAAAAACGAAGTATTATTAAAAACCTAATTTACTGCAGTAAAAATATGTTGCTATAATAACGAAAGTATAAAAGAATTACATAAGTAACAGGTATGTATTTTTTCAGTACTTGAAGTCGATTTCATCAAATTTTTACCGACATTTTTTTTGGCCTTGTGTGTAGAGGAAGGGAAATGATGAATGATAGACTTATAAGGACTAAAAATCCCCTCCCCCCTCGTCGCGATGTCCGACACCCTGGGCGTCTCCCACGGTGGCTAGGGCTTGAGATAGAGGATTACCGCTCCCTCAAGTTTCCGCCTCGTCCTTCGCTAGCATCACTGCTTCGCAGAAGGAGGTGACTGATGTAACCAAGGTTTTGTTGATAATTTTCTGATTGAAAAAGAGTGTCCATGGAGTTTCTTGCCCGTTTTTCTCCATAGAGATCTACGCCGCTTTGGAATGGGCATCTACAGTTATTGTGTCTTGTGAATGGGACTGTAGCTCCATAATTTTTAATTGTTATTTTTTTTATGTTTTTTGACAATTCAAAAGTGCCTGTAACTGGCCTACTTCAAATAAATGCTTTGATTTTGACTGCTTCTCATTTCCCCTCGCTTCGTAACATGGCCTGAACCAGGGCCGGACGCGAGAGGTCGCCGCCGCCTATCGCCTCCGTGAGGACATGGCGGTGTTCCGCCAAAGCGGGGCAGACCTCCACCGTATGCTCCACCGTGTTCTTCGGGCGGTCCACACAGTGGTGACACCCGGGTGTATCCTCCCGCCGGATCCGATACAAGAACCTCCCGAAACAACCGTGTCTGGTGAGGTCTAGCGTCAAGAGGAAGGTAAGGACGCCGTGGCACCTCTCCAGCCAGACTTCTTCACACAAACTCCTTGAAGATAAGTCTCGAATAAGAAAACTAGATGATTTTACTTTAATCCAAGTTTAATCTGAAAAATAAAAATAAGTTACTATTGTAAATACGTAGGTAAGTACTTGTTAATACATTTTAATTATTTAATAAATTAAAATAGTTACCTGCTGTAATTACATCTAGACTTACTTAAATTTCGTCAAAAAACGTGAGTCAAGACGCACAAACTATATAGAGCTTGTCAAGACGCGTTCAAACGGAGATCATTTGGCTGTATGTTATTTATTCACACGAAAGTAATTATGTATCCTCATGATACAGGGTTAATTTTAAGTTCTACTCAGAGAACAACAAACAAAACTAGCTAACTGACAGATTCAGATGATTTCGAATCTTATTTTATCTTGTCTATGGTCCAAAACTTTTTAATGTGGCATGGCGCGCAGGTTATTACTGGAGTAAGCGAGTAAGCGTTCGCGAAGCGTGTCGTGGATACATCGAGAATTTTTTTATTCGTTTATGGTTTCAATTTTTTTTAGACAAAGAAATAAATGAATATTAAGCAATTTAAAAGAGTTCACATGTCTCCATATTTATAGGTTTCAGAAAACGATAAAACTAATAATATAACAACACAGAAGGTACAATTCAGAAAAATAATTGTTCGAGTACGTAACTACCTACCTACCCACGTCACTAACAAAGGTTTTATCTTAATTATGTATGTATAGTTTGTATAAAATTTGTAGATTATGAACGCTACTACTATTCCGACATCCATAAATTTATGTGCACGAGTGTACATCTCTTATACAGCTCAATACCACTGACAACTTAATTTGGTCGGGTTATACGCGTAGATTTAGTATGGAAAAGTAATGAAAGCTAATTTCTCTTTATACACAACAATTAGGAAACTGAATTTTCGGTCACCGTATCTTCTTTAGGAGTAGTAACTTTTGTGTAAATTTGGGAAGAAATCACAGAGTTTTTAATAGGGAAATCTTGAAATGAAAATTTTACACCGTGACTACCGCCACCCCACCAATGGCACGGTATATCTCGTAAACTACTGGAGTCCGCATTTTGAATTTTGGGTACTGATTTTATCTTGCAGGGTAGTAACTTTCTATGTAGGTTTGAGGAAAGCGACAAACTCCTCAAACTTGTAATCAACATTCAAAGTCGTGGTCCTGCTGAACGAGAGCGGAAAGTCATCATCGTTGATTTCTCGGTAAATACAAATGTTTCAGATCTGTTTTTTTTTACGAAATGAATCACATATGAGGGTATTAACTATTTGTATACTTAGAATAGCTGTAGCATGCCCCCTTTTCCGGCGCTCATGGTGGTCCTGCTGAAGGGATCGTGACTACCGCCGGACCACCTTCAAAGTCGATTTTCTCGAAAACTACTAGGGTACCAATGTTGTTGTTCGAGTATTAATTGGTACCAATGGAGTAGTAACGATTTACCAAATATGGAAGCGATAGGCGTTGGTGGTCCGGCGGTGGTCACGGACATAATTCTACTTGGTATGCAGTGTGTAATGTTACACAGGCAGTTGCTCCATATAAAGAATACCATACCTATGTGTTTAAACAGCCCAACGGCTGGCCCAACTATGTTGACATAGTTGGGCCAGCCGTACGGTCTGATTTTGGGTAGAAAAACAAGATAATATACAAGTGTTTCATAATTTATTTTAGACCAACTAACTATATACTTACATTAATTAAAACTATTAAAATAAACTAACTAAAATTAAATAATGTTTTGTTCTCTTAGAACCCTTCATCTGATTAGGTCAGACGTTTGAGCACCTATTACTTTCTCTGTGGGAATGGGCTCATTGTGTTGTTCTTCATGGTGCAATCCTAAAAACAAAAATAATTTAATATTCAATACTGATTTGTGCCATTGTTTTTTTTTTAATTATTAATTTATTAATACCAACCAATGATGTCCTCTTCTTCTACAATATTAAAATCAATGCCAATATTATGTAGAATGCAGCAAGTTTGTATGATTCTTGCACATTTGAGTGGCTTGTAGTGGAGCACTCAATCTTCGTTAAGACATTGCCATCGATTCTTCAACCGCCCAAATGTATTTTCTATGACGACTCCGGCTGCACATGCTTTATGGTTGTAATTGGCTTGCAAGGTGTTCGGAGCAGCTTCTTAAATCGCAGTCATCAGCCATGGTCGTTGTGGATAACCAGAGTCTCCTACAATGATGATCAATATATTAGTTTATTGCCTTAGCTTATTGCACAACGTTGTTCAAACAATATTTAGTAACATCTTCAATGTAGACACTGCACATTTATTGTGAGACGGGTCAGTCCCCAGTTGCATAAAAAAACAGGGCTGAAACCTAACCTACAATAACCTAAAATAATAAACAAAGAAAATAAGGACATTGTGTCATAATGAGATTTAAAAAAGTGTTTCAAAAGTACACACTGATACATTACCTTATTTTCCAAGGATACCCGTTGAGTCTTCTCTTAAATTCAGCCTCCGGAAGGTCTATAAGCGGATTGCTCGAGTTACGTGCTCTTGCACGACCAATGGACGTTAAATTACGCTCATCTTGTGCTCTCGCGGTCTCAAACATCCTCCAAGCGAAATACAAGCGAGATGCCATTGTAATTTATAATCAAAATATGAAATTCAATTCAATAACTTTGTTATTACACCACTGTCACGACGCTCTCACCACAAAATCCTAAGTGACAAGTCACACGCGTCGCAAGGTGACTCGTTTACTTATTCGAGCTGTCAAAACTGTCAAAATTGTAACTCACACTCGCGTTTTCATGCAAACGTGCTCGAAATGGGCCTCACTTTCGACAAGTACTGGATTGTCACTATCGACGACGTAAATTCTAAAACTTACACTCACAAAATTTAGTTCTCACGTTTGACGCAGGGTGGCGCTTATCCAGCGCCATACTAATTTGCGTTAACGTTAACGCGCTCGATGAGTCCAAAAAACTCGCACTAAGCATACAGATGTAACAGGCCCCGCCCCTTTCTCCCGAAGCGAGCACGAACGCGACCGAATTAAACCCGAAACCATCCCGCGCCCTCCGATGCTTTGGATTTTTTTCCGATTCACTTTGCAAAACGGACTACCACGTAAAAGCCTTTTTATTTTTCGGTATAGATTATTATACTATTAAGCACAGCTATAATAGGTTACGTGACTTTATTGGTCGGATATTATAGTGGCTGTTAAAAATAAAAAAAAAACTACTTACAATTCGGGCCAAGAAAGAGTAGTAATTATGATTGTTTTCGTAATAATCAAAATTTTCACTATTTTCAGCTGGTTTAGTGATACCAATGTGGTTGCAATCAATGCATCCTATCACGTCTGGGAAACCAAACTTTTCAAAAAATCTGTAATCATATTTATTCATAATTATGAAGATTGTGTGTATGCAATATATTAGGAAACACACGAAATTTTACACAAGTTATTATCGTGAAATATCAGGATGATTTTTAGGGTTCCGTAGTCAACTAGGAACCCTTATAGTTTCGCCATGTCTGTCTGTCCGTCCGTCTGTCCGTCCTCGCTTAATCTATGTGACCGTTAGCACTAGAAAGCTGAAATTTGGTACCAATATGTGTATTAATCACGCCGAGAAAGTGGTAAAATAAAAATTGGAAAAATATGTTTTATTAGGGTAGCCCCCTATGTAAAGTGGGAAGTGATTTTTTTTTTTAATTTTAAACCTAACGTGTGATATATTGTTGGAAAGGTATTTAAAAATGAATAGGGTGTAAGTGTACCTACTGTGTACGTGTTGTTAGGAGTTATGATGAGTCATGTAAATAAAACAACTGGTTTCGGCGAGCGCTAGTACATAACTAAAATATATAATTATTTATTTGACTATTATAATATTTGCTGTGCATGCGACATGTAAAGTGTCGATGCACCACATTATTCCCCCCTTTTACAAAAAAAAAAAAAAAAAATACGATTACACTTACATAAACATTATTAAAAAAGTAAAATAAAAAGTATGTCAAAAAAAAAAAAGTAATCATTTTACACGAAAATGTAGTCACTATTATACACAAAATATAGTCATTAACACAAAAAAAAAACTAAACACTACGCCGCTGCACTTTTCTCTTATTTTATTTCATGTTTTTCTTTCGCTGATCTGGCGGTATTGTAAATCGTACCACCGGATGTATGACGCGGCCTGAGCGTGTTGTGTTTGGTGCGATCTTATTATTTTCCGCTTGCTCAACCTTTTTGCCGTCGTTTACTTCGCTACTGCCACTTTCTTGGTGTGCTAAAGGTTCATTTACCTTTTCGTCTATTAAAATGTATGCTGGTTTTAATCTGTCCACTGTTACTATTGATGTTTTCTTCGGCAATTGAATCTTGAAATATTTCTCTTGTTTCTCTAAAACTTTAAATGGGCCTTCGTAGGTAGGGGTCAGTGGTTTCTTCACAGCATCTGTTCTAACGTATACATATTCGCAGCTTTTCATGTCAGGATGTATGAATGGTTTGTGACTTGTGGCGTGGTGATTGTTATTAAACGGGCTTAGCTTTGCCATTGTCCTCTGGAGAGTCTGTGCATAATTTTCTGGTGATGTTACTTGCGTTTTCGGCTCGATAAACATTCCTGGCAGACGTATGTTTGTTCCGTATAACATCTGTGCTGGACTTATGTTTTCTTTCAGTCGTAGTGCTGCTCGTAATCCTAGTAGAACTATGGGTAGTTCGCTCGACCAGTTTGTAGTATTTCCGCGCGCGACTAGCGCGGTTTTCATCGATCTATGCCAGCGTTCGACTAAACCATTTGACTGTGGATGATAACTGGTGGTTCTGGTTTTCTTAATACCGAGTGACTTGGTTAGAGTGATAAATAAGTCTGACTCGAACTGTCGTCCCTGGTCCGTTGTTATGGTGTTTGGGCATCCGAATCTCGCTATCCAGGTGCTTATGAGAACTTCCGCCACAACTTTTGCTGTTATCTCTGCTACTGGTACTGCTTCCGGCCATCTCGTTTCTCTGTCGATCATTGACACGATGTATCTGTTGCCATTGGATTCTGGTAGTGGTCCGACAATGTCTATGTGCACGTGGTCTAATCGTGCTGTAGATGGGAATGTTCGATTGGGGCCGAGTTGTGCCTATGTGTCTTGCTTTTCTGGCATGCATGGCATGTTTTCGCCCAAATCCCAACGTCAGTATTCATGCGTGGCCAGAAGTAGTGCTCGGAGATCATTTTCTTTGATAATCTTATTCCGGGATGCGTTATGTTGTGCATAGTGTCGAATACTTGTTTTCGAAGTGATTTCGGTACATACGGTCGCAAACTAGATTTTGAATTTTCGCAGAGTAGCTGTCTTGTTCCTGATAATGTCGTAGTTTTCCAGTTAAGGTTGCTATTGTTTAACAGCTGAGTGAGTTCAGTGTCATTGCGTTGCATATCTGCTAACTCAGTCCAATCCACAGGTGTCGGGCAATCTATTTGTTCGACTCGCGATAATGCATCGGCCACCGGGTTCATGTTACCGGATAGGTGACGAATGTCTGTCGTGAACTGTGCAATGAACTCGAGGTGACGTAGTCGTCTTGGGGCTATCGTTTTACTTGTGCAGGTTTCTTTGGTAGTGAAGGCGTGACATAACGGCTTGTGATCGGTGTAAACTATCAACTCTCTTCCCTCGACATAAGGTTGAAAATGCGTTACTGCCATGTAAATGGCTAGCAATTCCCGATCATACGTACTGTACTTTGATTGCGTTTCACTCAGTCCCTTTGAGAAAAAGGAGAGTGGCTTCCAGTTTCCGTTTCCATACTGTTGTAAAACGGCGCCTACGCACGTTTGAGATGCGTCTGTCATGAGTGATAGCGGGCAATGCGTTGTTGGTGAAGACAATGTAACGGCGTCGCTGAGACTTGCTTTACATTGGTCGAATGCTTCTAATGCCTCTGGGGTCCATTGTATTTCAGTTTTGTCATTTTTCTTCGAACCAATGAGGTATTTGTTTAACCGAGCTTGGTGTTTGGCTGCTTGTGGTATATTGTTCCGGTAAAAGTTAATCATGCCTAAAAATCTCCGTAAATCTTGTACTGTTTTTGGTATTGGGTATTTGGTGATTGCTTCGACCTTGTCTAGTAATGGTTTGATACCGTCTTTTGAGATCTGATATCCGAGGAACTCTACTTGCGGTTTGCCCAGTACGCATTTGGCTTGATTTATTGCAATGCCATGTTCGTCTAACCGTTTGAACGTTTCTTGTAAATGACGGCGGTGTTCACTGGTTGATGATGACGCCACTAGTATATCGTCTATATATACGAAAATGAAGTCGAGTCCTGCTAAGACTGTGTTCAGGAATCTGACAAAGGTTTGTCCTGCGTTGCGTAGTCCGAACGGCATTCTTGGAAATTCGAATAGACCGAACGGGGTTATTACTGCAGTCTTTTCTACGTCTTGTACTGGAATCTGGTTGTAGGCTCTTTTTAAATCGATCGTTGAATATATACTGGTTCCTGGTAATAGGTATGTGAAGTCTAGTAGTCTCGGAATCGGGTATCTGTCCGGTACAGTGATCGCATTCAATCTTCTGTAGTCGCCACATAGTCGTAACTCACCGTTTTTCTTCGTTGTCACGTGCAAAGGACTAGCCCACGGACTCTTGGAAGGCCTGCATAACCCTGTGTCTAGCATAAGTTCTATCTCCTTCTTCACTCTTAGGTATTTGTCCGCCGGCAAAGGTCTTGACTTGGAGTAAACAGGGTGTCCATTGGTGATGATTTGATGAACTACGTCGTGCTTCGGTCGTGACTGTGTGTCGAGGGGTTTCAAAATGTTCGGAAAATCTGCTAAAATGTCTGCGTAGTCTTCGGTTAAATTTACGGTCCGAAGTGTTGGTGTGCTTGACTTCATTAACTTTGCGTTACTCTGAAGTCCAGTTGTACCATCAATTAAACGTTTATTCCGAATATCCACCAAAATGTTGTTTTTTTCTAGAAAATCGGCTCCAAGTATTGGTTGCGTAATGTCAGCTACGATGAAAGTCCAACGGTACGGGCGTCTCATATTCAGATTTAACGTCAGCGTTTTGTCGCCATATGTTTTAATTTGTGTTCCGTTTGCAGCGTATATTTTATACGTGTCGTCAATTTTCAAACGGTCCCCTCTTCTAGGTATGGCTGAAATATTAGCGCCTGTATCTACCAAAAAACGATACCCACTTTTTCGGTCGGTAACGCAAAGGCGGTTTGAAGGTATGATAGCGCTGACGACCGCCTCTGTCAACGCTGAACTTAGTTTTCCGACGGTTTCTTCCAATTGCATGGATTTTCACAGTTCCGGGCTCGATTCCTGTAACGATGATGATACTTGCATAACCAGTTGGGACTGTCGGGTGTAATCCTCGTCCTAGAGTGGGATCTTGTGCGCGACTGGCTTCGATTACGTCTATAATTACGGTGTCTGTAATTGGTTGAGTTTGATTTTAAGGCTGCTATTTCCATGGTCAGCTTACTCATTTGGTTGACTAACATCAGCAGCTGTGTTTGTCCGGTTGATATTTCCGACGCTTCACCTGATCGTCCTTCCAATATGTGACTGTTGTCCGTCGCTCCGCATGTTGGTTTCACACCACAATTTCCACTTGTACTCATGTCTTCGGTAACTATATGCCTCTTGAAAACCAAAACCAGTGAGATCCGCTTGTGGAAGGCTGGTAAGGTTGTGCAGTGCAGTTACCACGACACGGGAAAATCACTTTAAATCGCGGCGCGTGTAAATTCAATATCGGGGTCACCAGATGTAAGTGTACCTACTGTGTACGTGTTGTTAGGAGTTATGATGAGTCATGTAAATAAAACAACTGGTTTCGGCGAGCGCTAGTACATAACTAAAATATATAATTATTTATTTGACTATTATAATATTTGCTGTGCATGCGACATGTAAAGTGTCGATGCACCACAAGGGGTTTACTCAAATCATTTTTTGATAATGTCAATAATTACGGAAATAATCGTTCCAAAAGTAAAAAACAATGTGTGTGTGTCCCCCCTCTAACTTTGAACCATAAGTTTAGAAAATATGAAAAAAATCTGTAAAGTAGAACTTTATAAGGACTTTCTAGGAAAATCATTTTGAAAGTGAACAAAAAATATATATAAAAAAAATAAAAAAACTCATAAGTGGGAACACTTATTGTGACGGACGGGAAACTACGGAACCCTACACTGAGCGTGGCCCGACACGCTCTTGGCCGGTTTTTTATCCTGATATTTCACAACATAAGAAGATTGAAGTTTTAACTACAAAAGTGGACAAGTTTTGTAGTCTATAGCAGTAGGATTTCTATAAAATGTATGCTGCAGCATACATTCACAGACAACAGCATAAGCCTATAATAATCCCAGTTGTGGGCCATAAACAAGAGTTTATGGCCCACAACTGGGATTGAACATTAACAAAGTGACAAAAACTCTGTTAAAAAAAGAATACATACTCACTTCTTTTTAATAACATCTCTTTCTTCTTGAGTTTTCGGAAACTTAATATATTTCTGTGATATGGTGCTGTGATTTAAAGCATCGGTGACCTCTTTGATGCAATGAGACATTTTCTGGATTGCTAACAAGCCAAATTGTTTACCCATGGAATTTTGCAAGCGGCCCCAAGCAAAGAAATTTAATACTGCTAGGATCTAAAAGAAATACATATTTATTTTAGTGATAGTTATTATTAGTAAGATACTCATTGTGAATCTGCAGGACTAAGATAAGATATAATAAGTATATCAGAACACATACATATACCTAGTCACCACACAAAAAAAATTGTCACTGTAACCTGTATTAGCATGCTATACTCGTAGTATGGACTATATTAGTTATTTAAGTGCTTCTTCTAACACTGTAAGTAGTACCCATGCATGGTCATGAATTTATTTGTGTTCATGGCGCTTGCAACAGAGCTGAAATATCGGGAAGTCGAAACAAGTAGTAAACATGGTAAATATCTTATGTGTTAGTAAAATAAAATGTAATATCAAAGTATTAGAAAAATATGTATAGTAGCTAAAGCATACCTTTATACGAGGATCGAGTTCATTTGGTTCCTCTTTTGGGGGCAGCAAAGGTGTTATTTCTGCACACAATTTATCAAAGAGTTCCCGGCTCAGCCTATATTTGTATATAAACTCGTTGTCAGGAATTGAATTCATGGCGAACCTTTCTCGTAAGACACGCCGTCGTTGAGAGAGCTTTTGTTTTTTCTTTTTTTCTTCCAACATTACCAATGTTGTGACATAATACGAGAGTGCCATTTCGTAGCTGTGCAAAACAGAAAAAAATAACAATTCGATTTATGAATGTAGACACACCAAAAAGAGTACAATATTTATGGAAGTTAATAGAAATGCAAGAGTAAATAGAGACAAAGGTTTGAAAGGTATTTTGAGTTTTTGACATTGAATCTATTTAAAAAGTTAACAACAAGTAGTCTATTTTATTGACTTAATTTTACTATAAGATTTCCATACGTTTTTGGCAACATACCATTGAAAGAAAGGTCAAGGTTCTGTTTTTTTTTTTTTGCTATCTCTGATGGGAAAATGTGTGAGATTATTATCTAAGTAAATACCAATTGCTGGATATTTAATGATATTCCATACTTATATAGGTACTTAGGCATTTTAGCTTACCGGAGAGAAGGGCTACTACACTGTTTCATAAGTTTGAGAATTAAGCTGGACATTGGGGGGGGGGACGGCTTTGCAGGAAACCCGAACTGACTCCTATCCCGTGGACGCAAGCGATTTAATTTCTCCTGTTGAGTTAGCCTACGGTAGTGAGCAGAGTTCTTGTAATAAAGTTTTATGTTTGCATATTCTACCGAAATCGCTGGTTTTTTCGATTTGTTTGACGTTTATTGGAAAACAAACATGACATGAATGTGTCAGTCTGCCTTAGCTGTCAAATTGTTTCGTTTGGAAATCGCGACGCGGTAACACAGAAAATAAACAGCGCGGTAATGACGTACGAATTAATTCAAGTTGCCAGTTTAGCTAAGTAATGGACGGTTGTGATTTCTCAGTAGCATTCAACTATTATTTTTTAACCGACTTCAAAAAGGAGGAGGTTCTCAAGTCGTCGAAGATATTTTTCCGATTACGCGAAGATGGCTAGAGCGATTTTTTTTTTGTTATGTTTTAAAGGGTAGGTACTTCCCAGGTGGTCCCATGATCACCTAGTCAGGATCTGATGATGGAATCCTGTAGAAATAGAGAGTACTTACTCTTCAAACTTTTAAGGCACACTTGAAGTGATTTGAGTAGTTTTGGAAGAGTATTTTCTCGGACTAGTCCCATTTCAATTTGGTGAAGATCTGATGAAGAACTTCGCTGATAGGCAACATAACTCCTCAATAAATGATAGTAAATGGACTGGGATTGCTGATATCCCATGTCTGTTTCAGCTTTCAGCAAGGAAAACCTACTCAGGTGGAGATTTATTTAACCTTTTGAGCGCCACAGTCACGTACCTTTAAACGACAAGCCGAACAAGCAAAAAAAGTACCTTAAATCTGTGGCTTGTCGTCTGTGGCGGTCAAAAGGTTAAAAGTATGTCCCGGAGATTAAATCTAGTGCTGTACCACAAACAATGAGGCACTTAAATCGTGTCCTGCATGTCCCATTATTTATTCACAACAGGAACTGTCGTGGCGTGGGCGCGTTCACAAACATTTGAACTCACTTAAACAAACACCCAGTCCCGGAACCACCATCCGCAGGCCACACAAATATTTACTACTACTACCTGCGGGGATCGAACCCGCGACACGCAGCACAGCGTCAATTGCTTAACCACTGCACCAACCGTGCCATCAGAAATTGTTGACTAGGGAGTACGTCGAGAACAATGTTTTGTTCTAAACCTTGCTCTGTCGATGCCGACAGCAACGCGGCGTCTTTGACGTAAACAATGACGAAGTCAAGTCATAAAGCACTAACAATGGCTCTCTTACATTCGGTGAACAGTCCCGATTGTTATAATTTGGCACTCATGTTGCATATCCTGTGTTATGTCACGGTAATATTTATGATATTTAGTTATACTGTGGTTATGTTAAGAAAGCCAAGAGTAATCGTCTCTACATTACAGTCAACAATCAAGCTTTGTAAAGTTTTGTTAAAATTGAGCTTCGAGTTCTGAAAGTTCTCAGAGAGAAACATTGGTTATTTTCATAGATATCAGAAATTTTCATGACCAATCAAAATATTGTATCACACGATGACATTGAACTTTACATGGTTTTTTGCCCAAAGCACTAGTAAACTATTTTTCATCAGTAAACACTTGGCAACTGAGTCTGGTCAATAAGTTAATGGAAGAGACTTGCCGATATAGGATGAAGACTTATTGCCGTACTCAGATTAATATTAATATTAATTTTAGTATCAATTATTTCATGTAAATATTCGTATGCTGCGTCTAGCGGTGGATATGTCGAGAACTATACCATTTATGTAACAACTTTGTAAGTACCGTATCCTACGAATGTCTTTGTCTTTGTCAGAGACTTTTAATGATTATTATATTTTGACAGTTTTGTCATACAAAAACTGTCAAAACCTTTACATGACTTAGTGCCATGGCATCACTAAGTAAAGGTTTTGACAGTTTTTGTAAGTAGGTAATCATTGAAGCTCTCTGATTGCGGCAGTTAAGAGCGTAGACGGGCTGCATTTTTCCATACAAATGTATTCCCCTATTCTCTTCCTGGATAATGCCTCTAGAGTAATCGTTTTTATTTATAAAAATCCAGGTCTATTGAAGGCATGCCGATGTCATTTTTTTTTTTTTCAAAAAATTTATTACAAAAATAAATATGACTTACCAAAAACCTAAAAAAATACCCCGTTTTTACCTACGTAATCAGATGACTACCAAAGAAAATTGAAAAGTTTTTAAAATAAAAACAAGTAATAGGGGCATAGATCATTGAGGTATAATGTACTACGCACTAGAGGAGACACCTCAACTCGATCTTTTGTAACACACGTTTCGGTGCGTGCACTAAACCTCATTTAGTCTATGCCGAGCGGTTGCTGCGACGTGACACATTTGAGTGAAGTTTTCTTGTCTAAATTATGCCTTCGTGTGCATTTAAATACTGTAGAAATAATTCAATAAATATAAGTAAAAGTCAAGGAGTGACTTTTCACCAGTAAATATAACTATATTATCTTTAAAACACACCTAATTTTTAATTATATTTTTTCCATTGCAATACCTATGTCATCGCGGCGGCCATTTTTACGTGAATGTCAAAGAATAAAATGCTCAGACCAGACACTATCGACGTATTCAATGCTTGGCCACGAATCCTCTACATGCGAGTCAAAATTGATAGTAAGTAGGTTGTATAATATTTGCTTGTATCAAGGCAATTAATAAAAAAGTTAAAATGTGAAGATTGCATTGATAGTTTGACTATACTATAAACTTCCACTTCACACTATCATAGGTACGTAATTTAATACGGCAAAGTGGTCTTGCCCTGAAATGTGATTTTAGTTATATGTCCGTAAACACCGTAAAGCATTTAATTAAGAAAGAAGTATTTGCAAATTTGAATCAACATTCACTGAATCAGCCATCAACATTCAATCACAGATAAAATAAAAATTATTGTTCCAGTTTAAGTAAATTTTTATTTATTTTCTAAGTACATACGTACTACAATATCAAGTAGGCAGAATAATAACATTATGTCGCATCTGCACGTATTGATAGTAATCTATGAGAACATGACACCCCCCGTCCGCCCCGCTGTCATCAAGTGCGCGCACATTCTTTGTTTGAAATAGCTTCTCTAGTACGTAGTACCTCAATGGCATAGATCTACTTATTCTTCCTTTAAATTTTGATACCAAATATAATTTAATTGGCTTAGGTTTCGAGGAGAAAACAGGAGAATACGAAACGTCGATCGGTCAAGGTTTTTTATAGGTACAATCGTTCTGAGCTGCAGTTGTCTCTATCGCACTCACATATTGATACCGCCCGGTTGCTAGAGCGCAGCGCGACGGCAATAGTTATATATACGTATATTATACGCAGCCCGTCTATGCTCTTAATCACAATCTTATTAGACCGATGCACGGTTTGCTCTTCGGAGCTCAACTCGTCACATCCATGCTATACAACAATACGCCATAAATTATCGTGCTACTGTTAGTTTCAAGCTCCAAACAGTTGTATACTCGTTGGTGTACTTTATATAACCGTTGCTAACCTTATCTCGTGCTGAATTAATTGAAATTTAACCGAGGAGGAGGCCATCCAACCTGGAGGCTATGCCGCCCGCTTAGATCGGTACATAGATGGGCGACCATCCATCACCCGCCTTTTTAAGCCTTCAAGCCTTCTCCGCGCTACGAAAAGCACGCCAAACTGCCAGTCCCGACTGGCTCCAGCAGACCTCCGACAGCCGTCACTAGCAGTCAGTGGCTCGCCTGTACAGTCTGACAACCTGTTCCCGCAAGGGGTACCACATCACCCAGCAAAAAAGAGCTGCGGTGGCCGGTCAGTGGGTCGTCTTAGGGGCGGTGGCTAGACACAAGCTGCCGAACACCAGCACTAAGTGGCATCCGGCCGGACCGGATACGCACCACACAGTTGGGAACACACTACGCAAATGACGACTTTCAAGTTTATTATAGATCCTCTGATTTTTCCATATCCGAAACACTCGACACCTTCAAATTCAGAAGTTTTTCGCTTTCATCGGAATCACGTAAAACTAAACATAACGGTCACAATGCCCAAAGAGGCCTACAGAGGTGCTTAGCTCACCCATCTTTCACTAAAACTTTCAAAACAGCGTTTCGCTACCGTAAGAACCTTCGATATTCTCAATTTCAGTTTAAGTATGTTTCTGTTTACATTTACCAACTCGGTAGTCGTGGTTAAAATGTCTTTCAGTTGGTATACTTGAACCAACGTAAACCGTGTAAACAAAAATGAATCTTTTTTTTTTTTTTTTTACATTGCCCCACACTAGGAATTTCTCCTGTATCGAGGGTGCGTTCACAAACATTTAAACTCACATACACAAATAGGTACCCAGACCCGGAACAACTATCTGTAGGCCTTACAAATATTTGTTCCGTGCGGGGATCGAACCCGCGGCACGCAGCGCGGCAGTCCAATGCTTGAGCCACTGCGCCAACCGTGCCGTCATTCTAGCTAGCACATCAATCACAAATTTGAATTCACATTCGACTCGAAAATCGATCCCAGAACCCCACACTCTGCAGCCGCCCCTGCGACCACGAGGCCAACTGGTAGATCGCTGTTGAACATAGTTTCAACATTCGTTGCAGTAAGTTGCATTATCACATCACGCCTGCAACAGCAAGGGTCAGGCAGAAATGCACCAAACAGTACACAACGCCCTACCTAGGATCGTCAAACAGCCGCGATAACCCAACGGGCTAACAAGAAGATCACAATAAAACATGATCACGCAACAACCAAGTGAAGTAGCAAGAGTACTTTTCAAAACAACACTCTTCACTCGCTTATAAAATGGTAACGACTCACCGGATATAACGTCTCTTACAGACAGGCATCATGATGTGACGTCACACGACTTTTCGAAGCACTGTATGGTCTTAATTTTTTGTTTACGTGAAAAAAGAAAAAATATGGGTCGTTCGTCGTTTCGCACCACGAGCGGTTCGGACCGCGGTGTGAAACGCAGAAGAGCTCTGAAGAATGGGCTGTTTTGGACCGCGGTGTGAATCGACCATAGGAGAATTTGAATGGGTTTATTCGAACCGTGAATGAAACAAAAAGTTTTAGTAATAATGCGTAAAGTACAGTCAGGCACAAAATAAAACAGCGATATAAGTTCTACGATATCTTAAGGGTGTTACAAATTCGTAAAACCAGCGGGACTCAAGTTTCTCATTCGTTCTATCACACAGTTTAGGGAATAAAACTACAGCACAAACTACCAGGAGAATAGAAGTAGGCAGGAGGTACATATTGAAAACATTTTTTTTTGAGTTTAAAAAAAGGACAGGTGTGAAGTCCTATATACAAACTACCAGGATAACAGAAGTAGGAAGGAGGTATTGAAAACATTTATTTTGGAAATAAAAAAAGGAAAAAACGATAATAGCAAATAATATTATATTAAGGAATAATTTAGATTTGATTTAAAGATTCCAATACCTCCTTCCTACTTCTGTTCTCCTGGTAGTTTGTGGGACTTTACTACCTATCTTTTTTTTTTAATCTCCAAAAAAAAAATGTTTTCAATACCTCCCGCCTACTTCTATTCTCCTGGTAGTTTGTGCCGTAGTTGTACCCTAATCTGTGTGATAGAACGAATCAGAAACTTTTGTAACATCCTTTATCGTAGAACTAGTGGGAAAAAATAAATAAAAAAAGTTCCCACTACCTAGTTCTATCGTAGGACTGAGCAGTAGAACTAGTGGGAATGATCCGTTTTTTCTACTCGACTGTACATACAAACTTTGAAATTAGCTCGAATCTAAACATAGTGGTTCGAATCGCCCCATTCCTAAGAGCTATTGGTCGATTCACACCACTCGACGCTCCAAGAACCGCCGTGGTGCGAAACAGCCCATTCATAAGAGCTCTTCTGCGTTTCACACCGCGGTCCGAACCGCTCGTGGTGCGAAACGACGAACGACCCAAAAATATGTGTTTAATGTTTTTTGAAAATTTATCTGACGGACTAATTAGATTTTTTTGGTGAAAGACCCTTTGTCTTCATTTTTCACTTTCAGGAGATTTCTCAACCCGCTCGTATCTCTTCTGATGTCGCATCCAGGTACATAATAGGACGCTAGTCAGGAAGTACTAAATGACATACTTACATTTATGTGTCAAACAGCTAGTTGTGTTGTGGGCAGTTGGGCACAGAAAGGGATACGGTTACGGATAAATGAGATAAATAGCTCCTGTAGGCTGTAACTTGTACACACAATTACTAACACTTACACTACTGTACTAAGTACCTAATACTTTTGAACTTTAAAGGAAACACAGAGCACTTCCTAGATGGTATGTGTCGCGACCATGCCCGAACGATCACTGAATCACTGGTGACTGGCAGTGGCGATCCATGGGACTCTAAGGTCCGACACCTACCTAGGTCACAGTATAAATAAATATCATAGGTAGGTACCTGAGTCCGCACGACGACGCCAAACAAAGGCGCTTGTGTTTGATTTTAAGTGCATACTCATCAGGATCCGACATAATTATTAAATGGCAGCCTAGCCGGGACCAACGGCTTAGGGTGCTTTTCCACCAGAGATGTGCTATGCTACGTTGCTATGGATGCGTTTGATGTCCAGCAATCATATTCATTGGTGCACATAGCTTTGCACTGGTCGAAACGGATTCAACTAAGCTATGTTTTTTTATATGGAAGGATGCGTGCTATGGATGTGTGCTATGGATGTGTGCTACGGATTCGTCTGCCTGATGCGTCTGCCTGATTTTTTTATTTGCAAACACAATCTTTGTATGCCAACCAAATTATTTAAATGCTGTTTTTTTTAGGCTCACCAAATTATATAATTGCTAAAGCAATTAATTACTTCCCCTATTAAACGTAAGCATGGAGGGGGGGGGGGACGGGACATAAAGAGATTTGCTTATAGTTTTGCTAACATGGGGGAGAAGGGTTTATAATAGTAAAACATTGCTCATACGTAATACTTGAACGGCCCTACAACATAATTTAAAAGGAAAGAGACCTTATCCCACCTGGAATAAGGTTGGCGGTTGACCTATAGTGAAATTGACGTACCATGGGCGTGGTTGGTAGTACCTACTAGTAACTATAGAAGGTTTTTTGTGTAGGACTGCAGGTTATATTGATCATTAGACCCTAGTCTTAACGAATATTATGTTAAAATTTCGCGACTTTTGTCCCAACGATGTAGTCAGGTGTATTATACTAAGCCTTTACCTCAGAGATGACGATATATCGCTGCTTGGTTCACATACCCCAGGCGCAGGGGTTTGGCATCATGCCAAGCCACCTCCCAAGTCTGAAACCTCGCTGGGAGTAGCAACTCCGTCAGTCCGGCAGTCTTGCTGTGGAACCATCACGTCATTAGTCATTGGTTGGTGTTGATCTAAGTTGTGTGTTCAATTTTTAAGTTAGGGTATCTTATTGACCTGCTCCGTGCGCCGGTTACTTCACACGATTAACCTAAATAGGCAATGCACAAGTGTTTAGCAGTTCCAAGGCTGAAATAGCTCAAACTTTCATAATCAAAAGTTCGTATTTTCGTTAATCATGATGAAATAATAGAAAATAAAACCGAAGTCGTGATAAAACGTTGAGATTTCCGAATTATAAGTACTCGTAAGTCTTTGTACACATACCTATAAACTCAGACCAACAAAAAAAGGAAGACGACGCGCCACGAACATCAAAAGTGAAGCCAACTTTTTATCTATGTGTGTAGACAATTTGTCTCGTGAAGTCGTGACGTTCTAGGAGAAATGCGTGTGGTTTTAGTGTAGGTGTGTGCGTGAGCTTGTATGTTTACTTGCTATAGGCGTGTGGTTTTGTGGCTTCACTGTTGGTGTTCGCGGCGCGCCGTCTTTCTTTTTTTCTTGGTCTGAGCCTATAAACACAAAAAGTCATCCAGAATATTATATTCTGACAAAAAAAATTACAAGCTATTTGTTTCTACATGCATTTATAAAAATATACTTAACGCTAAATGAAAAAAAAATGAAAACTAGTGAACTAGTGAAAATGTGAACTATTTATTGATTTTAGTAAGTTCTCGCTCTCGGGTCTTTGCCTGGTAGTGGGCCGTCCACGCGTAGGCACTTCTTCAATTCTAGACTTTTCAACGGTAAAGTAGGTAGATTTTTTATCATTTGTCGAGGTTTTTTTTTTACTTTCGGCAGTTTATAAAGAGGCAAGAACGACAGGTTACCGGAACTGTGTAAACTGTTACTCAGTTAAAATTAGGAGAGCTTTCAAGATATATGTCTGTAGTCTTGGTTTTCCTTTTACATTTCTAATTCGATCACCAAAGAAAATTTTGAGCGTGGCTGTAATTAGAGATTACGGTGTAAATAAATTAGACAATGTTTAGTCTTTTTTTTTTGGTGGGTGGAAAATCCTCAAATAACCCCTCCCCCCCCCCCTGCTCTTGGGCAGAGCGAAGGGGAGTGTCAGACTTCTACTGACTAAAAACCAAACCCATGTTCCTTCTTCGCCCTTGTGCCGAGACCGCGTTATGCATTTTGATAATCCTCAGCCCCGACGGGCAATGTTTACAGTCTGACTTAGAAAATCCTGATATGACAAGTACTTCGGAGAGTGTGCGCAAGAGCTCCACGAGCTGATCCCACCATCACCCTTCTTCCATCGGGAGACTAGACGTACTGCAGGGTATCACCAATTCTCTTTGGTATCACCTATACCTAGTCGACATCCCACACATTCGAACGAAGCGCTTTGCTGGGTCCTTAAGTCCTTTATTATGCGCACAGCCAAGGAGTGGAATTCCCCGCCTGCGTCGGTTTTTCCGAGTTCATATAACCCTAATCTGTTTAAGTCGCGAGTAAACAGGCCTCTACTGGGTAAGCTCGTTCCATCGTCGACATCATCTCTGCGCTCAGGGCAAGATTGAAGTCAAGAGCAAGCCCATTTATAATAAAAAAAAATATATCAAACCACTGCTGTTCATGTTCAATCGAGCATCATCATTCTCCTGCCCTTATCCCAATTTATTTAGGGTCGGCGCAGCATGGCTTCTTCAACACTTCTGTATCACTCATCTCAGTAGTGACCTCCTTTCTAGCCATATCATCCTTCACACAGTCCATCCATCGAGTATGCAGCTTTAAGATATAAACGTAAAGTTTTACAAGAAAACTGCATATTTCTTTGTCTGCTTGAACATAGTTACTGCGTTATCCGGAGTTATCCCAGTGTGCCTATTATACTAAAATTGTAATTATAATCATACCAGCAAACCGTATACACCAAATTTTGAGACAAAAATTGGAGAAGATTCCGAAAAACTACAAGGAATGGACGCCATACCGCAGCGTTCAAATTCTAGAACCTTCGAAATATACCAACATAAATTGCATAGAACGCGCACTGCAGATAAATTATCTCCACCCACCTTGCGCGCTTGTCTGCTTGCGCGGTACAGATTTACAACCATGTATTGATCGATTAGTACTCTATATAGGCTACCTATACGTATATTTGAGACCTAACAGACTTGCGCGGGGATGCTGCGGTATCCGCATCTCGCTAGGGTATAAATAGGGTGCACCGGGCGCGTTGGGCGTAGTTCCGCAGTAGATAGACCCGGTTGAGGCTTGCACTGAAAAATTGTGCACAATTTTGTCAAAGTGTTCTTTAAAGAAGCGTTTTTGGCTTTCAAATTGTCGTGACTGCTGCGTTTTAAAGTTGTATTCAATTGTTTTTAATTTAATTAATAAAAAACAAATTACAACTCCGTTTCGCGTGATTTAATTTACAATTCCAAATTAATATCCGTACCAACATACACCACCAAAAAATTACGTTCGATAAGTACACAAAACGTTACAATACCGATAATCCGATTTTCGATTTGCGTAATTACGTCAATTTCGTAACTAAATTACTTTAATTAAATTCTGACAGTACTGCAACAAATTCGCAGATGGAGAAACCAAAGATCTGAAATCATTGCCGCTCAAGAAGAGATTAG
This sequence comes from Diarsia mendica, assembly GCA_949316265.1. Taxonomy (NCBI): domain Eukaryota; kingdom Metazoa; phylum Arthropoda; class Insecta; order Lepidoptera; family Noctuidae; genus Diarsia; species Diarsia mendica. The sequence goes on along the minus strand of OX438912.1, from coordinate 14,214,933 downwards.
AGAAGAGAGTCAAGCAAGAAAATGACGACTTCACTAAAGAAGAAAAGACGGATGAAAAGGTGAGTCTTTATTCTTTCTCTAGATTGGTCGGGCGTGCTGCGTCCTCGATTTGTGTCCAATTTTTTTCTTGTCTCTTTACAGCTGCAGTTGCAGAATGCAGTATGCTGATTGCTGACGCTGTCATATTTTTCTTCATGTTGGTGTTTCTTTTACCGGCCATTGCGTCATTATTGTCCGGGAATTGGTTGCAATATTGGTCATACGGGCTTGCCTTTTGGCATTTTTTCACGGGCGTGGTTCCATTTTGAGATGGTGCATTGCGGGGGACAAAACGGGGGGGGGGGGGGGGGTAAATGGCGCAGTGCGGAGGTGATGAGGAGGGGGGGTTGAGGGGTGGTCCAGGAGGGAGGGGATGCGTCAAAGCTCCAGCTACATCCCTATCTATACTAAATGAAGGATATTAGCCAAGGATAATCGTAGGATATTAATTGATATTACGGCGTTGTGGGGAATAATCATCAATACTTACTAAACTTAAGGTTTGGCTTTTGTCAGCCTTTTTGGTGTGCTTCCATTTTGAGATGGCGCAGTGCGGGGGATAGAACGGGGAAGGGGTGTGCGGAAGTCCGGGGAAGAGGGGATGCGTTGATTGAAGCTTCAGATAAATCGATATCTGCAATGCGGGGGATAAAACACGGGGAGGGGGGAGATCGGTGCAGTGGTGCGGTCCAGGGAAAGGGGATGCGTCGAAGCTCAAGATACATTTCGATCAATACTAAATGAAAGATATTAGCCGTGTGTTGCGTGAATAGTCGTAGGATATTATTTGAATGAAGGATATTGGCAGTTTGGTGTGGGATAGTTATGCCGAATGAAGGATATTGGCAGTGTAGTGTGGGATAGTCATACTGAATGAAGATAAATTGGCAGTTTAGTGTAGGATAGTCATGCTGAATGGAGGATATTAGGAGTTCGGTGTGCGACAGTCATGCTGAATGTAGGATATTGGCAGTTTTGTGTTGGATAGTCATGCTGAATGAAGGATATTGCCAGTTTTGTGTTGGATAGTCATGCTGAATTAAGGATATTGGCGGTTTAGGGTTGGATAGTTATTCTAAATGAAGGATATTGGCAATTTTGTGTTGGATAGTCATGCTGAATGAAGGATATTGGCTGTGTAGTGTGGGATAGTCATGATGAATGAAGGATATTAGCAGTTCAGTGTTGGATAGTCATGCTGAATGAAGAATATTGGCAGTTTTGTGTTGGATAGTCATGCGGAATGATGAATATTAGCAATTTGGTGTGCGACAGTCATGCTGAATGAAGGATATTGGCAGTTTTGAGTTGGATAGTCGTGCTGAATGAAGGATATTGCCAGTTTTGTGTTGGATAGTCATGCTGAATTAAGGATATTGGCGGTTTAGTGTTGGATAGTTATTCTGAATGAAGGATATTAGCAATTTTGTGTTGGATAGTCATGCTGAATGAAGAATATTGGCAGTTTTGTGTTGGGTAGTCATGCGGAATTAAGAATATTAGCGGTTTAGTGTTGGATAGTTATTCTGAATGAAGGATATTTGTAATTTATTGTTGGATAGTCATGCTGAATGAAGGATATTGGCAGTGTAGTGTGGGATAGTCATGATGAATGAAGGATATTAGCAGTTCAGTGTTGGATAGTCATGCTGAATGAAGAATATTGGCAGTTTTGTGTTGGATAGTCATGCGGAATGAAGAATATTAGCGGTTTAGTGTTGGATAGTTATTCTGAATGAAGGATATTTGTAATTTATTGTTGGATAGTCATGCTGAATGAAGGATATCGGCAGTTAAGTGTTGGATTGTCATGCTGAATCAAGGATATTAGCAATTTGGTGTGCGACACCGACAGTCATACTGAATGAAGGATATTGGCAGTTTTGAGTTTGATAGTCGTGCTGAATGAAGGATATTGGCAGTTTTGTGTTGGATAGTCATGCTAAATGAAGGATATTAGCAGTTCAGTGTTGGATAGTCATGCTGAATGAAGGCAACTGGTAGTTTAGAATGGGATAGTCATCCTAAATAAAAGATGTCGGCCGTTTAGTGTGGGAAAGTTATGTTGAATGAAGGATATTGGCAATTTAGTGGTGGATAGTCATGTTGAATTAAAGATATTGGCAATTTAGTAGAAAAGTTTAATTATGCAAAAAAAGTGGGGATCATGGAAGTCGTCATTTTGTGCCTATTCTATTTTTGATTCGGTAAAAAGCAGGTAGAGCAGGTTTTGAATCATCTCAAATAACATAACTAGTGACTGAATTTGAATTTGGGTGTTTATGAGCGAGTTTTCCACACACACCATTTGTTTTTGCTGTGAATTTCAGACGAAGCACTATTATTAACGGATTATTCATTATTGCAGAATGTCCCTGAAGAAAATGAAAAGCAAGGGAATCCTGAACCTAAGAGTAAGTTAATTTAAAAACAATAAACTACATTATTTTATTAAATTAATGGAGCTACAAGTTTAAACTGTTAAATTCACAGCGTGTCACAGAAAAGGTATAGTAATATGAAGTGTGTGCTACACATTCCATCCAACTGAATAACTCCCTCTATGGGACCAAACATTTTAATAATCATCTATCAAAGTTGTAATTAACACTTGTAACGGGCACTTGTAGCTATCAAAGTTAATGAATTTATCAATGTATTTTGGTCTGTAGTGTATCATACCCGTACGTACCTACTCATATTTCTATACTCTTTCTGTTACACCCTGTATAACAGCGTATTCTAAGGTGATTCTCAAAGATCACGCTTCGACAAAACTTTGCTTGACAAAAGCAGCCTAAACCAGTTCATATAAAAAAAATCTGTAATAATATAGGTAGACATTTCAAACTAAAGTAAAATAATAAAATAAATAATAAATAAATAAATAAATCTTTATTTCCAGTTTACAATTCACGATGTCACTATTAATATAATAAATCACAAATCAAAGTATGATTTGTGATTTTTGCCCTCATTCTGTTCTCTTTTTGCTCCTTAGAACTTTATTCAATTAAAAGACTTAACAAAATCCAGGTAAGCTCTATTTTCCTCAATTAACTTTCGTTTTCTTCCACAGTGGAAACCCCCCTGATGTACTCCTACGAAACACTACGGAACATAGAAATCGTGACCATAGACGAAGAAGAGCGTGACAAGGAGTTCAAAGAGACGCTGAAGTCTCGCCAGCATATGCGTCATGTGTGTAAGCACTGCGCACTAGGGTTTGTACTGCAACATGCATTTGATGTGCATATGAAGGTCCACGCTCCGGTGAGTACAACCCCTGATTTTTATTAGCCAGCGTTGATTACCTCGAGTCCTGATGTCTCCTCCCCGATTCCGCCAAATACTCAATCCACAAGGCGAGAATCAGCTCCCCCTCCTCTTTAGTTAAAAATTTTGGTCAACAAAGGCTTTAATAAAAGGGTAAGAGTGGAGGTGAGTACATCAATTTCCATTTTTATAAACGATATTAAAAAGAAAATGTATTACCACTTAGTCGTATGTCATTGTCATTGCACCGAGAAGTTATCCAACTACAAAATATCTGAGATAATACAGGTAAGGGTATTTTTTTTTGCCGGCCAACTTAAATAAACGCAATAATTAAATAAAACTTAAAAATATTAAAAAAAAACATATACAAGTCACGTGAGCCGTATGCATAATGACCACAACTGGGCAAAGGTAAGAACAGTGTACCAACTACTCGCCGTCGGGGCTCCAGAAGTCCAGAAGTCCAGAGAAAGAAACCCACCTAACAATACGAGCCGTGTCCAGGAGTACCGTTGTTGTATCAAGCCCGAACCAGCTGCCAAAGCCTTCTCAGGTATTGAAGTCTCTTGGCATTTAAGCCTTTAGCGGATACGACTATCGACTAAATGCTTAACGACAACTTCACGACTTCACGAGCCAAATAAGGATACTTAACTTATTTATCTTTCTCGGCTTTCACAAGGTTCTCGTCATGAGGGGCCCTTATATGTCAACAATCATTGTACGCTGTTCTGATCGACTCTCGAGTCTCGACTATTATATCAGCATTATTGGTCAGCCCTGTCAGTGATGATGGACTGATCCCAGAACAATTAGGAAAAATCCAGTATATTGTAAATTGATTTGCATCAGTTCTTTTTACCTAAGGAGAGAAGGGTAAGGCCCTTGTCTATTGCGACCACATCTCGATGCATCCCCACATCGGTTTTCTTGAGACTGCATATCTTGCGATTTTAGAGAGCCGTAGCCGTAGCCTATAAGAAGCCCCGACACCTACACCTCCGCGAGATTTAACGTCTCATATCAGAAAAACGTGGGCGAAGCATTCGATATTTTTATCAAAACCGACATTAACCAACCGTTTGAGTCTTATTACTCATTACTCAGCTAGACTCTGCGTTACTGAGTGCTGCTGTCCAGGGTGCGTCGGTTGTTTGGAATCGCTGTATGAAATTTTTGAACGTCGGCCGCTCGGATAATAGTAAAAGTAGGTGGCGAATTGGCGATGTCAGAAAACTACTGTGACTTTCGTGTGTGTACTGTGTAGTGAACTAGTGACCGTCGATATTATGAACCTCAATTAACGTGTGTTAGCTGTGGCCTTATTTAACATTTTTGCAAACGACCAACCATGCTGTTCACAAACAGAACGCTTTTTATAAGCAGATGATCTTGCTCTAGCCGCCTAGACTAGACCCCTACTTTCAAGAAGGTGAAGAAAAACTGACGGTAGCTCTGGAATCACTTGGAAAATTCTATACTGACATACCTGACGGCCAAATCCATCCAAGACCCACCTTCGCAACCGTCAGTCAAATAGGGCTCCCAGCATATCGTGGCAAGGCGTTGGCACAGACCGTTGCTCCCAACCTCGTTACCTGGGTATCACTCTCTAGACAGATCCCTGACATACAAGTATCACTGCCGGAAGACAAAACAGAAAGTCGGTACTAGGAATAACATTCTTCGTCGCCTTACATCCATCAGCTTGGGAGAATCGCCACAGGTTCCTGGCGCAAAAAGCCTAATATGTCTTTCTTGTTCTGCTCAAGAGTTCGCATGCCCATGCAGTATGGCATCGATCCACCCACGCAAAAGAGGTTCTCATAGCGCTAAACGATACCAGTAGTATCGTAACGGGGTGCTTAAGAACTAACCCTTTGTGATGTTGTAGTTTGTACCCCGGTTGCAGTTATGTATGGACTACCTGAAGTATGACGCGGAATAACAAGTCACATCGAATAGGAAAAACAGGAACGAGACAACCGCCGCGCAGACCATCAACTACCACTTGTTGTTGCGCCTCTTCCCACCAGTTAACGAGAAAGCCATCCAAGGCGTCCTGCCATCTCCTTCTCGGTCTGCTGCGCCGCCGTGTAGCTGTCTCAGGGCTCCAGTTCTGAAATATGCTGGCCCACAGCTTTACCGGCAGGCATACTGATCTGGGAGAAAAAGAAAAACATAGCTTTTCGTCCCGCGCGTGTCGTAAAAGTCGACAAAGGGAAAGGTTTACTGTTCACTTTTAAATCTTCAAGTAAATGAACCACAACGAACTGCCACATTGGACAATTGGCGTAAAAACAGGACGTCAATTATATTAAGGGTGTTAGCGGAGGAACATTATCTGAATGTCAACGGTAGCACTCATGGACCGAGTCAGTAGGTTAATTATTTACCCATCAACCCACACTGGACAAGTGTGATTGGTTAACTGTAATCCCCTCCTTATATGACAAAGAAAAAGAACAGCAGGTCCCTACCTAGTACTCGGCGTCTCAAGTAGTGATGCTTCCGATGACGATGACGGTGGGCAGGAGCACCCTAGAGCAGGGGGTGCTAAGCTAAGTGGCCAATCTATAAACATAAAATCTCTTAACCGTTTGCGAGCCCAGGTTGGCCGCCTGTAGATATAATAAACTCAAACTCAAACTCAAATTCTTTATTTCAATTAAGCCATTACAGGCACTTTTGAATGTCAGAAGAACATTTCACAAAAAAAACGAAACTACGAGTGCAATACGTCATCATCAATAATCTACCGAAATGGGGTATCCTCGATCCATCCCAAACAAGTTGCTGGTGTTGAGCCCCTCTGCAGGATATGAGCCGCCTCCTATCAAGACACACCCAGCCACCAACCTAGCCACCCACCCACAGTATAACGTACGGTCTAAAACAAAGTAAAGAAGAAGAAGAAGACCAACCGTTGAAGGCCAGACCAACCTTATATTAGGTCTTTACCTATGAAATTGCCGTTCTGCAGTACTGGCCATTTCAAATCAAAATATTTTTTGTTAAAGAAGCTGATGATACACAATCTACGGCTGAATTAGCAGCAGCTTTCGACGTTAGCGTCAAAACAATATTGGTCCATTTGCGTCAAATTGGCAAGGTAAAAAAGCTTGACAAATGGGTGCCCCACGAACTCAATGATCGCCAGCGCGAAGTACGCGTCGAGACGTGCCTTGCACTGCTCAACAGACACACAAATGAAGGAATTTTGAACCGCATTGTTACCTGCGATGAAAAATGGATCCTGTACGATAACCGTAAGCGCTCAGCAAGTTGGTTGGATCCTGGTTCAGCACCTAAACAATGCCCTAAACGAAAACTTACCCCTAGAAAAGTGATGGTCTCTGTTTGGTGGTTAGCGCCGGTGTCATTCATCACAGCTTGTTACCAAACGGGGTGAGCATTACTACAGATGTGTACTGTGAAGAACTGAACACAATGATGGAGAAGCTGGCACATCTTCAACCAGCATTGGTCAATCGCTCGTCTCCGCTGCTCCTGCACGACAACGCGCGACCTCATGCTGCTCAGCAGACGGTCTCCAAGTTGCAAGAACTGGGGTTGGAAGCTCTCCGTCATCCGCCCTACTCACCAGACCTTGCGCCTACAGACTACTACTTTTTCCAGAATTTGGATAACTTCTTGGCGGGAAAAAAATTCAATACCCGAGAGGCAGTACAAAATGCCTTTGAAGAATTTGTTGCCTCCCGACCAGCTGATTTCTTTAAGAAGGGCATCAATAAACTGCCACTGCGTTGGCAAAGATGCATTGATTGCATGGGTGATTACTTCGATTAATACAAATAAAAAATACATGAAAAAAATTCGTTTAAATTTTTTCAAACAAAACGGCAATTTCATAGGTAAAGAAAGACCTATTATATTAGAAAAGGCCTGTAAAAAAAATACCGCAATCAGGGTGATCTCAGATATTTTGAGATTGAATAACTTCTCGATGAACTGACTTACGACTTACTTTACTTACTCAATCTGAATTGTCAGCGACATGCTAAGAAGAATAATAAATGGCCGCGTATATTGGTAATATATCTTCTTAAAATTATCCAGGAATCAGGCGACCACGAATGCTCAATCTGCCACTCGCGTCTCAAGTCCGCTGACATGTTGTACCGGCATCGGCTACGTCACTTCCGTCGATACCGGTGCCTGCTCTGCTGGACCCGGTTCAAGGATAAGGATACCGCGGCCTGCCATGTCATGAACGACCATGAACGTCAGACCTTCGAGTGTGATCATTGTGGAAGAGGATTCAAGTAAGTACTATATATATAGTCCTCCTTACCGATTTCGGTAACGGCGACCCTTACAAGCTATTTCCTAGCGTGTGCCCTTATGGCTGGCCAGACCGAATTTACTTTTAAATACCCGGTCACAGCTAGAGCAGTAGAGTTGACCGGCTGAGTTGTAGGTATAGGTGTAGGAGGGCTTAGGTCTCTCTTTACGTATTTGGCGCTTTTCTTTCAGTGTTTCGATTCGCTGTTTTTCGAAAGATTTTGTGTTTTTGTAAATAGTAGAGCGCCAAGAAGACCTATGCAGAGTGAGCCTCTCCCAACCACTTGGATCAATAGCGCAAGCGTTAAGATGCCTCTTGAGCACATCCTTATAGTACTAGCATTGGTAGATAGAATTAGGTCCCGTTTTTGTGTTGTTTGTATGTGTGGGAAATCATTCAATAACCCTTCCCACTCTGGGCAGAGCAGAAGGGATTTTCAGACTTCTACTGACTAAAAACCACCCATGTTCCTTCTTAGCCTTTGTGCCGAGGCCGCGGTGTCTCTTTCGAACAACCCGCAGTCCCGGCGGAAAGAATTACGTCCCTCAAGTTTGTTTCGTCTGAAGGACTTTTACCTCCTGCTACCTGGGAGAAGTTGCCTTAGCGTCAAGAGAACAGCTACCCAAATTACCGTGGAGAATCAACAACTTAACTGAGGTCCAAATGGGAGTTTAAGTGCAGACATTGGTGTCCACAAATATGTATACGACGCATGTGTATGTGTAGCATTGAATACATAATTGACACAATTCCCATTGATGGTCGTGAACAATTTTCTTTGTCTGACTCCATGCCTTATAGAGTCTGTCAAGCGAGTCGTGTCCCATGAAAAAGGCGGCAAATTCAAAAATCACTGTTATAAAACACTGTTATAGCACGCTGAAAACTTATTGATAGAAGTCTGTCAAGCGAGTCGAGTCCACAACCCTTTTACTTTAAAATTCAAGTATCAATAAGTTTTCAGCGTGCTATATCAGTGTTTTATATCAGTGATTTTTGAATTTGCCGCCTTTTTCATGGGACTAGACTCGCTTGACAGACTCTAAGCCATCCGCCTTCATTGCAGACGACCCCAGTACCTGAAGAGGCACGTGGAACAGCATCACACGAAGCCTCATAATCTTGAATGTGGCGTTTGTTTCCGTGTCTTCCACGAGCGAGGCTGGTATAGGACGCATATTAGGTAAGAACTCAACTTACGTTTATTTTCTCTCTTGAATGCTTTTTTTTCCTGTTTCCGCCAACCGGAAGACGTTGCCTTGGATAGTCACCGTCTAGGTGGACAGATGACCTGGTGAAGGTTGCGGGGATCCACTGGATGCGAGACGCACGGGACCGGTCAATGTGACGACACTTGGGGAAGATCTATATCCAGCAGTGGAAATCATTCGGCTGAAATGATGATGATGATGACTGGTATTCAAGTTTAAAGACTCCAGTACTTTCCAGTTCATCTAGAAGAAAATAATCGTATTTTTTTAATTTTAAACAGGACTCATAACGAGGAGGTACGAGCCAAAACGGTTCGCCTTCCAGCGACCTGCAAAATCTGCTCTCGTGACTACAAGAGCAAGGCCAGCTTGAAGCGCCACCTCCTCACCCACGATGAAGATGTCCACTGCGAGATCTGCTTCGAGAAGTGCAAGAATCGAATCACTCTTGGCAATCACTACATGAAAGTTCATAATGAAAAATATGTTGGGTGAGTACCGTCTTTGTTACATAATATGCCTTGGTTATTGCCAACTTTGTTTGGGTCAGCTTTCAGTCTGACTGGATGCAGCTGAATAACAGTATTTTACATGGAGCGACTGCCTGTCTGACGTCCATAACCCAACCTTCTTTACTACTACTAATACTGACATAATGGGTCTGGGTGTAAAATAAATCTTAGCATGTAGCCGAAAGGCACTTTGTTCTCCCCATCATTACAATTTTGTTTTTGGTACTGTAGACCATAACTGGGAACCATCTAGTTACGGAGACATTCGAGGTCGAAGTTCCAACTCTTCAAAAAGTTTAAAATGAAACACAAAAGTACTAGTTTTTGATGTTATAACTTTGTACCTGCTCTACTATAGGGCAAAAGTCTCCCACATTTCTTACATCTGTCCGGGCCTAAAATTATGAAGTTAGAATTTATCAGAAATTCAGAACGGTAAACAAATATTTATAATCTAAACTACGAGACCCACACCTAACGCTATTGAAGTTATAAATACTTATTTTTCAGACTACCCGAACAGACCTGCACAACATGCGAGCGGATATTCTCGACGCGAGCGATGTTAAAGCGACACATGCAGAGGATGCACAGCGATAGAACTAAGAAGTAAGTCGACGTCAGATTACAAGGGGTTGCTATTGGTCCACAGTTGAATGAGATATTTGATATATGGCTTGCTTCGAAACTTCCTCATTGGTTTGGTGGCCGCAAGCGCGACTGCTACTCATGAAGTCCCGATTCCCGGCTCGGGCAAAGTAGGTATTATTGGGGTTATCCATCAGAATTTTCTCAGTAGCAGCCACGGAATCTAGACGGGTGCCTGGTTGATGTCAATAGGCTCGCCCTGATTATTTCATCGCCCAAACCTTTCTAATACACTCTACTCACGATAATACCATCCTCCTTCCAGATACCAATGCGACTACTGCCAACGCCTGTACCTGACCAAGGGCGAGGTGAGGTCGCACATCGTGTGGTCCCACATGCCGGCCGAAGCCCGCGGCGGCCACGCCTGCACCTGCGGCCGCATATTCCGCAGCCCCTCACTGCTACGTGACCACAAGGCAAGGTTCCATGCCTCGCAGCCACCGCCCAGGGTTCATCAATGTGAACATTGTGATAAAGCTTTTGCGGTAAGTAAACTTACCTAAATTCTCTATATGATCCTAACTAATATACAATACTAAAATGTGATTTTTCAACCCTAAACAAAAAATCGTTTTCCAGCAATATTTTTTACGTAGTGGTATAATCATCGGCACGATTCTTGAGCGCGTTATTGGGTCCCTTTACTGGTACGAAGTGAGACTTGGGGCGGGGAAAGTGCAGTGATTGGCCCGTAGCGCATCGCGTCATAGCCGTCACTCGGGATTTGTTCTTTACTCCTGCTGCACTTACCTCACGACCAATAAATAATAAACGGCTGTGCGTTTTATTTGTCATAAAGTGTACGATGCGCACAGCGATCCCCACTCTTCCGCCGAGCGCTCAAGAATCGTGCCGGTATCTGTACATGTTTTATTATAATAATATGTCTATACGTGAGGACTTGTAATAATTGGTTTCCTGGTGACTGTGGTTTCTTCTTTTTGTTTGTTTTTATTAGCTGTAAGTCTTCCAATGATAAATAAATAAAATGCTTCTCAGTAACAGCCACGGAGGATGAATTTGTGCCCGGTTGATGGCAATAGGCTCGCCGCCTATTCAGGGGCGGATCTACCTAAAGGCTTTTTGGGCTGCAGCCCAGGGCCCCGCGAATACAGAGGGCCCCCAACCGAACTGAAACCAATAGACGATATTGTCAATAATAAAAATTATCTAGAATTAAAAAAAAATCCGATCATAAGGTTGGCAACACTGCGATCAATCAACCCGTGTGCGAATTGCTTGTTTTCGGTCGGTGTATTCCGTGTATTGTCTATTACTGGGGACTTCCCTCCGCTTATCGGGAGTATTCCCGTTCGTCCCACCGACTTCGTCCCCGTAGTGGGACGAACGGGAATTAAAAATAATATTAAAGTTCCCGATGATAGTCCCTTCATGATTTTAGAGGGACGAATGGGAATATGTTCTTAGATTAGTGCCATTCGTCCCACTAAATAATTTTGTGCGTAAAATGTTAAATCGCTGTTTCAGAAAAGTAGGAAAAAAACGGGAATTTGGTATAAATACTAACATGTTAATTGAAAGAATGGTACAAAAATGATCATTTATTGAGATTTTTTATAAGATAACCCTATTTTTAGGGCAGCCATGATATTTTTTTTAGTTGATTGTTATAGTCTGTTGATTTATGCAACTACTACGTGCATTTGTATTATTTTAAATAGGCAAGGACAAGAAGGAGATGAGAAACCAGGATAGCAGTGTTACGTACTACCAGGAGGCCAGAAATATATAAGAGGTATTGTATTATTGGAAATCTTCTTAGCGTGTCGATGACAATTTAAATTGAGTCGGCCCAAAATTTGGCGACGAGTTCGGCACTTTCAGTAGCCTCCATCAACTCCTGTGATGATTATTATTTTGATTATTATTGGAAATAGCAATGTTATAGTGAAATCTATATAACTTTCTAATACCTATTCTTATTTCCTATTTCTAATAATACACCTCCTATATATTTCTGGTCTCCTGGGACTTCTGTAAATTACTGTTTTTTTTTACCATTAAAACGACCAATTTGAAATTATTTGGTGGGACCAAGAGTAGGTACTAAAAAATAATGAATAATAATAATAATTATTATTATTTTTCCCGTTCGTCCCATCAAAAAATTAGTGGGACGATCGGGAAAAATAATAACGACTTCCCGTTCAGAAAACAGTTTCTTGTCAAAATGGCAATTAGTTGAGTAATAAGGTAGGACCCATAAGCAGTATTAGCCCAGGGCCCCACAAATTCAAGATCCGCCCCTGCGCCTATTACATGGGACTTAAAATATAAGTTTACAAGATTACAGGCGTGATATTTTAATATTTTATTTTTTCTCTAATATTGACATTGAATACCTATTTAATTTACTATTATATAAATGTTAGGTATCTAACTTAATTTTCTATGGTATGTTGTGTAATTTTGTGAATTTTGAATGCTAATACCTAAATCTTTTGTATAATAGGGTAGTTGACTGACAAAAAAAAATATGATTCTGTTTAGTCCATCTGTTAGATTATCGAAAAATATTGGATAAGTACTTGTTTTCTGTTTTATCAAATTAAGAAAAATTGACGAAAATAAATTGTGTCAAAGATCGTGAGTTGGGTGACGTCACTTTCCGGTAAAAAATGTACCAACTACCAAACAGTGACGTCGCGCGACTTTTCAAGGCACTGTCTTCATTTATAGTTTACGTGAAAAAAAAAAATACGTGCCAATATATTTTGGAAATCTATCAGACGGACTAATTATATTTTTTTAATCAACTACCCTATTCCTGAAAGGCAATTCAGGAGCATTTTAATAGTGGTGGTGGTTTTAATAGTAGTGGTGGTGGTGGTGGTGGTGGTGGTTTTAACGCGCTAACAGCACCGAAACTAGCGCCAACCACATCTTATTTCTCTTACTCTAAAATCACGTAAAATTTGAAAAATCCAAAACACTACGATGCTAGTAAATAACCTGTAGATAAATTAAGGCTATTACTGATTAAAGATAAAAGTGGCCTTAATCAGTAATTCTCATAATCAAGTCTAGTATCATGAAAAGTGATTTTAAAAATACTACAGGTTACTTACTAAGTTACTACAAGCATCATAGTGTTTTGGATTTTTCAAAGATGTGATTTTAGAGTAAAAATAAAATATGGGTGGCGCTAGTTTCGTGTTTAGTGGCGCCTTAATAGTAGTGGTGGTGGTGGAGGTGGTGGTGGTTTCGGAGGTGGTGGTGGTGGTTTCGGTGGAGGTGGTGGAGGTGGTGGTTAGTGTAAGGTGAGTTTATGTATGTTTATATGTTTAATAATAAACTGTATTAGGTTGTATCTAAAATAAGTAAACGTTTTATTATTAATGATTCGGAAATGACGTGACGCTTAATTTAATAAATAATATGTAATTGCTGAATATGAATAATTCTACCATAATGTTCCTGACATAATATTTGAATACCTTACGTTTATAATACAGTTTACCTTAGAAAGTTTTTGTAATATCCTCAAGACCTGTATTATGATTGAATTATTTATATTCTGATACTTTGTCGTCCATTATTGATTTTGTATAATCTGTGTACGTACAGTCACGAGCAAAAATATGTATACAGTATACACAGCCAAATTCAGAAGCCATTTACTTGTAGAACGATTGCAACTTATATCTTGGATTTTTCTATAAAATTGTAGGGTGGAGGCTACAGTGCTCGCGCACTTGTCGTCTGACTAAACAAAGTATGATTATGTTTAGTCCGTCCGTTAGATTGCCGATAAATATTGAATACGTGTTCTTTGTTTTATCAAATTAATAAATATTTACGAAAATAAAACGTATCGAAGAACATGAGTGGGAGCTTATGTCGTCACTCGTCCCTTTCTGTTAAAAAATGTACCAAACTGTGACGTCACACGACTTTTTCAAGCACTGTATCGTCCTTATTTTTTGTTTACCTGCGTGAAAAAATAAAAATTACGTGTTCATTTTTTTTGGAAATTATCTGACGGACTAATTCGATTTTTTTGTCAACTACCCTATTGTACTCGCATGTCACTTCCAATTAAGTTGCCGCTAGTCGATAAACTAAATTTTGCCGCGTGAAAGTAAACTCTCGATTTAAAATACCTAAACGTGTTGTCCTTTCTATCCCCCAATTAGTTCGGATAATCGACCCTCCACTGTACCTACATGTTTTTCTTCAAGTAATTTAATAAACTTTAAGGTTGATCTTATTTTTTAATACCATAATAGGTTTCAAAATATTATTATTATCCTCGACAAAGTGTAAGTCAATCAGGTCAATATAAAAATATAAATAGTTACTGCGTGTATACATTGGACTGATCGTGACTATACATTCTTTGTAATAGATTTCCAACTTTATTATTATGATCCAAGGTTTTCGAGATATGTGTATTTCAGTTAGTGATGCTTTCGAAATCTACTGTAACTTACACACACAAAACACAACTTACATAATAATATAATTATCATATCTTTGAGTCCTCTTGTCTTATTAGCTTCATACTTTACAATTGTTTTGTCCTATTTGATATTATTCATGTATAAATATAAGTCTTAACTGTGAATTACCAATATTAACGTCACCTTGTATCCCCCCCCCAGTCCTTAGCTTTCTGGACTGGGTCACTGGGCTGCCCTCAATTGGGAATTCAGTCCTCTTAGTCGAGTCGGTGGAGAGGTGACCAGTCTGGGACGAACCTCACAGAGCCGTGCGGATGGCGGGGCGCGGCCTTTCCTTACAAAAGGAAACCGAACATAATACCTACTAATATTAACATGGTTTTAGAAATGGATGGATCATTTAATTATAGTGTTGATCAAGGGAACTATTTATGTTACAAATGAGTGACATCCAGATTCGTTGATCATCTGAAGTGTTGACATTTTGAACGTTTATGTTTTAAGTTAATGATATTGTGATTCATTGTTAAATTAAACTGTTGATGATATGGTTGTTGATGTTTTGGATCCCACCCGCATTCATCAGCCGTCCGTCAGTTTCTGATTCTTCACGGATGAAGACGAATGAAGAGAAACTTTTTAGAATTTTTTTATACTAACTCGAGTGATTCAGATGAAGAATCAATCGAGTTGGTGCAGAAACGTTCTATTTTTCATCATTGGAAGAAGATGCAAGCTAACGAAGACTACGGATTATTGAGAGATGAAGATGAGAAAAAAAAAATTCTTTTGCATTTATAATATTTTATATATTTTTATAATTCCTTTTTTTTATACAATCTTAACTGATAGAGTCTGTCAAGCGAGTCTAGTCCCATGAAAAAGGCGGCAAATTCAAAAATCTTTCAGGTGTCAACACTGATATAGCACGCTGAAAACTTATTGATACTTGAATTTTAAAGTAAAAGGGTTGTGGACTCGACTCGCTTGACAGACTCTATCAATAAGTTTTCAGCGTGCTATATCAGTGTTGACACCTGAAAGATTTTTGAATTTGCCGCCTTTTTCATGGGACTAGACTCGCTTGACAGACTCTATGCAAAAGTTTGCGCGTACCTACGTTGTGAAACGAACATAGGGTACTTTTCATCCTGAAAAGAAACTAAATGTATTTTGGTGTCCTTTACAAATAGGTACAATGTAATATTTATCTGAATTGTGTCATTTTGTTGTGTGTGTCCACTAGTTACCTAGGTGCCTTCATCAGCCGTCCATCATCAACAAACTTGTTAGAACTTTTCTATTACAATGCGAATGATTCCGGGTGGATCCTTCGCATTGTAGCAGAACGGTTCTACTTTTCATCATTGGAAGAACTTGCAAGATACCGAAGACTAGGTACGGATTTTTGGTAGATGTAAGATGGTCGAGACTAAGTGATGTGCCTGGTGGCAATATTGCCGGTAAAATACCAAAATTGCCAGCAGCATTGGAAATATTACCAAAGTTGCCGGTCAATGTAGATTAGGGCCTATAAATGCTAATTATAAGTGTATTACATAGTTTCCGTACTTAATTTGACTTATAATTAAGAAATATTCCCCGATTTTTTCCACTATCGGCAATATTCCCGGCAATCTTGCCACCAAAATTCCCACTTCGGGCAATATTGCCGGCAACGGCACATCTCTAGTCGAGACCGAAGACTTGCAAAATGAAGATCCCTGCATCTTCGGTCATCTCCGTGCATCTTCGTTCATCTTTGGGCATCTCCGTGCATCTTCGTTCATCTTCGGGCATCTCCGTGCATCTTCGTTCGTCTTCGTTCATCTTCGGGCATCTCCGTGCATCTTCGTTCATCTTCGGGCATCTCTGTGCATCTTCGTTCATCTTCGGGCGTCTTCGTTCATCTTCGGGCATCTTCGTGCATCTTCGGGCCTCTTCGTGCTTCGTGGTTGCCTTCTATCGAATCCCAGGGCCATGGAGATATTAATGTCACTGGCTCTGGGATTTGTTAGCGGGCTTTCGCGATATTCTACACAGGAAGTAGACCAAGATACTACAATCTATCAAGTTTCTTTTATTTTCGTCTTTATCGCTTAAGTATTAAGGTTCAGGTTGATTGGGTTTTGACAGTTTCGGGTTTAATGTAGGCCGATGCCTACGTTGAATGAAAATCAACAAAACGCCTGATTAGAAATTTCATGAGTGCACCTATGTGAATTTTTTAAAGGCCCCAAGAAGTAATGATTTAAAACAAAGATAATTCTATGTTTATTTTTTATCTCTACTTGTGTTCTCCCAATTCATTTATTTTTCGTTGGTCTTGCCATCGCTATCATGAGTCCTCGGTTAAAAGGTGCTGGGTTATTGGTGTAAGGGTTCGAAATCCCAGTTGCAGCTACGAAGTCTGAATTTGGGCCTAGTTGATGCCAAAAGGCTTTGGTGATGTTATGTTATGTTATATCTAACAATCAATCTATCTTTTCCAGAACAAGCAAGTGCTGACGCGTCACAAGAAAGTCCATTCGAACGAGATGTACCCGTGCAAAGAATGTGGGCTGCTGTTCAAAACTCAACCTTATGTCAAAGTGCATTACCAACTCAAGCATTTAAACATGACACGAGAAGAAATCAAGGCTCAAAGGAAACGTAATAGAACTCAGTTGATACAGAACAATATAAATAGGAGCACCAATTGGGAACCGCCTATAGCAGATAAGAAGACAAATTCTGGTGTTTCTGTTGGCATTGAGGAGGACCCTCTTTTGGTTCCCGAGGGAGAAATACAGATTAAAATTGAAAAGGAAGAAGATGAATTTGAAATTCCAACGTTTCAAGGGTTTGTGGATATTAATTAGTAGAGTGTAGAGGTTAATTTAGTAATGACTTGTAAGTAAAATATAAAATAATATTTTTACTAGCGCTATTTAAATATTATTTTACATTTTACTTCCTGAAATTCGTCGTAGTATAATATAGTAGTTAATATTAAGTTAGTATTATAAAGTGACTATTAAATAAATAAAAAAGTGATTGTGGCTTGGTTCGTGCACATTTGTGAAATAGAAGGTATAGCCCAGATTGTGAATAATTGGCAGTATTTGGACCACCCTGTATTCACTATTCACAAAACAAATTGCCGGCTTAGCCAAAATAGTGGGTATCATTAGCCTAACCTCCCCCTCCCCTCCCCTTCCTATTATTAGTAGTAAGGCCAAAGAAAACATGGATAGGTTGTCTGACAGGGAAGAATGGAAGAAGAAAGGCGACAAGGTAGCCCGCGAAATTCGAATTTTCTTACGTTTTTTGCAATTTCCCGGTCAATGTCAAGTCGTATGTTAAATAAAATGAAATTCGCGGCTGTAACAAATGTTTATTAACTGATTATTAATTATTAAAACCAAGGTCTCAAGAATGCCGTTTTCATCAAATAGTCATTCAAGAGAAATTTCGCGGCCTACCTTGTCGCCTTCACCTTTGTTACATTAAGTTAGTATTCAGTAGTTACTAGAAAAGATAAAATTATATTTATTATAGAGGAAGCTATAAACATTGTTTTACCTTTACAAGTTAATATTAAGTTAGTATTAAGTATTTAATATTGTATAAGTTATTGCAATTTGTATGTATATTTTTTGTGTGCAGTGAGTTAATACCAAGTTATTTGGTTTTGTTATAAGCTATGTTATTGCAATTTGTATGTATACTTTTTTATGTGCGTTAAGTAAAATCATCATCATCACCATCATGAGCCAGAAGTCCACTGTTGGACGCCATAACGAATGGCAACCTGCCGCTTGCATTCACCGGTTGCCCGCGACTCGAAAGATGTCGTCGTTCCACCCGGTGGAAGACCAACCAACTCGTGGTTGCCACTCTGAAATCTTTCTTCCCCTATCGGTTGTCGGTTCTTTGAACGATGTGGCCTGCCCATTGCACTTCAACTTGCATACAGCTAGGTGACCCTGGTTCTTCGGCGAATTTCCTCATTTTGGATTTTATCGCGCATAGAAACTCCAAGCATAGCTCTCTTTATGGCTTGTTGCGTGACTCCGATCTTCTCTAGGCGGTCAAAAAAGGTTTTGTCGCCTTTTTTTGGAGAGGAGGACCACCACACTCCTTTTCTTGCATTGAATGAGTATCAGACTTCTACTGACTAAATCCCACCCATGATTCTTCTGAGCCCTTTGTTGAGGGGCCGCGGTATCTCTTTCGAGTATCGCGGTATCTCTCATTCCCGCAGCCCCGGCCTGTCCTGTATAATAATATGTCCTGAAATAATTTCGAATAGTCCCTCTATTCGAAATTATTTCGGAACCCTTCCATTTGCTGACATCCACTCCTCAAAGAGGCTTAGTCAATTGAAGTCTGACACTCCCTTCCACTTCGCTCAAAGCGGGTGGGATGATTTCCTACCCACCAAAAAAAAATGTGTTGCGTATGTCGCTCTCTCTCCATGTCGCCATGAGAACCTCCACACTCCTGTACCATGCTTCTGTTGTATCCTTTGAGTATGAATTAAACAACTTCTGGGGTACCTACTAAAAGTACTGGTTGGCCACCCGCTTGCAGAAGTTCTGACGAGATTCCATCGTAGTAGGTACCCTTTTTGTTCCTAAGCTGTTGGGGGACATTCTAATCTCATACAGTCTAACGTCTCTTTCAGGATCAGTTACGTCATTTGGCGTTGTCCATGAGGTATTATTTGCGAACACTTTATTTTTATTTTTTAAAACGTTGCCCGTGCCCCACACTAGGAATTTCTCCTGTATCGTGGGTGCGTTCACAAACATAGAAAGTCACATACACAAATACCCAGACCCGAAACAACTATCTGCAGGCCATACAAATATTTGTTCCGTGCGGGGATCGAACCCGCGACACGCAGCGCAGCAGTCCAATCGCTTTGCCGGACTTTGGAGCCCCGGTTCCGCTCGATTGCGGTCAGGTCGGCAAGTCGTGTCGTATGGACTTTGAGCAGCGCCTATTGAGTTTGCCGTATTCCGACATATTAACTAAATGCACATAAAAAAGTATACACATAAATTGCAATAATATAGCTAGTACACACAATAT
Source organism: Diarsia mendica (assembly GCA_949316265.1). Lineage (NCBI taxonomy): Eukaryota > Metazoa > Arthropoda > Insecta > Lepidoptera > Noctuidae > Diarsia > Diarsia mendica. Next base: position 14,195,432 of record OX438912.1, on the reverse strand, counting down.
TTTAACTTTAATTTACTACTTCATTAATATTATGTAGTTAATTTAAATTAATATACAGGGTGTTTGGTGTATCGTGTGCCAAATACCAACTTATTGTTATTAGTAAATTAAAATTAACATATTGTGTGTACAAGTAGCCTGAATAACTTGGTCAGCAGTTAGTACAATATAGTGATCTCTGAGGAGTTGATGAGTTTTTGTTGCATTTTTCCTAGTAAAATAAATGATTAGATTGTTACTGGTTGTTTAATTTTTACCTGATTTTCTGATAAAAACAGAAAAGACCGGCTTATATATACGTGCCTTCCGAAGCACGGAATCGTGCTGGAAGGCACGTATAGGTAAGCCCCGTCGGGGCTGTGGATTGTCGAAAGGTTAACGCGGCTCCGACACAAGGGCGAAGAAGGAATATGGGTTTGGTTTTTAGTCAGTAGAAGTCTGACACTCCCCTTCGCTCTGCCCAAGAGCGGGGGGGGGGGGGGGTTATTCGATGATTTTCCACCCACCTGCTGCCTGTTGGCTGTCTGTTGTCAAACCATGTAACCCTTGGGGCGGTTTAGAAACTCCGACACTATAGGGTGTGTGTGGTCGTTAGACCTTATTGACCATACGATAAGAAAAAACTGTACTTGTGGTAATCCTGACAGAAAATTGACATAGGAGGTGCCTGCTGACATGACGAGAAAGAGGGAAGGAAGAAGAAATGTTGCGCCGACCCCAAATAAATTGGAATAGGTAAGGGTAGGAGAAAAAAGAAGAAGAAGAAGAATAGGTACGTTCTAAAAAAACAAATATTTGACTTTGGTTAGTTCCGATGGCTGTAAAAGTAAGGACAGATGATTAAAAAAACTGCATAGTAGGTACACTTAGAAATTATTTATTAACATCACGCCTGTAGGTAATCCCCGAAGTGTTAGTTAGAGGTGTAAGTAATTGAACCAGACACATTAAGTCCCATATATATAACAGGACGCGAGCCTATTGCCATCCACAAATCCAGACTTCGTGGCTGCTACTGAGAAATTCCTGGTGGGAAAGCCCAATAACACTTTGCCCGACCCAGAAATCGAACCCAAATCCTCGTCACACTTGCCTAGACAAACACAGTCAAATTATTTATTACTTATTTAATTTATTTTTAAACACAAAAGCACGATGCACACAATAACCGTGCCAGAAGTAAAAACTACGAAAAGTGCTAAAATGTTGTGCCAATAAGTAGAAAGTAGGTAAACAAGTATTTATTAACACTTCCATGACATTTCAAGAAAAATGCTAAATCTTTTGAGATTTATCGTTATATTATATTTCGATAATAAAGATTTGAATTCATTCGGGCGGGGTTATCTAAAATATAGGTAGGTACATAATTTTGTAGGTACTGATCGAGTGGACCACAATGCCCATACAACAGAATCTCGCCAGATACGCTGTGTGTGCGAAACTACCAACATCAAAATGGGGCGTCCATAAATTAGGTACGTGAGGTGTTTTTTTTCGGGGCTGTGGATATCGAAAGGTTACCGCGGCTCCGACACAAGGGCGAAGAAGAAGGAACATGGGTTGGTTTTTAGTCAGTAGAAGTCTGACACTCCCCTTCGCTCTGCCCAAGAGCGGGGGGGGGGGTTATTCGATGATTTTCCACACACCAAAAAAAAAAAGGTGTTTTTTTTAAATTTTCTGACTCTCCCTCCCCCCCCCCCCCCTAGTGAGATGTCGTGAGATTTTATTCAACCCCCTAATCCATCCCCCAATCTCACGTGAGATTTTTCAAAAAGTGGGTTTCTAACGTAAACGCGTTAGATTGTAATTGTAAAAATAAAAAAAATTGCTTCGTGTTTTTGTTTACGACTACAAGTAATATTGCTGAGAGTTTATAATTTATAAGTATAACCCAACATTTTTTTTTATTTCAATCAGAAAAAAAAACTCTCTCCAACGTAAGATTAGATGAGATTTGACTCGACCCCCCCCCCCCCCCCCCCCTTAAACACCTTTTTTTTTGGTGGGTAGAAAATCATCGAGAGACTTCTACTGACTAAAAACCGAACCCAAGTTCCTTCTTTGCCCTTGTGCCGAGGCCACGTCATCTAGTACTAAAATCCGCGGCCCCCCTTAAACACCTTACGTAATTTATGGACGCCCCCTTAAATAACAAAAAAAAAACAATTATTTTTTCAAATTAAGGGTTCTTATTGGTTTTTAGTCGAAGGAAGTTTCAAAAGTCTTTTTAGGGCTCCGTACCTCGAAAGGAAAAATGGAACACTTACAGGATCACTCGTGTTTGTAAGTCTGTTCGACCATTCCCCCCCCCCACCCTTATCTCCGAAACTACCGAGTCTAAAATTTTGAAAATAAAATTGTAGGTAGATTACAGGAAAACCTTTAAGAAGTCTATGGTGCTAAAATAACATGGAAAATCTCTCAATATCTACTACAATGGTACGGAGCCCTTCCAGTTCGATAGACAAATTAATTCATTTTTTCGTCTCATTTAGCTTAGTTTATGACCATGCAAAGGTGAGAAAGTTTTAAAACTCTTTCTCTGGTTTGACACCATCCCAGGGTACGACTTGTTTGTCGTACCAGGTCGTACCATACCAGTTCCCCCCTGAGGGTATCGGGAGCGTCCAGTGCAACCCACAGCGGAGCCGCTGCCCCCTCGTCGATGGTCATGGGGCCGTTGTGAGAAGACAGTTCGGTGTTCACGAAACCAGGATGCACCGAGTTCACCTTTATGTCTGCGGAAGATGAAAGAAGTTTGACGTGAATGGTTTCGTTTGCGGTTTTCCAGTCCAAAGGGTAGGTAGTCCAGTGGTCGCGGCCCATTGATATATCAATGCAGCGGGCCCACGGCCCTGTCCTATACAAGCAGTAAATCGTGGGTTCGAAAACAGGTAGGCGCATTACTTTGTGTAATCTATTTCATCACTAGGTAGTTACTGCTCTCAAAAACACTGACGGTAAATATCGTGAGGAAACTGGCATGTCCTAGAAGGAACCAAAAATTGGAAGACATTGGACATCTAATAACCCGCACTGGGCCCGCGTGGTCGGTAATAATAGAGCCTATTCCCTCTCAGGCTCTCATAAACAGGAGGACTGCGTGACTGCGTCCCTACAGTAGGAATATTATAGGCTGATCATGAATTCAACTGTGCTAGACCAATAGGTAGCCACCAGCACAAAAATTCAAAGTAGCACACCAAGCTAGTACCTTTGATGCAAAATAAGACGACATCACGTGACACCCCTGTCTGTCAACGTGCAAAATAAGATGAGGTGTTCCCGCGTTTTCTAAAAGCCGTTAAAATACTGTGCAAACTATGCCTTTTGCCTATGGATTTTATCGCTAGAGTCACGGAACAGAAAGAACAGGTAATAGGTTCAAGGTTTATAGGGAAACTTGGGCAGCTTTGGATAGTTTGAGGTGCTGTCGTCTGTACAATCCACCAACACCAAAATTAACTCGTCATGTTTATACAAGCTTGTTATGACATAATTGAGAAGACGAATATGACGATGCATGTTTCAAGGTTGGCCGGGTATTTTTTTTGAGCCTATATCGCTTCTACTTGGTTCACTGAATGGTAGAATTGAGCAGCGAACGTTATCTATCTACTTATTATATTCCACTTCAATAAAATTCCGATTGTTGTCCACAGTGACATAACTGTCACTGTGTACAAAATTGTAGACTTGTAATGTTTATTAAACAGGGCCCTGATAAGATAGTGTAGGTGTGTGGGGTGGTATGTTACTGTATATCTAAGTATTATCTTTATTACTCAGCAAAATTTCAATTAAAGAAAATCATAATTTTATTAGGTATTTCTTGAAGGCCGAACTCGCAATACCCGTGCTGGGGATTTACGTGTTGAGTTTTAAAAGTCAATTTGACATAACTAAAAATTGCTGGGAACCAGCAATGGCCAACACAGCAATGTACGACACGAGAACGCGCGACATCATTTTGACAAGTGTTTTGAATTCCAGTGTTGCGCGTTGCTGTGTCGTGCATTCTCGGCCCGAACCTCGATTGTCCGGGCAAGAATGTACGACACGCCAATTGGAATCATCACAAACAGTGACGTCACATTTAAAAAAGTAGTAAGCCATCAAGCCATGTGACAATAGGGACGGGTGATACACAGATTTTATTGATTTTGATTGAATATGGGTTGAAAGAGACGATTGATTTTGTAGTAATCTGTGAATTATCTATGTTATGTTTTGTGTTGTGTGCTGTGGTTGTGTGGAACTTTTTAGAAACGCAGTTTGGGTTACAGAGTACATTTTTAAATTCTGGTTGTAAGGCGGGTTTCTACAGCTAAATTATGAAGAGAAAATGGTCCTGTTATGAGATGGAAGAAAACAAAAGATAATGAAATACTTCAGTAATAATAAAATCAGCAACGTGCAAGCGTTTTCAACAAGAAATGATATTTCATTGGTGATCTTTGAGATGTTGCAACATGTTTGGCAAGTAAGTACCTACTTACAAATTACAACAAGTACGTAATGGAAGTTTGAATCAGCATAGCAACAATTTCTCCATGAGCAACCAGGGCTCCTCTGAGGGGCTCCTAATATGAACTTACTAACCCACCTCAATAGCATTATTCTCAATCCGTAACTTGAAAATCGTCTCAACTAAGATACCTTAAGATTATCAGTGTGTAAATTATTAGAGCTCTGTGTGTATCTGGTGGGTCAAAGTGTCGTCTTAGGGGCACTATGAAAAAAATACTTCGAAAAATTTCGCAACCAATTTCGAGGTAGCCGCTGCCGCGGTACCACCGTACCACTCGCTTCGCTCGCTCGGCTCGCGCGTAGTTGATCACAGTTCTAACCTATGGATCCCTTCGACATCGTTTTTACGACAAACGGTTGGTCGGAGACAAAAAACACCAAGACACTTTTAAGCTTTTATTTCACTCCAACCGGAATTTTGTAGAACGTAAGTATATAGCTGCCATCATAATAACTTTCTAATTAATCTTATTTATTTTAGATTTTCACTGCGACCGTAAGATGTGCGCGACTCACACTTGATGGAGATAATTATAAAAGCAATGAAATATTTGCCCCGAACATAGTCCATACCACTATTGTGTTGCTGCTTGCTGCTCAAGAGGACCGCAAGCCTGACATAGAATTCCATTACATTAATATATGGTTTGATCGCAGAAGAAAAGAACACTTTAGTAAAAAGTTAATTGGTTATACCTAGTCAAAGCTGCCCTGAATTACATACCTACATAACTGCTTGTGCAAAAGAAATACCTACTATGAAATAAATTCTAGAATAAGAATAGTAATTGGATAAACTAAATTAAGGGTGCAACCAGAGGTAAGAAGGTTAAGTGTGGAGACAGTATGAAAGTGGCAATGTAAATTATTATCCAGATGCATAGATGCATCGGGCTAGTGTCCGCAACTCCACGCCCGGAGCGTGGGTTTTGCGTGCGGGTGGGAATCTTATTCGATCCACCGAAGCTCCCCGAGAAAAGCCAGCAACCCCTTGATGTTACCGGCAATCTCGCGGAGAGTACCTGGGTTACCGAAGTACTTGGCCCTGTATGGGGCAACCCCTGGACAGTGCAGGAGCACGTGGGCTGCTGTTTCTTCTTCCTCCATGCAGGCTCGACACAGAGGACTATCCGTGACACCTATAACAAAGAGGTGCTTATTAAATGTACCGTGTCCAGTGATGGCGGCCGTCACTGTGCGTAGCTGCAGCTTAGTCAGCCGGAGCGCTTGTTTGGTGAGGCGGGCGTCGATGGCGGGAAGCGCCTCCTTGGCCTGCCTGCACTCGCCGTGGTCTAGCCATAGCTTGGCGTGAAGTTCTCTGGTACGTTTCCTTACCAGCGTACGAAGATAACCGAAAGGGAGCGGCACGATGGGTTCTGGTCCCACCGCCGCCATGCTTGAGCCTCTTCGAGCGAGCTCGTCCGCTGCATCGTTGCCTCGGGAGTCGCTATGTCCTTTAATCCATTGAATGGTTATATTGTTGAGGTTACCTACCTGGTTCAGGCGTTGGTGGCACTCGTATATTAGCCCGGAATTGACCGTGTGGCTCCTTAATGCCAGCAGCACCGCCATGCTGTCAGAGAGTATACGGATGGATTGATCCTTTACCTCCCGTGCCAAGATGGCTGATGCCGCGCATTATTATCCAGATAGCATTATAGTTACTGCTCAATGAATGCTATAGCTTATTAAAACCTTAGCTTATTTTCCTAATTTCGATCAAAGTATCAACGCTATAGACAATAACATTTAAATTGACGGCACGGTTGGCACAGTGGCTGAGTGATTGGACTGCTGCGCTGCGTGTCGCGGGTTCGATCCCCACACCGAACAAATATTATCAAAAAATTATTTTAGTAAACCCCTATTCATTTTTAAATACCTTTCCAACAATATATCACGCGTTAGGGTTGAAATTAAAAAAAAAAATCACTTCCCACTTTACATATAGGGGGGCTACTTACCCTAATAATATTTTTTTTTTCCAATTTTTATTTTACCACTGTCGGCGTGATTGATACACATATTGGTACCAAATTTCAGCTTTCTAGTGCTAACGGTCACAGAGATTAAGCGATGACGGACGGACAGAGAGACATGACGAAACTATAAGGGTTCCTAGTTGACTACGGAACCCTAAAAAATACGGAAATCACGAGTAATGTTTTAAAATCAGAATAGTAATACCAGCTGTTTGTGTTTTCAGACCGTAATGCCGAGGACGTGGAGTCTACGCCTGAGCTGCCAGACACAGTGATGTGCCATCTGGCGAGATGATGCCAGAACCTGTGTCAAGCACCTCCAGTGCTGCCGAAGCCCTGCAACCTGAGTTATAGGAGTACGAGGACATCCTCCGGTCAGGAGAGGCCGTGTTAGCAGAAAAGACACCGTCACGACGATGCGTGAAGAGGAACGCACACTCCAGCCACCACGCGGCTATATAAACCGCTGCACGACGCATTTCGTCCCTTTTCTCCATCGAGTCAACAAGCTACGAGGAATCTGTTAAATTGAATTGTTTAAAATATAAAACCGTTGGTTGATACTTAGTTGTTTTTATTTTTATCTGTTTAATGCTAGTTTTCTTATAATAGTCTATACTTATTAAATAAGTAAGAAAGACCAATTTAACCACTAGACCTTGTGGTGCACCTTGGCGGAGAGGCCCATGTCAAGCAGTGAAGATGAACCATTAGCTATTTTTATTATCATCAGCCATTAGACGTCCACTGCTGGACAAAGGCCTCCCCCATAGAACGCCATAAAGATCGGCAGCCTGCCGTTTGCATCCACCGGTTGCCCGCGACTCTCACGATGTCGTCGGTCCACCTGGTGGGAGGCCTGCCAACGCTGCGTCTTCCGGTTCGTGGTCGCCACTCGAGAACCTTTCTTCCCCATCGGTTGTCCGTTCTTCGAGCGATGTGGCCTGCCCATTGCCACTTCAACTTGCATATTCTGCGAGCTATGTCGGTGACCCTGGTTCTTCGGCGAATTTCCTCATTCCGGATTCTGTCGCACAAAGAAACTCCGAGCATAGCCCTCTCCATGGCTCGTTGCGTGACTCTGAGCTTTTCTAAGAGGCCAGCAGTTAAGGACCATGTCTCTGTGCCATAAGTCATCACTGGCAACACACACTGGTTATACACCCTCGTCTTGAGACACTGCGGAATTTTGGACGAAAAGATGTCGCGTAGTTTCCCGAACGCTGCCCATCTGAGTTGGATTCTTCGGGCGACCTCTTTGTCGAAGTTCGATCTACCCAGTTTAACAGTTTGTCCCAGGTAAACATAACTATCAACAACTTCGAGAGTATCGCTCCCAACAATTACCGGTACGGGTGGAACACGGTCATTAAACATGACTTTCGTCTTGTCCATGTTCATCTGAGAAACGTTACTGAGGTCTCTGAGCATTGTGTTCATATCCTCCAGCGATTCAGCCATGATGACTATATCATCGGCAAAACGAAGGTGAATGATATATTCGCCGTTGATGTTGATGCCGAATCCATCCCAGTCCAAGAGTTTGAAAACATCCTCCAATGCGTTCGTGAACAGTTTCGGAGAAATAACGTCTCCCTGTCTCATTTTTATTAGATCATCAACAAATTAACAGCCTCCATTGTCTAGTGATCCGAGGTTCTGGGTTCGATTCCCGGTGGGGACACTGTCTCACAAAAATATCTTAAGGTGAATCCTCCAACCAGCCCGCGAAATTCAAATTTTATTAAGTTTTTTGCAATTTGCAGGCCAGTGATAGGTTGTATGTTGATGAACATTTGATTCGCGGCTGTAAGACGTATGTAGTTACAGAATTATAATCATCAAAACCATTAATACAACCCTCCGAGCTCATAAATGTTTAAAAATTACTTTTTACAAGGTCAAAGCCATTCCGGAACCTTTATAAGCTCGGAGGGTTGTATTAATGATTTTGATGATTATAATTCTGTAACTTTAAACGTCTTACAGCCGCGAATCAAATGTTCATCAACATACCACCTATCACTGGCCTGCAAATTGCAAAAAACTTGAGAAAAATTTGAATTTCGCGGGCTACCCTGGACTGTTCCAACTTCCAAGTTTAGTTTTAAAAGGCATTGCATGTTTAGAAAGTAAGATGATTCTGTGCTTCAGATTCGGAGGACACGTTACTGTCGGTCCTGGCTATTTTCTACGCGGCACCTAGGTAGTGGAAACAGAGCCTAGGTAGTTATAATGCATGTTAACATCTCGCTGAAGTCAAAAGCAGATTTCATTTGCTGACTTTTTTTCCTTCTCTCAATTAATGAAATCTTCCGCCTTGCTAGACCTAAAATAAATCGGGAGGCTGAATGCTATTATTACTTATCCGATAAAAAAACAGCTTAAAATTGTCCATCAGTATCATTATTTATTTCTTAATTATTAGGCTGCTGCAGCTGGAGGTTGAGTTATGAGCAGTTGGTCGATACGGCCTCTAGGAATATAATTATGTACTTACCCGTTTCTTTTTCAATGTACCTACCTCTGTAGGTACTTTTGAAGATACTACTTGCTTTGCTACTACCTACTAGCTTGTCCGTGGCTTTCTTCAGCTTCACCTGCGCTAAAAGTGATTTTTCCTGGATAGTACCTACATATTTTGTAGGAAAGTCAGAATTAACACTTGTTAGTTCTGTGAATGTTATAAATGCGGTTTCCAGCCCATTCTATTTCGGGTACTTAATCGCCGTGATTGCAATAATAAAACTAGGAGCTTTTTTTCTTCGTGGTCCTTATAATACTGGAAAAACCCGTGGTTCCTTCTTTTTTTCTTCGTGTTCCTATAATACGACCGTCTCGCGACAGTAAATAAATAAATAAATAAGTGTATACCTATAGGTTTAATTCGTTGCTAAAGGTAAATAAAAAACTGAAATAAAATACTGAATTTTATTATCAAATTACATCTATGACATTTTAAACAATAGGTAATGGATAGATCTGGCTTTTCCAAAATATCACTAGTTTCCATTAAAGATTTGACATTTATTATGCTTCGTCGTATTCTACACATACAATCTCAACTTTATTATTATTTTGAAATTTACTATCTGCAACACAAAAATAACATTTTTTTATACCACAAACATACATTTGTAATTGCATTTGTGAGTAAAACTTTTTTGTTGGCTTTCCATTTTGTATGTAGTTTTTATAAGTTTCTTCACTAAATGGACAATAAGGACATTTAATTTCAATAATAAAATCCTGACCTATTACATCTGGTGAACCAGCAATCATGAAAAAACTTTTACTTAAAAAAAGGCCACCTCTCTGATTTTTTTTATTTAGCTTTGTCTGTAGTACCTCAAGCACTTTATTTTCCAACACTCTGCCTCTTTTAATAGCTGGTGTATCAGGCACTTTACCACCCATGATCAGCCCGACTAATGCCCCATCACTAGTCTGACATTTACCGACTTCATAAGATTTTGATGCTGTTATTCGAGCAAACCTTAGCTCATGCCATAAGTGGCTTTCGGCTTGATCCCTTGTACTTTGATCCGCCTTTACTAAAATATCTCTAGTAAATGATGAACATATTTTTTTTTTAATTCTTCACAACTATGATCTCTATAAATGAGAGATAACTGACATTGATATTGTATCAAAATCCTTTGGATTATTTTGCACATGTCTTAGTAGCTCACAGTTTTTGATGCCTTTGTATCTTCAGATGTTGACGCTATTCCTGATCCCATTTCCAAGGCCGTTACATATTTTATTGACGAACCAACTTTGGTTAAAGTTGACTTGTGTGCAAGAAGGTTCTTCACTTCTCCGATGTAACCACATTAAAAAGCAACGGCATGCTTGCAACCGCCTGCCGATGCCGCACAATCATGGCATTTAGAACTCACGACAGCACCATTCTTTTCGTCCACAATAACAGTGACTGCGTAAGGCGTAGAGCGAACTTTGTGCTCAGGGCATACACGACACTTTAGTACACACATTTAGGTCTCTTTTTATTTGGACATATCCAACAGCATCATCGCCATAAGATTCTCTTGAAGATCTGAAACAATCAAACAAACGAGCTGTTACAAACTTATTATTTTACGCACATAACCTAACTCTGTAAACAATGATTTAAACGAAGTTCTAAACACGATAAAATAGATATAAAAAGCAGAAAATCATCTATTGCATATGTACTTGAATGTTTTTTATGTATTTGTAGATAGATAAATAGTATTAAACATAAAACTGTACTTACAAAGATGTTTTCACGTTCCTGAATTCTGAACCACAAAAGTCTTTGTTTCTTGCAAAAAAGTTTGCCACCATCAAATAATCTATCTTTGGTAAGTTGGAACTATTCCCTTTAATGAATCTAGATTCCATCGTAGTATTAATATTAAGTAGTTCACAGATTAATTCGTCGGTAAGATCGCAAAATAAGAAAATACAGAGACGTACAAACAAGTTGCGTGCGTTGTTGTAAACGTGTTTGACGTTTGACGACAGCTTGTTTTGACTTTTGAGATCTGTGACATTTTCTAAGTCAGTGTGTGAACTGTGACATATGGCAAGCGTTTGCAATCACGTGACAACAGATTAAAAATATAAGATTTGAAATCATTTTTAATTTTATTCTAGATTAAATTATAAAAATGTGATTTTTGCATAGACTTATATATTACTAATGGATTTTTGGCATTATATTAATACAAACTATTAAAAAATTAACACTAAACATTGATTTGTGATTAATGTTTAACCTGACAATAACCTGCTAATTGCAAAACGCGTAAGAAAATTTGAATACCCTGGCGCTTCCGCCATAATGACTGGCCTGTTGGTCTAGTGGTTAGTGACCCTAACTGCTATGCCGGAGGTCGTGGGTTCGATTCCCACCCAGGACAAGTGTTTGTGTGATGAGCACGATCATTTGTTCTGTGTCTGGGTGTAATTTATCTATAATATGTATGTATTTAGAAATATATAAGTATGTTTATCAGTTGTCTAGTACCCATAACACAAGCTCTGCTTAGCTTGGGACTAGATGGCGTTGTGTGATAGTTGTGGAATATTATTATTATTATATAATGGCGCACCCTCACCACTTGTAATATAACAATCCAGATTTTGAGCAATATGATACAAATAGACGCTCCCGGTGGTGAGAGAACATTAATTGGTCAGTGGGGTGGATTTACCTATTCAATGGAACAATCAAACATCCACGATTCAATTTTGCGTTTGCATGGAAAGAAGTTACAAGCTGTGTAGTGCGCATGAATGGTGTGGTGCGCAACCTGTAATCCATCTGGGATTAGGATTGCAGGTTGCGCACCGCAGAATCATCATCGTCAACAGCCTATTAATGTTCCCACTGCTGGGACACAGGCCTCCTCTCTTTTGAGAGGGAATGGGTTATAATCTACTACGCGGGCTCAATGCGGATTGGTAGATGTCACATGTCTTCGAATTTTTTGGTTCTAAGACATGCCGGTTTCCTTCACCGTTTATACTGGCCATTTTTTAATTCTTTTGAAGAAAGTTTATTTTGTAAACCTTTTTGAATGATTCTAAATTTGAATTTGAAAAAATAAATTATAAACAAAATATTTTTTTACGCGGTATAATGGTAGCGTAGTCCGAAGGTTTCATTTACCTACAGTAGGAGTCGTTCTCGTTACCCGTGGTTCCAGCATTAGGGATTGTTTCCTGGACTTCTGAATATATCGATAGAAAATACATAATAGAGTCTGTCAAGCGAGTCTAGTCCCATGAAAAAGGCGGCAAATTCAAAAATCACTGATATAAAACACTGATATACTGCCCTGATAAGCCGAAAAGCGCTAACTCAATCAGAGTAAGTTTTGAGAAAAACGACTTTTTGTGAATGGATTTTTCCCACCTTCAAACGGGGGTTAAAACTAATATTTTTAAAACTGTTAAAACTTATTTAAACGTATTTTTGACCCTAGATATAGCTGGCATACCTAAATTATCCATAAATGACACCATTATACCTATTTTGTGAGATACCGCTATTTTGATTAAAAAGAGAGGCTTCAAAAATTGAGATACTGCTTTTAGTCTTATTCTGCTCATAGAAAGTTCCATGCAAAATGTTTTTATTTCATATTTGATGAAAATACCGAATAAATTTGTAATAAAACTTCATTTAATATTTTTTTTAACAACTTTATTAAATGTAGCAGCAAATTACAAAAAAAAGTTAAAGCAATTTATTTGCTTTCTATGAAATAAAATTAATCAAAAGTTGGCAGTTCCCGCCAAAAAGACATTCTATTAGCAGGTTACTGGAAAGAGATTTTAAATTTTTTTTTTTTTTTTGTTTGAGATATTCCTGCTGGTACTGTTTTTTAAGTTGATGATGTAAGTTTGTCTAATTTTAAGAACTTTGTACCTATAATGCTAGCCGTAATGGGTTCATTATCGAAACCAGTTCTGTATGTACCTAATGTTAAAACTGCCTCTGTTCTCAGAGCTTCTCTAAAGGTTAACATATCACAATTGATGTGCAGTTGAGTGTATAATTAACTACTGAAATGAACACTTGTAATTTCGAAGTGTTGTTCTCGAAACATCAAGTTTGAAATTAATTTAACCTCAAAGAAAGTGAGAAACTATAGAATTAACTTTAAAAAAATTACCTTGTTAATACACAAAAGCTTATCTCTGCGTAATTAGAAAAATACTGTATTTAATAAAGTTTTCCTTATTTTTAACACAACATAAAACGAATTTGCTTCCTTCCGCCAACAAAACAAACTAAGAAATCGTTACTAATGTTTATCTTCATGTCACGACACGCTCTATTGTAAAATGTAAGTGAGTGTAATCCTTATTACTAAAGATATTAAAGTCAATTTTAATTACCTACTATACTTAGGTATAGCCGTATCTCAAACCTTAGCGAACTAATAATACCCACATTTACGCGCATTTTTAAGCGTTTCTAGCCTATGTCAATATAAGGCTATTTGGCTTCATAAAAACGACATGCCGTCAAATCTCTTAGTAATTTAAGGAAAAATTGAGATATAAAAAAACTTCTTAGTGGTTTATTTTAATGTTTTTAATTAGATATCGCTATTTGGCTTATACCATTTGTGCAGACTGGGCACACTTGTGTGCTGGGTTGGTGGGGAATAAGACCACTGGTTGCTTGTAGTTTCTTCTGTTTATTAGGAGAGTTTCTTACTGAAGTACTGCTGGATTCGGAATGAATTTACAACCAAAATGTTCCCATTTTTATATACAAATTTCTAAGGCGCTGGCCAATCACGATTCAGTATTTGCGCATGCGCAATGGCCTCCTGAAACAATTTGGCGCCGAAAAATTACTGTTTCTGCGCGGGAAAATTTATTAAGCTATTTTTAGTGGTAAAACATTCCTTACAATATGTAACTTATGTTCCTAATCTTAGGACTAACTTATATTACATAATAAGCACAAAAACTATACAAAAAACCTTGATTTACACCTTAAAATTACAAAAATACTGAAACGGTTCTCGTTAAGGTAACGCAACGCAGTAGCTAAGCTTAGTGAACTATAAACCTAAACACAGTAAACACCAGCGCCGCCAGGCGGCAGGAATGCACAACCTAAGATTATGGCCTTTAGTATTTAAGCTGGGGCACACCAGCGCCGCTAGGCGGCAGGAATGTAAATCATTTTATAACATCAAGCCTGGTGGGCGTAAGTAGAGCTAATGCTATCTTAAAAACACATAAAAACATCGTAATAACCTAATTCTAACGCTATTCAACTAATATCACAATATTTACGTATCGTCACTAACGTATATGTAACACTGCACTATTTTCACTGTCCCGCACACCATTAGATGCGAAATTATTCTAGCTATTGAATGGTATAAAAAAAACTAAAAGGGCGTATCTCAGAGATAGCGCCTTTCGGCTTAGCAGGGCAGTATAGCACGCTGAAAACTTATTGATAGAAGTCTGTCAAGCGAGTCGAGTCCACAACCCTTTTACTTTAAAATTCAAGTATCAATAAGTTTTCAGCGTGCTATATCAGTGTTTTATATCAGTGATTTTTGAATTTGCCGCCTTTTTCATGGGACTAGACAAGCTAATTGGTCTGTGGACTAGACTCGCTTGACAGACTCTAACAGCACATTTATTAAGTACCTACCTTATTTACGAGTGCGGTGCCATTCGTCTAACTAAATAATATAATGAGTTCCCAACGAGTCAAACCCAATCGTGTCACACTGTGACTCGGTGGGATTCTTGCCGGCCGCGAGGCCGAGCCTCGCAGCCTAAATGCCGCGCGGCATCTAATGGGGATGCGGCTTGACGTTTGTCAGTCTCTTGTTTATATTTTTCGGAGGAGCAATCAACACCTCTCTTCGGACTTCAGAGAGAGCCACTCTTGCGAGTTTGATATAAAACAGTAAGCAGCCAGTGATGATTCTGCATGTTTCAATATAGGTCCCTACTCAAAGCACTGCCTGCAGGCCCCTGCCTGCAGTGACACTGCCAATTGTATTGTATGTATATAAGCAGGGCCGATATTTTAATTGTTCACCCTACCGCAAGGCCGCAGTTTCGTTCTGCTAGCCCAATGCATGCATCGTGCATTGGGCTAGCAGAACGAAACTGCGGCCCCTCCAAATACTGCAAGCTGTGCAGCATCTCTGAGATGGACTACTTACACAAAATATCGAAGCTTTGTGGAGCAACACCTTCTTTGGCAGTAACTGCAAGCAGGCCCTGCAGGCAGTGCTTTGTGTACGCTCGGGCATGATGCATACAAGGAGTAAATTCGCCAGCATAGGTTGTGGATTTTCTTTTTGTGAATCGAGTCATGTTGTTTTTATTTTATTTTATGTGTTTGTTTTTTATTTTGATTCTTTTAGAAACCATTCAGATGTAGGAGCCCAGCGAAGTGGATGACGCTCCGTTGACCGGGACTCCCTCAACTTGGATGCAAGAGCGAGCGATTCAAATTATCAAGCCCTAGCCGGTGCACGGTGTACAGCACGAGTAGATAATGTCATTTGGTGAAATAAAAAAACAAACAAAAAAACTCGATTCACTTTGGCTGGGATCGAACTCACGTCACAAGATTGTAAAGCAGCGCTGTACCCTGTGGCTGTACCCCCAGCTGGCTTGTTATAAACCGTGGCGAATATTTGTGAATAAGTACCTATGCTACTTAATCGCAAGCCAGTCTATTTTTCGTGCTTTCTATCACGATGTATAAAACCTCTTTTTTGATATTCTTTGGTTTTACTATTTTATATGTTTTTTTTATCGTGCTGCCACCTTTTTATTGTTTTCTGTCAGTGTATCCAATATAAAACTGTAAAGCCGCGTCCCCACTTACGTCACCCGAAACGTTCCTGTTAGGCTCGCTGCTCGGCCTCATAGAACCGCGCGGCCTAAGTCGGGACGCCGCCGCCGGTAGTTGTTGCCTATTAGGCCGCGTGGATTTTGTGGGGTCGCAGCTTAAGATAATGCCACTCAGACGTGCTAAAAAGAAGTATGATCGTAAAAAGTACGCTTTTGAGGTCTGTGCTTTAGAGCAAATGTACCATTGGTTTTACTATTTTATGTTTTTTCGTGTTTCCCCTTTCACCTTCACCTTTTTGTTGTTGTCTGTCAGTGTCTCCAATAAAAGACTGTAAAGCCGCGTCCCCACTAAAGTCATCCGAAACGTTCCTGTTAGGGCGCGTCTCAGCCTCACGGAGCCGCGCGGCCTAATAGGGTAGTCGACCGACTAAAAAAAATATGATTCTGTTTAGTCCGTCAGTCAGATTATTGAAAAATATTGGATACGTGTTTTTTGTTTTATCAAATTAATAAAAATTGACGAAAATAAAGCTTGTCAAAGACCATGGAGAGGGGGCGTTTGACGTCATAGTTAGGTAAAATTGGACCAAGCTGTGACGTTTCACGACTTTTCGAAGCACTGTATCGTCTTCATTTTTTGTTTACGTGAAAAAAGAAAAAATACGTGTTCAATATTTTTTGGAAATCTATCTGACGGACTAATTAGTTTTTTTTTGTCGACTACCCTATTGGAGATGCGGCCAAACGTTCCTGTTAGTCCACGCCCACGCGGCTCATGCCTCGCTTACGTCCACACTCATGTCAACTCATGTGGCACGGCTGCCTGACTCTAGTGGGGACGCGGCTTAAGATAATGTCACTCAGACGTGATAAAAAGAATATGATCGTAAAAAGTATGCTTTTGAGGTCTGTGCTTCAGAGCAAATGTGCACACTCCATAGATATATAATTCCGTAGATTGGTAATGTCAACAATCAAACGAGACCAAAAACCATTGATCTAAGTGTGTGTAAAATGTGAGTGTGTGCACAGACAGTGTTGTGACTAGTCTATTCCTTTGTTGGTCTCTATCGATAATTTATGTGACGTAAATCGTCATGCACGAGTAATTCTGTTAAATGTCTTATGGCGAACATTACACGATAGGTTTTGCTGTCAGTTTTGCAACGGTAAATTTTTTGATTGACGAAAAACCTACCGTCTAATGCGATGATTGAAGTTATTTTGTACTGACTGACGAAAACCATCACTCATGATTGATGGAATTGATTGACGCTTGCATGACCGTGTGCTAGACGCCTATGGGTCTGACGCAATAAATGCTGTCGGCATGCGACTATAAATAACCTCATTTAGCGGTAGAACGTGAGATGTACGAACAGCAAAGTACATATGAAAGATAAAAAAAAGAAAAAGAGTAAAAAAGTCCAATTTGGTCTATGTAGCATTCGTAACCACTTTTCTCTTATCACCAGATTTGTAGGAAATCTGCAAACAATATGTGTCTTGTTAAGTGAACTCAATAGAAAAATATTTCATAATTTTTCAAACCTGTTATCAAGTCTATCAATATTATTTAACTAGCAGTCCCCCACGGCTTCACTTATATCTTTTTTGGTTCCTAAAATAATTTTTCATTTCGAACCATCAGACAAAACATGATCATCAACAAACAAACTCATCAGCTTTAAAATATTAGTATACATACGATTGTAATCTATCTATATTTTATTTTGTTTGTTACAATAAGTACCTACATATAATCTATTTTTCTAAGACTATGCATTTGTAAGACGCTATCTTAGCTGTCGATATCAACAAAAATTAGGCCATCGCATCACTAAAAAGTGAGGTTATAACTCCTTCGTATTTCTCTATTTGCTATTTCTCAAATACGTCGGTTTTAGGCATGCTAATTCATCTAGATCGTAAATAAAATAATGTTCTCATAATATTTTGCTTAAAGCCGGCTTATTAGGTGCATTGTTATTGCAGAAATAACGATGTAAACAACTTGTAAACTTACTGGTGAAACGAGTAATCCTGGGGATTTTTCTTTTTGGAAGATTCACATCCTGGTACTGCACAAGAAACCTTCGTATTATGGTAATTCAATCACGGGTTATCACTGTAGTTCACTTAAATAATTGCCAAAACGCTCGCGTAAACAGTTACCGGGGCCGGTATGGGCCGGTAGCAAATACGTGTTTTGGCCCTATTACAGCGTCACTTTCTCTCTCTTTCTAACACAACAAAGTTCCGCTAAAGCGGGAGCTCTCATTCACTCTCAAGCCCAATCTACGGAATTATATATCTATGGCACACTCGGAAAGCATGCTTTTTAGGACAATACTACCTACCACTACCTACTAACAAACAAGCATGCTTTTCTAGTAGCATGTGTTTTTCAGGCTTAATCTACATATTCGCCACGGTTTATAACAAGCCAGCTGGGGGTACAGCGCTGCTTTACAATCTTGTGACGTGAGTTCGATCCCAGCCAAAGTGAATCGAGTTTTTTTTGTTTGTTTTTTTTATTTCATGCATTAAAATTTGGACCCAAAAGTCATACTTTAAGACAATAAACAAACAAATTTCAAATATCGCACCCTTACTTACTTTTTCCATGCAATTTTCACAGAGTTTTTATTCACCTTTTTTAAATTCCTGGTGAAAGTAAAATATAATATAATATAAATATCGCTGGACATTACACACTTAAAATGGAACGTGTTATAACGGTCAATGGCTGATCGAGTCCCTATCAGTTTTTCAATCACGCAATCAATCGTCTTTCGGACAGCACTACCTAGCTCAATTACCTAGTATCCAAGTCCCAAAATTTCGAGCCGACCAGTCGGCCAACCAGTCGGGCGATGTCGCCGATTGGCGTGCTGTACATTCTCGGGTCGAACCAGCAAGGTACACCCCAGCAATTGGCGACATCGCGATGTCGCCAATTACAGTGTCGTACACTGCTGTGTTGTACATTCCAGTGTCGTGCACTGCTGGTATGTGCGTTGCTGTGACGTGCATTATAGGGACTCAAATTGCTTGACTGACATTCAGTTGTAAAACTGTAGTGTGCATTTTTAGAGTTGATATTTTCTACTAATTTTCGTGAAAATGGCTTCAAAAGTCGCCGTAGTAACCGGAGGAAATAAAGGCATTGGTTTCGCGATAGTTCGCGGACTTTGCAAGCGTTTTGAAGGCGTAGTTTACTTGACTGCCCGTGATGTCGAGCGCGGCCAAAAGGCGGTAGCCGACTTGGAAAAAGAAGGTTTAAGCCCTAAATTTCACCAACTGGATGTGACTGACAAGAAGAGCGTTGAGGTGTTCAGGGATTACATCAAGAGTAAATATGAAGGTATCGATATTTTGGTTAATAACGCAGCCATTGCGTTCAAAAACGACGCTCCGGAGCCGGTGGACGTGCAAGCTGAACAGACTCTGTTCGTAAACTACTTTACTTTGGTATCTACTTGTGACATCCTCTTCCCCATTGTGAAGAACGGAGGTAGAGTTGTCAATGTTTCCAGTTCTGCTGGCCACTTGAGTAACATACCTAGCGAAGCATTAAGAAACCGTCTTATAGATGAGAAGCTGACTGTTCCGGAGCTTTCCAAGCTGATGCAGGAGTTTGTGGATGCTACTAAGCAAGGCACTCATGCTGCGGAGTGGGGCAACTCCACATATGTTGTGTCTAAAGTTGGTGTGAGCGCTCTGACCATTATTCAACAGAGACTACTGAATGACCGAGGTGAGTAGGCCTTGTATATTATTGCTTAAATAATAATTATAAACTTGAGTATTTAATGTCTTGGGAAATATGTAAATTATTGTTTGCAATAACTCATTTTTACTCAAGGTTGTGAAGATAGGAATTGCTGGGCGATGAATAACACTGATTAAAGATAAATATAAGGGTTCGTTTTTTACTTTCAAGGTTCTGAACCCTAAAAATAAGGATTATTAAATAACATACCAGACAAAAACACAATTGGTACCTGCATAGGAACCTTAGCCTATATATTTTATTTGTAATAATTGTAAGATGTATGTACAGACGGCTACACATCACGCTATACATTTCCAGTTTACGCTGATCTTGCACTGTACGGAAATCCTATGCAATGCGAGACCAGCTTATACAGGAAATGTATAGCTTGATGTGTAGCCGTGTGTACTGTTGGTAGACCTAGTTTAAATAAATAAATAAAGCCCAGCCAATTCAAGGTCTGGCAGAGATATACAAAATAACCCACATTTCATCAGTTCTGTTATAAGTACAACTGCCCAATATGCTTGAGAAAAAACTAGGCAGATGATATAATTATGTAAGCAAACAAGCCTAAAATATTATTCAACATTTTCCCTGCAATATTTTTCTTTTTATGCCCGATATTGCCAAGTCTATAGCTATTTATAGCGATGACTCAGAGCTGGGTGTACTTGATACAAAAAGTGTTAAAATAAATATTGCTAAATTAAACCTATTTGCCTTTCCACAGACATCAAAGTGAACTCAGTCCACCCTGGCTATGTAGACACGGATATGACATCACACAAGGGGCCTTTGAGCATCGACGCGGGTGCTGTAGCCCCGCTGTACCTAGCCCTGGATGCTCCAGACTCCGTCAGGGGACAATACGTGTGGTTCAACAAGGATATTGTCGAGTGGGATGGAGTGAAACCTAAGGAGTGGTATTAGAGTGGGTAGGATTAGTAGGTAAACACAGATATGAAGATATAGATGCACAAACCTGCTATACAAATCAGTACAAACATTTTGGCTGTATACAAGGTTAAAGGTACAAGTTGTTAGCCGACTGCACGCAGCAGCAGCAGACGACATGTCGTCGCTTCATGTCGTCACGACACGTCGTTACGTCATGTCGGTTTACTAAAGGGAATATCTCCTGTTGTTTCTGTTATCTATGGGCACTACTGATCTGCGGTCGGACAACACTACCGTCTGCCGCTTGACGACGCGTCGCTAGCTTCATGTCGCTAACTACGGAGGGAATTTCATAGAAATACGTAGAAACCATTCGTGTCGCTGCGACATGTCGTCTCTGCTGCTGCGTGCCGTCGGCTACCAACTTGTATCTTTAACCTTATTTTTACAAAATAAGATTAAAGTTAACTTGTGCCTGTCACTTTTTCAATTTCATGGTCTGAGAGTCTGAGACACTACATGAATGTTTGTGCTTCTTTATAATATTTTTCAATTTTGTAAGACACAGAGAATTTTATTAAATTCTATGACAACTAAGACTTTCTTTGCTGAGGGTTGTACGTTCCCTGGATAATTTCATAATGTACTATTTCTATTATCGTAATGTAACACTACAAGTATTAAATACACCCACTTTTTGTTTTAAAACTACTTTTCTGTACCTACTGTAAAGCAGTTGAAAAGCAATTAAAATTACCATCTTTATTTTTTTTTTGTAACAATTTTAAATTGTTATAACATTATAATAATTAATGTAAGTTGTTTTATTTTTAACTGCTCTAAGCATAATGTTTTTGATTTATAATTTCACTTGTTAAAATATAAATAAACCTGTATTTTATTATCCATTGTTTAATTATTTGACTGGCCTGTTGGTCTAGTGGTTAGTGACCCTAACTGCTATGCCGGAGGTCGTGGGTTCGATTCCCACCCAGGACAACTGTTTGTGTGATGAGCACGATCATTTGTTCTGTGTCTGGGTGTAATTTATCTATAATATGTATGTATTTAGAAATATATAAGTATGTTTATTAGTTGTCTAGTACCCATAACACAAGCTCTGCTTAGCTTGGGACTAGATGGCGTTGTGTGATAGTTGTGGAATATTATTATTATTATTATTATTATTTTTTTGGTTGATCTTGTTCCTAGATAACTGTTTTTCACCAAAAAATATGATAATGGTATGTATAAAGTAGCAATAACAGGGCGCCGTTGGAAAATATAACATCACGCTTGTAATCCCCAAAAGGTTAGGCAGACATATTACGGTCACGTTTCGCCATTAAGTCCCATAAACAACTCAAAGCATTTATTTCAATTAAGCCATTACAGGCACTTTTGAAAGTCAGAAAAAAAAAACTAACGAAACTACGAGTGCAATACGTCATTCCGAAAACCACCACACAGAACCACACGCCACCGAATGCCCGCAACAACGAACACTGCGAGCACGAAAGCACGCAGCGACGCAAACCGCAACAACGAATGCACGAGAGTACGAGACCCCGAATCATGGAACAACGAATGCACGCCGCAACGTGCAACCACTGCCCCGCGACCCGGAGCCCCGCACACCTGCTGCCACGCACGGCACGCGCCGCCGCACGCCCCCGCACCCACAGCACTCGCCGCCGGTAACATCCGGCGCTGCGCAGCCCGACGCAGCAACTCCCGAAACGACGCATTGCACTCCTAAGCTACAGTCACAATCACAAGGCATAATAACTTGTGAAAGTACTATAGTTGCCAGTTCCCTAACGTACCTAATGTAATGGGGGGCGAGCCTATACCACTTATCCACCAAGCACAAATGCAGACTGCTGTGCCTGTAACATCAATTGAAGATCCACTTCAGACTTAAATAAAAAGGAAACATCATACAGGAAAGCAAATTACCAATTTCTGTTTGTAGTAAAAATATTATATCTACTGTTACGAACTGGGTATGGGCTATGGGATTATGTTGATAACATTTTGAAGTATTATAGGTATAATACAACATTGCGGAACGATCCTAAAATTTTAGAGTTCCGTACCTTGAAAGGAAAAAACTCCTCCCGCTCTTGGGCGAGCGGAATGAGTGCCCGACTTCTACTGACTAAAAAAAACCACCCTTGATCCTTCTTCGTACTTGTGCCGAACACAAACGCGCCGTCAACACGGCCTGTTGTCGTCATAAGACGGACAGACGGCGAGCTAGCCTGCCTATTACTACCGTACACAGGCCAGCGCAGCGTCTACGGTGGCCGGAAGCCATCACGTTTCCCCCGACGACCGGACCGCCTCCCGCGGCGGCTGGGACGAGAGGTTTTCTCCCTCTCACGTTCCGCCACCTCCTTCGCTAGCATCACTGCTTCGCAGAAGGAGGCGACGGCGTCCCATTCCTCCTCGCCCCGGACCATGGCTTGCTCCAGGGCCGGACGCGAGAGGTCGCCGCCGCTGATCATCGCTACGAGGACACGGTGGAGCTCCGCCCAAGCGGGGCAGACCTCCACGGTGTGCTCCACAGTGCAGTCCTCCGGCGGCCTATCCTAAAAACTATATAGCTATATAGCGTTGGCTGAGCCAACGCTATCAAAAGATACAGCTGTTTATGCCGCAAATTTTCGACACTCGCAAGGGAATGTAAAGGGTAGCTTACCTACTGTGAACTCAGAATCTTGAAATTTGGTACGAAGAAACGTCTTATAAGTTTATAACACAGATTACAGAGTGTTACATCATATAATTATAATAATTTTAAACTTTGTTTGTACCCTCGGTGCGCGAGTCCGACTCGAACTTGGCCGGTATTTTTTAAACCTTTCTACCACATAACAAATCACGCCTGTAATCCCCGAAGGATTAGGCAGCTGACCACACCCACATTTCGCCCGACGGAAGAACCCAATAACACTTTGCCCGACCCGGGAATCGAACCCAGGACCTCATACTCCTCAGTCGACGAACGCGGCAGTGACGTCATAACGTACGTACGTGACTTGTCGACTTCGACATCGTTGGTCCCATTGCATCATGCAGTAACTCATATGGTTCCGTAGTCAACTAGGAACCCTTACGCGTTGGCCACGGGACATTCGTATATTTTATTATCCTGAACGTATCTTTTTTCAAACAAAAAATAATTATTACTACGGAACCCGCGTGCGTGGCCCGACACGCTCTTGCCCGCTTTTTGTTACTATATAACATAAACCGGTCAATATTTTCGTTTAGTATCAAAGTGAACGCTGAACAAGTTACATTACAACCACTTGGCATAAATAGGTATCTGAATTTATTTTCAAATAATTATGGCCTCAAAAGTCGCCGTGGTAACTGGAGCGAATAAAGGCATCGGCTTTGCGATAGTTCGCGGACTTTGCATGGGTTTCGATGGAGCTGTTTACTTGACTTCGAGAAACATAGAACGTGGACAAAAAGCAGTAGCAGACTTGGAAAAAGAAGGATTAAACCCTAAATATCACCAACTAGATGTTACCGATAAGCAAAGCCTTGAGAAATTCAGAGATTACATCGAAAACAAATATAAATTCATTGATATTTTGGTGAACAACGCTGGCATAGCTTTCGGCAGGAATGCTACAGAACCCGTTGCCGTGCAAGCAGAACAGACAATGCTTGGTAACTACTTTGCTCTAGTGACAACCAGTGAAATACTGAACCCGATCCTCAAGGATGGAGCCCGAGTGGTGAACATCTCCAGTTCTTACGCGCACTTGACCAATATACCGAACGTGGAGCTCAGGGAGAAGTTCAAGAATGAGAAGCTGTCTATTCCGGAGCTGTCCAAGCTGATGCAGCAGTACGTGGATGCTGCTAAGCAGGGTACTCATGCTGCGGACTGGGGCAACTCATCGTTAGTCGTCACTAAAGTTGGTGTTACTGCTCTGAGTAAAATTCATCAACGATTGTTGAACAGTAGAGGTAAGTGAAACCACCAGTTTTTTATCAGTCATGTCATGGCAAAATACCTAGGCATAGTCTCCATATAATATTTTTGAGAGTTAAGCCATTAAATATGAGAGATAAATAATAAGTAAACCCTTGATAACATAGCTTGTTATTGACATACGTATTTTATTATCTTCCTGCACATAATTATGTAAGTGAGATAACCATGCTCAAAATAAGTACAATAGTACCAACTTTCGCAATTTGTTTAGCCACAAAAGATAATATTTTTAAGAGCACTAAAATATGAAACGGAAGAATCATGCGATAGCATTCCAGCCACAGAACATTTATACTCTAGCGAGGATTCCAGCTCTATATCATCACTATCACTTCACTATCTACAGGGTGTCCCGTAAATAATGGATCAAACGTAACGGGTAGGTAGCTTACCTAATTTCCAACAACTAATTTGAATATTAAAAAAAAACCGTTACAGTAACCAAGATATTATTTTTTTTTCGAATTTTACCATTTTGTCTTCCAGAATTAAGTTTTTTTAATGCTGTTGCTGCAAATGATGACATTTTTAGGTATGATTTTTATCTAACATTTCTAAATAGCTTACTAATGTTATAAGATACCATTTTTTTAAATACCGTTTTATTTGCCTTAGAAAAAAAATCTTGAGTTGAAAAGTTTTTTCTTTACGATGTTAGGACCAAAATTGAAAAATTTCTCCTGTAAAAAAATTGTATGACACTGAAGACGACCATTATTTTAAAAACTTGTACATTTAATAAGGTTTGCAAATTGGTATAAAACTTACGTCTAGTCCTTATCGTTACAAAGATATTGCTATGAATGTGATGAAGAAGACAGAAAATAAACTAAATTGGTACTATCCAATTTTTTCCTTTTCGTTATGGCTTATGCTTGAATGCTTGTAATCGAAGCAGGTAGTTAAGGTAGTTATGCTTGTAATCGAAGCAGGTAGTTAATTTTTTTTTACAGGAGATTTTTTTCAATTTTGGTCCTAACATCGTAAAGATAAAACTTTTTAACTCAAGATTTTTTTCTAAGGCAAATAAAACGGTATTCAAAAAAATGGTATCTTATAACATTAGTAAGCTATTCAGAAATGTTAAATAAAAATCATACCTAAAAATGTCATCATTTGCAGCAACAGCATTAAAAAAACTTAATTCTGGAAGACAAAATGGTAAAATTCGAAAAAAAAAAAAATATCTTGGTTACTGTAACGGTTTTTTTTAATATTCAAATTAGTTGTTGGAAATTAGGTAAGCTACCTACCCGTTACGTTTGATTCATTATTTACAAGCATTCAAGCATAAGCCATAACGAAAAGGAAAAAATTGGATAGTACCAATTTAATTTATTTTCTGTCTTCTTCATCACATTCATAGCAATATCTTTGTAACGATAAGGACTAGACGTAAGTTTTATACCAATTTGCAAACCTTATTAAATGTACAAGTTTTTAAAATAATGGTCGTCTTCGGTGTCATACATTTTTTTTACAGGAGAAATTTTTCAATTTTGGTCCTAACATCGTAAAGAAAAAACTTTTCAACTCAAGATTTTTTTTCTAAGGCAAATAAAACGGTATTCAAAAAAATGGTATCTTATAACATTAGTAAGCTATTCAGAAATGTTAGATAAAAATCATACCTAAAAATGTCATCATTTGCAGTAACAGCATTAAAAAAACTTAATTCTGGAAGACAAAATGGTAAAATTCGAAAAAAAAATATATCTTGGTTACTGTAACGGTTTTTTTTTTTAATATTCAAATTAGTTGTTGGAAATTAGGTAAGCTACCTACCCGTTACGTTTGATCCATTATTTACGGGATACAGAACAAAGTCACTTCCCGCTGTCTGTCTGTCCCTATGTATGTGTCGCAGTACGATAAATAAAACCGTAATATGGTTATATCCCTAGGGATATAATTATATACCGTAACATAGTTATACGTAAGCGATTCATTATTATCTTACGATCGCAATCTAGTAATATGTTTATCTGACTAAACTAATCTGGTTAAATATTTATAAAATAATGTAGCATAGAATCAAATAAAACAGGTGACCAGTGACTTAATATAAGCACAAACCCCCCAAACAAAAACAGATCCTGGCAGAAACCCTTACTAGCTAGACGGACGGTCGACGTCAGGGACACCCCGAGGTTCGGTTAGTAAGGTTCCTATAAACCCTGCAGACCGAGCTGCTGGCTGTCTCAAAACTAATCAACAGTTTTGAGACAATTTTCTTAAACACAAGGAAGCGACCGCCGCGGCACTACGCTCCTACAATTATTTCACTAAACTTAGGGCCGGTTTCACCGGTTACGGATAAAGTGTCAGATAGTTATCTGACAGATAATGCTATCAAAAATTGTAGTTTATCTGGCAGATAAGTTCCTGATAGGCTATCCGGGACTTTATCAGCAAGTGGTGAAACCGGCCCTTAATCTAGTAATATAATTATAACACTAAACTTGAACGGTATCATAATTAAATTCCTAGTACGATAGTACGGAATCGCTTACGTAGGGATATAACCATATTACGGCTTTATTTATCATACTGCGACAGATTTTGATGCGGGTTTTTGAAGTGAAAACTTCTTTAGCGGCGTTGAGCACTTTGGGAAATTGTTCTGTGATGGGTATAAAATCTTAAACTCGCGTCAGGACAAGTGACCACGTGACCCTGATCGAAAATTCGTCAGGACACGTGACCACGTGACCCTGATCGAAAAAGCGTAAGACGGATGGAGAGTAGACAGCTATCCCCTCTCTACGGCGCGGCGAAAATGTATGCCTGGGCCTACTGTTTCGTTTAGGCAGCGCAGGGCGCTTAATAATAATAATAATTATTATTAATAATAATATAATTAATAATAATAATAAAATTATTAATAATAATAATATAATTAATAATAATAATTAATAATAATTAATAATAATAATATAAATAATAATAATAATAATGATGACAGCTGTCAAAATTGAAACAGGTATATCTCGGAAACTATCGACCTTAGACTAGTTGTGTGTAGGGACAATTGATAGGTCTCAATGAGATCTACATTTCGGATGACAGCTGTCAAAATTGAAACGGCTATATCTCGGAAACTATCGACCTTAGACTAGTTGTGTGTAGGGACAAGTGATAGGTCTCAATGAGATCTACATTTCAGATGACAGCTGTCAAAATTGAAACGGCTATATCTCGGAAACTATCGACCTTAGACTAGTTGTGTGTAGGGACAAGTGATAGGTCTCAATGAGATCTACATTTCGGATGACAGCTGTCAAAATTGAAACAGCTATATCTCGGAAACTATCGACCTTAGACTAGTTGTGTGTAGGGACAAGTGATAGGTCTCAATGAGATCTACATTTCGGATGACAGCTGTCAAAATTGAAACGGCTACATCTCGGAAACTATCGACCTAAGACTAGTTGTGTGTAGGGACAAGTGATAGGTCTCAATGAGATCTACATTTCGGATGACAGCTGTCAAAATTGAAACGGCTATATCTCGGAAACTATCGACCTTAGACTAGTTGTGTGTAGGGACAAGTGATAGGTCTCAATGAGATCTACATTTCAGATGACAGCTGTCAAAATTGAAACGGCTATATCTCGGAAACTATCGACCTTAGACTAGTTGTGTGTAGGGACAAGTGATAGGTCTCAATGAGATCTACATTTCAGATGACAGCTGTCAAAATTGAAACGGCTATATCTCGGAAACTATCGACCTTAGACTAGTTGTGTGTAGGGACAAGTGATAGGTCTCAATGAGATCTACATTTCGGATGACAGCTGTCAAAATTGAAACAGCTATATCTCGGAAACTATCGACCTTAGACTAGTTGTGTGTAGGGACAAGTGATAGATCTCAATGAGATCTACATTTCGGATGACAGCTGTCAAAATTGAAACGGCTATATCTCGGAAACTATCGATCTTAGACTAGTCGTGTGGGAGTTGGACATTTTGACCCTGAACGTTAACGATGTCGACTGTACAGTCAATAAAATACAAAAATAATTTATTTTGAACTAGACTGTACAATGTTTTTATGATGCTTAATCGGAGGCATGGGAAAAAATATTCCCGCTCCTCCTACCAATCGGAGTTCCGATCGGAGGACAGGGAAAGACAAAATAAATGGGTTAGCATAGTTATGGCGGAATAATTGAATTTTTAAATAATGAATTTGGTTTAACTATGTCGAATGATCGCAATCTTAGCACAACGAAATACAAAACTACTATTGATGCGGTCTTTATTAGACATTTAAATAGGTTCGAATCAAAACTGTTCGTTTCTTACTTCAGCTACCATAAACCTATCGTATCAGTTTTAGAGATTGGCGATGATAGTTCTGGTAATGATGATGGTGAAAAAGTCGTTGAAATTATGGATGAAAGTTGATTTTTCGGAGAGATAAACTTTTTAATGTAAAATAATTGTAATAGTTTTAAAGTGTTAAATTTTTAATGTAATATAAATTGTCATGTTTGTGTACGATAGCGCAATAAATCAATATTGTATTCTACCACATAAATGATAGTACTTTTATACTGTTAAAGCAATTGGTGCAAAATTATTCCCTAACCATTCCAAAATATCAAACATGCTCAACGTTAATAATCAAGTTTTCACTTCTGCCGGCACTCCCGGAGTGCAACCCGTCTTTTTTTTAATAGATAGAGTGATATACCTTTTTTCACCCGTGCGAATCCGGGGCGGGTCACTAGTTGATAATAAATAACCCTTTCATCTTCCACAGATATAAAGGTGAACTCGGTGCACCCTGGCTTCGTGGACACAGACATGTCCTCTCACAACGGCCCCATGACCATCGACGAGGGGGCGGCGGCTCCGCTGTGGGTTGCACTGGACGCCCCCGACACCCTCAGAGGGGAACTGGTGTGGTTCGACAAGCAAATCGTACCCTGGGATGGTGTCAAACCAGAGAGAGAGTTTTAAGGCTAGGCGGGTGATGAGGACTAGGCGTGTGTCGGTGTGGCCCAGCTGTGGGAGCTTTATAGGCTGATAAAGCAAGGCAAGGACATGAAACTATTTCTGACCAGATCAAGCCGCGTCGCCATGTGTGACCAATTAATAATGGATATGCCCTAAAAAAAAAACACGAACAATAACAAGTCGAATCTAATTAGTCAAGGCACGATTTTATTATAAACCAGCGACCTTCGTCCGCGACCTTCGTCCGCATGAATTTATTATAAAAATATTACTTCCCTAATTAAATCGGATTTTGTTAGGGTAAAACCCTTTAAAATTTCTGTTATTTTGAAATTACAAACAAATATTTTAATTTTAGGAGCAGTGGTGGCCCAGTGGTTGCGTCCCCGACTTACGAACAGTAAGTCGTGGGTTCGAAGTGTTCGAACCGAGGCAGGCGCATTACTTAGTGTAATTTATGTCATCACTGATCTCAAAAGGGTGAAGGAAAACATCGTGAGGAAACCCTTTGTGTGTCTTAGAATCAAAAAATTGGAAGTCGTGTGACATCTATGAATTACCAACCCGCACTGCACCCGCGTGGTGGATTATAGCCCGTCTCTCTCCTAGAGAAGAGGCCTGAGTACCTGCAGTGGGAACATTAGTATAGGCTGATGATGATGACTTTGTGACGATTATGATTTTGTATAAGTAGTTGTAGTTTTTATAGGTAGGTACGGTCAGCATCAGAACTTCAGAAGTAGCTGAACATTTCGGAATTTTAATTATTTTATGTACAGGACTCTAGAGTCTAGCTATTATTTTTAATGTTTCAGAAGATTATTCGTTAAAATAGTCCTTACACTCCAGTAACATAACGAACGTAACGGGTAATATCTAACAAGTTTTTATTAAAAAAACAGCTTCGAAACTTTGAGTAATGTTTTTAAAGGTACTTCTGATGCTGACCGTACATACTTTAATGTACCTAGGTACTTAACTACATGCAATTTACTTATTTTAGTTTCTAAGTTGATGTTAATTTAATAAAATAAATTATGTTTATGTTATTATTATTTTTGGTTTCACTTTAGTAATTATACCTACTGGCTGTTCTACGCAAGCTAGCTATGTCATCTGGATCAGTGGTTTTGGCGTAAACAACGTTCGCAAAAGCTGTGTTTCAGTTAGGAAAAAGTGGCGGAACAAACTCCCCAGCAATATATCTGTCTGCTAGGTTAGGAGAACCTTAGAGCAGGCATAGGTAGAACCGATGTGGCATAAATCAACCTGCCCACCATTTTGTTTTTTTTTTTCGAATCGCAGCTCACGATGTAGGTAAGTGGTATGTAATATAAGTTTTTAAACTGACATGGTCACTGACATTACTATTAATACTGTAAACGGGATATTTACCATGTTTTGATATTGTTGCTATTGTTATGTTTTGTTGTTGTAACCCGGGGTTTATAAAGTAGACTGTAGTTGCGGCAAGTCCTATATCGGTCAGACAAAACGTACGGTGTCGTGTCGTATATCCGAACATATTAGGGCAGTGAAAAACAATGACACCCAAAAATCGGCCATAGCTGAACATCTACTTGAATCGGGATCGAACCACTGGATTGAGTTGCATAACCCTCAGGTCATCTCGACAGAACGCCACTATATACCTCGTCTGGTTAGAGAGGCTATTGAAATTACAAAATATAACAATTTTAACCGGGAGGATGGGTTTCAACTGTCGAGAGCCTGGAATCCAGTGGTTCAGCTGTGTAAAAACCGAAAAAGTGCCGAAAAATGTTCGCGAGTGGACACAGTGAGTTTTGTGTGTCGGGAACAGAATCGTGTAGTGAGTGACAATGGTAGTGGTACCGAGCGCAAAAAACGAACGAGAAAGAGGGTAGACCGATTTGTCTGCTCATAAACATCCACCCGCAATGACTTCAGTTTATCCGTGATCATGGTGCTTGTAACAGCGCCGAAATATCGGGAACTCGCAACAATATCAAAGCATGGTAAATATCCCGTTTACAGTATTAATAGTAAGTGGTATGTATAGAAAGAGACCATATAGATAGATGAACATAAACCGCCTTATTACAAAACGTAGTTAAACCTGGTTTAACTTAGACTTGGTTTATCTCGCATGACGTCTCACTTCAATAATATTCAAAAGAAAGTGACAGCATGCGAGATAAACCAGGTCTAAGTTAAACCAGGTTTAACTACCTTTTGTAATAAGGCGGAAAATGTCCAGTATCACGGTACCTCAAAGTGTCACGATACCGAGATATTTGAAGGTAAAGATAGACAAATGAGTACAACGATATACAGGGTGCAATTGAAGTCATGGGCAATATTCAAAACTAAGACACTACTCACGATACTAATTGCATTAGGGCTACTATTTCGTAAATCAAAAATATTATTAATGTTAGTATGGAAAACCTTAAATAAAATTGTAGTAAGTCATACTGCAAAAGGCTTATTATTATTGTAAATAAACACTAAAAGTAGTAAAAAAAAATATTTACTCCTTACAAAAAACGCCAATAAGTCTTGAAGTATCAAAATCATAACGCACAGTACAACGCGGAACGAAAAAAAAGTAAACAAACATCAAATAATACTAATAACTAGTCATTGCGGCCGGCCGGCACGCGCGCGGCATTTCCTTTAAGTAGCATTAACAATAGGCTAAAAGGCATGCCGCCGCCATTGATGTATGGTATGGCCGCCGCCCTTCCCGAACTCTCTCCGTCCCGCTTGCTCACTCGCAAAAATGCGAATATCACCCCCGCGCGGGGACGGTCACCCGAACCGAACCAGTGTCATAACAATTGCGCAGGTGCGTTGACGCATGTTTATTTAAGATATTAATCCCGTGACGTAATCGCCGCACGCGCCTCTCGTCCTTGGATTGCAGTGCAGTGTTATTGTGGACTAATTTAATTGTCAGAGACTTTGTAAAGACGATGCCTCGACCGCGTAATGTGCAGGCTAGGTTCACAAACCAACAATACCTACAAATGGTTTTGATTTACGATCGCACAAGAAATTTAGTACGAACTCGTGAAATCACAGGAATTTGTGTTGAACAGGGTGAAAAACAATCACAGACGTAGGGCTCAGTGTTGTGTATTGTTGTGTAGCGCTGTTGTGTATTGAAAAAGGCGGCGGACACTTTGAGCATCTTTTAAAATACGTGTAAGTGCTAGTTAGCTAAGTAGTAGTAAAATTATTGTAAATTATTGTGATTCCTGAACAACCGCCCCTAAGACGACCCACTGACCAACAATTATTGTAAATAATGTGATTCCAACTTTGTAAATACGCCAAAACTACCTACAGGAAATTTATTTTACCTACGTAAAAATGTTTTTTTAATGTTGAGGGTTGACGTAGTTTTGACCGTCTTATGGCAAAGTATGAAGGAAAAGTTGGAATGTATTATGAATGAAATCGTTAGCAACTTACCTATTTTACGTGAGTCGGGCGGGTTCAAAGAGTTCACGCACAATAACGCGTACGACGTACCTAGTGTACCTACAGCAGCATTCGCTAGCGCGATGCGCAACTATTTGATACTTTGTATGACTTACTACATTTTGAAGGTTTTTCATAATTGCATTAATAATATTTTTGATTTGCGTAATAGTAGCCCTAATGCAATTAGTATCGTGAGTAGTGTCTTAGTTTTGAATATTGCCCATGACTTCAATTGCACCCTGTATAATCATTAAAAATAGGCTTATGAAGTGTTAAATTGTATTGTAATAACATGATAGAGAGAAGTTAATTGTAATTAAAAAAAAAACTTATAAACGATAAAGTTGTTTTTTTATACGTGACTGACAGCACCTACAGTAATGGCTAGGTATTCATTCCATCTCTGTTCTCGTTCTAAATAAGTTGCTATACTCCATTTACTATAAGATTAGAATTTTAAGTTAACCGTTTTTACAGTCTGTTCAACCGATTGTGAACTCTATTACGTTGACAGCAAGACAAAATGCAGCTGCAGTAAACAGTCGGTATTGTAACATTCTTTTTGCTTTTAATGCCATCCTTATGCCTACGATATAGAAGTCAAAATCGGTTGAACGGACT
Source organism: Diarsia mendica (assembly GCA_949316265.1). NCBI lineage: Eukaryota > Metazoa > Arthropoda > Insecta > Lepidoptera > Noctuidae > Diarsia > Diarsia mendica. The sequence goes on along the minus strand of OX438912.1, from coordinate 14,161,817 downwards.
GTAAAAACGGTCAACAATCTTATAGTAAATGGAGTATAGTGAGCATTGAAACAACCCGCATAATTTCATTGCTTCTGTAGATCTTCATACTCTTTGAATTTATATATAATACAATAATTTAATTAATCTATAAAACGTTATGGATATCATTTGTCGATAATTTGTAGTACATCCCTAACACACTAGCGCATCTAACGGGTAATAGCTGAATTAATTGTTTATATTCGAGTATTTTCTATTCACGGCTAGATGGCGCTACAGACGCACTAGGTGAAATTATTTGTATGACAAAATAATGTCCCAATGCCCGCTATATAAATAAACAAACAAACCATTTAGAGGTCTCAATTTCAACTTTAGCTCAAAACCTTTACGGTGCAGATTTGCAAGTTCAAGTATTCTTTACATCGACGAGTCAATGCATGTCTGTTGCTTACAAAATATAAGGTCTCCCATGTATTAATTATTTTTGGTCTACATTGTATAAATTATATACAAGGTGGAAGCACCGGACGCTAAAGAAAGCCGTTACCACATGTTCAGTGCATCTGCATCGTTCCGTACCGACCTATCGTCGCAGCGCCTGCTAAACACAATCTCCGTAACAGTTGCTATCTGTGCTCAGCTTGTATCTTAGATAAAAACATGATTATTATTATTGGGTTTATACCTATTACGGGCAATGAATAAAAATAAGTTTGGCTCGAACATTTATTAGAATTGCTATTCTATTTAAATAGTAAAAATAGACATTAAATCTCTACAAGAAGTCGGTTAAAAATAGAATAGGTTAAATTGTTAATAGCAACCTAAATCCTATTTACGAGTATATCGAGGGTATAGTGCTCAAACCCAATAAGTGTCGAAAAATCAAAAATCGGTTTATTAGTACATCTTAATGTATTTTTGACGCTCTTTCCAGTGGTCTAATCCATTAAGTGAAATTCGCAGTAGAAAGAATATTACTTTAGGTAATAACCCAATAAAGTCACCTCGTTTAGTCAAGACTTAAAAAGTGGTACCCTTTAAATCGTGTTGTCTTGTTAGCATCATATTTTAATATCACGCTTAAACCACATAAAGCTTATTATTGGTGTTGACTGTTCAATAATTTCAACTAAAATTACCCAACGGTTTAGAGGTAATAATCACTATTTGTATTTATCGGGTTTTATCTTTAAATACGTAGATAAAAAAACAAACTAAACCAAAAGCTAAATCAAAACAAATGTATTTGTCGGGTTTTATTGTTCGATTATAATTTGAAAAGTAACAAGATATGTTTAGTTATATGGTATTAGCTCTCTTCGTCAACTAACTTTCTTCAAACTTTGTTTGAAGAAGAACAAATAAAGCAGTTTGGTTGCGAAGAAGAACAATTTCCTTCAATCACACACACACTTTCCCTGATGGTGCACCTTCCATGAAGACTTCCTCGGAACCACATTTCAACACTCCTTGGTCAATGTCGATCTCACAACGATATTTCTGCAGGAAGTCCAAGCCCAAGATGCAATCGTCCACTCTGTTAGTAATTGAAGACGATCGTGGTTATTGAAGTAGTCCCCAAGAAACCGTTTGCCAAGTGTGAATTGACGACCATGATTGTGAGAAGCTTCAGTATCCAACGTTAGTTTGCATGGAGTTTCGTTGACTTCGCCGTTGATGGTCAGGCTGTTCCCGTCATGTTTGCGGACGCATGCTTGTGAGATCGACATCCTCGGCGTTCTTTCACAACCAGCCAGCACCCGCCCTCCAGTACTGGCATTTACTCGTTTCCCTGCTGTGGCTAGGCAGTCACTTCAGCCACCCTTCCCTGTGGGGGTTGATCTTCTCTTGGTGAGCTGCGCTTAGGACAGCTTGATCTAGGACGAGCCCTTTCTCCACAGGTGTAGCAGCTAGGGCTGTATCCTTGCGGGCGGTCGCGTACAGGTGACGCTACAACCTCCCTGACGCGGTGCGTACGCGGTGGTCCTGCCTCATCACTGCCTCTACTTCTAAGGTATGGGCCAAGGCGTCTTTCAGCGTGTCATGATGCCCAAGTCTCACAGCGGCTCTAACTTCTAAAACGCGTATTCCGTCTATGAACCCCTGTACCAGATTTCCATCAATAAGTGCAGGGGCGGAACGGTATGCTTTCCGAACCAGCTTTTCAATTTCCAGGGCCCAGGGTTGCTGTAAGTTCTCGGCACTACGTTGAACGCGATCCCTTAATTTAGCACGAAAAACGTACTCCAGGTGCGCGTTGCCGTATCTGGACTCTAATGCCTCCAGCAGCTGTTCGTAGGTCACATCCTTGCCGAGTGCCTCAAGAATGGTAAGGGCCTGGTCTCGGAGACCCAAAGTGAGCGCAGTCATGGCTTGCGCTTTAGTCCATCCATTCACTTTCATAACGGCCTCAAATTGAATTTTATAAGCCAACCACGAAAATGTACCGTCAAATGGCAGACTTTAAACCCGCATACCGACGGTGCAGCAATCACTGAAGTCACAGCCCCGTCTCCAATCTTAATTTCACTGAAGGCCTTCTTCACATCGGCAATCTGAATTTCGGCCTTTGCGATACGGTTGTCGGGCTGCTGTACCCGCTCTTTCATCACGTTCAGCTCTTTGCCAACTGATGCGTGAAGATCCTTTATTAGGAGCATCTGTTACTCTTGGCGCCGGACCTGTTTCTTTTAAGGGCGAGCCCGCTCCTCTTGACTGCAAGCCTGCTTCTCCTTATCCCGTTGCAACGCTCCTGCAACTGGCGAGCCTGCTCCTTTTCACGTTGAGCTTGCTCCTGATTACGTGCCTGGTCCTCCTGACGACGTGTCTGGTCTTGCAGTAGCGCCATTAAGGCAGACAAGTCAGGGGGTTCCTGCTGGAGTAGCTCCGGATGGGCCAGCGACTGGCTCTGACGTAGGCTGGACACAACCCGGTGTCTGTGTCGGGGAGTCTCCAAATCGCCTTTGGTTCATACCCTGTTGTCGCTGACTCCTAGTACGGATACTATCCGTGTCTCGAATGTACCCGACTCTTGTAGGTTCTACACAGTAGCAATTCGGATTTTTGAAGATTCTGGGTGACTGACGTAACATTATCATACCAGAGGAACTCCATGCATGGATACGTGGTATGAAGTCTTACACCAAACCTACAGCCTTCGAAAGTGACGAAGAATGATTTATCTTGTTTTTTATTGTGATTCTTTTAATAAACCATTTATTAAAGTACATAATAAATGTTTAAATCTCTAGATCTAAAACCCAATAAGTCGGTACCCTTAGTAACTTATATTTTTACTATGACAAAATGGACTACCTCAGAAAATCTAAAATACTGTTTTACACTAATTCAACGTATCCACTTTTACCACAAATACTCATTATAACGATATTATTTGAATAACATAGGTATTTTTGTCCTTAAAACTTAAATATTGAATAATTATCTCAAAAGTGTCAATTTCGGACTTATTGGGTTTGAGCACTATACCCTCGATATCTGAGTCTTCGTATAGTCTTTATTTTGTTACGGATACCGTTTGTAGTAGTTATGCGTCCTTGACGTATCCATCCCCTTTCAAGCCTATGCTCTTCAACAAAATCCAGTATTGCAAATATTGCCTTCATATCTAACCCCGGTCTAACAAAATTTAAATGGAAAAATCTAGATCTATTACCAGTGACCGAACACACACTCAATGCATTCTTAGTGAAGATTTCTCCGGCTAACATTCCGGCCAATGACCTGCAATCTTTCGCGAATTTCTTGCAACGATCAAGTCGGTCAGCATTGATATACACGCTGGTTTCTGGCATTAGTTCAACAAGTCCTGGCCGTAATTTGTGATGCTTCAGCGTCCATCTTGAATCGTTTTTATTGTATTCTGGAGGTAGAACCAATTTGAGCATACGGTACAGGTTACGTTTTTTATTAACAACTTCGAAGTCATTATCTACTTCCTTCTGTTTCTTTTTATTCTTTTCTGATGTCTTCTCAACAACTGCTGAAGTCTCTTTTAAAGCAAGTTCAGCACGTAATTCATCAATAATTTTTGCTTGCTCTTTCATTATTTTGTCATTCATAATCAATGTTTTACAAGCCATATCTATCACCGAATGATGTTTAGCAGATGCTATTTGTAAATCTTGTAAGCGGGTAAAAATTACAGTGAATAATTCAGGGTCGGCTATTGTTATAAGCTCTAATGAAGAGTTTTCATTGGGGCATTCAATTTTTTGACGGAATTGTTCTGCGATCTCACTTACAGACTCAGCTGGGTTGACTACTTTTGTTTTTGAGTATGGTCCCGGCTTGAATCTGCGTGTTGTTTTCTCCACACCTGCAGATGATTCATGATCTAAAACAGAGAGTTAATATATTTTTCGCTTATTATTCAAAACAGCTGCTAACAATTTTTTAAACAGTAAATTCAGATTTATCATGAATTGAACACACCATACCCATCCATATTCTATTCTCAATTTGGACTCATTCCAAACAGATTAGTTGGAGAAGGCAAATTGTCAACAAACTTGAAAATTGTAAACAAACTACAGTCCAAAACCCTATCTAAAATAATTCATGGGAAGATGCTAATCCTATCAATCATCAATGTCAGTTTTATAGACGTTACTCTCAAAAATGTGAAATGAGTTTACAATACATACCTCCACTCTCCATATTCAAACATTTATTTTGTTGATTATGAGAATCATTCATCTTTATGGTCAGTTTGGTAGGTATTATATAGTGATATGAATCTGCAAAAAAAAAAACAAATAAGAAGCCGCATCAACACTTTTATACCCTCTGCGGGATCAAATTTAGTGTAGGTAAATATGCATTTGAGGAACCAATCCGTATTCAGGCTACACAAGAACAAAACTAACAAGTGCTCTAACTCACAATAGACCTATAGGTTATTCATTCTTTTAATATTTCACCTACAATACGGGATCATCTTTTAGTCTAACCAGGTACAGTTCAATGGAAGTATTTTACAGAGAGCAACGGTTTGTCTCACTTCTGCAACCCAGTCACACAAACAAGAGTCAGACAACAGAAACCCACTATATGGAACCCAATGGCATAAAACAAGCACAGTTTTAAAAACTTCATCATCCCTTTCAGGGGTCCAGGCTGATGCCCGGTCATCATCATCATCTCACTCTCTTTGAGAGGGAATGGGTCAGTGGGTCGTCCGGTCCGCCCCTAAGACAACCCACTGACCAAATTGTCATACTAGCTACATAAAGAAGACAACCTAGTGACTTGGTAATACGATGCCCCTTGGCAAGACTGGTTCTAGGACTTTCGGGCTTCACACTACTACTATCTGTCAAAAATCTAATAATGACAGCCGCTACCAACAGTTTAACGTAATGTCCGAGACACGGAGAGATCTCGGTATGTGAAGGATGGTCACCCTTTAACTGAGCGCCCTCGGGAAGCCCTGCTTAAACTTGAAGACCGACCCTTGCGGCTGTTATTTCGCCACAAGCAAATAGGAACAAAGAAATAGATGATGTCAGTACTATAAATATCACAATACCAGTTGCCCTTGTAACATCATTGCTTACCTTGAAGTCTCCTTGAGGTCTTTAACAACTGGAAGGATTCAATATCTCCAATATTCGATGAGTGGGAACAGGATTCAATGCACCCAATGCTTAATTCCTTTTAGCTGATCCATAAAGAACAGGAACACTACCAGACAGTGATACCGGAAAGTTATCTAGAAATAAAACTAGAGTTATAATACGAGGTAGAGGCTAGAAAAAATCGCGGATTCAACAAAAGTTTGAACTTTATACTGACAGTGTTGCACAGTGTTGCCAGATCTTGCACGGTCGCGACCGTGACCGACCGACCCCACCCATTATGATGGACACAGGACAAGGGGGGCAGGAAGATGATGAGTGATGAACTGGGTTGCCATTTTCGGATTTCTCACTATTTTGGTTGATACCAGTTAGCATACAAAGATCGTCGCTCCGCTGAACCCGAGGGCGTCCCAGCTCACGCTTGCCCAAGATAGGTCCTGAGGTGACGTGTTCGTTGAACATAACCTAGTTTTTGTTCAAGTTTGCCGTATTGAACTAGGCCATCCTTAATCTTCCCGAATGCCATCATTAAATCTCAAATGTAAGATGTAGTACAGATGGATGAACCCAGCGAAATCATAAAATGTCAAGAAATAATTGTAAAACGTTGCACCATTTTAGAATAAGACAATCCACGTTACCGGTCCGATTATCTACGGTAACCGTTTATTTCGTTGGTGATTTAAGTCAAAAGTATTAGAGCCCGTTTAAATAGCTAGTTAATTATATAATATAGATCCGATTACTGAAATTTCTCCTCTACATTTTCCTTTCCTTGAGCATTTCCACAAGCATTTTATTTATCTAAATCAGCCAGCAGAATATATATTTCCAGAAAAGAACCCTAACAATGATGTTACAAGTAACAAAAAAACGAGCCCGCACTTTGCTTCACAATCATAACGAATTTTACTGTTGCAACACTAGCGTTTGATAGATTGGGGGCTTTCTGGATAAAATGTGTTCAGGATAACTTAATTTCCCCAAGATTGGGGAATTTTCGAAAAAAATAAAATATTCTTTGACCTATTTTGTGTGTAACTAGATAGATTTTTTCACCATTTTCTTTATTCCCAATATGAACAAAATAATTTGATTATTCATAAATTAAAACAAAATCACACCTTCAATCCTTTGTAAAATAGGCAGAGATTTACCTAATCAGGTGTGTAGGTTTAAAGGTTATTTTGCTCCATGGGTGTACCTATCCAGTCATACAAAATAAATAAAGGGTGAGTCTAGTCTACTTTTGAGAAAATCCTTGAGTAAAAACCTTTATTATGTTTCCCAACCTAAAATCAAACCCAGGCGTTTATGCTCACCAATCGGTCTGTCGACAACTAGCCCCACGAGACAGTAGAAAAATAAACAATGAAGGAGGCGCAAAGGGGCATTTGGGGGGAAAGAGAGAGATGAATTTTGGGGGCATAAGAAACTTGATTTAGCAACCCTTTGCAACACTGTCAACCTGCATAAACTTGGCTGTCAACTCTCAAAAGTCAAATAAATAAAAAGCTGTGCTAGAAAGTTTCCACCTTTTACCGGCCCCATTTATTTTATTACCAAAAGCAGGGACAGACAGGGAATAAAATAAGTTATTTATTAAACATTAGTTGCAATTATCAGGATTCATCCTGTTAGGTATTTTGAAGAAATTGTAATTTCAGTTGTAGATACAGTGAATACTAGGCTAGGTATATATTTATGACTTCAAGGTAAGCAATGATTTATTGTGTATTCTAAATGTGTATACGAGGAGCTTCCCAGAGCGATGTAGCCTTTGACCTGCTAAGTCCGGTGCATTCTGGGTAATCCACTCAAGTCGAATGGCACAACGATGGTACTTGATGACCTTTTACCTAACTGCATCAGATGGGACAGCATGCTCATGCATAGATGAATTTCTTGGCAAACATATACTTGTATTCTTTTATCATCAAAACGCTAAGGAACTTGAGACTTCTCAAGGGCAACTGATACCTGCTGACTTTATTTATAGTAACTGGCTGTCATCATCTACTTCCAGAGACGTCTCTAGCCCATGTAGCGCCCGCAGGGTTGCCAGACGAGTGTGAGCGAATTATCATACCAACATTCGAAAATTATCATACCAGATGCAAAATTATCATACAACTGCCAAAACCGCGCGAAATGCGCTATTTTGCAAAATTAGGAATAGTATAGGAATTTTAGGAAGTTGTTAAAATTAGACAATAATAAAATATATATATATATAAATAATTATAAAAGTGTGGGATCATCGGAATCACTATTTTATTCAACCTCTGCAGCACAGCGTCAATATTTTTTGAATAAATGACTGCTGAAGTCATTCTAGACAGCATTTTATCAGTTGGTTTGAAACCTTAACAGCAATGTTTTGACTGGTTTTTTACGCATTGCGCTGAAAGTAGTTTTTGTTGCAAGTTTGTTTTGTTTTTGTCAAACGCACGCGTTCAAAAAAATACTTGATCTGGTAAGATGCGTTCATAAATCACTACCTATCAAAAAGTAACTGGGCGTTTAGAAATAGGAAGGTTCAGAATGTTGGAAATTATCATACTTTGGCGTATGATAATGCATATTGTATCATACATCTTACCACTGTCGAAATTATCATACATGTATGATAATTATCATACGTCTGGCATCGCTGAGCGCCCGTGTGCAAACATTATCCTAGCGCCCCCTCTATTTTCATCATTAGCCAAGAAAAGTAGCAAAAAGACAATTTACATTTTTTTTAATATTTGAAATGTAACACTTTGTATTTATTTTTCAAAGTCAAATCTTTTTTTAATTCAATTTCATTGGTTCTAAGTAGCTTCTATGTACGTCATATTCGATAGCCATTATAGCTAATAGTGTATTAAGGTTGATTGGTAATCGATTGTCGTGGTATGGACATATTATTATGATGCGAAGGAATGAAGGAAATGTTGTGAGGAAAATGTTGAGTATGAATGCAGATGGCTATAAAAGGAGAGGAAGGCCAAAGAAACGATGGATGGACTGTGTGAAGGATGATATGGCTAGAAAAGAGGTTACTGCTGAAATGAAAGCAAGAAATAGGGAAGTATGGAAGAAGAAGACATGTTGCGCCAACCCCAAATAAATTGGGATAAGGGCAGGAGAATGATGAGTGTATTAAGGTTTGCCATTCCGAAAATTTACGAATTCAGTGGGCGAGCTCAAACAATTTTGGCACATCGAATAAATGAGAAATTCATACATATAGATAGAAATGGTCTCTTTATGAAAAAAGCAAGAGCGAGCGAAGCGAGCTCGAAAATTTTAGCCCCCGCCTCGGAAAGGTTATTTTTATCTTTCAATAAAATTATATTTAACTTACTTTTACTACTAACGCATTGAAAAATGGGGCAATAATAAAAACTCGGCGGCAAGAGCGAGCAAAGCGAGCTAAAAAATTTGAGCATTCCAATTATGAGATGGGTTAGATTTTCTTTTTACCGTGAATACAGATTTAAAAAAAATAATAATTTAAAAAACAATCTTTTCAATCAATGTAGTGTCACCAGAACCAAAGTTATGAACTGTGAGCAACCTTTCAGCTCAATCGGATGAGGGGAACTGCTTTGAAGTTCAGTTGCAAGATTTAACCAAATACTAACAAACTGACAAGGGAACTAGTGGGTGGCGGGTTAGAAGAAATATAGTAAATAGGTATAGATTTTCTAGATTTGCGGGGCGGCAGACCGGAATTTTAATTAATTGTCTGATGACATAACCATGACCTGACGCTGCCGCTTGACTCCGCTCTGTGCCGCCCCCTGAAACGCGCCGCCGGGGGCCATGGAATAAATAAAATAACAGGCCGGAGGGGGTTGGTTAAGTTAGATGTCACATGTCTTCGATTTTTCTCCTTGGGCGCTCCGTAGCGAGCGCTGATCGGCGCCCACATGGACTCTGCGCCCGGGTACTATTACCCACACCCTGCACTTTAAGTAAAGACGCCTTTGCCAGTTTTAGTTGTAATAACATATCTTACACAAATATTTTCTATGCATTTATTTTACATTGATACCAATTCATGTGGTTTTCCCACATTTGATTTTTCAAAAACCGATCGAACGAATTCGATAATATTTTAATGGAATCTCCTGGCGCCCCTGTATCTCTGGCGCCCTGGGCCGTCGCCCAACCGCGCCCTACCCTAACGCCGCAACTGTTTGGAGGTGTCGCACTAGAGGGCGCTCGGCGCCCCCTTAGACCCGGCGCCCGTGTGCGCCGCACACCCTGCACTATAGGTAAAGACGCCTCTGTCTACTTCTTTAAATACAGCTGGTTTTCAATATCAACTAATTTTTGTTTCTTAATCTTTCAGATGGAGGGGACTTCACATTTGCAAATAAAACAAATAAATGACTTTAAATATTATGTAATACAATTTAAGGACTTACCTCACGAGGATATAAATGAGTTTGTGTGCATACCGTGGATGTGGATAGTAGAACTTAGAAAGGGAGATCCAAATGTAGTTGTATCATATCCCGTTGAAAACCCATCTGATACAGAGGAGCGTGTTAAAGGGAAAAAAATTTAATTAAATGGAAAAAATATAATGCTGTTGTCATACATGCCCATGGTAAGTAATATATTTTCCTGTGTGTCATATTTTACCTTTTTGCCATTTTATTTGTTACTAGCTGTCCCCGGCATGCGTTGTAATGCCCTTTTTCCTAAATACTACCCTACCTACTACCTACCCTACCTACTATCCTACCTAATACTTTCTCACCGTTTAAACCTTCCCTGGACTTCCACGAATATTTCAAGACCAAAACTAGCCAAATCGGTTCAGCCGTTCTCGAGTTTTAGCGAGACTAACAAACAGCAATTCATTAGATAACAATAAATCAATATTCTGGTCCATTCAGATAACATTGAAATATTTAAATATTGATATTACTTTTATTACGAAGTGAAAATAAAATAAAATTATATTATTATGTTTCTTTACAGATTCATATGGAGTTGCAAAAAACTTGGCAGAGAAGATGAATGAAGTAAATATGGCGTATAATCAATGTTCTAATAAGAAGACTGGAGGTACGCATTGTAAATAAATTAACAATGATTTTAGAGATTAGTGCCAAAACATGTTTAAAAATCAAAAATGTTTACCACATACACATGATATTGTACTATTGTGCACAAGATACTTTATTTTTATTTAATATGGGCTTACTCTTGACCTCAATCTTGCCCTAAGGGCAGAGATGAGGTCGACGATGGAACGAGCTTACCCAGAAGAAGCCTATTTACTCGCGACTTAAATAGATTGGGGTTATATGAACTCGGGAAAACCGACGCAGGCAGGGTGTTCCACTCCTTGGCTGTACGAATAATGAAAGTCTTAGCAAAACGCTTCGTACGAATGTATATGAATGTATGTATGTATACTTGTACTTATATTTTGTTTTATTTAAAGCATTCATATATTATAATTCATAATTATGTATTAACATAATTATTCCGAGGAATTTAAGGGCCTAGTGATTTTCCATGGAGTGATGGATTATTTAATTACAAAGTGTTACTCTTTAGAAACAGCTTGACTGCGTATATTCAGTAGGTATGAGAATTGGTCCTAAAGTAATTTTCGCCCCTCTAACCCCAACCGACGGTAGGGTAGGTAGAAAAAGGAGCAATGCAACGCATGCAGGGCACCCTTCGTTGTCACCTTACCCTTATCAGTTCCATGATGGAACTATTGATTGCTTTTTTATCACAAATTCCATTTTTAAAAACATCGGAAAATAATGTTGAATTTGTTATCATTAGTTCCATTTTAAAAGTAGGTATCTGAAAATAATAGAACCAAGTAATGTTGGATTTTATTATCAGTAGTTCCAGATTATTATTTTAGCACAGCTAGTAACAAATTATCTAATTAAAGGTACAAAGGCAGAAAATTTTCTTTTTTTAAAGGACCTGTGAACTATGTATTATTAAAATTACATTAACTCTTTGTTTTAGATCATGAATCGTCGGCACATATGCAAGGTGGTAACTCAAATATTTTTTTTGACAAATCTCTGGAATTTGTTGCATCCTCAAAGAATGATGATATACCTGCTTTAAAACGGTTCAAAGTAGTAGAGTCACCTGAAGCATTCAATAGGACGAACGATAATCAATCTTCACCTGCTGTTGGAAAATTTTCAAATTCTTCTTTAGAGCCTAGAATAACAGCCAGCCCAGAGTTTTTTACAGATTTTTTTACGCTCTTACAAGATTTACATACAATCCCTGCTAAGGATGCTTCAACGATAGATATGTTACGGGAAACTTTGATTCAGAATGCTGAAACAATGAGAAAAGTAGCAAAATCAATTAATGTATTACATGCTTCACTTGGTTCAAGCACTGTTACTCCAAGAGCATCTACATCAAAAGGTACTACAGCAGAAATTGAAAAGAAATAAGATGACGATCATGAAGTCGACAATGTTAAACGTAAACCCAAATTTGTTCTCCCTCCAGAATACGATGAAAACGACTCAAGATGGACGTTGAAGCATCGCGACTTCTAGCCGGGACTTACTGAACTCCTGCCAAATACCAACGTTTACATCGATGCTGCCAGACTTTTTAATTACAAGAGAAATGCGAAAGATAGCAATGAATTGGGCCGAAATATCAATTAAAATTTTCACTGAGAGTGCATTGAGTGTATGTTCATTCACGGGTGCAAGAGCTAGAGCTCACTATGAGGAAGGGACAGTTAACAGACCAGGGTTAGATGAAAAAGCAAGATCTGCAATACTTCAATATGTTAAAGAGTTTGGGGAACAACAAGGTTGGTCGATAGAAACTAAAGCTATTGCACACAGTATCTATATTAAAATGCATTTGATGCGAAAGAATGTCATTGTATAAAATAGAAATAAAAAGTACAACAATGTTAAAAACTTCCCTGAACGTATGTAGCTCAATCTTCAAAGATGATATATGTCGCCGCAAGTACTATTGTAAATTCACACCCAGGATAATGATTATTAATTTATCTGCCATCTGTGGGATACTATCACAATCATTAAAACGCATCGGTATCGATTGCTGGACGACACTAGCGCCATTTATTTGACGGCACTGTTAGCGCGTAGTGGCATACCCTCTGACAGCAGCGCTAGCAGTACTGCCAGTACTGCTAGCGCTAAACAGCCACACAGTCAACTCTGGGTTAATTAATATACGAGTGTCACCAGGTTGGTAACTTCAATAGCTATCACAAACACTCCAACTAGCTAGAAGGGTTTCGAGTATGGTGCCAATGGGACTCGTACCCTAACTCTCAACGTGCCTATGCAGGTTTGTTGCAAAGACTAAGTGCATGTTTACGTACGCGCGGCGCGGCGCGCGGCGCGGCCGGCGACGCGATCCGCACTAAATTCAAACGTATGGCGGTGTATGAGTGCGTTCACGGAGAAGCGAATTTATACGCGATTGCTTGAATTTGAGGCGGCGGCCGCGGCGGCGAACGCGGCGGCGCGGGCGGCCGCGGCGACGGACGCGGCGATGCACGCGGCGGTTTATTCTCGACTAGCTTTTGCCCGCGACTTCGTTCGCGTGGAATAGTGACTTCCGGCAGATTTTTGGTTTATCTCGCGAAAAAAAAAAACTATCCTATGTCCTTTCTCAAGTTCCAATCTATGTCTGTACCAAATTTCACACAAATCGGTTCAGTAGTTTAGGCGTGAAGCAAAGACAGACAGACAGACAGACAGAAAGACAGACAGACAGACAGAGTTACTTTCGCATTTATAATATTAGTTAGGATTAGGATGAAGCGATGCCCGCGACGGAACTTGGCCTTGAAAATTCGCGGCGGCCGCCGCCGCGCCGCGTCTCTATGAACACCGTCGTACATTGCCATACGTTTGTGTTTGCGCGAACGATGATATCTGCCGCTGCACGCATCGCCTGTCCGTGAACACAAAATTCGCTCGACGCGTCGCCGGCCGCGCCGCACGCCGCGCCGCGCGTACGTAAACATGCACTAAGGAAAAAGTCTTTAGCTAAAACTATGGTTTAAATTAAGATTACCAAATCCACCAAGAAACAGTGCTTGTACCACCCCCACTGGTTACTTACTTTTTCAGTCTTATCTCATTGTCTTTGTAAATTTTGTATGTTACATAACTTGTGTGTAATAGTAGATTATTGCATCGAGCACAAAGTAATTTATTGTTGCACCAAGTGCCTGAACGCTCGGGCTCTAATCTAACAAATATAAATTACTTAAGGCGAGGTGCATAATCTGCTTTTCTTTCAACTATTACCTATAGGAATAGTAGATAAAAGAAACTCATATCAAACAGTTAAATTAAAAGTTTAATTATCCACTCAAGCGTCAAAGATGTCACGTGATGTCAAAAATAAACAGACGACCGAGATATGACGAGTTTTTTGCAATTTTCTACTAAACCACTGTACGTATCACAAAACTTGTAACTTGATGCCTGTCACATATATTTATGTGACGCCCGTTGATATGCAAAAAGTCGTCAAAAACACTTCCGTTACCGAGATTGAGAGACCAGCGAAAAGTGGTTTTTCAAGCTGGCTGGACACGCTTCCGATCGATTATCTAAGATTCTGTAGCGTCACCTATTCTGAAATAAGGGTGTTTAGCCGTCACATAAAGTGCCCTAATGACCTAGTTAAATGCTAGCAGTTTTGAAGTTTTGTCCAGCCAACCAGAGCCACATCAATATTGTCTATGAGACGTCGTCCCAATATTTTGGGAGATGGCGCCGAATACAATTTAAGGTTAGTTTCATACAGGTTAAGTCGTTATATGGAAATGTTTAGTTTGGATTATTATATTACGTGCTGTTACTTAATATTAAAATATGTTAATGTTTAATATCTATATATATATAAAAGAAAGTCGTGTTAGTTACACCATTTATAACTCAAGAACGGCTGGACGGATTTAGCTGAAAATTGGTAGGGAGGTAGCTAAGAACCAGGAGAAGGACATAGGATACTTTTTTTTTTTTTTAGGTAGGGTAGTATGTAGGTAGGTAGGGTAGTAGGTAGGGTAGTAGGTAGGGTAGTAGGTAGGGTAGTAGGTAGGATAGTAGGTAGGGTAGTAGGTAGGGTAGTAGGTAGGGTGGTAGGAAAAACGCATTGCAACGCATGCGCGGGTTCAGCTAGTTGTTTTAATATTAATAATTAATTTTAATTTTGTCTTCACTGTCTTTTTATTTTTTTTGCGTTATTTAAATATTGTATAACTACCTACATACTTGTGGAAACTTGTAATTGGCTCTATTGTTGTTATAAATCTATCTACTATGTCTACCTAGCTGTAAGTTTTCCAAAAATAATAAAATAAAATAAATGTGTGCGTTACCCCAGCAGGAAAGTTGTTCATAGACTGATGTGAGTGGAACGAATAATTAGTTCTCAATCTGCTGTAAATGTGCGCAAAATAAAAAAATTGTGCTCTTTGTCGTTTTGTGAAAAATCGGAAAAAACGAATTCTGCTGCAGTAACGTTGTTCCAGCAGGAAAATTCTGAACGAATGATCGGAGAGAGAAAAATTGTATGTGGGCAGATAGCTTATGGTCGTGTAAGAATGTGCGCCGAATATATAATTTGTGCCACTTCAGGTTCTCGAGATATTGCATTTGCTGCTGCAGTAACGTTTCGAAGAATCGTGTATCTCGAAACCCATTGGATGTGCGCTTGTAGAATAAACATACACGAGTAGCTCTTAATTTGTGCCAATTAGTGACAGAATTAGATTTAGGAAAATATTTACAGTTTTCAAGTAATCGGGCGTTTATGAAAACCCGAAAAAATATCGTAGCGCCTAAATGAGATTACGTATGAGCTTGCTGAAAACTGTATTCGGTCCTTCTTGACGCTTATAATAACCATACAAATTTTCAAAAGTGCACATGCAAGCGTTATTGAATAATATTGCTAAAAGTCAAAACTAAAGTGTAATAACTTTGATGGCAAAATACAAGAAACCGGCTCAACCCAAGATGTCTAGATGTACACTAACAATATGTGCCGTTACTCAGAAATATATAGCGAAAATTTTCAGCTTGGAATGTTTCGCATTCAGGAAATATAAACAAAAAACAAAACATGTACACAACGACTGGCTATCCGACCAATTCAAATGGATACAAAAAAGCGGCGGATTGGTACAATGGATGACCTTCTTTATTTGACGTATTATATCTAAACGTTTTCCGTACAGTCGCGTTCAAATGTTTTAAATTACCTTATTTTTACTTATTTATTTACTATGGAAGACTTACAGCTAAGACAAATAGATTAATAAATAGTATGTGAGACTGACGGCCAATTAAAAGTCCTCACTTCTAAATACAGACTATTATGAAAGAGTGTGAACAACACAATACAGCCACAGAAAAAAATACAGAAAAACATTCAAGCTTAAACTAAATACAGATTTTATAAGTCACATTCAGTACCTACAATAATAAAAACCTGAACAAACAAAATTTTAATTAAAAAAGCTACGGCTCATGCACTTTCTGGCCGAGGACACACTCGTTGTGAAAGTGTCAAAATCATGCTGCTTACACATGCTATTAAAGTTTCTACTTGCACGCACTATAAATGAATTTTGCCTATAATTCGTAGAGATAAATGGAACACGCAACGGCACGTTCCATCGCTTTGACCTTCCGGGATCGTTAAAGTAAAATTTGGATAGGATTTCGGAGTTATTAAAAGAATTATTGAATATTTTAAATAATGAAATACAATCGCAAATTGCTCGTCGATTAATTAAGGGTAATATATATTATGATACATCTTACAGAGGTTGAGGTAATCTTCAGACCGGTAGTTTGGGAGCTATAAATAAATGAAAGAGCTTGTTGATGTGGAAATTATTATTATTCTGTAAATATTAATTCTTAAAGTAATTATGGCATTAAATGACAGATAAATTACCTTTCTATAAATATTAGAACAAAATTATACATTATTATTTATTTATCAGTTTTCCATTTAAGTAGGTACCTACTTATTAAAATACCAACAGTAACTTCGCATAATCACACCTATCCTCACCACCACCACCTTTTTTTTTTGCGTGGCTTAAAACGACAGTGACCTTGGCGTCATAACTGCAACCAAACTGCAACTAATTAGGTGAAAACCATTGATATAAAAACTAAAGATACGGTCGTCCGAACATTTTGCTCGATGCGTTCCCCATACACATAATACGTATACACTAACGTCATCTATAAGAACTAATCAGGCTGCTCGTAAACGTAACCTTGTATGAGCGGCGTGGCGTGGTATTATCGAAGTATAAAGAAATTAAATAAAGCTCCATTAAAATGTTAATAAAAAAAATGTTAAATTTTCATTTTCATTTTCTTTTAAACTTCGGTTTAGTCAAGACCTATTTGGGACCAAATTTGAGGCGTCATTTTATTATGCGGTCTGCCCAGTCCTTACGCAGTAATATATAAGTCAATGGTGAAAACCCAAACGAACATCCTAGTAAAAAAAAATACTTCGCATGATTGAAGATAGAGAAACGTTTATGTATCTGTCTCTGTCCCACTAATATAATACCGCACGCGTGATAGCTGTCTCTGTCCTGCAAGCTAGACAAAACGACTCCTTGCGACGCGATCACGCGATGTCAGCGAACGGAGCGCCGCCAGCAGAGGTAAGTAGCGCTGGGGTGACCGTAAAAAGGGAATCAAAAACTTGAAGGCTTAGTGCATGTTTACGTACGCGCGGGGAGGCGCGCGGCGCGTGCGGCTGCGCCGCGCGCCTCCCCGCGTTCCCGTTCCCAAATTCATAGTTTTTGCCATAGTTCATAGTTTAGTTTTTCATGACTGGCCTGTTGGTCTAGTGGTTAGTGACCCTAACTGCTATGCCGGAGGTCGTGGGTTCGATTCCCACCCAGGACAAATGTTTGTGTGATGAGCACGATCATTTGTTCTGTGTCTGGGTGTAATTTATCTATAATATGTATGTATTTAGAAATATATAAGTATGTTTATCAGTTGTCTAGTACCCATAACACAAGCTCTGCTTAGCTTGGGACTAGATGGCGTTGTGTGATAGTTGTGGAATATTATTATATTATTATAGTTTTGCTTTTGTTTGTAATCTGTCATTTATGTGGGTACATAAACCATGTTGATAATGCTCTATATTCATTATTCAAGCTGAAATTATGTCGCTTACGCCTGAAGAATGCACCAGAATACTTACAATGCTGGAAACCGGCCGGAGTCAGCGCGATACAGCCAGGACTGTCGGTGTGTCGCTGGCAACAGTACAAAGAGTTCTCCGACGTTACGAAGAAACTGGTTCTAACCTACGCAGACCTGGAACGGGCAGAACCAGGTGAACCACAGCACGAGAAGACCGATACTTGGTGAACACCATGCTTCGAAATCGCTTTCTCACAGGAACTGAACTCACAAATCAGTTTCGACGCCTCGGAGGAAGTAACCCAAGTGCATGGATAGTAAGACGTCGGCTTGCTGAATCTAACTTAAAACCCCTTAGACCTGCAAACGGCCCTAAACTGGAGCGTGGGCATCGTATTTCAAGACTAAGATATGCCCAGAGCCACGTAAATTGGAGTATTGAAGATTGGTCAAAAGTTATTTCTCCGACGAATCAAAATTTATGCTCTACAAGCACGATGGAAGACACAGAGTGTATCGAAGACCAGGGGAAAGATTCAAGCAAGCATGCATCGAAGAAAAAGTAGCCTACGGTGGTGGGTCTTTACTTGTGTGAGCCGGAATTTCTTCTGAAAGTCGCACAGAGCTGGTGATCATAGAAAACGGCTCTTTAACTAGCGAAAGATATGTGGAAGAAATCCTCAATGATCACGTTGGTCCATTTATGGTCAATTTAGGTGAGGATGCTATATTTATGCATGACAATGCCCGACCTCATACAGGTAGGATTGTGAATGAGTACCTTCAAGAGATGAACATTACTCGTATGGAGTGGCCAGCGCGCAGCCCGGATATCAACCCGATCGAGCATGCTTGGGACGAGCTAGGCAGATGCGTAAAACAACGAAACCCTCCCCCAATCACGCTTCGTGAGCTCAAAATTGCTCTCACAGAGGAATGGGAGAATATTCCCCAAAATCGTATATTTAAGGAACTTGGTGTACAGCATGTCAAACCGCGTAAACGCAGTAATGGAAGCACGAGGAGGCAATACGAAGTATTAAAATTCAAGAACATCGTAATAAAGTTCAAAAATTTCATGTTTCCTATTTTTGTTTTAAGGAGAGATCAGCAGTTTTTTTCTTTATGTAATTTTGTGTTAATAAAATGTATGGTGACTCTTATTTTTTTTACTTTCATTTAAGGAGTATTACATTGTCTATTAAATACAATTTATTGCATTAACCTATCATTTTTAGTTTCCGAGATTTTTACCATTCTTTAAGTGACCCGGATTCATTGCTCTCGAGTGTATATGCTTAAAAGGAGACGCCACCAACTGTATAATATATGTAAACATGTAATAAGAAATAAAACATTTTGTATTTGTATTGTATTTTTTTGTCTAGTATAACTTATTAATATTTATTTCGATTTCATGTTTAACAAACCCAGTTTATGTATTACCTACTAAAATAAAATATATGATGGGTGCAAAACACCTCTTAACGAAGCTGAAAGGTTCTCCCCATCATTGCGATCATTTTTTTGTTTTACGCCATACCTGGGAACCTTCTAGTTACGGAGATATTTGGGGTCAAAGTTAAACATTTTTGACAAGTTTTTTTTTAAATAGAAGTTTTTAATTTAGGATTTTTATTTTAAACACTTACCCCCGTACTATTCAATCCATCCATCAGCACAATGTTTTGAGGGCGTTACATTGAGTTCTACCACAAAACATGATTTTCTACCCCAAAAAAAAAGTTGTTTCCCAGCAATAATTTTTGCGTAAAGTTACTTAGTTTGATGTACAGAATGCTTGGTTGACGGCTTCGTGATGAGGTGGATTACACCCTGTATAGTTAACATTTGAAAACCGAAGGGTATCCTTTGCCCTGCAGTGGGACACAAATGGCTCAGCGACCTCGAAAACCATTAAAATGAAAAACCAAAAATTTGCCTGGCCGCCATCTTGGATTTTCATTTTGACCTCATTTTCATAATCGCGAATTCGCGACCCCGAAAACCATGGAAACGACACCCATGACGGAAAACGCAAAAAATTTCCTCCTTCAATTAATAACAAGCGTGATGTTAAGGCGCGCAAAAGTCCAGTCGCGCAAGTTTCTTGGCGCGAAAATGTCCTGGCGCGCAAAAGTCCGTTCGCGCAAAAGTCCATGCGCGAATTTGTCTTTTCGCGCAAGTGGGTTTGCGCAAATGTCCTTCGCGCAAGTGTCCTGATACCCTTTTGATTAAATTAAATAGTCAACAAAATACATCACCGCATCACCACTTTAACAGCAATACCTAAAACTAGTCGGTTTGATTGAGAACGTCGCGTGCTTTGCTACCCGCTTGAAAAGTCGCCGAGGGCGCCGCCGCGGGCACCGCCCCGCGTCTATATGAACAACGTCGTACATTGCCATACGTTTGTGTTTGCGCGTGCGATGATATCTGCCGCTGTACGCACCACCTGTCCGTAAACACAAAAATCGCACGACGCGCCGCTCGACGCGTCGCCGCATGCGCCGCGCGCCTCCCCGCGCGTTCGTAAACATGCACTTATGCATGTAGATACTATAATATGTCATTATAATAAACATTAAAGCATTTTATTTATAAACTGTATTCGTCACTCACTTCACTACATATTTTATACCTATTTTATTTATAAAAAAATAAAAGCTTAAAAATAATCGCTAATCCAATGTTTGGTCTTTAAACCTTGATACTTTTTTCTACGAATATTATAAATGCCAACGTCTAGATGTACAGACCTATGCCCTCCGTTCAAACAACATACTGAATGTATTTTAATGAAATTTAGAATTAAAAAGATACTTACTTTATATGTTGGCATAGCACTTAGGCTAGGTACTTTTTACAATGTACATACCTACTTATTTATGTACAAAGTCACGGAAACAGCTAGTAGAATTTAATCTAATCACACAGTTTATTTTATTACTTCTTTTCTACTTCAGTGTACTCAGGCACTACACGTTTCAACCGGTTGGTTAGTAAAGTTAAGAAGGTCATCCATTGTACCAATCCGCCGCTTTTTTGTATCCATTCGAATTGGTCGGATAGCCAGTCCTTGTGTACATGTTTTGTTTTTTGTTTATATTTCCTGAATGCGAAACATTCCAACCTGAAAATTTTCGCTATATATTTCTGAGTAACGGCACATATTGTTAGTGTACATCTACACATTTTGGGTTGAGCCGGTTTCTTGTATTTTGCCATCAAAGTTATTACACTTTAGTTTTGACTTTTAGCAATATTATTCAAAAACGCTTGCATGTGCACTTTTGAAAATTTGTATGGTTATTATAAGCGTCAAGAAGGACCGAATACAGTTTTCAGCAAGCTCATACGTAATCTCATTTAGGCGCTACGATATTTTTTCGGGTTTTCATAAACGCCCGATTACTCGAAAACTGTAAATATTTTCCTAAATCTAATTCTGTCACTAATTGGCACAAATTAAGAGCTACTCGTGTATGTTTATTCTACAAGCGCACATCCAATGGGCTTCGAGATACACGATTCTTCGAAACGTTACTGCAGCAGCAAATGCAATATCTCGAAAACCTAAAGTGGCACAAATTATATATTCGGCGCACATTCTTACACGACCATAAGCTATCTGCCCACATACAATTTTTCTCTCTCCGATCATTCGTTCAGAATTTTCCTGCTGGAACAACGTTACTGCAGCAGGAATCGTTTTTTCCGTTTTTTCACAAAACGACAAAGAGCACAAATTTTTTATTTTGCGCACATTTACAGCAGATTGAGAACTAATTATTCGTTCCACTCATATCACTCTATGAACAACTTTCCTGCTGGGGTAACGCACACAAAATAAATAATTATGATAAATATTTTATTAGTTTTAAACTGAATGTTAGTAGGACCATATGGGTCTTTTTTTAGTTTTAACGATTGTCTGGCAGTTTCAGTACCTACTAAAAGCGACCACCCAAATGTATTTTCTTTTTGTTCAAATGTATTGGTTTAAAAAGTGACTTGTAAAAGAGTTTGAAAAAACCTATTTGCAAAATAAACATTATTAATTTATCTACCAGATTTGTTATACTTAGCATAGTTACAGGCAGATTTATGTTCGGTATTTATTATGTTATATTCAGAATTTATAATAAAATCTTATTGACACAGACCAGTGAAAAGCTAAAGTATTAGCTAAGGGTAAACAAGCCAACGGCACGAACTAGTTGGTGGGCGGGGCTAAAATGCATGCTATTTCATCCGACATCACGAAGCGCACGCAATGCATAGAGCGAAAGAGACCTTTGGTAGTATGGATGCCATGAAAAATTCATTGAATGTATCTGTTCAAAATAAAATTATTTGAATTCTTTATTAACTAATCTATGCCTGTATGGTTTCACTTTTTTCATTTTCGTACTATATACGTAACTTATTTACGCCCAAAGATGGTTAAAATTAGTGCTACTAAAATATGAAAGTTTTGACGCTCATAACTTCCAAGCCAATATTTTTTTCCAATTTTGCTTCCATAGAGGCCTATTTACCTAAGGATCTAACATTATACTTCAACAGTAAAAGTTGGTATGTTACACCAATAACTGTGTGGGTACCGACACAACCAGAGTAGAATACTTTTACCTGGTAAACAACATTCATAATTGGCATAACATTAAAAACAAAACAGCGCAGCGTTGACATAGTAACATTTGGTATAAGTAAGTACTAAAGTCTAGTCTAGCTTTTACAATTTACATCAATTTTATCGTGTAGTTTAAGTGCCATAACTGGTGTCAGTTTTTCTACCACCCATGGGCTACAGACTTGTTTACATCAACAATATAACATGTTATTATAATTACTAAGTAAAATAAAAACACACAGTACAAAAAAAAACTTGAAAATGCAAAATACTAAATAACAACTGTGTTTCATTACTTTCATTACTATGCACCGTATTTCACTCGAATCATCTTCATCAAATTACGGATACTGTTCTTAATAAGAGTTGATTGGTTATTCTGAGCTTTCCAACCCTTTGCTCGCCTATACTCTTCAACAAAGTTTAGTATTGAATTTATTGCAATTTTATCTAAGCCGGGTCTGATAAATGCGCCATCGCGGTCGTAAGCCCTAGCTCTAGAACCAGTTAATGAACACACACTCAATGCACTCTTAGTGAAAATTTCCAGCAGTAACATTCGGGCCAATCCCCTGCAAGTCTTAGCCAATCTCTTGCAATGATTAAGTTCGATAGCATTTATGTACACACTGGTTTGTGGCATGAGTTCAACAAGTCCCGGCTCTAATACGCGATGCTTCAACGACCATCTTGAATTGTTTTCATCGTATTCTTGAGGGAGAACGATTTTGGGCTTAGGATAACGGTTTTTATTGCGGACTTTATAATCTTCATAATCATCTCCATCATCATTATTATCGTCTCCATCAAATTCATTGTCGTCTCCATCATCATCGTCTCTATCACCTTGTTTCTTCTCAATGCCTGCTGTAGTGCTTTTTGAAGCAAGTGCAGCACGTAATTCATCAATTAATTTTGCTTGCTCTTTCATTACTTTATCATTCATATTCAATGTTTTGCAAACTATATCAATCACCAAATGATTTGTTGTAGATGATTTATGTAAATCTCGTAAGCGGGTTAAAATTACAGTGAATAATTCAGGGTTGGCTATTGTAATAGGTTCTAATGAAGAGTTTCCATTTCCTTGACAGGACTGTTCTGTGTCCTCACTATCAGACTCTGCTGCATCAGCTACTTTGGATCGTTTAGAAACGGCTTTTGTTTCGGGCTTAGACTGTGGTATTTGTTTCAGTTTTGGTGCAGATCTATCATCATTCTTTGAGGATACACCAATATCCAGAGGCTTGTCAAAATTTTGATTAGAATTAAAACGCTCGGATCTGTGTGTTCTTTTCTGCACACTTCCCCCTGATTTATTACCTAAAACACACTTATAATTATTATCATTTATTGTTCAAGACAGCTGCACAACAGCTGCTACTAGTCATTCGACTGCTAGTAGTCATTTAGGTAGTAAATTCAGATTTATCAAGAACATTATTTATAAACTTTCTAAAATAATTCATGAAAAAATTAAATTTCTATGAATTGCCAAATTCATTTTAAATTACATTGACCGTAAACATAAATTAATTAATGTGCGTGTGAACTGAGGGACCAAAAATAAATCCGCAAAATGAATATCCTAGGATTTAGTAGTACACTTAAAACAATTGTAGAAGGAATCTGGGAATTTGTAAACAAATATATCGAAAACTACGACCCATAAAGTGTGGTCCCTCAGTTCTCACAGACGATTAGCCAGATCTCGGAAAGTATCTTAAAGAACAAGATTTTGTGAATACAGACATTTAGTAGAGAATTTGAAAAGATATTTACAAAATAACAGACCACAAAGCATTAAAGATAAAAAAAATATAACGACTGAACTGTGGTCCCTCAGTCCACATAACAAAGATAAACATTTTAGCGAATCTTACTGAATAAAACCGTTCTTTTTCTACATAAAGTTTTAGTAGAAGTCTTAAAACATATTGTAAAAAAAAATGGAGTTTAAATATCGAAGCATTTTGAAGATAGCAATGATTAATAGTGGTCCCTCAATCCTCACATCCACTGACATTATGTGCGTGTCCTAGCTGCTTGACGAGAGGAATATCAGAAAGTCTAGTGTACTTAACGTTTAGTAGTAAGTTTCTTCTCAATAATAGGTATCTAAAATTGTGTATTTCTTACTTCTTAACTGAGATAATACTATTTTTTTAATCCTGTGAAAATGTATAGAGAAGTGTGACCACACAATTAAACAAAATGTAGACAGTACTATTATACTTTATTTAACACTAGCTTTTGCCAGCGGCTTCGCCCGCGTGAAAATGTCGATTTTCCATACAAACTTTCATCCCCTTAGGAGTTGAATTTCGAAAAATCCTTTCATATTCCTTGTCTACATTGTCTTAAGGTAGGCCTTCTACAAATTGTGCAAAAATCTGAATGAATTCATCAATGGGGAGCCACACTAAAAGGTAGGAACAGATGGCGCTGCGAGCGACTGTACCTTGTTTACGTCTTTTAGCAAGTGTGTGGTTGCGATTTTCAGTGTTTATTTTGTGATTTACCTTACAAAATGTACACGCTGTTATCTTTAAGAGAACTTCGAACTGAGCTTCGACGAAGAAATGCGTCGACTGCTGGGAAAAAGGCCGATTTGATTGAAAGGTAGGCATTTTAAGTATTTGAGGTTATCTTTCATATTTCTTCTTTTTTTATGTTAAAACAAACTTATATTTTTTTGTGTTCTTCTAGGTTGGAGGCATACGATCGAAATTAAAATTTTGGAGTCCACTTTGATCTTGAAGAAGACATAATAATATGTTTAGGAAAGGAACTTTGACAAAGGTTCATTGCCTGAAATTTTACATATATGTAAGAATGATTAGGGTGTAAATATTTATACATGTACTTGGAGAATAAATAAGTCACATTTAATTTACCTGTATAATTACTTCTTCCGAAATAATCACTTTCTCTGAAGTGCAAACTACATAACCTTGCTGTATCACTTGCCCTGAAGTTTTTAATCCGCAAAGCGCTTTCCCATTTGGGGAACAGATGAACTCCCCGGTTTTTACAATTTAAGGCACTGCATTGAGGCATTCTTGATAAAAAAACGAGAAGTTTGGTCTTGTTTACAAAAAAAATTATAGGATTTGACAGTTCTTTTGTCAAAGCAAGGTACGGTTGCCTAGACGCCACCAAGCGGGATAAAAAGGCAGTTTTCCTCCCCATTCTGTATTTCTGTGTTTTTGTTTTGAAGGTCAATTAATGCTTCACTGTTTTGAAAAAGCTTTCCACACCCTCAGACGATGGCGTCATGTTGTCGGATTTGAAATACGAGAATAATACATTTGACCACAGAGGAAGTTTAAATAATATCCTACGCAGTGTTGCCACAATCGTCGACAAATAGAATGGATTATGATATCTTGACCGAAGACGAGCGAGTGTCTTGACCAAAGATGTGCTTGCGCATTAAAAATGAATTATTATTTTTATTTTTCACTATCTGTTTCATAAAATTCGCCTAGGTATTTGTTTTTGTTGGGTGGGATATCATCAAATAACCCCTCCCGCTCTTGCGCAGAGCGAAAGGGAGTGTCAGACTTCTACCAGACTAAAAACCACCTATGTTCCTTCTTAGCCCTTTATGTCGAGGCCACGGTATCTCTTGAGAACAAACCGACAGGATGTATCTATTAATATTTGTAGTTTTATCGTAATTCTTATTAGTAACTAATAAAACACTATTTGTTCCATTAATGTTTTTCACAAAATCTCTTTTTGTGAACAAATTGTGCATTTTTATTGTTGTTTTTGTTTGGTTTTTATTTTGTAATATACTTATGCATTAAATTAACCATACAACCTGTTTTTTTCTTTTTGGGGCATGGGAAAGCATCAATCATCATCGAGCGGTATAGGCCGTGTCAGACTTCTACTGACTAAAAACCACCCATGTTCATTCTTAGCGCTTTGTGCCGAGACTGCGGTATCTCTTTCGAACAACCCGCAGCCCCGACGGGAACCATACAACCTTGTTTTCGTTTCGTCTAAAAAATGATATCTATCTATCTTCTATCTATATAAAAGACAAGTCCTGACTGACTGACTGATTCATCAACGCCCAACCCAAACCCTTGGACCTAGAAAGCTGAAATTTTGCAGAGATTCCCTGTAATGTAGACAAGGAAGATGGAAGGATTTTTCGAAATTCAACCCCTAAGGGAGTTAAATAGGGGATGAAAGTTTGTATGGAAAATCGTCATTTTCACGCGGGCGAAGCCGCTGGCAAAAGCTAGTGTTAAATAAAGTATATTAGTACTGTCTACATTTTGTTTAATTGTGTGGTCACACTTTTCTATACATTTTCATAGGATTAAAAAAATTGTATTATCTCAGTTAAGAAGTAAGAAATACACAATTTTAGATACCTATTATTTAGAAGAAACTTACTACTAAAAGTTAAGTACACTAGACTTTCTGATATTCCTCTCGTCAAGCAGCTAGGACACGCACATATGTCAGTAGATGTGAGGATTGAGGGACCACTATTAATCATTGCTATCTTCAAAATGCTTCGATATTTAAGCTCCGTTTTTTTTTACAATATGTTTTAAGACTTCTACTAAAACTTTATGTAGAAAAAGAACGGTTTTATTCAGTAAGATTCGCTAAAATGTTTATCTTTGTTATGTGGACTGAGGGACCACAGTTCAGTCGTTATATTTTTTTTATCTTTAATGCTTTGTGGTCTGTTATTTTGTAAATATCTTTTCAAACTCTCTACTAAATGTCTGTATTCACAAAATCTTGTTCTTTATGATACTTTCCGAGATCTGGCTAATCGTCTGTGAGAACTGAGGGACCACACTTTATGGGTCGTAGTTTTCGATATATTTGTTTACAAATTCCCAGATTCCTTCTACAATTGTTTTAAGTGTACTACTAAATCCTAGGATATTCATTTTGCGGATTTATTTTTGGTCCCTCAGTTCACACGCACATAATTAATTATGATATAATTAAAATAATGTTTACAATATGTACCTTCACTCTCCTTATTTGAACACACATTTTGTTGATAATTCATCTTTGCGGTAACATATTTAGCTTGGTGGTATGAATCTGCAAAGAAAAACATAATTTTGTTTCAATTTCACTCCTGAACTGAGAACATCTGTCAAAGTGTATCACCAAGAAGAAAAATAAAACACTTACTAAAGCTATGTTTCACAACAGATCTATAACTTTTCCATTCTTTTGATCTTCCTTCTCCGTCTCTAACTCGGTTTTCTGTAACCATTGGGTTTTCAAGAGGATATGATACTAATACACGATCACCTGAACATAAAACTATCCAGGCCCGGGGTACGAATACATACTCATCAATGCCTTTGTAAGGTGCTCTAATCACATAATATTTTCTATCATGAGGGGTTCCCATCTGAAAGTTAAAGAAACAAAATTGAAATAACAGCTTGCATGCAAATGCAAAGTCAAGAGTCTTATTCAAACTAGGGGGAGAATCACTTTTAGTAGGTACCTACCTACATGAAAAACTACATGAGATGTCCACAGACGGCTAGCCCTTTGCCACCTCCTAGTGTTCTAACCACCCACAGGAAGAACCAGAACAAACTCCCCAGCTACACAAGCAGGTAACCTCTATAAGATGATCATCATCTGTGTAGCCTGTTACTAATTGATGCAGCTGAATACCAGTATGTAACATGGAGCGACTGCAAGCACTGCTAAAACTTAAAGACCGTCCGATTTAGCCACGGAGAAGTTAGTAATAAGAAATAGATGATGCCAGTACTATTAATATCACAATATTAGCTGACCTTGTAACATCAGTGCTTCCGAGACACTGGTGCTCACAGAACACTTAAACTCTAGGATATACTAGGATAGCTGGTGCTTATGCTTACCTTGTCTTGTTGAGGTCATTCCCAAGTTATAGAATGGTGCCTTCACCTCCAGTATGAATAAATCGTCACAGTATTGAATGCACCTTATGCTTCAAGCTGATCCGAATAGGATAGTAACAGTACAGGGTAGTACCGGAGAGTTATCTAGAAATAAAAAAACTAGGTTACTTTTACTAACAATTATACAAAATCCCATGAACTCTGTCTGACAGTATATTTGTACAAGGTTGCCAGCTAAGTTTTTGATTTCTTCCTATGTTCGTTTTTATTTCTCAAAATTATTTGTTTTGCAACTTGTTTTTCCATTCTCTGTATAAACAGAGAAAAATAATCTTGGATTATGTTCACAACTTCTACGGAGAAATACCTGTTTTGGCGTAATTGAGGGGGTTTTATGTTTTGTTTAATTGGGGAGAATGTTTGATGATTTCTTTAATTTCATTTTTTGATTGAGAAATGAAACAAATTCAGTAATGATTGGAATAACAGATGTTGTTTCATTTCTCTAAGTTCAAAGTTATATGGCATGTGTTAGTTTACACGCGAGCAAAGTAGCGTAGGTAGGTACAAGTTTTTTTTTTCTTAAAAATAAATTCAGTCTACAATATTTATAATGTAGGCTGAATTTATTTTTAGTACCTAGTTTCCTTCAATTTGAATTTGAATGTATGTCGGGTTTGGCCCAGACATCAGAAGTAAAACTCAGGTATGGCAATACACAAATTTATTTCACAATCACACAATCACTTATATCACACAATCACTATGATTTATCAGTAGTTATCACTAACACTTATAACTTATTTTAAACACAGAAATAATATAAAATAAAATAAAACTTATAACGGCAGTAAGGGCGGTCAAGTAGGACTGTACTGATTGTCGAGAGACAGTGGTCCGTGCACCAGGACGTATCCGTTGGAAATGCGTGCCGACTCTACAGCTCAGTCGCTTATATAGGCGATCGCCGGGGGTACCAACCTAAAAACATTTTACCGGATTTGAATTAAAATGTTTTAAGCAAAATGATTTCTCTATGATGCGTCCGGTGCACGTTCCACTAGCGCCATCTAGTCGCCGTCTCTCGCAGCTAAACAATATGGCTGCCGTCACGGCCATTCTGATAAATCACTCGTCCTCGAGTGTATTCACTTATCTAAAACAAAAGACTTCTATTAATTCACATCGTCATCATTGTTACATAGCAAATATCACTGGTCTAGGTATTTCTTTACAATAGAAAACCCCTACAGTTCAAAAATGCTGGTCTAAATCGTCACCCACTAAAGCAGGTGAGATTCCTGCAGCGCGACACATTATCTATTACATGCTGGTCTAAATCGTCACCCACTAAAGCAGGTGAGATTCCTGCAGCGCGACACATTATCTATTACATGCTGGTCTAAATCGTCACCCACAAAAGCAGGTGAGATTCCTGCAGCGCATCGAGAATCATCTCCCACAACAGTAGAAGAGATCATACTAATTAATCATTCCAAAGATTCTATTAAAGCTTCGGAATTATCTACACTTAATGTTCGAGAGCTAACAGATAAAGTATCTTCAGAGTTGTTTGCGCTCAAAGTGCGAGAGCTTACAGAAAGTGTTTCCTCTGAATCATCTACAGTCAATGTACGAGAACTTACAGTAAGTGTTTCCTCTGAATCTGAGGTCATATTATTTACAGGAACAACAGACATACTCAACTCATCACCTGCCGTCACAGTCCGTTCATCATTATCATTTTCATCACTATAATTTTCGTAAATTTCTAAATAACCTTCTTGACCTTTAGGTACTTCTCTTAAATTTTCATGAGCAAATTTATAAATTCTGTTAGAACCGTTAATATGTTTAAGTTCATAACGGTCATTATCTAATACAGTGACTATTTTATAAGGTCCCTTAAATTTCTTATCTAATTTAGTTTGATGTCTTGCTTCGCATTTTACGAAAACAAATTCACCAACTGAAAAAGGTTTAATGCGGGCTTTCCCTTTATTAAACCTTATAGTATCAGCGTTAGCTACTCTTTGAATATTTTCTGATGCAGATGAACGAGCCGTTTCAACATTAATTACAGTGGGTTCAGAAGAATTAGGAGTTATTTTAGCCAGATTAAGTGAAGAACCTTGAATGCCAAACATCAGTTCCATAGGCGTAAAACCTGTGGTCCTGGAACGTGTACTATTAAGAGCAAGTTGAATCTCTCCTAGTTCATCCCTCCAGGCATTATTAGAATTACATTCTATAACAGTAAGGATATTATTTAAGGTTCGCATGACCCTATTAAATGGACCTTTGAATTTAGGATCTAATTTTGTCTCATTCCTTTCCTCATTTTCAATTAAAACAATCATTAACAGCTTACTCAGAAACCTGAGCCTTATTTTGGTCAAATCAATTTTTTTATCATAACTAGCATTATTTTCAATGTTCTGTGTCGCGTGCTCTCTTATCTCATCTAAATGAACAACAGTCAAATTAATCATCATCAGCGGTCACTAAACTAAGTGATCTCGCTACCCTTCCAATCATCAACTCGAGAGGGCTAGATTTAGTCACCCTATTAATCGTAGAGTTCATAGCTAGCTGAACCTCTCCTAATGCGTCCTGCCAAGAGCGGTCACGACTAGTCTCTACAGCTGTCAACATACTTTTGACGGTACTCATGAATGGCCCAATCAAGAGGCTAGATGCATATGCCCAGTTAAACAAAACTAGGGTACTAATTACCCTTTCGACCTGACCGTTTGCGCGACTGCCTCCAGTAGCTATCAAGTGCAACTCTATGTTGTTAGAAGTGCAGAAACTAGAAAAATCTTTGATAGCGAAACAACGACCTTGATCTGCTATTATGCGTTTCGATGCACCAAACAACGCTATACAAAACTCAATAGCACGAATACTACTATTGGTGTCTATGCTTAGAGAGTGACGAAGCAGCACAAATTTGGTAAACGCATCTATGATGACAAACACGTACTCCTTGATGACATTATGAACCGAAACTAATCGCAAATAATTGTCGGGTAAAACGTGAAATAGAATTTCTAAAACAATTCCATCGGTCTCAACAGAAGTCAAAATTTGTACAGTTGACCTTACAAAAGTCTGCCCAATACCAGTCGTTCGGCCATTCCTGGCCCAAGTGGGTGGGGAATAAAAGGTATTCTGAACGAAATCATTACAGGTTCTAATGAAAATCATAACAAACTCTTTTTCTCAAAGCTGACATGTCGAACAACACCCATACTTATTCAAATAATAGGAAACTCATTAAAATATTGCAGTGCTCATACTCTGACTTAACCAAGAGGAACTCTCAAACTTCTCTTGTAACAAAGTTATCAGTCTTGCTAGATTGTCTCACTATTACGAGACGTACACCTCAAAATCACTTAATTTGTTTACGTAGTCTTTTTTTTTAGTTACAAACATTACGACTTAGAATAGTCAGCTCAACAAAGTGCAAGTACCCTTTAACTAGAACCAATAAAACTCAAAATCTCTCAATTTCTCAAAAGTCAAAAATCTAATTCAAGGAATGGTGGTTGCTCTTACAGCCGTCTTTGTGGCTTCCGATAGTTATCCCTGTAACCATCACGACAATAATTGTCATTCGAGTGACCAGGCTTCGTAACCATCCCTGTGGCTACACAGTAGTCATCCCAGTGACCACAACCGACCATAGTCATCCCAGTGACCAGGCCTCGTAACCATCCCCGTAGCTACACAGTAGTCATCCCAGTGACCATACACACTTAGCGACCTCACCATTACTAGATTTAATTGAAACATTATCAACACATTCGACTAAGTTTTACGTCAAAGGTACAAGTACCTTTAACGCAAAACTCAGTCGAACTTCTTTCGTTCTTTTAACTCTAACCCGGACACATCACACTGAAAATTATGATGATAGCCTGATAGCATAAATCAAGACGTGAACCATGTTGTACCATCTAACCTAGATACAAGATCCTTTATCAAAGGCAATGGGAATCTATCCGACACTGTATAGTCATTCAGTTTCCTGTAGTAGACACATCCGATCTGAACCACCCTTCTTTTTCACAAGCAACACTAGACTAGAAAAAGGTGAACAACTTGGCCTAATAATACAGTATCAACTTCGCTTTGAACAGCACTAACCCTGTAGTGGCAACGATTAACTGTTCCACTAGGATCTACAAGCCTATTTTGCAACTGTCCTGTTGTAATATGGGATCTAAAAACCACTAGAAAACGAAGATGAATATTCTGTGAATAGATTAATTAATTGGAAACAAAATTCTAACGGAACATCTGTATCAACTATATTGAAATCAATTTGAAAGTTAGAAGCATTCTTGAGCTTATTTGAAACATCACATAACCTAACAACCTTTTCACGACACAAAAACAACACTATCACACGTCATACTAACGATAAATTCTTGTTGTAAAATCTCAAAGCCAATTAAAATATCATTTTTTTTTTTAAAACAACTATCTTGTACAACATGAAATAAAATCTCTAATCGTAAATCGCTAATCATAACCCCAGAAAATAATTGTGAAGTACAGACTACCATGACCTTTCCCGGGTCAATTTACAATGTTATTTACACGCTTGCCACTGAACTGTGACGAAACATTTTTGATCAGAGAGCATTCGGCACCAGAAACATAATAAAATGGGTACGACTCACCAGGTTCATCGGCACACTGCTGGGATTGCTCACATAGCAAACTTCAACGCGTCGCTCGCTATGTGCCACTGCTGCAGGCACTACCCCGCAGCTGCTCGGTCCGCCTGCCGCGCCACCGCGCCGCGCTGTTGCTTGCCTCCTTGATATTCTTCCCAGGGCAGTTGGCTGCGTAACATTTGGGTCCAGTGTATGGCTCATTATGGCGGTTCCTCTTCGCATCAGGGTCTTCACGATCGTCATCACCCTAC
Organism: Diarsia mendica; assembly: GCA_949316265.1. Lineage (NCBI taxonomy): Eukaryota > Metazoa > Arthropoda > Insecta > Lepidoptera > Noctuidae > Diarsia > Diarsia mendica. The sequence goes on along the minus strand of OX438912.1, from coordinate 14,128,554 downwards.
GGGGCGCTCCAGAATATAAACAGCTCCTTAAAATCGCACCATTTCATCCCAGGACAAGATATGGGCGACAGCCATGACGAAACTTCTCCCACGAGTCTCGTGAAATTCGCTGCGTCCCCTGTAGGCGCGCCACAGCGCCGGTTGCACGGCGCTGCTGTCTTCACAGCACCCCGGCGGTCCATCCCCACCAGGTGAGACCAACGGTTACCCGGAGGAGGCCCAGCGGAGGACGACCAGCGACGGAGGTGCCGACTTACGACGCACCTACAGTGGATGTGTGACTCCCGTTCGTCCCGTTTCTCCCATGAGTGCGCGGTTCAAAGTAATCATCAACGATGCACCTTGACTATTCGGATCGATAACACACATGTCGACTGTTGCCAACCAAGCACGCGGGACAATATTCCGTTTTTCAGAGTCAAAATGCGGTAGGCGAATATCCGTACTCGCAAAAGGTGTCTTCATTGCTTGCACAATAGCCATAAAGTTTTTGTTTAGCTGCTCGAACATAAAACACCACATTTCCGTTTCTATGTCACTTTCAGACGCACGCGCATTGTCTTTACACTTTTCCGGTCTAGCACTGTCACTTACACTATGTAGGCGTTAGAGTTACATCCCACTTCTGATGTCGGGTTTGGCCCAGACATCAGAAGTAAAACTCAGGTATGGCAATACACAAATTTATTTCACAATCACACAATCACTTATATCACACAATCACTATGATTTATCAGTAGTTATCACTAACACTTATAACTTATTTTAAACACAGAAATAATATAAAATAAAATAAAACTTATAACGGCAGTAAGGGCGGTCAAGTAGGACTGTACTGATTGTCGAGAGACAGTGGTCCGTGCACCAGGACGTATCCGTTGGAAATGCGTGCCGACTCTACAGCTCAGTCGCTTATATAGGCGATCGCCGGGGGTACCAACCTAAAAACATTTTACCGGATTTGAATTAAAATGTTTTAAGCAAAATGATTTCTCTATGATGCGTCCGGTGCACGTTCCACTAGCGCCATCTAGTCGCCGTCTCTCGCAGCTAAACAATATGGCTGCCGTCATGTACTTACATTATGAAGATTCACACTATGTTGTACACAATTTGTTATAATAATGTTTTTGTTGTATAAAATGTAATACTTAATCGAATTACAATAACTCTGAAATATCTCTCCAACGTTTTCTTTTTCTTGATCATTTTTACAAATTTTTATTTCTCTAAATGTTCCCCAATCTTGGGGAAATTTAATCAACCTGTACACATTTTTTCCAGGAAAAAGCCCCATCTACTAACGGTGGTGTTGCAACTTAGAAAAATGAAATAAGAACTTGCCGACCTTGCCAACTAAAAATCGAGTAATCATTTTTAACGAAGCCAGACAACAAAAAAATGTGTTTATCATAGAGTTCTTTTAATTTCAATAACAATTTTAATATTGAATTTCGCGGCCTATTCTGGTGCGTCCTTTGTAATATCTAATTTACTTTTACTGAGGATGAAACCTCAGAAAGTCAGAAGAGTACTGCAGGATTGAATATTATTTATATATGTATTAATAATATTATATTATTAAAATTGAACCCAGGCCTTTATACTCATTATTAGTCGTAAGGTTCATTAGTCTGTTTGAATTAGACAGGTGGTCAAATCTATACAAATAAAAAGAGAAGTCCTGACTGACTGACTCATCAACGCCCAGCCCAAACCCTTGGACCTAGAAAGCTGAAATTTAGCACAGACGTTTCCTTTATAATGTAGACAAGGAATAAGGAAGATTTTTTTGAAATTCAACCCCTAAGAAAGTTAAATAGGGGATGAAAGTTTGTATGGAAAATCGTCATTTTCACGCGGGCGAAGCCGCTGGCAAAAGCTAGTTTATAATAAAACGGATCCCCTAGGGTATCAGACCGGAATAACTCATTATTATAACCTGAGGGTATAACCCGCCCGCCGCGGAAGGCGCTCCGGGCGCCGGGGGGCACGCGATGACCTCCGGCCACCGTAGACGCGGGCCTGTGGACGGTGAGTAACGGGCTAGCTCGCCGTCCGGCCGTCGTCATGACGGCAACAGACCGTGTCGGCGGCGCGTACGTGTTCCACGCGCGCCTCAAAGAGATGTCAGCAAGGAGGGGCCCGCAAGGGCCGACGCCCGTCGGGGCTGTGGCTTGTCGAAAGGATAACGCGGCTTCGACTCAAGGGTGAAGAAGGAACATGGGTTTGGTTTTTAGTCAGTAGAAGTCTGACACTCCCCTTCGCTCTGCCCAAGAGCGGGGGGGTTATTCGATGATTTTCCACCCACCAAAAAAAAAAAAGGGTATAACCCGCCGCGGAAGGCGCTCCGGGCGTCGAGGGCACGCGATGACCTCCGGTCACCGTAGACGCGGGCCTGTGGACGGTGAGTAACGGGCTAGCTCGCCGTCCGGCCGTCGTCATGACGGCAACAGACCGTCGTCATGACGGCAACAGACCGTGTCGGCGGCGCGTACGTGTTCCACGCGCGCCTCAAAGAGATGTCAGCAAGGAGGGGCCCGCAGGGGCCGACGCCCGTCGGGGCTGTGGTTTGTCGAAAGGTTAACGCGGCTCCGACACAAGGGCGAAGAAGGAACATGGGTTTGGTTTTTAGTCAGTAGAAGTCTGACACTCCCCTTCGCTCTGCCCAAGAGCGGAGGGGGGTTATTCGATGATTTTCCACGCACCGAAAAAAAAAAGGGTATAAACATACGAACTTTCATTGTTGAAGTAGGTATAATGTTTGTAAGTAAATAAAAAAGATGTTGGAGTCAAACTTATTTTTTTTATCCTTGTCCGCATTACATTTTCACTATTAGTAAGATCGTGTACCTACTTAATTAAGAACGTGCATTTCATATAGGTATTTTATTAGCAAAACAACATAAGTTATTAGGTATTTTAGTTTTTCACTGGGCTGTGCCAATAACATTTTATTATGATTTCTTTATATTCTAACATAAATCTGATCTCTCTGTCTTCTATTAACATAAATCTGCCGTTTATACTTTAATATTAAAGTATGTTACAGTACAAACTCAGACTCAAATATTTTATTTCAATTAAGCCATTACAATTACAGGCACTTTTGAATGTCAGAAGGACGGAAGAACAAAACTACGAGTGCAATACGTCATTCCGAAAGCCACCACGCCGAACCACACGCCACCGAATGCCCGCAACAACGAACACTGCGAGCACGAAAGCACGCAGCGACGCAAACCGCAACAACGAATGCTCGAGACCCCGAAACACGGAACAACGAATGCACGCCGCAACGTGCAACCGCCGCCCCGCGACCCGGAGCCCCGCGTACCCGTCGCCACGGCACACGCCGCCGCGCGCCCCCGCACCCACAGCACTCGCCGCCGGTAACATCCGGCGCCGCGCAGCCCGACGCAGCAACTCCCGAAACGACGTATTGCACTCCTACGCCACAGTCACAAGGCATAATAACTTGTGAAAGTACTGTAGTTTCCAGTTCCCTAACGTAGATCTCATGAAGAAGAACGGGCAAGAAACTCCATGGACACTCTTTTAAATCAGAATTTGTTACAAAATCTTGTTACATTATATCATTCATGTTGAGATGGTATATTATGTGAGAACTATGTAGCAAGACGTGCAAGTTAATTAAGAGCGTCCAGAGTAAAAAGATATAATAAACAAATCAAAAAATTATATATAGGTATACTATACACCATGGCAACTAAGGAATGACCAGTCTCCACTGACAGCGCCCGTTTACGAACATGACGCATGGATCAGCACCATTCAACTCAACCATTTTGAAGGGAACTAAATGATCCGACACACCCGCCACCATCAGCGAGACATTTGAGTGAGCATGACATTCTCTCAGCCACCAGGGCAACGTCACTAAAATATAAATAAATGTAAAAAGTCGCTTTATATTACATAGTACTCACACATATGTCATGCAATTATACAATATTAAGACATTGAATCTATACAATGCAAAGATATTTTTACAATCTTCTGCAGCCTCTACAATAACTTCACATGATAATCGATTGAATTGCCCCTATGGTTGTGGAGCAGGCCCAGCCTTAGGCCAAGCATTTTTATCATCAATGTAATCCCCCAAATTATAATATGCTTGCCTACACAGTATGCGTTTTATACTGGATTTAATTTAAATTGCGTCTCATTCAGTTGTAGAACGTAAGGGGGTATTTTGTAACATTTTAAACAGTACCCCATGAAAGATGAGTCTACTTTAGATAGCCTGGATGTTGAGATCTTACATATTATGTGAGAACGATGTAAAATTACGAGCAAGTTAAGAGCGTCCAGAGTAAACGATACAATAAACAAATATGAATAAACCATGGCTACTAAGAGATGACCAGTCTCTACTGACAGCGCCCGTTCACGAACATGACGCATGGAACAGCACCATTCAGCTCAACCATTTTGAAGGGAGCTAAATGATCCGACACACCCGCCACCATCAGCGAGACATTTGAGTGAGCATGACATTTTCTCAGCCACCAGGGCAGTCACAAAAAAATAACTAAATGTAAAAAGTGGCTTTATAGTACATAGAACTCACACATGTGCTATGCAATTATATAATATTGACATGAGTACCTACTTAATATAATAATGAAAACAACATTTCCAAAAAACGACAACCTGTATGAAGTAACCTTAAATTGTATTCGCCGACAACTCCCAACCCGCCTCGTTAACCCAAATATCATAATATAAATTTTATTTACACACAGGGTAAGTTACGAAACATACAAATTTAAAATTTACAAAAACAATGAGGCAAAAGATAAAAATACAAGTAGCACGTACAAGTACCTACTCTTTCTTGGTGGATTTGGTAATCTTAATTTAAATCATAGTTTTAGCCGGAGACTTTTTCCTTAGTCTACGAAATAAACCTGCGTTACCTGCGTAGGCACGTTGAGTTTGGGTACGAGTCCCACTGGCATCATACTCGATCCCCTTCTAGCGAGTTGGAGTGTTTGTGTTATGTTAATGTATTGACATTAACCCAGAGTTGACTGTGTGGCTGTTTAGCGCTAGCAGTACTGCCATGCTGTTTGAGGGTAAGCCAGCCACTACGCCAACAGTGCCGTCAAATAAATGGCGCTAGTATCGTCCAGCAATCGATACCGATGTGTTGTAATGATTGTGATAGTATCCCACAGATGGCAGAAACATTAATATTTTCCTGGGTGAGAATTTACAATAGTTGGATTTTATTTTGATTCAGAAATAATTCTTTATTAACAGATAGACACTTGCGGTGACATATATCATCTTTGAAGACTGAGCTACATACGTTCAGAGAAGTTATTAAAATTGTTGTACTTTTGTTATTTTATACATTGACGTTGTTTATTCGTTCGCATAGCAAACATTTTAACATAGATACTGTGCTGAATACATTTAGTATCTGCTGCCCAACCTTGTTGTTCCCCATACTCTTTAACATATTGAAGTATTGCAGATCTTGCTTTTTCATCTAACCCTGGTCTGACAAATGTGGCGTAGTAAGCTCTAGCTCTTGCACCAGTGAATGAACATACCCTCAATGCACTCTCAGTAAAAATTTCAATTGATAACATTCGGGCCAATTCATTGCAATCTTTCGCATTTCTCTTGCAATACAAAAGTCTGTCAGCATCGATGTAAACGTTGGTATTTGGTAGGAGTTCAGTAAGTCCCGGCTCTAATTCGCGATGCTTCAACGTCCATCTTGAGTCGTTTTCATCGTATTCTGGAGGGAGAACAATTTTGGGTTTACGTTTAACATTGACAACTTTATGATCAGCATCTTGTTTCTTCTTTTCAATTTCTGCTGTAGTATCTTTTGGTGTAGATGCTCTTGGAGTAACAGTGCTTGAACCATGTGAAGCATGTACGTCTGCATTTGATTTAGCTACTTTTCTCATTGTTTCTGCATTTTGAATCAAAGTTTCACGTAACATATCTATCATTGAAGCATCCCTAGCAGGGATTGTATGTAAATCTCGTAAGAGCGTGAAAAATTCAGTGAAAAACTCACGGCTGGCTGTTATTCTAGGCTCTACAGAAGAATTTGAAAATTTTCCAACAGCAGGTGAAGATTGATTTTCTTCAGCTGACTCTACTACTTTGAACCGTTTTAAAGCAGGTCTGTCATCATTCTTTGAGGACACAACAAATTCCAGAGATTTGTCAACAGTTTTATTTGAGTTACCACCTTGTTTGGATCGGCATTGTGTTTTCTTCACATGTGCTGATGATTCATGTTCTAAAACAAAGAGTTAATTAAATTTTAATTATTGTTCAAAGATTAAAAACAGTATTCTGCTATTGTATCTATCTATTTAAATAAAGAGAGAAGTCCTGACTGACTGACTGACTGACTGACTGACTCATCAACGCCCAGCCCAAGCCCTTGGACCTAGAAAGCTGAAATTTTGCACAGAGGTTCCCTTTATAATGTAGACAAGGAATAAGGAAGGATTTTTCGAAATTCAACCCCTAAGGGAGTTAAATAGGGGATGAAAGTTTGTATGGAAAATCGTCATTTTCACGCGGGCGAAGCCGCTGGCAAAAGCTAGTTTTTAAATATAAATGATGTATTTATCATGCATGATAAGATCATATATATACAGTATTACACAAGTAATTAAATTAAAAATTAAAAAAACCCTGAACTCAATAAAGATAAAACTTTGGTTCTCCACTTTTACTCCCTTTAAATCAAAGTTTGACCAAGTTTAAAGGGAGTTAAAGTCAAAAAACTATTTTCAAGCTTTTTTGTTTTAATTTCATTAGTTTATATTCCTCATTCCCTTTCAATATAGTGACCATTATTCTACAAATCCATCCCTTTAATTTGTTTGCTTTCCATATTGAGGGAGTTGTAAAAACATACGTAATTCGTCATTTTGTGATGGCAGCCATCTTGGATTTGAAATCTGTTTTAGTAGTCTTCTACTAATCAAGCCCTTTCATTTGATACCCATATTGATGTGTCGTGAAAAATATGTACTCAAACTCAAATATTTTATTTCAATTAAGCCATTACCATCCATACCATTACGCTTTTTGCCATTACGTAGTAAGCATAATATCGAATATCACTATAAAGTAGTGCACACAATGGGTAGGTAATGTCTACCTAAGGAGCATACACACTTAGTACAACACTTCAACAGGCACTTTTGAATGTCAGAAGGACGGAAGAAGAACGAAACTACGAGTGCAATACGTCATTCCGAAAGTCACCACGCCGAACCACACGCCACCGAATGCCCGCAACAACGAACACTGCGAGCACGAAAGCACGCAGCGACGCAAACCGCAACAACGAATGCTCGAGACCCCGAATCACGGAACAACGAATGCACGCCGCAACGTGCAACCGCCGCCCAACGACCCCCGCAGCCACGGCACACGCCGCCGCGCGCCCCCGCACCCACAGCACTCGCCGCCGGTAACATCCGGCGCCGCGCAGCCCGACGCAGCAACTCCCGAAACGACGTATTGCACTCCTACGCTACAGTCACAATCACAAGGCATAATAACTTGTGAAAGTACTGTAGTTGCCAGTTCCCTAACGTAGATCTCATGAAGAAGAACGGGCGAGAAACTCCATGGACACTCTTTTAAATCAGAATTTGTTACAAAATCTTGGTACATTATATAATTCATGTTGAGATGGTATATTATGTGAGAACTATGTAGCAAGACGTGCAAGTTAAGAGCGTCCAGAGTAAAAAGATATAAAAAACAAATCAAAGAAAAATATATAAACCATGGTGCCTAAGAGATGACCAGTCTCCACTGACAGCGCCCGTTCACGAACATGACGCATGGATCAGCACCATCTAACTCAACCATTTTGAAGGGAACTAAATGATCCGACACACCCGCCACCATCAGCAAGACATTTGAGTGAGCATGACATTCTCTCAGCCACCAGGGCAACGTCACTAAAATATAACTAAATGTCAAAAGTGGCTTTATAGTACACAGAACTCACACATGTGCCATGCAATTATACAATATTAAGACATTGAATCTATACAATGCAAAGATATTTTTACAATCTTCTGCAGCCTCTACAATAACTTCACATGATAATCGATTTATTTGCCCCTAAGGTTGTGGAGCAGGACCAGCATTGAGCCAAGCATTTTTAACCGACTTCTAAAAAAAGAAGGAGGTTCTCAATTCGGATGTTTTTTTTTTTTTTTATATTAAATTTGTTCGGGCATAACTCCGTCACTTCCTAACCGATTTGAAAAATTATTTTTTTGTTGGAAAGGGTATACTTCCCAAATGGTCCCATATTTTTTTTTTTATCGAAATCGGACAAGCAGTTTTTGAAAATCAACAAAACTAAAAAAAAATACTAAATTGTCCACATTATGTATGACCCATGAACATGTGAACCACAAAAAAGTGAAAAATAAAAACTTTTTAACAAAAAAACCGACTTCAAAAAAAAACGTCAAAAATAAATCAGTTTCTGAAGTCGGTGGCAAAAAAATGAAATCAAACAAACAAAAGTCACCGACTTCAGAAACTGATTTATTTTTGACGTTTTTTTTTTGAAGTCGGTTTTATTTTTTGTTAAAAAGTTTTTATTTTTCACTTTTTTATCATCAATGTAATCCCCCAACTTATAGTATGCTTGCCTACATAGTGTGCGTTTTACACAAGTTTTAAATTTCGTCTCACTCAGTTGAAAAATGTGAGGGGGTATTTTATTGTAACATTTTAAACAGTACCCCATGAAAGATGAGTCTACTTTAGTTAACCTGAAACCTGGCTGAACTAGTTGGTGTCCCTATTCCTCGTATTATAGTGGTGTCCTAATACGCCATTTTGTGATGGCAGCCATCTTGGATTTGAAATTTGTTATAGTGTATTCTACTAATCAAGCCCTTTCATTTGATACCCTGACGGATTGTAAAAAATAAGTAATCCGCCATTTTGTGATGGCGGCCATCTTGGATTTGAAATTTGTTAAAGTATATAGTATTCTACATTCTACTAATCAAGCCCTTTCATTTGATACCCATATTGATAGGAGTTGTGAACAAATATGTACTCCGCCATTTTGTGGCGGCGGCCATCTTGGATCGATGTTTTTCAAACATAGCTAAGAACACTCTCAACTAATTCACCTTTCAAACAAAAAAAACTAAATCAAAATCGGATCATGCGTTCGGGAGCTACGATGCCACAGACAGATACACAGATACGTCAAACTTATAACACCCCGTCGTTTTTGCGTCGGGGGTTAATAAAATAAAACATCATCATCAGCCATTAGACGTCCACTGCTGGACAAAGGCCTCCCCCATAGAACGCCATAAAGATCGGCAGCCTGCCGTTTGCATCCACCGGTTGCCCGCGACTCTCACGATGTCGTCGGTCCACCTGGTGGGAGGCCTGCCAACGCTGCGTCTTCCGGTTCGTGGTCGCCACTCGAGAACCTTTCTTCCCCATCGGTTGTCCGTTCTTCGAGCGATGTGGCCTGCCCATTGCCACTTCAACTTGCATATTCTGCGAGCTATGTCGGTGACCCTGGTTCTTCGGCGAATTTCCTCATTCCGGATTCTGTCGCACAAAGAAACTCCGAGCATAGCCCTCTCCATGGCTCGTTGCGTGACTCTGAGCTTTTCTAAGAGGCCAGCAGTTAAGGACCATGTCTCTGTGCCATAAGTCATCACTGGCAACACACACTGGTTATACACCCTCGTCTTGAGACACTGCGGAATTTTGGACGAAAAGATGTCGCGTAGTTTCCCGAACGCTGCCCATCCGAGTTGGATTCTTCGGGCGACCTCTTTGTCGAAGTTCGATCTACCCAGTTTAACAGTTTGTCCCAGGTAAACATAACTATCAACAACTTCGAGAGTATCGCTCCCAACAATTACCGGTACGGGTGGAACACGGTCATTAAACATGACTTTCGTCTTGTCCATGTTCATCTTAAGACACACCTGTTGAGAAACGTTACTGAGGTCTCTGAGCATTGTGTTCATATCCTCCAGCGATTCAGCCATGATGACTATATCATCGGCAAAACGAAGGTGAGTGATATATTCGCCGTTGATGTTGATGCCGAATCCATCCCAGTCCAAGAGTTTGAAAACATCCTCCAATGCGTTCGTGAACAGTTTCGGAGAAATAACGTCTCCCTGTCTCACGCCTCTTTGCAATTGGATTGGTTTCGTGCTCTCGTCCTGTAATCGGATCGACATAGTGGCGTTTCTACACATACACTTCAGCACTTCGATATACCTATAATCGATACGGCACCGCTGAAAAAACTGTAACACCGCCCAGGTTTCGATCGAATCGAAGGCTTTTTCATAGTCCACAAACGCTAGACATAATGGCCGATTATACTCCTCAGTCTTCTGTATAATCTGGCGGAGCGTATGGATGTCGTCCATGGTGCTGAAGCCTTTTCGGAAACCGGCTTGTTCGGGAGGCTGGAAGTCATCAAACCTGCGTTCGAGACGGTTCGTAATGACCCTCGAGAACAGCTTGTACACATGGCTCAGGAGTGAGATGGGTCTATAATTCTTCAATAGGGTGTTGTCACCTTTTTTGAAGAAGAGCACCACCACACTCCTGTGCCATGCTTCTGGCGTATGACGGAGTCAAACAGCTTCTGGAGGATTAAGAGTACTGGTTTTCCACCCGCTCGCAGAAGTTCTGTCGTGATTCCATCATCCCCCGGCGCCTTGTTGTTCTTAAGCTGTTGGAGGGCCATTCTAATCTCATACAGGCTGACGTCTGGGATATCCTCAGTGCAGTGTCGGGTCAGTTTCGCTCTGGTGTCCTGAGCTGAACTGACAACGGGCTGTCGGGTCGAGGTGTACAACTGTCCATAAAACCTCTCTAGCTCTTCCAGGATCTCTGGCTTCGATGAGATGATACTGCCGTCCTCGATCTTCAGTTTTATCATTTGGCTTTGCCCAATAGACGCATTCTTCGCGAACACTTTGGAGCCCTGGTTTCGCTCAATTGTGGTCTTAATACATTGAGTATTATAGGACCGCAAGTCGTGTCGCATGGACTTTGAGATGCGCCTATTGAGTTTGCCATATTCCGACATATCTACCGAAGATTGCAGTCTCATCTCAGACCGGTCTTCCATCAACTGGATTGTGTTTGCCGAGAGCGTTTGAGGCTTTTTCCGGCGTGGGATATTGAAGAACTTATACCCCACTGCATGGACAGTTTCCACCAACCCGTTGTTTAGCTCGTCCACTGTTTCGCATTCGGTTAGGCATTGGAAGCGATTATGCAGTTCGAGTTGAAAGCTTTCGGGATTTAGGATCTGGGCAGGATTAGGACGGAGCGTGGACTTCACCAGACGTGACCTCTCAAGCTTAACATCGATATTCAATGTGCCTCTGACAATACGGTGATCGCTACCGGTTTTCACCCTGCCGATCACGGAGACATCATTGAATGTTTGCTTCTTGGTCGTCATGATGAAGTCGATCTCATTTTTGATGGAACCATCAGGGCTTATCCAGGTCCACTTTTTAGTCGGGCGCTTCTGGAAAAAAGAGTTCATCGAATAGAGTCCCTCCTTTTCCATGAAGTCAACCAGCCTCTGGCCCCTCTGGTTCCGCTGTCCATAACCATATTTCCCCACTCTCAACTCATCGCCATTCCGTGTGCCCACCTTTGCGTTGAAGTCCCCCATCACAACTGTAAAGTATGACTTGGAGGTATGCATGGCTTTCGATATATCCTCATACATAGCATCCACTTCATCGTCAGGGTATGTCGAGGTCGGCGCATATACCTGTATGACCTTCAGCGAATACCGATCGGTGATTCTGAGTATAAGGTATGCTACCCTGCTCGACACACTATCGACCTTTACTACGTTGTTAACGAGGGGCTTACGGACGAGAAACCCAACACCACCCTGGGATTTTCGGTCTCCTTCCCGGAAGAAGAACATGTTGCCGGTATCCAGGATTATCGTGTCTTGACCCTCTCGTCTTATTTCACTCAATCCCAGTATGTCCCATCGCAACTTGCTCAATTCCTCCTCCAGCTCGACAATCTTTTCGTTGGTCCGCAATGTGCGGATGTTGTGTGTTGCCAGGGCCAAAGTCCGTTTGGGGTGGTAGCGGGGTATCTGCCGGGGATTCTTAGCACCCCCTGCTCCACCGTTACCTGACCCGCTACCGAGGTCAGGAATAGTGGAGCCGCCGGGGACTGGGGGCCGTGTGCTTAATCTGTCTGACATTTTAAGGGGGGAGTTGCCATAATCCCCACGCTTGGCAGGCGTCTTGGTGATCGCAGTGAAGTTGTTAAGTACACAGAAGCCTCTGCTGCCCGACTTCCGGATTTTTCCCTTAGTCGCCTTCTACGACACCCTCGGGATGAAATGGGTGGGTGCTATTCTTGCCCGGACACCCCACGGGCCGGGCACTACTCCGTGAAAATACCTAGTGTATTTCCATAGGCCTTTATATTTTTCAGAATACATATGTTAATACATAATATGGATTTAACCCAGTAATGCCTAGCGTGTCCATATGGACACGTAATTAGTATGTTTTTAAAGTTATTATTGTGTCAAGATATCACTGCATAATAAAAAAATCTTTTCTTTATTGCATTGTTTGTACCCTGTGGTTTCAATGTTTGTCGTTTATTTCTCCCTAATTGAGGTTGTTTTGGAAATATAATCAATTGAAATAGTTTATTGTTCAAAATTAGTAAAAAAATGGATAACCGAAGTGGATAAGTGAATTTTCATCAGAATAATTTTGTATTTTTAGCGTTTAGTTCTGTTTTGTTATGCTTATATAAATGATTTATCATATAGTTATGATAAAGTATAGGTTAGCTTTTGTATAGGTTATATTTTTTTACGTTGAGTGTGATGTGTCCATATGGACACGCTAAGCACCTGCCATAGCTTTTTGTCATTATACTTGTTCTCATTCAGATAGTTTATTTTCGATCAGTTCAAGGGAAGTTGTTCGCTAAATGAAGTGCTAGACATACTATGTGAAGGTGAAGAAAGTGAAAAGGACCGAACTACTTCGGAATCATTTTATAATAGCCCCACCAGAACCAGCAAAGCAGAACGGATGACGATTCTGGTGGACAGGCCCAGAGTTTGAATAACTGAAGTAGGTTTTATGAATCAATGAGCAATGCATGGCAATTGAAAAAAAGGTGAGGGTCGGGCGGAGGACACGGTGGAGCACACCGTGGAGGTCTGCCCTGCTTGGGCGGATCCCCGTCGTGTCCTCGTAGCGTCAATCGGCGGCGGCGACCTTTCGCGTCCGGCCCTGGTGCAAGCCATGGTCCGGGGCGAGAGGGAATAGGACGCTGTCGCCTCCTTCCGCGAAGCAGCGATGCTAGCGAAGGAGGTGGTGGAATGTGAGAGGGAGAGAACCTCGTCCCAGCCGCCGCGGGAGCTGCTCCGGGCGTCAGGGGCCACGTGATGGCTTCCGGCCAGCGAAGGCGCGGGCCTGTGGACGGTGAGTGATGGGCTAGCTCGCCGTGCCTCCATCTCATGACGACGACAGGCTGTGTCGACAGTGCGTTTGTGTACCACGCGCGCCTCAATGAGATTTCAGCAACATGGAAGGGGCCAAGGGCCCACACCCGTCGGGGCTGCGGGTTGATCGATAGAGAAACCGCGGCCTCGACACAGGGCTGAGAAGGAACATGGGAGGTTTTTAGTCAGTAGAAGTCTGACACTCCCCCTACCGCTCTGCTCAGAGCGGGAGGAGTCAAATGATGATTCAAAAAAAAAGCAGGGAAAAAAATTTGCTACTACAAATGCTTAGCGTGTCCATGTGGACACGTGTTTTTTTTCTAACTTAAAATATAGATATGAACCTAAAACTTGTCATAATGTTTTATTACCCTTTATTCTACATAATGATGTAAAAAAAAATGGAAAAAGGCGGAAAAAAGAAATTCGGGCATTACTGGGTTAAATAATACAACAAAATATAAGTACAAGTACCTATCTTGTGCACAATAGTACAATATAATTATAGGTGTGCACCTGCACATGTGTATGTGGTAAACATATTTGATTTTTAAACATGTTTTTATGGCACTGATCTAGATAATTATTGTTCATTTATAATACATACCTCCAATCTTCTTATTAGAATATTGATTATTTGTCAAATATATTTCATTCATTTTCTCTGCAGCCAAATTCGCAACTATAAATGAATCTGTGAAGAAACATATAGGTAATTATATTTTAATTTCACTTCCAAATAAAAGTAATGATGTTATCAGAATGGAACAGAATATCGATTTATTGTTTTAGGTAAGTAACAAATAAAAAACACAAGAAAAAATATTACCATGGGCACATAAGATAACAGCTTTAAATTTTTTCCATTTATTTAAAGGTTTTTCCCTTTCTCTAACACGCTTCTCTGTATCAGATGAGTTTTCAACGGGATATGATACAACTACATTTAGATCTCTCGCTCTATATTCTACTATCCACATCCACGGTATACATACAAACTCGTTTATATCCTCGCGAGGTAAGTCCGAAAATTGTATTACATAATATTTAAAGTCATTTATTTGTTTTATTTGCAAATGGGTAGTCCCCTCCATCTGAAAGATTAAAAATCCAAAATTAGTTGATGTTGAAAACCGGCTGTATTTAAATATGTAGATGATGTCATAGTCAGTTACTATTAAATATCAGTTGCCCTTGAGTAGTCTCAATTTCCATAGCGTTTCGATAGTAAAAGAGTACAAGATGTTAGCCTAGAAATTCATCATTGCAAGCTGTCCCCTCTGACGCAGTTAATTTAGGTCATCAAGCACCATCGTTGTGCCATTCGACCGAAGTGGATAACCTATGGACCGGACGTAACAGGTCAAAGGCTACGTCGATCTGGGAAGCTCCTCTTACGCACATTTACATTTAACAATAAATCATTGCTTACCTTGAAGTCCTAAATATATTCTGTCGTATAAAATCACTGTATCTACAACTGAAATAATACAATTTCTTCAAAATACCTAACAGGATGAATCCATGAATCCTGTTATTTGCAACTAATGTTTAAAATTATTTAAACTTATTTTCCCCTGTCCCTACTTTTGTTATCAAGGGGCCGGTAAAAGGTGGAAACTTTTTTTATTTGACTTTTTGTGAGTTGACAGCCGAGTTGATGCAGGTTGACAGTGTTGCAATGGGTTACCAGATCAAGTTTCTAATATTCCCCAAAATTCATCTCACCTTCTTCCTCCCAAATGCCCCTTTGCGCCTTCTTAATTGTTTATTTTTTGACTGTCTCGTTGGTCTAGTTGTCGCAAGACCGGCTGGTGAGCATAAACGCCTGGGTTTGATTTTAGGTTAGGCAACGTGATAAAGGTTTTTCTATCAGGATTTCTCAAAAGTAGACATTAGGTAAATCTCTGCCTATTTCACAAAGGATTGAAGGTGTGATTTTGTTTTAATTTATCACATTATTTTTTCATATTGAGAATAAATAATCGGTGTACATACATAGAAAAAAAAATACTAATCGAATTGAGTATTGAGTACTTAGTTTAATTGAACCTTCTCCTTTTTGGGAAGTCGGTTAAATTTTTCTAAATCTGTCTATACTCCATTTGCTGTTAACCGTTTTTACAGTTCGTTCAACCGATTGTGAACTCTATTACGTTGACAGCAAGACAAAATGCAGCTGCAGTAAACAGTCGGTTTTGTAACATTCTTTTTGCTTTTAATGTCATCCTTATTACGGTATAGCAGTCAAAATCGGTTAAACGGACTGTAAAAACGGTTAACTTAAATGTTTAATCTTATTTCAAAAGGAGTTTAATTACACATAAAATAGGTAAAAGAATATTATCATTTTTTTGAAATTTCCCCAATCTTGGGGAGATTAAGTTATCCTGAACACATTTTTTCTAGAAAGCCCCCAGTCTATCAAACGCTGATGTTGCAACAGTAAAATTCACCATGATTGTGAAGCAAAGTGCGGGCAGGTTTGTTGTTACTTGCAACACCATTGTTGGGGTTCTTTTCTGGAAAAATATTGTGCTGGCTGATTTAAATTTAGAGAAATAAAATGCTTGTGAAAATGCTCAAGGAATGGATAATGTAGAGAAGTTTTTTCAGTAACCGAGTCTATATTATATAAGAACAACTTTGTAACGAGGTCACGCATATTAGGCACTTTACCAGCTGACCGTGCTGAGGAGTTTTTACCAGACTGAAAGAAAGAAAGAAAGAAAGAAAATGCATTTATTTGGCACATGCCGCAAGTACACACAATGTAAAACAAACAAAAAAAAAATATATAAAGAAAAAAGAACTTAAAACTAAACAAATCGTGCCACTGTGTGCCTCACGGTTGCGCCAAAAAGGCCCAGTTCAGCAAAATGCCGGCGATATAGACTGCGGCGAACCCCAAAAGGCCCGGCCCTCCTTTTGGGGTTCGCCGCAGTCTGGTAATTTTTTTTATTTGATGCCCTTTTAGAGTTTGCTATTTGTTTCGTTTACATAATTATTTTGTTGATGTTATTATTTCTCAGAAAGTTACATTTAAGACTTACATTAAATTAAATGCTAAAAAAAACATTATCAAATATAACTTTGTTACGTACCTATTACAAATTGTGTATTTAATACGCTGATTGTATAGTTTTAATGTGTGAATTCAATCTTAATCTAAACTAATACTATAGGTAAAGTAATGTTTATAATTTTCGGAGATCCGATTTCAAGTGTCGAGTAGGAGTGCTTACACATCATGTCAGATTTTTTGTAGTGTCGATTCAAATTCAAATTCTATAAAAATACGGGCGAATTTGTTGTACTTTTGCGTTTACCACACGATAGCGTGTGTTAAATTTTCAGGAACGAAGTAAGCAGTTACCGCAGATATTATTACAAGAAACGTGGTTGTCATAATCTGAAATGGTGCAACGTTTCACAATTTGTTGACATGACATAAAGTGAATTCGTTGGGTTCATCTTGTACTACATCTTACATTTGAGATTTGTTGATGGCATCGTCCTAATGCCTACTGGCTAATTTACATCAGATTATGGATGGCCTAGGTCATTATGGCAAACTTGTACAAAAACCAAATTATGTTCAACGAACATGTCACCTCAGCACCTATCTTGGGCAATCTTCGTAATAAAGTGGCTGGTGAAATCCAGAAACTGCAACTCAATCACTCATTAATCATTATCTTCTTGCCCTTGTCCATCCTATTCACAGACCAGTGTTGCCATCGAAGTTTCAAGCTCCCCACCAGAATCGACCTCTAAAACCACCAGAAATCCACTAAAAAAATCGCACCTTCTTAAAAAATCGCTAAATTTTCCACTAACTTTATTTCTGGCAGATTTTTGGTCTTTACTAAAGGAAATAATATTTTTTTGAAACGTTTATTAAAGCAATAACATGAAAATTACATATAATGTAACAAAATACTTCAACTTCAACTCTCTATTAATTCATGGCTTTTGTGGAAGAACAAAATACTTAATAAAACCTATTTTTTAAAAGAGGTCAATCAAATTATATTATTAAGTTATCTTCAGATGAGTCGTTTCCGTCCGTATCATCATCGTTAATCTCGGACTGATACGACTGTTTGGTACCAAATAATTCCACTAGAAAAATCCACTAGCCACTAAAACCGATATTTGTCCGCTAAAAGGTAAGTCAAAACCACCAGATTTAGTGGAAAATCCACTAAGTTGGCAACACTGTCACAGACTACTTAGAGATACTACGTATCAGACTGCCAACTTCAGAACAAAAATTTTCACCACAGTCTTTCGAGTTTTAATGTCGTATGACGTTTCTTTTTTTTTTTAAAGTTACGTTGTACAATGGCAAAGGAACCACTCGTATACAGCCTAAAACGCCGTGCTGCTGGATATTATTTGATTTCTATTGTCCCACAAAGGGGCTATTATTAATTTTCTGAAATAAATTTTGGGAAAAAATAAATAAAACAAAGAATTACTTATTAAAAGATTTATTTTTTAATTTTCTTTTATATTTTTCGTAAGCTTGCTTTTGCATCGCAGGCAAATCACGATTTTGGAGTCTTTGAATATCCGTGCCCTTTAAAATTCGATTTATCATATTGCACCAGTTCATTATTGTAAACCTCACAACTAATGATATGAAATGATTAAGGATCATTGTCTTGTGTTCGGTACAGTGAATGAAATCAAATGAATACTTGGAACAAATAAAATCAATTACTTTTGAAGCGACATTATTTTTATGAGCGTTGTGTTCCAAGTATGCATTTGTTTCAGTTATCACTGTACCGAAACACCTCACTGCACCTTCGGATGGGTAGTTTAATCTTTTTTTTGCTGCCGTATATTCGCGATGATTAATCCAGTCGTGGATATTTGATTCATTGCTTGTTAAGCAATTTTTGCATGAGTTACATTTTAATTTAAATTTATCAAATATTTTGCGAACTACCCATCCTGTAGTGTAGGCTCGCGAGTGGACATTCAATCGTTCTCGTCGAGCCTGCTCCACAATCATTTCAATATTCTGCCCTGTATTTGAATGACCCGGCTCGACATTTTCTTTTGTATCTTCAGTAAACAGAGACTGTAAATTTATTACTTGGTCTGCCGGGTCATCCTCACAATTAAATGTTTGGTTGTGGAATTTTATAATTCTGGTTATCAACAAT
This sequence comes from Diarsia mendica, assembly GCA_949316265.1. Lineage (NCBI taxonomy): Eukaryota > Metazoa > Arthropoda > Insecta > Lepidoptera > Noctuidae > Diarsia > Diarsia mendica. The sequence continues at coordinate 14,109,819 of OX438912.1, read as the reverse complement.
GACTTAAAGGTGCAATTGAAGCTGTGGCAGTTTGGGTCATTATTTCTGTAATTATATGCCCTTACTTGCCCAAAAAAGTTTTCAATGGGATCTGAGTTAAAATATCTCGGCCTCATTATTTTTATATTATTGGTTTTAAAAATCTGCCACAGCCTCATGTAACTTTTTAGTGTTACAATAAAATTCACTAAAGAGGGCACAGATTTTTCGTTTCCTTTGGAATCGATATAGCGAATTTTCTCCAATTTCGTAATAGCCTCTTTCCAAAACTGATGATGAGGTGATTTTTCTGTAACTGCTGTTCTCAGGATTTTTCCCTTGCTTCTCTTAGAAAATATTGCAGCTCCATTGACACTGTCGAACAACTGGTCAAAAAATAGAACTGTGTCTGCTGTGTTTTCTAGTGTACTGCTGACAGGTCTTCCATCTGCATAATGAGCTGGAAAAGAAGAAACATTATGTTTAGTATAACAAAATATTATGAACCTCGGAGTGATTCATGAGGGTGGTTTATGTAGTGTAAACCAGTGAGTTTTATGACGTTATATGTATTCAGTAATACATATTATGTTTTTATGTAACTGTTTATTTACTGTCTTTAAAAGATCCATTAAACTAAAGTAACAATATTATGTTTGGCTCCTACCACGCGGTCAATACCTAGCACCTATACTAAATAACAATTTGCAAAAAGTTTATTTTTATAGTAGCCATTGCCAGCGGCTTTACCCGGGTTTATGACGAAACTTAATTAACAGGAATTTAATCCTGGGATAAAAAAGTATCCTATATGTTAAAATAACCTGAATAACAAACATCCATCCATCCTCACTTTTTTTTTGGATTTATAATATTAGTTAGAAGTAAGATCATGTTAGGTACTTACAAAATTTTGCCGTGTATGACAAGGCTGCAGATACAGTTTTGCTGAAGACCTTTACACAATTTTTTACCTGAAAAATAAAAGGTGACATTAAAATCTGTTTTAGTAAATAATCTAGTGACCACATTGTGACCACTCTAGCAGAATACAAATAGGTGGCTAAATAAGAAATTTACCTTCATTTTTTTTATTTTTTCAGGAATGACATGCTGGTCATTCAATTTATAAAGAAGTCTGGCTTCTGTGTGATGACAATCTGTTTCATAAACATCAACTATGTCTTGCCATTTTGATAGTTTTCCATCAATTTGTATGTTTTTGTTTAAAAAATTATTTCGCAGCCCCTTTATAAGGTGTGATGGGTCATATATAATACTCAGATTGACTCCGCTTATAGTAACTGTGCCATCTGAAATGATTAAATATTTAAACTAAATTAAATTTCATGAGTGCCATCATATTTTTCCTTATATATACATGTAGTTAAAAACAATGATTGAGATGAAAAATCAAGAAGTCAAAATGTTGGTTAGTTCCTTAAACAATATGTCCACTATTGGTCCATTTGATTCATGCCAGCATTTAAACCCTTAATGGTGAATGTTTACATAAGTGCCCGAATATTTGGACAGCTAGGATGGAAAAGTTAACTAAATAATACAAACCTGGTTCTTGATTTGCAAGTAGTTGGTCACGTCTTGTGTCTGCTGTCAGGCTTCTTAGTGCAGATTGAAAAGCAGACCCCTGGTCACAAATTAATGCAACTGGCTTCAGCCCACATCCCACTATGGCAGAAATTACTTCTTTCAAAATAGTTTTTAATTCTAGCCCAGAGGTGGCTCCTTCGCAATAGTAATAGGCCACTGGTTGCTGCCATTTAAAAACTGCTCCTCTCAGCATAAAAACAAGTGCATGATCAGCAAACTTTTTTTTTTTAATGTTAAGCTCTACAAAGCCGTTTATTGTATCTTTATTTTTGTTGTAGTTTAAGGCAGTTTCCAGTGACATTTCGTCAAATATTACAGAACACATTTTCTTATTTTCCTCCCATGTTGCAACCTGGAAACCAACATATGAATTAAAGCTTAACTTTTTTCACTATTCACCAATGTGCAACCATGATATAATTTATTAAAAAAAAAGGTTAAATAACATACTTTAATTCTACACACACAGGCATGTTGTTTGAATTCGGTTATGGTACCACTCATAATGTACAGTTTAGAAGATTTTAAAATTGAATATTGCATAGGTACAAACCTCTTTTTTCATTAACTCAAAAACTTGAGGGCAAACTCCTGTTTCAATATTAAGTTTTGTCACCATCTTATTTAATGTTGACCTTGATGGCAATATAAAAATTTTGTGTAAAAATCTGTAGCATTTGGGACTCTGCTTCATAATTGATAATGCAATTAGTTTTTCCTCTAATGTGAAGCGACGCCCTTTCTTATTTTTAGTGCAAAGATTAATCTGCATTTTCATGATACTCTTTGCATATGGGTTCATGTTTGCTGTTAGTTTTTCAAAGGAAGTTTCCTTATTAAACTTCAAAGCTTTCTTGGCCCTTTTGTAAAAATCTGTTTGCTTTTTTGCCTTTTTGTACTCTTTGTACAACATTTGGCAAGTTGGTGACAAGTTTTTTACATTGCTTATAATTCGTTTTCTTGAAGGTTTCTGCGTTTCATTCCGGACTTGGCCCAAACCTGAAACATTGTAAAATACTCTGTATGGGGAACACAGACTACAATTTCCTGATTGTTATTATTTTGAGACTAATAATACTTTTACTATATAACTTTAAGCCTGCAGCAGGTTACAAGTGAGGATATAACATAATATAGTGTCAACGAGTAGTAGCACAAATCTGATGAAATAAAAAATATTATTAATTGGAACTCTGAATGATTATTACCTGACTCCTCAATAGTTGGTGGATTTTGTAGAGCTTGGGGTAAAGTTTGGAGGTCACAGGAGCTAGCAGCAGTGACTTCTGAAATAGACAGAATCAAGGAAAAAAATTATTAAAGGGATTAAATTTAATTTAAAAAAATCAAGTATTTAATATACAGAAAAACGGGGTGAATAGAGAATGCAGGTGTGAATCGAGACCAACCTTGTTTACATGTAAGTTATGGGATATGTTACAAACATGCAACTTATTTAGTACCTAAAAATGAACATCTCTTGTCGGCAGACCAATCACCATAATAATTAAAGATTGAAATCCCTTTCAGTCTGGTGCCGATTCACCCCTGCATTCTCTATTTACCCTGTTTTGCAGTACATATTTATCAAAGAGATTAGAGATACCTGAATCTTGCCTAGACTGTGGATATTTTGGTAGGCACCGCAGAGGAAATTCAGTGGAGGTAGAAGCAACTGGTTGAATTTCTGTAAAAACAGAAAAATATAGCAAGTTTAATAAACACACCACTGCACTTTACCACCAACTACCTTTTCAACTACCTGTTCAGGAGCACTAAGACTGCCATTGTAACCATGGAATAATAAACAATATTGTAAAGTAGTACTGTTAAAAAAATTGATGTACAAGAAAGTGTATTATTTTGTTATTGTGCACAATTTAATTCGTAATAAAAATTATACCATTAACGTACCTTTCAGTGGTTCTAGGCAGTATGTGTGGTCAAAGTGTCTTTTACGGGAGTATGAATGCTCAGCCTGAGGTGACACATTTTCTGAAATCAGACACACAAAATCAATTTCAGTATTATGCACCTCAACATTATGCTCATCAGTCACTGAGTTAACACCTGAGAATAAAGAGAGGAATGCAAGTTTACTTTCCTTCCTATACTTGCGCATTGGTTTGTGAGACAGATAAAAAACTTTTTCTAGATTTTGAACTTTATTATCATAATGGTATTTGTTCCTTCCTGTTAGCTGCATCATTAGTTTATGTATGATCAATAGAGTGAAAATTATGTTTGTGAGAACTGCAAATATGACAAATATTTGGTAAAAATCAGTCTGTGACACTGTCGTGAATATAGGTGTTATAATATTTTGCTCAGTGATTTGTACTGATAAATAAATAATTAAATTTTGAAACCCATGTCGAAAATGATTTGTATCATTACTTTAGTTAGTTCATAATATAGTACTGTTAGGTTTGTAAGTTTCTTTAAGAGTGGTCAGGGGGTCATCAGGGGGAAAATGGCCAAAAATGTATCCTTGCTAATATAATCAATTAATTTTGCAGCCTCTTCCAATCATCTCTATAGTGAGTGCTGTTAATACTATTGCTTAATAAATGAATAGTATATTGTCCCTTATCACATCTGCTTATAGTACTCAAGACTGATTGCAGATCAGATACAAGAGAAGAAATATATATTGTGTTGTTCACGATACTTCGTAGTATACACCTAGAAACCATAATATATCTAGCTTTTTTAAGAAAAGTTGTATTCTGAATAAGGTTTCAAAACTTTCAGTCTTTCGCACCGTACGCGAGTATAGGTATAACAAAATTTGGCGTGTGTTTAGGAAGGTAAAGAAAGCAAGATGTAATAATAAGTAATGTATGATCATAATATTTACCTGTATACTGCAGAGTTGTTATTCCACTCAAAATATCATCTTCAGTAAACAGGGAAGGATAGGCACTGCCAATGAGACGAGATTTAGACGTAATGAACTTCTTTTCGAAGTGTTTTTGACAAACAAAAAGCTTCGAAAGTTGTTCAGGTGATAACGATTGCAGATCATCACGATTTAGACACTTTAACCACACAGCGAGTCTTTTCTCATTACACGGGAAATGATGCAAAATAGCGTCCTGTCGCGAAGATTTACAAACACAGCACTCGTAATACATTTTGCAAGTAGCAAAAGTAATCGTAGAGACACTGGGATTTATTACAGATAAAGCGGAGAGGATAAGCACAAACGACTTCACTCGATCAACACAATAACTATATTGTCAGATTTATGTCATTTACGTCAAATGAAACAAAAACAAATGGCGGCCTACCTGCGCCTGCGTCGGCCAATCACAGACGACCAGAAACGTCATACAACATTAAAACAATATGGCGCTACGTCGAGCGTTTCGTTGTACGAAGATTATCAGCCGTGATCCTATTTGGGTGGGGTCGTCGATGCAACACGTTTGTCACCAGTTTATTTGGCAACACTGTGCAACACTGTCATTTAGAAAGTTCGAACTTTTGGTGAATCCGCGATTTTTTCTAGCCTCTAGTGTTTTTTCTAGATAACTTTCCGGTACCACTGTCTGGTAGTTTTCCTGTTCTTTAAAGATCAGCTAGTAGGAATGAAGCATTGGGTGCATTGAATCCTGTTCCGAATCCTCTAATATTGGAGGTATTGAATCCTTCCAGTTGTGAAAGACCTCAAGGAGACTTCAAGGTAAGCAATGATGTTACAAGGGCAACTGGTATTGTGATATTTATAGTACTGACATCATCTATTTCTTTGTTCCTATTTGCTTGTGGCGAAATAACAGCCGCAAGGGTCGGTCTTCAAGTTTAAGCAGGGCTTCCCGAGGGCGCTCAGTGAAAGGGTGACCATCCTTCACATACTCTTAATATTTTTTCTTTCTTCTTTGGTTATATTTTTTCTTTCTTCTTTGGTTAGTGGGTCGTCTTAGGGGCGGATTTCTTTCTTTCTATAACGAGATATCTCCGTACCTCGCACATTACGTTAAACTGTTGGTAGCGGCTGTCATTATTATATTTTTGACAGATAGTAGTAGAGTGAAGCCCGAAAGTCTAACCAGTCTTGCCAAGGGGCATCGTATCGTATTACCAAGTCACTGGGTTGTTTTCTTCATGTAGCTAACATGTCAATTTTTAAATTTGATAAGGTCACATTTTTGCCACTTCCACCCGGTCATTTGAAAGTGCAAAGGTTACTTTGGCTGCATGTTTTTGGGCTAAGAGGGCATTATAGAAAGTGGATCATAGTTTGTAACACAGCTCCACAACTACCCCCTGCTGGTGTTTCATTGCAGTCAGCCCTTAATTGAGTTGGAGTTCCTCGACTTGAGTCTTGAGGAAACTTCCAGGTGGACCAAAGATGGTTAGACCCTGCAGGAAGATAATCACTTGTTAGTAAGTAGAGAGTGCCCAATGTGCACGGCTTTTTTTCTACGGCTTAAATCAGGCAGAGAGCAGCAGTAGCGTTCCGGAACAAACTGTGTCTGCTTTATGCCATTGGGTGCCATATAGTGGGTTTTTGTTGTATGACTCTTGTTTGTGTGACTGGGTTGCAGAAGTGAGAGAAACCGTATCTGTGTAAGATACTCTAATTTGGACTGTATATAGTAAGACTGAAAGCTGATCCCGTAGTATAGGTGAAATATTAAAATAATGAATATCCTATACAACAGAAACCAAGCACAGTTTTTACAACTGCAGCATCCCTTTCTGGAGTCCATGCCGATGCCTTTTTTTTTTTTTTTGGTGGGTGGAAAATCATCGAATAACCCCCCCCGCTCTTGGGCAGAGCGAAGGGGAGTGTCAGACTTTTACTGACTAAAAACCAAACCCATGTTCCTTCTTCGCCCTTGTGTCGGAGCCGCGTTATCCTTTCGACAAGCCACAGCCCCGACGGGCATCATCACACAAGCCTCCTCTCTTTGAGAGGGAATGGGCTATAATCTACCACACGGGCCCAGTGCGGATTAGTAGATGTCACAAGTTGTTACATTTCTGGTTCTAGTTCATGCCGGTTTTCTCACAATGTTGTCCTTCACCGATTTTGAGAGCAGTGGTGATGATCTTATTAAGTCTATTGTGAAATATAGCACTTGTAAGCTTTGTTCTTGTGTAGCCTGAATAGGGATTGGTTCCTCAAATATTTATATATTCCGCAGAGGGTACAAAAGTGTTGTGCGGCTTCTTATTTGTTTTCTTTTTTTTACAGATTCATATGACTATACCAAACTTATGACCACAAAGATGAATGATTCTACTCATCAACAAAATAAATGTTCGAATATGGAGAGTGGTGGTATGTATTGTGAACTCATTTCCCATTTTTATTGAGTTTAACGTCTTTATAACTGACATTGGTGATTTATAGGATTAGCATCTTCCCATGGATTATTTAGCATCTTCCCATGGATTATTTAGATAGACTATTGGACTATAGTTTGTTTAAAATTATCAAGTTTGTTGACAATTATCCTTCTCCAACTCCAGAATAGAATATATGTAGATGGGAATGCTGTGTTCAATTCATGATAAATCTGAATTTACTGCTTAAAAACTGTTAGTAGCTGTTTTGAATAACAAGCAAAAAATACATAATTATTAACTACCCATTTTAGATCATGATTCATCGGCACGTGTGGAGAAAACAACACGCAGATTCAAGCCGGGACCATACTCAAAAACAAAAGTAGTCGACCCAGTTGAGTCTGCAAGCGAGATTGCAGCACAATCCTGTCAAACATTAGAATGCCCCAATGATGATGAAAACTCTTCATTAGAGCTTATAACAATAGCCGACCCTGAATTATTCACTGTAATTTTTACCCGCTTACAAGATTTACAAATAGCGTCTGTTAAGAATCGTTCGATGATAGATTTGGCTTGTAAAACATTGATTATGAATGACAAAGTAATGAAAGAGCAAGCAAAAATTATTGATGAATTACGTGCTGAACTTGCTTTAAAAGGGACTTCAGCAGTTGTTGAGAAGACATCAGAAAAAAATAAAAAGAAACAGAAGGAGGAAGGTGATGATGATTTTGAAGTTATCAATAGAAAACGTTACCGCTATCATAAGCACAAATTAGTTCTACCTCCAGAATACAATAAATATGATTCAAGATGGACGCTGAAGCATCACAAATTACGGCCAGGACTTGTTGAACTAATGCCAGAAACCAGCGTGTATATCAATGCTGACCGACTTGATCGTTGCAAGAAATTCGCGAAAGATTGCAGGTCATTGGCCGGAATGTTAGCCGGAGAAATCTTCACTAAGAATGCATTGAGTGTGTGTTCAGTTACTGGTACTAGGTCTAGATTTTTCTATTTAAATTTTGTTAGACCGGGGTTAGATAAGAATGCAATACTGGATTTTGTTGAAGAGCATAGGCGTGAAAAGGGATGGATACGTCTAGGACGAATCTCTATTATGGACGGTATCCGTAACAAAATAACGTCTATGCGAAGACGGAGATATTCTCGTAAATAGACGACACGGTTGGCGCAGTGACTCAGGCAATGGACTGCCGCGCTGCGTGTCGCGGGTTCGATCCCCGCACGGAACAAATATGTGTAAGACCTACAGATAGTTGTTCCGGGTCTGGGTATTTGTCTATGTGAGTTTAAATGTTTGTGAACGCACCCACGATACAGGAGAAATTCCTACTGTGGGGCAACATTATTAAAAAAAAAAAAATAGGACTTAGGTTGTTAATAACATAATCTATTTTTGTACGTAGAGAGATTTGTTGTCTATTTTTTACTATGTTGCTATTTTAATAAATGTTTGAGCCAAACTTATTTTTATTCTTTACCCGTACTTTTTATCCAATTTTTTTTTAAATATAATAATAATAAACATGTATGTAGGATGTTAATTCGGAACGCAGCAAAATATTAATTATGGTATAAAGTATGAACGCAGCGGTGAAGGAATGAGAGAGCATGTGTGTGAGGGAGAAAGAGAGTATGGCGAGCTAACCGAAGACGAAAGACGTACTCCAAGTTTTTACGTGTTTTATAATTAATAAAAGAAGATTAAAGAAGAAAAGAAGTATATTATTTCGGTCATCCACCACCTTACAGCCTCGTCCGGGATCGACCGTAATAATAAAAGGTGTATTTTAACGAAGAAAGTCACGAAGAAAAAAAACACCGGCACAAGACGGCGGCCATTACGAAAAAACGTGTGCTCGCGCCGGTGGAAAATTATTATTTTACGACGGAAGACATCATGGCCAATGACAATACCATGGAAACAAAAATTCAACCCTTACAATATGGCATGGTAGACACCATAGTTAAATTTGATGGTGAAGACATGACCTACTCGTCTTCGAAGTGGTCACAAGACATCGAAGACAATGCCGAAATCTTCAGTTGGACGGCTCAACAAAAGCTCATCATAGCCAGAAGATCGCTTACCGGAACTGCTGAGTTATGGTTACGAACGGAAAAGCCATTCAAATCGTACGAGGAATTGAGGAACGCCCTGATAAAGGAATTTCCAGATTCGGTAAATACCAAGCAAATGCATGAAATCATGGCGGCTCGTAAAAAACGTAACAATGAGAGCTATTACCAATACATGCTCACCATGAAGGAGCTCGGAAAAAGGGCTAAGTTCGCCGATTACGTTTCCATCCAATATATAATAGACGGGATTGCCGATTACGAGCAGAATAAAATTGGTCTGTATGGTGTTACAACTTATGCGGTTCTTAAGGAAAAATTGGCACAATACGAAGCTATGAAGCAGAAGATGCAGAAACGAGGAAATCCACGCGGTACGGCGGACAAGCAGCGCGAGTGTCGCGAATCCTCAAAGCAAGCTAAAGCAGATGACACTAACGTCAAGGAAAACGCAAGTGATAAAGTGTATCGCTGTTTCAAGTGCGGAGAAAAAGGTCATGTGGCGAGTTCATGCAAAAAAGGTACCAAGTGCTTCAAATGTAACCAATTCGGCCATATTGGTACCGAATGTCAAGAAGGAGGCGCCAGCGGAAGCGGGAAGGGGAAGTGCGAACCATCGACGTGTCGGAATGATGGCGGAAGTGGAGCTAACAAGGCGCGTTCCATGTTCGCTCAAAATCAATCACCGGATAACGGAACGGAGAGTGAACGAGATAGCACGCTGATGTCAAACGGGAAAGAAAGTGGTTGTCAATGTCAGTGTCAAAATAATAACCTCAGTGTTCTGAATGTAAACAATAAAAGTGCAGTGAATAAATCGGTTAAAAGTGTTATTATAGGCGGTATCACAGTACATTGTTTAATAGATACGGGCAGCGACCTAAATTTAATATCTCACGATGTGTACGAGATGCTATCTGTTAAATGTGAAGCTGAAACAATGTTGCTAACCGGTCTTGGTTCAAGTAAGGTGTACTCGATGGGTAAGTTTAAAATTAATTTGATAATAGATTGTCATTGTTATGAAGTTTGTTTTCATGTAGTGCCTAAAGGTGTCATACCGTACGCAGTTATTCTTGGGCAAACTTTCCTGGTTAATACTATTACCATGATCAACAAAGGTATCATTGAGATAAGGCCTCAGTGTTATGATAGTTCGTATTTACAGTGTTTACTTTCCAGTTACACTGATGAAAGTGAAGTACCAATGCAAGTTAAAAATATAGTAGATAATTACAAACCCTTAAAGATTAAAGAAGCTCCAATAAAATTAAAAATAGTATTGAAAGATGACATACCAGTAGTACAGCGTCCACGGCGTCTAGCTTTGCAAGAAGAAGACATTGTAAAACATCAAATAGAAGAGTGGTTGGCTAATGGCATCATACGTCCTAGCTATTCGGAATATGCCAGTCCCCTCGTTTTGGTGAAGAAGAAAGATGGAAGTACGAGAATCTGTGTGGATTACAGGAAGATAAATCAGAAGATGGTGAGAGACGAATATCCCTTGCCAGTAATTAATGATCACATAGATAAATTGTGTACAGCTAGGGTTTTTAGCACTTTAGATTTAAAGAATGGATTTTTCCATTTACCAGTAGACGAGGACTCAATAAAATATACTGCGTTTGTGACCAGCAACCCAGAAGGTCAGTTTGAATTCCTACGAGCACCCTTTGGTTTATCAATTTGTCCCAAATTTTTTACCAGATATATCAACATTATTTTCACCGACTTTGTAAGAAGAGGAGTTCTACTTATTTTTATTGATGACTTAATTATCCTGGCTGAAGACGAACACCAGGCAGTTCAAAGACTTCAAGAGGTACTGAAGGTAGCTGCAGAGTATGGTCTCGAGATCAATTGGAAGAAGACACAGTTACTACAAAGGTCAGTAGAATACCTTGGTCATGTGGTATGCAATGGAACAGTGCAGCCTTCAAAGGAGAAAACGGAAGCAGTGCAAAAGTTTCCTGTGCCTAAAAATCTTAAAGAAGTTCAAAGCTTCATTGGGTTAACCTCATACTTTAGGAAATTTGTTCCCAATTATGCTATGCTAGCACGACCTCTAAGTGACCTGTTAAAGAAGAAAGAATTTTATTTTGAAGAAGATCAAAGAAATGCATTTTTGAAGTTAAAACAATGCCTATGTTGTGAACCTGTTTTAAAGATATTTGATCCACAATTAAAGACGGAACTACACACAGATGCCTGCAAGTATGGATATGCTGCAGTGCTGATGCAAAAGGATTCTACAGATGGTAGCATGCACCCTGTTCATTACATGAGCAGAAAGACCGGTGAAACTCAGCAAAGGTGGTGCAGTTATGAATTGGAAGCACTGGCAGTGATAGAAGGTGTAAAAAAGTTTCGTAGGTACCTAATAGGAATTCCATTTACCATAATCACTGATTGTCAAGCTTTTCAGAAGACTTTAACAAAAAAAGATGTTTCAGCTAAAGTAGCCCGATGGATTATGTACCTGCAAGATTTTAATTATAGTATTATGCACAGACCTGGTGAGAAGATGCAACATGTCGACGCTTTAAGTCGAAATATATGCGTTATTCAAAATGAACTCCATTTTCGCATACAGAACGCTCAAGAAGAAGATGCAGGACTGAAGGCAATTAAAGAAGTTCTCAAGGGAAATAAGTATGAAGACTATATGCTTGAAAATGACGTTATCTATAAAGGTGAAGAAAAGAAATTGGTTGTTCCAGAAGTAATGGATCTTGAAATTATTAGAAGAGCTCATAGTATTGGACATTTTGGAAAAAAGAAAATAAGAGACATAATTGAACAAGAATATTTCATTTCCAAGTTAGATAATAAAATTGAAAAGGTAATATCTACATGTGTGCCCTGCCTACTAGCTAGCAGGAATACAGGAAGGAAGGAAGGATTTTTAAACCCGATACCAAAAGGAGAACTGCCATTTGATACGCTTCATTGTGATCATTTAGGACCTTTGGATGCTACCAAGAAGATGTATAACTATATCTTAACTGTCATAGATGGATATACAAAGTTTGTATGGATATACCCAGTTAAGACTGTAACAGCAAAAGAAACGGTGGATAAATTAAAAATACATCAAAAGGATTATGGAAACCCCAGACGTATAGTGACTGACAGAGGAACAGCATTCACAGGAAAAGATAGGTACGAAGTAAGAAAATTAGATAATAGTAAGGAGGGACCAAAACACACCACAACAGGAGTAGACTTTATGAAAAGATGGCCTTAATTCAAAGATATCTTGTTATCATTTCAATTTATTTCATTCATAAAATAATGCCTACTTAATATTTCATACTTACCATTGAGCACAGCTGACTTTCCATGCTATTTTGGTTAATAGGATGAGTAATGTTGATAGGTTGTTGTATCATAACTAGCAACTAATTCATGGTATCATTTATTTTATATCAGTGTAAAATTTAAGTGAGTACTAATAAACTGCATAATATCTGTAATTCTGTGTAAAGTTAAAGTTTAAGGAAGTGTAACTTAATAAGACTATGTAATAAACAAAGAATTAAAATACCTAACTTGTAAAAAACCATAATAGTAATTCTGTGTAACAAATGTACCTAAACATTTAAGTAGTAAGTAAGATTTTAGATTGTATTAGATGATACTTAGCTGCTGGAGTATTGTTAAAGGAGTGAATGGCTGTTTGAGTGTATTATAATTATAAGTAAGGAGTAATATAATGTTAAGTTTATTTTAATATAGGAACATGTATTGTGTTGTTAATTTAGTTCTAAACCTTCTAGATTGTTAGCAAACTTAGTGTGTAAACTTTATTCAGCTTAGTTTATTTTTTTGTAGTAGTCAGTCTGAGGGCAGACTGAAAGCAGAATGGCCGAGTTGTAGGATGTTAATTCGGAACGCAGCAAAATATTAATTATGGTATAAAGTATGAACGCAGCGGTGAAGGAATGAGAGAGCATGTGTGTGAGGGAGAAAGAGAGTATGGCGAGCTAACCGAAGACGAAAGACGTACTCCAAGTTTTTACGTGTTTTATAATTAATAAAAGAAGATTAAAGAAGAAAAGAAGTATATTATTTCGGTCATCCACCACCTTACATGTATATAACTAAAATACAAGCTGAGCACAGATAGCAACTGTTACGGAGATTATGTTTAGCAGGCGCAGCGACGTTAAGTCGGTACGGAACGATGTACCGAACAAGTGGTAAATTATTATTATCAAAGAAAGTATTTAGCTTGATAATTTCGAACCCTGCTTCAAATCCTTGTTCAATAATTACCTAAGTTAGTGTAAAAAAAGTCTGTTTTAGCATGATTTATGTACCTTTCAGAATTATAGTTTTTTTTTCGCAGAACAAACTGACTCTTCTGCATGTGTGTATGTCTCAAAGTTATTCCTTCAAATACATATTTTTAGGGTTCCGTAGTCAACTAGGAACCCTTATAGTTTCGCCATGTCTGTCTGTCCGTCCTAGCTTAATCTCTGTGACCGTTAGCACTAGAAAGCTGAAATTTGGTACCAATATGTGTATCAATCACGCCGACAAAGTGGTAAAATAAAAATTGGAAAAAAATGTTTTATCAAAACATTTTTTCAGGGAGCCCCCCTATAATTTGTTTTATAACACATTTGCTCGTAAAGGGCCTCTTATTTCACCAATTTCAATATCGTAATGTATGTCATTACGTACTTGTGCGTAATCGTAAAGTAAAACGCACGAGTTTCTTTTTAATAAGGTAACACGTACGGTTTATCATGCTCCGTCTAAAACCAACGGTACTTTTTTAAATCTTAAGAAAAAAAAAGCAAAGAAAGCAAATCAAAAAGTTTTTATGTCAGAAAAGTGGTCAATATTTTATGAATAAAATTAACTTTGGGAGATAAAATATAAAAAATAAACATTTAATTCTTTAATTTAATTCATTTTGACAGTAAATTACATTTGTAACAGAAACAAAAAAATATTAATTTACTTTATTAGTAATACTGGCTGTTTTTGTACCGTTGCCTTAAAAAAAAAGCACTGATGCCCGCGCATCGCTAATTTGTGAACAAATAAAAGATTTATTCGTTTAAGAAAGTCCGAGTTTTATTTATTTCCTCGCAAATGTGTTATAAAACGTCGTATGACATACGTGCGCTTTGATAATTACAGCCTCTGCTCTCTTGTAGCCCTTGCCTACGGCTCGGGCTAGCAATATCGCCTCGGCTGTAATTTTCAACTTACCGCACTTATATCATAATGTACTATTATAGGGGGCTCCCTGTATGTAAAGTGGGAAGTGATTTTTAACCGACTTCTAAAAAAGAAGGAGGTTCTCAAATCGGATGTTTGTATTTTTTTTTTTTTTTTTATGTTTTTTTTTTTAATTTCAACCCTAACGTGTGATATATTGTTGGAAAGGTATTTAAAAATGAATACGGGTTTTAGAAAATATGAAAAAAATCTGAAAAGTAGAACTTTATGGAATTTCTAGGAAAATCATTTTGAACTTGGATGGAAACAGTTTTTGTACAAAAAGCTGTACAAAATAATTTCTGGACTAAGTTTGTAGTATAATCGTAGCAAGCATTTTTTTTAACTTCGTTTACATATTTTATTATCCTGAACGTATCTTTTTTCAAACAAAAAAAAGAATTATTACTACGGAACCCTACATCCGGTTTTTATCATGATGGTGATGATGATGATGATGATTGATATTATGAAATAAAACATTTCATTAAAATGTGCATATCAATTTATTAGATCTTTTGAGTCAAAGGCACTTACAACTTAAATTAATATTTTAGTTTTCACTGGTCTATGCCAATTCCAAGATTTTATCATGGTTTCTTATTATTTTAATTATAAAATAGACATTTATATAAATGTCTATGATTTCTATATAATCAGTACCTATTAATTTAATAAAACATAGTCATTATCTAGATTATTTTAATTATAATAAAATCAGCTGAAAGAGCATCACTTTCGTGTGTATATTCTTGAATATATACATATTTAGTAGCCTTATCTTAATTTAAAACTGTATGTAAATGTAACGTTTACAATTACATACAGTTTAGAAGTAGAGAAACTTCGGAGACATATTGCTTTCGTTATTCAAATATAAAAAATAATTTGATTGTTTTGAACCAACAAATTACTATTTTTCTAAATAATTTTTTTTGTATTGATTCATCTCAATACAAAAAAAAAAAGTTTTTCTCAAGACCTACTTCAAATAAATCATTTATAACAAGTTGTATAGTTAAAAATATTATTTAAAATAAAACTAACATTTTTATGGAAGGAATGATTGCTCGCATATGAGCAAAGCACCGAATACTTATATCTTACATACTGGCTTAGTATACTTAAAGTACTAGCTAGAAGATTGCCTGTCGACGCTCCATTAAAAATGGCCGACCGCACTTTAGATAACTTCAGATACTTTGGGTGGCCAAAAAAGAACAAAACAAATAGGGAATTTCACCAAAAAATAGATAAAAAAAAAATTAAGTGCTTCGAAAAGTCGTGTGACGTCACAAGGTTAGTACTTTTTTACCCACAAAGTGAAATCACAAGCTTCCACTCATGATCTATGACAAATTTTATTTTCATCAATTTTTATTAATTTTTTGATAAAACAAATACACATACTCATCCAATATTTTTCGATAATCAACAGACGGACTAATTAGATTTTTTTGGTGTAATACCCTATTCTATAACCAAACGCTTTTAAACGAAACGATAGTTTAGTACAAAAATCCATTCCCTAACGTTCAGCATTCAACAAATAAGGTATAACATCATCGATGCTAACATCTCCCACAAACCCTACAAAGAAGACATCTTCAAGGAAGGGTCCGGAGAAGGTCCTCAACACTGGAAGCTGCAGCAGCAAGGTTGCCAGACGATCTTCATCTGGCTGGCAGGATGCTCGAAGGGAACGAAGGACTTTGATCTGGTAGTCTTGGAGTTTGCGGGTCAGGAAATCTGGGACACCGTCTGGAAAATGGGATGATGGTATAAATAAACTAGCCGAGATGTTCGTCCAAGTGAAATTGATATAAAACTTTTTCTAACGGCGAGACTTAGCGACTAGGCGAGACAGTCTATATTGTATAGATATGAGTATATTACCGGGTGAGAACAAGCACAGAGCTCTGAGATGCGCGTGCTCACGTTGCTGAACGCGCAGCTGCTCCATGTTGCTGATGAACTGCTGCAGGCGAGACAGTCTATATTGTATAGATATGAGTATATTACCGGGTGAGAACAAGCACAGAGCTCTGAGATGCGCGTGCTCACGTTGCTGAACGCGCAGCTGCTCCATGTTGCTGATGAACTGCTGCAGGCGAGACAGTCTATATTGTATAGATATGAGTATATTACCGGGTGAGAACAAGCACAGAGCTCTGAGATGCGCGTGCTCACGTTGCTGAACGCGCAGCTGCTCCATGTTGCTGATGAACTGCTGCAGGCGAGACAGTCTATATTGTATAGATATGAGTATATTACCGGGTGAGAACAAGCACAGAGCTCTGAGATGCGCGTGCTCACGTTGCTGAACGCGCAGCTGCTCCATGTTGCTGATGAACTGCTGCAGGCGAGACAGTCTATATTGTATAGATATGAGTATATTACCGGGTGAGAACAAGCACAGAGCTCTGAGATGCGCGTGCTCACGTTGCTGAACGCGCAGCTGCTCCATGTTGCTGATGAACTGCTGCAGGCGAGACAGTCTATATTGTATAGATATGAGTATATTACCGGGTGAGAACAAGCACAGAGCTCTGAGATGCGCGTGCTCACGTTGCTGAACGCGCAGCTGCTCCATGTTGCTGATGAACTGCTGCAGGCGAGACAGTCTATATTGTATAGATATGAGTATATTACCGGGTGAGAACAAGCACAGAGCTCTGAGATGCGCGTGCTCACGTTGCTGAACGCGCAGCTGCTCCATGTTGCTGATGAACTGCTGCAGGCGAGACAGTCTATATTGTATAGATATGAGTATATTACCGGGTGAGAACAAGCACAGAGCTCTGAGATGCGCGTGCTCACGTTGCTGAACGCGCAGCTGCTCCATGTTGCTGATGAACTGCTGCAGGCGAGACAGTCTATATTGTATAGATATGAGTATATTACCGGGTGAGAACAAGCACAGAGCTCTGAGATGCGCGTGCTCACGTTGCTGAACGCGCAGCTGCTCCATGTTGCTGATGAACTGCTGCAGGCGAGACAGTCTATATTGTATAGATATGAGTATATTACCGGGTGAGAACAAGCACAGAGCTCTGAGATGCGCGTGCTCACGTTGCTGAACGCGCAGCTGCTCCATGTTGCTGATGAACTGCTGCAGGCGAGACAGTCTATATTGTATAGATATGAGTATATTACCGGGTGAGAACAAGCACAGAGCTCTGAGATGCGCGTGCTCACGTTGCTGAACGCGCAGCTGCTCCATGTTGCTGATGAACTGCTGCAGGCGAGACAGACTGCTGCTTACTTCCGCTATCCGTTCGTCTGAGTAGTCTGACGTTGTGATCTGGAAATATATAAAAGAACTTTACATTGAATCCTGTCAGGATTTGTTCAAAACTGACGTGTTAGGCCTCTGCTTCGAATGTTGCGGGCAGTGGGGCGGGCTACGTGTGGCGCTCTCCAGTCAAGCGGTGATCGCCCAAGCGTCTGCATTGCACTCTTGTGCAATTTATTTTTGTATGCACTTAATAAGAATCAAAAAGAAGCTGGCGCCGTTGTTGAGACATTTCGTTCGCGAATAAAAACAAATATCTCGATGACACAACCACGAACACAACACTACGCCGCTATAGGCCCAACTTGTCTGCTCACCGCGCGTCTCGCTTTGCATGCCGTTTTCAACCGCATGTCATAGGAGTTAACGTTTATTTTAAATTGATTTATTCCGTTACCGTTGTGCGTTGTCAGCCAGCCCAGCTCAGTTTACGCAATCATGTCAATGGTTTTGAGAAGAAATAAATATTTTTGTATTTTTTATGTGACATTGTTTCGTACTAAACAAAGTTTAAAAATATTAATGATTTCATTTGATTTGATTGATTGTGTGATTGTTCTTTTGACATTCAAAAGTGCCTGTAATGGCTTAATAGGGATGTGTCCTGGGTAAAAAAAATATGATTCCGTTTAGTCCGTCAGTTAGATTATCGAATAATATTGGATACGCGTTTTTTGTTTCATCAAATTAATAAAAAATGGCGAAGTTATAAGGCGTCAAAGATTAGTGTGGCTTTTGACGGCACTACGTGGTAAAAAATGTAATGCGATGTGACGTCACACGAGTTTTCGAAGCACTGTATCGTCTTCATTTTTGGTTTACGTGCAAAAAGAAAAAATACGTGTCGAATATTTTTTGGTAATCTATGTGACTGACTAATTAGATTTTTTTTGTCAACTACCCTATTGAAATAAATGATTAAGTTTGAGTAATAGAAAACGTTTTCCGTTTTAGCCAAACTGTAGCATTTTGGGCACATTTTTATTTATCGGCTATATCCGACCGTACCGCTCAATAGTTTCAAGATTATTCTCACCTCAGGAATAGCCATATCATGCGACCGTTGCGCACAGTCGTTGCCCGCTCTGTCGCGCAACACAGCTTGCAAGTGGCTCACCATCTGCGGCAACAAACTGTTGAGCGACAGTTGTTGCGAGAACATCGACAGCGACAGCACGAACAGCTCGGGCCAGCACTTCTTTAGGAGGGTCACTTGGATCTCGAAACTGTAGGAGAAATGGGTTTATTGCTAATCGTTACTAATATTACAAATGTGAATGTAACTCTGTATGTCGCGTTTTCACGCCAAAATACTGAACTGATGGTACACAGATAGTCTAGGGCTTTAGAAAGGACATTTTTTTTCTTGCCCTAAGGGTTTGGGCTAAACCCTTAGAAACTTAAAAACTGAAAATAAAAGTTTGAAAAATGATTAGTTTTACAGAGAGTGTCTGTGTTTAGTGTAAAAAGCTATTATAAAATGTATGGACGGACGGTGGTCGCATCCACCTTAATTGGCTATAGGCTAACTTTATATTTTTAAGATAAAATTTGACGTCAACACCGAGGCGGCTTGGTTCCAGGAGGCCATGTCCGAGATATGCGACATGGCAATGCCCCGAGTCCGGCCAGGAAGCGCCCGGCGTCATGTGTACTGGTGGTCGCAAGAGCTGTCGCACCTGCGGCAGCAGTGTGTGGTGGCGCGGCGCCGGTACGCCAGGCATCGCAGGCGCCGCATTCGTCCTCCGAATGCGGAAGCCGTGGAGGCGGAGCTGTATGAAGGGTACAGAGCGGCGAAGACCGCCCTCTCCGAGGCTCGTCGGCGGGCCAAGGATCAGGCCCGCGAGGAGATGCTGGAGACTCTCAACAGAGATCCGTGGGGGCGCCCTTATAAGGTGGTGCGGAATCAACTCCGCACCCGGGTCCGGGTTGCCAACCCTACTATATAATATAGTATCCTACTATTTTAAGGGATCAAATACTATATTTCTAAAAAATATATATAGTAGGCGAAACTACTATATTTTGCGTAAAGCGAAAGTTCACAGAATGCATATTTCTGATATGTAGACCTCTTTGATGTAGACGAAATGGAGAGACGAGGGCAACTGCCCAACAGGGCCACTTTAAATTTAATCAAATCTGAATTGAATGTTTTTAACTTAAGTTTAGATTGTTGCAATCTACTTATCTATATAAATAAAAAGAGAAGTCCTGACTGAGTGACTGACTGACTCATCAACGCCCAGCCCAAACCCTTGGACCTAGAAAGCTGAATTTTCAAAGTTAAAGTCAAAATCAGAGGTTCCCTTTATAATGTAGACAAGGAATAAGGAAGGATTTTTCGAAATTCAACCCCTAAGGGAGTTAAATAGGGGATGAAAACGACAAATCGTCATTTTCACGCGGGCAAAGCCGCTGGAGCTAGTAAAAATAAATTATTAAGGCGCAGAGTAGCAAAAAATATTCATTTAAAAAATAAAGTACATATTTTTACTTTACTACACCACATACTATTTTCTTTTTCATTTTTTTGCCATCTACTATATTTTTTAAGTTTAACTTCAAAAATACTATATTTGATAGAAAAAAAGTTGGTAACCCTTCCCCCCGCTGACGCAGTCTCCGGCCTGAGCTCGTGGAGGACGTGGTGAGCGTTCTGTTCCCTTCGCGAGGGGAGCATCGTCCCCCGCCAATGGCTCCGCCACCTGCGGTGCCGGAAGCGGACCACTCAGGATCTGATGACGACATTCCGGAGGTGACTGGGCAGTGATGCTAGCGAAGGAGGTGGCGGAACGAGAGAGGGAGAGAACCTCTCAACGTCCCAGCCGCCGCGGAAGGCGCTCCGGGCGTCGGGGGTCACGCGATGACCTCCGGCCACCGTAGACGCGGGCCTGTGGACGGTGAGTAACGGGCTAGCTCGCCGTCCGGCCGTCGTCATGACGGCAACAGACCGTGTCGGCGGCGCGTACGTGTTCCACGCGCGCCTCAAAGAGATGTCAGCAAGGACCCCTCCTTCCCGCAAGGGCCGACGCCCGTCGGGGCTGTGGATATCGAAAGGTTACCGCGGCTCCGACACAAAGGCGAAGAAGAAGGAACATGGGTTTGGTTTTTAGTCAGTAGAAGTCTGACACTCCCCTTCGCTCTGCCCAAGAGCGGGGGGGGGGTTATTCGATGATTTTCCACCCACCAAAAAAAAAAAAAAAGAGCTAAGGATTTTGTGAATAATAAATAAACAAATGTTTATACTCACGGCAGCGCATGTGCAGCAGGCACAGCTCTGAGCCACCTGGCAGCCGCAGCCAACAGTCTAGCGCCCGCTTCACACACGGCGTGCAGGCGCAGGTGTGCGGGCGCGGCGCTGGGGAGAGACACCAGCAGCTGTACTGACTCGGGGGTGCTGAGGATACCGCCGCCTGGAGCATCTGCTGGAGAAACCATACAAATTAAATCTAGTTTATTCTAAAACACTTATACGTAGTACAAAACAAAGTCTTCCACCGTCTATCTGTCTGCCTGTTCGCGATAAACTCAAAAACGATCATCATCATCATTTCAGCCGGCAGACGTCCACTGCTGGACATAGGCCTCCCCCAGGTGTCGCCACATTGACCGGTCCCGTGCGTCTCTCATCCAGCGGGTTCCCGCAACCTTGACCAGCAGGGCTAACATGCGCAAGTCGACAAAATTTTGTCGACGCATTATCTCGAGCTGAGACGACTTATGTCTGTTTGTCGATGGGAGTTAACATGGCGACACTTTTATCTCGTGTCGTTCTGATAAAGAACTCATGTCGTTCTGTCAAACCTGTTTTTGTCGTCAGGCTCTAACATGCGCGCTTTATTTAGTCGAATTTTGACATTTTCCTATGACAAGTTTGTCGTTGATGGTTTTCGTAGACGAGAAACCGCGACAAACAGAGAAAAAGACTGAAAAAGGGGGGGTAACAGTGTTCTGTGAAATAAAACAATTTACGTATAACTATTTACCACTGAACCAGTGTTGCCAGAGCAAAAAGATTACCCCCAAAAATGGATAAAAGTATGGAGTTGCTGTTGTCAAAATTGGATGAGAAACTGAACCTACAAACAAAAATTATAACGACGGCAGTAACACAAAATGTTATGGAGGCAATAGATATGAAATTAAAAACAATAATGGAGGAAAATACCAACCTCAAAGCCAAAATTTCTACATTGGAGCAGAAACTTAATATATTAGAACGAGAAAAAAGGAATTATAACTTGGTGTTTTTTGGAATTGAGGAGTCTGGTAAATCAGAAACAGAATTGGTAGACTACATAAAAGACATAATAATAGAAACAGGAACACACTTGGATAGTCAAGAAATCAAGAACATATACAGAATTGGCAACGATAAAAACAAAAATCGCCCCGTCGTAGTCACCATAGCGTCTATATGGAAAAAGCATATCATACTGAAAAATTATGCCAAACTCCCGCCAGGTATCAATGTCAAAGAGGATTACACTAAAGAAGTACTTGAAAAGCGGAAGCAGCTACGACCCCAACTAGAAGAGGAAAGGAAGAAAGGAAATATTGCTTTTCTTAAATACGATAAGCTGATAGTGAAGAAACCAAGTGACAAAAATAGAGATAAAAGAAAGAGAAGATTCGGGCTCACCCAACTCATCAACCCAGAAGAAAATTAACTTAGAGGAAACCTCAAACTCAGCCAAGAATGTCTTGAAAGAAATTATAAAACCGAGTATTCTTCACTATATGGAAAGAAGCAGAACAGCTTCGATTTCTGAAACTGCAAAAAACTAGCAACGGCCACCGGCACCCGGAACAAAATTGAAAAACACACAACATTATGTAATCCAACTCCAGAAAAATGCACCCCAAGCCGGCTGGTCACCGTGGGGCAAGACGACCACTACCCTCCATCCAATAACAACGAACAGTATACTTAAACAAGATAAAATCTACCCTAGTTATGCAAATAATAGCCAGAGTTTTAAGTTAAGAAGAGAAAAAGAACTTACCGATATTACAAGATTTTCTTAAGGAAAATAATACCGTGCAATCTTTTAGTGACAGACTGGAAGAAGCTATCACAAAAAGTCTTAAAGTGGAGGACAAAGCCAACTATAAAAACAAAGAAAAGATCATTAGCGAACACACACAAAATTTAATCCGCAGAAGAACAAAACTTATGTACGCAAAGAACAAGACCCAGGAAATGAGAGAAGAACTAAAGAAATTATTCAAGGAAACCAACAGATCAATCAGAAGAGATTATGCGGACCATAGAAGAGAAATTATAGAAAGAAATATGTTTAGTTTCCGTAGTTCAAAAAGAGCCTTTAAAGAGTTATCCACTCACAAAAATTGGATACAAGGTCTGAACAATGAAAAGGGCGAAAGTAAAGATAGACAAGACATAATAAAATGCGCAACGGCTTTCTATACTTCTCTTTACGAAAAACAAACACCTGAAACGACTCAAGTTGATGATGAAGATAGAGATAATTATATAGTAGAAACATTATTAGACCCAATAACGGAAGGTGAAATAATGACCCAAATCAAACGACTAAAATCCGAGAAAAGCCCAGGCGAAGACAACATCACAAATGAAGCCCTGAAAATTGGTGCACCAACCCTGGCTGCATATTTGGCAGAACTGTTCAACTTAGTACTGGAGAAAGAGCAAGTACCAACGCAATGGAGCAAATCAAACATAATATTATTATACAAAAAAGGGAACCCGCGCGACATCAGCAACTACAGGCCTATTAGCCTACTATCAACGATATATAAACTCTTTTCATCAATCATACTAAGAAGAATAGCTCCAGATATTGATAAGAATCAGCCAATTGAACAAGCGGGCTTCCGGCCGCGCTACTCAACTATAGACCATATCCACACAATAGAACAAATAATAGAAAAATTTAAAGAATTCAATAAACCACTCTACATAGCCTTCGTGGATTACTCAAAAGCATTTGACAGCATAGCACACACCTCTATATGGACTGCCCTAAAAAATAACGATGTAAACAAAACATATGTTAACGTCATCAAAAAAATCTATTCCAAATGTGTGAGTAGAGTAAAACTGGAAAGACAAGGAGAGGAGTTCACAATTGGCAGAGGGGTGCGGCAGGGAGATCCGCTGTCTCCAAAGCTGTTCTTAGCTGTGCTTGAAGACATTTTCAGAAACATAAACTGGGGGAATAAAGGCATATGGATACAAAATAATAAATTAACACACCTAAGGTTTGCTGATGACATTGCTCTTTTCAGCGAATCCGCGACAGATTTAGAGGAAATGTTACAAAGACTAAACTATGAGAGCAAAAAAGTCGGCCTTCACATGAACGCGTCCAAAACTAAGATATTGACAAACAGCAAAAACAAATCAATAAAAGTGGAGGAAAAACCCATAGAATACACTAGTGAATATGTGTACCTTGGCAAATTGGTGTCCTTTGATTCAAATAGCAACGCCAACGAGATAGACAGACGTATAAGTACAGCTTGGAAGAAATATTGGGCCCAAAAAGAAATTCTCAAAGGGACCTATAGCCTTAATATAAAAAGGATTATAATGGATTCTTGCATTCTCCCAAGCTTAACCTACGCTAGTCAGACATGGGTCTTCACTGAAAAAACGAAAAGCAAAATTTCATCGTGCCAACATGCAATGGAACGAAGTGTGCTGGGACTGAGAAAAATACAAAAAACAAGAAACACAGACATCCGCATGAAAACTAAAATATCAGATGCTCTTCAGTTTAGTTTGAAACAGAAATGGAATTGGGCAGGGCACTTGTCTAGATATAAAGATAAGCGATGGACTTACCAAACCACTAAATGGCAGGGCCCAAAAGGCAAAAGGAATGTAGGAAGGCAGAAGAAAAGATGGTCTGATGACATAATAAACACAGCAGGAATTAATTGGATGCAAATGGCTAAGGACAGGAAAAGGTGGAAAGGAATGGAGGAGGCTTTTACCCATAGAGGGGCCACTTAGCAAAAATGAAATGAAAACAAAATAATTATAATTTAATCTGATATTTGCTTTATTTTAATTTGAAATGTAATCTAATGTATAATAAATATTTATGTAATTTGTTAAATGGAAAATAAAGCTGTAGTAATAGTAGTAACATATAATGGCGGTGCCGTACTATAATTATCTTTTAACTGTTTATGAGGAAAGGGAAGCAAGAAAAATACAGAGGAAGGTGATTCGCAACGTCTGCAACCCATTCGACTTAGGGATAACGAGTTCCAGTAGGTATCTCTGGCGAATTACAAAGCCTATGGTATTTATATTATAGACTAGCTGAACCCGCGCATGCGTTGCAATGCGTTTTTCCTACCTACCTATCTACTACCCTACTAGCCTACCTACTAGCCTTCCTACTAGCCTACCTACTAGCCTACCTACTAACCTACCTACTAGCCTACCTACTAGCCTTCCTACTAGCCTACCTAGCTACTAGCCTATCTACTAGCCTACCTACTAGCCTACCTACTAGCCTATCTACTAGCCTACCTACTAGCCTACCTACTACCCTACCTACTACCCTACCTACCTTATTAAGTAGTGGTGGTGGGTAGGGTAGGGTTTTTTTTTTTAATATGTTCAAATATATTAGGTAGGGTAGTCCCTACCTAATATATTTGAACATATTAAAAAAAAAAAAGTAAGTATCTATAAACCTCACGGAGCCCGAGACCTTTCCAACGAATGCAAAACCGTGGAAACCGGTTCGTGCGTTCGGAGTTATAGCGTCAGGAAGGAAAACCAGACTTATTTTTATTTAGAGAAGATATTAAGGGCCAATGATATCTTTTTATATATTTAATATCATTGTTAAGGTAGTAGTTATTGTACAGTAGGTACACACATGACAAGTAAACTTTCGTTCGTAACTTCGTATTACGAAACGAATAATGTTTCACAGCAATGGCAGAACCAATTGGTAGGTACTTGCTGAATAGTGAACATTCACTAAGATTTACGTATGGCATAGGTAGTGTGTTGTATTTTGTACATTACAGTTAGTACATTAATTCATCGAGATAAATAATGTAACATAATATTGTGATTACTTATCTTCTATCTCGTAGAAAAATGCATTCTTCACACGGTTTATTTTGGAAGTCACTAAAGAATGCATCTCCGCCATCTGTGACGGGATTTTGATCTAATACTTACTCTCTTTGATGCCAAAGCCATCTTCTTTCTAACAATCCAACAATTTTTCAAATTGTATTGAAAATATTTAATCTAGCATGAACCACAATTATCAACAAATGAAATTCAAAATTTTTGAATTGACAAAATGTCAAAGACAATTTTAAGGTCGCGATCACAAATATGGCAGCATTCACGCAATTCCCACCAATATTGACCGAATGAAACCGGCGTTACTAAACTAGACTATGGTATGTTTTCATGAAATGGCAACATCAGTTATCTCGCGTCGAGAAGGAGAAGTCACGACGGCATATTATCTTCTCGAGCGTGGTGCGCATGTTAAGAAAAGTGACAAACGAATCGAGAACGACAAAATTTGTCATCTCGTTTATGAGTTATGTCGACTTGCGCATGTTAGGGTTAACATTTCCATTAAGAACGGTCGCTTTTTAAGGCGGGGATTGGGGGGGTGGGAGGGGGGGAAGAGGGCTACCCCCTAGTACCACCCCCAAATCCCGGAGCCCCATGGTTATGGAGATATCCATGGTTAAAGTTTTGAGGTTAGAACAGCGCTAAAACGCGAAAAAGGTCAAAATTTTGCACCTTTTGACAGGGGAAAGGTGAGGGGGGGTGCCCACTGTGCTCTGGCACCACTCCCATGTAAAGGCGACGCACCATTCTTGAGAAAAATTCATTTTTTGGAACACAGTCGACGGAGCCCCGCTTCGCGGGGCTCCTACTTCTGGGTGGTTTTTAAAAAAAATAACCACGAAGGGGATGGCGGGGTCTATTCGCTCGCTCATTCGACCCCGCCATCCCCTTCTAACCTAACCTGTCCGTGTCGGGGTGCCCCAAGTCCCGAGCTCGCTTCGCTCGCTCTTGCATCCAAGTTTTCCTAGTTACGTGTTCGGTACCCTACAAACCTAACCGCCCCGCTGTTTTTGGTATTATAATACAGCAACAATTATTATGCACACTCTTAATACATCCAAAAATACAAAAAAAAAAAATTAAAAAAAAAAAAAAAAAAACTGTTACTTGACAATTTCCAAAAAGCTTTCTAATAATGAGTACTATCTACAAAAAAAAAATGAACTTCCTAATCAGCCGTTCTTAAGACGATGACAATAGCTGTTGACTTCTGATGTTTCAGTATTTTTGGACACGCCCACATTTTTTCCGATACCCTAGCGCCATACTACCAAGTAAGAAACAAATAGTCCAGGATCCGAGGTCCATTTTTGCACTTGATTACTATCAAGCTAATTTTGATGAGACGGCGAGACGCCCAACAATTTCCTGCACGAAACTCTCGAATTCTCGATTGTGGTAAGTAATAGGGGTAGCAGGGATAAAATATGTTGGTTTGATGATTCTCAAAAGTGTTAAGTACAAACACTTTTGAGAATCGTCAGCTGGGTTTTTTTTGTTAAATCTGATGATAATTATCTAAATTATTTGAAAAAATATTTGTCCTACAAAATGTATGGTTTGATCAAAGAGTCCCCTTCCTTCCTTCCAATATGTATCGATAACGAAGTCATTAAAAATGATTACTTACTAACTGGGTTTTGGGGATTGGATATTTTCTATTAAACCCACTCTTTACAAGTTGCCTACAAGATTCTAAAAATTATATTAAGTGTTTGGCACTTACTCCACGCACCATCAATACTCCTGTACATCATAAACAACAGGCTAATACACTTTCTGGAGCCACAAATTCCAGAAGAGCAAGCAGGTTTTGTTAAAGGCAAAGACACGCGGGAACAAATCCTGAACGTTCGCCAAATTATAGAGAAAAGCCGGGAATTTAACAGCCCTGTATTGATATGTTTCATAGATTATACCAAAGCATTTGATTGCGTGGAGTGGGTCAAGTTGTGGGGGGTTCTTAAAGACATGGGAACGCCTCAACATCTTATTGACATAGTCCGATGCCTCTACCTACACATCAACAACCGCTCTTTCGTCAAAATAGACACCGACTGTTCAAATGCGTTAGGCAGGGATGCATCCTCTCACCTCTGCTCTTCAATATGTATGAAGAGTAATATCATTCAAGACTCTTTAGGGCTGGGACAAGGGGTTTACTGTTGGTGGAAAGTGGATTTCCAATCTGAGGTACACTGATGACACCGTTCTCCTTGCTACAACATTTGGCAACATGAAAGAGATACGGCACAGATTGGAAGTGGAAAGTGGCAAAGTAGGGTTTGCAATAAATAGGCAGAAAACCAAGCTTATGGTGGTAGATCGTGCGGGAAAGCTATCGGGCGCCTATAACATCTAAGGCATCTATACTGTGGACAGCTTCGATTAACTGGGCTCCAATATAAGTAACGAAGGTAGCTGCGTCACAGAAATAAAACGGCGGATAGCCATGGCTAAAGATGCTATATTACGCCCCCGGAACATCTGGGAAAAACGTGGTATAAGTTTTAAAACGAAGGCCCGTTTGGTCAGAGCACTAGTTTTCCTGATTTTCCTCCATAGAGTTAATAATAATAATAATAATATTTATTTATTTTCAGGCTACTTTGGCCCATAGATAAATACCTTACAGACTAACATACATACGATATAATTGACAGCTTGTGTTAGTAAACAAAACCTTAAAACTATATTAGTATCACTACACTTGCACTACGTCACTGTGCGATCATGTGGCACTTGCCCGCGGAAGCGTCGAAACACCACCCCCTGCGGCCAAAAGTCCTCTTCCAAGACGAGGTGCAGGTAGCATGTCGGTACTCGCACCACAAACGCCTTAAAGTTGACGTTGCGGCGCGACTCGAGCAGCTGCACTCTCGCCACGTACTTGATCTTCTGGCGCACGTACTCCACGATGTCCTCCGTCGTAGTGGTGTAATGTAGACGGGAGAGGTACAAAGGAGTGTTCGGCTTTGCGGCACGAATATGCACATTGGGCTCCGATGGAGCCGTGCCGCAGCGGTTCTTGATGGTTCGCTGACGGCGCTTCCTCCTCAACACCGTCACGAAACCATCATCAGCCTGGATCGGTTCCTTTTCAGGCACAGGCTTCTCGGAAGGAGCATTTTTCCCCACAAGTTAAGACATGGACAATCCAAACAAGAGTAAGACAGAGGATAGACGCATTCGAAATGTGGTGTTTTAGGCGGATTCTCCGAATTCCATGGACGGCCAAACGCACAAATGTGTCTATCCTTTACCAACTCGATATCAAGACTCGATTGTCAACAGTTTGCCTACAGCGTATTTTGTCTTATTTCGGCCACATAATGCAAAGAGGAGATAGCAGCCTTGAAAAGCTGGTCATTGTTGGCAATACCGAAGGCAAGCGACCGCGAGGCCGGTCGCCATTTTACAAATTTGGAAGTGTCTGTCTTCCAAACGATTGGCTTTGAGAAAAAATTGTTTGTGGAACCTCAATGTCATTTTTAAAGACCTGTCTAATGTCTATAGACACCCCACACGTAGGTATAGGTTTGATGAAAAAAAAAATATATAGTTTCAGTTCCATGTATGGGGCGACCCCCTAAATCCTTTTTTTTATTTTTGTATAAAAATCGTAAATAATAATAATATAATAATAATAATCATTTATTAAACAGATCATACAATCCAATTTGTTAGTAATACGTACACATCTTAAACACTAATGTTAGTAGGCACACACATTTGAAAATTTTTGATAATAATTACTAACAATGTCAAGACAATCAGCAATAATAATAAAAGTAGTAAAGCGGTTCACAGAATACTTGTAGAGTTTCAACTGTGTAGTCTCAATAGTTTCCGAATGAAGTGGCTGTGACATACGGGTGGACAGACGGACAAACAGACATGACGAATCTATAAGGGTTCCGTTTTTTGCCATTCGGCTACGGACCCCTAAAAAACAGCTGGTTTGTAGTAATTTTTGATGAGCTCGTTATCAATACATGTTGGATTTAGATAATGATCATCAGATAAAAATAAAATAGTTAGTAATAGATTTTTGAAAATCATCAAATAAATAATTATAATAATATATAATCAATATATATTTTATCCCTGCTGCCCCTATTACCTACCACAATCGAGAGTTTTCGTATAGGGTAATGTTGGCGTCTCATCAAAATGCAGCTGCTCACGGAAAATTAGCTTGATAGTAATCAAGTGAAAAAATGTACCGTGGATCCTGGACTAACATTATGACGCGGTCAATAATAATTTATAGATGAACGGATAGCTGTCAGTGGGGCGCAAAGTGACATACGTCCGTCTAGCACCGCGCCTAAGCGCTCACTGTCGGATTGCTTAGGTAAGAAAGAGAGCGCGATGACGCAACGCTCGAACTTCTTACAAACCATATAATGATTAATTACATCAAAATAATTTATTAAATAATCAAAAATTAAAAACAACCAAATTTTGTATTTAAATATGGTACGTTATTGTTATAAATTTTACCAACGTACGTTGATCAGTAATACAGATATTTTTGTTGGAAGATCATTTTAAGAGGTTAGTTTACCATTTTTTTGTATCGAGAAAACTTTTCAAAAACGTGTTTTGAAAACAACGAAATTATCAGAAATATGTTCAAGATTAACATATATTTTTTCCGCCGTGTCAAACTGTATAGATTTGGCTAAAAAATTGTTCAATACAAGCCTATTTGGCTCTTGTCAGCGCCTTAATGGAAAGTCTATCCCATGTTAGCCCTGCTGGGGCCGTATTTTTGAATCACTCGAAGTGAATCTTAAATTCATGCACGAAAGCAAAACGTTTATGAAATGAATTTCGATTGCTCCAAATTTTACGTATTTTTGATGTAATAGAAATGAGTGTTGCCTTAACTCGAATCTTATAACATTTTTCATTTCACGCAGAAAAATAAAAACCGGAAAGCCATAACTCGTTGATTTTAACAAGAATAAAACAAACGGGGTGAGCTAAATAAAACCGTTTAAAAACCGATAGTGAGTTACTGTGGAACGGAACGTAAATTAAAAAGTTTTAATGTCATTGTCTGACGTCTGTCATTGCGATTTCGATATTTTTTTCTCTAGTTTTCACATATTTTTCCCCTAAAAAGAATAGGAAATCAATAGGGCACCTTTCTATAGCCCAAAAAACTAAACTAATCGATTTATTGAGCAGCAAACCCAGACTAAGAAGTGGGAAGTTCTCAAAGGATTTCCGTCATTTCTACTGGTAGAATATCGGAAACGGAAAATTCACGGGTATGAATATTCAAAAATAGCGCATATTCGCATACGAATTCTGCGATTTCGTACACGATTTGGAATTCTATTGATTCAAAAATACGGCCCCTGGTCGTCGGTCCACCTAGTGGGAGGCCGCGCAACGCAACGATTGCTCCGATTGCAACGCAAAAACGATTGCACCGTTTAGTATTTTTTTATTTTATATGGGCTTACTCTTGACCTCAATCTTGCCCTAAGGGCAGAGATGAGGTCGACGATGGAACGAGTTTACCCAGAAGAAGCCTATTTACTCGCGACTTAAATAGATTGGGGTTATATGAACTCGGGAATACCGACGCAGGCAGGGTGTTCCACTCCTTGGCTGTACGAATAATGAAAGACTTAGCAAAACGCTTAGTATGCTGTTTTCAAGAGAAAGATTTTAGTACTTATATAATTTGACCGACATCCACGCAGATGAAATCGCGAGTATCAGCTAATATTTAATTAAATTCCAAGGTTCGATTTTGCCAGACACATTTCAAAGCGTCACAGAGTAATATGTACACAAATAAATAAAATTGAAATTTCAAAACAACATTTTTTTACTTTTCAGTAAACAAAACCAATATTTGTTCAGGATAAGCTCCGAACTGATTTTGACAAGATCATGTCTGGCGCTGAAGTTATAAGGAATAACTGAGGACTGAGGCTAATTTCATTTTAGAAAATTTGAAACTTGTGTATTTTATTTACCTTCAGTCTGTTGCGTTTCAGCGGCGGTGTGTAGAGCAGCAAGCGGCACCTCTGGCGGCGTCGCGCCGTAAGCGGATTGAAGATACTCGTTGATAGCACCTGAACAAAATATTTGCTGTTAGATACAAGTTATGAAAAACACATTTCGCGAAAATTAATCATCATAATTATTAGCCTTTTCCTATGTTGGGGTCGACTTCTAGTCTAACTAGGATGCAGCTGAATTTCAGTATTTTACATGGAGCGACTGCCTATCTGCCCTTCACAACCAGGTAGTACTGGTGGACGCCGCCAACGTTACGTGTGTAGTTATAGTTTATTAGGTTTTTTCATATGTATTAGTTTGTTGTTATTGTTTTATGTTATTTGTGTATTTTACCTATGGGCCTTAGAAGCCTGAAATAAAATGTTTATTATTATTATTCTCTTTATTCATTTTTAAACAAATTCCGTACATTTTAAAATATTTCTCACAAAAAACAATAAAAAAACATTTTAAAATATAAATATATTGTAACGTTGTACGTTCCCTTTTAACTATTTAAAACATACAAACTTAATTCAACAATAAAAACACTTCAATAACACAATATTTGTTTACATCAACTGTCAATGACAGAACCGCAGACGTCACAATACCACAGATAACATCTTGTAGTGCTGTGGCTTAGTAATGTTACTAAATGCATACGAATCTATGAACAAACAGGCATAATATGTCATCATCACGCACGCGCCTCACTAGTTGCGAGTGAATGACCAATAGTGGTTCGTTCCCCACAGTGAGGTTAAATACGGCGTGCGTCGTGACACATTCCTTTTGGAATTCGGTGTTCGGCGCGGGCGCCGCGCCCCTAGGGGCGAGCGCTCGCGACCGTCACACGTACTTCCCTCTCGCCACCATCCGAGCGTAATGTTTTACATTTTTGATATTTTCTCCGCCATCAAGTTTTAAATTCAGTGGCTACATAACCCCCATACTGGGTAAGTTTGAACAGCATAAACATGTGTATTTTTCTTATAGGTTATTTTAACATGTAAGCCTATTTTCCCTCTATTCTCCGACTTTTTGCTACGCTAATTTATGTTTGTTTTAACCTAATTGCCTTCAGCTAAATACATTTTGGTCTCTTCGTGCTTCACACCCAAAATGTGCTGTCATGCCTTCTGCACTCATTTTCATCATGTAAACTCCGTCTGATTGTGACATCCCACCAACACCTTCATTATCGCACTGTTGCTCGCTTTGCTTAGCTTGGTGTCGCAATCAGCGGAGGCGACCTTTTGTCCACCTCTTGACACGCTGGACGTCACGTTCCAGGGTCCCAGGTTCCTGCTGGAGGAACACTCTTTAACATCTCCTAAGTTGCGGTTGGAGCTCCGCCCAACATCTGCACATCACGCGCGCCTGCACAGCACGAGCCCGTTTTGGCTCAGACGTGCGCGCCATTAAGTTCGGCGCGGACCTCCCACGTTGGCCATATTTGCCACGTGGGCCTCGCCGAGCTTCTCTCCGGGTCGACGCGACCACCTGTCGGCCTACACCCCTGACATCCAGCGTGGCACCTCGCTGCGGACATCGCCACGCCAGCTATCAGGGCAGTAACGTGCACCTCACAAGTGAAACGCAATAGGGTGCGCCATGAACCTACCCACACCCATAGTCGGTGACTTTATTTATTAATTATTATATTTTATGTTGACAAGTTTCATGGTCTTATTTTATAACCTGCGCCACGCAAACCTTTTCTGTCACAATATATGTTTATTATTATTATTAAGACTGGTTGTCAGACTATATAGTGCCACTGACTGACTACTTAACGATTGTCAAAGATCTAAATAGAGCCAGGACCACCGTGCACCGTCTTAACGATACGATCTTTGACTGTTGTTACAGGTAGTCAATGGCCCTAAATTCTGACAACCAGTCTCCTCACCAAGGCGTACTGCATTATCCAGTCGTGGATTGTGGAGGTCAGATAAGAGTCGCTCAATTTAAGTGTCGACAGACTTAGGTACTTTTTTGCTTGTTCGGCTTGTCGTCTATACGTGACTGTGGCGCTCAAAAGGTTAAAATACTGGTATTCAAAATTTCAAATGTATCCGGGTAGACTGGAAGCCGACCCCAACGTGATTAGGAAAAGGCTAGCCAGATGATGATGATGATTCAGCCCGTTACTCCTATCATAGTGTAAGTAGGAACTTACCAAACTGCCCCATCTTGAACAGATTCTTAGCGAGTTGTGTTTGCAGCATCAGCTGTTGTCTGCGAGCGCCTTCTATGTCACCTGCATTGCCCGGCGTTAGATACGGAGACACTGGAATGGATACCTTCATGAGAACTACCTGTCGTCACAAGACGGACGGCTTGTAATCGTTAAACCAATCAGTTAAAGACAATCAAAGCCATTTGCCCAGTATAGTAGGATATTAAAACTTAGAATATAGACACTTCGCTACAGGCTAGGGAATGGGTAACTACAGTTATTATGCCTTGTGACTGTAGCTTGTGTAGTAGCTGAAGATTGCCCAGTGAATACTACATTTGCTACAAGGCAATTTACTAAACAATCTTCCCGTGTATATAACACTCTCAATGACCAATGTGCCATCTACTCTATGACATACCGCGACTGCAAAAAAACGCTAACTGAATGGCTGAAGAGCAAAAGTTACCAAGAAATCGAAGATATCCTAAGATCACATAATTAAGAAACAAATTTAGTATGTACACAATATATACACACCTCACCCACACACCCCTACACTACACATACCACATATCATAATTACACACATGCCCACCCACTACATCCGACACCTACACAAACACACACTCGCACACATACACACACTCACAAACATACCCTACACCCAGTGCGATCCCTTTCTTATACTTATATACTTAGATTATGAAATGTTAATTAGTTTTAAATTTGTTAGTATTAGTTTTAAATTAATCTTTTTGCTTTTTGCTTATTTCACACCACACACATTAATTTGTGGAATATTATAGTAAATTGGAGGAGCGGAACCACCTAATACAAGCAAATCTTTGCTTAAAAGGTGACTCCAAACCTAACATAGTTTAATCTTAAGTGATGAAATAAACATTTTATTTTTTATTTTTTATTTATTATTAGCTTCTTTTTTTCTTTTTTTTTAAACGCTACTAAGAAACTACACTAGGAATTTCTCGTGTGTCGTGGGTGCGTTTACAAACATTTAAACTCACATACACAATTACCCAGACCCGGAACAACTATCGAACCCGCGACACGCAGCGCGGCAGTACATTGCTTGAGCCACTGCGCCAACCGTGCCGTCGTTTTTAATTTGTATTTATGTTTTGACTATTCCAAAGTGCCTGTAACTGGCCTACTTGAAGTCTTTTGGCCTCTTAAAGGACAAATTTTAGTTTGACTATGACTGTATGTCTT
Source organism: Diarsia mendica (assembly GCA_949316265.1). Lineage (NCBI taxonomy): Eukaryota > Metazoa > Arthropoda > Insecta > Lepidoptera > Noctuidae > Diarsia > Diarsia mendica. The sequence continues at coordinate 14,074,728 of OX438912.1, read as the reverse complement.
AGTTGTAAGCTTTCTTATATTTACTTATTACATGGTAGGCGTTCTTGGGGACTGTCTCTTGTAAAATTTCTCGTTCAAAAAGTGCTGATTTATTAACAGCCTTATTTAAATAAATGACATTTGATTTTGATTAATTTTTCTGTTGAATGTTATTTTTATTATCTTTTTGTTTTGTTGTGCGAGAACAATAAATACATTATCTTACTTTCTTTCGAAATAAAATAAAACTGAGGCATTACCTGGATTTCCCTTATTGAATGCGACGGCGGCAGCGAGGGCGAAGTTGATAGCTGGCGCAGGAGACACTGCACCGAAGGCCGAATCGCTCGGCTCTTCTTTAGGATTGATCTGGGAATATACCTCCTAGATACGACACACAAAAGTTAATATTATACTTCAAAAAACAAGGCAGACGCAAGAGTGACCCCGTCGGGGTTGCAGGTTGTTTGAAAGAGATACCGACGCCTCGGCACAAAGGATCATGAGTGGTTTTTAGTCAGTAGAAGTCTGACACTCCCTTATGCGATGCCCAGAGTGGGAGGATTCATTTGATTATTACCCACACTCCAAAAAAAGGTAAGACTGACAGCAATGGGGTTCTTGGAAACTGAAAGTTTTCTAATACTCGATGTCACATAATGGGTTGCACATCACAGGAGCTGGAGATAAAGGCTAGTAAAAGTGCCAAATTCGTTGCAAAATTTTGGGCTGACTTAATTTGAATTGTCATTGACACACTAAGAAGAAGAAGAATGAGTGTACAACGACCCTTAGCTTAGTCGAAAGGCACTTGTTGATCGTTTTTCCATAACTAGACGGTTCCCATTATAGTTTCGGAGAAAATGGAGGTCAAAATTCATAGCTTTTCTTATTTTTTTTTTGTTTTAACTTTATATAGGTACTGCCATGACTTCTGTACTATTCAATGACATTTTGCGTTCAAAAGAAAGTTCTTCCCAACATTCATTTTTGCAGAGTTACTTAGTTTGGTGTACAGAATGCTTGGTTGATGGCATCACGAAAGGTCCATTAACACATTGTAGTTAAAAACAGAGACTGAATTACCCAAAAATTACGGTACCTTTAAATTTCGGTATGACGTCATACCGTTAAATAAGGGTTACCGAAATATTTCGCTACCGTTATTTTTTCCGGTAGTGGAATTTTGACGCTGGAAATGCATACCGGTATATTTCGGTAGAAGTACTATAACCGTTATAAATGTATCGGTAGCGGTACCTAAACCTTAATAAATAGGGGTTTGCTTTGACGCACCGCCTCGCCAATCTGTCTGTCGTTCACTTATTATAAACTACATACGCAAGTTCTAACGTCTTCCACCGCACACACGCGCGCCGCGGCATGCATTTCGGTACCGAAATCGTGTAAGGGTTAAATAACGGTTTAGCCCAACCTTTATTTATAAAGGTACCGGTATAGCTCAACCTTTATTTTAAACCGGTACCGGTATATTTTTGAGGTATCCTAACCTTTAACCGTAACCGCTTTCAGTCCCTGGTTAAAAATCCATGCTCTACTTCACATTTTACAAATCAAATATAAGTTCACTCACTTGTCCTCCCTGTGCCTGCCCGGCCAGCCCCAAGAACTTGGAGTAGGCCGCCTGCCGGTCGTGCAACCCCTCTCGCTGTTCACCCTTCGACTTGTCCACGATGGGCTTGCGTTCATGCTGGACCGCTGTAGCATACGGTGCAAGAATTATTGCTCATCAGAATTGGCGACACAGAAATATGGTAATTTTTTGTTGAAAGATAACAAACAAATATAAACGCCTGTATTTCCGTGGTAGAGGTATAGCTGTTGTACATGCCACATACAGGTTTACAACTCTCGGAGGAGCGATTAGGTATAGCCAGCAGAACTACTACTAAAACATTTAATGACCTGTTTATTCAGTGCTACCAAGGCTATCGTATTACCCAGTACTAAGTGGGTTGTGGAGGTCAGATAGGCAGTCACTCCATGTAAAATACTGGTTGGTACTCAGCTGCATCCAGTTAGACATAAGGCCGACTCCGACATAGTAAAGGCTAAGCAGATGATGATGATGATTCAGCCCATTTTATTTTTTTATAGGACATGTTCAGAAATACGTATTACGTAAATTGGTAGTGCTCAACGATCATTGCACGTTTTCAATGTTCAAAATGTTATGTTTTGAGGAGAATCTTCTTAAAGAAAAAAGCACAAGTCAATACAAAATCACTTTTCGATTGTTGCAACAAAGACAATAATGCAATGAAACGACTCCCCACTCACAAGACATCATAACTGTGAAAGTACTGATCATATCCAATGACTGGCCTGTTGGTCTAGTGGTTAGTGACCCTAACTGCTATGCCGGAGGTCGTGGGTTCGATTCCCACCCAGGACAAATGTTTGTGTGATGAGCACGATCATTTGTTCTGTGTCTGGGTGTAATTTATCTATAATATGTATGTATTTAGAAATATATAAGTATGTTTATCAGTTGTCTAGTACCCATAACACAAGCTCTGCTTAGCTTGGGACTAGATGGCGTTGTGTGATAGTTGTGGAATATTATTATTAAAAAAAAAAAAAAAAACTATCATCTTCATACACTCTTATACTACATTCAAGTCTAGCTGATACTCACAGTCGCTCCTCATGCCGCAAGCGAGGCACTTCTGCAGCCTGCAGTACTGGCAGCGGTTGCGGTGATGCTTGGTGACTTCACAGTTCATGCTGCCTCGGCACTGGTAGCCTAGCTTCTTGCGGATCGAGCGCTTGAAGAAGCCTTTACAGCCTGGGGATGGGAAGTGGATATTTATATTTGTAACAATAATGCCCGCGGCTTCACCCGCGTGGATGTCGTTCAAATTATATACTAAAACCTTCCTCTTGAATCACTCTATCTATTAAAAAATACCGCATCAAAATCCGTTGCGTAGTTTTAAAGATTTAAGCATACAAACAAACAAACAGACAAAAAAGCGACTTTGTTTTATATTATGTAAGGAAGTTTCCTGGCCTGGCCTGTTGGTCTAGTGGTTAGTGACCCTAACTGCTATGCCGGAGGTCGTGGGTTCGATTCCCACCCAGGACAAATGTTTGTGTGATGAGCACGATCATTTGTTCTGTGTCTGGGTGTAATTTATCTATAATATGTATGTATTTAGAAATATATAAGTATGTTTATCAGTTGTCTAGTACCCATAACACAAGCTCTGCTTAGCTTGGGACTAGATGGCGTTGTGTGATAGTTGTGGAATATTATTATTATTATTATTTATATTTGTAAAGATAGTTTATTTTATAGCTCTTTAGGGCCTCTAAAGTCTAAGAGACTAGCTAGACTTTGCCTGTAAAAACATCATCAGCCTATAATGTTCCCACTGCAGAGCCTCAGGCCTCAGGTTGGTAGATGTCACATGTCTTTGAATAGGGGATCAGACAAAAAAAAAACGAATTAGTCTGTCAAATAGATTTCCAAAAAATATTGACCACATATTTTTTCTTTTTTCACGTAAACAAAAGATGAAGACGATAGAGTGCTTCGAAAACTCGTGTGACGTCATATGATAGTACATTTTGTACCTTCAAGTGACGTTTCAAGCCCCACTCCATGATCTTTGACGCGCTTTATCTTCGTCAATTTTTATTGATTTGACAAAACAAAAAACACGTATCCAATATTTTTCGATAATCAGAATCTAACTGACGGACTAAACAGAATCATATTTTTTTGAGTCAGTCCGATCCCCTATTACGTGGTTCTAAGACATGCCGGATTCCTCATGATGTTTTCCTTCACCATTTCATGTGATGAAATAAATTACACAAAGTAATACACCTGGGTTCATTCATGATTTCAAGTACATTTCACAAGTCATTTGATGATTTCCCAACTACCAAAAAAAAGGGTGCCCTCCCAGCTAATATACAAGCTGATGATAACCATGGTTTTTGATTTGACATAGTAGAGTAGAGGTCATCTATAATTTCTATTTCCCTCATTCTGGCCTTCATTTGCACATTACTGGCAGCATAAACTCATACCTTCACAGCTGATGGCACCATAATGTCTGCCGGAAGCCCTGTCTCCGCACACGATGCAGAGCTCCAGCCCCCCCACCTCACTGTTGCCACTGAACTTCATCTCCATCTGGTCCTGGCCTTCCATTGTGTCTGAAAACAAAGGGAACATAAATATTATCAACTAGCTGAACCCGCGTATGCGTTTTTCCTACCTACCTATTTACTACCCTACCTACCTACTACCTAAAAAAAAAAAAGTATCTTACGTCCTTCTCCTGGTTCTTAGCTACCTCCCTACCAATTTTCAGCTAAATCCGTCCAGCCGTTTTCATGCTATGTCGTGACAACGGAAAACGGGTTTCATTTTTTATATAATTATATAGATGGTGGATTATGCCTTCATGCTGGTGTGACATGCTTTACACCCTGCATGAAAGATCTTGGTGTCTGGGGCAGTTGACTGTTTTGCCACACTGACAGAGATGTAGAGTATGGAGCACCGAACTGTGAATGGCAAGCGTGCCATTGTGTGACCTTCTTTAGAGTCTATGCACACTTCTATAGACTCGTAATGTTTTGAGCTCTCAGCAAAGATGATATTCAGTGTCTAATTGCAGTGAAGTTGAGATCTCCCGGAGCTGTACCCCATTCTATGCCCTGTGTTAATTGTGATTTCGAGTAATTTGTTAGTAAAAAAAAACAGTGAGTTTTCATTGCATGAAACCCAATTTCTGCCCAAATAATGCTTGAGAGTAATGGAATACATCCTTCCAATAAAATACATTATATATTCTCAAGTCAAATAGGCAGTTGCTCCATGTTAAATACTGGTATTCAACTGCTTTCAGTTAGATTGGAAGCTTTAGAGATGGTGATAATGTCAATGACACCAATGTCACATGGAAGTGACTGTATATCAATGCAATTATTTGTATATTTCTTGGTTCAAGTTTATGAATAACTATTTGTTACAGAAAAATTGTAGATCTACACTAAAAAGATGGATTGCTGATGTTTAGGCTTTTGCAGGAGTCACATGTTCTTTAGTAAGTTCAAAAAACTTCTAAGTCTCTGAACCATTAACTAGTAAATTCATACAGTAAATTATGTACCTATTTAGATATATTTTGTTCTATTATTTTTTGAACGTTAATAATTATTGACAATATTCTCTACTAGCTACGACACTGCACGGTAATTTACATGAGAAAGCATCCACGACCATACGCGTCCTCATACTGTGACGAAAAAAACAACTTTTGTTTAACATACCTTTCACTTTTTCAGAGCATGGTATTTTTCATATTTTCAGCACCAAACTTAATAAGTTAAAGTTAAGAATTAAAGACATGAAATTAAAACTAAGATTTCTGTGATCACGAAACAAAGCAGAGGGCATGCTACGGTCACTGGAGTGAAAAATCTATGCAACAGCCACAAATACAGTTACTTGATTGGACTTACCTTGTGTTTTATTGAGAAGGTTTCTGTTTATTTCGCATCTGTAGTGGTTTTCGGTGCTGATGCTGCAAACAAATATTCACCGTAAACGATTTATTATGATTTTCGTCACTTTTAACATCACATCAGGAATTCCACGATACACAACGAAAATAAATAAAGAAATAATGAACGAATGGTGACCAAGAGCGAATGAGTTGAAGTCATGTTGATTGAAGTTAATTGAACGAGGAGACCCGAGGAGTTCGGTTCCAATCATGTTCCAATGGTTCCATCATCGAAACGTGCCGTATTATTGTAAAAGTGTATCATCATTCTCCTGCCCTTATCCCAATTTATTTGGGGTCGGTGCAACATGTCTTCTTCTTCCATACTTCTCTATTTCTCGTCATGTCAGCAGTCACAGTCACCTCTTTTCTAGCCATATCATCTTTGACACAGTCTATTAGGGATGGGTCTTAAATTAATAAGCTGCTAAATTAACACTGCTAAATTTTTTTAGTGTCAACACCTGTTAAATAATTTCTGATATAGCTGCTAAATATAGCAGTCACAACTGACAGTGACAAGTTCCGTCTCTATTGAATTGGTTTCAACTTAGCGAGTTATTTAGCAACTAGCGAGCGAGTTGATTTAACTCACTGCTAATAGTGTCAACACCTGTTAAATAAGTTCTGATACAGCTGTTAAATATAGCAGTCACAACTGACAGTGACAAGTTCCGTCTCTATTGAATTGGTTTGGTTTCAACTTATCGAGTTATTTAGCAACTAGCGAGCTCACTGCTAAGTGCTAACTGCTAAATTCGGAAATATTACATTTAACGATAGTTAAATAAAGACTGATCTTCGTTACGAAGGTTTACGCGGGATAAGATAAAAAAAGATTAGAAGAAAATTACAAATACAAAAAAAAACAGACATGAAAAAAAAGAAATCGTTGTAAATAAATTGATTCTCATTACAAATACGCCAACAGAAAAAGTTAACAGTCTTAAGCCTGTGAAAAATATGAAGGAAATGAGAATTAATTATGTTAAAAATCTGTCTGTGACTAAATTTAACAGTTGCTAAAAATAACTGCTAATTTTAAGTGTTAATTATTTTTAGCATTAGCATTTAGCAGTGTTATTATTTTTTAACGTTTAAGCCCATCTCTACAGTCTATCCATCATTTTTGTAAAAGTGTATCCGATTCGATATTTCCAAAAAGACTCGTGTTCCGCTTCTGTATTTAATGTCAGAATTGACATTTACGAAATAAACGAAACCGCGTGTGATTTTGTTGTAATCAAAGGTGCTAATATTTTATTTCCATGTGAAATCTATTGGATTTAATCAAATAGTTGTAGTTATAGCAGAATATACAATGGCGTGCCCAAAATTAGATAAAATAATAGACAAATTCAATGTTTTCACAGAGAAACCAGTTAAATTTCTCACTGTGCAAAGTGACCTCAAAGATGATATTAAAAACTTGGTTAAATCTATGTACGACTACACAAAAACGGAGGAAACTGTTGATAACAAAGTAAAAAAAGCTGCGTTGCCTGAGCTTATTGTCGAAGATTTCGATGAAGAGCAGATATGGCAACAAATCGAGCTTCAAAATACTGAATGTTGGGATCAGTTTGTATGGGAAGTAGCTAGTTGCATGTCCACTAAAACTAACTTACAATTCCCGGTAACAACTTCCAAAGAGGAAACTAGTAACGTGCAAAACGACTCGATTAATGAGGAACCTGTGTCAGGAGATGAAGAATCTGATATTGATCAAGAAAATGACGACGAGGACGAAGTCAAAGAAAAACCTAAGAAAAAGAAGCCTATGTTACCAAAATCTAAAGCCAAACCCTCAATAGTAGATGATAAGTTCTTCAAACTACAAGACATGGAGAAATTCTTGCTGAATGAGGAGAAGAATGAAGGGAAAGCTCATGCTTCTGATAGTGAGGAAGAATCTATAGATATGTTTGAAGATATTGATGATGATGATGGTTCCCATGATGAAGAAGGTGGTAAAGAGGCTATGTACTCTGACTTCTTCAATCAAGAAGGAGGAGAAGAGGACCAGGATGATTATAATGATTTAGAAGAAGAAAATGGAGAAGAGATTGGTGATGGAGAGGAAATTGAAGAAATGGATGATGGAGACGAAATTGATGAAATGGCTGACGGAGAAGAAAATGAAGAATCAGATCATGAGCCTACAAAGAGAGATGATAAGAAAAAAGTCAGGTTTGCTCTTGAAGCTTCTTCAGATGATGATGAAGACTCTGTAGATAGTGAAGTAGCTACAAACAATAATAAAACACCACCACCAAATGAAAAGAAATCAGAGTTTGAACAACGACAGCACAGGCTGAAAGAGCAGATAGAGAAATTAGAACAGAAAACCTTATCTGACGCCCCATGGCAATTGAAAGGAGAAGTAGATGCAAATCGGCGTCCCCAAAATTCTCTTCTCGAAGAAGTAGTAGACTTCGACCTTACGAGTAGACCTCCACCTATAATAACTGAACAAACAACCGTAACACTTGAAGAACTAATCAGACGCAGAATCAAAGACAAAGCTTGGGACGACGTCTTAAAGAAAGAAAAACCAGTTGATGACCAGCTTTCATTCCGTAAAACGGAAGTCTTAGATCAATCTAAGAGCAAATTGAGCTTAGCACAAGTTTACGAAGCAGAGTATTTGAAGCAGAAGCAAGCAATATCTGGCGAGGTAGACGACGAGAAAGAACCGGAAGCCCACACAGAGGTTCGTGAAGCTATGAGCAAATTATTTTCTAAACTAGATGCTCTATGCCACTACCATTACACACCAAAGGCACCGCAAGCCGAAGTCAAGATTGTTAGTAACACTCCTGCAATATCAATGGAAGAAGTAGCCCCAGTGGCAACTAGCGATGCTACTTTACTAGCCCCAGAAGAAGTCAAGAAGAAACGTAAAGGAGAATTGATGAGTAAAGAAGAACGGACATCCACAGACAAGAAGAGAGAGCGTAGGAAAAAGAAGAACTTACAACGAAAGAAGGGAACAGTTGAAAAGGTAACAGAACACAGGAATACGGAGAAGGGAACGGTCATGGATGATAAATCTCTGAAGACGTCAAAGGCTTTCTTCCAGCAGTTGACGGATGATTCTAGAAGTGTGATCAAGAAACGTAATGTTAAGAACAAAGGACAATAAATAAAAATAAATGTTTGTTTAAATAATTGTTATTGTTGTTATTTTTTATTACCTACATAACCTTTTGCCGAGCAGTGAGGCCTTTGCCCAGCAGTGGGACACAATAGGCTAATTAAAAAAAAAAAAAAAACATAATAATAATATTATTAGTATATCTACCTTATGATAAGAATTTCTTCCATCCAATCAATAACAGTAATAATGATAACTCAAATATGCATGGAGATTCTAAACTCTATGTTTTAAATAGCTTTTACCCGCGACATTGCTCACAAGAATGTGGGAACTAACGCCACAAAAATGACCTAGCCTATGGATAAGAATTATGTATAACTGTGCGGGGCGAGCACGGGCGTACCCAAGACGTTGGTGACAAGACGTTATAAATTATGTCATGTCTTAGAATTTGTCTTAAATGCTAGCACGGGTACCACATGTGATACAATTTAAGACGCGACTTGTCTTTCTTGTTGCTGACTTCATAGTGTGACCTAGTATTTTAAAAAAATAAAAATGTCTATGACCATCTGAATAGGCGACCAAATAAAAAAGTACGTGTATAAGAGCACAGTTCATACAGTTAAACAACTTTTTAATTTTCTTGGGTACTAATTCATTTTTGACATAACACGTACGCGCAGTGTTGCCAACTTAGTGGATTTTCCACTAAATCTGGTGGTTTTGACTTACCTTTTAGCGGACAAATATCGGTTTTAGTGGCTAGTGGATTTTTCTAGTGGAATTATTTGGTACCAAACAGTCGTATCAGTCCGAGATTAACGATGATGATACGGACGGAAACGACTCATCTGAAGATAACTTAATAATATAATTTGATTGACCTCTTTTAAAAAATAGGTTTTATTAAGTATTTTGTTCTTTCACAAAAGCCATGAATTAATAGAGAGTTGAAGTTGAAGTATTTTGTTACATTATATGTAATTTTCATGTTTACGCGTTTTCTTTTTTTATTTATTATTTGATAACTTGCTACTAACTAAAAGTTCTGTTTTTCCTTTAAAAGTTTGATGTGATTTGTTTTGAAATATATTGTGAAATTTTTGAAGTGAAATAACTCGAACGGATTAGAGGAGTCCCAAATGTTTCTTCGGAATATTTTCCTACTTTGGACCTCTTGCCTTCGGGCAAGAACATAATTATAATAATTTACTGCCATTTGATGCAGTAGTAAGCAGAAAAATATACTTATATTTTTAATTTACTTTTATCACCACCTCCGAACGAACGTGATATAAACGAGCATATTCATCTGTCAAAATGTGACATTTGTTACAAAATGGGTGCGCCCATATTAGCAAATAAGACATAGGAGTCCCAACTAGACGTCAAGAAGTTGTATCACATATCAAGAAATTATCTTACGCCGCCGTGCTAGCATTTAAGACAAAACGGTTTTATCGCCCAAACTGTGATAAAATGTGTGACTCATGCCATGTCACTGTAGGCCGTGCTCGCCGGGCTGGTGTCGATAGATGGCGTTGCTAGTTTCGCCGCTATCCTGAAGTCCGATGTTCACATTCTTCAGCGATTAACTCGGTTATTTATATTTCGTCCCAAAATTAACTCAATACTTACACATGTTTTAAGTGCATAGAATCATAAGCTAAATGGTCTATCCACATCGAAATTCGTTAGACAGCATAATAATAATTAAGGACTGTTCGACCGCATTTTTTTCTCCCGCTCTGGGCAGACCGAAAGAGTGTGTCAGACTTCTACTGACTAAAAGCCACCCATGGTCCTTCTTAGCCCTTGTGCCGAGGCCGCGGTATCGCTTTTGAACAACCCGCACGCAGCCCGCCTTCGCCATTCATTTCGTGGCAGCAAATACTGTAGGTTCTGTTTCTGTGTTCGATTTTCAGGACACTCGAAAAGAATGCACATCACGAGTATTGTAAGTATTCGTAAACATCAAACGTACACGTTCATCATAATCTGTCTAGCCCTTTCCTGACTATGTTATGGAGTCTGTTTCAATTCTATCTAACCGAATACAGCTGAATACCAACATTTTACATGGAGCAATTTAATATTTGACCTCCCCAACCCAGATTAGGTACCTCCCTGTAATAAATCCTTGAATAAATCACATGTTCAATTGACAGCCGGTAGCAACGGCTTAACCAGAAGATAGACCTGAGCGGCGTACATTTAGCTATGTATAGGATTATGTAATCCGAGACTCCAGTTGCCATTCAAAAACTCCAATAACACGTCTGGGCACGCTCGACTCCACCAGACCACCTATACAGTCAGTTATCTGACTGTATAGGTTGGTCTGTGTCAAATAACCAATGGGTGTATTTTCATTCAGTCTCAGCGCTTTATTCCATAAAGGGTACAGCTCCCCCTAAACTTACAGGACTAGATACAAGTAGACAGACATCACCAAAACATAGCCACAGCTACATACCTATGTACGGAATACAATGAAATCCCCAAACTGCGTTGGCTTTCGGGAACTAACTCGGCTCGTAACTGCACACTGGCGGTAATTAGTAGAGGAAAAACCTAGCGATATGGGCCGAGACGAATCAGACGACAGGGGAGCCGTGAAGGTACTCTAGGAAGTGGAGGTGGCATCGTTAAAAGAGGACAGATTTATTTCTGTACAGCAGTTCGCTGTTCAATCTGGATTCTGCTTTAAACGACTATTCTGTGAATGCTTTTTTTTTGTTGGGTTGGGAAATCATCAAATGACACTTCCCGCTCTGGGCAGAGCGGTCGGTAGGGAGTGTCAGACCTACTGACTAAAAACACGCCTTAGGGCGTAAAACGTTAGACTAAGTGACAGCGCGCTAAAGGCATCCCCAGCGGGGTACGTACGAGTCACAGCTTAGGGTTTCACTGGGGAGGGCAGCAAAGGGACAGCCTGAATTTGAGTGTTTTAAAGGACATAAATTGACATGATCCTAACACGGAGCCATTGTTGAGTGAGCTTCTTCACAGGAAGGTTTCATTTCCCTCGTTATGTAGGCTCCCTATCGACAAATTCTCCATTCCGTTTGAATGAGTAGAATGACAGGGTTTCTAGGTAGCTCTCGTGCTTTGATCGAAAAATATTTTAATAGATCATTTTCAAGAAACGAACTAGGTGATGAATTACATTACAGTACCTACGGAAATTCCGGATTATGTAAATTATTGAACGTCATCGTCTATGGTTTTAACATGCGTCCTACTTATTTGACCCAACCGAGTCTATGCCGAGTCAGTAGTTTTAAACCAGCCCCTAAATAATCTCTCTCAGAATCAGCCTATCCCTTAGTGTCATAGGGGTGATCGCGCTGTCACTTAGTCTATAAGTTTTGTCTTACAATCAAGGCATCCACAGGATTGACTGATTAAGCAGAATATAGCCTCTGAGGTTAATCTGCGGGATCACGGGATGCCTTTGTGCCTTTAGTCTAAGAAACTTTTAGACTTTGTCTCTGGAATCTGCAGTCTTGCAGCAAATGTTCATAAGAGGCAGTGCCGGATTAACCATATAGCAAAAGTAGCAATTGCTACGGGCCCCGCGCAAACTGGGGCCCCGCGTATCCAACCACCACCTGGTTGTAATTTTATTTGAGTGAAACTTACATGACCTTATGTGGTATATTGAATTAACTTGATGCCACAAAACTGAAACATTACTCCTTTTCCGACAAAGACACTCCACGTCAGACAATTAGTACAATTTTCGAGCTCGCTTCGCTCGCTAATACTTCCTTTCTCATATTTGTCTCCTTGGAAGATGGGTAGGTCTTCAGTGTGGGAAGGTTGTTGTCCCTTTGCAACATGGGGGGAAATGAATCTCTCTCTGGCAGATCAAGGGCCCCTGGATAGAATTAGCTACGGGCCCCGCGCTTGCTTAATCCGGCACTGATAAGAGGCGGTGACCAATGTGACAGATTAGGTTTACGTGGCGCAGGTTATAAAGAAATAAGACCACGAAACATGTCATCATAAAATATAATTAATAAATAAATAAAGTCACCGACTATGGGTGTGGGTAGGTTCATGGCGAACTATGGAATTTCACTTGTGGGGTGCAGGAGCGTCTTATCGTTCCACGTTTACTACCAGACGGACCGAAATTTCACAACAACCAATTCGGTTTTACCGTGGGAAAATCTACCGTAGACGCGGCACTTTCTGTCAGAAAAATTGTCAATACATCCGAACATAAGTACGTAGTTGGGATCTTTCTAGATATTTCTGGGGCTTTTGATAACGCATGGTGGCCGATGCTACTCCTTAAACTGAAAATTCGTGGTTGCCCTAAAAACATATACAATCTTGTTTGCTCGTACTTCTTAACCCTTAAATTGGCAAATGAATTTATTTCTAAAATGTAATGTTTTTTTGTTATTTCCTGGTTTATTATGATACCAGAGGACTGAAAAAAAATGTGAAAAAAATCTGAATATTACAGTTTTTGCGAAATTCGATGTACTACCGGGAGTACATTGCCAACTATAGTGTATTATCAGTTTTCTTGTATTTGTACTACATGGAGCAAAAGGTGAAGATTGAAAGCTACTTGCGTTTAGATCTAGAGATCGGCACAGGTGAAGATTCCAATTTGCTATGAAACTGGTGACAGTAGAAGTTCTACAAATGGAGTAGATAATGGTTGAATTTAATTCCATGCTGGTATGGCATTATAATATTGAAGGGTGAATATGGAAAAACCTCTTGAAGCATTGGTGTAAGGAGTACGTTACAACGTTGTATGTTTATTTGACTTTGAAAGACTGAACATTCTAGTGGGTGAGAGTTGAGCTTGGTGGAAGAAGTGTGAATCATCATCAAAACAAGAACTGTCATCGGATCATGCATTTTCTTTCAGGATCAAAGCTTAAATTTATATAATCGTGTCAGGTTCAAGTGCTGCAGGAAATGAGAAAATAACATGCTATACGACATAAAATCGATATCATTTTAAATCAAAAAACAAACAAAAAAAGGCCTTTTGTATTCTTTGTATACTTGGCAATGTACTTTGTGTATACCGAAGTCTATTTTGCGCGTACTTGGCAACGGTATTCAGGAAGTACACACAAAGTTTCAAACTCATAAAATTGTAATCACGTAATTTAACCATAAAATTATGGACGATTGATGTTTTTTATAATGTCCCTGTGCAATGTAAAGCCTAATAACCAGAAGTCCTACCCAAAAAAGCGCAGAAAAACCTAAAAAGGTTTCATGTGACACTGAGACGTCAGACCGCTTCGAAGATATTTTGAATTTGACGGATAATTATTGATTTTTATCACATCCTTATATTTTATCTACTAAAATACACAATTATTGCAAGCTAAAAATGATAATAACAGATATTTTTTTTTAGATTACTATAACAATTGATGTTTTCAAAGTGTATGTCTTTGGTGGAGTACACTGTCAATTTAAGGGTTAAATGGTTCCGCGAAACTCAAACTCGGACATCATTCTATGTCAAAGTCCCTTACCATGGGATGCCCTCAGGGTTCGGTTATGGGTCCGTATGTATGGAACGTAGGCTTCGATGACTTCCTCGCGATTCCACTTCCATGCGGCTGTTCATTAACCGGTTACGCGGACGACGGCCTGCTGCTCATTCAGTCAAGTACTCGGGCTGGACTCGAAAATTTGGCTGACACTTGCCTAAAATTAATATCCCAGTGGGGTGATCGTAACCGTCTGACCTTTGCACCACATAAAACTTATCAACTTCTTTTAAAAGGTAATCTTAAATCATGGCCTAGTATTAAATTTAATAACGTTCCCGTGAAAAAGAAGGAGTCTGTATGCTACCTTGGGTTTGTCTTAGAGAGGAATTTTTCATTCATTGAACACATAAAAACAGTCGGTGAAAAAGCTAAAAAGAACTTTTATGCTTTAACGAGAATATCCAAATCTACATGGGGTTTATCATTTTTAACTCTAAAGACGATCTATGGGGCTACTTACTTGGGGTGTATGTGCTACGGGGCACCAGTTTGGGCCGATAGGGCCACCATTGGAGCGGTACGACGTAAATTACTTCAAAGCCAGCGGTTGGCTTTGATTTTCTTGTGTAAAGCGTATAGGACGGTTAGTACTGAAGCCTTACCGGTACTGGCAGGGGTACTTCCAGTCGATCTTGAAGTACAGCGCCGTGCTTCAATGTACTACTGCGCACGAGAGACCGCGGACACAGACTTTTTAACGCAACGTGACCGTGCTAAAATAGCTAGATTACTTAAACCACAGACTGACGTCTGGGAGGAACTTCTGTCTGAATGGCAATGTAGGTGGGATAATTCCATCAAGGGCCGACATCTTCACCAGTTCTTTCCATCCGTTCGTGAGCGGCTGGCCAGGACATGGCTGGAGGTGGATCACTGTGTCGCCCAATTTCTCACAGGTCATGGTAACTTTAAGAGTAAATTATTTTCCTTCAAGCTTGTTGAGTCGCCTTTTTGTCAATGTTCTACATCTGACTGCGAATTTGAACAAACTGCACATCACATTTTATGGGAGTGTAGTCTTTGGCAGAATGAACGTAATATTATGTTAAATAGTGTACAGGATACATCCGGAGTTATTTACTATACGGACCTTGTAGAAATTAGAACAAATTTCCGTGCGTTCAAGCAATTTTGTCATACCTATTATTGGAATCAAATATAACAGCTCACAACTTAGGACCCAGTAATATTAATGACAATAATATCCGTGGTGCTAGGCAACTGGGCTTATCTCAGTTGTATACGTCCCTGTGTGCCTATTGGCCTTGTTCTGTTCTGTCTCCTGCTGATATGGAGGGAAGTGGAAACTATGTTTTTTCCTACTCCTCCGCTATTCTTTTCTGATTAATTTCGTTGCGGGATCCAAGACAGTTAAATCATTTCTCTGGGACTTCGTCGAGCTTCATTGTCTCGGCGCTTTTCTTGTGGTCGCCACTGTTGATTCTGGCTAACAGGAGTTACAGTGGTTTGGGAATAGTGTGGCGGGCTTGTCCCATAAAAAAAAAAAAAAAAAGAGGCGGTAACCATTTAACATTACGTGGGCTGTCTGCCCTAGTCCTTCCCACCATAACTTATAAAAGAGGTCCACTAAAATCCGAAAACTAAAAATACCCACTCCACAAAAAAATACACCAGCTTCCTAACTCCCTACCGCGTATTGCAGTTAGCCGCGTCGACTGAAAGTTACATAACCCGAACTCGTTACTTTTTAGTTTTCGACTACAAATGTTAAATGCCTAAGCTCACTTGCTGCTGTACTCATGAAACGTACGTAGTTTGATGGCTTAGTGTAGTTTTTCTGAAGCAGCTAAATAGAAAGAAAGAAAGAAAGAAAATGTATTTATTAGTCCCACACAGGTCCAACAGGACAACACAATTTGATAAAAAATTATAACACAAAAAACACAATTGACAATATAAGCCTTAAAACATAATAGAACTTAATTCTGTGCGAGGCTAAAGGGCCACTATCTCAGCATGGTGCTGTGACATTTATGACAGACTAGTGACCCGCCCCGGCTTCGCACGGGTACAAAAAAGGTATTAAAACCTTCCTCTTGAATCACTCTATCTATTAAAAAAAACCGCATCAAAATCCGTTGCGTAGTTTTAAAGATTTAAGCATACAGACAAACAAACAAATAAACAAACAAACAAACAAACAAACAGACGCGACTTTGTTTTATACTATGTAAGGATGTCAATGGCAAATGGGAGCTGTCCATAAAAATTAAGACAGTTTTGGGAGGCATGGTTGCGTCGCGTGTTTATTTTATTTTCTTATTATGAGGCAGGCAGTTGGACTGTGATAATTATGTGGTAAAAAAGGTGTCTCATGAGATGACGAGAAACAGAAAAGTATGGAAGAAGAAGACATGCTGCGGCGACCTCAAATGAATTTAGATATCATGGGCAAGAGATTGACGACGATGAGGCAGCCAGTTGAGGCAACTGAGAGCTGCCTGTATCCTGTTGTTCCCCACTAGATTTTCTTCTTGCAGTGTGATGTACCTACGTTTGTTACAAGCCCTAAAATGGTTAAATATATACCAAATAAGTAGGTAGTAGAACAGTTTACCGGGGTGGATTCAATGGATGATTTAGTTTGTCAGACCATTTACTTTCTCCTTGAAGACGGGTAGAATATTATTAATAATTGTTAGTATTGTAATGGCATGTATTTTTATACGTACGAATATGTTACACTTCATCTAGGCAGAAATATCCGTGACCGACCCATAGTCACACTAAACTACCACACCAGTGTGACTATGGTTAATTTTATTTATCCGTAGTCACACTGGTGTGACTACGGCTGATCCGTAGTCACACTAGTGTGACTATATCAACCTACCTAGTCGTCCCCAACAAATGGGGGAAGCGCCTAATATTGCGACCACAGTTGCGCTTACTACAAATTGCTATGAGTTTTTTTGCAGGAACCACGAAATTTTTAATTTCGTCTGCTGTACTTTCGTATTTCGGCATTATGGTGGAGTTTTTATTGGTAGTTTTATTTTATATCAGCCTGTTGACGTTGACTTTTCACATGAGCGTTTTCATTAGAAGGCACACGACGTCAATAGCGCCGCTCTGTTACAAAAGTGTGGGCGAATAATGTTGCTAGAATTTGTAGCTGTTGGTTTTTACTCATATGTATTTATCCAGGAACTACACGGAGTGTCTAAAGAACAAAATAAAATTATAACAAACATTCTTACTGCGGACTGTCTTGTTGGTCTAGTGGTCGTAAGTTCGAGTGCTAAGCATGAGGTCTTCGGTTCAATTTCTTGATCGGCAAATTGTTATTGAGTTTCTATAAGGAATTTCTCAGGGCATGGAGTGTAGATTTATGCCCGATTCGCGGCAATAATCTCGCCCTCATTACATGACTTTAGCATTAAAACATAACTGGTGAAATGTGGGTGTACTTTTTGCAATTCTGCCTAGCCCTTTGGGGATTACAAGCGTGATGTTATGATGTTAAACATTCATACTAAAATTATAAATGAAATCGTAACTCTGTCTACCTGTCAGTAACTTATTCCACTCCAGAAGTGCTGCACGGAATTTGGCACATACTCATAGCCATAGGTAGACTATGAACAAAAAACTGGGTGAGGACTGGGTAGGATAAAATCCTGGTATTTAGTTTCCTTGGAGTAATTTCCATACTTTCAGTGTTTGAAGCCGCAGACAGAAGTTAGCATACTGCTACTGTGTGATGAATCAGCCCATAATGCAAACCATGCGAACTCAGTATGGGTTGGTGAACCAGAGCCCTAAAAATGGTAATTCCTAAAGATTGATCCCTATAAATGTCTTTGGGGAGGCTCATATTCAGCAGTGTCTACGGTCTAGTATGTCTGTATTAAAATCACAATGCATACAAATGTTAATACAAATGGGTTTAATAAACAAAACACTGCGGGCGATAGTGCCACTAAAGAGATCGTTCAAAAGGTCCACTTTGTATAATCTTTCAGCAGTTTAATGTGAGGTCGAAGCATGGTCGAAGCAAGGGAAACCTGACCAGATGGATATTCCTAGATGATTCCAGCATAGTGTTTGCGTCTGGTCGAAGCTAATTTGACTCTAATAAAGGGAATCATCGAAACTACGAAGAAGAAGTCGTAGCCCTTTTTTTTTTTTGGTTGGTTGAAAATCATCAAATAATTAACCCTCCCCGCTCTTGGGTAGAGTGGAAGGGAGTGTCAGACTTCTACTGACTAAAAACCAATTCTTCTTCACCGATAATCCGCAGCCCCGACGGGATCCGCAGCCCCGACGGGAGAAGTCGTAGCCCTTAGTTCTATAATTCATCATCTGCCTAGCCTTTTCCAAACTTTGTTGGGGTCGGCTTCCAGTCTATTTGGTTGCAGCTGAATACCAGTATTTTACATAGAGCGATTGTTTATCTGACCTCCACAACATAGTACTGAATAATAGTCTGACAACTAGCCTTACAGTTACTAAAGGGTATCGGATATTTAATAAGGCTAGTTGGCAGACTTACAGGCCACGACTACCTGTAACGATTGCCAATAGTTCCATAATTATGAACTGAATTTATGGTAGGTTTGAAATGCACTAACAGTTTAGTTTCGATGTCCCATACAGTTACAAGCAGTATGTAAGATGCGGCAGGAGCCACCGCATCTCACTAAGATTACTTAGCTTTTGGTAAGGTTACTATAGCAGAACTAACATCCTTCACACTCAATCTTCTGAATTTCTTGCTCAGTGACAGCGTTGCGACGCGACTGCGACGCCGTTGCGACTGCGCTGCGACCACGACGCGAGTGCGACCGCGCGATTTAATCCCGCAACAGCGGCAGTCGGTCACAAATTTATAATTTGTACAATTACCAGCGCCCCCGAGACTTGGGGGAATATAGAGCTAAGAAGCGTTAACGGAGAACTTTATAGAGTTTTGGGGATTTCACTGTGTAGGATGAAACTAGCTGTCTAGTCTAGATCTCAAGTATAAAATAATTTCTCGAGTCCTTGCTGGAAACCTTACACTCAAGGCACCCACAGAATAGCCCGGTTAAGCAGAAACCAGCCTCATAGGATGACCTGAAAGTTAGTAGGTATTTCTTACTTCTAATCGTGGAACACCACCGTCATCATTTAGAAATCAGTATGCCTTCTTGAAAATCTTCTTGTTTCTTTCAAAGCTAAGAAACTCTTTGAATGAGGATACGAGATTATCGGTGCTGATATTGTTTTAGTGAATGAGTAAGTAAACGGGAACTTATCGACAGGCCCTAAAGTCAATTTACACGGTGCTGTTCTTAATGACTCTTCGAAAAGATGATGATACTCCAAGCCATTAATTCCACTCTTAAATCCCATGGTTACTCGTAACTCTTTCCAAGCCCTGTCCTTTCTACTCGATTCCTACCCCGACTACGAGAGCAGAATCGCCGGGTAGCAGCGCAGACAAATAAATTTAGCGGCGAGATAAGCGACGTATAAATCAGACGACTACACAACGCACGCTTACCACGGGAAAAATGTTCCGAAGCGTTGCTAACTTCAGAGGTAACCTACTGACTTTAAGAAATGCGGTGGAAACCGGATTAAAGCGGATTTTTTGTGGTTAGCGTTCTAATTTTGAAAAAGTTTTGTATTTGGACATTGATACAGAGAAAGAAGAAAAAAAAAGAGTGTTTATTAGGCGCAGAAGAAATGAGACGCTCGTGGCTTAATCATTTAAATAAAATTTTAAAGGATCTAATAGTATTTTCGATTTAAAAACCGACGTACTTATTTACGTTTCGTTTACACCATGTGATTGTGCTAGGGCTTCAATCTTTAAAATTACCAAAAGGAGAAAACAAGGCAAAAGTATCTTTGCCCATCAGAGGGATAGCATAGCTGGATATAAAAGGAAATATAGTGGTAAGGAATGAAAAGCATATGATTCAGAGTAAAAATAAGTTTATTGGGAAACCGCAGGCTCAGTTGGACTATGGAGACACAATATATGAAAATCAAACCAGAAACCCCTCGGGAAGCAGTAGTGGTGGAACACAAGATAGTTCTAATAATTGTAGTAGAACAGTGGAAGTCAATCAAGCAGCAAATAATGATGATAATACTAGGGTGACCACCACTACTACTCGCTCAGGACGATTGGTTAGAACTCCGGGTTATCTCCAGGATTATATAATATAAATTAATTGTGAAGTACATTACTTATCTAGTTGATTAAGAATAATTGAAGTGCTTGTCATAATACTCAAGTAAAGACTCTAACGTGAGCAATTTTTTGGAATTTACGTTGTACACCTCTATAGCTTCCTCACCTGCACAGTTAAGGAACATGGCTATTTTTCTCTGTTCTGTGGCCTTTTCTAGGTCCGCGGCTTGTAGATAAATTGAAAAAAGTTGCCTAAACTTTTTCCAGTTGGCATTTTCTCCTGTCAGCACTAGGTTTCTCGGAGGTTTTATACCGTCCATTGTTGTTGTTTTTTAATACTTGTATCCACACTGGTAACACGTGAGCGTCTTAGGACACAGTAGACATGCCAAAATATCGCTTTTTTATTAATTTTACACCTGACACCATGTTTTATAATAATATTGAAACGCTTTTCAATCGTCCATCTTTTATTGAATGCCATCGATGTTGCCACACAACATAAACTTAATACCAAACACTACTAAAAGTTCAGGTCACAAGAAGGGGATTGAACTCATGACCTCTAGCTCGTTTGCCCTGCGTCTACCGCTGTACTATTGGGACTTTTATATTGGACTTAAGTACCTAATACTCGCACTTTTTTTTTGGTAATTCATCAAATAATCCCTCCCGCTCTGGGTGCAACGGATGGAAGTGTCAGACTTCTACTGACTAAAAATCACCCATGTTCCTTCTTACCTTTTTTTTCAGGGGCCGCGGTGTCTCTTTCGTGTAGAATTGACACTTGGTGTAGAATCTTTATTCGGTCAGTAAGCGAAAAGTAAACTTATTCACACAGTGGGCATGCGGTGCTCCCGACTAGACGATGTCCTACTTGCCCTGCCGTGTCCAACACCTACACATTAGAGGACCTAAATAACGACACAGGTACTTACCGCGATTAACGTGGCCACATACTCAGCAAAAGAAAATTAAACATGTCATTCCATCGACACGATAGAAGAAGAAGATTTCAAAAGGACGGCCAAAACGGAGAGCTATTCTTTTATCTTGGTTAAATTACTGAGATAGTAAGCTATAAGATCAACATATTTAAATAGGTATAACCGTATTAGGTAAAGTAAGTCATCATATACCTAGCCTTTTCCCAACTATATTGGGGTCGGCTTCCAGTCTAACCGGATGCAGCTGAATATCAGTTTGTTTTACATGGAGCGACTGCAGCAAGTGATCATTGTACAAAACCCACCTGAATGTGGAAAAACAGAGGTTTTGGTATTCGTGGTCCGACGGTCACATCACTATTACAACATTACACTGCTATTTAGGTACCACGACCCGCCCGGGTTAGCATGTACAATGTACTACATAGTGACCCTTCCTCTTGCATCACTCTATCTATTGCTGCATTTGTCACGTAGTTTAAAAGATCTAAATGTACAAATAGCGGGAGTGACTTTATTTTATACTATGTAAAGATAAAGAAGATGTATAGCGATGTGGTAGTGGTATGGTAAGGTACCTATTCACGCTTCTAACTGTACACATATCTTCCCGCGACCCGTTACACCAAAACCACTCAAGCTATAAACCTGCCGTGACATTTTCCTATAAAACTATCAAAAATAACCAATTCTGAAGCCATATTCACTAAACCTAGCCCGACTAAAGCTAAGCCTCACCAGTTTCAAAACCGTTTTACGTAAAACTATTCCCCCAAATGTTTTATGCCCCCGACGAGTAAGCGAAGAAGATTGCAATTTGCTCCTTACATTAAAATATGCTGGTGAAATTTGTGGATATTGGATAGGAATTTATATTACGTGGTGGTTGGTGTCTTGTGGAAAGGATTAGAAGGTGTTGGTTTGAATTTTTAGGGTCAGACAAGATGCATACGAACTGCAAGTTAGTTGGGCCCTATCAAAATGCCAGGGCTATGATATTACCATCACCACTGCCACACCACCATTATCATGTATAGATAGTGTATTTTGGCCTCGCCTCGTATAGGACCGGTTTAGATGTTAAATGACGATTTTTTTTTTAATGTTTACATTGTATTGTATAATTTTGATTTATTGTTAATTTAATCATCTTGTGTTGTTTTTGTCTTATGCGAGACAAATACATAGGTACGTTTGCAAATCATATATTCTTACAATGACATAGCACAACGTTTTGAGTGCGTAAAGTTGAGTCCTATCGTAAAACGAAAATTATCAACAAAAAAGAAGTTGTTTTTCAGAACATAATCAAACTAAGTAAAAAATGCAAAGACTACTTTTGACTACTTTTTATTTAGTTTCATGTATGAATGTATATTACCTATATAGTGCTTGGTTGAAGGCTTCATGAACAGTCTATTTACACCTTCACAATTTCGACTGGACCTCCCAGTATCCTGATAGTGTTTTCCTTCACCGTTTTAAGAGCAATGGTAATGAAATGAATTACAAATAAAGTATAGTGCCTACGATACGTAGGTAAGTCAGAGCATAAAATATGTGCTACGCAGCAACCGTAGCAGAGTTCGTAGCTCGCGTAGCACTTCTTAATGAAGAGTAAGAATATTACCACAGTGTTCAGATTGGCTCGGAGGCGACAATTAATTGTCGCTTCATTAGTCCAAGACAAAGCACTATTGTTGTAGTGTTGGTGGCGTAAAAATATAGATCAGATACCTGTGTAATGTGATATGTAGGGGTAGGTAAAGTTGAGTCTATGTTACGACGGTCTAAGTGCCGACAGTTACTTAGAATAAGCATGATAGTAAAGATCTTTCTCAATTACCCATAACAAGCTGAACGCAATTTGGACGAATAAATACCATATTGACTTGAATATATAGAATACTGGCTTTGCCTCTGTTACGTACGGAAATGAAACCACGGGAAAGTTTTAAATGTAGCCTATGACACTCTGAAAATATGTAACTTTCCGTAGGTTGAAGAATTGTCGGAATCAGATCAGTAACTCCGCAGATTCTACCCTACATACGCCTTTATACCATACCTTTTTATCCGAGAAAAGCAGATAAACACAGGCAACAAACGGCTGGTCAACCAACAAAAAAAAAACTACACTCATTCATTCTCCATAACAATAAAGCAATAACTAGCTAAACATTACACCCATAACAGCGAGTGTTGCGCCAATTTTCAAATAAACATAAAACGATACTCGTCCGATAGATAGTGCTGCGCCGTTACTGTTATCAGGCACATAAAGTCGAACGGTTCGAAATTAAAAAGAATAACGGTCACCGACGACGCCTGAGGCGGTTTGTGAACGGTTTGTGAACCGTTTCCTGATATTTTGTATACACGTTGTAGCGGTTATAGCCGGTTCTTTGAACGCAATTATCGTGAACAAGGGTTGGGGTTTTTTTTGGAAGGTTCTTTAATAGCTAGCTGTGAGGGATTTGGTGGGTGATTTATTCTCTGTCTAGTCTTTGCCGAAGGATGGACCTGAATACCAGTATTATACGTAAATCGACTTCCTATCTGACTTGAATAACCCAGTTAGTACTGGTTAATACTCTGGTTGTCAGACTGCATAGGTTGTAAGAGATATGGAGGTACAGGCAATTTTAGTAGTTGTCGTTGTAGTGAGGTAGATTGTTAGTTTGAATAACCTTTACACCTTTTGTAAGACACAGTAAAGATCAAGATATAAAGCCAGGCACAAAAAACGTTTCTTAAAGGAAGCATTTCAAAAAAAAAACACAAATTACATTAATTTTTATTGTATAAATGACTACTTGTGGAAACTTGTAATTGGCCCTATTGTTGTTATAAACCTATCTACTGTGTCTACCTAGCTGTAAGTTTTCCAAAAATAATAAAATAAATAAATAAAGATGAGCGTAGATGACGATTTTGCAGCCCGGTTACCCCATAACGGGTTCTTCTTCCACGTGTCATTAAAAAAAAATATCACAAGAGCGTATGTTTTTGAACTAAGAGGGCAGGATAGCATGAACAAAATAGGCACGTAATGTATCCGTGAACACCAGTAATGGCAGAGACACCGCAGCAGTGCTGCTCCACCCAGAGAATCAAATGAATGATTGTGTTTAACTTTTAACAACGCCCAGCCAGAACACCACCTATTAATATCCCAAAACACCAGCTACAACTATAATAAAAAGCTCACATAGCCCTTCAATCATAATTTTATAACCATGGCAACAATTCCACCGCGTGTCAAATCGGAATTAAAGTGACAACACTCACTCGGTCTGACGACCATGTTGGTCGTCAGACAACGCGAGACATTCTTGGCACCGGCCTAGTGTGGGTATTATTCATGGGAATTGTATGCTCACGCTTGATTTGAGTAACGAGGTGAACAGTGTTCTATGGTGGTGGTGTTGAGAAGGTTATAGGAGCTCGTCTAGGCCCTAGGGAAGTACCACCATAGTTATTTTTGTCTGTGAACAGCTTTTTATGTGTTACGGTATAAGAAAAGGCACTTGAGACATTAGTAGTGTTGCTATTAATAACATAACATCACGCCTTGGAATCCCCAAAGGTTTAGGTTAGAGGTGTACCTAGCTTCTTAAGGCGACATTAGCTGCCCGCGACCTTGAGTGCGCGTTTAACTCATCGCCTAAACAAATAAGGTTGAAGATGGCGATGCGTTTGATGCTCGTGACTAGTCGTGACTGCCAAAATGAACGAATAAATTAAATCTGTGAACTGATTTAATTTATTAAAAAAAAAAATACGCTGTAATGTTAAAATATTTTTACATATGTCTTTAGTTGGTTAAATTTCCTTTCTGATAGTAAAAAAAAAAATAACAGTTGTCACTCAAAATATTGAGCATTTCGAGACGAAAAAGTTTTTTCGTGTGATTTTTTTGTGATTTTGTGATTTTTTTTTTCGAGGTTCTTGATTACTTTTAGAAAATATTTTTGCATAAGTCTTTTACCTATACATTTGACTATACACTGTATTTTTTTTGGAATTGTAATAAGTAGCAATACGGCTAACTCTGCGACGAAAAACAGGTCGTTTTTACGGTGCCCCTTTAACTGCGCCTTAAAAGCCGCCAGTTACGTAAAAGAAGGTGAGCTTATTGCGATTAACCGGACACAAATCCGAACGCCATGGCTGCTACAAAGAAATTCCAGATGAAAAAATTCAATAACAATTTGCCCGACTGGTAACCCAGTGGTTAAAACTTAACCTTTATTCATGAAGGTTTTTGTAACCTGTATTTGTTTCTTTTCCATATGCCCTTTCATTATGCCAAATCTCACTTATCTCCTTCCGCACAATTCACTTAATAACCCTCCTTTTGGGCTTCGCCGCAGTCGGGTAAAAAGGGGTACAAAGCTTTTTGTTCACGTAGAAAACATAAGAAAATTCATCCACACACACACACACTCGTCTTCGAAGAAAATCAGAATTTTCTCTCGCACCCAGTAAATCAAATCAACCATTAGGCTGCCTGCGCACTCGCGACACGTGATTAGGCTCCTTCCACACGAGCGACACGTGAGCTATTTAAGTTGAGTTCAGCTCCGTAATATAATAAAGCGCCAGACTTGTTGTACTGTATTAGATTTACTACTCACCTATTGTTTGTAGAGTAGTGAACGAGGTTAGAGAATAAAGTAGGAGATTTTACGGTTAAATTTATATGTTTTACTATTTTAAACTACCTAAGGCTGTAAGCAGTTGGAGTACGTGGTTCGTGGGGACTTATCATCTCTTAACTGCCATGCTTCATTTTATTTTACCTTTTTTTGATTTGATTGACGATGTTTCTTAATATATTAAGTTCATGATGCAAGCAGTAAATGTCAAAAGCATTTTTTGATTCCACAATACCACACACATAGTTGGGGCAACATAGTTGGGCTTTTCCCAACTATGTTGGGGTTGGCTTCCATTCTAACCGGATGCAGCTGAATACCAATATTTTACAGGGTCAGCCAATCTGACCTGCACATGTCAGTTAGTACTGGGTAATACGATACGCATAAGACTAGTTGTTAGACTTTCGGGTCACACTGACTACCTGTTACGACTTTTTGGTACAAGCCCGCCACACTATTCCCAAACCACTATAACTCCTGTTAGCCAGAATCAACAGTGGCGACCACAAGAAAAGCGCCGAGACAATGAAGCCCGACGAAGTCCCAGAGAAATGATTTAACTGTCTTGGATCCCGCAACGAAATTAATCAGAAAAGAATAGCGGAGGAGTAGGAAAAACATAGTTTCCACTTCCCTCCATATCAGCAGGAGACAGAACAGAACAAGGCCAATAGGCACACAGGGACGTATACAACTGAGATAAGCCCAGTTGCCTAGCACCACGGATATTATTGTCATTAATATTACTGGGTCCTAAGTTGTGAGCTGTTGTTATATTTGATTCCAATAATAGGTATGACAAAATTGCCTGTTACGACTGTTAAAGATCTATAAATGACAGCCTAGACCAAAGCTTAACGTACTTTCCGGGGCACGGCGGAACCTTAGCATATAACGAATGGTCACCCATCCACAGACCAACTAAAGCAAGCACGGCTTAACATGAAGATTGATCCGTCAGGTTGTTATTATTTAACCACGAGCTCATAACTGCAAGATAGTAAATGACTACAGCATTGTTGTAATGGTACTTTCGAACCATTTACCAAGCCTAATAAATACTACAGAGATAAATTATATAAGAAATACTTATTTTTCTCATTGACTACTAAAAACTCTCTGACCCACACTACTCTGTACCCCGCGCTCTGCAATAACATTACACTGCACTCATGACGTCACAACGCTAATCACTTACAAACATAAATTATCAATACCGCGCCTTGGGTGGCGTAGCGCTGTAGCTCGTAGCGGGTCTACGCCGTAGATAGGACCCATCTACGAGAATCGTAGCGGGTCTACGCCGTAGATAGGACCCGTCTACGAGAATTGTGGGCTCTTACGTCGGCTTTTTTGTTTGTGGGTCGTGGATAGAAAATGTTTGTGATAATTTGTGTTTACTCGAAGATTGTGAATCGTTACTTTTATGTTATCATATAATTTATTTCAAAATGTTCACGTCTGATAGATGTAATTTATTGATATTATTCAGTTTACCTTTAACCAATCGTAAACTGCATGTTGGGTTACCAAAATGTACAGAATTCACTTAAGTTAAAATTAAATTAAAATGAGTGTTGTTACTGTTCCAATCCATATATGGAGGAAGGAGCTTCTCTATTTGCCCTGAAACATTTCAGAATGTGCAATTATATTTTATTTCAAACTTATTATATTTTGCTAACAAAAACAATTATCAACTCACTTACTTTTTGTATTAATGATGCAGGCAGGAGCGTCACGAATGCCAGAGAACTAGTGCTTATCTCAGAATCTAGCTAGTCCACTGCATTGTCTAAATATTTTATCTCGTTTTGATAGGAAATGTTTATGTTTTGTGCACTGAGATAAACACCGGATCACTATTATAATATAATGTGATAACTAAATAGTAAGGAAGATAGTTTATGTATTTATCTTGACTACACTAAGGTCGAACTATTTGTGCTCTTATACAGTACTAGTGAAACGCCCCGGCTTTGCATGGGTGCAAAAAAGATACTAAAACCTTCCTCTTGAATCACTCTATCTATTAAAAAAACCCGCATCAAAATCCGTTGCGTAGTTTTAGAGATCTAAGCATACATAGGGACCCTCCCTGCAGTGGGATCAATATAGGCTGATGATGTGCTCAGTAGGTGGCCATATTTAATGCAGCAGCAGAGACACTTTTTAGGTCGCCAAAAACGCAGGTAAACGAACACCTGGGACACTCCCTCATGTATGGCATGATTCGATCCGGAGCGCCGCACTCACACTCGGTGTTGGACGCACCAGTAATAATACCCCATTCTGCCAGATTATGTTTTCAGCGGCCTACTAGGGTACGCAATCGATTCAAAGTTTTCCAAATAGGCCATTGCAGTTCACTATCGGTAGCCTGGTACTCTTGGTTCTTCATGAAATGGTGAGGTGGTGGACATCTTCATTGCCGTAACTTGCTTCGGCTTGGCTTACCTTGGATTGCCTGGGTGGAGCGTAGGAAGCTTTTGTGGTTTTCGTATTACCTAGTACCAGTACTAACTGGTTTGTGGAGGTCAGATAGGGAAACGCTCCATATAAAATACTGATATTCAAGAGCATCCGATTAGACTGGAAGCCAGCCCTAACACAATTCGGAAAAGGCTAGGCAGATGATGATAACGATGACATAAAAGTACTAAATGTATTGGATTCACGTTACATTCTGAAAAGGTATGCCTTACTTTTGCTAACTCTACTGGTATAGCTAACCTAGAGATCTAACCCAATTTCCCTTAACCGGTCCAGGGGCGACGGGTTTGGAGAAGGACCACCGTTGCAGCCCATCTGATTGGCGCCGAGAAGGCGGTGCTGACTGTTCCACACGCGCCCCTCTAAGGCGTTATAAAAATTAGACATCAAACAAAAGAAAACACAAAAGAAACACTTAAAAATGATGGGATGGGAATGATGACCTTAATGGGGGGGGAGTTTTACACCTCACTCCCCCACGACGAGACCCACAAGTCAAGCGGGCCGGCAATAGTCCAGGGTATCGGAAGTCGCATTACAGGCCGGTGGTGTGTAGTCAGTATGAGTCTGACAGACTCCGCTCTCCTCAGGGCAGAAGACATCCATTGATGAAATCGTGAAAAAAAGGATCAAACCCATTAAGACTACCACCACCGGCTACTTCACTAACAAAATTGGCTCTATTAAAAGTGTAAACTGTTGTTTCTGTTATCTACGGTGTAAACGTACCCTTGACGAAGCTGTCAACCAAGCATTCTGTACATTAAGACAAGTGACTCTGCGCAAAAATTATTTTTGGGAAACAATTTTCTTTTTGGGGGAGAATAATCACGTTTTACGGCAGGACTGTGATGTGATTGTGATGATAAATCCTTTGAATATGAAAAGGGTTTATTAAAGTTATAACATTAAAATGTATTTTTAGGTAAGTTTGCACGCTTTACCTATAAGCAAAATATGTTCGATCTTATATATTTAACTTGTGACCCGCCCGGTCTTCGCGCGGGTGGAAAAAAGATTTAAAACCTTCCTCTTGAATCTATTAAAAAAACGTTATTTTAGTTTTAAAGATCTAAGCATAGATAGAGACAGACAGCGGGAAGCGACTTTGTTTTATATTATGTAAGTATGTGATAGTGGTAGTGATAACACCTTGTATACCATGTTTCATGCAAATAAAATATTTTATAATCTTATCTAAAAAAATACAAAAAAAAAAACCAGTATCTAGAAGTTTTCCAGGTATGGTCCGGAACAAAAAAAATCGCAATGACAGGGACAAGAAGAGCCTTTCGGCTCGTTTTACACCCATTATTTTATATTTTCCTTCCTTAGAACCAAACCTTGAGCGTCGAGGTCAAATGCTATCATTTAATGTTAGTCATTGTGTATCATTTATCTTGAGGATAATAAAAGAATATGTAAGAAAGAAAGAAATAAAGAAAAGTGGTTTTTATCCTTAAGGGCGAATTTCACTTAGCAACTGAGCATGGAACATCACGACGTTATTTTTCAAAGGATTAGGCAGTGGTATATTTAGGTATTTTAGTTTAGGATTAGAGTGGAAGAGTTTTTTTTTAATAAATTAAATTAAATTGAAGGGTGATCTTCCGGTTTCCCTGAAGCGCAAACTCATCGACATGTGCATTCTGCCCATCCTAACCTACGGTGCTCAGACATGGTCACTCACCGAGACTCAGAAGTTCCGCCTTGGAGTATGCCAAAGGGCAATGGAGCGCAGTATTTTGGGTGTCAAAAGGTAAGACAGGATACGAAACACCACGCTGCGCTCCAAAACGGGTATAGTGGACGTGGGCAAGAAGGCTGCTAAGTTAAAGTGGGATTGGGCGGGTCACGTCAGCCGCATGCAAGATGGCCGCTGGGCAAAGGCCTCAACACGATGAATGCCGGAAGACGGACGGCGCCGCCGAGGCCGGCCTAGAAAGAGGTGGCGTGACGATTTAGACGCGTACACAAGAGGCACAAGATAAGAGGTCTTGGAAGTAATTGGGGGAGGCCTTTGCCCAGCAGTGGGACAATACAGGCTAAATAAAAAAAAAAAATTACTTCAGTAATTACAGCCTCATTAATCGTAATCGCGAATGCTGAACGTCTGAGGTCGAGTGGTTTAGGCGTTTGCCTTGTGACCCGGTGGTTGTCGGTTCGGTTCCCACGGGAAGCATACTTTGTGAAGTTGTTTCCAGTTTGGTTAGGACATTGCAGGCTTGAATCACCTAATTGTCTGATAAAGAGATGCTTTCGTGCTTCCGGAGGCACGTATAAGCCGGTGGTCCCGGCCGCCAAATGGCGGTCGTCAAACCATGTCAGAGGCCCTTGCGGCGGTTTAGAAACTCTGACACTAGGGTGTGTAGGGTCGTTAGACCTTACTACACGATAAGAAGAAGAACGTCTGAGGTCCTTGGTTACAGTATTGGGATTGAGGCTGAAGAGCCGAGGAGTACCCGTTGTGTAACGGGTACTCCTCGGCTCTTCAGCCTCAATGTGTACTGTAGTACACACACATTGCGAGCTTTTTGCCATCACACGGGCAAAAATCCAGACTCCGTGGCTGCTACTGAGAAATTCCTGATGGTAAACCCAATAACACTTTGCCCAACCCGGGAATCGAACCCAGCACCTCATGCACAGCAGCCGCGCTTCCGACCACTAAACCAACGAGGCAGTCTCTACAATAAAGTACATTGAATCTATCTGTCTGTAGAAAGTATATCAATAAAACTGTTTATTTTCAGCACTGTAGGTTCGCTTACACACACATACAGTACGATCAAATTATCTTGACAGGTCTGACTGAACATAGACTCTGCGAACTTTTACGCATGTAAACTTGTGAAGAAAACTGTTATTGCCAGATAAACCAATACCTATACGATCAGAAAATCTAATATATAAAATTCTCGTGTCACAGTTTTCGTTGCCATACTCCTCCGAAACGGCTTGACCGATTTTGATGAAATTTTTTGTGCTTATCCGGTATCTATGAGAATCGGCCAACATCTATTTTTCATCCCCCTATTTTTTTTTATATGGCAAAACAACGTTTGCCGGGTCAGCTAGTGTCTAATATATACAGTGAGAAATACAAATAAAATAAATACCTATCAAAACACTTTTAGACATTAGTTGTAACAAAATAACCTGCACGAAGTTTCGGACCTGCCAAGATAATTTGATTGCACTGTACTCAATATAACATAATAATATACAAGAAACGGTAGATTAATATTAATATTTACTCCCAATAGGAATCGAATCCACGACATCCAATTCAGAAAGCTAACACATGAGCCACTAGACTTCTTAAAACTTTTATGTTCTGAAATTAAACTCACAGGAGACCAGAGAGTTTTCAACTTAGTTTCTGGGTAACTAGCACACGCATAGACAACACCTAAGTTAGTCCTAAATACGTGACCAAAGAGTGAAAAATAAAAACAAGGATTTTATATAAAAGCTTGGAACTTTTTAAGTACAGATAAAACTAATTTTGGGTACTAATTTAGTACTAAATAAATGTAAAAGTTTCATACAAAATATGTTTTCTTAAGTAAAAGAAAATTATTATTATCTAACACGGAAAAATCTGCCTAAAATCGCTACCGACGTCCGCCCAAGATGTGTTTTTAACTCACACACACAAAAATAAACGCACACAAACACACATAATGTGACATTTATAGACGCGTCAGCTGAAAAAGGCAAACAATGTAAATTAGACTTTAACAACAATTAAATAAGAACGAGAATACTCAGCAAAAACTGAGCTAAATTAGGATATTTCAAAAGTCAAACACAACACTTGAACTTTTTTTTCTCAAGGGAAATGAAACTTTAATTCAAAGAGACTAAGGTTGTTAATTGTATTGTGGAAGAAAACAGATATGTCATGTCTGTGTTCCGAATTTGAAAGAGCTTTCCGAGGGGAGCCGAGCGCTTACCGATCGGGTACGAGAGGCGCCGAGACGCGGCGAGCACCGAATGCATTACGACGACGTAGTGCCGTAGGGCTGGGACTAAGGAAAACTGCTATTTTTACATATAATACTTTTTGGTTGTTATACTTGTACTTTTGATGCGTTTTTGTTAAGTAGGTTATTTTATTTTTGGGAAAATAGTTATGGTGTTGTGTGGATAGTGTTAGTGAGTTTTTGTGTAATTATTGAAAGTAAAATTAATTATTTATTAAAACTTAATTATTCTAATTAAATCAATACTGTCTAATGCAGTTCCAATTAAAGTAAATTTTAAAGACAAATTAACAAGCATCTTATACCCAAAACTCAAAAATAATGCACAAAAAAAAATCAATACCTCGAATAGCTTTCATCTAGCCTAAAAATAGCAGTCACAGCCTAAAAAACCTTACGAAAAAGCCGGAAAAGCTTGCCGTCAGCCCTGTGCGTAGGGCGGGGCGGGGAGGGGCGCGCGGTCCGGGGTGCGCGCGGGGAGGGGGCGCGTCGAGTCGCGCCAGTCGGTCGCGGGGCGCCGCGCAGCCCACACGCGTCATGCGCGCCCTCTAGCGTATTATGTTCCTCCCCGACCTCCCGCGAGCCTGCATGGTGGACGACGTAGCGACTTACTTGCAAGCGCCCTCCTCGGGACAGGTGGCTACAATTATTAACAACAAACCCATATGTAATTAACAATGATCATATTAACAGATGTTGTGAGCTAATGTTGCTTACCTAAACTGCGTCGGCCGCCCGGGTATTTTCGGGACGTACCGATTTCACCGTCAGATCAATGTGGAAGCACGTGATCCTCTGATGTTGTAGGCTGGATGCGACTGGCTGTATGGTCACATCACTAGTAAAGAGGTAACTTAAAAAAAAAACAAAAGAGAAACACGTGTTCGATGCAGATTGAGAAGAATTCAAATTCAGAATCAAGTGTAACGGATTTCGATAAGGTAAAGAAGTAAATTGTGTTCAAAAAGAGCTTGTAAACAGATCGATAAACATGCTTTCGTATAAGATTGACAGTTGCAAGCTGTGACGTACCTACGTTGAATTTAAAACGATTCAGTGAACATTTAAAGCCATAACGACGGGAATGTGAAGCTTTGACACAAAAAACAGACTAAAACCTCAAAAACGGAATAATGGTAAATATAAATTTTAAATTGTATAATACAAAACATTAAGTGGACTAGATTTCATTCTAAATCTTTATGAACGAGCATAACCTTTAACTGCAACTAAATTATTTAAACTAAAGGAGAATAATAAAACGGACACATCTGAAGATCAAGATTTTAATGTAGTTATGAAACCGAAAGACTAAAATTAATTTGTTTTAAAGAAACAATTCAATGACTAAGACTATGTTGTCGCGTGATTCAGAATGACAATCATTTTCATTCAATGTGATCCATAAATAATAATTAGAAAGACTAATCACATGCTTAAATATAGAAATAAAACTTTAAACGGAAATCACGTATTTAATAACATTCAATACAACCTAAACAATATTCAAGTCATGAAATAAAATCGAATCCATTTTCAAAAAATGACAAAATCGAAATCAATTCAAACTTCAATCAATCGGAAATCGAAAAAAAAAAGAAATCCAACCTTTTTGCTAATGCAACAGCACCAATCAACATAAAAAAAGCTAGTCCAAGAACCATAGATTATAGCAATAATAGAAATGGAAAAAGGTTAGTGAATCGATATGGTGTGGCTAAGATGTGAATAAGTTGACTGCAGGGAAACTACGGCATAGAATAGCATAACGCCCATCGCATCTGCAGTTCAACCCTGTTTTGCTAAAATCGGCTCTATCCGACTGCAAAAACAATTTACTGGCTGTTTTCAACAAAAGTTTTAGTCTTAAAAAGGAGTTTTTATGCGGGTTCGCGGACCTCTTTCGTTTGTTACGTTTTACTGTACCTAATGCTTTTAGGTTAGGAAAACATGGTTTTGGGAAACGCGT
Source organism: Diarsia mendica (assembly GCA_949316265.1). Classification (NCBI taxonomy): domain Eukaryota; kingdom Metazoa; phylum Arthropoda; class Insecta; order Lepidoptera; family Noctuidae; genus Diarsia; species Diarsia mendica. The sequence continues at coordinate 14,040,344 of OX438912.1, read as the reverse complement.
GTATGTTAGTAGAAGTATTTTTTTATTGTTCTTGTTTCTGTTTGCTTTGATAAATGTAATGTTGGGCTGTCCTTCGTTATATTGATTACGATTCCTACTGTATTCTCTTTGGTACAGTTTTCTATGATCTTAGATAATTTCTCTTCGGATACTACGAGAATTTATTTCGACTACTTCATGAAGTGAATCGTTTAATAGATTCTTCGTTATTGTTTGTTTATTTATACTTTAAAAGATCGGTATTTTAAAAGCTTTCGTTTATTTTGTTCATATCTTGGAAATTTTGGAGTTATTGGCTCCGTGCCCTAATACTCTGCCCTTGATCTTGATGATGAGAAAACGTTTGGTAAACATAAGCTTTTTTATGTAATACTAATAAATCGATTGGATTTATGATTTATTTACTTTTTTTGGTTATAATTCGGTTTTTCTTCGTAATTATCTCGACTCAAACAGTCCCTTTAAGTTTTTTTAAACATTATATCAATAAATCGATTGATTGCGTGATTTCCTTCACTTTTTTTTGTAATTATTTTACTCAAAGCCCCCAACATAAAAAAAAGATTTCTTAAATTATAAATGCCTACCATGTTTCTTTCCGAAATGCTGTTACAGCAATAGTACTACAACTTACTGTTTTAAAAACCAGTTTTTCTCCACAATAACTCTCCAAACCTTTACAAAACTAAAGCAACATCTACAATACATTATCGAATAACAATTTAGAGTAGCATATAATACATAAAACTCGTACATACAGATAATATAAACGAGGTTGCGAAGGTACCAACCTCCCAAGTTAGCCAAGCCGGCGCTTATTCAGCACAGCACAGATAAACCGACCAGAACTCGACACAACTTGAAATTCTAATTTAATTTCGTACATTTCACTTGTGGAATACGAAGCATTTGATTAAAACTTAAATCTTGCTGTTTTACAATAAAAAGAGCTGTAATAAAAGGTTTTAAAGGTAATTGATAATGAAATAAAACGAATTGGGAAAAACTTTTATTGAATAACGGGTAATTAATGTCCACAACTCAAAGCACGTATTTTGCTTACAAAAATTACACTTGGGATTACAATACATAAATTCTTAAGTTATAGTGTCCTCATTGTAAAAGAACCTAAAATAAAATAAAGCTTGCAAAGTACATAGTAACGATTCAATCAATAAAAGAAAACTAGCCGAATGGAGAATCAATGAGCCTTAAGGAGTACGCAATATTGATGGAGAGAAATAAGAATTTTATGTTGTTTTCGCTGATTTTATGATTCGGAAATCGGAAGAGTGATGTAATACTGCAAATGAATAACAATTAAAGAAGAAAAACAAGAAATATCACGATACAGAGGAAGAAAAGCTTAAATAGCTTCAAACAGAACGAATAAAATCAAAACTCGTAAAAACGAAAAGAAAAAGAAAGGAGACAAATAGGTTTGATCACATCAATTAAAAAAATATTTGCATAGAGATTTTTACTAATACTTGATTATTTTTTAATCAAATAGATAATGATACACCTTGATCTTATGATAAATGTCACACCAACAAGATTTTTGAACGATTAAAAAGGAACAGGGAATATAGACAACGAAAAACTCAATCACGGTCTCAAAAAAGATCTATTTTAACGTTTTATAAACGGAATATTATGAAAAAACTGACGCCCAAAGTACCCGGCCGGCTTACGTTGAGCAGACCGCGTCGCATCGGTGTTTCTCGATGTATCCCCCTATTATTTCTTCTATCACCCTTTTTGCCACTCGATGTATGAATGTTTTTCACTAACTGTTAATGTTGATATTTTAATGTATCCCTAATTGTTAGTTTGGACTTTTTTTTTCTGTCTTCTTTGTGGTACGTGAAATGTTATGTCATTTTGGATTTTTGCTAATCCGTCGGCAGCCTTATATTCTGTGTGACTGGTTCCTTAGAACAAAATTCTTTGAATTGTGACTAAACATTAGAAGACAATCATGATTCTATTTCGGTTATTGTCAATCATAATGATTCACGCACTACAATGTATTTTTTTTTGTATTTGGATTGTTACATTGTTTTTACTAATTTCTCATCAATAGATTGATTTGATACATGGAGACAGCTGGAAAACACTTAAAAAGGTTGCTTTAGCATAATAAAAATCAGTAAAGAGAATGTAACAAAATGTTCATTTACAAAAAATGGCCAGGTAAATGAAAAAGGAATTTTCGATGAAAGACGGTTTTTCCATCACAAGGTATGGATATAATTATGAAGTACTTAACTATGATTAGATGTTTTGAAGCAAATGATTTCATGAAAAGTAATTTGTTTCCCTGGCCAGCAGTGTTTAGTCGATAATTCTGTATATGTGCATGATTCCCGAATGCACTACCCTAAAAGCGAGAATGTGTTGCACGAATCTGTTATTTTTTTAATGTTCTTTTTTAATTTCACTACTCCAAGCAAAGGAATCCATTAGTGAATTGGATTTGTATTTTGATGTTTTTTTTTATTTCGATTGCAGCGCACAGGTAATCCATGTATAATGCCTGTATGTAACCTCGTGTATTTTGACTCTTGGTGTCTATATATATTCATATTTAACCGTATTTCTTTTTACGTCGGATTTTTAACAGGTTTTTAAATAATTTTATAAAAGTGTTTCTGCTGTGAAGATAACATCGAAATAGTAAAATGGGTTAATAACTCGGGCGACAGTGGGAAGCTCGTTCAATAAAACTGAGGATTTTTGGCTTCTATAAATAAACTGAGATAATACTTAGTCGTTTTGACTGTTAAAATATTACGATTCTTATTTTTTCCAGCGTTGATAACTCTTAAAACATTTGTTGCAAGAGTTTTACATAGTTATAGAGGAGATTACGGTAGGTTCAGATTTTTAAGTTAGGGAATAAGGACGTTTAATCATTAATAATTTCGTTTGCTATTCTCAAAATGAAATCTTCTAGTTATTAAGATCAGTGATACGAGTAGCCCAGTTGTGTGACCGTCAGACTGACAAATCATAGGTCTTACCATTACTTCGAACCCATGACCACTGATTTTCGAATTCATATGCGTATTCTTTAAGTATTCGGTGTAGGATAACATCATGAAAAAAGCAGCAAACCTGAGAGATATTTCTCGAAGGCATGTAAAGCCGAGTGCCCTTGGGTGGTATAATAACTCCAACACCAGATGAAGAACTAATCAAACGAAAAAAATGCAATCTTAGGTTGTTTTGAACCATTATACTGTTACATCATTTCAGCCAAAACACGTCCACTGCTGGACATAGGCCTCCCCCAGGTGTCGCCACATTGACCGGTCCCGTGCGTCTTTCATCCAGCGGGTTCCTGCAACCTTGACCAGGTCATCGGTCCACCTAGTGGGAGGCCTCAACGCAACGTCTTCCGGTTCGCGGTCGCCAGAACTTTTCGGCCCCATCGGCCATCCGTTCCTGCAGCCCTGCAGCCACTGTAACATAACTTACTATTAAGGACGTAATATTATAGCATGTTCATACAACACTTAGTACCAATAAGCATCTCGGTATAGCACCTTAATCGATTTCTTGTAGCTCTACGCTAAAGCTCATACTCACGGTTGTGAACATCAAGATCGGAGCGAGCACCGATTATAACAATTTTTACATGTAGGTTACGTTTTAGCATCTTTTTACCATTTACAGCTTCGAAGATTGATTTGAAACCTGAAAATGTCGTGAGGATTGTTTTGAGTAGGAATATGGATGGGTAGAAAGAGATGGGTGGAAGAGTAGAAAGAAACGAAGGATGGACTGTTTAAATAATTATATGGAAAGAAAGCTGTCTGATGAGATGACGAGTACCAGGGAAGTATCAAGGAAGAAAACAGGTTGTGCCGACCCCAAATAAATTTTGATAAAGGCAAAAAAAAAAAAAAAAAAACTGGGGCTTGTGGTTACATAAGCACGGATCAATGTTCTGGGTTAAACTTCCTTTCCGAAGGTCTATTTGTGATTGAGTAAACATCCATTACTTACTAAGACCCCTTCGTTGGAAAATATGGCTGTCGTCATTTGTAGATAGTTGACAGTCTTTACGGTTAGTTAATACCCTGGTTTTCAAACCACAAACTCTGGGTCGAGGAGGTCGGATAGACAGTCGCTCAATGCAAAATACTGGTACTCAGCGGCATCAGACACCAACTCAAATATCTTTGGGAAAAGGTTAGGCAGAAGATGATTTTACCTTGAGAAAACTTTTTTACAAAAAATAAAACCGACTTCGACAAAAATAAAACATAAAAAAGTGAAAAATAAAAAATCAGCTTCTGAAGTCGGTGACTTTTGTTTGTTTGATTTCATGTTTTTGCCACTGACTTCTGAAGCTGATTTTTTATTTTTCACTTTTTTGTGTTTTATTTTTGTCGAAGTCGGTTTTATTTTTTGTAAAAAAGTTTTTATTTTTCACATTTTAGTGGTTCACATGTGCTTACCCCTTCACAACGTACCGGCGTGATGTTATGTTATGAACTGGTGTAAACAATAGACAGTCATGAGATTTCAGCAATCCCAGTCCATTTGCTATCATTAATTGAGGAGTTCCGTTGCCCATCTCCGAAGTTCTTCATCAGATCTTCACGTGGCGTGATATTATGTTGTGTGATGGCGTAAACAATGCTTAGATATGCTATAGCAACAATCGCGGTTAATCTGCTGTTATTTATTGAAGAGTTCCCCCGATTTCTACAAGAACCCATCATCAGATATTGAAATGGTGACAATGGGACCACACGGGAAGCACCAGCTTTCAAATGAAAAAAGAATCATGAAAATCAGTTCACCCAGTCGCAAGTTATGAGCTAACAAACCTCCTCCTTTTTTAGAAGTCGGTTAAAAAGGGGGCCGTCAGCTGCACCATCTGCCTACCCTTTTGTCAATTAAGTTAGGGTCAGCTTCCAGTCTAACTGAGAACCGTATTTGTTTCCAAAAAAGAATTTATGATAATAATGAAAAGAAAACTTTCTAAGCAAACATTCATAGAATGTTTCAAGTTCAGCATCCTACATAAATACATACATAAAAACATATTGAGGAGAAGCAAACAGAAATAAAGTTTATTACACTCGTAAGTGTATCTCTGGTAGCAAACAATAAAAAATAAGGAAGAAATAAATAAGCATAGACAAAGAGGATTTACTTATAATTTCTATGTATGGAGGTCGTAAATCTTTGATAGAACCTTTTTATGTGTTTCATTTGGCTAATTGTCTGTGATACAGAAATAAGGAAAGTAATGGGAATGTTATGGTAAAAATAACTTTGTCTTTGGGGGTCTTTCAGTACAGTTATCTATTCTTGTGAAGGAGGCTGTGGCTAAATAATAAAAGACGCTGGGGTCGATCTTCAGACGTTTGCTCAGGTTTGGTCTATGGATGGGTGATGACATATTATAAATACCAAGTTTCCTTCGTGCCTCGGCAAGCACATTAATGCCCGGTTTCTGAGCACCTTTATCGGTGGTTTATCTATTCATATGAACAAGCCAAAAAGTACCTTAAATCGACAGACATATGGCACTTTTTGGCTTGTTCATATGAATAGATAAACCACCGATAAAGGTGCTCAGAAACCGGGCATAAGCCGTTGGTTCCGTCTGTCATTTCTTTGACAGTCGCTTCATGTAGTGAGTCGAAAGTCTGACAACTCGTCTTACCATGGGTATTAGCCATACCCATCATATTACCCAGTTCTAACCGGGTTGTGGAGTTCAGATAGGCTGTCGCTTTATGTATAAACCTGGTTATTCAGCTGCATCTAGAAAGACTGAAAGTCGACCCCAATATATTTTTCTCAAAAACCGCACTGGGCCCGTGATTATAGCCCATTTCCTCTGATAGAGCCTGTATCTCGGCAGTAGGAATATTATAGTATGATTAAGTATAACAGACGGAAACTGTCCTACAACAAACGAAAATAATGTTGCAGACTACTTTGGCGTTTTCCCGTTTAAAGTCTGTTTGACGACTTCAAGACCAACAATGTTAGTCTTTTTGCCCTGATAAAAACTCTTTAAAAAAACTAATTTAATCGCCACCAATTGCCAACAGAAACATCTTAAGTCCCACTAAACACTACCGCACCCCCAAGTTCCGTGATACATCATACTTTACCCACCAATTTATGTACTAACTTATATGCGTATATACAAGTTTCATCAGTATGCGGCCTATGTCTTGTTTACAAGATAACGCTGAAATCTTATATTGATGCTGTAAATCACGGGTCGGAAGAGAAAATATGCGGCAAAGGAGAGGTTATTATTTTCTATAAGATGTTGTGGCGTGCGGTTGGTATAATCCACTTTTGTGGCGTTAGGTTGGTATGATTTAGTTTGTGTGTTATCCTTGTGTGGTTCTTTTCTGGTAAAGTGATGGGTATTGGTTATTTTGCGGATTTTCGTGTGTTGATCCGTTAAAGTAGTTTGGTGCAGGTGATTTTCTTAATGACTTATATACTCGTACAAACAGATGTATAAAAGCCATATCCAAAAGCATTTCATATTTTTCGGTTCTGTCTTTGTTTCGTAGGATTTTAGTTAATTATCTGTCTATTTTTATTGCCTAAGAAAGTTATTATTTACATTGATAAAGTATCTTAAATTCACGGCTTTACGTCGTCGTCAAAACAAAAAAAATATATAAAAATTACTTATATAAAAAAATTATATTTCTAACTATCAAGTAAATCAAGAAGGACATAACATGTAGCTACGGAACAGCTTTAGATCTTGAATTGACTATCTGATAATTTCTAGACAAGATTATCGTCATACTGCTGATCTATTTAATTTACCTATTAAATTTGCGTTTGGCAGTGTACGAGTTATTTTCTCGTACATGTCATAGAACTTACTTTCCAAAAAATATTGTAGTTGCCTTTTTCTGAGAGCCGTTCAAGAAAAGAGCTGCAATGTAAACAGCCATTAAAACAAACCACTTTAAACCCCAACAATTAACCAAAATCGCTCCCAAAAACACGTCAAATCTCTAGTTTTAAAACTTAATTCGCGTTAAAAAGTGCTAGAAAATTCAGGAACGGCAATCTAAGTTAAGTTGGAATAGTTAGACATAACCGTTTGGTTAGCTGATAGCTGGAGGCTGGTGCCAAGTGAGACTTCTGTGCCAAGGGACCCTCGGTGCGACCTTGGTGGGCAAAAGATGTTGATTTTTGTTTGACGAGTGTGGTATAAGGATTGTGTTAGGATCGAAGATCTAAGCATATAGTTTAACTACTAAGGATGGATTTAACACATATATACATACATAAACTCACGCCCTTTTCCCATGGGGGTAGGCAGAAACCACAGAACGCAAATGGATTCAAATTAAGTAGAAATTGACTTTCTTGGTTAAAGGTAGTGATAGTAAAACTTTTGCAATAATAACAAGAGATTCGATTGTAGTCCAAGTACATTGTGTTCTTAGAAAGGAGGAAAATTGCGGGAGGAAAAAGATACCCTACTTTATAGCAATGATTTGTGTCTGGAAAATGCGGTGCGACTTATAAGTAAAACTCAAAATCTACAGCCATTTATTTAGTAGTCAGCAGTTTGTGAACGTCAATTACACAAATCAGTTCCTCAAGAAAGACCGTCGCCTTCAGAGCGTATGCTACCTCAGATTAGCAACCCTCTTTGTGGTGGTTCAAACTTCGCTTGAAATACTGTTAGAATAAAGTTCTAATCAGCTTGCACTACAAAGCGGTTGTTACGTCTTTCGCTGCGGCCGAATATTGCGAAATTAGTGGTATTTTGCGGTTTACAAAAAAACTATTGATTGGACTAAAAAAGTAAAACACTATGATTTTAGTATGCTGCTTGTAGAATTATTTTGCAAAAAAATCAGAACGATTTTTAGTATGGTTTTTACTCATTAAAAGAATTTTTTAGAGGTATCTTCGCGATTTTTTTCTATCGAGCAAAGTTAGTTGTATTATGTTTTCACAACACTATGTCACTAGCATATATCCTGAAGAATATCACATATTTTTCTGATTTTGATTACTGCAGTGAATCATATACTTTTACGCATTATACTTAAAACTCGCGTTTGAGGTAGTATATGCTCTGTTGTTCATTTCATAACTATATTATATTGTAATTATTGTTAAAATTAGAAAGCCATTTTCTATAACAAGATTAACTTTTTATTATTTCCAGATAATCTTGTTTTAAATTAACTGTGTCCATAATATTTCTCTATGGTCGATATGACTGATCAAACGTATGACTTACATATTATACCGCCACCACCTGTCTCTCTACCTACCCTATAACGGTAACCTCCTTGAAGATATTTCAACAAATGTGCCACAATGCACGTGGTGCACCGTGCTGCTAGTACCGTCACGACTATGCGCAACGTGCATGTATCTACTTAGCGTGTTTACTAAGCGTACACTTGAGCTAGGAGTTTGGTTAGCGGGCAAGGAAAAATCTCTATTAAAGTACCCTTAGCCAAAAGGCACTTGTTCTCCCCGGTCGGGGCTGCAGGTTGCTCGAAAGATATACCGCGGCCACGGCACAAAGGGCTAGGAAGGAACATGTGGTTTTAATGCAAAAGAAGTCTGACACTCCTTACTTCTCTGCCTAGAGCGGGAGGAGTTATTTGATAATTTCCCACACTCTAAAAAAAAGCTTGCGTATAATATCCTCACGGCCCAACTTTAGCGGCCCATTACTGGTTTTAGGGTTGCCCCATTTTATCTCCCCCACATAAAATAACCATTATGTCAAAAAGTAAATAAAGCCATTATCATTAGTAATCAAAATTAAAGTTAAGTTAATTCAAATTATACTGAATCAGCACTTTTTGAAAGTAAAAATTTACAAGAGACAGTCCCCCAAAACGCCTAGTGTTTTATTATCATCATTTAAATGTGTGATTAATCATAACCACTCTAGTCGCTAGTTAAAATACCCTTTTTTTGCGGTCGGGATATAAAGAAAAGAAAAAAGAAAGAAAACCTTATTTATTTAGTACACATGCCACAAGTGCACACAACAAAGAAAAAAATAAAAAGAAAGGTCAATGGACCATCAAAGGACTCCTCCAGCTCCGTTTTAGCCCTTTGTGTCGAGGCCGCGGTATATCTTTCAAACAACCCGCAGCCCTCACGACTTAGTTTAGAAGTTTTTATCGCAAGGATATAATGATAAGCAACGTCGATACCACTCTGCTTGGTTGACTGTACTTTAGTAGTTACTATAGTGACTAGTAATGAGGTATGCTGAGTGTAGTATTTACTATCGCTAAGCAGTTAGCAAGAAAACTGTCATCGTTTGTTTCTTTGTAGTATTTTGTTAGCAAATTGCGTCGATTAATCGTTTTCAGGTTAATTTTTTGTTTACGTTTTTTTATGAATACTGTTTAGTAGTCGAATTCTTGGGTTCAATATCCAGGTAGAACTAAGTGTTGTAGTATTATCTATCAGGCATTGCTTTCACTGGCAATAGATATACACCCTATTACATGGGTCTTCTATCTATCTATCTATATAAATAAAAAGAGAAGTCCTGACTGACTGACCGACTCATCATTGCCTAGCCCAAACCCTTGGACCTAGAAAGCTGAAATTTTGCACAGAGGTTCCCTGTATAATGTAGACAAGGATTAAGGAAGGATTTTTCGATATTCAAACCCTAAGGGAGTTAAATAGGGGATGAAAGTTTGTATGGAAAATCGATATTTTCACGCGGGCGAAACCGCTGGCAAAAGCTAGTTAAATATATAACGGGCGGAATGTACGTGTACTGTTAAGTACACTACTGCTTAATGATTTGGGGAGTACAGGTGTGATTCTATGTTTTTTTTTGGCCTGCTCTGTCCCACTCCTAAGGAGGTAAAGGCCTCCTTTTTTAGGGTTCCGTAGTCAACTAGGAACCCTTATAGTTTCGCCATGTCTGTCTGTTCATCCGTCAGTCCGTCCGTCCGTCCGTCCTCGCTTAATCTCTGTGACCGTTAGCACTAGAAATCTGAAATTTGGTACCAATATGTGTATCAATCACGCCGACAAAGTGGTAAAATAAAAATTGGAAAAAAATGTTTTATTAGGGTAGCCCCCCTATATGTTAAGTGGGAAGTGATTTTTTTTTTATTTCAACCCTAACGTGTGATATATTGTTGGAAAGGTATTTAAAAATGAATACGGGTTTACCAAAGTCATTTTTTGATAATGTCAATAATTTCGGAAATAATCGCTCCAAAAGTGAAAAAACAATGTGTCCCCCCCTCTAACTATTGAACCATAAGTTTAGAAAATATGAAAAAAATCTGAAAAGTAGAACTTTATAAGGAATTACTAGGAAAATCATTTTGAACTTGGATGGAAACAGTTTTTGTACAAGAAAGACAAAAAGTTGTACAAAATAATTTTTGGACTAAGTTTGTAGTATAATCGTAAATGCAAGCATTTTTTTTAACTTCGTTTACATATTTTATTATCCTGAGAGTATCTTTTTTCAAACAAAAAAAGAATTATTACTACGGAACCCTACACTGAGCGTGGCCCGACACGCTCTTGGCCGGTTTTTTTTAATTGAAATTACTTCGACATGAAGTAATTTCAATAATTCTTACAGTTTAATTCATCCATGCTTGATTAAGGCCAAAAATTATTTTGAAAGAGATACCGTTGGAAAGAGATACCGCGGCCCAAAGCGGACACAAAGGGCTATGAAGGAACATGGGTGGTTTTTAGTCAGAAGAAGTCTGAAACTCCCTACCGCTCCGCCCATTAATTTCCACACCGGTACCTCCTCATCATAGGTTATTTTAAGGTGTCTACACACTGTTCTAGTTTCACACAGCGTGTACAGGGCTTGTGTAACCTCTGGCTTATGAGCTCGTCGTACTAATTAAGAAGTTTTCACTGGTGGCTTGTTTATTTTAACCAGGTTAGTGCAAATCGAGCTAAAAGTTTTTTTACTTCTTAAATTAGTTAAGATAATTATTATTAAACTGTTATTGACTAAAGATACTGTTATTGAGAGCCGCGGTGGCCCAGTGGTGGCGGCCACGACTTACGAATGGTAAATCGTGTGTTCGAACCCAGGCAGACGCATTACTTTGTGTAATTTATTTCATCTGGTCTCAAAACCGTGAATAAAAACATTGTGAGGAAACCGGCATGTCTTAGAAACAAAAAAGAAATCGAAGACATATATGACATCTACCAACCCGCACTGGACCCGCGTGGTGGATTATAGCCCATCCCTTTCCTAGAGAGGAAGCCTGAGTCCCTGCAGTGGGAACATTACAGGCTGATGATGATTCCACCCTTCCGTTTTTATCCTTACTAAACAATTTTGATTAAGTTCAGTGTAGAGAATGTCCCAAACATCGTGAGGAAACCGGCATGTCTTAGAACCAAAAAATTCGAAGACATGTGACATCCGCCAATCCGCACTGGGCCTGCGTGGTGGATTATAGCCCATCTCTTTCCTAGAGAGGAAGCCTGAGTCCCTGCAGTGGGAACATTACAGGCTGATGATGATTCCACCCTTCCGTTTTTATCCTTACTAAACAATTTTGATTAAGTTCAGTGTAGAGAATGTCCCAAACATCGTGAGGAAACCGGCATGTCTTAGAACCAAAAAAATCGAAGACATGTGACATCCGCCAATACGCACTGGGCCCGCGTGGTGGATTATAGTCCATCCCTCTCCTAGAGAGGAGGCCCGAGTTCCTGCAGTGGGAACATTATATCCCGATGATGATTCCACCCTTCCGTTTTTATCCTTACTAAACAATTTTGATTAAGTTCAGTGTAGAGAATGTCCTTAAACTGCTGTACCCACAATAATTCAGTTAACAGAGATTGAATTGTATATTGCTACGCTCGTAGACATAGATTCTTAGACATTTTTACTTGACTACGGCGTAGCACAAATTTTGTCGTAGCTTGAAAAAGTTCCTATTTATCCGACTGCGGCGAAACCCAAAAGGAGGGTTATGTGTTTGTAATAGGACGTTTTTTGTGCACTTTGATTATTTTTAAAATAGCTTATTAGGCATTTTCATTAATACTAAAGACTATTGGGAGAATGAGTTTGTTTCGTTACGTGTTGTGTGTATTTCGGTTCTTCGGGAAATACTTAGCTAATTACCGTACCTAGTTTTTTTAGTTGTTCAATATGCGTTTTCTTTACGTATGTAGATGAATGGAATTAAAGACAAGATGACTCACTGCGCCTACTCTAAATAAATTAGAAAAGTAATGGAGAAACAGGATCAATTAAGGGTTTCAGAATAAGAGAGGATGTTTCTCTTAAAACCAACCGGTGAACAGGAACTTACCGCCGGTTGTGAAACTGTCTATTAACACGACAAAAAAATAGTTTTAAGTTTTTTTTTAGTTACCTTACTCAGTATTGTCTCACTCCTGGGCAAAGGCCGCCCCCCATTCCTTCCAATTCTTGCGATGGTGTGCTTCTTCTCGCCAGTTGATGGAGAAGGCCATACAAGGCGTCCCGCCATCTTCTCCTCGGTCTACCGCGACCCCGTCTAGCTGTGTCAGAAATGGTCTCCCATTTCCGTCTAACAGCTTTCAAAGCTACGTCGGCAATCAACTTCCATTAAAAAAAAAAACTGTCACAAAAATACTCAATGAGAACCGTCTCACCTGTTTCTCGATGACGTCACAAGATGGCCGCCGTACCTCATACACGTGGCCTGCCAGTCTCATGCCAACTGGCATATTCTGCCCTTGACACTGCTCTGCTGTTCCCAATGTCTAACTAGCGTTATGAAATATTGCTTCCTTTAAATTTTACGTAATTAGGAGGCGATTTAATTGGATAAGTGAAGGTTTTTGGTGTGGTGATTGATTTATCTTTGGTGTTTGTCATTGGATAGAGAAAGGTTGGCGGAAATTTATTCTGATTTCCTATAATTGTTTTGTAAATAATAATATTTCATCGTAAAAGATAGTTTTCCTGTTTGCTCGTCTTTGTGGTAGTATCAAAGTTATCTTGAGTTTATTCGAAGATAGATGGGAGCCTCCACACGAGTAGGTTCGATGAAAAAAAAAGCATTTTTTAACCGACTTCTAAAAAAAGAAGGAGGTTCTCAATTCGGATGTTTATATATTTTTTTTTTATGCTTATTCGGGCATAACTCCGTCACTTGCTAACTGATTTGAAAAATTCTTTTTTGTTGTTACTTGTTTCTTTTTTGTTTTTTTTTTTGTTTCCAAATGGTCCCAACTTTTTTTACCGAACTCAAAATAAAAACTACATTGTCCACATTATGACTCATGAACATGTGAGCCACTAAAAAGTGAAAAATAAAAACTTTTTAACAAAAAAATAAAACCAAACAAATAAAAGTCACCGACTTCAGAAACTGATTTTTCTTCTAAAGTTTATTTTTCACTTTTTTGTTTTTTTTTGTGAAGTCTGCTTTATTTTTGTTAAAAAGTTTTTTTTAAATAAAAATCGTATCACAGATTACAATGACATCTACCTACCAAGTTTCAACTGTGTACTCCTAATAGTATCCGAATAAAGTGGCTGTGACATACGGACAGAGTCTATAATAATCGTTCCGTTTTTTGCCATTCGGCTAGTGAACCCTAAAAACAATCAGAATTAGAATTAGAATTAGAATTAGAATTAGAATTAGAATTAGAATTAGAATTAGAATTAGAATTAGAATTAGAATTAGAATTAGAATTAGAATTTTATTTATTTGTAAGAATGCAGTTGTACATTGTATGGTGTTAGGTTCATTAAAAGATTTCTTACATTCTACCATATTATCTGGTGTACAAATATTATCTTAGTATTACAGTTTTGAATTGACCTTAATATAATATTTTAATGAATACCATGCCACTTTTATAATAAATAATAGATAAAAACATATGAAATTGCATGTCAAAGTAATAAGCATGGAAATTAAATGTCATTAGATAAAAATTAAAATTGAATGTCATAGTGAATATAAAACATAAAAATATAATAAAGTTTATGTCATAATTAATTAAATTATCATCTTAATTTTTTACAGAAGTCCATGAATTCATTAATGTCATAAAAACAATTACACAATAGCCAGTTTGTCAGCTTCTTCTTAAATATGTCAATAGGAAGCTCCTTGAATGAGTTAGGCAACTTATTATATACCTGCATCGCAGTAATGTAAACATTTTTTCTAAACAATTGTAATTTGCAATGAGGTATATTCAATTCATATTTATATTTATTTCGAGGAGGAGCTTGCTTGTTAGTTACCTCTGTTTGCAGACGGAAGTAATGCGGATGTTGTTTTACTAGCATACATAGTTCCCTGATATAAATACAGGGTAACGGCAAAATGCGAAGTTTCTTAAATAATGGTCGACAGCTGTCCAAAAACCAGACACCAGATATTGTCCTAACACACTTCTTCTGTACCCGAAATGCTCTGATCATTTCAGTCGAATTACCCCACAATATAATGCCATAAGAGAGCACGGAGGACACGTATCCGTGGTATGCAGTGACTGCTGCGTCTACCGACACTGTTGCTTTAATTCTTTTTATTGCGTACACGAATTTGTCAACCTTATCACATACGTCATTGATATGTTCTTTCCAGTTACAATTCTGATCTACTATTATGCCCAGAAATTTTGTTTTGTCGACTTGCGCTATGGTACTGTCTTCGTATTTTATACACAAATCATAATTATCAAAGTATTATTCAGGGCTAAACTATGTAGGCAGCGATCCGGTTTATGGTCCAGTTTTAAAAAAGCTAGTCTGTTATAGTCTGCTAGTGTGTAAGATAAAAGATGTCTAAAATATTTCCGTCTTTTCATCACCACAAATAAACTGGTTACCCCAATTTATTTGAGGTCACCGCAGTATGTCTTCTTCTTTAATACTTCTGTATTAATTGTCAACTCTTCTGCCACTTGTTTTCAAGTTATATCATTATCCTTCGCACTGTCCATCCATAGTTTCTTTGGTCTTCCTATACTCTTATTTGGCTCTACTATATCTACATAGTAAAACTTTTGTCTATTGTCTGGATAAAAGCATAATAATATTCTCAAATCAAATGTTTGGATTTACTAACACACATAATTTAACTATTTCTTCTTTATATAAAGATTTTAAACACCCGACCTATTTCAAAGATTAACGGGTGAAAAACCCTGGTACAATTTCCTAAAAAAACCTTTTTCCAAAATTCGCTTTTCCCCTTTTAACTCCTGCTAGTCTAAAACCTGTAGCTGACAACAAAGGCTTCTCTGCAATAGATACCAGTATATATCAGTATTTCAGCAAGATATGTATCGTTCTGGTATCGACTGCCGTTCAGATCACTGATACCGATACCGTTCCGTTCACCTGGAAAAACTGGCGTTTACCTGAAACTTTTAACCTTTTTAACGATAGCGAATTTTTTACTCTACGGAGTCGGTTTTTTTTTGAGTTACCGGCATTGTTTTGACTATATTTCTCCAACGGGTAGCTAAAGGTATACTTTTACGTTAAGCCAGGCGTAAGTCCTATGACAATATGACCTCGTGGCTAAATAATAACAGCTGGTCGATGTGTAGGTTAAGCTGCTCTTGCCTAGGTTAGATCGTGGATCGTCGACCATTAAATACCGAATTTAATCCTTACCTCGAAAAGTATGTTAATTTGTTGGTCCCGGTAGTCATATAAAGATCTTTGAAAGTATAGAGTCAGTGACTCGAATTTAAATATTTAATATTATAACTTTACTTTAAATACATCTATGACCAAAAGGGGCATAAAGGTATTTTATGTAAAGTTAGTACTATTCAATGTACAGAAATTTGAATACGTGACTTGAACCATGATTGAACCCTACCGTAAAATCTGATTTTGCACCTTCAAAAAAATGTCGTTTCCCAGCTTTTGCGTATAGTTACTTATTTTGATGTACAGAATGCGTTGAAGGCTTCGGGAAGACTCCGGTTACGCCTTGTATGGTGACACTATCCCGTCGGGGCTGCGGGTTGTTCGAAAGAGATACCGCGGCCTCGACACAAAGGGCTAAGAAGGAACGTGGGTGGTTTTTAGTCAGTAGAAGTCTGACACTCCCTTCCGCTCTGCCCAGAGGGGGAGGAGTCATTTGATGATTTCCCTCCACCCAAAAAAAAAAGGGTGACACTAACTGTATGGGCGGTATTATCGCTAAAAGCGATCTTTTAAGACAACCTTAAGATGGATTTTGGACTCCATAATGTTAAAAATGCATATTATTAAACGTGACGCGTGAAAATGACGATTTTCCATACAAACTTTCATTCCCTATTTAACTCCAACCTCCAACGGTTTGGGCTGGGCGTTGATGAGCCAGTCAGTCATTCAGTCAGTCAGGACTTCTCTCTCTATTTATATAGATATAGATAGATATGTGTACAGTACAGAGCTCTCCCCAGTTCTATGCAGTTTTCTTAAGACAGAATGCAGTTTTCCCTCGATAATTTCGCTGCATGTATTTCCGATGAATCACGAACATTGTCTACATACGTGCACAATGATATTATTGGGCCGCGACCACGCTTGCTAACCGTGGTGATAACGTGTATATGACATGGTGTTGGATACATAAGTAAAATATCATTTGATATACTAGAATAGGAAGCTTGTTATGTTTCTTGTTCGGTGTTTTACAGGAACTTTTCTGTAATACTAATAGGGTAGTTGACTAAAAAAATCTAATTAGTCCGTCAGATAGATTTCCAAAAAATATTTAACATGTATTTTTTCTTTTTTCACGTAAACAATAAATGAAGGCGATACAGTGCTTCGAAAAGTAGCGCAACGTCACAGTTTGATCCATTTTTACCAGACTATGACGTCAAAATCCCCCTCTCCATGATCTTTGACAAGCTTTATTTTCGTCATTTTTTATTAATTTGATATAATATTAAACACGTATCCAATATTTTTCGATAATCTAACTGACGGGCTAAACAGAATATATTTATTTTAGTCAGTCAACTCCCCTATTATATTCCCACCATTTTAAAAGAGTAACCATTGAGTTTCTTGCCAGTTCTTCTCCAGAGGATACAACCAACCTGAACCGTGCACTTTTTCTCGGCGTTTCATTATGTAGGCCTACAAGAAATAAAATATTTTAATTTTGATTAATTAATGTACCAGGGTGACAGAGCTCTCCTTGGGTGAAAATAGACGAAGCGATTTTTCCCAGATAGGAGACCTAGCTAGTAGCTAGATCGATTTTTCGCCATTGAATTCACTAGAGCCGCTTTCGAGAACTTGGCCTACAGATAGTTGTTTCGGGTCTGGGTATTTGTGTATGTGAGTTTAAATGTTTGTGAACGCATCCACGATACAGGAGAAATTCCAAGTGTGGGCAACGTTGTTTTTTTTTTTTAAATACATTGCTCATTAAATAGTAAAGAATAGAGGATCAAATAATACCTTTATTACAAGGCGGTTAAATATAACTCATAAAAAAAACCTACGCCCAACATATCGGAAAATACAGGCGCAATGTTATGTTATATTTAATAATAATAAAGCCTTTTATTCCGAAACACACAATAATAACAATGGTTAAAACAAAAAAGTTACAAAATGTCACGTATTTCGGTGTGCCTCGTGGCATAGGCCTCCTCTAACAGTTTCCATTGACGTCTGTCGCGAGGTATCCTTCTCCAATTTGGGCCGCCTGCTGTAATTTTTATTTCATCCTCCCATGTTATATTTAACGTTGATAAAAAACTGAGTAACTACCGTACTCAGAGACGACAAATGATGTTTAATTCACATCTGCATTCACAGAATAAACATGTTTATTCTAAATCTTTTAAACCAGATAAATTAATTAAATATTATTAATCTTTACTTTAATTGAGCAGTATATTATGTCAACTAAATTGAAATGTGATTCACTCTGATACATTTTTATCTGTCACCGTCCTACTAATATTATAAATGCGAAAGTTTGTGAGGATGGATGGATGGATGTTTGTTACTCTTTCACGCAAAAACTACTGATCGGATTTGGATGAAACTTGGCACACATAAAGTTTACAACTTGAATATACACATAGGACACACTTTCTATCGCCAGGGTCACCACGCGGGTGAAGCTGCGGGTTATGCCCTAGCTCTAAATAATATTAAGTCTTATTTCTGAGACATAGAAATCGAGAATAAAGTAACTTTTTGTTTAAAAACCACGAAGATATCTTCTTCTAATAAATAAAGAGAGAAGGCTTGACTGACTGACTCATCAACGCCCAGCCCAAACCTTTTTTTTTTTTTGGTGGGTGGAAAATCATCGAATGACCCCCCCCCCCCCCCGCTCTTGGGCAGAGCGAAGGGGAGTGTCAGACTTCTACTGACTAAAAACCGAACCCATGTTCCTTCTTTGCCCTTGCGCCGAGGCCACGTAATCTAGTACAAAATACCGCGGCCGCCAGCCCAAACCCTTGGACCTAGAAAGCTGAAACTTTGCACAGAGGTTCCCTTTATAATGTAGACAAGGAATAAGGAAGGATTTTTCGAAATACAACCCCTAAGGAAGTTAAATAGGGGATGAAAGTTTGTATGGAAAATCGTAATTTTCACGCGGGCGAAGCCGCTGGCAAAAGCTAGTTAATATATAAGTTTTATCTATCCCACAGAACCATATTGATTAGGGTCTACCTATTTACATAGGTAGACCATTTCATTAATCCGTAAAACCGTGAAAAAATAACCCACTGATCAACAGAGTTCAACTTATCTCAGACCCTTTTCAGCCAAAAATACAGCTAGAAAGCTCAGTCATTTCATTCACAAGCGCTAAGAAAGCCACTTAGTCGCTCGCCACAAAGAAATTAGTCTTTCCTGAACGAAGCGCTTTACGCTGAAAGATGAGAAAACGCAGAAATGTTTTTTCACGTCTATCGTTAATTGTGTTTACGTAACTTCTATTGCAGTAGACTACACTACTATGATTTACGAAAGAAACTCTCCGTGATTGACAACTATCACAACTTTTATGCAAATAAAGAAACTTTCCCGCTTTAATGTGGTTCATTTTACGAAGTTTCGGTCTGCCAGTCTTTCTGAATTCAGACTAAATTTTTGTTACATATTTTACTGATAGGTAAATCTCCTTTGGTGACTTTCGTATTATAGGAAAACTGCTTTAATACTTTCATGTACTCGGGTGTACATGTGAACCTTGTAAGTCGGCGAAGTGATATTGGATATTTTCTATCAGGAATTTCTTAGTATCTGGAGTCTGGGTGTATGCTCGGCCACGGCCACACGGCAACTAAATGTTGATGTACTATTAGGTACCTACTTATACCTTTACCTAATCCTTCAGGAATAGCAGGTATGATTTTATGTTTACCCGGCTAAAAATGGTCCATGTTTTAAAACCTAGAATGGTCGTTGCCTAGATATATCTGTTCTATTTTAACTTGAATCTATGCAGACGGCCTTTGGTGTCGTATATTTTGTGCCCCTTTCATAATCATTCAATTGGCTGTTAAATATTGATATTGCCATTAACGGCTTCATGGCATTACTTGTTATTTTCGCAGTATTTTATAAACACAACATAACACCTGTTATCCGCGACGGGTCAGGCAGAGGTGTCGCTAATAGTATCAACATTTCACCAGATGTTAACGTTCCATGTAATAGGGGGCGACTGTATTACCATCAACCGGGTACAAACCCTGACTCCGATAAATTCCGGTCTCGAGCATTCGTTGTTGCGGTTTGCGTCGCTGCGTGCTTTCGTGCTCGCAGTGCTAGTTGTTGCGGGCATTCGGTGGCGTGTGGTTCGGCGTGGTGACTTTCGGAATGACGTATTGCACTCGTAGTTTCGTTCTTCTTCCGTCCTTCTGACATTCAAAAGTGTCTGTAATGGCTTAATTGAAATAAAATATTTGAGTTTGAGTTTGAGTTTCCTTATGGAAAAACATAATAACATTACCCGGCTTGGGAATCGAACTCAGAATCTCTTACTCAGCAGTCGCGCTTATGACCCCTACATTTTGGTAGCTCCTAGCAATGCCACACATACATCGTAATAATCTTCCACGTCTTCAATATTTATGGGATGCAATTTGCAGACCGCAAACTGCATTAAAATATCATTTCACAAAATAAAGGGTTGTCTATAGCAACATTTAGAAAAATGCAATTAGGATTAGCGTTAGGGTTTCGGAAATTGGCTGCGCCAGTCTGTCGTGAAATTGAATGAAAACTGCGTATTATACTAGGAAACTTTGTCATGATAAGTTATTGTTTTTTGGATATAATTTAGAAACAAAGTTTCGTACAGAAAAGAATGAAACGATGTGTGTTATAATTCGTTTCATCCCTTTTTGGTGCACTTTCTCGAAAAGTGGCTCTTAACTCACTATGATCAAGTTCTACATTAAATTTTTATCACACTCGTGGATTTTTTGCGGTGGCCCACTGGTGGCGGCCCCGACTTACGAACAGTAGGTCGTGGGTTCGAACCCCGGCAGGCGCATTACTTTGTGTAATTTATTTCATCACCGTTGCTCTCAAAACGGTGAAGGAAAACATCGTGAGGAAACCGGCATGTCTTAGAACCAAAAATTCGAAGACATGTGACATCTACCAATCCGCACTGGGCCCGCGTGGTAGATTATAGCCCATCCCCTCAAAGAGAGGAGGCCTGAGTCCCTGCAGTGGGAACATTAATAGGCTGATGATGATGATGTGGATTTTTTTGTTTATCACTTTCTTCTTTTGTTTTTCTTCTTTTTTTAAAAAAACGTTGCCCCACACTAGGAATTTCTCCTGTATCGTGGGTGCGTTTACAAATATTTAAACTCACATACACAAATACCCAGACCCGAAACAACTATCTGTAGGCCATACAAATATTTGTTCGGCGGGATCAAACCAAAGATACTCTTAAACTAAGTCCAAATTGGTTCAATTTTTTTAAGCTCGGCCAAGAAACCGTCTTTACGGTAAATATTTGTAGAATATTATAACTGTGTTTTACTTATTGTCATTATACTATATTCATTTACACATAAATATATGGTAGGCAATAATGTAAAACATTGATACTGTATAAACTGTATCACGGCTGCCAGCGTTGATCAGAAACGTTGTACAATTTACGTTGTAAACATTTTTTCACGATACGATGAGGGCACATCTAACGGATACATCTCGTATGGTAACTTTTCTGATTCGCCAACTAAACAAAAAAACGTGCATACAGGTGAAAAAAGTGCTCTTCGTAACTATCAAAATCAATATTTTTTTAATCTTCATACATTGAGTCCCATTTTTTTTCAAACATATTCAACTGTTTTTGTACGGTACAGTCGGCTCCCAAAGTTACTACGAAACTTCTTGTTCATGTTGATATAGAATAACATTATGAACTATGAAAAAGATGTTGGTGCCGCTTTAATCGTCTTTTTAGGAAATACCCTACAAAAACCACTAGGCTTGCATGTATTTGCAGTTCCCTCGGCAGTCACAAGTTCTGGGTAGGAACTATGTAGGTTCCATATTTATCCCCCATTCAGGCCCAAAAAATTTGTCTGAGTTAAGAGCTTTTAATTCGATGTTTCTAAGGTATGACTCGTCTCTGTAATGATGACATTACTTTACGACTTCACTGGTGTGAATAAACTCGACTTTTCACTGGCATTATTACTAATTATACCGAGCTTTAGCCAGATTCTCTTAAATGTAGTATGACTAAACTCTGGTGCAATGTGTGTGCAACAGTTTTGTCATAAATAATGCACTTTATAAAAATACGAAAAAAAAACTATGACAAAGATGTTCTGTGATTTTTTTACGGACAGCTTGTGGAACAGTGGCATACAATGAACTCTGACAGATACTTAGATATGGTTTCTGTCTGAGTCCGGTATCTGGAGCAGTGTCCGTAACTTGTCCGCAGCGGATTGACCGAAACTTTAATCAGTTTTTGTCTTTTCAGCTTCTATGCAAGCTTAACATCTAAGAGCTCGCTTCGAGTTCGATACAGAGCCCAGTTAGTTTTCATTACGCTATTACAAGTCCATATGCCATTATTCTATATCGTGCAATATGCGCAAGCAATATATATCTATTGATATTGGTACATTAGACAGATGACGTATCAGAAGACCAGACTGAACACATATCTCAACGTCGCTCCTCCTCTCAATTCTCCTTAAAACCGAGCTAATGAGACACATTCCTCAGTTCGTATCAATCAGAAGCTGAATCTGTATCCCAATCTCCGGAATCAAAGACTCGCCACTGCCGACGTCCGTTGCGTTCATTTTTCCGATAATAGCCCGCGCCATCTCCCTCACTCCTCGTTGCGCAAACGCCACCAACCCGAGCTAAAACAGGGCTCAGCCATACTAAATTTAGTTCTGCAACACTGCACCGTGTCATGCCCATAGAAAACATTAACAACCATACACCACACGATATATCGACACCGCATATTCCCAGCCAGATTTTCGCGATCACAAATTGCTGTATAATATTCAATTAGGTCGCCGATATTGATGGGAGAGCCGGCCGCCCGGCAATTTTGGTTAGCGCATCTGCTGCTCTATACGCGTAACGTTTGATATACGATTAGTTTTCGAACCGTTTTCACCAGGTTTATCCGGTCGATAGTCCATTATCGGCCGATAGCCGGTTAGCTTTCGGACCGTGGCGAGCGGCTCCGAGCGGCGACCGTTTGTCCCTCAAGGTGCGTCGCGGGGACAACTAAATATAACCGCACACGCGGCCCGTCGTCTCACAGTTTTTCCTCGGTCCGCCGTACTCCCGGCATGCTGCCAGCTCGACGTCACACCTCTATTACCTCATAAACGCCAAACTTTGAGAAAGGACTTTAAAATTAGCAAGGACGCGGGTTCAAACGGTTACAGACGGGTGAGACGGGCCGCAAGCTGGGTATTTCTGTACGACGACACCAGCGCTCCTGATAATTACGCAAGCTTCGGAACATCGAACATGGCGGCGGCCGCGCGGCAGAAGACGCGGGAGAGATGAGCTGTCACGGGATATTTATGAAATTGGAACTAAAATAGATTCAGTAGTAGCTTGGAGCGAGTCACCTTGACGCGCGTGTCTTATGTAACACGCGCCACGCGAATCGAACGCGACGCGCTCCAAAATCGAAATTCGAAAATGTCAAAAACGTGACGCAATCGGTGACGTGTCGATGTGTGACGTAAGTTTAGTGTTGCCACTCCTCCGTTCGACTAATAAATTTATTGTTTGGCATGTAAACGGATGCGTTCGAGCCAAGAAATTACAGCGTTCGGTTCGGTAAAAAAAAATATTGAATGAAGCAACGGAATGATGGCGCAGTGTAATCGGGCCCGCCTTGCAGCTTTGCCAAACACTATCTTGTTTATAGTTCAACAGTTGCACAAGATTTTTGATTATGGAATGTTTACACCTTCCAGTTTCCTTGTTTCATTGTGAACCGACGGACTTTTGTTCTCTCGCTCTATTTTTTATAGAACTTTTAATTACTCTTTTCTCCTAATGACGGCGGCGCCTATTGAAACGCTGGACCACTTAAACTTAAGTGTAGAAATGACTTTTATTTTTGCCGTCTGTACTTCTGTAGGTAGTGTTCCCTAATGATTTTTCAGTGGTACTCGTTTGAGACAGTTGAAGTTTCGTTTGCATGCATTGTTTCATGAGTAAAGTTCGAGTGTTTGAATGTTTTCTGTGCTGGCAATACCTACCGGGTAATGTCAGTTGACATTTTGTAGTATACAAAGACGTTTGTTACATTGTGTGTCCTAATAAATTTGAGTATTAAAGTCACTTATATATCATTGGCATCTAAATCTGTGTACTTTAATAGTTTTAGTACATTTTAGTTTTATTTATGGGCAAGAGTTGAACTAAATTGCTGAGATTTCTGTCCATTAGTTTGGTTTCCATTATTTTAATGGTAGTCTTATTTATTACGCATTCCTCTCAAGTCTCTTGAATAAGTAGTATAGATTATTATCTTTCTGTAATGGGTTTTCCTACAAACTTGGTCCACAATTTTCAGACTAGAGAAACAGTCTATTTGAAATTTTTAATGACAGGTTTGGTAACTAAATGTTAACATATTTTGACAGGTTTTTGAGTAGGTATTTAACCTTGAGACAAATACCTTTTTTTTTCTTTTTTTACAAAGCTTTGAATTTTATAGAAGTTTGCGTGAAACTTAAGACAGTTAGCGTCTAGACACTGTAGTAATTCTCGACAACGTTTATTTGTCAGTCTTTTTTTGACGCTAAATTCTTCTATTTTGACAGTCCCACACCATAACCTAACCCAACTCGATTTAGACAAGCCAAACCCTATTCTAAAGTTGTGAGGTCCTTTATTATTCTCTAGCCGTATGGCACTATGGTACGGAATCATAATGTATACAAGTACAGCCCGTAGCTCGTCCGTATTGAGGAATTAATAGGCTTGTCTGTTTAATATGGCTCCTGGGTCGTTGTGTTATGTTACCTTTACATAAGCAGTGATAGTGATGGTGTATTGATAGGTTTTTGTTTTTATTTTGGGTCAGTTTTTTTTTGGGAAAAGGTGTTATTTGATTTCATGACTTTTTTTTTTGGAAAATTGTGTCAATTGATTTCATGACTTTTTAAAGGTCCGTTTTTTGAAAAAAATGTGAATTGTGGTCATAACCTTTTTGGGTTATTGCGATGGAAACTTTCGGTAAAAGCTTCATACAGTTATGGATCCATCAATAAACATCTCTTTAATTTTATCTTAAACTTTCATAAAAACGAAACATAAAAGATTAGGTCATTATTTATAAACTATACATAAAGTTCTGTCTCTTAACATTGGGCAATGTCTATAAATATACCACTAGTTTTGATCTTAATTTCATATCAACTTTTAGTTTAGTTTCCATGTTACAAATATCTCAAACTTTTCTTTAAAGAAACTGTTAGAACACTTTTGTAAATAGTAAAGCTCAAAACACATTTTGAGAACATTTCATCATTGCACCAAAGACTACAAGATACTTAACACCAATAATCCAAACACGATAACCATCAATTTTTCCGACGCACAACCATGAAATACACGCGGGCGTCCCGCCAACCCTGGCCATTGCAAATCACGGACCCGCAAACCACAAATTGGGTGCCAGTAATCATAACTTCGCTACACCACACAACACTACTACATATCTTACGATAAGCCGCTGACAACCCAACCAGCCTGGATTAGTGACGTGCTAGCCTGTAATCCCGGGACAACACGGGAACTATTTGCATACGATCGCAGTTAAACGTCATCTGCGGGATTTGAGACAGTGCTGCGTCTTAGCGGGATTTCAGCAAGTCGGTAGTAATTTTGTGTAATTTCAACCCGGGATTGCAGGGGGTCCGGGCTTAGGGTGTGTAGGCTTGTTGTCGTGTCGTTATGGTCTAAGGTTCGACTGATGTCGAGTTATGGGATGTGCGGATCTTGGTTTGGGCTTATAGTGTTTATGCTTCGGGCTGGGACCGTTTTGTCTCTATAGTATATTTACTTTCGAAATAAACTTCAGTTATACATTTTTAGCAGCAATTCAGATTAGAAGGTTATACGCATAAGTCCTCTCCTTAAATGTTTTCTGTATTAGCTGAGAACGAAATACTTGGAATTAAACAAACTAAATACGGAAAAACGAAAGCGCTTTTTCTTTTTAACGAAAGCTTCACAGAATTAAGCATTCATCAACAAACATCCCTTCAACTTCCTCTTAAACTTTCACAAAAAAAAAATATCAAAAAAATCAAAATCGACGCCAAAAAAAATTCGCTGCATCCTTCCAATGCACATGCACATTTGACCCAAATTACAGCCAAACCCGGGTGAACGATCCTCAGCCTTATGCAACAATGACAACTGACAATACGATTAACATAACATATTTATTATACGCCACGTCAACTGTTCCATTGTAAAAAAAACTTCGTCGTCCGTGATTAGAATCCAAGCGGCGTATTTGCAAATAATTGTCAAGCAAGTGCATTGGCCTACGCTTACCTTGTGTTACGTGTCCAGAATTGGACATAGGGATTCGATGTTGGGTTTTTTGTTATAACGGCAGTTTAGGAATTACCAGTGTGGCTTGTTATTGTTATTTGGAAATTGAGTTTTTATTATTTACATAAATATCTAAAGTATCATAAATATTTCATAATATCTTAAGTCATTTCGTGGTAGTTAGTCCCTTAGGTCTATTATGGGTCTGTTTAAACAATATGGCGTATTAAAAATATTGTGAAGAAAGTTTTGGGTATAAATGTGGGTGGGCCTAATTAAGGGTAGGAGAAGACCAAATAAATAATAAACAAACTGTGGATGGAATGGCTAGAAAGCAGGTGATTGCTGAGATGATGACTAAGAGACCTTGCATCGACCTCAAATAAATTAGCAGAAAAGTGATTAAGGATTTATAATCTGGATGACAGTAACTTAATTCACCATTGACCTACAAGACACCCTTGACTTGACACCATGCACAGGTGAAGTTAAAAAATTGCCTTGGGAGTTTTTCTGGATTTTACAAATTTGCGCAAAAAGATTACCTATTTGGTCTTCGATTTCTGTGCTCCTTTAGTCTGACGCATTTAGGAAGTAGATTAAATCTTATTTCTTGAAATATGCAGCACTGGATCCAACTTTATAGGCGCCTCTACGATCTCTCAAAAGGCGCCGTACTAGATCTTTGATTCAGAGGGCGTGCGGAATTGAGACATATATGCACTTCTAAAGTATCTTGAATTTCCTTAAGCTTGTGCATAGGGAAGCATATAGGTATAATGGGTAAACTGCACTGTTATTGTTAGCCTCTGTCATCCCACTTGAGCAAAGGTCATCCCCCTTGACCTTGAATCTTTCGATCCAGGCCCATTGTGGACCACTGCTTGTTGGTTCTGTTTAGCCAGTCCCACCATCTCCTGCGATGTCTACCAAAGCACCATATTTAATGAAGGCAACGGTGCCTTCATTAAACATGAATCTGGAAAATGACGGAAATTTTTGTGGTGCCTTTGTGTCTACTGATCTTTATTGTATAAGGTTTATACTGCATTACAAAACTGCTTATGCTATTAGCTGCAGTTTCGTAATTAATTCATCATCTGCCTAGTCAGTTATCAACTTTCCAGTCTGACCGTATCCTTACATAGTATAAAACAAAGTCGCGTCTGTTTGTTTGTTTGTTTGTCTGTATGCTTAAATCTTTAAAACTACGCAACGGATTTTGATGCGGTTTTTTTTAATAGATAGAGTGATTCAAGAGGAAGGTTTTAGTATATAATTTGAACGACATCCACGCGGGTGAAGCCGCGGGCATCAGCTAGTACCATATAAATATCAGTACTTTAGATGAACTGATGAGCGACTACCAATCTGACATCCACAACCCAGTTAGTAAGTAAGAAGTTTTCCCTCCCAGGACTGAAATTAGCGTATTTAATTAGGCTATCCAATTAATCAATGATGTTTCAATAACATTGTAAAATACCAACTTGCCAGCAAATGTCTGTAATAATATTATTATTACAAAAGCGTTGTCCGTGGCCAGAGTTAAAATTCCATAGACAAGCTTTTCCACAAATTTTCGTAATTCGAATTTCCCGTCAAAACAAGAGCTCTATTTTTAAAAATACTGGCCAGTAATTTTTAACCCAATTTAAGTTCAGAAACAAAAGTTTGTATTAGAACTATCGGGGTTTTTGTTAGAAATATCGAGGTTACTGACATTAAATAGCCCACTAGACGTTCGTAACACATTTCTAGGCTATAAAATAGGGCTAAACTCACGTGTCGTTTAATTTAGGATGGATAGAACCTTGGAGTATTTGTGTGCGGGCAACACTATGTGCACAATGTGTGAGCAAGATATGTCGGGCATTAATCGATGTTTTGTAGTTTCTTGTGGGTGGTAGTGAGGTCTAGGAGACTTTTCAATATTAACGTCGATGGATGGAGTTGAAGAGGTCGATGAAGAAAAAGGTGGATGGATTGTGAGAGGAATGATATTAAAGAAAAAGTAGAGGCTGAAGAAAAAACATGTGAGGTTGAGTTAGATGATGGTAGTCTAAAGAATATATTGGAGATTTCAGTATACTTATTCTTCATTGCACACAAAATAGATTAAAATATACATTGAAACTTCAATAACATAGATGTCAATGGTGATCTTAACCCAGAATTGGGTTATCTTACAGAAAACCTTATTTCGATTGCGAGATTAGCAGAAAGGGATTAATTTCATAAACTAAAATAAATACAAAAAATATAATATTCGTAATTCACATGAGAGAAGCTAGACGGCTAGAGATCAGATAGGCAGTCGCTCTATGTAAAATACTGGTATTTACCTGCTTCCAATTCGAGGCTGGATTCGATTCGAACTGGATGCGAGACGCACGGGACCAGTGAATGTGGCAACACCGGGGTAGGCCTATGTCCAGCAGTAGACGTCTTTTGGCTGAAAAGATGATGATGATGACTTCGAGGATCTAGCAGAAGCGTGTACTAACTGGGAGCTTTAAGAGTAGGAAGTTTGGTGTCTCTGAAAATGTTATCTGGACAAGATTTGTCTTTTTATTTTGTGTGTGACTAGCTATGTAAACTTACCGACTTTTAGAAATCAAAATTGTCAGTACCTCTAGAAGTGTTAGTTTTAGTGAATTTCAACGTTGCGAAAATCTCGAAAAATAAAACATGTGGGACGGACGGACATAAAAACTGACATTTTTTTTTGGGGTCAGAACCATAAAAAGGATATGTTTCAAAGACAACCGGATATGGAAAAACTTTAACAGCTCTATTTTTACTACTGGAAATTTAAAAAGCCTGACAAATAAAATATAGCACCTATTACCACAGCACTAAAGCCATTTCGCGATACTTTAAAACTATTAGCATAACCTTGGCGATTTGAGAAGGCGATCGTTTGAGAGGATGCCAAGCAAAATATTAGCTTCTCAAACTGGTTGGGTTACACAATTGGTTTCAAAGATAAATCAGAAAGTTTGTATAGTGCCTTGATTGTGGAGTCCCATGCAATTTTCTGTATCACTGCAGTACGGAAAAGTTTTTAAATGATTTGTAGGCCTTCCTACTTCTGTTTTATTTCTTAATAAGACTTTTTGTTTGTCTGTTTTGCTGCAGTAGCCGGTCGGCCTTGGTTAGCGGGGTCGTGGTTTCGATTCTCGCATTGAGAACTATATTATGTATGGCCTATAAATAAATTAATAGGCGAATTTCGGTTAGTTGGGTTAGCGTGAAAATGCATTGTTTATGCATCTGTAAAAATGGTCATAAAATGAAAAGTACTGGGCCAAACCATGCTAAATTTTATGGGACCAAATGGCAACTATTCCGCATCAAACTAAAGAAGAATCACGTAAATCGGATCATAAATCGCAGCGTAATCGGTGTACATACATAGAAAAAATTGAGAACCTCCTCCTTTTTAGGAAATCGGTTAAAAATCTAGTAGACTGCCTCGTTGGTCTAGCGGTTACAAGCGTGAATGCTGAGCATGAGATCTTACGTTCATTTCCCGGGTTGGGCAAAGTGTTGTTGAGTTTTAGCATCAGGATTTTTTAAGTAGCAGCCACGGAGTCTGTTTTGTCGCCCGGTTGATGGCAATAGGCTGACTCACTATTTCATGGGACTTAAGCATAACTGGCGTAATGTGGATGAACTATTAGGTAAACCTCTGCCTTAACAGAACTTCTTATTCCATGTTTTTCTTATAGTCGATGATGAGCATCGTAGTCACTAGCTTTCACACAGTTGACCCAATGTTTATTTGGCCCTAGAGTCCTCTATGTACATTTAAATTCTGTTCTTATCTTGTTAACTATTCGCTTATGGCTCCAATTTCCTTTATGATGTTTCAGAGGTAGAACAGCAATCAATGCATAATTAAAAGAAAAGTTATTGCTCACTCACTCACTGATTGACTTACCTACTGCCAGCTCGAACTTAAAAAGCTGAGTACAAATGATTCTTTTATTAAGGTAAAAAAAAGCCCTGTTTTTTCGTAATTCCCACAGGATTTGAAACGTATAGGCGATGCAAAAGGCAGGCAAAGCGCTACTTGTACACGATAAAGATATTCTTTGGATCCCCATCTAAATAGATCTAGAGATATCTATCATAGCAACCGTCCAAACGCGTGTTACATAAACTCACAAGACGTGCGTAGGAAAACCCGCGAACAGCACATTAAAACGCATCACCTTTATTAGAATTCCTCCCAGTAAGCGTATTTATTAGTACATGACTGTCGCAGCCTGCATTCAACGGCGTATCCGGGAGCATGCACGATTATCCACAATTACTCGTACCTTGGGTATGCAGCCCAAGTTCCCACTGAATAGTGAAATCGATATGCGAATCTGCCAATAGATTTCGTTGGCTTCATGTAGATTATGTGAGAGTGGATCTTATGCACCTGTCATCAAAGGGGTTGTGTTTTGCATTTGCATCAGCGGAGCGGTAGCTTTTGATTACGGTTTGTCCATCTGCTGATTGATTTTGCCGCCCTCAGTGACCACATTACTCAACTAAGTATCTTGATCTAGGTCTTTTATTAACATACTCATTTATTCATTGTCTGTGTGTGTGCTTGATTGTCTAGGCACTTTTTTAATGGTCATCAATGTTGATTCTGGCGCACAGGAGTTGCAGTGAGTTGGGAATATTGTGGCGACCTTACTAATTTGTCAAAAGGATTCTTTTGATGCCAATTGCACCCATTTTCAATTCCTTAAACTGATTCTCTTCCATATAACTGATTAAGTTTCTTGTACCTATACTTTCCTTTATTATTTGTCCAAGACACCGAGATTGCTTTTCCTATTGCAATTCTTAAAAAAGCTTCTATTATTCAACTTCACAGAGGATAATTTAGCCTTATCATACTTCTACATATCATTGGCATTATTTGTCTAAGGTTAGGTACTATTACTATGAGGTCTTACTTTCCACTTTTTATCTGCACTATATAAAGTAGAGACTCCCCCGCATCTATATCTACAAACTGTATCACTTAATTCCTCACGACCTATATCTCTACCCTCCCCACTTTTACGACATTTAGTACATACCACAGCTGCGGTAAAAAACGCAAACGTTTCGCGTCGTACGAACTTTGAACGAAACAACTTGATGTAAGTTCTGCCCAAGAAGGTCGCTGGATTGCACATGAGGTGCAGTCTTATTAACAGCGGATATAAATCCGAACCATGGTCTACCGTCAAGGTACTGAGTCCTCTATTTCTGAGGTGTTTTATTTAACCGCAAAACGGGTGAATGGTAACTGAAAATGGAATGCGAGGGTGAATGGTAACTGGAATAGGGATGCGAGTGTGCAAAAGACCAAAACTTTGAACGGGATTTCATCGCTGAATACTTATAACTCTTTTAGGATACCACAAAAATTTACGATATTTTTGGAAAAGTTTGCAATATTAATTCTTTTGTGTTTCTCGTTAATTTCGGGTAGGAATGATATTGAGTTGACTGTGCATTGTATTCTTTTTCTAACTCGATTCTTTATTCCATAAATTTAATTATTTTTATTTTATCATTCCTTGAATATTGTACAAAAGCGGAAGCGTTTTCTCCTTGCCCCGCTACCACACACACCACAACTTTAGTTCTTGAAACTATTTTCTATTTGTGCGCAACTGCTCAGCTGTTACTATTCTTCAAGTTGTTCGGTATAAATACCTACTCTGTTTGCACCTATGTTGGTAACGAATCTATTTGTTTAAAGGTATGTGGCCATTTGGATATTGCATTCTTCAGTAATGGGCTTACCATTTCGCACTATCTTATTATACGCCCACAGTTAAAGAAAATATGGCCTAGGTCAACACACTCAAGGCTCAAAATATTTTAAAAGGCATCTTTCGTTTATTACGACATCCGAATCAAATTAACTCGCTTTCGACTACTTCAATAAACACAAGACTTTATATTACAAACACAAATTTTATTCGAATGCAAATCTGATAAAACCCGCTCATCACCTCAAGCTAAATTCTCGGAGCTTTTTTTAACGTCTTTAACTATCACGTTACGAAATTATTGTATTTTCTTGACACCATAGAGAGTTTACGAGCAAGGTCGTAAAATAAGCCACGTGTGCCATGAAAAACTCGTTCCTGATGGTTTTGGTGCATTATAAATTCGCTATTTTTGATTCGGTTATTTTGATTGGGCAAGAATTTGAAGATGAAAGTTTTACTTTGCGATTATTGGTCTGGATTGTGGCGTTTATATTGTTTTTATAAGGTAGTTTTTTAGTTAGTTTACGTCCGTATTCGCTAATACTAAAGAACAATAAAATAATTGTTAATATACTAAGGAAAAAAAAGCAATAGTAAAAGCGTGGCAATCACCTCTTCACATCAGGTTTTATTTAAAGGAGGAGAACATTGTCTTCAATGTGATTTTTGAAAATTATTCGTTTACCGTATCATTTATTAATATTAAATTAAGATATTGACGCAAATAACACTATCTTTTTGAGGTCAGTGGATGTAAAATAACAAAATGTTTGTCTTGCGCTTATTTATGCGACTAGTTTTTATAACCTTGGCTTCAGGAAAACGCCTACCTCAACGCCGACATAGTGGCTAATATAATGATTATAATAAAAGGAAAAGAGGCTTGTTCTATTGAGTAACCGGTAAAATCCACATAGAAATAGGTCATAGTAATTTATATGTAGATGATATTGTAATCTAGATCCTGGATCAATCTACGCTAGAAGCCTAGATTGATCCAGGACCTAGATTGGGTTGCGTCTCACACAACTTACTTTACCGATCTTTGTAAACGTTGCAATCTCAATCTTTACTCTAAATTGCATACTTCCCTAAAAATCGCAGAGAATTGAAGTAATAGATATTTGTTGTTGTCTAAAAGAGGAGCAGGAGTAAAGATTCTGTAAAAGTATATCTTTATGGCTTGGTGCCTTTTGTATCATCTAGATCATAGATAACAGAAACAACAGGAGATATGCCCTTTAGCCGAAAATGTATAGGAACCTGTGTCGTCAGTTCACACACGCAGAGCAGTAAAAACAATAGATGTACGCTGTCGCGGCCACACCCGCTTTTCTTGAAACATCACGTACTACACAATCAATTATAAACCTTATCCCTTCAGACACAGCGTGTATTTACCATGCACCGCACAATTTACATAGTACATTTTGTTTTACGTAGACACTAGTGATTGACTAAATCAAAAAGTTATCGATTCTTCTATTTATTCTTCTACTAAAGCTTTTATGGGGTACTGAAAATAAAATAAATAAAAAACGATAAAATACACTTATATATATACAATACTTTTTTACATTTTATCGGTTATTTAATGCCCGAATGCTGAAGTTCCTAGTTACCTATATTCCCATTAACTACTGATTTAATAAAAGATAACTCGAGTAATCAATGAATATTACCTATTTATTCAGTCAATAGTAAGCAATAAAAAGTATCTACATTCTATTTTCCGTATTGTTTACAATAATAAGAAAGCGTAATAATACAAGCGTTGTTATTTGTATCTATATTAACTTTTGTTGTTTGTTATATTTTACTAGCTGATACCCGCGGTTTTTTTCCGCGTGGATGTCTATTATCGCGACTAAAAGTAATATATTAATCTCCCACTTTCAAGCCCTTTTTTATTTTGGAGGTTGGGAAATCAACAAATGACTCCTCCCGCTCTGGGCACAACGTTAGGGAGTGTAAGACTTCTACTGACTAAAAACCACCCATGTTCCTTGTTAGCCCTTTGTGTTGAAGCCGCGGTATCTCTTTCAACCCCTTACAACCTTTTTTTCGCAATAAAAAGTAGGCTATATCCTTTCTCAGGCTATATATTATTATAATTATGTGTACCAAATTTCATTTAAATCGGTTCAGTAGTTTTAGCGTGAAAGCTCGACAGTCAGACAGACAGACAGAGTTACTTTCACATAATATATTGTTGGCTCAAAGTCACGACATCAGCCAGTAGCCGTGCGGTTAGCGTCCGGTCGACGTGCGGCAACCGACAGAAGTTCATAAAACGAGGCGAGCGGCTGTGCAACGGTCACTTTTTGCTTGGACGGCGCTCGGAAAGGACTTGCTACCCGACCATTATCGTGTGCTTCGCTATTTTTGGTTTATGTTTTTGCTCGTGTACTGATTATTCCATTTTGCTAGTGCTATTTCTATTTGATTATTGTTTAAAATGTTTGTCGTGATATAATTGTAAAAGTGTAATCTAAACGATATTAAACATTGTTTATTTTGTTCACGTATTTCACTTCTGATTCCTAATAATATAATATTAATAAGGATAATAGTAAGGATTAGTCAATACATAATTATTTTAAGTAGTAGTAAAGATTATTGGTTTTTCTTATCTACATTTACGACAACTCTCAGTAATGCTATAAAATAGGCAGTTCCTTACAGTATAGTAACAAATTGTGTCTAAAATAATTAATTGTATCATGCATAGTCGTACTAAGCAGGATCATCGTATAAAATATCGACAACCACAAACATCACATCTCTAGCTCTCAAAAACTGACAGCACCCGCTTTTAGAAAATATTGTGTGAGTGAGAGCATCAGTAAAACACCTATCCATTGCGCTATTAGATCAGCCAACTCACTGGTCGATTTGTACTAAGCAAGCAATGGTTTTTGTTCTTATTGAAAACAATTGATTTGGTTTGTCATCATGTTTCTCGTATCACGAAGTAATGTTTTAATGAATTTAATATGAAAAACATTAATGTTATAGTACTTATGTGTGAAATGAGATACCATCTTTCGTGTAATTCACAATACAGCTATTATTTTCACAAACATTCACTGAACAACGTGGCATTTTGTAAAAAATCACGAGCAGTGAAGACGTCGCAAGTTGACATTCGACTCATTATTGAAAGTGGCATCAGGCCGCGTCGCAGCCAAATGAGTTCGCATGTACCACGCCTCCTTGCCATATCTCCTGTTGTTTCTGTTATCTATGATCTAGATAATTATGTATATAAACCAGGACCTCAAGCTTTCTGCAGTGTTAGGTAACTTCATGTTGAAACAATGCAGACTGAGATAAGACCTTGTGATTAATGTACACAAGAGTATGTTAACATGTACCCCCGTTTTCTGAAAACTAAAGCTTGCATAACAATTTTCCCTCGCTAAAGCAGATTAAGCCGTCCGACATGTGCATATCGATGTATTTGATTGCTCATTAGCAGCTCTCTAAACCGCCGCAACCAAGTTTAACATACTAATATATGCAACAACCCAGGTGCACTTGCACACTTGTTTCTTAGAAGCTTTTCAACATATTTCGAATGCATACCGTTTAAGTACCTAAATACATGTAATCGTACAAACATTTTGCATTCCACTTACAATAGGATTTATTGTAAATTTACGTGCAGCGCGCGATAAGCGCGTTGGTACGCATTACTTGTTGCACGCCAAAACCGCGCGTGGCAAGATGGCGGCCGAATGCTTTTTTTCACGGCGTCTTTCCGCGTGTGCCGTGATTTTGGCCAGTTCTCCTGTGTGACGTCGTCGACCCAGTTAGGTACGCCAACCGGTGCCACGGCCAAGTCCATCCGGGCATCCCCAATGAACCAGCGCCAATGTCTATAAAATAAATTGTACGCACGAAATAAAGAGAAAAAAAATTATAATGAAGTAAACGTCAGCTCCTGATTTGCCGCCAAAACCTGGGTGAACGCACTCCAGTGTTTTGGCATGGCTCGTTGGATGTTGTCCTAATAGTTCGTTCATTTGATAAGGCGTTTTATTATTACCGCACCGGCCTTTTAATCAGTTCGCAATGGTTTGACATTAATGCTGTCGTTAATGAGAATTATTTTAGGGTGGTTGCATTGCCAACGTTGAAAAGCGAAATGTTTTGGGTGTTGGTCACAGTGACAGTAAAACATGAGAAGTGTTTCATAGTTAATCTGTTCACGACAAAATAATCGCAGGATCGTTTGATTCTGCAGTCGTTTGACTTCGTATTCGTGTTCCAGATTGCAATACGTTAGCCGTGGGTTATCTACAAGCGGTCGATTTTATCATCAATGTGCGCCTCGTCTAAAAGTATAATAACATGAATATCGCGATTCCCGTGTATGATATCATCATAGTAGCAGAGCCGGCTCGTACTGAGAATCCACTATGAGCGAACCTTTGCCAACAATCTTACTATTCAGCATTTGTTGTTCTTATATTTGCCAAATATTTGCACCTTATCGCTGGCGTATTGTGATAGTTTTACGAGCACCATTTTTATATTTTTATTTCGCGCGCATTTTGGCCGTGTTTCCAATATGGTGGCTGTTTGTTTTGGATAATGCGGTAATGTGGAGCTTTTTAATGTTATTATGAGCATGTTTGTTCGTTTCGTTGGGTATATTGAGCGATGAAAAGTTGGAGGTATTTTTATGTGTTTGGATAATAAATAAATTGATAGACTGAGTCAATTTTATATTGGACGAGTTTCTTTCATACACCTAAGTTTTAAAAGTCACTATAACTATCTTATATTTAGCTCAAAGTTAAGTCAACAATTAAAGAACGCACATCTTTCATAACCACATATAAAAATCTATAACCAGCCAAAAGTGAACTTGAAAACAAACTCAAAGACTGGTCCAAGCCGAAAATTTCACTGAGGCTATTGACTCTCACATTTGGCATGATAAAACTGATAATTTTATAACAAGGGGATTCCAACCACGTGTGGCCATGGATCCTGCCAAAGGGGCACACCAGGCCTGGCACTGGCAACCAACTTGTCTGTGGTGGCAGCCAACTCAATGTTTTGACTAGACCTTTTTGTTTATGCCCGCGGAAGTCGACCGCTTTGTTTGGGCGAATCAATCATTGGTAGTTTAGATTCTTTTTCGTGTATTTTCGATTTAGGAAGGTGTGTGGGAATTTGATTGAGTTGTAAACTGTATGAATGAGTGTTGAGTACTTTGATTTTTATGTGTTTTTTTTTTCTTAGTGATGTTGGCGTCG
The DNA here is from genome assembly GCA_949316265.1 of Diarsia mendica. NCBI lineage: Eukaryota > Metazoa > Arthropoda > Insecta > Lepidoptera > Noctuidae > Diarsia > Diarsia mendica. The sequence continues at coordinate 14,003,241 of OX438912.1, read as the reverse complement.
TCTCGTAGTGAGTACAGTTCAAGAGAGTTTTCTTTATTTGTTGTATACTATTTATCTATCTAACTTAAGTTTAATCGGCTAATGAGAGTTCATCACACAACTATTTAGCTTTTGATTTAAAGCACTTTAGAAGCACTGACACACAGTCAAATCTTACTTATTGAATAACGATGGTGGGCTAATAATCCTGATATCTTACAAAATATTTTTTTATTTACCTGTATTTTATGAAATTATTATTTCAAACGTTATGAAAATTACGAAGTACACAATTTTTCATTTTATTGAATTTGACTTAGCTATAGCCGTTGGATCGTTTTCCAAAACTTGAATGTCACATGTCTAAGCTACAGTCTCACTTTCCTCAAAAAGTTAATAAAACATACAAAGCATTAGTAATATTTATTCTCTAACAGACATTTATCCTAAGCTTGACTCAACCGCTGACCATTTGTTAAACTTAGATTTTCTATTCACGTTCTCCAATAAAGTATTGTTGTATTCGATCCGAAGTGGGACACAGGCCTTACTATCGATGCGAATTCCTGCGATAATAATACAATAAAGTCTGAAATCGACGAATAATTTATTGATTCCGTGACTGAGGATGGGCTTGCCCCTTTCTATTGCTACGTGATGGAAAATTTTACTAAAAGCATGTGTCATGAAGATGACTGGTGGCTTTTCATTTGTTGGGCAATGAAATCAACGATAATCTCTTATTCACTGCTGGGATGTGGTGGGGGTGGTGGTTTTAGTACAAGTCAGTTTAGAAGATATAGCATAACATACCGCCTGAGTTCCCAAAGAGAGAGGCAGAGGTGTTCCTAATAGTACACCAGCCTACCTAATAATTGTTTCAGTTACTTTAAGTCCTATGTTATAGGGGCGAGTCTATTGCCATCAAACGGGCCCAAATACTGAGATGTTTCTAATGGAAAACCCTAATAACACTTTGCCCAAACCAGGCATTGCACCTAGCATCTAATGCTCAGCACTCACGTTTACGACCACTACACTAATGAGATATTAAAAAAGTGTTGTAAAAGAGAAAAATGTCGGTTCACATAACTTCTAAAATATTTGCGTTATTGAAACTTTTGCAATATTCAGCAAACGCAGCAATCGGATCTAGACTTGACAAGCAAATATCGCTTTCAAACTTTTTGTATTTTCAACGATTTTTCAGTAGCACATAAGTATTAGTCTAATACATTTTTGAATTTTATTTGAGATAGTGGCTAAATAACAACAGTCACTCGGTTTGATCTTCAGGTTAAGCTGTATTTGTCAAGGTTGGTCTGTGGATGGGTGACCACCCATTACATACCGAGTTTCCTCCGTGCCTCGGAAAGTACGTTAAGCTGTCGGTTCCAGCTGTCATTTGTAAACCTTTGACATTCGTTACAGGTACCGTCTTAACAATAGATATCGTATTATCCAGTACTTACTCGGTTGTGGAGGTAAGATAGGCAGTCGCTCCATGTAAAATACAGGTATTCAGCTGCATCCGGTTAGATTGGAGGAGGATCCCTACATAGTTGGAATAAAAAAAAGTAGTTAAAAAACTAAAAAACCCGACTGAAAAAACTGAAAAGCAAAAAACAAGCACATTTTAAATTAAACAAAACTTGGAACACAACAGGCAGGGTTCTATTTTTTTTTAGTTCTATGTTTTTCATTTCATAATTTAATATTCAAATGAACCCCGCCTGGTTCCAAGTTTTGTTTAATTTAAAATGTGCTTGTTTTTTGCTTTTCAGTTTTTTCAGTCGGGTTTTTTAGTTTTTTAACTACTTTTTTTTATTTCCAACTTTTTAGTTCTTTTGTGTTTGTTCTTTCGTTGGTCGTGTAAAATTCTTCGCAAATGATTTAACTTTTGTGCTTGTTTATAGGATTTGTCACTTAAAATTTCTTTTAAACATATAAGTGTTATATATTTTTGTAATCTCCTTTTAAAACCCTTTATTTTGATACCCCACTCGATGGTATAGGAAAAAAAAAATTTTTTGAACTCCGCGATTTGGCCCCCAAAATCAGCAATTTTTCTTTGTTTTTTAATTTTAATGTAGCCTATAACACTCGCGCCATCAAGACGAATCTAACGATGTATATTTCATTCAAATCCCTTCATCCGTTTAGGAGTTATGAGGGAACAAAGAAACGGACATACATACATACATACATACATACACGTCAAACACACCACCCTCCTTTTGGGCTTCGCCGCAGTCGGGTAAAAAATGCTAGGTTCTTGAATTTTCGTTAAACAGGTTCCTTTCCCTACCTCTTATTTGTAGAAACCGAAAATGTCAATCTGAATTTGTTCAAATATTGTTACTCCCAAACATGTTCTAAAAGCAGACACTGGTTTTCTTTCTAGAACCATCTACCTATATTAAATTGCAAGCATCTCAACCACAGTCTACTCTGTAACGAATTATCTAACGTTACAATTTTCCGGAGTTGTCATTTGAAGTTCTCCTTTTGGCTGTTGACGGGCAATGAGCTAGCTACCTGAGCTATTTATGTACCATTGCTAATTCTCATTCTATATTTACTGTCAGACGCTTTTAGCCGTATCTACAGATGTAGTATTATACCGTCTCGAGAGAAGGTTAATATATTAGTCTAGCAGGTTATTATTGAATGAAATATTGTGTACAGATTGGGAAGGACATCGACGCTTAAAAGTAATAAAGTTTACCACGTATTCATTACATCATTCCGAACCCACATGGAAATGTTTCATCTAAAAATCTCTTTATGTCCAAAATCTTTCATTTGGTAAAAAAATCATCATTGCCCTTAGAAGCGAATTAATTTGGGGTCTACACAATATGTCTACTTTTTCCATACTTCTCTGTTAATCGTCATCTCATCAGGCACCTCTACCTTACCATTTATCATCCTTTATATAGTTTGGTATACATTATAATGATTAATGAACACTTTTACACATATTTCTTTAAAACTAGATGTGCCTGTTGTTTCGTATCTGACTCTCTGAGAAGAAACATACGAAACAAATTAAGAGGCCACAGTCTCTTTTAAGGTTCAGAAACAATCTTGGACAACTTACATTAGGACTATGCAGATAAGTGTCTAAGATGGTCTTTTGAAGAAAGAACCACACAGATTTTATATCGACTCCATGTCAAATACTGAAGTATTAGGGATGCATCCGGCTAGACTAAAAGGCGACCCTAATGTAGTTGAGAAAACACTAGACAATAATAATTGTGCAACCTTCGAAATAAATCAAAAAAACAATTGGTGATAGTAGGTGATTTTAACATTGATATTCTGAGCAACAAAATCGATAGGAATAAAAAATGCATAGACGAATTAATTAGAATAGTAAATAATTTCGGCCTAATACTACATATAAAACAACCTACAAGAAGAAATTCATGCCTGGATCAAATAATAAGTAACTGTAAGGATGCAAAATGTGAGGTTATACCACTGGGATTGTCTGACCACGAAACGGCTCAGATGATATCCATACAAGTGGACAACAAAGTTCCACCTGTACGTTTTCGCACAATCTATAAGCGTGATTTTAGCGCCGAAAATAAAGAAAAGTTCTTTAACTATATGTCAAGTTTAAAATGGACAGAATGTTTTTCTAATCAGGAAGCTAACAGTGCGTTTAATCACTTTCACGAAACACTTGTCCTGTTCTTTGATTTGTGCTTCCCTAAAATTGAGATCAAAATCAACCTTGTGAAAAAATATACAAAATGGATTTCTAAAGGTATTAAAAAATCAACTAAAACCAAAAGGAACTTGCGTTTTAAATACTACTTTTCATCAGACAAACACATTAAAGTAAAATACTTAAACTATAATAAATTACTCAAAAAATGTATACAAAAAGCGCAAAAAATTCATAATACAAATTATATATCTAGGGCTAAAAATAAATGTAAGGCATCCTGGGACTTAATAAAATATAATTCCAATAATAATCAATTTCAAGAATCAAACATTATGGAGATAGAAACTGAAACAGGACCACTAACAAACCCCACGGACATTGCCAATTATGTAAATGACTATTATATAAATTTGACGAACAACGATTTTGACACTAATACTAATAATTATGACATTGATCCTATAAATTCTAGTATGTTTTTAATGCCCACAAATGATGACGAAATACAAAAAATTATAAAATCACTCAGAGATACAAATTCAACAGGCTATGATCAAATACCTACAAAAATAATAAAATACATATGCCCTATTATCACTCCGGTACTAGTACATCTGATAGATTTATCATTGTTCACGGGAGAGTTTCCTGAGAAATTGAAAATGACTGTTATTAAACCAATATATAAAAAAGGTAATAAAAAAATTGTTGACAATTACATTGCCTATTTTAGCGAAAATTTACGAAAAGGTCATGCATTTGCGATTAATAAATTTTTTCGATAAATTCCAAATTTTAAAACATGAACAGCATGGATTCCAAAAAAAGAAATCGACAACCACTGCGGCATTTAACTTAATTAACCTAGTTACTAAGAACATTGACAAGAAAATACCGACAACTGTTTTATTTTTTGACATGTCAAAAGCCTTTGACTTTTTAACACACGAGCTGCTACTAAAAAAATGTGATAAATATGGAATACGCGGTAAGGCAAATGCGTGGTTAAATAGTTACCTTACAAACAGATCACAGTTTGTAGAAATTACTGCGGATAAACCAGATCAAAACGGTGAACTAAAATTTAAATCTAAATTAGGGTACAATTGCACTGGCGTTCCACAGGGCAGTATTTTAGGCCCCCCACTTTTTCTAATATATATCAATGACCTGGCAGAAGTAACTGGACATCCCTGCATACTCTTTGCAGACGATGTTTCCGTAATCATCCCTAAGACTAAGGACAACTATAATGAAGAAATAAATAATACCGTAAGCAAAGTAATAACTTGGATGGAAAAGAATAACCTTAAACCTAACCTAGATAAAACTAAATATGTACAATTTTGTTACAAAAACTGGAAAAAGATGGATTTAAATATTACTTACCAGGATAAGCAAATACAACAATCGGATCGTATGACTTTTCTTGGGATAGTTCTAGACGAGAGGTGTTCTTGGATTGGTCACATTGATATGATTTGTGAAAAACTCAGCAAGTCTGCTTATGTTCGGTGGCGTATATCTAACCTAATAAGTAGACAAGCCACATTACAGGCTTATCATGCATATGTTGGTTCAATACTGCGTTATGGTATACTGGTGTGGGGAAACTCGGTGCATCTCGGAAGAGCTTTCATCGCACAAAAGAGGTGTATACGTGCGATTTGTAATGTAGACCCACTTACATCCTGTAAACCACTATTTAAGAAACTTAGAATACTTACATTAACAGGTATTTATATTGAGGAAGTATGTAAATTCACCAAATCTCACCCTGAGATGTTTGAAAAACTGGGAGATAAATGTAAGTTTAAGAATAGATATCCCAATAGATTGATTATTTCTGGAACGAAAACTGAACTATATGCACGGAGCTGCTATTCTATGTGTATTCAGATCTATAACAAGATTCCTAACCAAATTAAAGAACTCCCAATGGCCCGCTTCAGAAGGACCTTACACAGATGGCTAATTGACAATCCGTTCTACGATATATAGGAGTTTCTTGAGTTTAAATTTAAATAATATAATTTGACCTAATCTAAAAATCAATTGTGTGAATTCAATTATACCAATTCAATTACATTAATTCAATAAATTCAATTTAATCAATTTAATTCAATTATATATAATCAATTTAAAATTTGCATGTCATTATATTATGATTGAGTATGTTGAGCTACTTATACAACTATTTTAAGAACCTTGTAACCATATTTATTTGCAAATAAATCTTTGACTTTGACTTTGATAGTAATATTAGGTACTTACTAAACAACCAGGGGCTATATAGATTTGCTAGGCAACTATACGACAATGGGAAGTAGGCGTGTACACTATACAATGCCTTAGCATGGGGCCGTTACCCTTGTCTGCTACAGTTTTCACAATGGAATCGTTTCAGTGACGTCAAATACTCTAATATTATTATAGTTCCCATATTCGTAAGTAACAGTAATAATGTACTTATTGCTAGTTTTTATAGAGTTTTATTACCTATTATTACAGTTGAACGTACGTTTGATGACTCAGGAGAAATTAATCTAATTGTCTGGATATTTTCTGCACAGCTTTTTTCGACCATAATTGCTACAGGAGTACTAAATGTCCTTGTGTAGTCTTAATATATTAGATTTCCAGCAAAAGCATTGTAATTAGTTCCAGACAGCTTCCGGGTTTTGTAATGTGGTTGTCTTTCCCTAAATGTTGTTCTTTCGCTCTTTGACTTTCAGGAGTTACTGTAGCAGTCACAATAAATTGGTTCTTATTAATTTTATCACCATTTTTTTTTATACATTCCAGTCTGTAAGATTGTAGACTTTCCAATTGCTACTATCGTAACATCTACCTAAATATTTATGGACTCTTCACTGTTCATAGCGATTTCAGTTCAAGTTGTGATAGATCAACACTTCAAGGGTTCCTCATAGACATTTCACAAGTGGAACTAGTTATCATTCATTCCACGTCTCTTCGCAAACTTTTAGAACATATGGGTGTCCGAATACTTTTATTATTCCTGTCACGATTTATAATACTCTCGCTTTGACCCTTGATCTTTTACTTCTGATCGTGGGCCTTTAATATTTTGTCCTTCGTCGTTCTTAAGAAGCTGGTTTAATTGAATGGGCCAATATATAGGGTAATCAGCATTATGTGATGAATCTTTATGAGTAAATTCAAGACAGGCACACATATTTTCCTTCTTAACGATGAAAGAATAACAAAATATAAAACTCATATTGAATCTCTGCACACATCTTCCAAACGTCATAAAATACCTTCAATTGATTTAAATTCTAAACACGAAACAAAAGAATGTGGTCAAGAAAAGAATATATCAACAAAAATCAATAATGTAATCTCAAAAATCATTTCACGAAAGCATCGAAAAGTCGATACGAGAAACCAAATCGGGTAGGCGGTAAATCACAACATATTTGCATACATTACCGATATGATTCAACGCATTACAATACTGTATTTGTTTCGCGCATGTGCGATGCATACGATATTAATTTCTGCGTGTACCTCACGTAGATTCTTTTTTCTTTTGTTTGTACATGACACAATTAGGCCTGCTGGTGTTGAATAATAAGAAAGATGAGTTTTGATATTGTATGACAGGTGTTTGGGTCGAGAATGCTAAACGATTAGGGTTTTGGACATGATCCGCATCCCACACGGAGGATCTTTCTTCGGGGAAAGGGCCATCAGTCATAATAATGATTTCTTTGTTTTGGTGTTTTGGATACTTGGCATGAATGTCAATGGTTGCGAGTTTAATGAAAAAAAAATCAAAGAAACGATGCATGGATGGACTGTGTGAAAGATGATATCGCTAGAAGGGGGGGGGGGGGGGGGGGGGTGATTACTAATAGCGAAGTATGAAATAAAAAGAACTTGCTGTTACGTCTCAAAATAAATTAGGAATAAGGAAGGAGATGATAATGATATAAGAGTTTCATCTAAGTTTAACTCAAGCAGGAATCAATCGATCATTAGTGGCGAACGAAATTATGGAGATTATTTTTTTGTAGTACCTATCAATCGAGAGTCTGATGACAACCACGTGCTCAATATTGAGTTTCTTTCTTTGATTCGCTTAATTGGTGAGAAGTAAATATTCCATGGGTAGTTTTTTCCCCATTACTTCTACCTTACTATAATTCCCATTACTTCTACCTTACTATAATATTAGAAAGTGGTGCTGGACGAGCGTTGACGTACGTAGTGTACGTACGTCAGTTAATAGCTTACAAAAAATAACCAAGGGAGATTGCAGTAATATGAAGAAAACCTAGTCTGTTTATTTGATCAAGCAGTTTTTAGAAAATAATACTTTTCTCGAAATAAATATTTAGGTTGATAAAGAAATGTTAATCGAGTGCTAATTCGATTATTATAAAAATAAATGAAATGTTTGGTCTACGATTGTCTAAATTCCAAGGATTTGTTTGGGTTAAGTCTTTGAATTCTTCATTTTCGAAGAAATTGGTATCCAGCTGCGAAGAATCACTTCATTAACACTTACCTTAATAAATTAACTGAGATTTACAAAGTTATGTCTAGAAGTCGACTTTTACGTAATTTATTTTTGCCTTACTGATTCTATTCTTCGATGTCCATTCGGAAGATCTTTATCTTTCTCTTAATAGTCGTATATAACGCAACGAATAGATATGAAAACTAACTTGTCAGTTTATTTATAGATGCCAAAACATTCTTAATGTTTTCGTTTATTTAAAAAGTTAAATTTATGGGAATGAAGCTCAGAGTCATCAGTCTGGATAGTATAAACCCTGGAAATCTTATTTGTAAAAGCATTCAGTGCTTAAATAATCGTATCTTATACAAAGATATGAGGAAAACCGTTTATTTCGAAGTTTGGGTTGTCGAAATGATGAATTTATTACTTCTGAAAGTAAACAGGGGTTTTTGCATTGACTGGGATTAGGCGGCGGTGTCCCACGGTGGGCGCCAATTAAGAAAATTGAATCTACCAAGTTAATACCTGTTTTGAATGTTCTCCTTGTTCACAGGACGAGTTCCATCCGTTCATAGAGGCCCTGATGCCATTTGTAAAGTCCTTTTCGTATACTTGGTTCAATTTACAAGCGGCCAAACGGAAATATTATAAGAAACACGAAAAACGGATGAGTCTCGAGGAGGAGCGGCATACAAAATATGAATTACAGGTAAATATAATACTGGTTTTAGAAGTTTTTTGTGTTCCTCAGCTTCTACTTATTCCCTGGTACTAAGATTCTACGTACGTACAGCTAAACCAATATCTTCTGGACTGACAGCTATTGCTTCCGATGCGGTAATCGAACTAGCGACAGGAGACAGTCCTTTCGATAGACATACCTAAACCTACTGAATATATAATATTATTATTTGGATATGTGGGTAGGTACACTTTTTTGTGTATTTGAAATTTTGTTGTTCGTTTAATCGTTTTGATTTGATGTCCCTAAGCTGCTTTTGGATCGTAAGTGGCTATTTAATTATTTGTACCAAATAAAGCAGTGCCACAATTATTACAAGTAAAAAAATAAGTTTCCACACCAATCCCGGAACAATTACCTGTCAGCTGTACAAATATTTGTTCCGTGACGGAATCCATGATACAGTACGTTATGTGTTAAAGTTAGGTGTTCGCAATCTGTACGTACTGTAAAATTTACAGTTGCAATATTGCAATTAAAACATACCCTTGTACAGGGGTACTGGTCAGTCAAGCTTGTTTCTAAATTTTCAGAAAGAAAAAAAAACTGCAACGATTTAAATAGATCGAAAAAGAGTATTTTTCATTTGAAATTTCAAATCAGAGTCAATTTAGAGTCAGATAAACCACCAAATAGCTCGAGTAATGGCAATATCAATAGTGTTATTGACACAGACAAACTGCAATCATAACTAAAAACCTGAAACTACATATTACACAACCACTCGTGGCCCGGACTCCAACAAATCTGAGATTTGCGAAGTAGAGAGGACCATAGAGATGCGTTCTGTCCACATCGAAGCAGAGCGTGCACAGGTTATTCACACGCAATTTAGCAATATTCTCGTCTGCGCTGTGAGACATCTCCTCTTCTCTCTGTTTCACCGTTTCCACTACCGGATAAGGAAATTCTATTGGTAGTCCTGTACACATAAATGTTGTGAACCTAATCGCGTAAATACAACTAATAGAATATCGTAGAGTGGTAAACTTTACACTATACAAATAAAACAATGGACACAAAATATTGAAACGAAAGATCTAAAACTCCAGACTAATCCTCTTATCAACTAATTCCAGAACGAAAAAGCAGAAGTAAAACAAAAATGGGCGTCGCGGTTGCTAGGGAAACTGCGGAAGGATATAACGCAAGACTGCCGGGAAGACTTCGTGCTCAGCATCACAGGCAAGCGGCCGGCCGTGTGCGTGCTCTCCAACCCCGACCAGAAGGGCAAGATGAGGAGGATAGACTGCTTAAGGCAGGCTGATAAAGTGAGTTTCTTTTATTTTTCGTGTTAAAGTAATAAGGTTCAGTGGAGAAGGAGGAGCTCATGGCAAAATAACAACGGCCACTCTGGTCAATCCTCAGTATAAGGCTGCCAGTACATTTAAGCGTGGTGAGAGTGCGGAGAGAAGAAACGGACAAATATTAATCGATAGGATTGCATACTGGAATGGAGCGAAGATTTTATGCAGTCCTATTGGTTATTTTTTCTCCGTTTCTCCGCTCTGTAGCCTCGCTCCGCTTCAATGGACAGGCAGCCTTTAACCGTGCTATTTTAGGTGAGTCTGTGGATGGTTGACCACCCATAGCATACCGAGTTTCTTGCGTATCTCAGAAAGTACGTTAAGCTGTAAGTCTCCGCTGTCATTTGTAGCCACCATCTCGTGACCTGCTCTTTGTGCAACTCCATCTGCACTATATGCGACCTGTCCGAAGCCACTACCGACAATGTCAATGTGACTGAGTTCTGTTAAAATTGTAAATCTATATCTATATAAATAAAAATCTATATATCTATAAAGAAGTCCTGACTGGCTGACTGACTCATCAACGCCCAGCCCAAACCCTTGGACCTAGAAAGCTGAAATGTTGCACAGAGGTTCCCTTTATAATTTAGAGAAGGAATAAGGAAGGATTTTTCAAAATTCAACCATACAAACTTTCATCGTGATTCAAATAGGCGATGAAAGTTTGTATGGAAAATCGTCATTTTCACGCGGGCGAAGCCGCTTGCAAAAGCTAGTGAAAAATAAGATGAAGCTTTAGAAGTCGATGGCAAAAAACTGAATCAATCTAACAAAAGTTATGCCAGTTTTTAATTTACCCTTTTTCAATTTCAATCCCTTGATTTTTTCAGTGAGTACGTAGAAAATAACTGTAGTTCTTGTATTAGTTTTTATGATGATTTATAAACTTTTTCCACTCTTCTCATTCCAGGTATGGCGCCTAGACCTGGTAATGGTGATCCTATTCAAAGCGATCCCCCTGGAGAGTACGGACGGCGAGCGCCTGGAGAAGCACCCAGAGTGCACCCAGCCAGGCTTGTGCGTGAACCCCTACCACATCAATGTCTCCGTTAGAGAGCTGGACCTGTACCTCGCGAACTTTATAAACAGCTATGGTAATGGGAGCGACGGTCTACCAGGTCTCTCGCTCAGTTCTTGTTTGTTCTCTTGCTTCTTTGGTTTTTTTGGGGATGGGTGTTGATTACAGTGCCGACTTTGCAAATCGTAGTTCGTTGAAGCTTGGTCTTTCGGGGAGTTTTGCTACGAGTGTGAGTGTTGCAAAATTGACAGAAGAAAGAACAAGTAAAAGATTAGTTAGACTTGCTTCGAGTCAATGCAATAATATTTATGCGAAGGATAGTGAGAATCGTGTCTTCACGTAAATCGCGTCAATTGAATTTGAACAGGGTATTATAATTTGAGCAGAAAGTTACTATTTCAAACAAAATTAAAAGATAATACACAAATTACAATATATAGCTTACGTACAACGGTATACAGAAAGTTATTACTGCTGGTATAATATACTAAATAGTAAAGTACCTAATCATTTAGCTATATATTCTACAATATCTAATTCACCGAGTAGTTCAATAAATAATCCATCAATTAATGACATGGATATTGTAGAATCATCATAAAATGTTGTAATTCCAACTGTAATGCGCACTGAAGGCGCTGTAGATGCTTTCAATGATAAACTAGACAAAAATAAATGAGAAGTTTCATAGCTACGAGGATAATCATACCCTTAGTCAAAAACCAAACAAAATGAATTTTAAAGATCCCTAATCGAACAAATTGTCGTAGAAGGTATTTATTTAACCTTCATGGCGGACTTAATGCCACAAGGCATTCTCTACCAACCGTAGGGTCAAATAGGACAGGGATAGGGTATTTGATAAGGAGTTTATAGAATTTAAGAATCTCAGTTTATAACGGTTAAAATGTAAGCAACACTCATCCCACTTCGTTATTATTTTAATTTGCAAATAAGTATTTAGTAGTAGATGCATGTACGCACGAGGACCAATCAAGTTATACAAAACTAGTTTATGTTGATCTCTCATTGTATGGGAAATCTAACAAAGTTAGGTCATGTTATCCTGGATATACCTATAGCCTGATGTGTCGCCGTGTTAACCTATTTACTTAATAAGTTTTTGGTTACTATGATTATTTCGTCATAGATTATTTTATTTTTAGTTCTTCCTTCTCTAGATGTTAAGCTATTAGTTTAGACCTAGAAATCTACCTTCTATTTACCCTATAATAGTATCAATTTGAGCTGGCAACACAATTGAATGTGAACTTGTACAGACAAGTTACAAAGTTACTAAAAATCTGCCAAGATTTTCAATTCTATCGCTAAAGCTTTCAGTTCAATTTTAATTGGGAAAATTTGACAGTTTGATGTGCTGGGGTCTATACCAAAATACACAGGTCCTGGTCCATATCGTTTTCAATTGCGAGTTTTTGGTACAAGTTCACATTCGATTATTTTGCCTAGTTATAGCAATTTAACTATAGTATAGTTATATTGCTTATGTAGTGTCTAAGAATTTCACGAAAATATCCGCTAGTTATAAAACATTCTCGGATTAGACTGTTTTTGTAGATAATGCGGATATAAAAATGCATAGTATAGTACCTAGCATAGTAATAATACTTTGTAGCAGTGCTAACTGCTACAATTTCAAGAGCACTTTGCGGAAACCAAGGTTATGGTTATGAAAAACCCAAACTATGTCTCATAGGCACTGTTCCCATTGTGTCGTGATGACTGAATTTGCTAATCTGAGTGTAATATTCAGTAGGTACGTACAGAACCACGCCACGGTATGTTCAAATATCCTCTCTCCGTAGTTGCAGTGCTCCCGTAAGAAAAAAGGTTAGCGGAGTTTATCCCATTCAGACATATTCCCCAAAATCATTATAACAAACAAAAAAAAAAGGTTCTACTACTAGTTTAAGTGATTTTCGGATTCTCGGCGTTGTTAAACGTTTTTTACACCGATTATATTTAAATAATATTTGAAATACGTTTGAATCTGATAATAATGTTAGTCACCAATTTACTCAAAACTATTTCCACGACAAAATGGGTACGGATCCTTCAATGCCTACCCACATTATAGTATCCAGCTTTGCGAAGTACCGTTTCTGTCACTAATTCCTGTGTCACCGTATTTCTCTGATTATCGGTTCCATAATCGGTTCCTAACCATTGTACAATGAAGTTGGTGTGATTTCAGATATTCTTAGCGGTTCGCTTTCGCCTCAGACTCCTAGGGACAAAGAGAATGAACACGAGGCTAAGAGCAAAGGTAACTCGTGCAAGAGTACTGTACGTCTTGTGTCACGTGTGTTGTTGTGAAGTTGCTTCTGCGGTTGTGGCAAACAATTGAATTAGCTTTAAAAGGAACAAAAATTAATCTAGAGTTCTGTTAGAATATTATGGTGCTCGAATGGTATTGACAACGCTCTCTTTTGTTGGAAACAATCTTCTTCTTATCACGCCCCATAACTTTTGTACAGTTCTATTTTTTAAAAGATCGTGTAGCCTATACTACGAAGGCAATAAAGTAGGTACAAGTTATATATATATATTACTCTAGCCGTCGATGCCCTTGTTGAATTGATTGCGTTTAGTAATTACAAAGTTCACAAAGAATAATAGTGGCTAAGGGCGGACGACATCGCTGTCATTACGGTTCGGAGGTGAATGTGACTAGCACAAGAGGGTGGTTCTCTGTTTCCTGATCTTTATATTCTAGCTCTCTTCAAAGGTTGTGAGGATCGGTGTCCTAGGCAAGCGTGTTCGATATTAGGACTCCCACACATAAACACGATGCGACGTCGCGTCGTACAACGATGGCGCGTCGTTTCACGATACGACGCCGCGTCGTGGAAATCTACGATGAGCATCGTATAAAAACACGATATCGTAACGTTATGTGCCACGCACGATAAAATGCACGATGCCGTCGATACAATGGGGTGGTGTTTTAGTTCATTCCGAAAAATGGACCGCTCTAGACGCATTCTGAAAAGAATATTTAAATGTTTTTGAAATTAGAACCCAAATAAATGTTAATTTGTTCATTAAAGAAACAAGAAAACTGCGCAGGATTGCATCGTGAGTTTCTAACGTCACGACGTCGTATCGTGCATTGACACGTTACGATGTCGTGTCGTAGATTTCCACGACGCGACGTCGTATCGTGAAACAACGCCGCATCGTTGTACGACGCGACGTCGTATCGTGTTTATGTGTGGGAGCCCCTAGGCCGGGCTCATCCCTTCACGTCAGGCAAGTTGTATCCAAACGCAACTCATACACATAAAAAAAACAAAAAAGATTGTCAAAGGAAATCTAAGGACCTAATCCAGCAGAGGCGAAATCAGGCAACCGATGCTAGTGACGAAATTAAGGTCAAAATTACAAATGTAACTTTTGATTGCAAAATTATAGAGAAAAGTAAGAAAAAAATCGTTGATTGTCACACTGTAGAAGCAACATAAATGTGATTGGTTTGCACAAAAGTATTTGTCCTACAAATTATTTTTTTTCATATTTTATGCATTTTCAAAGCAAAATTCTTAATCCTGCATCAAATTGGCTTGCACTTACACTTTTCATGCTTCTATTGGTATCAAAATTTTGATAAAGATCACATTTTTGGGATTGCCAGAGTAATGTTTGCTCCTGTATTGTTTTTTTTTTGTCAATTATTTGTATGTAGTCGGTGTTCCTTCTCTTTCACTCTTTTTATCTTTGTATTGCTCGATGCCTTTCTAAACGTATTATTTGATTTGATATTTAAATCTACCATATCTGTATTTTTACCAGTACTCTTATCTTCAATGAAATTGTTATTTCTTTCAAATAATTCGTCTATGAAAGGCTTCGATTTGATGTTTACATTAAACAACGTTGCACCAAATACGTATTTGTACTATTGAACATGAATTCATACTATTTTTACCGTCAGTATGAAATCCATATTAGTAACTTTATCATCATCAATAGTGTTTGATGGATAATGAAGTTATTAATTTACTACTAAGATAAAAGTTGGTAATCTAGTATTGCTGCAACTGATCAGTTCATTTTTTAAAGTCATATTATGGGTAACAAGGTTAATCTTTTATCTTATCTTTCTGAATCATTATCTTTGTTCAAAACTTTGTCCATATTGTTAAATAGAGTCAAATGTAATATCCAATATATTTTTGCTTGATTATTGGCATACTTTAAAGTTATTTAATTCGTTATTTTCTATAATATGGCTTTAGAATCTTAACTTTGTCGTAGTTAGGTGTCGTATATCGATGGATGTTTTATATAATTATTGTACAGATGTTTGATGTCGTGGCTTTATTTATTATAAGACGAAAAACCTGTAATTAAAACACAGGCGCTTATTTTTAAGTATTATAGTCTATTTCACAATTGTCTAGATTTTGTGCTATCATTGCTTTTCGAATTGTATATATCTTGAAATATACAAGGTAAAACAGAACAAAAAGACAATTTCTCTTGTGGTGTCTTGTACCATGAAATTGAGCAACTTTTGTTTTACGAGATCTTGGAATTTCCAAAAAGAAATTCCATGATGTCTGTAGTTTAGTTTTAATCTTATTTCTGAGCGGGAAAGAGATGAGGCTAGACGTCGTGTGTAGCTCTAACCCTTTCCCACTCTGCAATATGAATATAACAATACTGCTATAATATGTCATAGTAACCCCCGATTATCATGGTCTGAGTCACCACACGCGTGGTAGTGCGTTTATTATGTAAAACCTTGTAGACAGTGGTGAAATAGTCTTCTAGGTATTAAGGTAAATATAAGTCAAATACGCAGATTTAGGCCACAATTTGACGATGAAGAGAATTACCGATCTATCGGTGATTTCAGGCTCTTGTTTTATGAATGCTAGGATATTGTCCTTCAAATAATGTATAAAATATTAACTCTACTTATAGTGAATTAGGAACGGCTTTGAGAGTTAAGTAGGAAGATTTGCATAGATCGGATCTGTACAAATGAAAGGATTAATTGGGTAGAAAGGATTACTTCCTACTTAATCCCTTCCTTAAAATAAATGCACGGAGAGAATTTATGAGTAGATTTTTTTGTGTGTGTTCATTACACCAATGGATGTCTGGCCCGACGATTGTTACATTTACAATAAACGGGTCATTAAAATAATTATCTCTCCGAGTAGCAAATAGAAAAACCAAGTTATATAATAATATGACGTTCGTTCTCGTTATTTCTATCGTTATATAGATTATAGCGTATGACGCTTCAGAGACGACAGTATACCTGTGTACTAGCGTGAATCAAGCATAAAAATATGTCTTAGAATACGAACTAGCATTAAATCATTTTAAGTAACGCGTCGCCTCACCCACATTTAAAGTGAAAAGGAAGGTAGTTCAAGGTAGTTCAGTGGTAGTTTATGAATTGATTATAATATAAGGTCACATCAATTTGATTTTGTGTCGTGTAGATATGAGCTGTGACACTGACTTATTCAATTTACCCCGGCAAGGAATAAACGCACTTTTTATGCAATTTATTTCAACACGCCTGACGACACAAGACATGTGACTTCAGCCAACCCGCACTGGGCCCACAATGTGAATTACAGCCCCTTCCCACTCGTAGAGAGGAGGCCTGTGTCCCAGCAGTAGCAAACATTATGAGATTGTTACGTTTACTGTCAGGTTAGAAAGACGACGTTACCGTTGATGATGTAGTGGCATTGTGATGACCACAAATTGTCCTTCCCGTCAGTTTTTTTTGATGATGTTATGACCATTAATTGGTTTTATTTTATTTTGGGTGTAAAAATCGGGCAGAGGGAACTTTTTCGTTAGTGGATTTACTGAAGATCTTTGATAGTATCATTAGCCCTTTCATTTTAATTATGATAGTGTCATTAGTTATAACGTCTGAAATGGGTGATTTCAGGCTATAGTCACAATCCATACAACGGTGTAATATGCAACGATATTATTCTAGCGACCGGTGTCTTCTCATCCAAGGAGCTGTGGAAGTTGTCCAAAGGTATGCTTTTTATGTTCGTTTGTTCATTCATTAATTCATTAACTGTTCTAGACTATTTGACAGGTTACTACGAAAAATATAATACGTAAGTACTTAGGGTTGGATACAGCGATGAAACTTACCTTAAACTTTAGCTGCGATCTATCAAAATTCCCGCCAAAATGCACAGATTTTGGCAGACCCAGACCCATGCGTGAGACAAGGCCACGTTCCAATTAAACCGAATGAAAGGAACACGCCACCAGCATTCATTTTGTTCAGCACACGTCCAGACGTTTACTGAACAAAATGAATGCTACCACTCGCATTTATTTTGTTCGTTGTTGTCATGAATGCGAGTGGTACCGCGAATACCCAACTGTGGCACTCATGTGTTCGGAAAACCGACCGAACAAATGTTTGCTCGAACGATCGCTCAGGTTACAACGCTGGGTAACGTGTAGTTTCGTTTTTGGATCTTACCATTATTTAGTGCTTTTAAAATGGGCAGCTACTAGGAAGACGCATATAGTCATATGTAACGGGTGATTCATTTGGAGTTACTTTTTTGTCTATGCATTTTTTGACAGATAAAGCGTCAGTCATGACAACCTAATCTAATATTTTCATTCACTATAGTTTGACATTTCATCATGGAAAGACTAAGCACGGCACAACGCCTACAAATTATTCAACTTTATTACGAAAAACAGCGTTCTACGAAGAATGTGTTTCGTGCACTTAGAGCAACATATGGTCCACCCGAACGCACTATTCGCTATACCATCGAAAAGTTTATCACACCCATGTGATATCACACCCTTAGACTTTTTTCTGTGGGGTTATGTAAAGTCCAAAGTTTATATGGATAAGCCGCGTACGATTGATCAACTGGAAGCCAACATTACTCGCGTTATTCGCCAAATACCACTGGAAATGCTCGGTCGGGTCATCGAAAACTGGAACTCCAGAATGGACCACCTTAATCGCAGTTACGGACAACATTTGAAAGAAATAATCTTTAAAAAGTAAATGTAAGGAATGGTTCTTTTGTATTATAATAAAGATTACCCGATAAATTTGTTTTATTCATATTTTTTTTAGTTTTGGAAAAAGTAACTCCGAATGAATCACCCATTACTTCTCTGAAAGCATTTAAGAGCAACATTGCTGTTCCTTAAGGTATATTTGTACCAGCTCCAAAGTATCCACATTTTTCGCCCACAAACATTTCATATGCTTCTCTCATTAGTAGAATCAGCTAACTCACATATCCGCAGAAAAATAACCAATAAAACTCCATCATTAAGGTTCTTTTTCTTTTATTTCCAGCTTCAATCCTTCAGGAGACTGGATCGGAGTCACCGAGTGGTTCTGGCGGCGGGATAAAGCTGGAATCAGGGTACTACTGCGGCTACAACAGTCCAGCGCCTCCTGCCTTCGAGCCTCCCGCGGAAAGATCTACTCCTTCTGCTATGCTTGTGGGGCAGTGCTATAGTGAGTTTAATATGTTTTACCGACAATAACGGCTATGCCGATGCGATGCATTCATAAGAAAACATCTTTATTTTAGTATGAATTCAATATCCATTTTCATTGCCGTATGGTAATGTTGAATCTACTGGGAATCACGGTGTGAAGGATTGTGTCCAAATTGGCAGATCTCCGGTGGGCACTTCTTGAATTTCACTCTCTATGGCGACATTAGCTGCCCGCGACCTTGAGCGCGCGTTTAACTCATCGCCTAAACAAATAAGGTTGAAAATGGCGATGCGTTTGATGCTCGTGACTGCCAAAATGAACGATAGTTCGCAGATTTAATTTATTAAAAAAAAAATACGCTGTAATGTTAAAATATTTTTACATATGTCTTTAGTTGGTTAAATTTCCTTTCTGATAGTAAAAAAATAAATAACAGTTGTCGCTCAAAATATTGAGCATTTCGAGACGAAAAAGTTTTTTCGTGTGATTTTTTTGTGATTTTGTGATTTTTTTTTTCGAGGTTCTTGATTACTTTTAGAAAATATTTTTGCATAAGTCTTTTACCTATAAATTTGACTATACACTGTATTTTTTTTGGAATTGTAATAAGTAGCAATACGGCTAACTCTGCGACGAAAAACAGGTCGTTTTTACGGTTCCCCCGTTAACTGCGTCTTAATTGCTCTACCAATAAAAACCATTGTCGCTCAACTAAGAAGCGTCTCAATCTGGCTATAGCTTGATGCGTCTCTCTAGGTCAAATTCAATCATGTTTAGGTCCCATGCTGCCAATGGGGATGGGAACTGTGGAACTAATGTGCTAGCATAGCTAGTTCTAAGCATCGTTATTGGTTGAAAAACTGATGATGTTATTTTATTCTGGAGTTCAGATCTCTTGAAAGTTCGAGTGAATCGGTTTTACTGGAAAAAACGTGCATACCCTATCTAGGCATTTCTAAATGCAAGCCTATTTACTACTAGCTTTTGCCAGCGGCTTCGCCCGCGTAAAAATGACGATTTTCCATACAAACTTTCATCCCCTATTTAAATCTCTTAGGGGTTGATTTCAAAAAATCCTTCCTTATTCCTTGTCTACATTATAAAGGGAACCTCTGTGCAAAATTTCAGCTTTCTAGGTCCAAGGGTTTGGGCTGGGCGTTGATGAGTCAGTTAGTCAGTCAGTCAGGACTTCTCTTTTTATTTATATAGATTAAAAAAACATTTATGATACTTTTACCAAGTAAATTAAGAACATAATGACTCAATACAACAATCGGGTGAACATAAAAAAAAACGCGACAAAACCGTATGTCAATCACACCTAAAGCTGGTGGAGAATTCCGCGCACGTGCTCCCGCTACTAAATATAGTGTGCGTTAGTATCGCATGTGTATTGTGTTGGGTCGCGGTGACTGGCCAGTGCACGTGCTATTTTTGTTGGCATTCTTGTGTTTTTAACTTGAATCTTAGGAAATTATAACAGTTTAGTCATATAAATTCATATTTTTAAAAAGACCATGTGCGACAACTTTGGGACACTGTACTAGGTTCTTTAAATAGACGTACTTATAAGAAAAAAAAAATCTACAGAAATGTTGGGGGGGATTCACAGAGATTTAAAAATGTGTAGATATAATCCCAAACGAAAAGTGTATCTGTCAGTGCTCTTTTTTAAATCTTTAAATACTGGGAAAAATTTTAATTGTAAGATAAAGAAACCCTTTATCTTCGTTCATCCAAATAAAAAAGGTACACTTGACTGTTACTCATCTTCTACAAAAACTTACATCACTGGTTTCTTCTTTCCCCTCTCCACCATTTCTGTCACAAGTTTCGTTCAGACCATCACCTAAACATCAAACATGTAATTTCACCTTCTTCTTTTGCCAGCAGGCATCCCGCACAGCTCAGCCGGCTTGTCGGCGCAGTCGCCGCTGGTGCCCTCCAACACCATCTTCTACCAGCACGCAGCGCCACCTACCGAAACGCATCCTACAAGTAAGTTGGTTACAACGCCATCTGTTGGCGGTGATATGGAGTTGGTCGCCGCTGGTGCACTCCAACACCATCGGTGGTATTGGGTGGTATGCAGTTAACTCGTATAGCTCAGCTGGTTTGTCATCGTAGTCACCTCTGGGGCTCTCCAAACTCATTTTCTACCAGCAAAGGGTAGCATGACTCCCATGGTTTTAGTCTTCGGAAGAATCGACAAATTGACAGATTTTAGAAAGATTTCATGTCGAGTTGTATTGAAAGAGCTTTGTCTATTCTCTGAAGAGTAGCGATAGAATCGCCACGTACGCGGCCTGGTGGTATATTATTCCGCACAGCTTAGCCTACTATGGACATCGTACAAGTAAGTTGGGTTTGAGTTTGTTGCGCCATCTGTATGTTGTGACGGGATAGTTTCCTGCCACCACCACAGATGGCGCTCTTAGACTCTGTGATGTTTGTAGTTTCTTTCTTTTGAGACTTTAACTGACATCATTCTGTTATTACTAAAATCTAGGCAAATGTTTTCGTCTCATAAAAATATAGATATATTTTTATGAGACGAAAACATTTGCCTAGATTTTAGTAATATAAGTTTGTTTAGTAATGTAAGTATATAATTGCAGGGTATAAGATTATACCCTGCATTTATATACTTATTGTGTTTAGTATAAATCTTATTCAATACTGTCATGAAACTTCTTTCACCATTATTCTCTTGGTTATTTCAGCATCAGAAGCCCTATCAAGCCAGCACGCAGGCGGCAAGTACGATGGAGCACCACAGGACTCGCTCGGAGACTTCGTCACCTTCGTCTGTCAGGACCCATCTGATGTGCAGCAGTTACAGGTAAAATCATTGTCTCAACTTATATATTCCGTCCTTTGCAATTCATTTTGTCGTTCAAACTGGCAAACTCTGTTACAATATCCACAAACTGGGAGAAGGACCGTCACAGTGACATAGATTTTTTTTGCAGCTAAAGCTTCATCGGAAATACTGTGGTGTTACTTACTGTCTGTTTAGCTTTGAAACTTTATCAGTCATCACAATTTTCCTTTTATCGTGAATGAAATACCAGTCAGTATTTATTATTATTTATTTATTTACTGACTCGCACGCGGTTTTCACTAAAGCGCAAATGAGAGGAGCGGCGGTCCGGAATTGTACGAGATTCAATCAAACAATGCTGTTAATCGATTCGTGCACGATTCATTCTACTGCGCTGGTCTTTGCTTTAGTGGAATCCAGATCGAAGCCTTGTCATCTCATTTGTTTTTTCAACCAGGATTATAATAAATCTGGTCTATGCTAACAAAATCTTTCGTTTCCAGGTGCACAGTCTATCGAGGAGTCCAAAGCCGCCCTATTTCAGCAGCTCCATGCTTCCGCCGCCGCCACTACCGCCGATGGCCAGACCTGTCGCCATTATCAGATCCACAGGTAATGATCTCTTTCTTCCTTCTTTTTGAAATCTCACAGGCTATGATTTGATACTATTCTGGGTAAGCTCGTTCCATCATCGACCTCATCTCTGCCCTTAGGGCAAGATTGAGGTCAAGAGTAAACCCATATCAAATAAATAATAAAAAAAAACTATTTGGAAAATCTATTTGGTCTGCCGAATTTAGTCATTATAAGCATGCAACCCGGTATTACCATTTGGAAAGCCAATGAGTAACCTAGGAAAGCAAAAGTAGATTTGGCCGTGACTTCCTCTTTAAAGAGGAAGCCACGGAAGCATCTATAAGAACCGAACCCCTTATAGACGTATGAAATCCACCAGCCTGGTCTTGGTTTATGCTCCAAAGTGCATACAATGGACTTCGACTGAGAAGACGCTTGCATCCCAGTTGTAGAATCGTATAGAAAACAAAGCATTACAACAAGCAAGCAAGCAATATAGCTTATCCAATAAAACCAATTCTGCGTATACCATTTTCCATCAACCACCTCCAAAGATTTGAATCTGGCAAGTTCTTCGTCACTCACGATTGTATTCGTATTTTCCAGGACGCTATAACACTGACGATGACCCGTCTGTTGCAGCGAGTGAGATGGTGGGCGGGGGGGGCACGTCCCCCCCCTCCCCCGAGGTGCGCTCCCCCCCCGCCTCCCCGCGCCGCCGCTCCCCGCACCCCTACCGCACCGACTGCCATCCGCCCATCACACACTTTAATCATTTCCACTCGCAGCCGCAGCAGGTAAGGAAATGAGTTGCTTTGACTTTTGTTTGGTAAAGTTTTGCAGATGATGATGAGACCCAAATGATTGGTGGTAGTCCTCATTTAATTTTAAAGGTATTCAGGAGTCATGTTCATCCTCCTAGAGAAAAGGCTGACACTCATGTGCCTATAGCAAAGAAATAGATATACCTAGATCGCTAGAGGGGTTTATGAGCAGAAACATCAGCCTAACCTCTTTCTTGTTTGTTTTTGCGCTGGATACCACAGAATTTTTCCGTTATTTTTTCGGTTCTTACAGTGAAAGCCATCCTCCCGGTAGAAATATGGTATTTTCTTCTTGAGATCGTCTTTTTTTGCTTTCCTAAATTTTAGTGAACTTTCTTTTAACGTAATCCACGAATCCTGGCTTTGAGTCAGTTGATTCATCCTGGTAGGGTGTTGACCTGGAGTCTATCAACCAAGGTTTTTGTAATAACTATGAGCTGGTTTTTTTGTCATTAGGCAGATCAGACCCTGAACTCAAACTGTGCATCACCATATTATTAGGTACTAATCGAGACTTTTCCAACTTTCATCCACAGGTATTTAGCTATGCAAGTTCGCTAGGCGGTGTGGGTTTAAGTGGTGGGGTATCAGGCGTGGGGGCTGGTGGGGGTGCAGTGATGGCGGGCGCGGGCGGGGTCTCACCCCCTGGCGGCCTGGGGCTGTACCCACCCCGGGCCACGGCGAGGGCAGCGCCTAGGTGGGTTTTAGAGGACTTGGGACCGATTAACAGGTCCGTATCAGGATTTTATATGGGGGTGTTTCCGGAGAAGTTAAAGTAACCCTCGGTTTTTGGAAGACTGTTCAATTTTATCAGTAAATCTACCAAAAAGGACAACAATTAAGCTGATAAGAGATTCAGCAGAAAATTTAAAAGGCTTCAAGAAACTGAGGGTCTGTCTTCTCTAAAATGTCAACCTCACCATACATGGTACACCCCGCTTTTGACAAAAGAGGCTCTGACATCTCATGTTCATCATCATTAGCTTATTAGCAGTCCACAGCATTAGTACTCCAACTTGATTATAGGGAACCAAATCACTGATGTTAAAAAGTGGGATCCTAGCTTATCAATGGAATCGATTAAAATCGAAAAAAAAAAATTGGAAGGTGACTATGTCCAGTAGAAGATTGCAAAGCCCTATCTAAGTGCCTTTTAGACTGCTGGTAGCGGCCTCGTTGGTCTAGTGGTCACAAGACCGACTGCTGAGGATGAGATTCTGGGTTCGATTCCCGGGCCGGGCAAAGTGTTATTGCGTTCTTCCATCAGGAATCTCTCAGTAGCAGCCACTGAGTCTGGACTTGTGTTGATGGCAATAGGTTTGCCCCTTATTATATGGAAGCCCAAATCAAGCTGATTCAGGACGTTGTTATCTTAGGCATTTCTATTTATTGTCCTCAACTAAATAGCCCAGTAATCGATGAGATGCTGTCAAATCACATTCAATACAGGGTTGAAGGAATATCGACCCCTAAACGGTTACCACGTATTAGTACATAATTTTGAACCTCGCAGACATAGAAATTATTCATCGGTACTAAGAAGAAACCTTTGGAAGGCCTCCCACAAGGTGGACCGATGACTTGGTGAAGGTTGCGGGGATCCGTATGGATGCGAGACACGCGGGACCGGTCAATGTGGCGACACTTAGGGGCCTATGTGTAGCAATAGATGTCTTTCGGCTGAAATGATGAAAGATAATGACTAAGAAGAAACACCTGTTCTTTCCTACAAAAGTGCGACATCTACATTGTGTGGAATAGCTGATTTAGATATGGGGGTACAGAATGATGTATTTTACAACTGGTAACCGTTGGGGCGTCGGAGAGCCGGTGAGCTTGTTTTCCTTATACTATTCACAGAGTTAGTAAGTCTTCTAGTCGCATTTCACCTACCATTCCATCTGTACTGCTTCTGACCTCTTAATATTTACAAAGGTATGGTGATTCCAGATGGAACGCACCATTCCCTACCCTGGAGGAAGAGTTCAACATAATGACGGCACCGCCAGGACCCGATCATGTGGTTCTGTTGGATGATGGTGAGTTTACCCTGTTCTGGTGATTGTAGATCTTATAGACAGCCTTTAGCGTATAATTTTGCAATATTAAGATATAGACTTTTTTCTATAATGGGACACCGTCAAGCAACTACTTTGAATCTAGCATAGTGATTGAGCGAAAAAGCGGTTTCATGAATTTTTGCCGTGTACATAATATAACACTTATAAGTCGGCGTGATATAGGTCAAGAGTAGGTCCATTTAGCAGTAAAATAACTAAGGATTCCGATAATGATACTATTGGGCTAGTGTTGTGCTCGATCGAATTAAAGCCAAAACCATGACTTAGTCATACGGTTAGTTGCTGTCCCATCTGAATGCCACTTCAAAAATTGCAACTTTTCGCGTTTCTTCAAATTTTGAGTAGTTTGATGGAAAATTATGTTGTATGTCTTTTCGAGTAGACCCGTACATAACCGCGTTGTATATTTATTATGCCTTTTCTACTTTCATGCGTACTTTTACAGAGTGCCCGTCAAGAGTGCTATTTTATGACGTAGCCATATTGTGTAAGAAGATCTTTTATACATAATTTATATCTCAAGTATCTAGTCCGTATCCAGCATGAACAAATATTGGCTTTGAGTTTAAAAGTTGATAAATGTTTGTTTATTTAAAGTTTTTTTTCTACAGAACGCTTCTTCCAATCAAGCGTGATAACGTCCGAAGCGACTGCGATGGACACGACCGGCTCCACGGTCGGGTCGGTCGTAGACACGTCGGACGACATCGCTCCCGACAAACCGGCGCCCGATTTGCGATCGCCGTGATCCCACGCAACCGCTACGTCGGTCGGTGTCGCTTGTGGAACCGACGGATCGGTCGAAAATGTGGGATCTGTAATAATTAGTGTTGATTCTGATACGCCGGGCTCGAGTGTCGGATCGGTCGCGTCCCCGGCGCCGACGGCGACCGTACTGCGCTGGACCCCCGCGCCCCTCCCTCACTGGCGACCCGTTTCACACCGGACTGTTTAATTTCTAACGATATCTCTGAATGTCGGGGGATTAGTGTAAATATAAAAAAAGGAATTAAAACGGATGAGGTTGTAGTTGAAATTTAGATTTTACAATTTTTACTCTGTGTCGATCGACTGCACCTGTCCGTGCGATGTGACTTTGTCGTGGCGTACAACACATCCGCAATCGAATGCGAGTTTTGACAGACGCGGGTGATCGACATGGTTTTCATTTATTACTTGTTAAGGCGATAACAAAATACAATACTCCAACGATAATTATGTAAAAAATATTAAAGCTACGAAATAAAAACAACATATTATATTCTAATATTTTTATAGAATATAAAAAAACAAGTATGATATGATCAAGCCTTCCAGTAATTTAGTGAAATAAAATGTTAATAAAAAGTGCAGCTTATAAAATATTGTTTTGCTGAGCTGTGAGACAGGAGCTGTAAGCGAAAAAAATGCTTCCAAAGGCGTCAAAGCAGTTTAAATTGACGAAAGTGTGATACTATAAGTTGTTTTTTGTTTCGTTGTTGTGTGTTTTGTAATGGAAATAAAAATTAAATACCTAAGTGTAAGACGTCGGTTAGTTTAAAAGTATTTTTTTTTAATTTATTGAACGAATATTTAATAAAGACGAGCCTTGCTTAAGAGATTAGTTTAGTTGTAATTAGTAGCGAACAGAGTAGTTGATTTATTGTACTTTCGATCGAGAAATGACATTAATTTTTTTATAAAATAAGAAATTAGCAAAAAGATTTTTTACGTAATTTCGCACAAAAATACATCTATAATATTGATCTCAGTGACACAAATAAAACAAGACGAGATTTTTTTTCTTTTTATTATTTTTACGATTTATTTTATGTAAAGTTCTGGGCATCGAAAGAGACAATAAATCATGGGTAGATCGACGTGTGTCAAAGGACATTTTATAGGTGCCTTTCATGAAGAAAACGTAAAGTAACTTATATAATAGGGATTTGTAAATTGTAGTGTTCTTTTTGATAAATCCATCCGCTCATACTTTGTAACAAACGATTCATTGACTATTTAACTTAAGAGTTGTGTGTTTTGTAACCAAATTGGTGAGACAAGTGGTACGAGTATGTGGCTAGTCAGTATGTCGAGTGTTTATTTTTCACACCTTTTATTAATAATTATTTTATTTAATGCTTCATATGGATCTTTTTTTGATAAAGTGTATTAACACAACGTAAATAACTACTTAAGTATAGACACAATGAGAGTTTTCTTATAACTAAATAATTTGGATTTGAAAAGCTGTTGAAATGCACAAAATACTCATATAAATATTTTTGGTTACACAATACACACGTAAAGTACTCTAATTCTAAAAAATAAATCCTAGAAATTGTATAGTTTTGTCATTCATGAGAATTGTTTTATTCGCAATAACAGTGGCCATACGAGGAAAGCTAGTCATTAGAGTTACAATGTAAATTTAATGTTACTTAAAATAATAAAAAAATATTTACAATTATAAAAAACCCCTTACGTTTATTAGTAAGGGGTGTGAAACTAAAAATGTGGCCAAATTACACTTAATGAATGAAATCCAAATATATATACACAATTTTTAATAGATTTAGATTTGAATAAGCGTGGTAAAATTAAGTTCGTAGCGAAAACAATTAAGTGACTATAATTCGAGTAGGAAAAACTAAAAGAAAACAATATTGAGACAAAATCCACGTCAAAACGTCATGTAATTTATTTGATCAGACTTAAAACCAGAAACATCTTAATTTTCACCATCATTCAATCGTCATGTTTCATTTTCATGCCTTAATAAACATTGTTTTTTGGATTTCTACAAAAATAGTGTAGTAGGGAAACGTAGCAATAACTACAAGCAATAACTAAATAAAAAAGTAATTATAAAACAAAAAAACGGCTTTAGTAAGGCTAGAATTTGGTACTGAAACGTAGTGTGACCTATATAAACGATTCGCGATAATATATTTTCTATAGACAGATCGGCGAGAGGCTGGGTACTATGTAAAATGATAAAATATAGTGCAGTTTGGTACAATTAATAGCTATTTGACAAAAAATATATTAGACTTACAGCTATAGTCGAACTAGGCAGAAAGGCGGAATTAGTCAATTGCTAGCTATAGAAAACATTATTAGAATACGAATAAAAAAAAACGATAGAGAGTAATAGTAATGTCATTAAGGCTTGTTGGTAACAGAAAAAAAACAGTTTCGTCATTGAAAATCTGAAAGAGATAACATTGTAACGTGGTAAGGCAATATTAATATTGGTGACGAATTTAAAGCTCATTGGTGCCGAAAATTCTAGACTGTGATTCAATTGTTCATTCAGAACGTGTCTTATATTGAAATAGTTGTTTTTGTATGATTGGCATTGCACAGTGGGTGCTGTAATAATACAAAATAAAATGTATTGTAAAATGGCAGATAAGAACATGTTGTATGAAATGCATTTGTTATAATTGTAAAGGTAATGGTAACAGCGACTGTAAGCTGAGAATTGTATTTTTTTTTGACAGCGTAAGTAGAAACGGTAGATTTATTTCATAGCTTTGCAGTAAATTATATGGATGTGACTAATACAAGATTTTGTATGGACAAAAGGTTTGAAGGGAAATTGAAAATTATGTATTGGTCGCGGCATGTATCTTTTGTTTCATTGTTAGCACCATTAATACGATATGGAGTAATAATTGAAAGCCTAAACATTATGTGCCTTAGATACAACAATATTGTATGATATTTATGATGCGTTCTATACAACGTGCTAACTAGAAATAAATGATAAACATTATTTTGAATGCCTGGACTTTGAACGATTATCTTTCATTGTTAGTGTTCATTTCTGCAAAGGCTTGTATGTACTCCCAAAGATTATGACCTTGAATTCAATTTTTATTATAAAATTAGGCCCAATGTTCGGAAAATTGTAAGTAACCCATAATGATGTATAAGTTTTCCCTAAAATATTTCTATAAGTTTTCTACCACATTGTTTCTGTATTATATGTATATGAAAATTGTGAGAAACTGGGCACCCAGCAGTCTGGAAATTGATTTCGAATCCAGAGATATAAATTATAACCCTCATGTAATAATTATTGTACGATTAAGTAACGCTTCTATGCGTAGTTTCGCTGAAATATAAAACTACTTCTATGATATTGTATAATTTTAGTAATTACCTACATTGTACCCATTTATGTACCTATATACTTTACTGGTATGTATGTATATTCTTAATCTACGCGACTTGGAATAGCCACGCTTTTTTTTTTTACAAAGTAGACACCTTTTTGATTCTCGCATGGCTTTTTGATAATTACAAAATTACAATCCATCTATTCTATAAACTTGAATTATAATTTCTTTTAAGTTACTTATTGTAAAAGGAACGAAAATCCGTCTTATAAGTTTCGTGGATTTCAAAAGTTGAATAAATAATACGTAAATAGAAAAAAATAATTATAAGTATAATTAACCAATAGAGAAATACTCCTAGTTACGAATTTCTTAGTTCATCTGATGTGCAATTATGATTAACTGTTTTTTTTAGCGAATTTGTTAATTTTTATTAGTAATTTTATGATTGTATCCATTATCATTGTATGTAAATATGTTCCGGAGTGTATTTATATTTTTTTTATTTGTATAATTAACATTAGAATGCGTTTATATGTTATGTTTGTCATCGGTCATGTCCTCCGCGCTTTCATTTTCATTTAGGTTTTTACAATTTTTCTTTATTTTTAAAATAGATACTCGCGAGTCGAATGGCTTATTCCAACGTGAATATGTTCAAGAAAACTAAAATTGGTTACAGAAGTTGGAATAGATCATTAGATTCATGCAATAAACTAAAGATAGACTTGTAAAAATGTTATAACATGTATTTTTAACCTATACATAGTAAGATATTTATAGAATTTTAGTCGTTTAATTATTTCGAACGACTTGTTATAAAGAAAATTGGTGCTTAAAGCTTAAAACAAAATGTGTCGGCACTTTGTCGTGTGTGTATTGTCATGGAAGGGGTCTGAGCATTATGACATAGCATGCGTTGTTATGCTTTCGTGCGACGCAGAATCGTTTATTTGAATTCGAAAAAAAAACCGTTAGAGAATTTATTCGAGCCCGCCGCTTCAAGGTTAGTGCGTGCGGATTTCATTTACGTTAATGTCTTTAGTAATTTTTGTTAACTTCGTATTTTATTTTGTTATTTTTAAAAGATGTAAAATAAACGATTTTGTCTCACAATGCGAGCAGTTATAATAATGTAGGTAAACTTTGCTCAATATCGATGAAAACTGAAAGTGTTACAGTTGATGCAATACAAACAAACAAACATAACAATTGAGTTTTATTTTAATCTTTAAGTTTTGGTCTCCTAGTTTCTATACGTTTTTCTTTACTGTTAGTGGTGTTTTAAAAAAACTTAAACAGAAAAAACATCCCTTCTTGGCAACCATGACTCATGACTGACTATTAGACATGACACTTATTTCTGGTGGACCCACTCTTACGATATAGGTAAATAAGAAACCTTTCAAACACATACATTCATCGGAATTACCGTTGGGTATCTATATAATAATAATAATAATAATATTCCACAACTATCACACAACGCCATCTAATCCCAAGCTAAGCAAAGCTTGTGTTATGGGTACTAGACAACTGATAAACATACTTATATATTTCTAAATACATACATATTATAGATAAATTACACCCAGACACAGAACAAATGATCGTGCTCATCACACAAACATTTGTCCTGGGTGGGAATCGAACCCACGACCTCCGGCATAGCAGTTAGGGTCACTAACCACTAGACCAACAGGCCAGTCAATATCGCCAACCATGTTGCATTTATACCCGGGCAGAGGTCTGAAACCAAAACCAAGCACCCAAAGTAACCTCTCGGCTGATAATGATGATCCCAGTAGTGGTGAATTGGATGGCAACAAAAAAAAATACTACACAAAACCATGCTACACAATAAACATACAATTTTCAAAAACCAATAATTCCAATAAAGTCAATCAATTTCAAATATTGCCGCTAATCAATGACATTGGTTCTCCAAATAGGTTAGCGTAGTCCCCTAAGTACAACATCAACGCCATCTATGCAGCCCTAGTAGAACTATATCGCTGAACAGACGTCACAGGTGGTACCTAAAAACCTTTTTAGTGTTATTAAAAGTGCAATGCTGGTAAACTGCTGTGAATATTACTACGAGGTACGTAAAACTGATTTATTAGACAGAGAATTATGTTAATTTCAACCTTATTGATTGGAAATCGAGTTTTTGACGCGCAATTTGTATGCACGCCCCTGCATAGGGTGCACTTTCTGCGTAGAAACCTTCTTGGTCCTTTTCAAAATGATTTTTTTTTTGGTCGTTCCTTACGGAACAGGCAACGGGATCTAGCCCATACAGCCTCGTCTTCAGTGGTTTTTTTTTCATTGTTTTTACATTAGAATGCGGATGTAACACATTCTAATGGTTATCGGAGTATCTGGCAGCAAATAAATCGATTCGGCCTTCTCGGTAAGTGTCTGTGAGGTAGTCAAAACTACAATAAAATTCTCAACTCCACTTAACCGAGATCACGCTTGTTTCAATTATTCCACATATTTTCCAGGTGCGTGGACACTTGAGATACAAAACTACACCAATTTTACATCACAAAATCCACTAGGAATCAATTTACGAATAATTAAAACAACCACTGAACTTCTTTCGACAATTTCCCGCCAAATACTCCGGGTTAGGTTATAGTATATTTCATTATAAGTGCGGAAAGCCTGTCATTGCAACGAGTTCCGACAAATGTCTAGCCGAGCCGAGGCACAGCCGACGGCGAGGGTAGACAGTCGGAACAAGTTGCAATGACGGTTCCGCACGTGTACTGAACAACTATTTTTAATACAGTTGCGAAAAAATGAAGCAATTTAATAAAATAATAAAACCGTAATTAAACTCGCAAAGAACATTTTTGAAAATGGCGCATAACGTAAAAGAATCGCAGAGATTTTTTTTTTCTTTACCTATTCTGGGTAGGCAAAGGGAACTATGCCCATACAGCCAAGTCTTCAGTAGATTTTTTTTATTGATATGAAATAAAAATGAAATTTAATGAGATGAAATGGAATGAAACCTTTAACTCATTGAATCAAATAATTAAATCTGATATTGAAACAAATTAGTAGCTTCTTTAGAAATATTTGCATGAATCATAAAAACTTCTATGATTTTATTTAGTAAATACTTCGTGGTTGTTTTTTTTTAATGGACATTATTTTGACAGTTGGGAAAGAGAACGCACGAGTTCGGGAAAGGTAAAGAAAAAGCACGAGTACGTAATAGCCCACATCCCGAACGCTATACGTCCCTGCAATACGCCACTTTTTGAGCAACTGTATTAAAAAGTTCTTTTCAAAATGAGGGGAGGGCTTTCTTTTACTTTCGTTTTTCGAATACTTAGATTCGAGGCACTCGTTCTTAATTTGAAAAGTTTTCCCGGGTTTTTTGCTTGATGTTTAACTTCAGAAAGGGCTAGGTAAATGTTTTTATTTTTATTTTCTGTGGCAAAGTCTGATGTGTATTGTGCTGGTTTTAATTCAACTTAACTTACCTAATCGAGTTTAAAACTTATTGATAGGTACAAGATCTCTAAATGCTGCGTGCTATTCTTTAAAGTTACAAAAAAAGTTACAGTCAGAAAAAGTCAGATTAAAGAAATGAAAAATTAGCATTTAAAATCTAGGTTCAAAGCAATCAGATGCTCTAGTAGCTTTTACGCAACATTAAACCAAATCTATAGATACCTGACCTATACGAATGGTTACGATTTAAATTCGGGGAATTTAAATAGCCAATGACGTCATCGTAATGCGTTTTTGTCAAATGAGATAGTTCTATGCCCTCCTGACGTCATCGTAATGCGTTTTTGTCAAATGAGATAGTTCTATGCCCTCCTGATTTAGGATTTCCTAAAAATTTAATAAAATATAATATATGCCTTGCAAATGGATGAGTCGACTGATGTAGCTAGTCTTATCAGTGATTTTTGAATTTGCCGCCTTTTTCATGGGACTAGACTCGCTTGACAGACTATACAAGTTATTGTGCGATACAGTACGACGGTAAAAAAACTGAGTTTGATTCATCATCATTATCGTCATCATCTTATCAGCCCGGAATCACCCACTGCTGAGTATAGGCCTCCCCTTTTTCTACCACACTTTCCTATTTTGTGCGTACCTTATCCAGGTTTTTCCCGCCACACTGACGATATCGACAACCCAGCGAGCTTTAGGATAGGCCTCCTCTTTTTCTACCACACTTCCCGGTTCTGTGCGTACCTTATTATTTATTTATTTAAACTTCATGCACAGTAGTGATACATAGGCGGACTTAATGCCACAAGGCATTCTCTACCAGTCAACCTTAGGGTTAAAAAAGACAACTTTGTGGTAGGGTACAAAATATCTAAAAAACAATATCAACTTAAAAAAATATATTAAAAAAAAATATATAAAGTACTACATACTAGTATAGGTACTTATAATGATACTAATACACATATAAAATAAAATAAACTAATAAATATTTAAAAATAAAATATTAAACGAAAAACTTAACAATAGGCAATACTATGACTCGACTTATAATAACTGAGAGCTATTTGGTCTGACTTAAGTAGAGGTTACGTACTTTCTTTTTAAAAGTGAATTTACTTTCAGCTTATTCAGGTGTTTCCCGCCACACTGACGATATCGACAACCCAACGAGCTTTAGGATAGGCCACCTCTTTTTCTGCCACACTTTCCGGTTCTGTGCGTACCTTATCCAGGTGTTTCCCGCCACACTGACGATATCGACAACCCAACGAGCTATAGGACGACCCTGGTTTTTTGGCGTAACCTTAGTTTGATTAGTAGGTTAAAAAGATAACATTATTACATAAATAATGTATATTTATGTAATAATGTTATCTTAAAAAGATAACATTATTACATAAATATACATAGATTCCATTTACAAAAAGATGTCGAATAAAAGGCTTGTGAGAATGAATAAACAAGTAGCATTTAAAAGCTCTTACTAAAACCTACGCGTGACTTTAACGTGATAAAATATACAGACAATTTGTAAACTACTCCCTTTTTTGAAGTCAGCTCAAAATACATACAGACTATATTTTTGATAATATTTTATGAATTTCTTTAGTGTGTTTTAAGTTCTAAAGAAAGATAAAAAGAAGAATTGTAAGCTTGACTAGCTTGAACACGTGAACATTCAAAATCAGCTTGCAGACCGTGTTTGTCCATTTGTGAAGCATTTTCATCAAAATAAGTTGTTTGATGAAATAAAAATCACTCAAATCTGTCTGGTTCTTTCTTCAAAAGACCATCTCAATCTGCATAGCACTCATGTGAGTTGACCAAGATAATGTCTGGACCTTATAAGAGACTATGACCTCTGAGTTTGTTTCGGTTGTATCTTCTCCGAGTAACCAGTTACGAAACTCTGGCCCCATCGAGTTATAAAAAAAGAAAGGAGTAAATCTATCCATTGGTGAAGCATTCTCATCAAAATAAGTTGTTTGATGAAATAAAAATCACTCAAATCTGTGTGGTTCTTTCTTCAAAAGACCATCTCAATCTGCATAGCACTCATGTGAGTTAACAAAGATAATGTCTGGACCTTATAAGAGACTATGACCTCTGAGTTTGTTTCGGTTGTATCTTCTCCGAGTACCTAACCTGCAGTGCAAGTACGTAGCACTCGATTCGCTTCGATTCGATAAATCTGACAGTTATTCTCGATAAAATTAGCTTTTATCGAATCGAATCGATGTCGCAAGTACGTAAATAATATTTTAACGATCGGCAGATAACTCTAAAATTTAAACGATTTTATCGAAAATGCAAGTACGAAACGACATTTTGACAGGTGTCGAACGAAATCTTGTCGACGCGTGTTACGTACTTCCAAATTCGATAACAAGCTCGATAAAACTGACAACGATAACGATCTCGATGTCTTATCGATGCAAAGTTCGTACTTGCACTGCAGTTACGAAACCCTGGTCCCATCGAGTTATAAAAAATTAAAGGTGTAAAAGTGATTATAAAAACCTAAGTATTTGCAAAATAAACATTGCTAATTATCATTTAAAACATTTCATCTAAGAGAACAGAGAAAAATAGAGCGATCAACATTTTTTGTGTCAATGTTACGCCATTCGGAACACTGGTATTACGAGTATAACGAAATACGTCCCTATACCATATTAACCGTATTCATTGCGTGTGCTGAGCAATGGTGCCAACACAAGCCACGCACGGCCCACGGGGTAACATCCCCCGTGCTCCCCTTTGCATTGCAACCGTATAAGTTCCCAAGGGTAGCATTCGGAGGGCTGCGGCTTGTTCGAAAAAGATACCGAGGCCTCGGCACAAAGGGCTTAGAAGGAACACGGGTGGTTTTTAGTCAGTAGAAGTGTGACACTCTCTTTCGCTCAGCTCAAGAGCGAGAGGGGTTATTTGATGATTTTCCACCAACAAAAAAAAAAATTTTTTTTTCATTCGGTAGTAGCAGAGAGGTAATTAGAAGTACGATTCACTGTAGTAGCTACTCCATGGCTTTATTCGTACACACGGTGACATATCACGCTATACGTTTCCAGTAAGACGTGGCCTTTCTTTTTAAAGATTTACCGTACTGTAAGAAATCTGCATAAACTATTTTTAGCTGATTTCAAAAAAGGAGGAGGTTGTTGGTTCTTAGTTTTTTTTTGTATATGTTACCCATATGTAAATTTATGTAGATTTAAGGACACTTTAACGATTGCAACTTGGAATGTACGTAGTCTCATGAGACCAGAAAAGGTGTACAATGTCAACAAGGAGATGCAGCGTCTGAATATTGACATATTGGGTGTAAGTGATGTGAGATGGAAAGGTAACGGTGAGCACCAGATTGATGAAGACCATATTATGTATTACTCCGGCTCTGAAGAATCTTCGAATTTGTATGGTGTGGGGGTTATTATCAATACTAAAAAAGTGAAGGGCAATATCAGCTTTGTACCTAGATCCAATCGTGCTATGTTGATCCATATTGAAGCAAAACCGAGGTATATTAACATCGTTCAATTATACGCTCCAACGGCAGACAAGTCAGAACAGGAAATTGAGGATTTCTATAGGGAAGTGGAGCATTTGCTCGAAATCGCACAAAATCACGAAATGTGTATAGTAATGGGTGACATGAACGCTAAGATTGGTGAAGGAGAGGTTCAAGGTGTTGTGGGAAAGTATGGTCTAGGTGAAAGAAATGACAGGGGAGATGTCCTTGTCCAATTCTGCCAGGAAAAAGATCTCGTAGTTATGAACACGCATTTTCAACTACCTGCTAGGAGACGGTACACTTGGACATCACCACGGCATACTTCTCACCACATAATACGTAACCAAATTGATTACCTAATGATTAATAACCGCTTCCGCAATTGTATCAAGAGTGTCAAAACATATCCTGGGGCAGATATTGGCTCTGATCATAATCCTGTTGTCGCCAAGTTGACCTGTACTTTAAAACAACTACGAAAGAGGGTCCCAAAGATTATGGTCGATATATGCAAAATTAAAGAGCCAGAAATAAGAGCAAAAGTTTCGAATGGCATCAATGAGTGGGCGGTAAATGCAAACCAGGTGGATCACGAATCAGTTGCGGAGGCATGGAGCCAATTGAAAAACAAGGTCAATGATATAAACACAGAACATCTAAAACCAGACAAGTGGGTTCCAAAGCAAGCCTGGATGACTGACAGGATTTATCTCTTAATGGAAGAGAGGAGGAAATTTAAGAACATAGATACCATCAAATATAACTCCCTTGACAAAACGATAAGAAGGGAAGTACGATACTCTCGGGATAAATGGTACGAGGAGAAATGTGACTATGTTGAGGAGCTCTATGCCAAACATGATGCATTCAACCTGCATAAAGAGATTAAGTCTATGGTCGGTCACAAAACTTTGACGAATCAGCTGGTAGACAACAATAACCACCCAATAGTGGACTTGACGAAGAAAAAGGTTACCTGGGAGGAATACATTAGATCAATGTTTACAGACGATTCTAGGAGTACAACAGTGAATTCCCATTCTGAGGATGGTCTCCCTATTCTGAAAGATGAGATTAGGAACGCGCTCTATCATGCGAAGACAGGAAAGGCGGCAGGACCTGACGGCATTTATGTCGAGGTTCTGAAACTCATTCAAGATGAACATATGGACGCTCTTACGAACTTATTTAACCTCATATACAACTCGGAAGAAATACCAAGCGACTGGTTGAGGTCAACTTTCATCACACTTCCTAAGAAGAAGAATGCGAAGAAATGCGAGGAATATAGAACGATCAGCCTCATGAGCCAAGTGCTAAAGCTATTCCTCAAAATCATTCATGCCCGTATAAGAGTTAGATGTGATGAACAGTTGGGTGACAGCCAGTTTGGTTTTAGAGCTGGTGTGGGAACAAGGGAGGCTCTGTTTGCCGTACAGGTTTTGGTTCAAAAATGCAAAGATATGCAACAAGACGTTTTCCTTTGTTTCATTGATTACGAGAAAGCCTTTGACCGAGTATTGCACGATCGTCTTATTGCAATCCTAAAAGACATTGGGTTAGATGACAAAGACGTACGTATTACCCAGAATCTGTACTGGAACCAGAGAGCGACAGTCCGTGTAGATGGTGAAGAAACTGATGAGATAGATATAAAAAGAGGAGTCCGACAGGGCTGCATACTCTCACCAACACTTTTTAACTTGTACTCGGAGGTAATCATTGCTGAAGCACTGGATAAGATGGCCTGTGGAGTCAAGATTAACGGGCGTGTTATCAACAATCTCAGATATGCTGACGACACAGTTCTGATCGCGACTACAGAAGCTGAACTGCAACTTTTGGTTAACCGGGTCAATGAGTACAGTCTAAGGGCGGGTCTCCGAATGAATGTCTCCAAGACGAAGGTCATGGTGATCTCTAAGAAAGAGACTATACATCCCGTGATTTCTGTGGCAGGCAATAAGCTAGAGCGGGTGCGTAAATATAAGTATCTGGGCACTTGGGTGAATGAAGACTGGGACAGTGATTGTGAAATAAGAACCCGTATTGAAATCGCCCGCAGTGCCTTCAATGAGATGAAAAAGGTTCTTTGCAGTCGCAGCCTTAAAATATCCTTGCGCACTCGCCTACTTCAATGTTACATATGGCCTATACTTCTTTACGGATGTGAAGCTTGGACAATAAAAGAGGATCTCCGGAAACGTATCGAAGCATTCGAAATGTGGGCCTATAGACGTATGTTGGCCATTAGCTGGACACATCGAGTGACCAACGTTGAAGTACTACGTCGTGCTGGAAGGACACGCCAATTAATGCAGACCATCAAAAAGAGGAAAGTTGCCTATCTGGGTCACGTATTAAGGCACGACAGATACGAACTCTTGCAACTCATAATGATGGGCAAAGTGGCAGGCAAAAGAGCAGTGGGACGTAGGAAGAAATCCTGGCTGCGCAATATCCGGGAATGGACGGGAGTTAAGAGCGCCGCGGAACTTTTTAGACTGGCAAAAGACCGAATAGGATATGCGGAGCTGACTGCCAACCTTCACTAGTTGGAGAGGCACCTGAAGAGAGAGACCCATATGTTACCGCATAACTACAATCGAAGCACTAGGTACTTCATCATCATCAGCCTATTGCAATCCACTGCTGGATATAGGCCTATTTAATCTTACGCCACTCAACTCGATTTTCGGCAACTCTCATCCAGTTGTTACCAGCCACTCTGCGAAGATCATCGCTCCACCGAGCCTGCGGGCGTCCCACCTTACGCTTGCCGATTCGCGCATCTCTCTCCTTAGCTACGTATATAAGCTGTTCTCAAGAGTCTTCACGAATCGTCTAGCGCGAAGACTCGACGACTTCCAACCACCAGAGCAGGCCGGGTTTCGAGGAGGATATAGCACCATAGACCACATCCACACAGTGCGACAGATTATACAGAAGTCCGAGGAGTATAATCGGCCTCTGTGTCTTGCATTTGTGGACTATGAGAAGGCTTTCGACTCTATCGAGACCTGGTCTGTTCTGGAGTAATTGCAGCGATGCCAAGTAGACTGGCGGTACATCCAAGTGCTGAGGAGCCTATACAAAGACGCCACTATGACCTTTCAAACTCAAAACCAGCAGACAAAGCATATCCCATTGCGTAGGGGGGTGAGGCAAGGGGACGTAATTTCCCCGAAATTGTTCTCCAACGCACTGGAGGATATTTTTAAGACGCTGAACTGGGAAGGACGGGGCATTAACATCAACGGCGAGTATATATCGCACTTGAAGTTCGCAGATGACATCGTCATACTGGCTGAATCGCTGCACGACTTGCAACACATGCTGGATGGCCTAATGGATTCTTCAGTGCGCATTGGTCTCTAGGTGAACTTGGACAAAACCCAGGTTATGTTCAAGGAACTCGTCACCCCAGGACCTATTGTTGTCAATGGCGATCCTCTCGAGGTTGTTCGAGAATATATTTACCTAGGGCAAACTCTGCAGTTTGGTAAAAACAATTTTGAGAGAGAGGCTAATAGAAGAATCCAGCTGGGCTGGGCAGCTTTTGGGAAGCTTCGTCGGGTCTTCTCGTCACGCATTCCACAGAGCCTAAAGACTAAGGTCTTCAACCAGTGCGTCCTGCCTGTTATGACATACGGGGCTGAAACGTGGACACTAACGATACGGTTGGTCCATAAATTTAAAGTCGCGCAGCGAGCTATGGAGCGAGCTATGCTAGGGGTCTCTCTCAGGGATCGCATCCGAAATGAGGTGATCCGACAGAGGACCAAAGTTGTCGACATAGCTCACAGAATAAGTAAGCTGAAGTGGCAGTGGGCCGGCCATATTAGTCGCAGAACCGATGACCGTTGGAGTAGACGTGTTCTTGAGTGGAGACTAGGTACTTACTAGGTTAGTATTTTTTTGTCGTATAAACTATTTAGGGACATTATCTCTAGATAATGAATTGCGAAAAAACAAATGTTATCAGGTTTTTTATGAAATTTAGGAAACCTAGAAGTCGAGGATTAAAATTAACAAAATTCAGCTAAATTAAGCTTTGTAGCTTTGGAAATCGTAAAAAGCAAGTCTGTCTAAGTCTGTCTGGGGCTGCAGTCTCTACACTAATAACGACGCTACGAATGTCGCTAAGTCGTAAAATCGTAAACTTTCTTGAATAGATTTTCAGCTTTATCTCAACAGCATAAGATTGAAAATCTTTTGAAGAAATTTGACATCGATACGACTTAACGACATATTTTTATCGTTATTTAGTGTAGAGACTGCAGGCCCTGTACATAAGTAGACTACCTATCTGTTGCCCACGACCTGTGTCAGCGTGAAATTATTATATTATCTACTTCCTGATTTGAATCGGGGTGTGTTAACAATTTACATACATACAAATAGCGAGAAACCCATAGAAAACGAGATATTTGCAAAAAAACTATTTTTATGACTTTTGGCCTTAGATTTTTAAAAGACGCGGTCACCCTACCATGTGAATTTTGAGACAACTTTTAGGATGCTAAAATACAAGTTTTTATGTGATAATTTATTGGGTATGTCGATTTTCCGAGATATGTACCTAATTTGGCCTAAAATGACAAGACTATCAGACTAAGGAGGTTGCGAAGAAGGGATCATTCTCATTAGTTCCATCAGCAATTAGTTCCATGGAACTAGTGAGACTTTTTTTTCTCAGTAGTTCCATGCACTTTGATAATGGAACAAATGAAACAAAACTTAACCGAAAGTTTCTAACTCATTTTTAATCGGGAATTCGGGAGTTCAAGTTCAAGTTGTTTATTTCATAACAAAAATACATTTGTGTCGAAATATTTGCACAGTAGGTACACAAAAAAAAGCAACATAAACAATCACAATAAAAATATAAGTAAGTAAGTAGCCTCATTCCACACCTATCCAAATTAAAACTAACTTTACAGTCAGAAAGAACAGAGCTTTAGAGTCAGGTACAGAAAGAAGTCCGCAGCAAAATGCTACACAAAATACATTTTAATGTCAAGAAAAAATAAGAGATAAGTAATTAATTAAAAAACAAAATAAAAGCAAAATCTATAACAAGTCAAAGCATAAGTACTTAATCGATACAGTTATTTATTTAATTTAAGTATTATTTTTAAAACTTTTGTCATTACAAAATTCGTCAATGGAATAATAGGCTTTCTTGATTAACAAAGCCTTGAGTTTGTTTTTAAACATGTTCACATTCTGAATATTCTTTAATTCTGCTGGTAATTTGTAAAACAGATTAACAGATTGCACACGTGACGAGTGTTTGACAACATTGAGCTTTGCCTGCAGAATAGTAGGAAGATCTTTTCTGCGAGTTTTTAATCTACTTTTCTTTTCATCGTCTGTTTCAAAGTCGTTTAAGTTTTTGACAAAATGAGTAAGGAGAACCAAAACATACAGACATGGCACCGTTAAAATTCTTAGCTTAATAAAATGCTCTTTACATGATTCTGTCTGGTCTAAACGAAGCATGGTTCTTAATGCTCGCTTTTGTATAGTAAAGGCTGCCTTATGATTATATTTATAGCTGTTTCCCCAAAATTTAATGCTATATCTAAGTTTAGATTCAACTAGAGCAAAATAGACAGTACGAAGTTGGGCACCAGACAAAAGATCCCTTAGAGATCTGATAGCATAACATGCACTACTTATTGTATTAGTAATTGAGTTTAGTTCTGACTTCCAATTTAGTAAAGAGTCAATTTGTACCCCTAAAAATTTTAAACTTTCTACTATATCAATTTTGCAGCCCAAGGATTCTACGTCTATTATAGCTTTGTTCCTAACTGTAGATCTAAATATCATACATTTTGTCTTACTTACATTTAATTTAAGGTT
The DNA here is from genome assembly GCA_949316265.1 of Diarsia mendica. Lineage (NCBI taxonomy): Eukaryota > Metazoa > Arthropoda > Insecta > Lepidoptera > Noctuidae > Diarsia > Diarsia mendica. The sequence goes on along the minus strand of OX438912.1, from coordinate 13,961,226 downwards.
ATTCATGGAGAACCAGGTTTCACAAGCAGCTATTAAAACGTTTAATTTAGATTTTAAGGCCTCCATATTGTCAGCAGCTATAATAGCACTCGTATCTTGGGACATAGTTATGCTAAAATATGGCAGACGTACACTATCTTATGTTTACTTACGTACTAAATTATAGTAAAGACGGCATCACACCAGGCTATACATGTCTAGTATAACATGACCTCGTTTTCTATAGATTTCAAATACAAGTCCTTGTAAAACGCGCTTTATCACCTACAACTTACTTTGTACAGTAGTAGTGTTTTTTGTCCTTATAGTTGCTACCAGTTACGATGTCTATGCCCCTTCCCTATTACCTATCTGTTCATACAAACCAAAACAAATGAACCATGTATCGGTTTTCATTTGAGAAAAATGTTGAAGATCACGATAGATGACGAATGACGATTCAAGACATGAATAGGCTTATTTTTGCATTTAAAAGTTAAGAACTTTAATAAATGGAGGTTGGTCAATGACCGCTATTGATACCTTAAACTATAGGTAATGTAGCGTGAAAAATTCAGGAAAACACTTTTCCAGCTATTTAAAATGTATAATTAGTTATCACGAAATAAAAAATACAAAAATTTTGAAAGTATAAAAGTACAAAAGATAAAAGGAACGTAACTTACGAGTAGGGAATTTAATTTAGTTAGGAATAATTCAAATTTAGCGATTTAAAAAATCAATAATTTAGAATGGAGTAAAATGAAAAAATGTTGTTAGCTACTGCGTATTTGTTCTAATTTATGACGACGGCAGACAATGTGCAAAAATAAAGGAAAAAAAAAACCGGCCAAGTGCGAGTCGGACTCGCGCACCGAGGGTTCCGTAAAAAAAATATATTATGTGATGTAACTAAAAATTTATGGTTTTCGTAATTATTCCTTTATCTATGCTATAAGACGTTGCTTCGTACCAAATTTCAAGATTCTGAGTTCACGGGAAGTACCCTGTAGGTTTTGATTCCCTTGCGAGTGTCGAAAATTTGCGGCATAAACGGGAGTATCTTGATGTAACTAAAAATTTATGGTTTTCGTAATTATTCCTTTATCTATGCTATAAGACGTTGCTTCGTACCAAATTTCAAGATTCTGAGTTCACGGGAAGTACCCTGTAGGTTTTGATTCCCTTGCGAGTGTCGAAAATTTGCGGCATAAACGGGAGTATCTTTTGATCGCGTTGACTTAGAAGTTTGATTTTTTCACAGCTCCAAGAGACCATAGACTTGAGTATTTGATATGAATTTCAGCTTGATACCTCCACGCGTTCCTGAGAAAAAAGGTCTTGACAGACAGACAGAAAGACAGACAGACAGACAGACAGACAGACAGACAGACAGACGGACAATAAAGTGATCCTATAAGGGTTCCGTTTTTTCCTTTTGAGGTACGGAACCCTAAAAAGACCTAGATTGATCAATCTGGTAACATAAGTAAATGGCGCAAACTAATACGTAACAACGAACGCAGACGCTAGAATTTAAAATTGGTAAACTATGTGTAACAGAAAATATAAAAAAAGGTATTAATCTTTCTAAAAAAAATAAAGGTTTTAGCTGGTATGACTCTTCGGCTCCCGCTGCGTTGCGATGCTCAGCGCGGTTTGCGTAGCGAAGCTCAGTGCGATGGCACCTCTCGAAAGTCACTTGGTGGTGAGCTGCTGACGCGTTTCAGGACCTTCACCGTGCGCGTTTGTTACGCTCGTTAACAACGGCGGCGGCGTGGCTTTTATATACCCCGGCCGGTGGGTCGGACCGAAAATCGGCCTTCACGGTTATCGAACCGTTACAATAACTGCAGGAAAAAACTGGTCGTCTGGTGGTGGAACGACAGACCGAAAGTAGAACTTATACTTCACCAAATCATTTATGAAATTTATTATAAACAACACGCCTCCCTTGGGGCTGATAAATCTATAAGTATACTATTTATCGCGAAACGAGATAAAATAAAAATAATTACATGGGATCTTCAACCCGCTCGTAAGCCACGTACTTGAATGACAAGCTTCCATCGCTCATTTTTTTTCTTCCTCATATGACGGCTCGAAATTTAAAGTATATTAGGAAAAAAAGAAAAATTACGTTTTATAGTAGAAGGTTCAAAAATGCGCGAGGTTGTAATAGCTCTGCCAACAAAAAGGCCGACATCATCTGATGATGTAGCATTAGACATGCTACAGTACCCCCTTTCCAAGAAAAAAGGACGTAAAGTCCGGTAAAGAAAGGAAGAATTAAATAAACGATGGAAAAGAACTTGCGTGAACGACCAGCTTAGTACAACAGAAAAAACTGAAAACCTAAAAAAAAATCAATGAAGTCAAGATCAAACTACTAATCCTACGTTAGTAAAAACTAAATCTAATATTGACAACTTCGAAGTTCGAAAGTAACAAAATAAAAGAGGATAACGACTCCTTAAGTGTCAACAATGTCAGCTTACGAAGCGACCCCTAAAACCTAGTTTGACCAAAGTCAGAAGCAAGAGTTTAACAAACCCAAGAAAAAAAAAACTAACCTAAGTTAATTCGTAAATAATCAAAGGCAAAACAACAAAAACAAACCCAGGAAAATAACCTAGAGTTATATCATGAGGTACTTAGAATATGTACTAAAACAAAAGCAAAACCTAAATGGCAACTTCAGACAAAGATGGGCAATGCTTTATGAAGCGACTCCAGTTGAAGTGACATGAAGCAAAGATGTACTTAGAAGCTAAGTCAAAGAAGCAAAACAAGTCAAATGGGAACTTGTGGCAAAGTGTGACTTCAATCACAGAGAGAAACAAAAGCACAACAAAGAACGGCTTACGCCCATAAGCAAAAAAAAAACAAAACACGCCAGAGTAATAACATGACGGAACAAACTTAATAAAAAGAATAAAAGGAAAGTAAATTTATGTGACTCAAATCGAATAAGAATGTCACAACCTCAATTAACATACAAACTATGCCATCTGTGAAAAAATAGCAGGAACTAGGATAACCAAAACTTGTTCAAAGATAAATAATTTCAAACACTTGAACTCCAAAAACAAAAACTTTTCTGACATTTAAACTTCATATACCAAACAACCGCAAGTGAATTTTTTTAGGGATATAAAACAACGGACTTGAAACGCATGGTTCCGTACAAATTAAATGGGGAATAAATTAAAGGAAAGGAAAATAATTATTTTAAGATGTCCTTAATATGGTATTGACCAGTGTGGTCGGAATCACAATCCTTTAATAAATATGTGGTCCTAGAAATTACTTGAGTAACCCGACATTTAACGAAACGTGGAGCAAGCTTCCCAGTGAAAAAATCTCCGCCAGATGACTTGGAGAAATTGCGCCTCCATACAGTGTCACCCACGTTCAGAGTGATAGCCGACCGGTTAGAGTTATAAGCCCGCGAATTACGGAGGAAAGCTAAAGAAAGGTTATCCGCAACCTTCGCATAAACCTCGCCGAGAGAAGAAAGATTCGAGGCGTGGCGAGTCCGACTGTCCGCTAAGTTAGAGCTTCGAGTCTGACTATTTGCACGACTATTATCTAATACTACTTCTCTGCTAAAGATGAGAAAATTAGGCGTGAAGCCAGTTGCTAGGTTGACGCACGAATTAAGATAAAGCTTAACCTTAGGCAGCATCCTAGCCCAATTTCTTTGGTTTTCACCAACTAAAATTCCTAAACACGTCACAACACTCTGGTTATAGCGTTCAACCGTATTTGCTTGAGGCGTATAGTATGGTGTAAAAGTAGGTGACTCAATATGGAATGATCTGAGGAAATTAAGGAACTGATTACTACGGAAAACAGTAGCGTTGTCGCAGAGAATAGAACGCGGTACACCGAAATTAAAGAAAATCTCGGTCTCTAAAGCTTTTATAACCGAAAGAGCATCCACTCTCTTTAGAGGTACAAGCCAAACATACTTCGAAAAAACGTCAACCATAGACAGAATATACTTATACCCATAATAAGCGATGGGCAACGGACCAATAACATCAATAGAAATCATCTGTAATGGCATGGATACCTCCTTAGGGTAGCACATCTGACCGCGAGGCTGCGTGTTTGAAATCTTATAGGCCTTACAAACTTCACATTGCCTTAACGCGTTAGTGACGTCACGGAACATGTTAGGCCAATAAAAAGTCTCCCTGAGCTTTAAATAGGATTTAGTAACGCCAGGATGATTGGAAGGAAAACTATTGTGTATTTCCCAAATGGCAGACGGAACCTTTTCGGCTGGTAGGACCACGCGCCACGGATCAGAAGACAAAGGGCTGGTAATAGGCATGCGTCTTAGCAAAACACCATCATGTATAGTGTACGCTGGGAACATCTGTGGTGTATCACGAGCACCTAGAAAAACCTTCCTATACCACCGGTCGTTGGTATGCTCGAGACCCTGATACTGTGACAGAACGTTACGAGGATGGACATAACGTACCTCACTAACTGAGGAAATTTGGGGTGTAGAATGCCGAACAGAGGGCAGGTACATATTACCATTAATATTTTTATCAAATGCCTGACTAAAGACAGACGTTAAACCAAACTTATTCCAAAATTCGATACCTAATATCACAGAGGATGACATAGAACTAGCTACCAGAAACTCATGAATAAAAGTCGTACCATTAAACTTGACTGGGAGAAAAACAGTACCAAGAATATCAATCGGCGAATTATTCGCCGATATAACGCGAGGACAAGAATAATTAGCGTTCAAAGAAAGACCAAGTTTACGAGTTAAACTGTCGCTGATGAGTGACATCTGTGCTCCGGAGTCAAGCAAAGCCTTCACAACCTGATCGCACAAAGAAATCTCGATAAACGGTCGGTTATCAATTGAATCTTCGGTTATCACCGGTGACACTCTACGGAAAAAAGTGTGTCGTCGGTGGTTTAAGCATTTTTTTGGGTTACATTTTGGACAATAACTAGTAATGAAACCGGGTGTGCGACATTTAAAGCATATCATGCCAGTAACCACAGGACAAGAGCGGTACGAATGACCGGGTTTATTGCACTTGAGGCAGTGCTGTGTCTGGCTACAAGTTGGGCAGCTCTGAACCTTGCCATCACCCTGGTTAGGTCTGTTAAAACGAGATTTATGGGGTAGGACAACCTGTGAAGAAATAGTCGACTGGTGAGGTACACTATCAAGACTAGCGACAGCTTTAGGGGTTTGGACGAACGACTCGAAATGAGTAGCGCCCTCTATGAGAGAATTGAGGTCTGAAAACTTATGGATGGACAATAACGGTGTATAACTCGGTAGCATATTGTGTGTGATTATATCTACCAACTCAGGTTCCTCAATTGGCTTGCTGAGTTTGGCGTTAAGGTAGGTTAAACGGATAACGAATTCTTTAACTGATTGACCAGATTTTTGTTTAAGGTTACGAACCTCCTGACCAGTTTTGAACTCGAAATCTGCGGTTCCGAACGTCTTCAAAAAAGCCTGTCTGATTTCGACAAAAGTCTGTCCGGGTCGACGAATCGTCCTATAATATTGCAACGCAATGCCGGACAAAACCTCATGGAAACGCCTTACGAGGTAGCTGTCTGTCAATTTGTCAGCCACACTGCATTCTTCTAAAGAAGCGAAGAAATCACGTACGCAGGTATTTCCATCAAAACAAATCTTCCACTTGGTCAATGAGAATTGCTTGACGAACTGTGGCAAATCTTCCGATCTCATTGGAGATGGTAGAGCAGAGTGTGTGGAAACACGAGAGGTTCTAGGTGGTATAGGAGGGGGAGGAGGTCGTGAAATGAAAGGACTGCTACGACGCGGAGTCTCATAAATGGAATAAGCTTCTTCGGACATAATGAAGACTAAAAAATAAAAACAATTTAGAGCAAGAACTAACAAGGAATAAACAGGAATAGTATATCAAATGTAACGTCAGGGTCAGACAGTCAAGTATTAAACAAGAGTCAATTTGATCCTAACAAAAATAATAGGCTCGACATGAAAAGCTGACCAAGGCAAGAAAGAAAAAGTATTCAGCAAAAAACCGCCACAAGAATCACCTAGCTAGGAATCAAAAAAACACAAAAAAAACTGGCAAAACAACCGCACATACAAAGCTTACCTTTATAACACGACGCCTAAAAATTCACACATCACAAACATACTCTACGGGTTCTAACTACCGCTAGCTAAAGGTGTGGAATAAAAATCAGGTAAAACATGTATTAGTCGGATAAAATAAAAGAGGTTATGTGTTTTATAGTTACAATTTTTTTAAAGTATAATGAATAATGACAAAAATCTTTAGGGAAAGTACCGGACTGTAAAATATTGTTAAAGAGTGTGGTGAGATATGGGAGGAGGATAGGTTCGCCTATTTTTAAAGACTCTGTGCTGATGCCATCTTCGCCACATGACCTATTATTTTTCATCATTTTTTTTTTTTTTTTTTGTCACTCAAACATAATTTTACTCCACAAAAAGGGTGATAAATCAGACATTAACAATTACAGGCCCATAAGTCTCATATCACACATCTATAAAACTTTCATAAAAATAATAGAAAATCGTATATCCAGCGAATTAGATAAACACCAACCTCCTGAACAAGCAGGCTTCCGGCCTGGCCTTTCTACTACAGACCATCTGCATACAGTTAACCAATTAATAGAAAAACACCAAGAATATAAACTCCCACTTCACCTAGCCTTTGTTGACTACTCCAAAGCCTTCGACAGTATTTCACACACATCCATTTTCAACGCTTTAAGAAATCAAAACATTGATCCCACCTACATTCATCTAACTACGCAATATATACAAAAATAGTACAGCCGCAATCAAATTACAAACCACAGGTCCAAAATTTAGAATAGAGAAAGGTGTTAAACAGGGCGACCCGCTGTCTCCTAAATTGTTCACCAGTACCCTTGAAGAAATCTTCAGGAAGCTGGCAGCCGATTGGACGGGAAGAGGCATTGTTCTCGGCGAAACTAGATTGTCAAATCTGCGTTTCGCCGATGACATTGTTCTCTTTGCATCCTCAGCTACAGAACTTCAGCTATTGCTTCAAGATCTAAGCGATGCAAGCCTTGAGGTTGGACTGAAGATGAATATGTCGAAGACCAAAATCATGTGTAATGAAACACCAAAACCAATAAAAGTAGACGGGGAGACAATACAACATGTCCATGAATACCTTTACTTGGGCCAAGTAGTCTCTTTCCAGGCGAGACAAGACAAAGAAATCGCAAGACGAACGGAAAACGCCTGGAAGAGCTACTGGTCCATGAAGGAACTATTTAAAGGTGAGTTGCCTATGGCACTGAAACGCAAACTCATGGACATGTGTATTCTTCCCGTCCTAACCTATGGTGCACAAACTTGGTCTTTGACAAACATCCAGAAGTCCAAACTCAGGGTTTGCCAAAGAGCAATGGAGCGCAGTATATTGGGTGTTAAATTAACGGATCGTATTCGAAACACAATATTGCGCTCCAAAACAAATATAGCTGACGTGGCTCAAAAGGCTGCCCAACTCAAGTGGGACTGGGCAGGACATGTCTGCCGCATGCCGGACAAACTGTGGGCCAAAATAGCCGGAAACTGGTGCCCTGACACAGTGAGGCGGGGTCGCGGTAGGCCACGAAGGAGATGGCGGGACGAGTTAGACAGATTCCGCCAGAACTGGAAGGAGGACGCACGGGTTCGAGAGAGGTGGAAGGAGTGGAGGGAGGCCTTTGCCCAGGAGTGGGAAAGAGTAGGCTAGAAAAAAAAAAAAAAAAATAATAATGAATAATTACAATTCACACAATCAAGAATAGAAATGATGATGTACTCCGTGTTCGATGTTGCAGTTCAGAACTCGAGACCAAACACCACGGAAGAATAAAAATCCAGGCTCTAAGAATCCCTTAATCTGGACAAAGGTAACCACGTTTCAGACCTGTGGAAATAAAACACGGGAAATAACAGAAAATAAGAGTTCACACAATGGGTAAACTAATTAGCACGGAAGCGGGCTACCACCCACGAAATGGCAAAAAAAAAATTATGTAATATAGAGTCAAATAATCAATAATAACGAGAAAATAAACTCACTTTAGTTCGGGCGCCATATATGTAGCGTGAAAAATTCAGGAAAACACTTTTCCAGCTATTTAAAATGTATAATTAGTTATCACGAAATAAAAAATACAAAAATTTTGAAAGTATAAAAGTACAAAAGATAAAAGGAACGTAACTTACGAGTAGGGAATTTAATTTAGTTAGGAATAATTCAAATTTAGTGATTTAAAAAATCAATAATTTAGAATGGAGTAAAATGAAAAAATGTTGTTAGCTACTGCGTATTTGTTCTAATATAAGACGACGGCAGACAATGCGCAAAAATAAAGGAAAAAAAGACCTAGATTGATCAATCTGGTAACATAAGTAAATGGCGCAAACTAATACGTAACAACGAACGCAGACGCTAGAATTTAAAATTGGTAAACTATGTGTAACAGAAAATATAAAAAAAGGTATTAATCTTTCTAAAAAAAAATAAAGGTTTTAGCTGGTATGACTCTTCGGCTCCCGCTGCGTTGCGATGCTCAGCGCGGTTTGCGTAGCGAAGCTCAGTGCGATGGCACCTCTCGAAAGTCACTTGGTGGTGAGCTGCTGACGCGTTTCAGGACCTTCACCGTGCGCGTTTGTTACGCTCGTTAACAACGGCGGCGGCGTGGCTTTTATATACCCCGGCCGGTGGGTCGGACCGAAAATCGGCCTTCACGGTTATCGAACCGTTACAATAACTGCAGGAAAAAACTGGTCGTCTGGTGGTGGAACGACAGACCGAAAGTAGAACTTATACTTCACCAAATCATTTATGAAATTTATTATAAACAACACGCCTCCCTTGGGGCTGATAAATCTATAAGTATACTATTTATCGCGAAACGAGATAAAATAAAAATAATTACATGGGATCTTCAACCCGCTCGTAAGCCACGTACTTGAATGACAAGCTTCCATCGCTAATTTTTTTTCTTCCTCATATGACGGCTCGAAATTTAAAGTATATTAGGAAAAAAAGAAAAATGACGTTTTATAGTAGAAGGTTCAAAAATGCGCGAGGTTGTAATAGCTCTGCCAACAAAAAGGCCGACATCATCTGATGATGTAGCATTAGACATGCTACAGTAACCAATATACCTAGTTCGCTCCGCAATGCTATAACGGTAGCATTCGATATTTTTAACGAAACACCCTTGCAGGAGGCAAAACTCAAATACATTAAGGAAAATCTTAAGGACAACCTATCTCGGGGCCTTCTCTGAACGCAGAAGTTTATTTATATCAAACTAGCTGATGCCCGCGGCTTCACCCGCGTGGATGTCGTTCAAATTATATACTAAAACCTTCCTCTTGAATCACTCTATCTATTAAAAAAAACCGCATCAAAATCCGTTGCGTAGTTTTAAAGATTTAAGCATACAGACAAACAAACAAACAAACAAACAGACACGACTTTGTTTTATACTATGTAAGGATTAAGGGTAATAAGAAAATATATTACCTAACACCTAAATCCCTGAAAGACGTTTAATCATTCACTCCACGAACCAGTACCTATTTATTTATTTTACAATTTATGTACACACAGTAGACGGCACAGGAAATTAACATTAACATAACATAACATAACATAATACTTGAGTACAAAGGTACCGCTTATTTCTTAAGAAATTTCTGCCAGCAGACCTGCTAAAGGAGAAATGAAGAAGAAATGTAGACAATAGTGTATGAGAATGAGAAAAGGAAAAGAATAATGCATTTATGAGCCTATTAACTAACTTAACCTAAAATAATAAAATACACGTATGAATAAAATATAGCCTACCTATTCACTCTACCAAAATATAGGTAATTAGATCTTTATCATTTTTCATCCCAAATAATTTGGGGTCGGCGAAGCATGTCTTCTTTCTCCACACTTCTCTATTATAGTGAACTCATCTAACTTCGTGATAAAGGCATTTGTGCACTCGTACAGCCCTATGATACCGCTCAAGCCAAATATCACCGAATTAGGCGAATTACAGAATTAGATGAGTTCACCCTACTCATCATCTCAACTATCACCTCCTCCCTAGCCATATTATCCTTCACACAACCCATCCATCGTCTCTTTGATCATCCTCTACTCGTATAGCCATTTTCAATTCATACTCCACCTAATCCTAACCAAATTTTCCTCATTCATCTGCATTCCGCGTACGAATCCCTAATCAAACGAATTATTGCCTAACACTGAAATAATTACGCAAGCAAAATTTTTCACTCAGTCTAATCTAAAATAGTCTAACATTGTCAGCTACCATTCATCGCTGAAATAAATTCCTTTATAAAGTACCAGTTGAAAAAGACATTAAAAGAACATTACCTACCTACGTTAGTCATGATAGGTACGCGAAAACAGGCGTTTTATCTTTGTACGAAAGTTACGTGCAAACGCGTTAAAATACTCCCTGAATAGTAAGCATAAGTACGTAGGTACTTAATACTCCAATAAATCGAAATTTCTAACAATCATCGGCTAAAGGGATCGCAAAAATCAATAGTCGACTCGATGGTTTGTTTCAACCAAGCAGGCTGCCTACAAACCACCGTACATGACGTAAGAACTTTTATGTAGTTTGCTTTTTTCAGAAAATAAGTCGTATGGCAAAAGAAATAGGGTTGCGGATGGGTTGGGGGTGCTTGTGAGTTACGACGTTCCACCACTGCACCGAAGAACAGATAATCGACGCCTAGCCTTGTGCGATATCGATTTTGACAACGGCTACTTTCACTGGAACGCAATGCGAACCATACACCCGTCTCCCTCACTCTCGCAGTGACAATAGTGCTGCAGAAAGGGATGGGTTCGGCGCCGCAACTAGGGGTCGCCGTCGCGGCGTTGCTATGACAACAGGTCACAGCGAGGGTATGATTTCCAATATAATAGCTCGATATTTTTAGGTCAAAATGTCAGAGTTTATAATAAAAGTATATATGAATGAGAATAAGCTTGAATTAAGCATGGATGACGGTAAAGTAACGATGGTGGTGGACAGAAAAGACTACGTTATTGATTCGGTAAGATTTTTATTGGATTTTGTCGCATTACAAAATGGCGGCTGTTTGCAGATAAAATAAATTATTGATTTTCTGACAAATATCGATAATAATGGAGGTGTAGATAAGTTTAGTTTTGTATTCAGTAGATAGAGCGTTATTTTCCATACGAGTTGAATGTACTGTAGTAGGTAGTACGCTATTTTATATGAAATCGGTTGAAAATCGATATTTCCCCATTCTTATTGGTTTTTTGTAATTGTTTAGCTTTAGAAATTTGTACCCTGTTTTAAAAAAAATACACTTTAAATTGATCCTACCATTCCTAACGTAGTTCAAGTAGAACTAAAAATATCAGTATGGAAAACATTCTGCAAGTTTCATAGACATATTAGGCCTTAGTTCATTTCCGTCTTTTGATAAAACAAACTATACGTTTTGCGGTGATTAGTAGCTGCATAGTAGTTTTAGGAAGCAAGCACGTTTAATTTAATAGGTAAATGCGATGAATTTAGTAGGCCGCAGAAGGCAGATGATAGAAAAACTAGTGTAAGCTGGCCTCTTTGTCTATTGAAACTACGCATCACGTTAGTCCAGATCATTGTGAAAAGTTCCCTACTGTGTTATAGTAACGACTTAACGAGAATATTAGGTACTGGCTTGCCCGTGACTTCGCTCGCGTGGAAATATATGTGACAGGAAAAAAAGGTAGCAAAATCAAAAAATCAAAATCAAAATATTTATTTCAAGTAGGCCACGCACAGGCACTTTTGATTAGTCAAATTAAACTATCTGCGGCACTCAGAGATATCCAACGATTACTCAAGCCTTTGTCATTTCCACGGATATACTCTATCTCCTTACCAAATCTCATTACAATTCCATCAGCCGTTTAGTCGTGAAAAGGTAACAAACAAACACAGTTCGTTTCGCATTTATAATACCAGCCGAACCGCACCAGTTTCGCCCGGTACCGGTATATAAAATTATAAACCTAACTCTGGAGGCACTCTATCTATTGCTGAAATTGCATTAAAATCCGTAGTTGCGTAATTTAAATAAAAGATCTAAACGTACAAACAGCGGGTGTCAAATAATATCCCAACAAACTTTCATCCCCTATTTAATTCCCTTAGGGCATAGGGATTGAATTTGGAACAAAATATACTAAACCTTCCTCGAAAACCACTCTATCCATTGGTGAATGCCGCATGAAAATTGGTACAGAAGTTTTTGAGTTTATCGCGACAGACAGACGCGGCGGAGGACTTCGTTTTAGACCTAAAATGTATCTGTGTAGATGTTATATGTCTACCTATCTCAGTACCTTCATAAGTAACTAGGTATAAGAAGACTCCCAGAGAGCTTCCAGACTGTAGGGCGACCTAAGCTGCGCTCAAACGATCTTAGCTAATGATATTATCGTATTGTTTAATTCGCGTCTTTCGTATTGGTACGAACTCATCATCATCATCATCAGCCTATAATGTTCCCACTGCAGGGACTCAGGCCTCCTCTCTAGGAGAGGGATGGGCTATAATCCACCACGCGGGCCCAGTGCGGATTGGCAGATGTCACATGTCTTCGATTTTTTTGGTTCTAAGACATGCCGGTTTCCTCACGATGTTTTCCTTCACCGCTTTGAGAGCAGCGATGATGAAATAAATTACACAAAGTAATGCACCTGCCTGGGTTCGAACCCACGACCCACTGTTCGTAAGTCGGGGCCGACACCACTGGGCCACCGCTGCTCTACGAACGGTACGAACTAGATACATTATAATAAAAGCTTTCCGCGGTAAAAATGTAAGCCAGCTGACAGGGTGGTACGGGGGTGTGACGGGACTAATTTGTGTTTTTCCATATTTGAAAGTTAATTTGTTAGATAGTTAGTTTGTGTGGTTTTTAAGTGAAAGTTTTTAGTACTTTTTTTGGTTTGAGTCTTAACATCATATTTATGTTCGGTTCGGTTTAAAGAAACTTTCTTCTCAATAAAAACATAAGTCACTTACTTGAGAACAATACTAAACATATAGATTACAATAAGTTCGTCATCAGTATTACAACTTAATAGTTACCCATCCAATGCATTCATTTCTCCAGAAGTGATCGATCCGCAATTATTGTGTAGAGGTACAATACTTAACATGATTTCGTTCATAGTTTCTTGTTAGAATAATCCTGCTTGTAGGTAAGTACCTGTTAGTAGGTACAGTACAGACAGACGCCAACACTTCAAGCTGTCCGAAACTGTATTTTTTTCCAATCAGCCTTGAACCTAATAGCCGGGATCCACGAGGCTAGTTTTTCAAGTTAGGATAGCAAGCTAGTGTCACTAAACTGGCACAGATTCCGAAGTAACTGTTTCGCATAGCGTTTTTTTTTTCGCATTCAGTTCATTTTCCTCCATAGATATACTGATTTTTATATTTCTATGGTCACCTCAGTCACTGTTAAAGTACTAGTTTCAAATAATCTAGCCTCATGTAAACAGAACTAGCATATTGTTTACCGGCCATAATGCTTTAGCGATAAAGTTGACAATGGCATTAAAATTATTCTACACTAGCTTGTGCCAGCGGCTTCCCCCGCGTGAAAATGACGATTTTCCATACAAAATTTCATCCCTTATTTAAATAACTTAGGGGTTGAATTTCGAAAAATCCTTCCTTATTCCTTGTCTACATTATAAAGGGAACCTCTGTGCAAAATTTCAGCTTTCTAGGTCCAAGGGTTTGGGCTGGGCGTTGATGAGTCAGTCAGTCAGTCAGGACTTCTCTCTTTATTTATATAGATTAAATAACTTAGGGGTTGAATTTCGAAAAATCCTTCCGTATTCCTTGTCTACATTATAAAGGGAACATCTGTGCAAAATTTCAGCTTTCTAGGTCCAAGGGTTTGGGCTGGGCGTTGCTGAGTCAGTCAGTCAGTCAGGACTTCTCTCTTTATTTATATAGATTAAATAACTTAGGGGTTGAATTTCGAAAAATCCTTCCGTATTCCTTGTCTACATTATAAAGGGAACATCTGTGCAAAATTTCAGCTTTCTAGGTCCAAGGGTTTGGGCTGGGCGTTGCTGAGTCAGTCAGTCAGTCAGGACTTCTCTCTTTATTTATATAGACTTATGTGGTGGTGGTGGCGACTGTACACCAAATGTATCTTTACACAACCGAGAACGACTCATCAAAAATTTACTCTCTAATATCATCATCTGCCTAACCTTTTCCCAACTATGTTAGGTTCGGGTACCAGTCTAACCAGAAACTGTTAAATAGGTAGGTACCTGTATTTTACAGTCTCATAGTTTTTTATAGATCTAGTGGCACTGTAAACTGAGCATAACTTAGTTGATGATGATGATCACGGTTGATCTAAACTTCCAAGTTACCACCAGCCTTGACAAATTCTGACGAAAATCACCTGATTTTCGTCAGAATTCGCAATTGTTCAGCTGAATGACCTCATTCAGCTGTGTAAAGCAAATAGGTGAAGGTACCAAGCAATACTTGAAAAGCCACTTAGACTAGAATTCTATATTAAGACAATGGATTCAGCTGTTTCGTCTCTCACAGGAATTATAAATGTCGTAAGTCTTGAATGTGCCTATAGGTAGATTCATTATAAATGTCTGTATAGAGTACCAGAGCAGTGGTGGCTCAGTGGTAGCGGCCCTGACTTACGAAAAAAGAGTCGTGGGTTCGAACCCAGTCAGGCGTATTACTTTGTGTAATTTATTTCATCACCACTGCTTTCAAAACGGTAAAGGAAAACATCGTGAGGAAACAGTCATGTCTTAGAACCAAAAATTCCAAAAATTAAGTCCGCCTATGTACCACTATTGTGCATGAAGTTTAAATAAATAAATAAATAAAAATTCGAAGACATGTGACATCTACCAATCCGCACTGGACCCGCGTGGTAGATTAAAGACCATCCCTCTCCTAGAGAGGAGGTCTGAGTCCCTGCATTGGGAACATTATAGACTGATGATGATATTGTATAGGGTACCTAAAGGTATCGTTATATTAAGGGTTAGGTTCGAACTAGAACTGCGTATGTAGGTCACCTGCCTGCCTTTCTCCTACTACGTTGGCGTCGGCTGTCAGTCTATCCGGAAGCAGCTGAATACCGGTGAAATATCGGGAACTCATAGCGAATAGTAAACATGGTATTATTAGCCCGTTTTCAGTATAAATGATTATAATAAAAAAATGAAAATAATAATAATGAATATGGAGCCTTTCTGACTAATGTAGGTAGTTAATTTCTGTTCGTGCGGGTTTGTGAAAAGATTTATTTACTTTCGGAAATGTCATTTTTTTGCTCGCCCGTAGGGTCCCACTTCTGAGTAAATGCCATTCCTTCCACTTCTTACGATATGGTGTGCTTTTTCTACGCGTTGGTGAGAAAGCCATCCAAGCCGTAGATTACATAAATCCAATGCCCAAAGCTACATAAATAAAGTAAAATTATTCTGAAAAGATTGGCTTCGATCATAGATAGCAATTTTTCCATTGAACTTACTAAGCAAATAAGGTTTCTCTGTTAAATGGGTTGTGGAAGTCAGATAGGCAGTCGCTCCATGTAAAATACTGGTAATCAGCTGCATCCGGTTAGACTGGAAGCCGACCCCAATATAGTTGGGAAAAGGTTAGGCAGATGATGATATTAGAGAGTAAATATTTCATAGAGGACTTGAGTATGTATAGGTACCAAGTTTCGGCCATCAGGCACTTCCCTTGAACAATCATTTCAGACAAAGGACGACCAAATATCACAGTTTACTATGCATTTCAAAAACGCCAAACTGACCAAAATAACTCTAAAAAACAATGAAAATTTCATATTGCGTTCCAATTTCTTTTTTACTGGTTCAATTCAAAAGTGAACACAGGCTGCATAGACACACGCGACCAAAGGATGGTATAAAAAGGGGTTACCCATAAAACAATGTAACTTACCCGTAGGAAGTGGCCGTGTGGGCCCCTAACCCTTCGCATCCGATGCCTACCACGAAGCCCTACTAATATATTTTTAATATCCTACACAATTAAAACATAGGGCTGGTTTTTGGAACATCTTGCGTTTGTGTTAACTGTACTTTTTTGCTATTATTTCTGTATCTATACCTATTTGGAATTTTAGTGTTAATATTCAATTTAACTGACTCAATAGTTGTTTCATCAATACTAGGTTTACTTTTCAGGTATGAATTGAGGCAGACCGTTAGATGAACTCGCTCTTCTTAAAAGTTTTTTCACAATCACATAATCTTTCGTAAACGGAAAGAAAAAGTACTTTTTAGAATAAAGTTTTTATTTTACTACTTAATTAATAAAATATTACATCATTTTACATACGTAAAAGAGGGTTGTGAACTTGTGACACCGAAACTTCTGCTTGTACAGAGTCCAAACCAGTTGCGATTTCTATAAATACTTAACATCTTTAAAAAGAGTTTTCTTTTTAAAGATGACTTTGACGTTGTGGTGTCTTTATTGAAGACACCACAACTTGTCCCCAAACCCTTAATCTTATTGCACCTCCAAAACAAAACAAGTCCAAGAACTCCCCTACATCTTTTATTATTCGTTCCCTTCGTCTCAATCTCAACCCTAAGAAAAAAAAGTAAAAAGGTCAATGCACCCGGAAGGTACGGCACGCGCCGCCACAGGTGTGCGCTCGATAATATCGATTTTCGCGCCGCAATCGATACGTGACGTCACGACAAAATGGCGGCTGCGCACGCAGCTGTCGACTGATAAAAAACATAGTATGCTAATGAAAGTAGGGTCGAAATGGTCGAATAAAATAGGGGTACAACAATATCATTTTTGGGACACGCGAATGTAGTTTTTTGTTATAATTTATTTTTTTAGTTGACGAATTTTAAAAGGGTGCTATGGTCTATGAACTTAGTGGAGAAAAATTTGAATATGTGCTGTTTGTTTCGACGATTATAGAGGCAAAAAGAATAGGTCGGTACATTATCCAGTTTTGCAACGCAGTAATCTTTTAGATCCACAATCATTTTTTTAGGTTCCTCTTCGTCATCATCTGCCTAGCCTTTTCCCAACTTTAAGGTCCCATTAAAATACAAAGGTGGTCAAATTTTAACACAGCGTTCAGTAGGTCTAACCAAACATAATTATGTAAACAAAATGTTTAAATTCATTCAAAATGTTTAAATTCTCAATGATTGTTAATAATGATATTATTTTTTCTTAAAATATGTTATATTTTTTTTTTTTTTTATCAGCCCACGCTGTCCCACTGCTGGGCAAAGGCCTCCCCCATGGCTTTCCAAGTTTGTTTGTTATTTGCTTTCTCCGTCCAATCTGATAAGAATGAGTCCAGATCGTCACGCCAGCGTTTCTTGGGCCTGCCTCGGTTACGACGGCCGTCTTCAGGCACCCACTGAGTGACTATCTTTGCCCATCTGTCCGGCTTCATCCTGGAAACGTGACCCGCCCAGTCCCACTTTAACTTGGCAGATTTAACACCAACATCGGCGATGCCTGTCTTAGACCGTATTAAGGTGTTGCGCATTCGATCGGAGAGTCTAACCTTCAGAATGCTACGTTCCATCGCTCTTTGGCAAACGTTGAGTTTGGACTTCTGAGTTTCAGTCAAAGACCAAGTCTGAGCGCCATAGGTTAGGATAGGCAGGATACACATGTCGACCAGCTTGCGTTTCAATGAAATAGGAAGGTCGCCCTTCATAAATGCCTTCATGGACCAGTAGCTCCTCCAGGCATTTTCGACTCGACGGTCGATCTCTTTGTCCTGCCTGCTGTTGAAGGAAACTAACTGGCCCAGATAGATATATTCGTCGACATAGTGTATTTCCTGCCCATCAACCTCGACCCTATATTTAGCGGCATTGCTCATGACTTTAGTCTTTGACCAATTCATCGTCAGTCCAACCTCAAGGCTTGCAGTGCTCAGGTCTTGGAGCATTTTTTCTAGTTGACTTGCTTCTGACGCAAACAAAACAATATCGTCTGCGAAGCGAAGGTTCGATAACATTTTATCACCGATCGAAATACCTTGAGTTGTCCATCGGTCTGCAAGTTTCCTAAAGACCTCCTCGAGAGTGCTGGTAAAGAGTTTGGGAGAGAGCGGATCACCTTGTTTAACTCCTTTGTTTATTTTGAATGTTGAGCCTATGGAATCCAGTTTGACATTGGCCGAGCTATTGTAATAAATATTTTGCAGAAGGTCTATGTACGTTTCCTCTATACCTTGGCTTCGTAAGGCTGAGAAAATAGCGCTGTGTTTGACGCTGTCAAAAGCCTTTGTGTAATCTACGAAAGCCAGATATAGAGGTTTTCGAAATTCTGAGTGTTTTTCGATTAGCTGATTTAAAGTGTGAAGATGGTCGGTGGTTGAATAACTTGGGCGAAGTTATAATATGTAACAAAGTAATACCTAAATTACGAGTCCTAGGTGTTTTAATTTAATTTTAAGTTTGCATGCTGAAATAAGTAAGCGAAATATGTGAAATCTTTTATATTTAAGACCATATTATTGTACCATATTTCATGCAAATAAAAAATCTTGAATTTTGAAAAAAAAAACATTAAATAAACTGTTTTTTTTTTTTGATTTAAAATAATAAATTGCCGGCACTCTAGAACAAACTCATCCTTTATGAGTATGTACTTAAATGCGTTTTTCTTATTATTATTTTTACCATCGTCCTTAATTTTGTCCACTTATTTGAATGGGATCTTATATATTGGGGTCGGTTTCCAGTCTAACCGGATGCAGCTGAATACCAGTGTTTTACGTGGAGCGACTGCCTATCTACCTTTCACAACATTTGGTAAGACTTTCCAAAGCACGGACGAAACTCAGTAGGTAATGGACCCATCTACAGACCAACCTAGGCAAGCGCGGCTTATTAACGTAAAGATCGACACGAGTGGCAGTTATTATTAAGCCACGAGCTTTTAGAGTTAAAGAATAATATATATTCATAAATAAATTAAAACAATTTCTATTAATTAAATGCTAATATTATATTCTCAATGAATAGGTAGGATAAATTTTAAATTAGATAAATAAATATTTTAATAGATAATCAGATTGCATTATAAATAGTACATTTAGGATAATTCTAATATAGGTACCTAGGTATAGTCAAATAAAAGCCCTCTTCCTCTCTCCTACTATTGCAGTGCCCGACAGGGTCCACAATGATCATAACTTTGTAAAACCTAACATCTAAGTAAACTTGTGGAAGCAATAAATGTATTGAGTATTGAGTTCCCCTTCTAAATAGGATAAATAGGAACCCTTATAGGATCACTTCGTTTTCCGTCTGTCTGTTTGTCAAGAGCCTTTTCTGGTTCAATTTTTAGTGAAGCCAGTGGCAATGCATTTTCCAGTGAAACGTCTTTTCCGCAACTTCGGCTAAATGAACAAGCGAGAACTAATAAATTGATCTATTTATATTGTCTCTCCAATGCGTCGCATCTAAATAACTGTAATGCCTGCAACTGTAGCATTTTTGCTACTTTGTTGGGTAGTGAAGAATTAAAAATAGATTTTGCTAAAACCAAGTATACCTAGATTGGCAACGACAGTCCAGATAGTGGCATGCTTATGCATGACTGCAGTGTGCATGACTGAAATGTCCAGATAGGTTCCCTGAATAACTAATATTTATCTCGGCTAGCTGATCTTTTTCTTGATTCGTTGTTCCGTGATTCTTTGTCTCGTGCATTCGTTGTTGCGGCATGCGTCGCTGCGTGCTTTCGTGCTCGCAGTGTTCGTTGTTGCGGGCATTCGGTGGCGTGTGCACTCGTAGTTTCGTTTTTTTTGTGAAATATTCTTCTGACATTCAAAAGTGCCTGTAATGGCTTAATTGAAATAAATGCTTTGAGTTTGAGTTTTGATCGTGTGGGGTTAGAGCCTTACCTGGTGTCAGAGTTTTTGTTGCGCCCATGAGCTTCTGACTAAGCTTTACATGCCGTCGAGAAATATCTCTCAAGCTTGTTGGTTTTTTGGCAACTGGGCTTATTTGCAACTGGACTTATCCTAGTTGTATACGTCCCTGTGTGCCTATGGCCTTGTTCTGTTCTGTCTCCTGCTGATATAGAGTGAAGTGGAAATTATGCTTTTTCCTACTCCTCCGCTATTCTTTTCTGATTAATTTCGTTGCGGGATCTAAGACAGTCAAATCATTTCTCTGGGACTTCGTCGAGCTTCATTGTCTCGGCGCTTTTCTTGTGGTCGCCACTATTGATTCTGGCTAACAGGAGTTACAGTGGTTTGGGAATAGTGTGGCGGGCTTGTCCCAAATAAAAAAAAAAGCTTGTTGGTTTCCTCACGATGTTCGAGCTCGAGCTGACACGCAGGATGGTCTACCAGAGAAGGCAACGCTTGCGAGGCTGGTTTGTCGATGGGAGATCATACATTATATTATACTGCGATTCTTCCGTGCTTCGAATGGCTTATCGTGCCGTGTAAAGCACGATAAGCCATTCGTAACAGCAATCAGTTGTAGATTTTGACAGTCACCCGAACTTTTCGGTACGTATAGTGACATGCAGTCACAGGAGAAGGGGGGTGCAGGTGCAGTGTATTGTAACCATTTATTTACATAATATGTTTGAAACTGTTTTCTGTCTGTCACTTAAATTACCCCCTCAAGGTTCATTGGAAGACCAGCGTCAGACAGCATCACCTGTCTGGCATGAATGCTGAGATGAACCTTTTTGGCGCAGCCGTGAGGCACACAGCACATACCTACTATGTAGGTTTTTCCATTTTTGTAATCTTTTTTAAAAAAAATATTGTATGTGTGCTTGATGTACTGACGTCAAATAAACATTTTTTCTTTCTTTCTTTCTTTTTTCTTTCAGTCTTAACACAATAGGTGTTGTCCACCATGTTACCCAGTAGCTGTGGATGTCATATTTGCAGTCACTCCATGTAAAATGCTATTATTCAGCTACATTCAGTTTACTGGAAACCCATCCCAATCCCAAGATAACTAGGAGAACGGAGTTAAAACCAAACTAAGCAATATTCAATAATAAATATCTTCGGCTTTTCGTTCAGATTTGAATATTTTATGATGACAGTTTCTGGAAGTAAAATCCATTAGGAGTTTTCTATATATACAATAATCGCTATCCACTTGCCTTATCTCAATTTATTTGAGGGTTACGGTTGTGCCTACCTATTCAGTTTTCTTTTTACTAACTTTATAGGCCTTTCCCCGCTCAAACCTTCCACTTCTTCATAACTTTCATCTTTCACAACTATGTTGGGGTCGGCTTCCATTCTAACCGGATGCAGCTGAATACCAGTATTTTACATGGAGCGACTGCCTATCTGACCTCCACAACCAAGTTTTTACTGGGTGATACGACAGTCGACACCCTTTGATAAAACTGGTTGGCTGTTGTGTGGTGTTGAAATCTTACATTTTCTTCTTGCATCTTTATTTCTTGCTCAATATTTTGCTCTGAACCATTTCAAAAAGCATGACTAAACTACTACGACTACTACTACGACTAGATTATAGTATTAATGAATATTTAAATGATAAAATATAAATAATGTATAAAAATTATATGTGAGTACCTACCTATGTAAAGAATTCCTATAATGGTATTATTGAATTTATTTTGGATAAAGCTTTTTGTATTTTTAAAGCTTCCTCTCTCCTTATTCCTCTTCCGATCTCATTATTTTTATTTACCACCTAAGTTCACATTGTGGAATGCAAATAAACTATTGAGTATTGACTACCAGTACTCAAATTCAGCCAAATTTTCGGCCTGTTTCTCTCACAACTGAAGGTAGCAAAGACATGCAATAACATCTAGTTATTATTATATTATAGTGAGGTTCACGTTTACTTGTGGTAGTAATGACGTAAAGCAGTTAGCGGGACGTGGTATAGGGGCTGCCGGCGTTTACTGTGGACTAGGGATGTGGGTTAATGTCGATAGCGAATCGGTGAACGTAGAAGAGGCTGTCAGTAGAGATATTTTGACACAATGTTCAGGAATAAAATCTATATAGTTTAAGTATGTACTTAATCTATTAATAGTAATATAAATACACACACAAACATAAACTCACGCCCATTGGGGTAGGTAGAAACCACAGAACGCCACCAGCTACGATCCTAACATACAAAGTCCACGTTCATACTCGTACATGGTAATTTATGGTTAATTCTGGTCATAAATGGTACTCAATATTACGGTAATGAATATGTTATTTATGCTACTAATAGACATGAATAAAAAAAAAACGCCAATTTTCTCCGCAAAATCCATTTTGGTCGCCACTTACGTTGAAAATTTTAATCCAGCACCGTTTTAGAACGTTATCGATAACCTAATCGTGACATCACTAAAAGCCCTTTGTCACGAGCCAGGTGTCGAGCGGGGTCATTGGGAGCACCTGCCTATGTGTGTGTACACACACATAAACACACGCAGTTGGGGTCTGTTTGTGTGAACATGCTCCCGTCTGCCACATTGCTACATTCAGTTAAATACGTCATGTCTTTTTCTGACTAGCTTTTTCTGCGTTTTGGTTGGCAGAGGTGTTACGCACTTAGATTGGCCTCTGCGGCTGTATTTTTTAACAACACAGCCACGGAGACTGCGTTTGTGGTTAATGGCAATAGACTCTGGCCTCTGTTACATGGGACTTAAACATTACTAGCAAAATGTGGGTGTACTATTTAGGTACACCTCAGACTGTCTAATCCTTTGGGGAGTACACACTTGATATTATGTCATGTCAAACTCAAAGGCAATCGGGAAGCAGGCATGTAGCACTACTTAGAGCAAAGTCAACCAGCGATTTCCCGAATGTAGATTGTCCAAATGAATATTGAACTACTAGCTTTTACCAGCGGCTTCGCCCGCGTGAAAATGACGATTTTCCATACAAACTTTCATCCCCTATTCAACTCCCTTAGGGGTTGAATTTCAAAAAATCCTTGTCTACATTATAAAGGGAACCTCCGTGCAAAATTTCAGCTTTCTAGGTCCAAGGGTTTGGGCTGGGCGTTGATGAGTCAGTCAGTCAGTCAGGACTTCTCTTTTTATTTATATAGATATAGATATATGAGAGTGCGTTGGTTTGTTAGTCATATCTTTGTAAAGTGCGTAAAAAATCATTAACGAAGCCGAAATGTACTTGTTCTTTCTTAGACCATTTCTGGGATCCTTCTAGTTATGGAGATATTGAAGGTCTAACTTCCATCTTTCTCGCATGATTTTTTCCAAGTATAAGATTTAAATGTTCTAATTTTACAGTAAATACCTTCACAACCCCTGAACTATTCAATGCATCCATAAGCACATGTTATTTCACCCCAAAAAGCTCGTTTCCCAGCATCTTTTTTTGCGTATAGTTACTAAGTTTGATGAATAGAATCCTAGGTTGACAGCTTCGTGGAGAGTTCGTTTACACGTAATTAACATTTTTTTTAAAACCTTGCCCCACACTAGGAATTTCTCCATTATCGTGGGTGCGTTTATAGTCATTTAAACTCACACACACTCACTCACAATACCAAGACCCGACTATGATTCAGCACCCAGACTATGATCTGGGTAAGGACATATTTCTATGCCGTTACTATACGCTAGTATTATATTATCTGTGCCCACGGTATAATTCCCTACCTCCACACGCTAGCGAAACCGTGGCAAACGCTACTCTACATTTATATTCCAGTTTGCCACCCGGCTTGCAATGAAGCTGTGCCGAATATGCGTGTATCGCCCCTCAGGTTACATGTTTTGTTGGAATATAATGCGAGTATTATTTAGGCTTGTGCTATTAGTACAGGTTCACTTTTTAATGTTATAATGGGACCTGAAAGTCTGGGGTGCTTTATCAATGGGTGTGTGTTGGCATTAGCTAGATAATTAAAGTTACACTTTTGAAAAACCTGCTGCTAATCCTATAAAATTGAGATGCAATGCCACTGTATGTAGACCCTAAGGTTATCTATGCTAATATTATACAGATGTAAAGTTAGTTAGAGGATTATCTCCGGAACTAATGATCCAATTCTAAAATTTTGTTTTACTGATAGAAAGATACATTATTCGTGATTGCTTTAAGCTGTAAGTTACAAATATATAATCCATTTTAACTGAACTATCACAATTTTTGCGGACGAAGTCGCGGACAAACTGATATAAGCTACGAACAAGTTAAAAGTAATTCAAGAGAAATACGAAACGTTTTGAAAGCAATGCCAGCTGGTCTAGGCTCTATTGTAGCATGTATACAACAAAAAACTAAAAAAAAAACTGAAATTGTTGGTATCGTCAGGTACTTATTCTTTTTTTACAACTCAACTTTATCTCCATTCAAGAAACTTGTTTGTTAGCAGATATTATTATATTCATTTTACAAAAATATTATACCTCTCATTTTATTACTAAACTAAAAACGGGTTTTCACAACATTGTTTGATCGTAAACATGATTTCTTTCAAATGCAAATACGCTGCCTTTACAATCCAGAGTTTTGACATCAAATTTGTATAAAAAGAATCAGGTTTTTCATTGTATGCTTAAAGTCAAGTCTTTGTTGTGTGTGAAAGAGTAAAATTAAAAAAGTTTTTGATGAAAACTAGTCTAAAATAAGTTGAGGTATAACACTGTCGGAAAATACTGAGTTGTATACTTTTGATAGACATAGAGCGTATTTTCTACTACTTTTTCTTATTAGGGTGTTTCAAAATCCCCCTGAAACTACAATATTTCCTCCATAACACAAAACAGCAATAATATTTCAAGCTTTGTAGCGTTAATTATTTCCCTCTTGGAAGTTCCACCATGAGGTAAGCTTGGCTAGCAAGTAGCCAAGTGACAGCAATGCTCGAACGAGGGCACTGCCTCCACCAACAAAATACCAAACAGTAGGCCAGACCTTCGACATCATCCTACATTGACGCCCAAACACTAACCTCCCTAACGCAGACAAAAGCGAACCAGCAATGGTCACACAACAATCCGTACCATCACAAACACGAGATGTACAGCGCCCCAGGGTAGGTTAAGGGTGCATTGTATACAGCTAACGTCAGATAGACCGACAA
This sequence comes from Diarsia mendica, assembly GCA_949316265.1. Lineage (NCBI taxonomy): Eukaryota > Metazoa > Arthropoda > Insecta > Lepidoptera > Noctuidae > Diarsia > Diarsia mendica. The sequence continues at coordinate 13,936,021 of OX438912.1, read as the reverse complement.
AGTAACGAAACCCGAACGAAATCTAACTTAGCTGCTTTAAAATAAGGTTGACAATAGTTTTAGCAGTACCAAAGATAGGTTGTTTGAAACGAGGGTGAAGAAACAAGGGTGTTTGCAGGATGCGGGGCGGGGGGAAGGTAGGGTGCGTCGCGCAGGCGTGCTTCAGTCGCCCGCGCGACCCCGGTGCCGCCGGCCGCGCGCCATGGAAGAACTAAGAGTGCGCGATCGCGCACCACTCACGGTCATAGTGGCCCCAAGCAACGCCTCGCCACCCAGACTGTCACCCGAGGACCTACTGCCTGACGGCGATGCGGCGTTCCACCCGCTGTCCGCAGTCAACGGGCGCCTGACCCCACCGGGGCTCGAACCTGCCTCATACGCCACGCTCACCCCGCTACTACCACTGCCGCCGATCAGCACCGTATCAGACAAGTTTGCATACCATGCCGGGGGGACTTTTACAGTCATACAGCAGCAGCAATCCTACGCATCCTTATCACCAACTCCTTACAATGAGCCTTTATCGCCACAATCAGCATACAGCAGACGGAGTGCGTCGCCGAGCTCATTTGAAAGGCGAAGCCCCACGCCGCCATTGGAGAGTCCTGGGTTGGACCTGAACGCGTCGATGCTTGCAAGAGAGGAGCATTCACAGCAGCAGCAGCAACAGTCACAGAGCGATACAGAGGAAATAAATACGAAAGAGTTAGCTCAAAGGATAAGTGGGGAGCTGAAGAGGTACTCGATCCCTCAGGCGATATTTGCTCAGAGAGTACTATGTAGGTCTCAAGGGACGCTAAGTGACTTGCTGAGGAATCCGAAACCGTGGTCGAAGCTCAAGTCAGGGAGGGAGACATTCAGACGCATGTGGAAGTGGCTACAGGAGCCGGAGTTCCAGAGAATGTCGGCGTTGAGACTAGCAGGTACGTGATGCATGATGTTGTAGTGTTCGTAGAGTAAATAGATGATGATTGTGCTTTTGTTTTTAACCTTTTTTTTGAGTTCAGGTAAGGTTCAGGTTATGCTGAATTTGTTTTTAATAAGAATTTTAGGAGATTCACAGATGGTATTTGAATTGGGAGTTCAAAGCAACAACTTTCAATTAGGTTTTTAAGCTCACGTGGGCCGGCTTACATGTCTATTTCAGGAGGCATAATAATAGTACTTCTGTATGAAAAACATGGCGTATTTTCTCTATTTGTCATTTCATTGTATTGTTATTTTTAGTAAAGGTTTTAAACGTGTGGAAACTAACAGTTTTTATATCTAAATTGTCTCATAAATTCGCGGTTTGACTCAAGCGCGCTTCATTCGGCCTACATTTGCATAATGTGACCTGACCTGGATTACCACGTGGATTTAGCTTGTATTAAACCAGTCTAAAAATACATTTATAATATTTAGACTCAAAATTGTACTAATATTATAAATATTTAAATGTTTGTGAACGCACCCACGATAAAGGAGAAATTCCTAGTGTGGGGCAACGTTTTAAAAAAAAATATATCTCGCTTTGTCTGTTACGTTTCCATACTTTTGCCGCTGAATTGATTTCGTTGTTTGGCATAGACGAACATGAACTAGGTTATGTCATAGAATAACTGTTGTCCCGGCAAAATGTTCCAGTTGGATAATTTTCGAACTCAGTACGGGCAAAGCAGCGAGAATAAGTTGTACACTAGCTGTTGCTCGCGACTTTCTCTCGTGAAAATGAAGTGTATGCGTGTGGATGAAAAGTAACTTGTCCATTATACTCAACCATAATCTATCTCTATGTCAAATCACACACAGTCCTGATGATTGGAGCTAAGATATATGTAGTTACGATTTGAGGTTGCTAGGACACCTACGGTCTATTCTTCGAATGGGTAGTTCTGGTTTGTAATTGTTTTGGATTCTGCTGAAGAAAGGTAACATCACTCTAGATTTCTGAATAGAATAGTGATAGATGTTCAGGAAAATCATTACCTATTTCAATTGGTTCTATAGTTCAAGTATCTTTTTATCATACGGGTCTCATATGGAGGTGTGCAGGGCAATGACTTCTGATTATTGTTTTTGTTATCTATAGTTAGGTTTTGCTGTTTTGCATCACATTTTACTTAAAAATGATTCCAAACTATGGTGAGGTAAATCTCCAAAGCCTTGGAGTATTGTGGCATCAACTATTATGTGTTATTTTACTCTTAACAGTCCTGCCCCCCTATTGCGTATCTTTTTAACGTCAGTGGCTATCAGAAATGTCCATAGATTAACTGTAAATTGGTTATGGTTTGGTACATTTTTTTCTTAAAAACTGTACATTTGACAGTTATTTGATAGACATTATAAGTTATCCACTGTCATTAAAAGATACGCAATAGCCCTGCAGTTCAGTCCATATTACCCAATACTAATTGGGTTGTGGAGGTCAGATAGGCAGTCACTCCATGATAAACACTGGGATACAGCTGCGTCTGGTTAGATTGGTAGCCGACTCCAACATAGTAGGGAAATTTATAGGCAGATGATGATGATGCTGTAGGTGATACTGAAAGTAACACAAGAGAAGCATTCTACCCAATTTCGTATCAAGAAAGTAAAAACATAGGTACATACGCCAGCTGTATAATTCTCAATTAACCTTGAACCTAATGGTCTAGCGATAAACTTGAAAATCTAATAAACAAATTTGGCAGATTGTAGTAGCTGTAGTGTCTATTTGCATTTCAATCTAGACTCAAAACTTCAGCCCCGAACGAAGCAAATCTTCAGCTTGCTCTAGATGAGCTAGCCAAGGGTGAAGACCTCCTTAAATATTCATAGTCGGCGATAGTTGTAGCGAAAGTGACCCATAACTGAACCTATAACCTTTGGAGGTAGCCTAACTTATGTTGTGACTCATGGGGGAACGTAAGCAGCTGACTTGTAATTAGATATTTTCTATAAAAATAAAATATTGACTGTAACCATTTACTGTCATTGGGGTTCGTATTACCCAATACTAACTGGCTTGTGGCGGTCAGATAGGCAGTCGCTTCATGTAAAATGGTATTCAGCTGCATCCGGTTAGACTGGAAACATACCCAACATAGTTCGCTGATGATGTTGTTTTCGCCCCATGTAAAATTCTGTTAATTAGCTGCACTCGGCTAATCAGAACACCGATTCCAACATTTCAGAAAAAGCCTAGATAAATGAAGATGATCTACGCCACCGAGTAGTCTTGTTAAATTTTGATTTGAATTCATGATTGTTAGTTTTATTCCTGGTTTAGTTTTCCCGCTTCACGTTATTTTCACCACTTTCTTTTATTTACCACAGTCGTCACTTCTTGATTTAAATAATTTGTTGCCTCAATTGACATTATTCTTATACATTTTTTCTACTTTTGCGTTAGAAAATACAACCTGCTATTGAAGCGCTGTATTTTAAAATAAGCTACTGTTCAAAAGAAAAGCTACACATAAAAACTGCGACAAAATTATCATCTTTGTCACTAACTTTTTCCTTTTACTTAATCACGTCATCATTAACATGAATAGATAGAATGAAAATACGTGGGAATATTTTTTATAAAGCCTGACCTTGATTAAGCTACAAAAAGACCGGGAAACACCTCACCCGAACCACAGACAAAATCCTATCGCGATCTAAAGTAAATATATACTCAAAAGCATAAAAATTCCGCGAAAAGACGCCATCCCTACGTAGTTTACTACTGAGGCAGTGATGCGCCACTAGAGTATCGATAAAAACGCATACAGTTTACAAACAGCGGCCGCGTCAGCTGCGGCCATCGATTTGTCGAATCGATGCGTTGGGTCACCGCGCGGTCGATGGTGTACGTCACTAGTTGTAGTGGCCACGCTTTGAGGAGACGCGGGACTTTCTTGCGCGATTTCTTTTTTGTTTTATGTACGTGTTAAGTCTGTTTAGTGAGTGGAATTGTTTAATGATATCAGTGTTTTTGAGTTCATTGAAGTTGAGGTCTTAAGATTTTATAATTATTATTTTTTTATAATTTTAGTCGTGTATAAATACGTTCATAACATTTTCATGATAGACTGCTTAAATATTTTTTTTAAATAAATTAGTCCACTTTCCCTATTGTCAAAAAGGGTAAACATTTTCAACAAAAAATCATTAAAAAGCGTCAGCTGCCTACATCGATCCCCTTGTTTAATGCGCGATCGATGCGTGACGTAAGTTAGGGGTGCGTTACCCTCGCTTTTGAAGGGGACTACGGTTCTTGGTTAGTGCGTTACTAATTTATTGTTACTGGACTTATTATACATGCACATTGGTATTAACAACCGGTTGGGCACGCGTGGTGGATTATGGCCCACATTCTTTCTCTCTCTCTTACTTAGAGGAGACTTGTGTTCCAGTTGTAGGGACGTTATAGGTTGATTGTGTTTATTGTTTACAATGAGCGTCCTCATTGAGCATTGCTGTGCTCTCTAAGAAGGCATTTTGTTTGTGAAAACCTTAACATTTTCAAAGACCAACAAAATCAACAGTTTATTAGGTAAAATGCTCCGATAATGTTAATAGGACTTCTTTGTCGTGTAACCCCGAAATATTTTTCACTCAATAAAATCCACACAAGCTAGTACGTCTTAGAGACACGAAAATATAATGACAAAAATGTTTCACATTTTCACATGTATCACAGAGAATCATGTTCGTAGAAACATCCTTCAACCATCATGATCATAGTCACTCTAATACACAGTTCGGCGCTACGTGTCGCATCAGGCACGCGACCGCGAGCCTCCGTTCGATAACCATTGCGTTTTACTTACGTTACCTGCTAGTAAATCTATGCAGTGGGCGGGCAATGTATACAGTCGCGTGGTCCGACTGACGTTTTAAATGATTGATAGGTTCCTTTCATGCTGTAATGAGGGGTAGTAGTAGTGAGGTTTGTATGATTTTAATGTGTGTTAGCATAGGTCTTATGCTTTTCAAGATTGGAAGTGTATATGACTGATATTTACACCTATGTTGCTTATATGCTTTCGGTTCTCTCTTGTGTTTCCTGACAACTGTTATCTGGCAGTTTGTGACTTGTGTCATAATCTAGGTCTCGTCGAGGTTGCGCCAAAATACCCTGTTTTCCACGTCCAGCCCGTTCTAGAAATTACATATAGCATAAATGACATAGCATAAATATAACTGACATATGATAAGTATACATCACTCGTGATAGTATATTTTTCATCACCAGTTTAGCCTTTCTTTGAGATTCAATCTCACCAAGCTAAACTTCAATTACACCATTAAACTACCTATCTGACCTCCACAATTCAGCTAAGCAATTCGCGGAATCAAATGAATGGTCCACCCCATCGAAGGACCGACTCGACAGGCTTTGCTTAACATTCAAAAGAGAACATCAAGCAATGCGTCTGTTATATCCACTTTTATTGCTCTTCAATACATTCTACTATTACTACGCTGTTTTCATAACTATCTATCTCACAAATTATCTCAGAACACAAAGAAGTCCCTCACAGTTTTAACATCCCCTCTGACGATAGTTTCCTCACGCATAGTTTCCGTACCATCCCGTCCTCCAAATTTGATTGAGTGGGCTTCCTTTATATCTCGCATCTTTATATACACTTATTTCTCACAAGTATGTACTTGATGGAGTAACTGACGTCATCTCATCTTCCTCATTTTCGTCTAATATTGACTCTAGAACATTCGTATTTGCAGATATCAGTATTTGGTTTACGATTACGACTTTATTAGATGTTGCTTCGGGTTTGGTGATTAAGGATTTTGCATTTATGTCTAAGCAACATAATACATATTCTAGCTCATGGCAAGATAAAAACAGCCACTTTGTTAAATCTTCAGGTTAAGCTGTACTTGCCTAGATTGATCTGTGGATGGATGACCACGCACTATATAGTGAGTTTCTGCCGTGCCTCGCAAAGTATGTTAAGCCTTTGGTGCCGGCTATCACTTGTAGATCTTTGAAGTCGTTATAGGTAGTCAGAGACTCATAAAGTGTGACAACCAGTCTTACCAAAGGGTATTGTAATACCTAGTATTAACTGGGTTGTGGAGGAGCTCGTGGCTTAATAAGAACTGCCACTTAGGTCGATCTTTAGGTAAAGCTGTGCTTGCCTAGGTCGGTCTGTGGATGGGTGACCGCCCGACATACCGAGTTTCCTCCATGCCTTGGAAAGCACGTTAAGCAGTTGGTCCCGGTGGCCTTATGTAGATCTTTGGTAGTCGTTACAGGTAGTCAGTGACCTGAAATTCTGACATCCAGTCTTACCAAAGGGTATTGTATTACCTAGTATTAACTGGGTTGTGGAGGTCAGATAGGCAGTCGCTCCATGTAAAATACTGGTATACAGCTTCACCAGGTTAGACTGGAGCCGATCTTAACTTAGTTGTGGAAAAGGCTATATAGATGATGATGATATATTAAAATATATAGCCCATTATGCAGCATGTATCGCTATAGGAAGATTATGCTACATAGATATGTATTAATACAATTCACTGCTGAGACACAGGCCTCCGCTCTACGAAAGAGAGTGAGACAAAATCCGTAATGTGGGTTCAGTGCGGGTTGGTAGATGTCACATGTCTCGAAATTTTCGCTTCTCTGATATGCCGGTTTCCTCACTTTCACCGTTTTATAGGAGTTATATCTATGTGTTCCAGATTTTCTTAGTTAAGTTAAGTTATTAGAAGGTGTATATGCGAGGTAGTTATATAGATATGTGTTTGGGATTTTCTTCAGTTATTAAGGTGTAAATGCGTATGCGAGGTGTCGATATTAATAATGTGGCTAATCTCTCCTAGATTAATATCGTAATCTCTGCTTGATTAATGTAGGTAGTAGGAAAGTGTTTCTACCATCTTCATTTCTATATATTATGTCAGGTTTATGTTTACCTAAGTTTTTAGACTCATGAGCAGTTTCGAAAGGTATATTTTGTTTTATATTTAACATCACGTTTTTAGTCCTAAAGAGGTTAGATGGAGGTGTACCTAATAGTACATCCCTTGTTATCCAGGCAAAAATCCAGACTGCGTGGCTGCTACTGACAAATTAATTATACCAAATTATTATCCAACGACTAATAAATAACTAAGAGAAGTATCGCTTAATCGTGGGAAAATCTTTCTATAAAATCACACTGCTGTCATGTGTGTAGGCGGGGGTATTTGTGTGAACAACCCACCATGTGGGGGGGTGTATAATAAACTAACGCTCCCTCTACATGTACTAGAAAAAATATTCATCAGTTTTTTAACTCATTTTTTTTGTAAACCTCTGCTAGATCATCTCTCCCGCCAAATTAAGGCCAATCAACCCCAAAACCACTGGTAGAGACCATCATTTATCCTGAAGAACTACAAAAACCCTCAAAAAGGTAGTACCGCAAACGAGGCAAGCAGCGTTGGCTGCCCCCACCCCCCTGTGACGTCAGACCACCCCCTTTATCGATCGACCCCTCCCCTCCGCCGTCGCCTGCCGTCGGCTCCAGTTCTATGTACCTATATGGGGTTTCTTGGACATTTTACCTTTGCTATAGCGTTTGGGATTTTTAAATCGTGTTTTATTTATTGGTTTTTGGGTTTCTGAGTTATTTGAACACTAAGTTTGGGTTCTAATGACCTTACTTATATTTTCGAAGTTAAAACTTCCAAGTTTAAGGAAAATATTGAATTTCCAGATATTTGGCAGAACGTTTTCAGTTTTGATAAAGATATTTCGTTTCCATGACCTTTGGTAGATTCAATCTAAATTATATTTCATACCAATACCAAACTAAATATAGTTCAAGCTATTTGTTATCCTATATTGCTCGAGGAGATTTATGGCGTTAATACTAGCTAGGTTAATAACCTTTTATTTTTTTGTGTTGTCTCTTTTTGCCTTCGCTAGAACTCTTTATCTCTCTTCCTCATGATCATCATCTGCCTTATCTTTTCTCAACAGTTTTAGGATTTGTTTTCAGTTTAACTGGATGCAGCTGATTACCAGTATTTTACATGGTGCGACTACCAATCTGACCTCTACAATCAAGCACTCTCAGACCTTCTTTACTCTCTTTATCTCATTCTCTTGTATAAGCTGTTCATCTTCTGTTTCAAGTAGTACATTTTCATGCAACATGCGGCCACAACTTAATCTGGCAGACATCATAAATCTGTGCCTAAAGTTTAATTTCCGTTGCTAAACTTTCGTGGAATGTGTCTTAGGGGCAACATTCCCCTTTCGGCTTTCTCTAGCCGAGAAATTAGCCTTGTGTCCCTTTCAAATTTGAATCTTAGTAATAACTCTTAAAATATATTTTTGTTCTGTTCAATTGACTGGCGAGATGTTCGTGTGCTATGCCAAACCCATCGGTAATTCTAGGTTTGATAATGTTATGATGAATGCTCGACAATTTAGACGGACAAGTACTAAGTAATCGATAAATCGATTATATTATGATACGAATCAGAACACTTTTTATAATAATCGATTATATCAATACATTATTTATCTCCCTCTTTATCATACTACTATAATAGGTACTGTATAATACGGGATCTCCTATTGTTGGAACTACATTTATCAAAATTCTACGACTGAACTAAACGTGCGTTCTGTCGCTCGCGTAGCGTGACAAGTGCTGCCATCTATTGCGAGATATGAGGAAGTTTCACTCTAATGCTTTTTCAAACTGTGTTAGGAAAATGGATCGAAAAATAGTTGGGTAGTTTTCGTTCGTCTAAATATTTTGTTAGTGAAGAGTAAAGAATACACATCCAGGCTTTGTTTTGCGACTGTATTTTATATTTTGTTAGTCTGAAATTTCAAATGACTGTTATGAGTAAAATCAGCCGTCTTTCTAAACTGTTTGCTTGAGTTAGGATTTGTCATTTGCGGCAAAGCTGATGTAGTACTTTTGCTAAATATGAATACCTAGTAGTTCTTAAAGTGGCCAGAGTAACCCGCGAAATTATTTTTTCTTACGTTCTTTGTAATTTGCAAGTCAGTGTCACGTTGCATGTTGATGAAAACATGATTTGCGTCCGTAATACGTATGTAGTTACAGAACAATAATCTTTGAAATCATTAATACAACCCTCTTAGTTCATTTATCCCCATAGAATGCTTTTTCGTGATGAGAAACTCAAAGGGGTTAAATTTCGTAAGCTACCCTGGCACTTTCACCGTAATGCAACTAATGTAACAAACACGATAGTTAGCAAAATTAAAATACTTTAATTTTACAGATACGCCAAGTCAGCAACAAACGATAAAAGGCGACAATGTAAACAACATGCCTCAACAGGCTTACTGCCAGCCTCGGGAGTACCAGGGTGCTCCGCCCGCGCCCCAGGGCTCAACAATGTACCCCGGGCCTCCGCCCCACTGGGACGCGCCATACGAACCGGCTGGGGATGTATCTTGCTTGTGAGTCCTCCCGTCATCTTGACTTGGTTCCTGGATTCCACCAAATTCCTCTCACCTTCTAATTCCTTCTTGGGGCTTTTGTTTCTGTCTTCCATTTATTATTTATCTCTTGAAATTATTTTTTCGAGTTTGTTTTCTTCATCTTTTCATTCTCTTCAACTTGTTTCAACCTTTTTCATTTTTTCATCGTTATGTTTATATGAACGACATCATAATTTTGTTGGATCATGTCTATTGTGTTCTCATGTTTTATTGTTGAATAAAATGGATTCTAATTTAAACCTTCCCCTAACCCTTTCCATCCACCCCATCCCCGACCCTGTGGCTGCGTAGCAGTGGACTTGGTTTCTCATAGGTATTATAAACATGTAAATAAGCTTGTCGCAAAGGTAAAACAAACACATTATTAATAGAAATACTAATCATAATTTTGATTCGCAGACATCTTTGTGACAAGTCAACTTAGATTGAGAGGATTATCTGAATGGATATTTTTGTTCTGTCGATCAAATATGTGTAAAATGTATAGAGATTTTGCTCATAGATGTTATTTTTTTCTGAATAGGCAGTATCCTTTCCCGAGCTTTGAGTTTGTTTGGCTTATGTGGTATCGATACTGCCTAATGATTGTTTATTTAGATAATGTTTTTTGAAACATTATTTTTAGCTGTAGGTAAGTGTTATTTTGTTAGCTTCAAGAGGCCAAGATGAATGTTAGACTGCTACCGCGCCCTCATCCCTCCCTTTTTGTTTCTCCCTGCGCCCGGGCTGCAATAGTTTTTCATTATATGATTTTATAGGTGCCTGCGTGATTTCAGAACCCTTTGTTAATGTTGTTTACATTGTCGCCAGGTATGCGTTTTTAAATAATACGTTTGGTGTTTAGAATACTTTTGATATGTTGGGATTTTGTGAATATACATTACCGATTATTAAAACTGCATTCTTATAGAAAATTTAGAATAAAATTATGAGGCTTGGCACGTTTATATTGTAAATTCTGTTTGATTCCAACATGTCAACATTAGAATAAATAGCAGAACATAAATGTACAAATAAACAGATCTAGGTGGGTTTTATTTGCAGTAAATGAATGCAATATAAATACAACAATATAATGAATACATTTTTATAGTAAAAATCTCGCAAATAATACATTGACTCTAGTTTTATTAAAACCCACCTAGAAAATCCAATAGGTCCCATGTTGGGTGCCAAAATAGATAAATGTAAGAAACTAAATGTTAGCTCCATTATTAGATGTAAGATCATTTTTTTTCAATCAATCTAAATGCAATTTATAAGCTTTTACATTACGTACCGTCAAAATAGAACTTGGAGAAATCGGCAGTTTACTAGAAGAACTTAATCCTAACAAAGATTGTGTAGAAAATAAAAGTGGCGGTAATATTGTAAAAGCTATAAAATGTAGTCTATGTTTAGAAGCATGGTTGTTGTCTATAGATGATGAGCTTGATAGAGAACCGTCAAGCGCGAATAGATAACGTTAGGGAGAGAATGCTTTAAATGTGATAAACATCATTAAAGTTATTATTTTTATTTGTTTCAGCGGCCCAGATCCCTCAGAGAGGCAGTGAGTATATCATCGTTTAAATAATATATTTTGCTAATCTCATGAATACTATTGACAGTCTTTTCTGTAAAATGTTTGATTAATTCTTATTTTTTATTTAATACAGGTCTTCAAAGAAGTAGTTATTAGAAGCAACTTACTTCAATTTTCTGACTGACTAACCAACTCTGACCAGAATTTTAGGGATTGATCTTTCTGTACAATACCCTTTCTTCTGCTTCTTTTGTCTGTTCATAATCATCATAAGAAATGTTGACCCTTGCAACGCTTCAAGCTTTCCAAAAATTATAGCTTAGCTAGAGAAAAGAACAAAAAATAAATAGATTCAGAGTTGTTCACCGAAATACAGGAGTTTAAAAATTACAGGCTATTATTGAATTCCTAAAAGTACAAATCAGTAGGTAGGATAAAAATACAGCTAGCAGAAATTGATATCAATAGATTAGAAATAAAAAGGATGTGAACTATTGTTGGGAGTTCTAGAAAAATCTCAGAATCCGAGGATAAAACGTGGATCTGATAAAAATATCACTTTCCGTTACAAGATTTTGCAAACTGAGCAGTATACATTTTATGGATTATTGTGGACTTGCATTGTGGCTATAAATAATCTCAGAAAATGTAGGGATATATTTACATTTTTATAGTAGAAGAATACAAATATATGATACTCTGAGTTCTTAATATTTCAAACCAGGATTAGGTATAAACCAGAGAAATTAATAGTTATGACCTGTGATTTCAATGAGAAAAGAGTGTCTTTACATCCCGCTTGTAACGTTAGATACAATTTTCTGTAGACTCCTACTCATGCGAGACAACACTTTTGAAATATCACTGTTAAATACATACTGTAAGAGACAGCCCCCCACAGACTGATGGGGTGAATCCAGTATATCATACTAAGATGAAAATTACAATAAATTATTTAAGGAACGTTATGGAAATCCAATAAATTTCATGTGTTATTTCCTCATTCACAATGTATATGAGACGAGACGCGACTTTCGATAAACTCTGTACCTATTCAGGAAGTGAAAAGCAGATTTTACGCGTGTCGTTCGTTAGAGTATTTCAACATACATTTGTATTTGATTTTAGACAAATTATTGACATAAATTAAGTGCTGCATACAAAGAATGTTATTTCTGTGGAATAATATGATTCAGGATATTTTAAGGAGTTGAATCCATTGTCAGTTTGCGGAGGGCTGTCCCCTTTACCCTGTATAAACATGATAGTTTTCCAACACGGGAGGGCTAATTAAATCTATTGTCTAAATTAGGGGATGATTCTTTCGTTTACTGCTGTAAATTCTGAATTCGATTATAAATATTTTTTGGACTTACATATTATTATATAATATTTTGTTGAATATTTCAGATTCTGTTTGACTATCTTTTATTCCTGTGACGAAGGAGTCTGCCACTACACCACAACATACCAAGACTGTGCTATGACCGTATCACGCACGGAAAAACGATGACACGGATTATTAAAATGACAAAACATTTTTTTCAGGCAACTTTGTCCCAAAGATATACCTTACAGGCTAACATATATATTATAATATAACTTATGTTAGTAAAAAGAACCTTAAAACTATATTAATAACACTTCACTTGTGCATTATGCTTACTAGAACTTACCAACAGCGTATCATACACGTTTGTAACAGCCATCATAGCCAAAATTGTTGACTCTCCGTGTATAGTCCGCTGTTGGTCAGTGATGGACCGGACTAGTGGCCTTATTGTAATACAAAGTTTTTGTTTTGTCTGAAATGTTCCTAGCGCGGTCATGGTATAATATGGTGTAGTGGCCCAGTCTCCTTTAAACCTGTGATGATGTAAACAAAATTCAATATAAAACTAATTTCTTTCTTTCCACTCAACTTCAGGAGAGACCCGAATATGTACGTACAATCTTTCTAGAATTTTCTTCATTGGCTTGTCTTTGAAAGCTGGTAATATAAAGGTTAATTCCATTGGTTCCAGGTTGCAAGCGCAAGGAGGAATTGGGTTCGGATATGGCTTCCCCGAAGAAACCGCGTTTGGTTTTCACAGACCTCCAGCGGCGTACTCTACAGGCTATTTTTAAGGTAATATGACAATCATATTTTGGCCCACCTTCCATCTTGCGCTCCATGCCCGGAATTCGCGTAGCTGAATTTTGGGCCAAATTTGTTTAATGAAAAGTCATTGACACTCTAAACAGAATCTTAATTTAAGTTAATCTGTACATCACATTTTGTGTGACTATAGTCTTTGGAAAAATGAACACAATATTATGTTGGAGAGTGTACAGGTTACATGCGGAGTTATTTACCATACGGATCTTGTAGAAAGTATAGGACCCATAAATGATAATATTTATCAGTAATGCTGAGCAACTGGGCTAATCCCAGTTGTAAACATCCCTTTGTGCCTATTAGCTTTGTTTTGTTCTGACTCCTGTGGATATGAAGGGAAGTGAAAATTGTGATTTTCCTACTTCTCTGCTATACTTTTCTGATTAATTTCGTTGCGGCATCCAAGACAGTTATATGGTTTCTCTGGGACTTCGTCCTTGTTCATTGCCACGACTGTTGATTTGCAGTGATTTGGGAACAGACTTGAAACAAACATACATAATATTTTAAGATATAAATAGTTTTACATTTCATAAGTATACCAGTCACACGTAACGAAATACGATTGCATGTAGCGGAGATGAGAGTATTGAGATGTATGTATGGAGTGACAAGAATGGATGGAAGGTATATTAGAGGTAATTTAAAAGTGGCACCCGTTTCAGAAAAAAATAAAGGAAGTTGTCTATCTTGGTTTGGACGTGTTGTGAGGAGGGATGAAACACATGTGACAAAAAAAGGAATGGATTAATTTTGATGGATGGAGAGGAAGACCAAAGATAAGATGGATGCGTTGTGTGAGAAATGATATGAATAAGAAAGAAGTAAGTGATGCCGTGACCTCTTGTCAGACGTCATCAAGGAGAATGGAAGAAGATGCATTACATTATAAATAATACATTTAGGATAATTCTAATATAATTATGTATAGTCAAATAAAAGCCCTCTTCCTCTCTCCTACTATTGCAGTGCCCGACAGGGTCCACAATGATCATAACTTAGTAAAACCTACCATCTAAGTAAACTTGTGGAAGCAATAAATGCATTGAGTATTGAGTAAGAAAACGTGTTGCGCTGACTCAAATAGAATGCGACAAGGCCACGAAGATGTGACGATGATACAGTCACACGTGCAATGGTCGACATACAAGAATTAAGTGCGGTACCCAAACCCGCTAACACGAACATATCTTTTGAAAGACATTAATAACTCTAGAAGTAAATGTGCCAAAATATTATTTGTGAAAGTTATTTCCACTATTATCAAGGATCTATTTTTTATACACGTGTACAGAGTCAATGTCAAGTGCTATTTTGTTAACGCGAAACAGCAGCCTTATCAGCTGATACGGGTTACATGGTACAAGCACGTAGAGTCCATTCATCTCTAACTGCCGCACTCGGAAAGCTTTAATGATTACTTAGGCCATCTTTTAGTAAAGGTTTTGACAGTTTTGTCGTACAAAATAACGGAAGTAACTATGAGGAGGTTTATAATTTTGAAGTTATCTGTGGAAGCTTGTTATTAGCAATTTAGATATATATATGATTGTTATAATTATAGTTATTAGTCTGTAAGCTTTCCTAAAATAAAATAAAAATATGTCAAATCTTTATTACGTGAAGGATTATGTAATAATTAAATATCTCTGAGACCATCAGTAACTCATACATACTAGTTATCTTACTACAAGTATAAATACGAAAGGTTGTGAGGATGGATGGATGTTTGTTGCTTTTTGACGCCAATACTACTGAACGGGTTTGGATGAAATTTAGCACACAGATAGTTTATACCTTTTTTATATCCCTGTAGTATAAAATTGAGGAAGCTCCACGAAAGTAGGTATGTATGAACGTATTTTGTTCATTTGTAAAGTATACGCAATAAATACAACGTGATTCGCTTGACCTTTATCAAAATCAATGGGTTGAGTTTTAAAGAAAAAGTTCCAAATATATTTGTTACTCTTATTAAGAAATGGAGAAAACAGAAGCCTTACTTGGAACATTTGCAAAAAAACTTGAAATAAAGAAAGTCCTACAATTGAAAGGGAAAGTTGGTGAACTGTAAATAATACACAAATATAGAATGTTTAACGTAACAAAAATCGAGGGGTTAAGTTTGAAGTAAAAGTTAAAATCATGCCGTATTTAAACGTGTTTAAAAAAAAAGGAAAATAACAATATTTTTATAGGTTAATTGCCCCAATTAGCGTAGGATAAGGAAAAGTCTTAGCATATTTTTTTGGCTATGAGAAAATGTTTTTTGTAAATAAAAAAATGTTTTTGTGTTGTATTTATTATTTCCTCCATGACTTTCGTCCTCGTGAAATAATAACCAATTTTTAGAGATTGAAATAAAAAGAAAGACAAGTGTCGTAGGTACTCGTATAAACTGTGGAAGGGGCAGTATGTAAGAAACATCTGTTTTCTACAAAACTGCAATATCTACCTGGTCAAAATGTATGAAAAAGCAGAGTTTTAGCAGATTTCGTAATCGAATCAAAACGAATCGAATTCGAAATTCTTTTTCAACCTATCTTAGGATTCATTATTTACAGTGAGCACAAGGGTTGCAAAATTCTCTAAAAACAAATGACTACCTACTGAAGAAATTGCAACGTTTCCAATCGACAACTACGTCCGATTGTTGTCGCGTTCGTTTGTTCGGATAACGTTGGTACGGCGCCATCTGTCATTTGGTCGTTGGTGCGACCACGCGTTCAAATTCTATACAAAAATTATGCCGGTGTTGCAGCGTCGATAGATCTGCACGAAATTTTATACAAAAGCTTGTATCTTTTGCAGTAGGAAAGGTGATTGATTCACACTGCATTGGTTTTTTACTTCAAAATGGTGGAGGTAATTTCATGTATGTTCTCCTATTTTTCCGACTGTTGAACGATTCTACTTATTTTATTTTGTAGGAAATACTTCTAATTTGGTCTCATTGGTACCAAGTCAGGATCTGATGATGGGGGAATGGTGGGCAACCCTCAAATTTCAAAGGCACTTATTACGTCTTTCATACGTTGCGTCTGATAATCATCATCTCATGTGTATGAGCTGATGATGGAAGGTACCTACAACTCCTTAACGTTTGGGAGTTAAAAGAAAATTCTTTCAACATTATACGTACATAAATAAATGGACCGTGTATTTTTAAAAGTCAGTTTTTTAACTGAATTAATATTGTCGTGTGACGCTATAGTTATATTTCACCTTCTGCCCTGCCCTTCTACCCCAAAAACATGCAACCGAAGTGATCTTTGCGCTGCCACCGATGAGACGGTGGAAAGTGCAAAGATCTCATCATCATCAGCTTATAATGTTCCCACTGCAGGGACTCAGGCCTCCTCTCTAGGAGAGGGCTGGGCTATAATCCACCACGCTGGTAACAAAGATCTGGGTAAACAAAAATATAAAAATAGTCTTGCCAGTGAGACAAAAGAAGAAGAACAGTTTACTCTTGAACTATCTAGCAGTAGAGCTCTGCGTGAATGATAGCTAGAACTCAAGCTTCATTCAAAAATTCTCTACAACCATTCTAACTATAAAATTTCTCTATTCCAGGAGACAAAAAGACCGTCGAAGGAGATGCAAGTAACAATAGCAAGACAGTTAGGACTAGAGCCGACCACCGTAGGAAACTTCTTCATGAACGCGAGAAGAAGATCGATGGATAAATGGAAAGACGATGACGCGCCTTCAGAATTAGACCAGCAGTGTGAGAGCCATGACCTAGACAGGGTTCCAAGTCTAGACTCTGCAGAATCTGAAGAAGATCACGACGATAATGATGACCATCTTTTGTGACGCCGTCTTCCTCAGCAGCAGCTACTTGTGCTATGAGAATCGCTTGTTACGGGCCCTGGATTGACTTATTCTGTGGATCGGGAGAATTTATATCTTTGACTGTTTCGTTCTGTTCTTCAATTTCGAGAGCGGATTTTAGTTTAGAGACTTCTGCAGTTGTTTTTACTGTTAGTTTGAGTTATGTGTTAACTTCTTCTTTAATCTTTTCTTTTATTTTCAATTTCTGAATGAAAGCTTTTACTGAATTCTTCTGTGTCAATTTATCATGTGGCACATTATGTCAATGGCAAACTATATCTACTGCAAAATACAAAATAAGCTGTTTGATTGTTAATTGTGTCCTGTAACAATTTCACAAATTGTTACAAACTTTACGACAAAACATATTTTAGTATTTTTGATCAGATTAATGCTCTCATATTTTCCCTTATATTGTACTGACGTTAATATTGCGTATAAGTTCGTACTCTTAAATAAAGAAACGAATATATTTTTTCTTTCATGAAACAATAATAATTTTCAAAATTCTCGGGGCCCCTAACATAGTAAGTAACAAAGTGTACAGTTAAAACTTACGTGAATAGTGAACGCCGAAGCCGTTTTAGATAACGTTTAGTTGTTAGCCGCTGGGTGGCGCCACTGTCTCGATATTCGATAGATTTGTTGTTAAATGAAAATCGACTTTCTGATTGGTTAGGTAAGATTGAAAGTCCGTAGTCGATTGATAAGTATAGGGAAGTTTCGTTTCGAATGGTTCATCGCTATGATCAGTTGTTTTTATTAGGCAATTAGGGATGATTTTTGTAAGACAGACTGATGTGAAACAGGAAATTGTTAAGATATATGCCCTATATCTTCTAGTCACACACATCTATCGATATCGATATAGTGCTGCCCCAGATTGATCTCTATATCAAACGTTTCTAGTCAAACGTGAACTAAAATAGTTTAACTCTTAGTTTTTATTTAGAACGACAATATGTAATTTTTTAGTGTAACACAATCACTTTGGATTTGGGCGTCTGATTGGTTCTAAATAATCAATCAATATTGAATCGATCACTCAGTTGTACACATCCCTATTACTAGTGCAATAAAACACATTTTCCTTCATATACTTAAAAGTAAGTGTAAGAAACAAACACTAAATTAGGAATGAATGCAATTAGCTCGCCTTTGTAAAGAAAAAGGCGCCTTTATCCAAAGATGATTGACTCTAGATAACTGATAACTGTTAACAATGACAAGATCTTTTTAAAGTAGCGACAAATATCCGATGAAATCGGATCAATTACACTCATTAACGATTACGTTACAGGATTGTAGGGAAAAACAAGATTTACTGACTCTATTCATAATTATTTTGGTAATAAATACATTACTAAGAACACCTTTAAAAAGACAAACTTTATTATTTTGCTTTTACACTTTCAAGTAAGTAGGTATATGAAAAGGTCATATAAAGGTTGTGCACACAATACTGATAAAATATATCTTTTGAACAATCTTTAAAATAAAACACTACGTACTTTTCACTTGATCGAAAAATATCGAAGTCACTATAATAATTTACCAAAATTTCAACGATATTTCTACACAACTGCCAGCAAAGAGCATAAAACTAACAAAAAAATCTTGTTTAAACCTAAATCATGTGACGTATCGTTCCTAGTCACGACGTTTCTTAGCCATTTCAATTACTTTTATAACGGCTGATAAAACTTGAAAGCAAATTTGTGCGTGATATTATCTAGTTCTAACTTAGATATAAACAAATGGTATTTATTTAAGAGCCGCTTCAATGTAAGTCTAGTCTGATTTGTGCAAGATGTAGGTATTATTAATGAACGCTTGGAATCAAGACGGGGATACACAGGCTTGTAACTCGCAGAAAAGTAGGTATGTCAAAACTGGTACTGGTACTTTGCCGAGTAATCCTGGATTTTTGGACCCTTGTCCGATGTTTGTCCGAACTTTTCGAGATATCGGGATTTTTATAGAAACGAAAGGAGAGCAAACTATTATTGAAAAAAGAAAGCTGTCAAAGTAACACTATTGCATTGTGGAATTACAACCGTAGTTACATGTTATTAACAACTTTTGATTAATTATTAATTAACACAGTGACATGCAAGAAACTTGCTTATTTTTGTGCGAGGTACTGACATGCATTTGCGTATTCCTGTTTTTAAGTTGGCATCACTGAGCGAGCGAATGTTCCATTACAATATTTAAGTGGAGCAATAGAATATTTATGGAAAACAATACAATGTGTAATATTTTAAACTAGTCACCGTCATTGTAAAGTTTATGTATTGTAATAATGTAAGTAGTAGTCACTGAGTTTCATAGAAATGTTTAAGAAAAAAATGACTATATTTCAAGCAATATGTTTAGGTATTAAATGCAAATATCTTCTTGTACTGCGCTAATGTAAGAATTTTGTACCTATAATATACGTATCTTCTAACTGCAAACAAAAACTTTCATCACATTTCAAAGCTATTTTATTATCTATCGCATCGCTCGCGCAGTGTAGTATCAACTTTATATTTTGTTATTTTAACACCAGAAATAACTTCTAAGTTCTAGTTGAAATCAACTATTTAAGTTAACGTAAGGATAGTTTATTTATTAACTTATAATTTATTTATTTTTGTGACCATTGCTAGTACTAGTCTTTTTATTTACCACCAAAGATATGTGAAGTGCAATCGTATTTAAGTTTAATGAGTCAGAGAATAGAGTTGATTTATATTTGTAATATCTAATTTATGCATGGTTTTCCTTTAGTTCAGAGTATTTATAAGTTATTTTTACCCAATTAGTTTATGTCCCCCAATAGGGATGTTTTCTGACTAAAAAAAACATGATTCTGTAAAGTTCGTCAGTTAGATTATCGAAAAATATTGGATACGTATTTTTTGTTGTATCAAATTAATAAAAAAACGAAGATAAAACGCGTCGAAGACGAGTGGGAAAATCTATCTGACGAACAAAATAGTTTTTTTTGTCAAGTATCCAATTATACTACTCAGAAATACAAAGCAAATAAATTCTAGTCCAAACTACCAATCACATCGTTGATTTATTTAAACTATTACAACTTAATACAGTATTATTAATGTGTAACATATCTCGCCCCACTATTATTCCAATGTCAGTTGGGGCGTTAAATATGTAAGAAAACAAGGATTTATTTATGTAAATACTATTAGTTTTGTGTTCATTTGTGTCTAGTCAACTTACATTAGTTTATTTTATAATTGCAAACTATCTACTTCATTGTGAAACTGAAGATTTCGTGTTGGGAAAATTTTAAGTTTTTATGAGTGCTTTGCTTTTTTGTTACAATGCAATAGAACCTGTATAATACAGGAACACCATCATCATCATCATCATCATCAGCCTATAATGTTCCCACTGCAGGGACTCAGGCCTCCTCTCTAGGAGAGGAATGGGCTATAATCTACCACGCGGGCCCAGTGCGGATTGGCAGATGTCACATGTCTTCGAATTTTTTGGTTCTAAGACATGCCGGTTTCCTCACGATGTTTTCCTTCACCGTTTTGAGAGCAGCGGTGATGAAATAAATTACACAAAGTAATGCGCCTGCCTGGGTTCGAACCCACGACCTACTGTTCGTAAGTCGGGGCCAACACCACTGGGCCACCGCTGCTCTGCAGGAACACCAACAAATAAATAATAACTAACTAACAAAAAGCCAGCCAAGTGCGAGTCGGACTCGCACATGAACTCCGTATCGTAGTAGGGAATCCCCTTTTAATTTATTGTTATAGCAACAACCGAAACACACATTCTGAGAAAATTTCACCTGTCTAACTATAATGGCTCATGAGATACAGCCCGCTCTGTAACAGGCTAGTAACAGGGTCCGCTAATTACCCTTCAAGTACGGAACCCTAATATGACTTACTAATTTCTCAACACGAAAAAATATCCTTTACCCAATACCTTTACTAAAAGCAGAATCTATTCTTACGACAATATTATCTGTAAGAAGTCCATTTTAGAAAAAGCAATAGATAAAAGAAATTACTGTTTTCTATATTTTTTCTGCTGTTAATTGCAATTCTTTGTTATTATCACCCAGAACACAGTATACGTCTGTCAAATAATTTAGAATTAATTAATCATTTTGATTACTTACATTTAAGTACAAAATAAATTAAACAGTTTTGGGAAAAACGAAACTTTATGTATGGAAATATATGGCAATTTTTTATATGTTTGTCACTATTAATATTAAATGGATGACATTTAATATTAATAGTGACAGTAATATTAATAGTGGTCAAGTCATATGACAAACCTAAGGTAGCACCCGATATCGTACAGATACCAGCACATCAAAATAACAGAAACTGTCAAGTTTTCTTATCCAACCTTGAACCTAATGGTTTGACGATAAAGTTAAAAATTCTATCTATTTATTGTGGTGTGCTGCTGTCTATTCCATAAGGTGAAAACTATCCGAAATATTATTTGTTCTGTAGCTGTTGATACTTAGGTATTTCTGATATATAACGTTGCCGCTGATGATGTAAATACGTTCTGAGAATTATTCAAATACACCAAGATTGTCACTTGTTTTGTTAAGGTCCTCTGGTACCTCTACCATGGCTATTCTGTGGTTTATCATCTGACGTATATGGACTAAGGCAGAGCTGTATACGGGTTATAAAACATTCCAATGAATTTAAAGGTCTCAATAATTCATTCCAAATAATTGTCTTTTTTCATTATTTAATCTTAAGAAAAGAAATGTATCAAAAAATTGCGCACAAAATTCAGTACAGTTTTACAAAAGATAATTTTGTGTATATTTGAAGTTTCTTTTGGCTGTTGAAAACTGTTTCGCGTAATATTTATAACTGATTTGAGAATTATCGAATAAAATGCAAAAATTCAATATTTTTGTGTATGTATAGTACTAAATAGTGCGCTTTCTGATGTACATAGTTCGTGATTATATGTAAGATTATATGTACATTTTACAAAATATCTGTGTCTTATTTTCTACCACTCATTATCTGCCTTGTCTTTTCCCAACTATGTTGGGGTCGGCTTCCAGTCTAACCAGACGCCGTTGAATACCAGTATTTAACATAGAGCGACTGCCTATCTGACGTCCACAACCCAGCTAATATTGGATTATACGATACTCTTTTTTTATTATAAATGGGCTTGCTCTTGACTTCAATCTACAGAGATGATGTCGACGATGGAACGAGCTTACCCAGTAGAAGCCTGTTTACTCGCGACTTAAACAGATTAGGGTTATATGAACTCGGAAAAACCGACGCAGGCAGGGAATTCCACTCCTTGGCTGAGCGCATATATATATATATGATCCCGACCGATTTCGGCCACAGCGACTTGGATCTGCCTATTAAGAGCATCGCTGGTGTGCACTCTGGTGACTGACATAGCCAATTGTGCGCATAATAAAGGACCCAGCAAAGCGCTTCGTTCGAATGTGTGGAATGTCGACTAGGTATCGGTGATACCCTGCAGTACGTCTAGTCTCCCGATGGAAGAAGGGAGATGGTGCGATCAGCTCGTGGAGCTCTGGCGCAAACTCTCCGAAGTACAGTCTGTAGAAGACCGACAGACATGCGACTTTGCGACGGTGGGTCAGGCTATGTAGCTTGATAACTAGCTTATCGTCTTTGGTAAGGCTGGTTGTCAAACTTTCAGGTCACTGACTACCTGTAACGACTGCCAAAGATCTATATATGGCAGCCGGGACCAACAGCTTAACGTGCTTTCCGAGGCACGGAGGAAACTTGCATGTAACGGGTGGTCACCAATAATCAGACCAACCTAGACAAGCGCGGTTTAGCCTAAAGATCGACCCAAGTGGCAGTTATTATTAAGCCACGAGCTCCTCCTAATTCAATATTTTTATGCAGGAAGTTAATTCTTGGCTGTCCGGTGTTGCTCAGGTAAAATAATAACAGTGGCAGTACTTGTATCCTCGTTTTACACATTTCCGTTATCATCTGCTAAACATTACAACCTGGTTAGTCATGCGGTCGCAAGGGTAACCGCTGAACATGAGATTCTGGGTTCAATTCCCGGGTCAGGGAAAGTGTTATCCCGTCGGGGCTGAGGGTTGTTCGAAAGAGATACCACGGCCTCGCTACAAGGGCTAAGAAGGAACATGGGTGGTTTTTAGTTAGTAGAAGTCTGACACTCCCTTCCTCTCTGCGCAGATTCCCATCCCAAAAAAAAAGGTTCTTATGTTCTACTATAGATCGTCGCTGCCTAACCCTTCGGAGAAAACAGGTGTGGAGTTATGTTATCTATGTAACTACTGGATTAGATTTTACAGGGTAACTAGAATTCCTTGACGTACCGCAACCAGTAACGCCATCTATATTGCGTGAGACACGTTAGAACAATGCGCGAACAATACATCGAGGCATGTTGAACTTATAGTATACACTATACGGTATTGGATGGTTTAATGAACTGTAGATTTTGTACGTATACAGTTGAACAATGCAATGGAAAACAGTGGAACTAATGGCGCTACTGGACTGCAAAACTGGTAGTTTTTATAGCTTACAGTATTTTCGGACTCTAATTATTTCTTTGGCAATTTTCGTCGGGTAAGAATTTGGATTCATAGAATTTACTTTATTTTACATAAATATTTCAAAAGACACATTTGCAAAATCAAAATATTTATATTTTCATTTGTTAGTTTACAGTTACATTATTTTATACTAGTCATTGTTTGGATCAACAGGGAGACAAAAAATTACTAGAAGTTAGTGGAATAGGGATGTTTACTAATTAAAAAAAATATGATTCTAATTAGTCCGTCTGTTAGATTATCGAAAAATATTGGATACGTATTTTTTGTTTTATTAAATCAATAAAAATTGACGAAGATAAAACGCGTCAAAGATTTGAATGGGAGGTTGTGACGTCACTGCTCGCTAAGAAATGTCATACTAATGTCTTAGAATATGACGTCACACGAGTTTTCAAAGCACTGTATCGTCTTCATTGTTTGTTTACGTGAAAAAAGAAAAAATACGTGTCCAATATTTTTTAGAAATCTATCTGACGGACTAATTAGATTTTTTTAGTTAACATCCCTATTGCTATTGACCAATTGCTATTCTCGTTTGTATTGATTTAAAATATTTAATTAAACATAATTGAATTTGGTAATTATAACCGTGAACGACTAAAGGAAATTGTATGTATATAATATGTACAACTCAGGGGGTCTAAAATGGCCACTTTTGCAGATCATAATGTGAATTGCGTTTAAAAGCGTAAAATGGACCTTTCATAATAAAAACTGCGTCTGTGACTATTTTACGAATGTTAACGCAATTCATATTATTTTCCTATTATGATGTATTTTACTAAATTGTTACAGACGCAGTTATTATAATGAAAGGTCCATTTTACGCTTTTTAACGCAATTCATATTATGATCTGCCAAAGTGGCCGTTTTAGACCCCCTGATCTCTAAGATACAGACTAATTTGGGGGTCTAAAATTACCATTTTAGCAGATCTTAATATGAATTGCGTTAAAAAGCGTAAAATCGACCTTTCATAACAGAAACTTCGTGAATCCGCAACCGTTCTCCTAAGACCGATTCGGCACTGGACTGTTCGACAGGACGATTCATTTATTTCCGTTTCGCCAGCAGAATCTTTCATCTATGGACATTTCACCAACAGGACGTTTCATATGCGTCTCTTACGACGACAGCCCTTTCCAGCTACCAAATGTTTTACCGACACGACGGTAAACCTATAACTCTTTTAACTACAAACCTTTTCATCTGCGACGGACTATTAATATTTGAATGTCTTTGACGACGGTCAATCTTGGGACAAGGTGTATTACAAAGAATACACATTCTATCTACACCTTACTGTGTCTTCAAATATTAATAGTCCGTCGCAGATGAAAAGGTCTGTAGTTATAAGATCTGGAGCTGGAAAGGGCTGTCGTCGTAAGAGACGCATATGAAACGTCCTTTGGTGAAATGTCCATAGATGAAAGATTCTGCTGGCGAAACGGAAATGAATGAATCGTCCTGTCGACGAACAGTCCAGTGGCGAATCAGTCTTAGGAGAACCGTTGCGGATTCAAACTTCGTCTGTGACCATTTAACGAATTTTGACGCAACTCATATTATTTTCCTATTATGATTCGTAAATGGTCACAGACGCAGTCATTCACAGGTAAGTTGGTCTCGTTTCAAGTAGATGCAAATCTTCTTAATCTTGTCAAAGCCAATAGAGTACGGTCTAGTTATGTTGACACCTGGCTTTTAGGGTTTTGCTTATTTATACAATTGTGGTTTTTGGTACCTACTTTGATGGTTCTATTCATTGTATGAAGGAATTAGGAGAGTATAATATATGATGATAGTTATAAATATCGCACTAATCACTAAATATTATGAAAAAAAGTCCTCCGCCACTTCTGTCAGTCTGTTCGCGATACCGATGTTCATTCTGTTTTCATCAATGTATAGAGTGATGACGCGGGCGAAGCCGCGGGCATTAGCTAGTATTAAAACAAGTATTCCGCATCAAACTAAAAAAGAATCACGTAAATCGGATCATAAATCGCAACGTAATCGGTGTACATACATAGAAAAAAAAACATACCAATCGAATTGAGAACCTCCTCCTTTTTGGGAAGTCGGTTAATAAAGGTGTTACAACAGCCCACTGACAGTCATCTGACAGCCATCTGACAGCCATCTGACAGCCACCTGACAGCGAGCCACGCCAACGACAGCCATGCCAACCACTGAGCCAAGCCATAACTACCGGACGCCTCCGGTGGGGATAAAGCTTTATAATGCCCTGCAAGCTCATTTTCGCGGTCTTGTCGCACTCGATTGTAATAGTGGTAAGGGGAAGCTCTGCCCGAATAAAGTTATAAATCAGTTCCTGTTTATTTTTTACCACTGTCGTTACACTCAGAAGTGGTATCGAAAACAATAAACCTACGACGCTCTGATACATTTAAAAGTCAACGGTCACCAAGTACAAAGGACGAGGTCTGAAAATTCAAACGAAGCACGTTGATGCACACCGCCTACAAGGAAAATATTGAAGAGTCGCCCATCCCAGAATCACAAGGCACAAATTGAAAAAGCAGTCTACGATCTGGATGGAACACGAAGCGCCTGCCCTCAGTACCGCATCATTGATTCCATAATTTGACCCTGAAAACGAAGACTGCGGCCAGTAACCACCTGTGAGACACTTCGAGCTACAAGAAGTATCCATTTCTCTGCCAGTAACGCTGCTACGGTAAATGAAGGCTACCTCAAGGTCGTCAACAGCGAGCCCAAGGACATGGAAGGGAGGAACCGTCCTACTTCACGCTGAGAGCTGCCAGGAACCATGCATAAATAACAAGGTCAGTTAACATGCCAGTTAACAGATATTTGCAAAATATTAGCCAAATGCCATTAGCCAAATATATTAGCCAAATGTGTTTTACAATGAAGTGCCCTATGTGTTGATAATAATTATTATGCCAATCGTAGACAAAATTAGGTAATTTGGTAGGCCCGATAAGTGAATCTAATCATAGTCAGTTAATCAGTATATTAACTCGGTACAAAAATGGTTTTACTAGTTGTGTACTAAGGAATTGAGAACTTAAGATGTACATATTTTATTTAGTTCAAGTGCGCATTAGATTATCCAACAACTCCAAAGTAAATCTTTAGATATAAATAACTACAATAATTTCATCAAACTATTGTCAGTGGTATAAAGCATTCCTAGGCAATCTCTTGCTACCGTCAGTCGATATTCAAACAGGTATAAACTTATTGCATAAAGTTCTTGACAAATTGCAAACGAGGATCTAAAATTAAATATGAGAAACCGTTAATTTTTACATATTTCATAGGTAAAATAAGCACGTGATGGCATTCAACCGGTTGAATTTAAGTTGATACATGTGTCTTAATTTCCCGTCTCGAGTAAGGTAAACGAAGTGCGTCAATTTATTCCATCTAGTTCTATGTAGTTATTTAAGAGGCCAACAGGAGTAAAACGCGAGTTTTATAATGCGTAAAAGTATATGATTCACTGCAGTAAACAAAATCAGTGTTTTACTTTTTTTTAGTCCAATCAATAGTTTTGTTGTAAATCGCAAAATACCACTAATTTCGCACTATTCGGCCGCAGCGAAAGACGTAACAACCGCTTTGTAGTGCAAGCTGATTAGAACTTTATTTTAACAGTATTTCAATCGAAGTTTGAACCACCACAAATAGTGTTGCTAATTTGAGGTAGTATAGGCTCCTACGACAGTTCAATAGTAACTTTGCAATAATAGATCGATTGTTTATCAAACTAACAAAAAATAATACGATGTGGGTATGACTTATGAGGCAAGTCACATAAATCTTGTTAAGGAAGAAAAAAAAAAAAAAAATGTGATTATTATAATAAACGATCCTAGTTTCCCAACAGAAATTCACACGTATGCAGCAAGGTATCTTTTATAAAAGCAGATTGACGGTAGTTTGCACCCAGTCCTTTAGTTTAGTCGCGTTACCAGTCGGAAAGAGTGTTAATCATGATTTTGGGCTATAATCCCTTGCAGTAATGAAGTTGTTGCGAAGATAATATTATCGTATAAATGTGTTATGTAAAAATGTCCATGTAATTTCGGACTGTACTGCAGTGCGCGATATAATGACTAAACGTGATCTTATGCTATGCATTGCTCGATATTACAAACAAAAGCCAAGCAAAATCCAGCAAGCCAAAACCGAAGCTAAAGTTAAATGCTATGCCTGCCTTTGCTTCAGCCTTATGTAAGTAGATCGTTTGATGAATGCCGTTTAATGTGTACCATTTAGAGGTTAACGGTACAGTGCAATGACAAGATGAAAAGCCAAAAAGTTGTATTGTTTTGCTATAGTGAATAATTGTAGTATAAATATAGTGAATAATTGTAGTATTGATAGTAGCCTGTAACGTAAACAAACCTTTACGGTACCCGATTAGTTGTGTCAAACTACGCGCGATGGAAAATATTACAAAATGCATCATGACGATGTTGGCCAAGACTTAAAGTTCGTAAAGAACGAAGTTCTGAACTTATAAATAAGAACAAAATTTCTGGTTTCCATATATAAATTACCCGATTTATACGTAAACATTATTATGTGACGTCATGTTTACATTGTGCTTACGGGAAAGCGGATACGGTAGGAAAAAGGGCCAATGACATTCAATTCCTAAATCTACTGAACCAATGAAAATGGTAAATATCGATAGTTTGAGCCCTTCTGGCTAAACAAAAAAGGAGTACCAGTGGGTACATGTTTATATTGATACATGCTTTCACTAAATTCGTTGTTTCTGAACCAACGCGTACTGTCAATAATTCTGTGGTGACAATCAGTTTAGATCGCAATTATTTATTCAGATCACATTGTTTCCGACCATGGCAAGGTCTTTACGAGTAGATATTTCAAGAAGTTTGTAACGGAACAGCAGTTTAAAAATACGTTAACTGTTAACAGCTATTGCGTGTCCTACCTAGGTTTGCTAAGAAGAATAATATTAATTAAGTCTATTTACAATCATTTTTGTTAATATAACTTAGCGCTAATAATACATGTAGGTAGCAAGTTTAATTTTAATTTGAATATGGTGAAAAAACCGAGGTCTCGAGACTAGGCTACGCCTGTAGGTATCTTGGGGGCCAGAGTAGCATTATCTTAGCGTTGATGAGTTGAGCATTATCTAGTGTTGATGGGGTTAAATGGTGTTGTGTGTAAAAGTAATGAAGTTTTGCCATCGACACGCTAAGAAGCATGTGTGTTAGTACCTACATGTGTGTGTGCGTGTGTCATATTGGTATGGTTTATAGTTAACTTAAATTGTTTCTTCAGTTTCTTTATACGATAGTTTGGCAAACTTAGTTTTTTTAGTAATATTTTCTTATATGAAAAGTGTTTCATGTTTTTAATGTCTCTGATTCTACGTTTAATGAGTAGGTCGAAGTGTGGAAGGCACTAATCGCACAATTCACGGAACATAAGGAAGCATAGGGGACAATAGGTTACCTAACATAATTTGGAGTTTTAATAATACTGTTAATAATACAACAGGGTACCTATAAACCTATGAGACTTACGATTTATCCTAGACCGGGTTTCTAATCCAGTGCAATTTAGAAGCGATAGGGTTATCTACTACTCGAATTAGAAAAGCTGGAAAGAAAATGAGACGTAACTAATTAGATACAAGGCGATAAATAATAATAGCTGATAATAGTGATTACGCACATTGGCGCCAGGCGCTGACTACCAGCAGCAACAAGATCAATGCTGGTAACATCACGCTTGTAAAGCCCGAAGGGTTAGGTAGAGGTGTACCCATGAGTACAGACACATAGTAGTATACCTGGTTATGTGCTTCATGGTCCCATGCAATAGGGGGCGAGCCTGTTGCCAAGTTAATTCTTGTATGTTAGTGGATTTATATTCTGGCCCACTTAAGTGATATTGAGGAGTTAGGTCATGATTGACATAAACTAAGAAGTACAAAAGGTCATAATATAATTATGATACAACGGGTTT
The DNA here is from genome assembly GCA_949316265.1 of Diarsia mendica. Classification (NCBI taxonomy): domain Eukaryota; kingdom Metazoa; phylum Arthropoda; class Insecta; order Lepidoptera; family Noctuidae; genus Diarsia; species Diarsia mendica. The sequence goes on along the minus strand of OX438912.1, from coordinate 13,906,422 downwards.
ACAGGCTTAGTATCCGTTGATTCCTTATGACTATATCGTAGCGATGCTTATATGTCTGATAGCACCAGTAGTGTGGATGAACAATTGAGCACCGAAGATTTCATAAATCTTCTTGAGAGATCAAAGTCTATTGCCCCATTTTAACTTGGTTTTTTTGAGCTGACTTGTAATCGTTGTTTTTCTGGTTCCCATTGCGGGAGCAATTGTTTCAGGACGGCCGAATGTTACAACAGCCCACTGACAGTCATCTGACAGCCATCTGACAGCCATCTGACAGCCATCTGACAGCCACCTGACAGCGAGCCACGCCAACGACAGCCATGCCAACCACTGAGCCAAGCCATAACTACCGGACGCCTCCGGTGGGGATAAAGCTTTATAATGCCCTGCAAGCTCATTTTCGCGGTCTTGTCGCACTCGATTGTAATAGTGGTAAGGGGAAGCTCTGCCCGAATAAAGTTATAAATCAGTTCCTGTTTATTTTTTACCACTGTCGTTGCACTCAGAAGTGGTATCGAAAACAATAAACCTACGACGCTCTGATACATTTAAAAGTCAACGGTCACCAAGTACAAAGGACGAGGTCTGAAAATTCAAACGAAGCACGTTGATGCACACCGCCTACAAGGAAAATATTGAAGAGTCGCCCATCCCAGAATCACAAGGCACAAATTGAAAAAGCAGTCTACGATCTGGATGGAACACGAAGCGCCTGCCCTCAGTACCGCATCATTGATTCCATAATTTGACCCTGAAAACGAAGACTGCGGCCAGTAACCACCTGTGAGACACTTCGAGTTACAAGAAGTATCCATTTCTCTGCCAGTAACGCTGCTACGGTAAATGAAGGCTACCTCAAGGTCGTCAACAGCGAGCCCAAGGACATGGAAGGGAGGAACCGTCCTACTTCACGCTGAGAGCTGCCAGGAACCATGCATAAATAACAAGGTCAGTTAACATGCCAGTTAACAGATATTTGCAAAATATTAGCCAAATGCCATTAGCCAAATATATTAGCCAAATGTGTTTTACAATGAAGTGCCCTATGTGTTGATAATAATTATTATGCCAATCGTAGACAAAATTAGGTAATTTGGTAGGCCCGATAAGTGAATCTAATCATAGTCAGTTAATCAGTATATTAACTCGGTACAAAAATGGTTTTACTAGTTGTGTACTAAGGAATTGAGAACTTAAGATGTACATATTTTATTTAGTTCAAGTGCGCATTAGATTATCCAACAACTCCAAAGTAAATCTTTAGATATAAATAACTACAATAATTTCATCAAACTATTGTCAGTGGTATAAAGCATTCCTAGCTCTGCCCGAATAAAGTTATAAATCAGTTCCTGTTTATTTTTTACCACTGTCGTTACAAAGGCGAAAGTTTGTATGTGTGTATGTCTCTTTCTCCTTCGCGTTTAAACGATTAAACGGATTTAAATTAATTTGGTATCAAGATAGTTTATATTCTGGATAATCAAGATAGCTTATATCCTATCTCTCTATCCTCTCTCTCTTTCTATGCTTATCTAATAAATAAAGAGAGAAGTCCTGACTGACTGACTCATCAACGCCCAGCCCAAACCCTTGGACTTAGAAAGCTGAAATTTTGCACAGAGGTTCCCTTTATAACGTAGGCAAGGAATAAGGAAGGATTTTCCGAAATTCAACCCCTAAGGGAGTTAAACAGGGGATGAAAGTTCGTATGGAAAATCGTCATTTTCACGCGGGCGAAGCCGCTGGCAAAAGCTGTGTGCCACGTTCTTTGAGCTTTGGCTGCTGTGCTGTACTGCGGTGCCGCTGGTAGCAGGCGCGTGTGTGTCGCCGGTTGTGATGGCACCTGTTGCTGAGTCACTGGTGGCCGCATAAATTTGGCCATGTGTGGTCAATTTATGGTCTCACACGTATGAATACGGTCTGCGTGTTGAGAGAACTCGTGCGTATGAATACGGTCTGCGTATCGAGTGGGCTTGTACACATGATTGCGGTCAGTGTACGAGTCGGCTTACACGTATGAATACGGTCTGCGTGTTAAGCGGCTTGCACGTATGAATACGGTCTGCGTGTCAAGCGGGTCTGCAGGTTGTCAGACCATGTTGCAGGTGGTGAGAGCTGAACGCTGGTCGTGGTCGCAGTTGCGGTCACCGTCAGCAAGATGGAAGCATAGAAACCGCCTCTTATGCGCTGGATACGTACAGGACAATGCCTTGGCTTTATTTTTATAAATGTTTTGAGAAAGATGGATGTGTGTGTCTATTCAAACTTATGAACTATATGAGAGAACGATGAATGAATTAGTTGGCTGAAAATGAATGGAACTTCGTGAGAGGTTGAACGCTTTCACACAAATTTCTTGATAGTTTCTAACAAGATCTTGTTTTCAGATGAAGATACTGATGACGACTCTGAACAAACGGGGTCCTCTACTGCGGTCAACCCGTCGCTTCTGCCAGCGGGCGAAGTGGAGCTCGAAGTGCCGACCTCTCCCATCGCGGGTCCTAGCAGGGCCACTCCAAGAGCTTGTGTCGAGGACGACACTACGTCAGGAGAGGCCGTGTAAGAGAATGCTCGCGTTACGTCACTATACTCGCCTCGCCTATAAAAACCAGGCGCTGCGGGTAGAACGTCCTTTTGCTACTCGACGCTTGAACTGGACGGACGTTTGATTCTTATGCCAATTGTAATGTTACGTAAGCCATTTTGAGTTTAGTTTGTCGTAAAAATCATAAAGTGAGTTTGTGTTTTGTTGTGTTAATTTTAAGTCTTACTGAACTGTAAGTAAATTGTGCTGGTTGTAATTTGAGTCAATTATAAAGTGAAAATGGTTTTTTTGTTGTTAATTGTTTTTTTTAAATAAATTTCCACTTCTGAAACTTATACTATATATATAAAAATGTTATGTTGGTTTGTGTACGCTTCAAAAACTCAAAAAGTTCTGCACCGATCGAGCTGAAATTTTAGAATGATATATAATCCGCATCAAGGATTGTTTTTACAGTATCCACGTGGGCGAAGCCGCGGGCATCAGCTAGTTTTACATATCTATATATATAAAAATGTTATGTTGGTTTGTGTACGCTTCAAAAACTCAAAAAGTTCTGCACCGATCGAGCTGAAATTTTAGAATGATATATAATCCGCATCAAGGATTGTTTTTACAGTATCCACGTGGGCGAAGCCGCGGGCATCAGCTAGTTTTACATAAATATTTCAAGAAACACATTTACAAAATCAAAATAATTATATTTTCATTTGTTAGTTTACAGTTACATTATTTTATACTAGTCATTGTTTGGATCAACAGGGAGACAAAAAATTACTAGAAGTTAGTGGAATTGCTATTGACCAATTGCTATTCTCGTTTGTATTGATTTAATTTTTTTATTTTTATTTATCAGCCCACGCTGTCCCACTGATGGGCAAAGGCCTCCCCCATGGCTTTCCAAGTTTGTTTGTTATTTGCTTTCTCCGTCCAATCTGTTAAGAATGAGTCCAGATCGTCACGCCAGCGTTTCTTGGGCCTGCCTCGGTTACGACCATGAAGTTATAGATAAATATGGAGACCACACTTCGAATACCTACTTGAAGCAAAACTTATGCATCGCTATCTCGCTCTCTGTGGGCTGACCCTCTCTTTCTAAGTAGGGTAACCTTTATTTTATTTTACCTAGGACATTACGTAGTTCCTTTTCATAACTTGTGTTTGATTAAATTAATATATCCACATCTCTGTTCACTTCTAGATTGATGAAAGATGCCAATGATAAATTACGAAAGAAGCTGTTTGCTTACAGTGTGAAAGTTCCTGATTTTTTTTGGCAGTTTGTCATTTTCAATCACGCAAAAAAGTCTAACGTAATTTCGCACAGAAATAGAATATAGACCATGGCCAGTATAAAACTTTAGTTCCTGTAGCAATACGAAATTAATGATCTTCTATCTATCTTCTATATAAATAAAAAGAGAAGTCCTGACAGACTGACTCATCAACGCCCAGCCCAAACCCTTGGACCTAGAAAGCTGAAATTTTGCACAGACGTTCCCTTTATAATCTAGACAAGGAATAAGGAAGGATTTTTTGAAATTCAACCCCTAAGGGAGTTAAATAGGGGATGAAAGTTTGTATGGAAAATCGCCATTTTCACGTGGGCGAAGCCGCTGGCAAAAGCTAGTAAATCATAATGGCAGAAGAGGTGGTGACACGACCACGGTGGTTGCCTACCGCAAGGGCTGGTGGGGTGACTCAAGATAATGAATCTGGAAGGATTTGGGAGAGATTTTTGCCCAGTACAACTCTTACTATAAAATCATGAAATCACAAAAAAGAAATTAGATGTTTCTTTTATTTTGTAGACTAATGAAAATGATACATATAAGATGATTTTTTTTTAAAGATTTCTGGGTAAGTCAGTGTTAAGGTTTTTTACCACTGTGGAATTTTTAATATTATGTATTTTCATCTAAATACGGGGCTATAATAGGAACGGTAATACATATGTATAAAACCTCAAAAAGAAACAAAAACATTTTCTAAATTAAAATCATTTTATTATATTACGAAGACATGTCCTGATTTTTTTTAGTCTGTCGTAAAACTCTTTGCTTAGGAATCTTAGATTTCTTCTGCAGTATTTTTTCTTCAGTTGATTTTATTTACACCTGTACGCCCCTATCAATCTTCGTAGAGACCTGGGCTTCGCTGTTGACCTAAAATCAGAAGAGTGTGAAATCAGAACATAATTTTTTATTATTCATTACATTTACTGTATTATTTAAATAGTAATTGGCTATTTGACTACTGTTAAAAATTCACGAAAATGTTATGTTATTTCAAAGAACTAACAGAAATAACACGGTGTGTGAAAAAAGTAATAAAATGTAATAAAGCGAGTATGATAATGACTATATAATTAATGAAGGTCCCACGGAAAGTCCCAGATATATCCCCAATATGGTCACACTACTTCAGTATGACTCCTTAAAAACAAAAACAAATAAAATTGCAGAAAGTCCATGATATTCAATGTAAAACTGTTTGGTCTTTACATAGTTATCTAAGTTATCATTGACTAAATCATAGGTCAAGCTTTTATGAAGTAATTAATTGAAAATACAAAGAAATATGCAGAAATATGTTTACAAATTATTCAGTGTCAAAAATCCCGATTTAAACACTTACGCGTGAAATCTTATATCACCTCCTGGACACCACGTACTACCACAACCACGCACTACACAAGTTTGCACCATTTTCTCAATTATAACTTTGATTACAGGCAAATATCTCAAACGAAACTGTGAACCGCAAAGTAAACAACCGCCATATTGGTACGATTTATGTTGACATGTGGGGCCAATGTTGCCACATTACCACATCCTTAGGAAATGGGAAAATAATTCACTGATTCGCCAACCTTGTCAAGCATTCGTGACATACTATTTTGGAATTTTAATTTCAGTAATCTTAGTTTAGCTTTTTATTTATTAGCACATTATTTGACAGTATTTAACTTCTGATTACATTTGTGTGGTGACTCTTTGAAGAAAATGAAGAAGGAGATTTTAATAACGAGATAGCAATACTATCGTCCACCTTAGAAAGAGAGGTAAGCCCACAGAGAGTGAGATAGAGAATCGTAGGTATTTGACTCAAACTTTTGTTCTAAGTGTGGCCTCCATATTTATCTATTTCTTCATGGTTACGACGGCCGTCTTCAGGCACCCACTGAGTGACTATCTTTGCCCATCTGTCCGGCTTCATCCTGGAAACGTGACCCGCCCAGTCCCACTTTAACTTGGCAGATTTAACACCAACATCGGCGACGCCTGTCTTAGACCGTATTAAGGTGTTGCGCATTCGATCGGAGAGTCTAACCTTCAGAATGCTACGTTCCATCGCTCTTTGGCAAACGTTGAGTTTGGACTTCTGAGTTTCAGTCAAAGACCAAGTCTGAGCGCCATAGGTTAGGATAGGCAGGATACACATGTCGACCAGCTTGCGTTTCAATGAAATAGGAAGGTCGCCCTTCATAAATGCCTTCATGCCTTCAAAGACATTCAAATATTATTAATAGTCCGTCGCAGATGAAAAGGTCTGTAGTTAAAAGAGTTATAGGTTTACCGTCGTGTCGGTAAAACATTTGGTAGCTGGAAAGGGCGTAAGAGACGCATATGAAACGTCCTGTTGGTGAAATGTCCATAGATGAAAGATTCTGCTGGCGAAACGGAAATGAATGTATCGTTCTGTCGACGAACAGTCCAGTGGCGAATCAGTCTTAGGAGAACCGTTGCGGATTCAAACTTCGTCTGTGACCTTTAACGAATTTTGACGCAACTCATATTATTTTCCTATTATGATTCGTAAATGGTCACAGACGCAGTCATTCACAGGTAAGTTAGTCTCGTTTCAAGTAGATGCAAATCTTCTTAATCTTGTCAAAGCCAATAGAGTACGGTCTAGTTATGTTGACACCTGGCTTTTAGGGTTTTGCTTATTTATACAATTGTGGTTTTTGGTACCTACTTTGATGGTTCTATTCATTGTATGAAGGAATTAGGAGAGTATATGATGATAGTTATAAATATCGCACTAATCACTAACCGCCTTATTCATAAAAATAGTTAAATAATAATAATAATATTCCACAACTATCACACAACGCCATCTAGTCCCAAGCTAAGCAGAGCTTGTGTTATGGGTACTAGACAACTGATAAACATATCTCGCATGCCGTCTCACTTCAATAATATTCAAATGAAAGTGACGGCATGCGAGATAAACCAAGCTTAAGTTAAACAACTCTTAACTATTTTTATGAATAAGGCGGTAAATATTATGAAAAAAAGTCCTCCGCCACTTCAGTCAGTCTGTTCGCGATACCGATGTTCATTCTGTTTTCATCAATGTATAGAGTGATGACGCGGGCGAAGCCGCGGGCATCAGCTAGTATTAAAATAAAGGCGAAAGTTTGTATGTGTGTATGTATCTTTCTCCTTCGCGTTTGAACGATTAAACGGATTTAAATGAAATTTGGTATCAAGATCTATCTATCTTCTATCTATCTTTAAATATCTATCTATATAAAAAGAGAAGTTCTGACTGACTGACTGACTCATCAACGCCCAGCCCAAACCCTTGGACTTAGAAAGCTGAAATTTTGCACAGAGGTTCCCTTTATAACGTAGGCAAGGAATAAGGAAGGATTTTCCGAAACCCCTAAGGGAGTTAAATAGGGGATGAAAGTTCGTATGGAAAATCGTCATTTTCACGCGGGCGAAGCCGCTGGCAAAAGCTAGTACTTATCTTATATTCTAGGAAATAGGTTACTTTTGAACCCCGACCTTTAACTTCTGAGAACCTTTCCTTTACGGGGTCAAACACCCAAGTTACTGGTGCTTCACAAGTTGATTTTTGCGTAGAGCAAAGCATAAGCATTCTATACATTTTACACATTTTTTTTTGATGTTATCACTCTAAATACCTCCCATACTATTCAATGCATCCATCAGCACAGTATTTTGAGTGCGATATATATACAGAATGTACGAATGTGTAGACTCTTCACAAAGCCAAGACTATGACCAAGACTATGTTCATCAAACAGTGTGAAAAATAATGCTATTAAACGATTTTTTTTTGGGGTGAAAAAGTTCGTTCACGTTTTACGGTAAAACTGAACAGAGCGCACTCTAATCATTGTGCTGATGAATCATTTGAATAGTAAATGGGTCATGGAGGAAAGCAAAGTCGTAACTTAAAAAACTTATAGTAGTCTAATACGATTTAAAAATAGTATTTAAACAAAAACTCGTTTCCTAGCTATGATTTTTGCGTAGAGCATAGCATAAGCATTCTAAACATCAAACTAAGTAATAGTTTGATGTATATATATATATAGATATATATAAATAATAATAATAATAATATTCCACAACTATCACACAACGCCATCTAGTCCCAAGCTAAGCAGAGCTTGTGTTATGGGTACTAGACAACTGATAAACATACTTATATATTTCTAAATACATACATATTATAGATAAATTACACCCAGACACAGAACAAATGATCGTGCTCATCACACAAACATTTGTCCTGGGTGGGAATCGAACCCACGACCTCCGGCATAGCAGTTAGGGTCACTAAACACTAGACCAACAGGCCAGGAATAGAATGCTTGGTTAGCGGCTTCGTGAAGGGCTCGTTAACCCTATAAAATGATGATGATGATGATGCTATCTAGCCGATTTCGGCCACAGCGACTGCATTCGCTGACTTTCCAAAGATTGTCAATAGCTTTGTTCTGCTGCTCTCTCGTGTGGGTAAAAAAGACAGACAGTGCCAGACAGGCGGATGCAATCGGCAATATCTTCATCAGTAAACCTGTTACATTTGTATTTGTACTAGCTTTTGACAGCGACTTTGCCCGCGTGAAAATGAGGATTTTCCATACAAAATTTCATTCCCTATAACTCCCTTAGTGGTTGAATTTCGAAAAATTCTTCCTTATTCCTCCTCTGTGCAAAATTTCAGCTTTCTAGGTCCAAGGGTTTGGGCCGGGCGTTGATGAGTCAGTCAGGACTTCTCTTTTTATTTATATAGATAGATTGTTGTTTCATGCAGGAATTGAACTTACATGACACACAATTTATTATGACTTTCAGAATCGTGCTTCTGCTTCTTATCGTGTGGGCAGTAAGGTCACCCTAGTGTCAGAGTTTCTAAACCACCTCAAGGGCCTCTGACATGGTTTGACAACCACCATTTGGCAGCTGAGACCACCGGCTTATACGTTCCTTCCGAAGCACGGAATCATCTTTTTATGAGACAATCAGGTGATTCTAGTCTGCAATGTCCTAACCAAACTGGAAACAACTTTACAAAGTATGCTTCCCGTGGGAATCGAACCCACAAACACTGGGACACAAGGCAAACGCCTAAATCACTCGACCATGGAGGCAGTTCTAACACACAACCACAAACGAAGCAAGAAAAATCAAGAACCAAATACTCACAGATTTAGTCACAAAAATTCTCCCTTCTTTGACAACATAAGGAAAGGGAATTATATTATGTACTACAGGGTGGGCCAAAAATTTTTGCACTTTTGAAACATGAATAGAAATAAAACTACAAATGTTATTTTGTTGATAATTTATTTAACGTAATAACCATTTAATGAAATTTATTATTTAAAAATAACATCGTCCAAATGTGCGCTGCCTCGTTGCTAACACTCCTGCAATCGACTACGCAAATTTTGGAAAACTCGCTGACACATGCTGCGGGGGATCGCGGTTATTTCCTCGTGGATTTTTTTGTTTTAATTGGGATATTGCCGTCGGTTTATTAAGGTACACTCGACTTTTCAGGTATTCCCACAAGAAAAAATCGCATGGTTTAAGGTCCAGGCTTCTCGGAGGCCATGGGATATCACCCCTGCGAGAAATCAATTTGTTCAGAAACATTTCTTTAACTACCGGTAAACTCACATTTGACGTATGGCATGTTGCTCCATCTTGTTGCATCCAAGTCCTGCTGTTGTACCCTTGAAATTCATGCAACTGCGGCGTCAAAAAGTCTTGCAACATCTTGACGTATTCCGCTGAATTCACAATTACATTATTTCCTTGATTATTTTCAAAGAAATACGGACCAATGCCCTTTGATGATATGGCACCCCATGCTGTCGTTTTATCGTGGCCGCCCTGTTTGTTTAATATTCATTTTCGATCCCGTTTGCTCGAACTTCTCGACTCAAGCTTGGATCAAATTAACACTTTGACACTCACTTACACGGCATAATCCGTAATAAATTTTAAACAGGAGTCGTACAGTAACGTAGGAATCATTGTTTTTGTAAATTTGTTTTACACAAAAAGCACGCTGTTGTCCCGTGAAGCGCTCCATCGTAACTAAAATTGCATGAAGTGGCGCACAGTTTCCCGCCACCTGCACGCCCCTCCCTCGAACGTTTCCCAAAAAAATCTAGTGTTTCTATTTGCAAAAATTTTTGGCCCACCCTTTATAAAGATTTATTGGTATATGCACTTAGCGCGGACCCCATTGAACCCCATAACTCCATAAACTCTACTTATCCTATGGAGGGCGCAATCATAACTGTAACCATGAGTTTTGGTAGTAGGCAGAGTTTGAAGTTGACTTGAACATGCAAGGATTTTTTTTTCTAGGTACTATACTTACTTGGATTGAATTCCTAGGTTAGGCAAAGCGTTATGGGGCTGCGGGTTGTTCGAAATAATTACCGCGGCCTCGGCAGTAATTATTACAGTAAGGGCAGTAAGGGCTAAGAAGAAACTTGGGTGGTTTTTAGTCAGTAGAAGTCTGACATTCCCTACCACTCTGCCCACAGCGGGAGGAGTCATTTGATGACATTCCACCATCCAAAAAAAAAGAGATGACATTGAGTGACTTAATTAGTTTGATGCACAGAATATTTTTTGACGACTTTGTGCAGGGTTCCTTTACACATTAAAATAGTTTTCCCTATTTTTAAAAGCAATTATTTTAATGTACAGTTAAGCTATTGCATAGATTCTATCGCGGGCCTTGAGCGTGGAGAGCGAATCCAGAAATTCCGTAACGAAAATTTTCAAGCAGGTTGCTATGGTTACGGAAAATAACAAGGTTGTCAAATTAAATAATTGATATAAAATGCTATGCAATAGCTTTACGGCGGCAGTCTCCGAGTGCCACATTCTCTTTTTTTAGTTCTTTAATGTATTCTCCAAATTTTTAAATGTTACATTGTTTTTAAAAATCTACTAACTAATACTATACTACTTGCACATCACAGGAGCTGACAGATGGAGGCTACTGAAAGTGTCAAACTCGTCGCCAAATTTTGTGCTGACTTAATTTAAATTATTATGGACCAAAATGTCAAAAAAAGGTTTTTTATTTTGATAAATCAAATTAAACTTCTGAATGGTAAAGAGAGACTTGAGATATTTCTGTATCATCGTGAAATATAAGTTAAGAGGAAAAAGGTATAGGTGAAAAATAGCTTAATATTGAATTAGAAAGAAAGAAAGAAAGAAAGAAAGAAAATGTATTTATTAGTCCCACACAGGTCCAACAGGACAACACAATTTGATAAAAAATAATAACACAAAAAACACAATTGACAATAAGCCTTAAACATAATAGAACTTAATTCGAATTAGAATTAGAATTATATTTATTTGTAAGAATGCAGTTGTACATTGTATGGTGTTAGGTTCATTAAAAGATTTCTTACATTCTACCATATTATCTGGTGTACAAATATTATCTTAGTATTACAGTTTTGAATTGACCTTAATATAATATTTTAATGAATACCATGCCACTTTTATAATAAATAATAGCTAAAAACATATGAAATTGCATGTCAAAGTAATAAGCATGGAAATTAAATGTCATTATATAAAAATTAAAATTGAATGTCATAGTGAATATAAAACATAAAAATATAATAAAGTTTATGTCATAATTAATTAAATTATCATCTTAATTTCTTAAAGAAGTCCATGAATTCATTAATGTCAAACAATTACACAATAGCCAGTTTGTCAGCTTCTTCTTAAATATGTCAATAGGAAGCTCCTTGAATGAGTTAGGCAACTTATTATATACCTGCATCGCAGTAATGTAAACATTTTTTCTAAACAATTGTAATTTGCAATGAGGTATATTCAATTCATATTTATATTTATTTCGAGGAGGAGCTTGCTTGTTAGTTACCTCTGTTTGCAGACGGAAGTAATGCGGATGTTGTTTTACTAGCATACATAGTTCCCTGATATAAATACAGGGTAACGGCAAAATGCGAAGTTTCTTAAATAATGGTCGACAGCTGTCCAAAAACCAGACACCAGATATTGTCCTAACACACTTCTTCTGTACCCGAAATGCTCTGATCATTTCAGTCGAATTACCCCACAATATAATGCCATAAGAGAGCACGGAGGACACGTATCCGTGGTATGCAGTGACTGCTGCGTCTACCGACACTGTTGCTTTAATTCTTTTTATTGCGTACACGAATTTGTCAACCTTATCACATACGTCATTGATATGTTCTTTCCAGTTACAATTCTGATCTACTATTATGCCCAGAAATTTTGTTTTGTCGACTTGCGCTATGGTACTGTCTTCGTATTTTACGTTTAGTCCACTCTCGACCCCTCGACCCCCAATTATACACAGATTCTTAAAGTTCGATTTATAGGTTTGAAATTGAATGATTTTTGTTTTACTTATGTTGATTTTTAAATTGTTTTCTTCTAGCCAACTAATTATATTTCGAATTGCGTCATTAATTTCTTCTTCTAGTTTATATTTGTCATTGCATTTTATTATTAGCGTCGTATCGTCAGCAAAGATATTGAATGATAAGGGTTCAATATGATAAGGATAAGTGAAGGGACAGTTACGATTTTTGAACCCAGACTTCAGTCTTCATCCCTTTGATTGGTTGGGTTAGATTTGGTTACTAAGCCTCGTCCATAACCTCGCGCAATGCGACTTGCGTCAAAAGGCAGGCGTGCGCGTCACATCCTTCTGTCGCTCCGCAAATTATTTCATTTGTTTTTTCCGTAGTCTCTGTAGCAAGATGAGTATTGCTTGAGCATGTAGATTGTGATGGGTTTATTAACGGATTGCAGCAATATTCGATCAGGTGAGTTGTGTTACTGTAAGGCTGTACTTATATGATTATAATTATGTATTTTTCAACACACTTGCTCATAAATTGGCTATAATTTCACCGCAATTACGCACATAATGACACCTATAATCAAACTGTGACTTTTTCATTACTATTACTCACTAGTGAGTTATAGAGTTTTTTTTAAAATTTTATTGGTTGAGTTGCTACGTTCATAAAAAAGTTTCGATACAAAAAAGATCGTGTTCAATAGTAAAAATAAAAATAATGTACTTAGTGCTTGTTCATTTCATGCAAATTTGAATTTAAATATATAATTTCAACTTGTACGTTTTTATTAAATGAAACTTTCACTCAAATACACTTCTGGACACATCTATTGGCCCACCTTCGAGTAAACTCAACCATCCATCGAAACCTAAAGGTTTCGATGGCCCCTACCGAAATATGATTGCTAGATTGAACAAAAACTGTTGATGCAGTTTTAAACCTGATACATTTTACCATCTTTTTCGATCGTATTGTTTTAAATTTGAATTCAGAATACCATACGACATGGAGCTACGCCTAACAAGTCGGATATGCGCCTTGTTAAAGGCAATTGATTTTTGAATAAAAAACATGTTTTATCAAATAAAGGTTTAATTTAATAACGCGTGTTGCCTCCATGGGCATCTACCACAGCTCTCATACGATCAGGCATAGAGTTTATCAACCGCTCTATGAAATTTTGAGGGATTATCTCCCATTCCTCTTCTATGGCAGTTTTCAACTCCTGCATCGTCTGGGCAACTGGCTGACGAGCCCTAACACGTCTTTTTAGCTCGTCCCACATGTGCTCAATGGGGTTCATGTCTGGGCTTCTGGCTGGCCAGTCCATAACTGTGATTTTCACATCCCGAAGATATTCCCTGACGATGCCGGCCGCATGGGCTCTTGCATTATCATGCATAAAAAGGAAATTTGGGCCCACATAGTCCGCGTATGGTATCACGTGAGGTTCTAAGCACTCACGAATGTACCTTTCAGCATTTAATGTTGGCAGCCGTGGTCCTGTAACAACCTCAAGTTGAGTTTTGCCGCTCGCGGATATACCGCCCCAGACAGTCCATGAGCCACCGCCATAAGCAACTGCAACTCTCTTCAAAGCAGCATTGTGCGAAACGCTCTCCCTTACGTCGGTAGACCTTCTTCCTTCCAGCATTGCCATGTAACACAATTTTAGACTCATCAGAAAAGAGTACACGGCTCCAATCTTGCTGTGTCCAATTTAAATGACTGCGTGCGAAATGAAGGCGCGCTGTTCGGTGGGCTCGCGTTAGTTTGGGCCCATTAGCTGGCTTGTGTGGTACCATATCGCGTTCTTTTAACCTTCTCCGAACAGTTCGAGCGCTCACAGATACTCCGTGGAAGTCGCGAAGTTGGTTTTGTATCTCAATGGAGGTAAGGTGACGATTTCTCAAGCTGGTCGTCACGATGAATCGATCCTGCCTTTCAGTTGTGACCCGAGATCGTGGCCTTCCTTGGCGACGAATAAAGCCGCCAGTCTCTAGGTACCTCCGATAAACATTTCGGACCGCAGATCGACTTAAATTAAGTTGAGCACTCACGTTTCTTTGGCTGTGTCCGGCCTGAATAAGTGCCACAGCTTGGGCAGCGACTTCAGGTGCAGTATCCATAGATTATTGATAGAACCTCACCTTAATGTTAAGAATAAGTAATGTTTGTTGCAAAACCAAAGATATCAATCACTTTTTCAAGAATTAAATCCAAGTAAACCAATAAAACCAAGTTTTCATAATATTCGATTGTTTGATATCAACAAACAGGCTCCAAATTGTCTTTTGTTTCTTTAAATTCTGTGTTCGAAATTCAAAAAAAGACTATTGAATGAAATTGTGAATGTGCCAGGTTCAAAACTGCATAAACACTTTTTGCTCGACCTAATATAAAATTTTAGCTAGGACCAAACGAAACTGAAAATACAAGGTGGGCCAATAGATGTGTCCAGAAGTGTAATATAACTTTTATTTTTTCTGTAATAAAGAAAACTTTTTCCTCATTATATTTATGTGGCTAAAACTCTATCGCGCTCATTCATTTAGTCTATGGCCGGTTGCCATAGTTACAGTACCTATGACCATTTTAAGTGTGAATTTCATGGTGGCGCCACTGGTCAAGAAAAAATGCATCGCTACGTCAAACTTAGTACATTTTATTTTAGTTCCGTGTTTTCCCGCATGCACAGATAAGTTGGTAGAACTGTAGATGCGCGCGCATAGGAAAACCGATTGAATTTTCCCGATATTGTGAAAAAAAAATCAGAACTCGTTTTAAATGTTTAGATGACTTTTTAGTATTATGTTCTTCACAAGTGTGTTGAAAAACGTCGTATGATACGTGTGTATTGATGATTACCGTTCTCGGCTTTCTTAAGACCCTCACCTGTCGGCTCGGGTCTCAATGGCGCCTCGGCGGTAATCACCAACGTTACACACTTATACCATAATGTACTATTTAATTATCATCATTATAAGCTTTTTTTTCATCATTCTCCTGATCTTACTCCATTTTTTTGGATTGGCGCCATGTTTCTCTAATACTAGTCATCTCAGCAGTCACGTCCTTTCTAGCAATATTGTCCTTCACACAGCCCATCAATCGTTTCTTTGGTGTCCTATACTATTATTCTTATGTTCTTAAAACAGAAAAAAAACTTTGAAAACGTCACATTATTTAACGTTTAATTCATTCAGTAATAACTCAACTTCGCAAATTGCAGTCACATGTAAATATTATTTACTTAAGATAAAAAAAATATATACACACAAATAGAGAACCTCCTCCTTTTTGGAAGTCGGTTAAAAAGAGCATTCGCCGCCTGTAACGTTCAGATACACTGGTTTCTGTATTAAATCGAATCTTGGATTAACATTACAGGCTCTCTAAGGGAGCCCCCTAAAAAAACTTATGAAAACAAAAACCTTTTTGTTTAAAATAACCATAAATATTGTACGAGTCTGACGTCTGTATAACATTACACCTAATTATAAAAACCCAACATAGGAGGACAAAGAATGAGGCTAAGGCCATAAAACAGTCTCCTGCAACAGCCTGTCGCGCTTCTCTTGGCCACACACTCTTTCACCCATCATTTTCCAAGCCTTGCTCCACGCCGCTTAACCCTCCCATATTCGGTGTTAAAAAATAAAAACTAGCCCAAAGCTAAATTCAGATCTTTTCACTTCCTGGAGACAAAAAGCCTTTGACTATGTTCTTCGTAGCACTGGAAAATATACAAAAGGTCACTAGAGCTTAAAAGTGTGCGAGGGAGATGGCAGGATGTATTGCCCCCAAGGTGTGAGCGAGACGGCTAGCTGAAAATCAATTTATTAGTGAGTGACGTCACGTTTTACGCAGGCGCAGTGCGCTTGCTCCCGGGAGAGGGTTGCTGGTCGAGGGGTAATTTCCCCGAAATGGTGGAGAATGGGAGAAATTTGGTTGAGTGGAAAATGTTTTCGTGTTTTTTGTTTACTTTTAGCTATTAGTGCTACTTAGTTAAAATTAATTGATATTTACAATTAAGTATTATGAAGATTACGTAATTATGTTCCTTTGTTATAGGTCAGTGTTTTTTTGTGTTTGATATAGTGCTTGAATGGTACTTAATCCAATAGTTTTAATCCTAATTCCAGTTTTTGACGTGACAACGTCTTATAAATTGGTTTGCCGGGTGACACTTCAAGAAACTGCGTTACGCTCCGCTCACGTTATGCGCTCACAATGAGAGCGAGTGAGAGGCACGCGTCCCTTCCACTCGGGCATGGTTAGCCCGCCTAAGAGCGAGAGAGACAGACATAAAAAGACTATTATTTCATCCTTCTTCCTACTATACGAATGAATATTCACATTAAAATTATTTTACCACTCAAAGTCGTTGTCACGTAAAACTTTCGCCCGTATACCGACTTTACAGGCAACCAATTTTTTTATTAAACTAAATACTTTTCTAGATAATTATGTTCTATCTAGAGTTTTGTAATTGGATTTTGGTGGATTATTATTAGGTTAGAATTCTATTAGAATGTTTAAATTGTAGTGCTGTAGAAATTAATGCATAGCTAAGCAGATGTTTTTGTAAGTTGTTCCATTGTTAACTTATTTTAAATAGTTTTTTTTTTAATTGTCTTAGTGGACTATTTTGATGTTGAAGAATTATGTGATCCTATCGACAAATTCTAAAAATCAACAAAAAGTATAGAGTATAATAATACTATGTGTCCAAAACAAAACAAGAACTACAAAATGCATTACTTACATGTAAATAAACAACAACGAGACTAAACACACAAAAATAGATCACAAAACAATGTCCAACTAAATTCGTAATTACACTTCGCGTGTGGCAACACCGCGCTCATCTGGGCGGCCCGAAATAGTGGCACGAGGGGGGGCATCAGTAGTCGCGGCGGTGCCGCTCACGCCGCCCGCGCTATGGCGTCCGTCGCCGCTTGGCTGCCCTTCGCTCGAGCAGCCGCCATCGGTTGGGTCCCTATCGCCACGCACCCACTACCACCACCCCCTGTTCCCAAGGACCGGCGCCGCGCCGAAGACGAGAAACTCCTCATCAACGTATCTGGACGACGCTTCGAGACATGGCGGAACACCCTCGAAAAATATCCCGACTCCCTGCTCGGATCCACGGAAAGAGAATTCTTTTACGACGAAGAAAGCAGAGAGTACTTCTTCGACAGAGACCCCGATATATTCCGGCATATATTAAATTACTACAGAACTGGCAAGTTGCATTATCCCAAACACGAGTGTTTGACGGGTTACGACGAGGAGCTCGCGTTCTTTGGGATCCTACCTGATGTGATCGGAGACTGTTGTTATGAGGACTACAGAGATAGGAAACGGGAGAATGCCGAAAGGCTCATGGACGATAAATTAAGCGAGGCGGGAGATCAGAGCCTGCCTCAACTAACAGACTTGCGGCAGAAGATGTGGCGAGCGTTCGAGAACCCCCACACTTCGACTGCTGCCCTGGTATTTTACTATGTGACCGGGTTCTTCATCGCGGTATCGGTGATGGCGAACGTGGTGGAAACAGTGCCGTGTGGCCACCGGCCTGGGCGCGCGGGCACGCTGCCGTGTGGTGAGCGGTATAAAATCGTGTTCTTCTGCTTGGACACTGCGTGTGTGATGATATTTACCGCGGAGTACCTCCTCCGACTTTTCGCAGCGCCGGACCGCTGCAAGTTCGTGCGATCCGTTATGTCGATCATCGACGTGGTCGCCATCCTACCGTACTACATCGGTCTCGGTATCACCGACAACGATGATGTGTCGGGTGCCTTCGTGACCCTGAGGGTGTTCAGAGTGTTCCGTATCTTCAAGTTCTCCAGGCACTCTCAGGGGTTGCGGATCCTGGGGTACACGTTGAAGTCGTGCGCCAGTGAGCTGGGTTTCCTGGTGTTTTCGCTGGCGATGGCGATCATCATCTTCGCCACAGTGATGTTCTACGCGGAGAAGAACGAGCAAGATACCAACTTCACATCTATTCCCGCGGCCTTCTGGTACACCATTGTAACGATGACGACACTGGGGTGAGTACTTAAATATTAATTGATTCCTGAACCAATCAAAGTTATCGAGAGTATTGATCGCCCGTCATCGGTCAGCGCTGGAATGCATCAGCCAGCAATCATTTAACAAAATGTTGCGCATATCTGACACCTGTCGCCGCCATTAAATATGAACGCGGGAAAATATGTGTCATGGCGTCGATTTGCTGTTTCGACACCGTAAAATGTTTAACTTGAAATTGACGTTTTACAACCGTTTTAATTTCGTATATTTTTCATCTGCAGAGTGGTTTTGTATGACTTTTGGGAACAAAACGTTTTTGTCCCCGGAGACTTTTGTTATTCTGTTGTACGGTCAGCAAATACGACTGTACGTGAGATGCGGTGTTTTTATTTAATTATTTTGCTGTCGTTGCGGTTTGCGGATTTTTTGTCTCTGTTTCACCTTAAGGATCGATATCGGATAATGTAACAGTTACATTATCAGGATTTCGACTCTTTTTTTTCATTCAAATCTGCTGTAAACTGTATGTTTACTGTGAATTTACTTAACCTATGTAATGATTACTTTCGATGTTAACAGAAACGAAGTGAATTACGTATTTGAATAATTCTTCTCATTACAAATAACACATAAGACACAACATGGAACAACTTAGTATATAGATTACTTTATCTACTTTCACTTCAGCGTGTTTTGTTGACTCTTGGCCGGCTACCAAGAAAAACTTTCTTAATAAACCTATCCAAGGCATTATTAACATAGTCTAGATAACTTGAAGTCATGTGACATGGGCTGTTTCTTCTTCCAGGCAATGAAAGAGAAAGAAAGAATATTTATTTGTCACTGGGACATGACATGCATATTATTAAATAACTAAAAACAAAATAATAATAATAATATTCCACAACTATCACACAACGCCATCTAGTCCCAAGCTAAGCAGAGCTTGTGTTATGGGTACTAGACAACTGATAAACATACTTATATATTTCTAAATACATACATATTATAGATAAATTACACCCAGACACAGAACAAATGATCGTGCTCATCACACAAACATTTGTCCTGGGTGGGAATCGAACCCACGACCTCCGGCATAGCAGTTAGGGTCACTAACCACTAGACCAACAGGCCAGTCAAAATAAACATAAATCGCTTAATAAATATATATAAATACAACAGGACGAAATAAAAAAGTTGACAGCTCGCACGTCGTGTCTCTGACAAGCAGGTTACCACTCAGTGTAATGCTGGGAGGAGTTCTGTGTCCCACATGTGGGCGCATGTTTAAGGCTGATTATTTATTTAAACTTCATGTTTATTAGTGGTACTTAAGACGACTTAATGTCACAAGACATTCTCTATCAGTCAACGGTTGGGTTAAATAAGACAACATTGTGAAAGAGTACAAAAAAAAGTGGGTTACAGTACGATCAAATTATCTTGACAAGTCTGAACATAGGCTCTGCAAACTTTTACGCATGTAAACTTGTGAAGAAAACTGTTATTGCCAGATAAACCAATACCTATACGATCACAAAATATCTAATATTACAGTGAGAAATACAAATAAAATAAATATCAAAACACTTTTAGACATTAGTTGTAACAAAATAACCTGCACGAAGTTCGGACCTGCCAAGATAATTTGATTGCACTGTATTTTGCTAGCTATGTCAATATAAATTTTGTGTCTTTTGCAAAACTGCACAAATTGCAGATTCAAATTCAGGTTGGCATTTGCAAGAGAACTACTGACTACTTTTGAATTCAAAGGGTTTATGTAGATGATATGCATTAGGATTATGAGCCAACTGTAAATGTCGAATATGTTGATTGCCACGTTTAAACCGTATACACGAGTCTTTAGTTTATGCAGATAGAAAAAAAGAAGGAAAAAATATTTATTTGTCGCAAGAACATGACGAGCATACAAAATGATAGAATAACTAGCTTTTGCCAGCGGCTTTGCCCGCGTGAAAATGACGATTTACCATACAAACTTTCATCCCCTATTTAACTCTCAAGGGTTAAATTTCGAAAAATCCTTCCTTATTCCTTGTCTACATTATAAAGGGAACCTCTGTGCAAAATTTCAGCTTTCTAGGTCCAAGGGTTTGGGCTGGGCGTTAATGAGTCAGTCAGTTAGTCAGTCAGTCAGGACTTCTCTTTTTATATGAATATATAAAAGCAGGACGAGACAAAAGAAAGCTTGTCAGCTTGCACGTCGTCCCTGCGACAAGGGCCCCCCAGTCCACAGCACAGCGAAGGTTTTCAGGGGTACTTTTTTTTTATATCTGCCCACGTTGTCCCTCTGGCATTCCAAGTCTATTTGTTAATTGCTTTCTCCGTCCAATCTGTTAAGAATGAGTCCAGATCGTCACGCCAGCGTTTCTTGTGCCTGCCTCTGTTACGACGGCCGTCTTCAGTGGTAACAAGGCACAAAACGTACCCGGGAAGCCAAGACAGCATAAATGTTTTATTACAAGAATAAGAAAATAAAATAAACATTAATTGGATTTTAATATAAAACAATTATATTATGATAATAAACAAAACAAAGAAACGCGATAGCGGTATTCTCTGTTGGATTGCATTTACAAATGGCTATTTTTTTTCGACATATTATATTTTAATTATATAAAAACTAATTTATGTCTCTACCTTTATGCCAAGATAAAAAATAGTCTTTGGGCTATAAGAAAGAAACTAGAATAAAAACATATCGAATTCATAAATCAAAATCCTTCCACGGTTCCTCTGTGAGAAAAGGGGTGGGCCGTAATCCCCCACGTAGGCTCAGTGCAAAGTGATTGTTAAGGGGAATAACTTAATACCAAAAGCTTATACGCGAGCAGCGGTGACCCAGTGGTGTCGGCCCCGACTTACGAACAGTAAGTCGTGGGTTCGAACCCAGGCAGGCGCATTACTTTGTGTAATTTATTTCATCACCGCTGCTCTCAAAACGGTGAAGGAAAACATCGTGAGGAAACCGGCATGTCTTAGAACCAAAAATTCGAAGACATGTGACATCTGCCAATCCGCACTGGGCCCGCGTGGTGGATTATAGCCCATCCCTCTCCTAGAGAGGAGGCCTGAGTCCCTGCAGTGGGAACATTATAGGCTGATGATGATGATGATGAAAAGCTTATTTACAACAAGGTATAGATAAAGTTATAGGATATATCAACAACATACTAATAATACCCTTATTTTTGGGCAGTGGGCAAATCAACAAATGACCGCTCTGGGCTGACAAGTAGTGTCAGACTTCCACTGACTAAAAATAACCCATGTTCCTTCTTAGCCCTTTGTGTCTAGGCCGCGGTATCTCTTTCAAACAACCCGCAGCCCCTAATACCCACAATACACCTCCGTATTTCCCCACCAACAATTCTGCTGACCCACAAAAGCGAGAGCATAAAACCTTTCATCAGTAAAGTTTGACGGCCGGATGTACGTCATGCGTCAGGCAAGTTTGACAGTTTTGCGCTTAACACTCAATCTTGACTGACGTTTATGTGTGGGCTGAGAGATTTTTAGTAAGAGAGGTTACAGCCTTGGTTATATGACTTTAAAGTAGGTGAATTACATCGTATAGTGGGAAATAGTACATTGTAATACAAGGGCCTAAAATGACACATTATATACGAGGTAGTTTTACTACCGAGCTTTAGCGAGGTAGTAAATAGGAACCGAGTTATAATGGGATTTTAGCGCCGTGTGTTACACTGTACTTTTCACTACGATTGCGAGAAAATAAAATAACCATGTTCAATATGAGTTTATTTTATTAAAAACTAAATTCAATTTAATAATACAATTCCAAAGAAACTAAATCACGCACCAGCTGGCTGAACAAATTGTCGTACGAGATTTACTTTTTGCCCTAGGGCAATATATGCAATTTTAGGCCCGCTCTGGTATGCTATTAAGACGTTCTTTTTGAGCAAGAGGAGTGAAAAAACACTT
Organism: Diarsia mendica; assembly: GCA_949316265.1. Taxonomy (NCBI): domain Eukaryota; kingdom Metazoa; phylum Arthropoda; class Insecta; order Lepidoptera; family Noctuidae; genus Diarsia; species Diarsia mendica. The sequence continues at coordinate 13,884,178 of OX438912.1, read as the reverse complement.
ATGAATCAATGGGCTACGCCGTAGCAAGGACGTCTACGGCGTAGGTCCTTTGCTACGGCGTAGAGAACATGCTACGAGCGTAGCTTGATCAGAATATTTTGTTAGATATAATATTTTATTATGGTATATATGTGGTATGATATGTGGTATAGAAGGAGAAAAGGGGAGACCTTTGCCAAGCAGTGGGACCCCATATAGGCTAGTAAACAATTTTTTGTTTAGCTTTTTGACCCCTGGTTATGATAGTAAAATTATTACTCACTGTCTGTTTAGCTGTAAGTTTTCCTAAAAGTGAAATAAATAAATAAGTATGATTTATTCGCCAAATATATTTCGCGTTATATGCTGATGGCATACGAATCGCTATCATTGTTCCATACTATAATAAAATTCAAGAAATGTTAACTAATTAATTCTCGATTTACACTTCCATTTAAGTTCTCAAGCGATGAATAATTAAACATCTGTCACATTCGTAATTAAGATATTACAATCCCTCACAAAGGGGAAGTCAGAAACTCCATTTTGTCGAATGCTAATTCCAATCTTTATTACAGCTGAGAATATTTTCCTCCTCCTTCCTCCTCGAAACAAGACTTGATTACAAAAATATTGCTTGAATGAGGAAATGGAACCTCGAGGGTCTGCAGCTGGGTTTATTTAGATATTTTTTTATGGAAATTTCAGGAGTTTATTCTGATTTTGTTTAGATAGCCTATGTTTACAAATTGAGAATGAAATGAAATCTGATTTGGTCCGTTTACATGGTAATTTTTATTTTCCAAAATAAAAATGAAAAAAGAAACTTCTAGCTTTAATTTCAGAGTATAGTAGAGAGTGTAATGATACCATAAATAATTATTTAAGTTCATAATAATATTTACTCAAATACAAGTTTCGTTTTGAGTTTTATAGCATTGCTTTTAATTTGGTTACAAAGTTTTGTAGTAAAACGAGGATCGGTTATGGCATACTTAAGCAACTTGAGTTTGGGTGGTTGATTTGTTATTAACTTCCTGGTTTTACGCGGTATCCCCACTCTTTCTTACAGAACGGAGACTTGCGTCCCAGCAACGGGAACAATGTTTTTCATGTCAGCCTATGCTGTCTTACTGCTGGATTAAGGTCTCTCCCATAGCTATTCAAGTTTGTTAACTAATTGCCTTCTCCGTCCAATATGTTGAGTCAGTCCAAATCGTCACGCTGGCGTTTTTTGAGAACATTCTTCTTCTTCCTGCCCTTATCCCATGTCATTTGGGGTCGGCTCAACACGTTGTTTTCTTCCATTCTGTTAGTCGTCACGTTATCATTTATTCCTTTTTCCTTCGTATCACCCCTCACACACTCCATCCATCTTTTCTTTGGTCTTCCTCTCCCTCTCCATCCATCCACATTTATATTCATAACTTTTTTAGTCACATGTGATTCATCCCTCCTCAACATTAAAGGCTGAAAATGCTACATAACGTAATCATAAAATAATCAACATTAAGAGGGCCAATTATAACAATAATTTTGTACACATCCTCAAAGAAGAATTTCCAATATTTTAGTCTTGCAACAATAAGTCGTACTCGATATAAATTACACAGAGTTTAGAAGTAAAGCATGTTTAGTTTGGCAGTTTTAAAGGTGCGTTTAACGACGGCCACCCACGGATGCCAAGTGGGTGGGCTGTGTTCTACTGAAAACCACACGCGAGAGTTTTATTTTGTCTGGAGCTTACAAAAGAAATTTTCTTTTGTAATCTGTTGCTTTTCTCTCGTAATTAGCACCTCTTGTAATACGAGTAGTAGCGGTGGTCCAGTAGGGCAGTGGTGGTGTCCTGGCAGCCGTGAGTTTATACCAGGAGTCTCCCTGAAAATTCATCCAGAATTCAAGGCGATCATCATCACCCACAGCCCAACTTAACTTTCTACCGGGTATATACCTATAGCTTATCTTTCTAGGTTCTTGTGCCTGCTCACTTTGCCAGACCTGAGGATCGACCCCAGGATCTTATGCGCAGCAGTTGCACTTGCAACTACTAGACCATCGAGGCACTGGGAGTCTATTTATGTATTAAAATTCATGTGACAGTAAGTTCATCCATTTGCTGGGAGTTTCTATCAAAACTGGTTCAGTAATTAAGCAGCCAACTACATTGAAGTACCACCCTTAGCAGAGGCTATTAAAACACAATTTACTGACACTCACAAATCTATCAATAAATAAACTAGTAATAAAACCTTTACTCACATCAATATGTGTGTGTTATTGCCTCCATATCACCAGCAATGGTGTTTTCGCTCATACCGTATGTCGCAAATTCCCCTTATATGGAAAAATATGTACATATATTTGAATAAAAGTCTTGGACATGCTCCGATTCGAGCTCATAGCAAGCATCATGTTTTCGTCACCCAAGGTCGAAGTAAAAATAGTGAGCTAAAAATAAGACATGGTATTAATAGAATGTATAAGCTTTTGGGGGGCACTTTGAAGATAAGTAGCGAGGTTAAGTTAGATACGGAGCAGTTCAGTGACCGTAATAACGTCTGTGATCAGTCAATATGATGTCAAATCTTGTGTTAGCAGTCTGTTGTTTTGGTTAAGTAGAATAATAATAATAATAATATAATAATATTCCACAACTATCACACAACGCCATCTAGTCCCAAGCTAAGCAGAGCTTGTGTTATGGGTAGGTACTAGACAACTGATAAACATACTTATATATTTCTAAATACATACGTATTATAGATAAATAAAAAAAGGGGGAATTGTCAGACAGACACACGAGTGATCCTATAAGGGTTCCGTTTTTTCCTTTTGAGGTACGGAACCCTAAAACAAAGTTAAAGATTAAAATGGTAACATAAGCTGTTAAGACCAATCTTCGGGTTAAACTGCCCTAGGTTGGTATGTGGATGGGCTGTTGGTTCAGGCTGTAATTTGTCGATCTATGACACACATTACAGATTCGAAAGTTTGACAATCAGTCTTATCAAAGGGTATCGTATTACCCAATACTGAATACCTGAATCGTGGGAGTTAGAAAGGCAGTCATTCCATGTAAATTATTGGTAGGTATTCATCTGTATCCGGTTCGACTGGAAAACGACTCCAACATATGTAGTTGTGAAAAGAGAGAAGAGAGAAAAGACTGGGCAGATAATGATGGCATCACACTATCACACTTATAATCACTACATAGTATAAAAAACAGACTTCAAAAAAAAAAACACAAAAAAGTCAAAAATAAATCAGTTTCGGAAGTCGGTGGCAAAAAAAATGAAATCAAACAAACAAAAGTCACCGACTTCAGAAACTGATTTATTTTTGACTTTTTTTTTTGAAGTCGGTTTTATTTTTCGTTAAAAAGTTTTTATTTTTCACTTTGTTGTGGTTCTCATTTGGGTTATAATGTAGACAATGTAGTATTTTTTTTGAGTTTTGTTGACTTTTCAAAAACCGCTTGTTCGATAAAAAAATTATGAGACCATTTATTATTATTATTATTTATTTTTAAAAAACGTTGCCCCACACTAGGAATTTCTCCTTGGAATTTGGGAAGTATACCCTTTCCAACAAAAAAATAATTTTTCAAATCGGTTAGCAAGTGACGCAGTTATGCCCGAACAAACATAAAAAAACAAACTTCCGAATTGAGAACCTCCTTTTTTTTAGAAGTCGGTTAAAACAAAGTTTGTCTGTCTGTCCCTATGTATGCTTAAATCTTTAAAACTACGCAACGGATTTTTATGCGGGTTTTTTTAATAGATAGAGTGATTCAAGAGGAATGTTTCAATACCTTTTTTGCACCCTTGCGAAGCCGGGGCGGGTCACTAGTAATGTTATAAAGGCGAAAGTTTGTGTGTGTGTGTGTATATGTTTGTTGCTTCTGCACGCAAAAACGACTGAACGGGTTTGGATAAAATTTGGTACACAAATACAGCGAAACTTGGTTAACTGGGACCTGGATAAGTGAGAAACCTCTATAACTGGAACTCATGCTGAGGTCCCATGAGACAGATTTGAATATCTGAGACACTGGGTAAGTGGAATATCCTCCTCTATAAGTGAGACAAATTTTCAGGTCCCTTGGAGGTCTCATTTAACCAGGTTTCACTGTAGTTTATAACCTAGATTAACACATAGGATAGTTTATATCCCGATTTTATCTTCCCGTGGGATAGTTTTCGAGTTGTAGCGGGTGAAGCCGCTGGCAACAGCTAGTACATAATATAATAATCTACATTACTGGGATTAGTGTATAAGTTTTCTTGGTAACAAAAGATTCTCTACGAAATTATCCCTAGAGGGTATAATAATAATATCTTTGTTTACAAGTTCACCATATTTATCTATGGAAAGCCCCATCGGGCATTATAGCATACTAACTTATGCCCGCGGCTTCACTCTGGAGTTCGGGAATTGCCTACGGGATCGTACTTTCGTGGTAAAAAGTATCTATTTGTGTGCCAATCATCCAGATATGTTCAGCCGTTCTGGCGTGATTGAGTTACATGTATTCATCCATCTAAACTTTCGCATTTTTACAGTATAGTTAGACAACTTAAAGGAAATTACAGGTTGATTTATTGATGATTTATTATGGCATATTATCAATTTGCCAGTAAAAAATATTGCTGGGAAACGATTTTATTGTTTGGGATGAAAAATGTAGTTGTACAGTATTGTAACTTACTCAAAAATATGTGCTGATGGTGGAAAAAAAAATTATAACATATAAAACTTGTATAAAAAAAAAAAACCGGCCAAGTGCGAGTCGGACTCGCGCACCGAGGGTTCCGTAAAAAAAATATATTATGTGATGTAACTAAAAACTTATGGTTTTCGTAATTATTCCTTTATCTATGCTATAAGACGTTGCTTCGTACCAAATTTCAAGATTCTGAGTTCACGGGAAGTACCCTGTAGGTTTTGATTCCCTTGCGAGTGTCGAAAATTTGCGGCATAAACGGGAGTATCTTGATGTAACTAAAAATTTATGGTTTTCGTAATTATTCCTTTATCTATGCTATAAGACGTTGCTTCGTACCAAATTTCAAGATTCTGAGTTCACGGGAAGTACCCTGTAGGTTTTGATTCCCTTGCGAGTGTCGAAAATTTGCGGCATAAACGGGAGTATCTTTTGATCGCGTTGACTTAGAAGTTTGATTTTTTCACAGCTCCAAGAGACTATAGACTTGAGTATTTGATATGAATTTCAGCTTGATACCTCCACGCGTTCCTGAGAAAAAAGGTCTTGACAGACAGACAGACAGACAGACAGACAGACGGACAACAAAGTGATCCTATAAGGGTTCCGTTTTTTCCTTTTGAGGTACGGAACCCTAAAAAACAGCTTAAAAAGTTGAAATTTTTGACTTGAAAATAGTCGCCAATGTGTCAATTTATTTACGGAATGGCAAAAAAAAAACGGGGAGTACAAGTCACTTTCGGCTGCGTCAAGGGCATTTAAACACCCATTATTAGATGCTCAAATAACAACCACAACAAAACAGAAAAAAGGGAACTATCACAAAAAGAAATCTCTTTAACCCTTAGTACAATACATTTAATTCCAACCCCAACAGACACACAAACAGTAATATATTTACTACATATATGTTCCATTCAAAAAGAAAGATGGCGGCTATGTATATGTTGAAGGAGATTGATGGAAACTGCTGCGAATATAATATTACTAGCGGTGCCTGCGGCTGCGTCCGTATGAGAAATGAGGATATATTATCTCGGATAAAAAATTCTCTTATATGTTAATCTGAGTTATTACTTAACCGTGTATGTACAGAAGGGGCTCGTGGCTATATGTATAATAATAATAATACTCCTGAATTTACAATCATGGCAAATTATCAACATAGAAACGTTCCTGTTGACAGCGAAATTGACGAATTTATTGACAACGTTTCGTTACTTGTAAATATTTTCATAATTGTTTTATGTCTTTATATAGTTTGAAAATAATGTGCAGCAAAGTAAATAAACGTATACATTCGACTAAAAGTTTTAATTTACTACAGCACAATGATTTTATCAATTATTTAGTAGATTAATTATAGTGTAAAACGTAGTAAGTGCGTTTTAGCGAATTTTGTTTATTTACCACTTTACGAATTTTATTTAAATATCCATAAACTCACCCTTTGTTTCCATAGGGGCTGGCAACAATCACAAAACGCGTTTTTATTCATACAACACTCTTAAAACAATAGATAGTATTATGCACAAAGTATTCAAAACAAATAATAAGTTAGCATTTGATTCAATTCAAGCACAAACTTACATAAAAATGCTTCAGTTTGTGCTCACCTTGACATTTACAATCCCGCGCGACCATTTCCGATGCATCATTTCCTTTTATGATTGATTCATCTCCTGTAATATTCTGTATTCTATCTGTAAACTTGAATTTATTACATTCTAGTTACATAGTAAATCACAGCAATATGTTAGCATAATGCTCATCCATTTTTTCGTATTGTTACGAATTGGTAATAGGTTTCTCATGTGAGTGAAAGCTTACAAAGACAAGCATTTTATAAAAATACTCTTATTCTACTGCATCTGTTTTGACTGGAAACCATCATTTATTGGCATACTAAAGGTTCAGAAAATGTTAAATAAGTGATTCATAAGGTTAAAGATGATAATTATAAGAGGTGAACCTCTTGAAGACATGAAACTGTGAGGTGTGCAAATATATATATTATGTTAGTGTTTCGAAGAAAAGTAGGGAACACGTTTGAAACGTTATGACACAAATGTTTTTACTTTATACAACTTTTCTTACTAACGAAGTCGGTTAATTACATTGCCATTCAAAAAGAGTTTCAATACAATCATATCATATATCATCATATAATACAATACAATTAATTAATGCCATCCAATACAATTACGTCGGAGGGGTGCTGACTTGCAGTGAATGTGAACGCACTTTCACGGCAAAAATTGGCTATGTCAGTCACCAGAGAGCACACCAGCGATGCTCTTAATAGGCAGATCCAAGTCGCTGTGGCCGAAATCGGTCGGGATCATATATATATATCATATATCAATCTTAAGCTTTAAAATAAATTCTTAAACACACATCCATACACACGTTCTCGAAAAATTCTCTTGCGATGAAAGTGCAATATGGTAGTTTATGGAGGCGAAACATCGACATACCTAGGTCTAACATATGGGAAAATTCGCTTACTATATTTTCACCCGAGCAAAGTTCAGTCACCCAACTGCTAATCTTAAAATAAGTAACTTACTTTTCTAATCCACCACTCCCCTATTTATCCAAAAAATGATCTAAAGCAGTCTTGAAAAAATATCGCGCAAGAATTATAAAATCTTCCTTTCACGACGAACAGAAGAAAATCTTATTACATTTAGACCGCTTGACTACTTGACAGGAAAACTTTTTGTTATTTGAAAAAGTCTTTTTTCCCCATTTCGCTAATATTTTCTGTGAGGGGCGGCTATACACTTAGGTTGAGGAAGTTTAATCCGAAAGTATTTGCTCAACAAAAAAGCCGACTCGGTGCGATTAGCTAATCGGAGCGGGTCGGCTTGCTGCGGGTTGTTCGAAAGAGATAGGTACCGCGGCCTCGGCTAAGAAGGAACATGGGTGGTTTTTAGTCAGTAGAAGTCTGACACTCCCTACTGCTCTAGCGGGAGGAGTCATTTGATGATTTTTAACCCTCCAAAAAAAGCGAGTCGGCATTTTTGTTAAGACCACTTCACTACTACTAGGTATACTATGTTGGGTCATGGTTGTTAGGATGGGCAGTCGCACCATGTAAAATACTGGTATTTAGATGCATTCGGTTAGACTGGAAGGCGAGGGCGAACCCAACATAGTTCGGGATATGTTAGGCAGATGACTAGGATGGTTCATGCCGTTCGGCAAACTTCATTTGGCACGTACAGTAAGTTGCTGTACCATTTGGCTCAAAACAACGAGGGTTTCCTTCGGATTTATGATCAATTTCAGAAAAAACTCTATTCGAATAATATTACCATTCTGTGGTCTACATTCAACCAATACTTTTTGTGTTTTTTTTGCTGCTCGGTTGTGTCCGTCGAATGCCGACACGAATATGAGTGACAAAGAAAACTATTTCTAACTCGAAACATACATACAGATCAAACTCATAACCATCATATTAAGTTTCACCGTAGTCGGGCAAAAAGTATTTTTCCATTTCGCTAATATCCCGTTAATCCAACATCCCGTTAATCCCCTCTTTTCGACTTTACCCCCAAGTCGTTTATAACATTGTATTACACATAGAATCGTGTTTTAGATGAAATTCTACTCGAACTGATAAAACACGCCCCCTGTATAAGGGATGTGTGGATATTCTAACAACTGTAATAAATATGGCGACTGTCAATGTGGTTTATCCTGCATATGCAATTTATTTTCCAATCGTGTTAACAAATGTGTGCTTTTGGAAAGACCACTTTTTTGCCCTCACATAAAACTCAGTTTGCATTACAACTTAAAATATTGTTATTGCATTTTCATTATACGTAGTAGCCATTCTGAAATCAAGTTAAATTACAATTGCTTATAGTATAACTTGGAACTAATGTCGATTAGAAGCATGGATTAGCATGTGAAGTCAGAAGGAACTACGAGTAATATCGATTAGAAAGATGGAATTAGCATGTCAATTCGGAATATTGGAGACTCACTGTTTCCTGTGGAGATGCTCGCTTCCAAGGGCACTATATGCATGTACTTGTATGATATGCATACAAAATCTGTAACTCGTATGCCGTGATGGAAGATGTCATGGCGTGATGCCTTCTCTATGCCACGTAAAACCAACCTTTTCCCATGAGAATAAAGTTTATTTGGAGCGATTGTTAATATTTCGTTTTCGAAAGTTTCACGCTACTCAATCAGTGATGCAGTTAGGTCGTATGCAGATTCGATCGATAGATAAGAGACAATACTTAAATGTAATAATTAAAAAACAACTGGCCAAGTGCAAGTCGACTTGCGCATGAAGGGTTCCGTACTTAGACCTGTAATCTATAAGTGTTGAACTAATTTCTGTATTTTTTTCAGAATTTTAGGTTCAGTAGTATCGGAGATAAAAGGGGTGGGGGGAATGGTCGGACAGACAGACAGACACACGAGTGATCCTATAAGTGTTCCGTTTTTTCTTTTTGAGGTACGGAACCCCTAAAACCGACTTCGACAAAAATAAAACACAAAAAAGAGAAAAATAAAAAATCAGCTTCTGAAGTCGGTGACTTTTGTTTGTTTGATTTCATGTTTTTGCCACCGACTTCTGAAGCTGATTTTTTATTTTTCACATTTTTGTGTTTTATTTTTGTCGAAGTCGGTTTTATTTTTTGTAAAAAAGTTTTTATTTTTCACTTTTTAGTGGTTCACATGTGCTTACCCCTTCACAACGTACCGGCGTGATGTTATGTTATGAACTGGTCAATAGACAGTCATGAGATTTCAGCAATCCCAGTCCATTTGTTATCATTAATTGAGGAGTTCCGTTGCCTATCTCCGAAGTTCTTCATCACCTTTGTAGTGAGTACAGGCGTGATATTATGTTGTGTGATGGCGTAAACAATGCTTAGATATGCTATAGCAAAAATCGCGGTTAATCTGCTGTTATTTATTGAAGAGTTCCCCCGATTTCTACAAGATCCCATCATCAGATATTGAAATGGTGACAATGGGACCACTCGGGAAGCACCAGCTTTCAAATGAAAAAAGAATCAAGAAAATCAGTTCACCCAGTCGCAAGTTATGAGCGAACAAACATAAAAAAAAAACAGTCGAATTGATAACCTCCTTCTTTTTTTGAAGTCGGTTAAAAAAGTAATAATTTTACTCTATAATTTGTTATTAATTTTTTTTATTAACTCTACATTAGCAACAGCTTTTACGGGTATATATCGTTTACAATTATTGCGGGTAACTGGATAAAGTACACATTCAATTATTTTCCTAGCTTAAAACGATTCTACATACAGTCTCAAGTGGTATCGCCCGTAGTCATGAACGGGGTACAAAACAGGGTTGCCAGCCACAGTTCTCAGCGAAACATCCCCTGGGGCTGTTTACTTAGGGTTACAAGTAGCCTCGTAGGTAGGTGTAACTAGGGAGCTAGATCTAGTTGGGTTAACTATGTTTATAGCCCGGGGGTTGTGGTGGAAGCAATTATTGCTGGGTCGGGGTGTAGGGGTGTTTGTGATGATGTGATGATTGTGTAGGAGGTAAAATTAGGTGGATGATTATGGTGGAGTGATTTTGTGGGTTAATTGAAATGGTTAGAAAGAAAGAATATTTTATTTGTCACAGAAACATGACGAGCATACAATGAAACAATAAAAAAGCAACAGTACATATACAACTCATAACAAATACAGTGAACTCACCTAACTTCGTGATAAAGCCATTTGTGCACTCGTACAGCCCTCAATGATACCGCTCAAACCAAATATCACCGAATTAGGCAAATCACAGAAGTAGATGAGTTCACCCTATATTAAAAAATACAACAAACAAGGATAATAAAACGAAAGTTGCACGTCGAGACTGCGGCAAATCTAATCTAGTCTATTGTAGATAGTGCATCATCGTCTTTCCGTTCATCATCGCCTGCCAAGCCCTTTCTTAACTTTATTGTAGTCAGCTTCCAGCTTTAACGGATGGAGCTGAGTCATCATCATCATCATCATTTCAGCCAAAAGACGTCCACTGCTGGACCTATACAGGCCTCTAGGGTATAGGAGCTGAGTACTAGTATTTTATTTGGCGCGAGCCTATCTAACCTCCACCACCATGTCCTGGATGCGATACCTCTTGGAAAGACCGATTGCTGGAGCTATCATTTGCCTCATTATGGCTTGTATCACACCTCTAAATATTTATAACATTTCTAGCGACCCGTCCCGGCTTCGCACGGGTGCAAATGGATGTTATTATACATATAAACCTTCCTCTTGAATCACTCTATATATTTAAAAAAACCGCATCAAAATCCGTTTCATAGTTTTAAAGATTTAAGCATACAAAGGGACATAGGGACAGAGAAAGCGACTTTATTTTATACTATGTAGTGATTGATTTAGTTAAAAATTAAGTTAATTTTACATGTAGCCTCAAACATGAAAATTGGTAGTTTTGAGGCTAGCAGGTAAACGACCCGAGTGTAATAATGAACTACCCCTTTACTACAAACAATGGTTGGGAGGTCAGGCATTGTGTGCCATGCAAGCACAGATTGATTGATGTCAAATTGATGACCAACCGCACGGTCTCACATGCAACCTTATCTTCAGATTAAATCTTTGTTGTGTAAGACTGACTGTACCTAACCTACGACGACGGTCCCATTAATGGAAAGGAGGCGTTTTCTCTGTGTGAATAAACTAAGCGGGCTAAATTCGGGTCGGTTGTTGCTTATTATATACTATACTAGCTGATGCCCGCGGTTTCGCCCGCGTGGGTGTCGGTCAAATTATTTGACAAAACCTACCTCGAGAACCACTCTATTCATTGGTGAAAACAGCATGATAATCGGTGTAGTTGTTTTTGAGTTTATCGCGAACAGACTGACAAAGACATAATAAATATTATAAATGTATAGATTAAAGACCTCCACCGCGTCTGTCTGGATGTCTGTAAATAATTTAATTATTACCATTTCAAAGCAAGACAAATGACTGTATTTCGAATAACTATCGTAAGAACACTGGCAGACTGTAAGGGTCAATAATTTACGTTGATCAAGGGCAACGAAAACCTAGACAGTGACTGTTAACTATGATACTGGCCGATCGGATTACACCATTGTCCTAAGTCACTGTACTAATCGACTGCGCGAAACACTTGACCAATGAGAATCGGGCTCAAGGGGCTAGCGACTATACTACAAGCAGGTACCTATTGCTTACTAAAGCCTTTTGTGTCTACAGCAACTCTCATTAAAACTAACGTAAGGTATTAGTGAAAGTATATTGAAATACAGTAGTGTTTATTAAGTTTTAGAAGTTTTTATTTAACTTGCAATGTTTGTGTGTTTATGTCGAATCTGAAATGTTGCATACATAAACGGTTTAGTTTGGACGTTATACTAAAGAAGGCGGACTAGATATTGTTATTTAAATGCTTGTTTTTAGTAGTCGTTTTAAAAAAATGACTTGTATAAAGTGTTTGTAAAAACCTATTTGCAAAATATACATCATTTATCATTCCTTTATTTTTTTGTTTAAGTTTGTTGACGTTTCCATGAGCGTCATTGCTTTGTGTCACCTTGTCTGGCCATATAATAATCACAGCTTGGATGATTGATTGTAGAAATGGAGTGGTAGGTAATGTTTAACCTTAGTTTAACTTGCCTTGTGAGTTAGTTAGTTAGTATGTATTGATCAAATCTTGCAACTGAATTTCAAACCAGTTCCCATGAATCGATTGAGCAAAAATTTTAGTGACCGACCCATAGTCACACTAAACTATTACACCAGTGTGACTACGGATAATTTAACCTGATCCGTAGTCACACCATTGTGACTACGGATCAATAAAATTTATTAGTCGTCCGATTAGCCGGATAAATAACCAAAATTATAGGCTGTTGCTAGTCGTCCGCTAAGTGGATGAATCACCGTCTCGCGACAGTATCCTTTATGGGCGGCATGGGCACCGGGCCGTAGGCTGACGAAGGAGGCCGGCGGAGGCCCGGCACTTTGGGGACAGAAGATATTAGTGTTATTTAATATGCGAGCGAAGCGAGCGCGCGTCATGGAGTACAAAAATTATGGAAATAATGAAAATAAAAAATTATGTAAATTATGGATACTAACCTAGTACTAATTAACCGTAGTCACACCAGTGTGGTAGTTTAGTGTGACTATGGGTCGGTCATGAAAATTTTGTACACAGATTCTGTTTTCTTTTTGAGTCTGGTAAATCATCACATGACTCTTCCCGCTCCTGGCGGAGAGGAAGGGAGTGTCGGGTTTCTGATGACTAAAAAAAAACCCATGTGCCTTCCTGACGGTATCTCTTTCGAACAAACCACAGCTCCGACAGGATTTAGTACACACCTTTGGTTGTGGTGACAATACATTTTTAAGATAGACATGACTTGATTCTGCATCTAGTGTCGCTTCCACACGAAAGAACTCTTCAACTGTTAAAAGCATCGGCAAGAAACTTTGCTAATACGACTTCAATGTTGCTAAATAAAGCAAATTTCTTTCTTCCACTTATTATATAAAATATTGTTTTGTCGAAAAATAAAAATATCATTTAAATTATTCTAGGTATATTTCGAGAAAATACTTTGAACATTCATGTGTTACTATTTTATTTATTGGGGAAAACAAACAGTGACACATTACATAAATATAAAATAACAATAACACAAGTACGAGCAAATGTGTTACCAACAACATTTTCCACAGAATACATTTAAAAAAATACAAGCTTTACAAATCATACATAGAACTGCAATCTAAAATCATTTTTTTTTATAAAGTAAAACTAAATACAGATATAAATCATTACAAGTTTCCACCTACTAAAAATACTTTAGAGCTAAGCTTACGTTGTTTTTTTTTTTCTTGTTAAGTATTTTTAAATATGCATTTACAGTAACTTGAAACATATTCTAATATACATTTCTATATAACAAGGTATGCGAGCCTTACTATTAACTATACCAAATAAAGTACTTAATACCTAAAAGGCTAATAACCTGAAAAAAGAACCGAAAGCGGTCAGCTGATAAAAATCGTCTCATTTTCAAGGTTTCTCTATAAATTCATGGAGTCGTTACTACCTAAGTACGTACAGTCAGAAACACCAATATTTGTATACTTAGAAATAGTTAGAAGCAATGTTTGCCTACAGTTTAGTTTCAATTTACGTACTGAAACTAGTTTTTTGGAATCCACTTTATCACAAAACTACGATTAGTTCATGCCCACGGCTTCGCCCGCGTGGATGTCGGAACTAGACAAATAATTAGTCAACTAATACTAAAACCTTCCTCGAGATCCACTAGTGAAAACAGCATGAAAATCGGTGCAGTAATTTTGTGTTTATCGTGAACAGACAGACATACAGACGTGGCGGGGGACTTTGTTTTATAATATAATAAAGTGATAAGTGAAAAATAAGTATCTCAAAGTTCCAATCATTATTTTACGAGAAATTCGCTTTTGTACTTTGCCAGTGTATACATATTAGTGCTGTAGACTGTACAGTCCAGTGGCATTTATTATTTAGTCGCAAGGTGACCCCTGATTTGTGTCGAGTGTTAACTTAATCGTGTGTGATAAGGGGCGGTCAGACTGACCGGACTTGACTGCGGACTAGCTGCGGACGCCGGGGCTTTGTTAGATATAATATCAGTACACTAGCCAATGCCCACGGCTTCACCTGCGTGGAGTTCGATAATTGTCCCGACATAAAAAATATCGTATGTGTTAATCTACGTTTTGAACTATCTGAGTGCTCAAATGGCGTTTTCTATTCCATGTGCTGTAAGGTTTTTACACGGCGGTAAAAGGATGATGTTTTCACGCGTATATTTGTAGATGGATGGAAATGGAACCAGAACTCTTTTATGTAGGAAACATCCAAATCCAATAAGTAGTTTTTGCGTTAAAGAGTAACAAACATTCATTCATCCCTCCCTTACAAACTTTCGCATCACATCACTACATAGTAAATCCGTAATTGGCTGTAAGTTTAGTTTGTAATCTTAGGATAAAACTTCAAGAGCTGTGGATTTTGTGATCAATACATAAATAAATAAATAAATAGTATAAAACAAAGTCACTTTCTCTGTCCCTATGTCCCTTTGTATGCTTAAATCTTTAAAACTACGCAACGGATTTTGATGCGGTTTTTTTTAATAGATAGAGTGATTCAAGAGGAAGGTTTTAATACCTTTTTTGCACCCGTGAAAAGCCGGGGCGGGTCACTAGTTTATAATACTAGTAAGATTAGTAGGAAGTAGGGCTATCTTATCTTACTATTACGATGAGGATCTCGTGGTCATACTAGGGAAGAGCTTGTGGCTAAATAATAATTACAGCTCGGGTTATATTTAGGCTAATCGGGGCGTGCCTAAGTTGATCCAGGAATGGGAGACCACTTATTTTTTTATTGAGACACTGACAGAAACAACAAAAAGGTGACAGCACTATAAAAAAAACATATAAAATAGTAAAACCAAAGAATATCAAAAAAGAGGTTTTACACGTCGTGCTAGTTAGCACGAAAAATAGACCGGCTTGCGATTAGGTAGCATGCCTTGAAACAAGCTTGCTCTTTTCATATACACGTGCTACTTGTATGCTAATAAGTGACAGCTGCTCGAAACTAGCATGATTTCGTGCTACTACGTAGTATGTGTATTTCAGCCTTTAGTCCCGGCCGTAACTTTGACAATCGTTACAGGTAGTCTGTCGCCTGAAAGTTTGACGGAGAAGATAAGACAATAATCTTAAATGCAAAATAATTATTCCTAATAAGTACTTTTTGGTTTGGAGAAGATTATCCTTGTCTTTATCTATCGGATTATGACTCGGCACGAAAACAGGGGACGGCTCAAGGGGAGGTCAATATTACATAGATCAACATTTGACTTCCTGTGATGAAAATATCAGTGGCCGAATTTATTATGTTAAGTCAATACATCATCATCATCTGCCTAGCCTTTTCCGAAGTATATTGGGGTCAGCTTCCAGTCTAACCGGATGCAGCTGAATACCAGTATTTTACATGGAGCGACTGCCTATCTGACTTCCACAACCCAGTTAATACTAGGTAATACGATACCCTTTGGTAAGACTGGATGTCAGACTTTCAGGTCACTGACTACCTGTAACGACTGCCAAAGATCTATTTATATGACAGCCGGGACCAACAGCTTAACGTGCTTTCCGAGGCACGGAGGAAACTCGGTATGTCGGGCGGTCACCCATCCACAGACCGACCTAGGCAAGCACAGCTTTACCTAAAGATCGACCCGAGTGGCAGTTCTTAGTAAGCCACGAGCTCCTATTATGTTAAGTCAATACGTAAAGATATAATATAACGGGGCTGCGGGTTGTTCGAAAGAGATACCGCGGCCCCGGACACAGGGACTGAGAGTGGGAAATCATCAAATGACTCCTCCCGCTCTGGGCAGAGCGATAGGGAGTGTCAGACTTCTACTGACTAAAAACCACCCATGTTCCTTCTTAGCCCTTTGTGTCCGGGGCCGCGGTATCTCTTTCAAACAACTCGCAGAGAGCATAGACGGGCTGCGTATAATATACGTATATATAACTATTGCCGTCGCGGTGCGCTCTAGCAACCGGGCGGTATCAATATGTGAGTGCGATAGAGACAACTGCAGCTCAGAACGATTTTACCTATAAAAAACCTTGACCGATCGACGTTTCGTATTCTCCTGTTTTCTCCTCGAAACCTAAGCCAATTAAATTATATTTGGTATCAAAATTTAAAGGAAGAATAGATCTATGCCCCTATTACTTGTTTTTATTTTAAAAACTTTTCAATTTTCTTTGGTAGTCATCTGATTACGTAGGTAAAAACGGGGTATTTTTTTAGGTTTTTGGTAAGTCATATTTATTTTTGTAATAAATTTTTTGAAAAAAAAAAAAATTACAGGGGCATGCCTTCAATAGACCTGGATTTTTATAAATAAAAACGATTACTCTAGAGGAATGCCTCTAGAGTAATCGTTTTTATTTATAAAAATCCAGGTCAGGTCAGGTCAGGTTGTTGCGAATGATCCAGGAAGAGAATAGGGGAATACATTTGTATGGAAAAAATGCAGCCCGTCTATGCTCTTAACGGGGTCATGACTTAAACTTAAGATCGATCCAAGCATATGAAAACTAGATGATTGTGTGATCTATTGAAATTTTACAGGTACCCATATTAAATATTTGTTATATTTGCAGAATATTCACCAGCGTTAGGTCTTGGGTTCAACAATCGAACCAAGGTTGATCAACCCTCTTTGTATAGTAAAATATTATATTCTGCACAATATAATCCCTTCTGAGTTCTAGTTTAATATTAAATTAATGACCTTCCCATGTTTCACCTTTACTGTTATTGTTAATTCTTTGTTCTCATGCTCGTCTTAGTTTTTTGGGTGTAGAAAATATAACATCAGTCTTGCACCTCCTGAAAAGGTGTTATTTTGTCAACTAGGGGATCGGACAAAAAAAAACTAATTAGTCCGTCAGATAGATTTCCAAAAAATATTGAACACCTATTTTTTCTTTTTTCACAATAACAAAAAGTGAAGACGATACAGTGCTTCGAAAACTCGTGAACTCCTCGAAAACGTTACATGTCAGTACATTTTTAACCCACAAGTGACGTCACGACGCTTTTTATCTTCGTCAATTTTCATTAATTCGTTAAAACATAAAACACGTATCCAATATTTTTCGATAATCTAACTGACGGACTAAACAGAATCATATTTTTTTGACTCAGTCCGATCCCCTATTGTATGCAAGATTTATTTTAATTGTTGCGAATTAAATTGTGACGTCATCATCTCTAAAATAGTCAATATAAGCCGGTGGACCAAAAACCCAACCAAATAATTCGAAGACAATAATTATGTGACATCTACCAATCCGTACTGGCCCGCGTGGTAGATTTATAACCCATCCCTCTCCTAGAGAGAAGGCCTGAGTCCATGCAGTGGGTCCATTTTTTTTTTTTTGTAAAATTAATTAATTATTCTTTTTTTTTTTTTTTAACCTTCAAGAAGGCGCGCGGTGTCGAAAAGACCGCACTAAACACATTTTCGTTAATAATTTTATTATGACTCATCACATGCATTTCAAATCCTTAGTACCTTCTTATATTGTAACTGTGTGCGAAATAAATAGTTTACCTACACCCTCCGCGCTCTCTCCACCCCATAAATGGCTTTTGTTTTTGAGGCGGCGCAGGCGTCGAAAGCACGCCACGCGCCTGTCGTCGAAAAGGTTACGCGCGACTTTCAACGCTGTCTATTACATCTTCGGCTGTCAACCAATTTTATTGAATTTTGTCATGTAACAGTGTTTTTTTTTTATAAATTGAGTCGTCGACCGCAAGCACAAAGTGCAATAATTAAGGTTATACAAAGAGAACTTAAAGAAACTGAATCAAAGCTTAGTGACCGGTTCAGAAACATCCGACTACATCGTTCCAGAGGAAACTCAATCCTTCGAGAAATCGGGCAGCTCGGGTTTAGATGTGGAGAATTTGCCACTTTCAGAAGTAATCAGGGATCACGGGGAGTGATACATATGGTAAAAAAAAGTGTCAAAAATCAAATAACAACCGGGTGAGGGGTCCGGGAGGGGCCCCCCCTCTCCTGTGGGTTGATGAAGAAGCTGTTCCTGTACAAAAATTTATAGTTTTGATATTTTATTGTTTTTAGTAGTCTTAAGTACTTACACTAATTGATTTTGAGTTCCTAAATGGCTGTTTAATCCAAAGAATGTCGGAGTTAGGTTATTTGATTTTAAAATTGATTTTCTCTATTGTTGAGTAATTATTTTTGTATAATTTGAGTTTAAACATAAAGATACAAAAACAAACAAAAAAAAACAAAAAACACAACAAAAAATAACGTAGTTATTAATTAATTATTGTTTTATTCCTCTAAAATATCCCATAGGTCTTTTCGATTACGCGCGACCGCTCCCGTCACAAACAACCGCGCGCCTGCTTGAAGGTTAATTATTGGCTGATGATGATGATGATGATGAATCCGGTGGACCCGGTCGCCAATTGGCGTCGTCAAAAAATTTCAGAGGCCCTTGAGGTGGTTTAGAAACTCTGACACCAAGGTGTGAGGGGTCGTTAGACCTTACTGCCCACACGATAAGAAGAAAATCAATTTAACCAGTTTTTTTAATACCTAATAGGCTTGCATTTGGCCACAACACGCCTGATGTGAACCGATGATACGGCTTAAGGGTAAAAGAAATCAATTTACTGCGTCCCTTGTTCCGCGTGGGATTAACCTTATTGGCATCCAGAATCCAATTTTGGAAATTGAGCTGCCATTTCAGATAAAGTGCTGCCTACTATCAATTGACAGCACGGTTGATGCAGTGCGCTACGTGTCGCGGGTTCGATCCTCGTACTGAACAAATATTTTATAGCCTACAGATAATGGGTGTTTGGGTTTGCGTGTGTGAGTTTAAATGTTTGTAAACTCACCCACGATACAGGAGAAATTCTTATAGTGGAGTAATGTTTTAAAAAAAATTGAGCTGGCTGCTCCTTTGCCATTCATTAAGCTAAACATGACTTTCAAAAAGCTTTAGTAAACACACCTACATTTTAGATTGAGTTATCAGAAAAAGCATTCAGTGCATTAATTTTGACGTGTTTTCAAATGACGCAAACTGCTTCAGTCTGATCTAGTAGTTGTTAGGAAAAAACCCATTAAAATTCCACTGGAGCTTTGGTCTGGGCCTCCATAAATATTTTTCTTTCTATACTGTGCATTTCTTTGTTTTAAAATCTTTGAGCCTGTATTGTGTCCGATGTAAAATTCATGGATAAAAAATCGAACAAACTTATACATACTGAAAAGCACGGTTATTTTTATTGTAAATGTTACTGTTTTATGTCACGCAAGATTTGTTAAATACTTATATACTAATAAAAATCTTAATTTCAAGGATCACAACATACAAACAACGCGGTTTAAACCGCTGGTTCTAAAAGCATGATTTACTTAAGAGTTCCTTTCTTAGCGAAAATGAGCAATAAGGAAAGATTTTGAAAAATTCATCCTCTAAAGAGGTCAAGTAGGAAATACGATAAAAGTTACTGGGGAAGTTCATAATTTTTGGAGGCTAAACTTACCGAATTTATTTTATTTAAGTAAGTATTGCTAAATGGCCCTGCTCTTGACCTCAATCACGCCTGGGGCTGCAGTCTCTACACTAATAACGACGCTACGAATGTCGCTTAGTCGTAAAATCACTTTATTTAATAGATTTTCAGCTTTATTTCAACAGCACAAGGTTGAAAATCTATTAAAGAAAGTTTACGATAAATAAATAATAAATAATATTCCACAACTATCACACAACGCCATCTAGTCCCAAGCTAAGCAGAGCTTGTGTTATGGGTACTAGACAACTGATAAACATACTTATATATTTCTAAATACATACATATTATAGATAAATTACACCCAGACACAGAACAAATGATCGTGCTCATCACACAAACATTTGTCCTGGGTGGGAATCGAACCCACGACCTCCGGCATAGCAGTTAGGGTCACTAACCACTAGACCAACAGGCCAGTCAAAACGATTTTTCGACTTAACGAAATTCGTAGCGTCGTTATTAGTGTAGAGACTGCCTGCCCTGGTGGAAAGCGATGGATGAGTCTATGATGGAATGAGCGAGCCCCTTTTTTTTTGGTGTCTAGGAAATCATCAAATAACCCCTTCCCACTCTGGGCAGACCGGAAGGGAGTGTCAGACTTCTACTGACTAAAAACCACCCATGTTCCTTCTTAGCCCTTGTGCCGAGGCCGCGGTATCTCTTTCGAACAACCCGCAGCCCCGGGCAGCTTAAAGCCCTGAAGGTGCCTTTTAAAACTTTCTTTGAAACCGTCTCGGTTAAATGAACATAGTGTTCTACCAAGCAAAAAATACGTTAACATTTTGAACTGAATTAGCTACGATTTTCTTAATGTTTTTAACTTTTGTTTTGACTAATCAATAACCACTAAAAACAAACTAGGTCGCAGTTGCCAGACGATAAAAACGTCACGACATATATCTGCCTACCTACAATTTGTTTACATAACTGAAGGTACCCATTTACCCAAACAATAGAAAATATTCCAGCCTTGGGTATTTCGTAACCTCACGGTGTCGCGATCGAATCATATGGGTCAATGTCTGCTTGCGCGTCACCCGTTCAAGGTTCGATACCTGGGCGATGGACGATGCTAAAATTAGACTGCAGTATACTGAATTGAAAGAGATACTTGTTAATGAGGAATGTGGTGAAAATAATAACAGCTGTTCGGGTCAATCTTCAGGTTAAGCCGCGCTTACCAAGGTTGGTCTGTAGATGGGTAACCACCCATTATGTCCTCCTTGCGTTGTTGTTAATGAAGAAATTGGTATCATAAACGTTCTATTGCAAACAACACACACATACTTTTTTAAATCAACCATTTTCTAACAAAATACTGCTTGTAGTTTTAAAATCTCTTTTGTATCAGCGGCGCCTGGTCATCTACCTAACAATATTTGCATCCATAAAAGTTATTCCATTTCCATTTCAGCATCTTAAAACCGAATACTTTATTCAGCATCTTTTTGCCTACCCCAAACCCTCAAGAGGGACTAAGAACGTATGTTTCTTTCATATTCGACCCTATTTCTAATACACGTTTGGGTTCAGGAACATTTTTCGCGTTTACTGTTCAAATATTAATTTCCTGACCCGTTGGCCCCTTTGCGGCACTTGTGTAGAAATGTGGGAAAATTTAATAACTCCCCCAAGTCACTGTGTAGTGATAAAAGCGTTTAAATATGACATTTTAGTGGTGCTTCTAAATGTAGCGACGTTTGTGGATGGGCAATATAATTGAATTGCTATAGGT
Source organism: Diarsia mendica (assembly GCA_949316265.1). Taxonomy (NCBI): domain Eukaryota; kingdom Metazoa; phylum Arthropoda; class Insecta; order Lepidoptera; family Noctuidae; genus Diarsia; species Diarsia mendica. Next base: position 13,862,507 of record OX438912.1, on the reverse strand, counting down.
TGAAAAAAAAATTGAATTGGGTAGTACTGGTCGTATGGTTTGATATTGTTAAGTAGACCGCCGCAAAGTTGCATGTCTGTCGGTCTTCTACAGACTGTACTTCGGAGAGTGTACGCAAGAGCTCCATGAGCTTATTCCACCATCTCCCTTCTTCCATCGGGAGACTAGACGTACTGCAGGTTATCACCCATACCTTGTCGATGTTCCACACATTCGTACGAAGCGTTTTGCTAAGACTTTCATTATTCGTACAGCCAAGGAGTGGAACACCCTGCCTGCGTCGGTTTTCCCGAGTTCATATAACCCCAATCTATTTAAGTCGCGAGTAAATAGGCTTCTTCTGGGTAAGCTCGTTCCATCGTCGACCTCATCTCTGCCCTTAGGGTAAGATCGAGGTCAAGAGTAAGACCATATTTAATAAAAAAAAAAGATAAATGAAGCCTTGGCCAGGTTGGTTAGGATGGGTGACCAACCATTATAAACCGAGTTTCCTTCGTGCCACAGAAAGCACGCTAAGCGGTTGTTGTCAATGACCTGAAAATCTATCCAATCTTGAACCAAGAGGTATCGTATTCCCGTCAGGGCTGCGAGATACCGCGACCTCGGCACAAAGAGCTAAAAAGGAACTGGGGGTTTTTAGTCAGCAGAAGTCTGACACTCCCTACCGCTCTGCACAGAGCGGGAGGAGTCATTTCATGATTTGCCTCCAAATAAAATAAAAATAAGTATCTTATTACCCAGCACTAACTGGATTTTGGAAGTCAGTTATGCAGTATCCACGTAAAATACAGGTGTGCAGTTGGATCTGGTTAGACTGGAAGCCGACTCCAAAAGGCTAGGCAGATGATGATATAGACAATGGATAATACACATAATGGAAAAATAATAGCCTGATTAAGGTTGAACGTTATTCAAACCCTATAGATATCAATATCAAACACTTTCCTGTTCACTTGAGTGCATGGCACACTCGAGTGAACGTTCATTTTTGTATCTTTCACTTTTTATACGACACCGTCTAATTTACATGTCATACACACACTGTGTTGGGAGTCTCTCAAGCTCGAGACCTATGACTTGGCCGTCTGACGGTCACACTGCCATACCATCATGGCTGCAACCACCACTACAAAGTCAGATGCATATAGTAGCTGACAGTTAAGATGTCAATAGCGGTCATTGATCCACCTACATCTAATAAAGTTCTTAACTTTGAAATCCAAAAACAAGCCTGTTCATGTCTTGAATCGTCATCTATACATGGTTCATTTGTTTTGGTTCATGCGAAGAGATATTACTGAAAGGGCAGTAGTCCGGGTGCCACGGTACATTTATTTATTTCATTACTATCAAGCTAGTTTTTCGTGAGTAGCTTCATTTTCATGAGACGCCTAACATTTCCTGAATAAAACTCTCGATTGTGGTAGCCAGGATAAAATATTTCTGAGCGTAGGACCGGGATAACGTACCACACAATTTGTAGGACAATATGACTTAAGTTCATCATCATCATCATCATTTCAGCCGAAAGACGTCCACTGCTGGACATAGGCCTCCCCTAAGTGTCGCCACATTGACCGGTCCCGTGCGTCTCGCATCCAGCGGATCCCCGCAACCTTCACCAGGTCAGGACTTAAGTTATATAAATATAAACACAAACAAAGTAATAAAAAAAATATCAGCTGATTGGTAATCATTTTTGATGACCTCGTTATCGATACATGTTTGAAGTGGAGGAGGGCGTCAATAGTAGATTTTACAACAAGTGCACAAAATGGTTTTGTGGATGAGTTATAAACTCTGCTTTTCACTTCGAATGCGAGGAAATAAAACAGTAGTATAACATATTTCTTTAATTAAAATTCAAAGTAAAATTTGTACTGTTTTGAATACTGAAGGAAATTGTTTAGGCTTGCAGACCTAATCAGCCTACTATTAAATTAATTTTGTAACAATAATTTTCATTAATTAATTAAATAACTTACCGTACTTGAATTTAAATTTTAATATCTTTTAAGTCTTAAAAAACACATAAGGCAAATAAATTAAAGTAAATATTATAAAATAACAAATTCTATCTATGAACTTCTTATTGTGTTTGGCTGTATGGCTCATTTCCTTTGCCATAATAAAGATACATTTATGAGTAGATACGTTAATGCCCTTGTGCACAAGATTCGCTTTTGTGCAGCCTATATCCTGCACAAATAAGCACTTTCAGAGCATGAGAAGTGAAATAGTAGATTGTACACCATTTTTTTTTTTTTTTTTTTGGTGGGTGGAAAATCATCGAATGACCCCCCCGCTCTTGGGCAGAGCGAAGGGGAGTGTCAGACTTCTACTGACTAAAAACCGAACCCATGTTCCTTCTTTGCCCTTGCGCCGCGGCCCCGACGGGACTGCGGCCCCGACACACCAAGTGCATAAAACGCACCATTTTGCGCGAGACGTTTATCCGATCCGATGCGAGCTTGCGAGCGAGGATGGATATAAAGTAGAGAGTAAGATGGGTTTTATGGACGAGTTGTACACTCTACTTTTCACTTCGATTGCGAGGAAATGCAACAGCAACTTCTAAATATTGTAAAAATAATTATGGTTCCCGCATATTAATTTTTTTCAGTAGGAAACTTGACATAACACCTGACTTATGTCGTTACTCATACTGCTCAGTTATAAAAACATTTTGAGCAAGCCTATTGCCATTAACCAATGTAATTAGGAGCAAGCCTATTGCCATCAACTGATGTAATTGGGACCAAGCCTTCTGCCATCAACCAATGTAATTAGGAGCAAGCCTATTGCCATCAACTGATGTAATTAGGGACAAGCCTATTGCCATCAACCGATGTAATTAAGAAAAGCCTATTGCCATCAACCAATCTTATTAGGAGCAAGCCTATTTCCATCAATCGATGTAATTAGGAGCAAGCCTATTGCCATCAATCAATGTAATTAAGAGTAAGCCTATTCCCATCAAATGATGTAATTAGGAGCAAGCCTATTGCCATCAACCAACCTAATTAAGAGCAAGCCTATTGCCATCAAGCGATTTAGGTAATTGGGGGAAGCCTATTCCCATCAACTTTCCTTGTATTCGTAATGAAAAGCAGTAATTCCTTGTTCTTAGAATACTAGCGAAACGAATTAAATTAAAGAGGTTATTCTATGAAGTTGAAGTTGTTCCTGTGGTAATCGGCCCAACGGCCGATTACCTGTGCCGGTTACCTTGGTCTTCGACGAAGATTTTACTCTATGTCCCTCTAGAGCATAAAACGCGACTTTATGTCGCCTATGCACGACATAAAGACGAATTTTAGAGCGAGAGAAGTGAAAAAATGATTACTAACCAGCTGTTTTTTTTTTCAGCAAATATAAAACTATGTAACCAGCGTGTGTATGAACTTGTACGAAACAAAAGAAGATGCACGTTGTGAAGATTTCCGACGGTAAAAAGCCATGAGTTAATGCCTGTATGCTATAAAGACGTGTTGAAAAACAACGTCAAAATCAGAACCTGTTTTTCATTCACATGCAACTCAAACAAAACTATTATTAAAAAATCAATACAGCTTTCGTTAGTTCATTAAACCATATTTTCACACCTTAAAAAAATATGAATAAGTTTAAAAATACGTGACCTCAGTCAATCACTGAATCGACCTCGCCTTTAATATAATCAATATAAATTAGTAAACTACACCTGTTTCTCTGCTGATGCCTTCCTAACAAACACGATCGGGCATTGAACCTGGGACTCTGAGGTGTAATGCTTTGATGTTGGGTAAACGGAAATGAGAGGTCAGGAGGATATTAATCTGGAGGAATTTTTTTAAGTCTTTTGATTTAATATAGTTTATTTTACTAAGTGGTTTCTTCTGAAGAGTAATGGTATTTATTTTATTGTTCTGTTACTTTTTTAAGATGTATCCAGGGGGTCGTAAAGTCCGATATAAGAATAATGTGTATACAAAAAAAAAATGGATTTTCGTAGACAGTTTAAAAATTGGATAATTTCTAAACGTCATCGTTTATGTCGTAGTACAGGTGAATGAACCGTTTTTTTTTTGTCTGAGAAGGTCAAGGTGTCTTAGGTCACTCCATTGGTGAAGCGAGTCTACGACTATGATTTGAGAAGTTACCAATAATAGTGCTTGCCCCAGGATCAAATTCAGAGCTAAAAGCTCAGTAAACGCGTTTATGACCACAACACCCTTAGGGCACAGATGTAACGGTACTCATATTTCTCGAGCATTTATCCCGATTCATTTGGGGGCACAATGCTCGCAGAACGGATGGCCGATGGGGCCGAAAAGTTCTGGAATGGCGACCGCGAACCGGAAGACGTTGCGTTGGAAGGCCTCCCACTAGGTGGACCGATGACCTGGTCAAGGTTGCAGGAACCCGCTGGATGAGAGACGTACGGGACCGGTCAATGTGGCGACGCCTGGGGGAGGCCTATGTCCAGCAGTGGACGTCTTTTGGCTGAAATGATGATGATGATGATTTGGGGTCGACGCAGCATGTCTTCTACTATACTTCTCTATAACTCATCTCATCAGACTCTATCTTTCTTGCCATGTCTTACACAGTCCATCCATCGTTTATTTGGCATTCATTTCAGACTCAAAACTCCGCATCACATTGTTACCACGACAACCAATTACCACACAACTTTTCAGTAACCGGCGCCACTTTTAGACTTCCTCAGATTTTACGCTACTATCACGTAAAAAAGTACCTACACACCTCAATCATTAAAATTACGAATCGTATACTCTAGCAAAGTAATTCAGCCATTTTATAGAGTGATATTACGATCTAGATCCAGACTGAAACGCAGACGGCAATAACACCATCCGTCAAGTTGGCAACTCGTCGGGCTGAGTAAATCATAGCGTCCGTGTTTAGTGTGTATCCATTGTGGCGTAGTATTGTGTGTCATTGTTTAGTTGTTTATAACACAATTTCCTTGTTTTCCATTGACCAAGAGATTTTTTTTTAAAGATTTTTAGAATTACATGTTATTAGGAAAATAACTCTTAAAGTAGTTCCGTGACGGTCAGTCATGTGGTTTGAGGTTATCTTTGCGGAACGAGTGGAGCCAGAGAAGTAGCGCTGTTTAGACATTAGTACAATTAATTAAATTATTTATTGTTTAAACAAATAAATAAAATTGAAGTATATGTTTGTAATTTAAAATTGACAGCATTTTACTTAAGAAAGTATATTCTGTTCTCCTCCATTTTTTTTCTCTTTCTGTTTGGCTAATCTACGAAACGGTTAGACTGATTTTGACGGGACTTTTAGCCATCCTCCTTAAAAAACTAGCTGTCTGCCAGCAGACAGCTAGTTTTTTAAGGAGGACGGCTACACTAGATGACTCCAACATAGTTGGGAAAACGATAGCTAGGTGGGGTCTTTTGTCGTTTTGCACCACGAGCGGTTCGGACCGCGGTGTGAAACGTAGAAGAGCTCTTAAGAATGGGCTGTTTTTAACCATAGCACGATCCGTCTCACAGTGTGCTTTATGACATTTCACACTACTATTTTCGATTTAATCACCAATCCACACACACGTTAATGTAACCCATTCCCAGTACTATAAACCACGAATATTGCAAGCCCGATAAATACCTGTGTACTATTAGCAACCTTGGATGAGTCGAATCATAACGTCTTTATTGATGGCTACATTTTTGATGACTGTTTCTTCACAACTTGCTGGAAATGTGCCAGAACTGTGAAATTAATAGCAAAAGTTTATAATTGAAATGTTCATGTAGATTGGGTTTAAACAATGGGTAAATGATTCTTGTATTCCCTGTGGGCGTAATCAGAGGTGTAGATATTTTTTAAGCTATTGCATAGCTTCTATCGCGGGCCTTGAGCGTGGAGAGCGAATCCAGAAATTCCGTAACGAAAATATTCTGACCAGGTTGCTATGGTTACGGAAAATAACAAGGTTGTCAACTGAGGTTGTCAAATTAAATAATTAATTATTTGCATAAGTTGATAAAAAATGCTATGCAATAGCTTTACCGCGGCAGTCTCCGAGTGCCACATTTAGTTTTCGGCAGTTATATTTAAAATGTCACCCTAGTAGCATTTTTTGTTGGCATTTAGTTGGGCCACATACCTCTGGTTAGTTGGCAAATGCATACAATTGGCGGGCAGTTTGCGGGTTGGGCCCAAAACTGATGGCCTACGTGGATTTGCCTACGAAGGCCCAACTTGCGATAGGGCCAACGTGCATTGCCCTACGGAGGCCCGAGGAAAACGTGTTATGGGTAGGCCCAACGACACATAATACATGTAGGCAAGCGGTTGTATGTTTGTTGGTTCTATAGCTGGTTTCATAGCGACGCGTCTCGCCAGCGCCGGCCGTACGCGTGTCGCTGAACATCAACTTTATCAGCTTCATAATAAGTTTGGTTTTTGCGATGTTTTGAAAAACCAACCTTATTTTAAAGCCGATAAGGTTCATGTGCACTGTGCAGCGACGTGCGTGCGGCCGGCGCTGGCAAGACGCGTCTCTCTGAAACCAGCCCTAATAGGCCAACCCAGACGACGACATACAAAAGTCACCCACCAAACAGTCGTCTTTCTTTTGCACTTTGACGTGAGTACATGAGAGGACGTTGTGTCGTCTGCGTTGACCTATTATACTTTGTGTTAATTAACTGAAATGAAATACAAATTATGATAATTGAATATTTATTTATTGTTATATTATGTTATTGACAAAATGAAGACAAATTTTACACAATTTGGAGACGGTAGCTCTGCAGTAAAACGATACACACCGTACCTACTATGATACATTGATAGAGTACCTACCTACTTTTACAAAGTTACACTTTGCAGCTAAGTTGTTGTCAAAGATTCGTTCAAGGATTCTTCTTGTGATAGGACCAGTTTTGTTCCCACCAATGTAGGTTATGTAGTTTGTCATGCTCACTCAAATGTCTCGCTGGTGGTGGCGGGTGTGTCGGATCATTTGGTTCCCTTCAAAATGGTTGAGTTAGATGGTGCTGATCCATGCGTCATGTTCGTGAACGGGCGCTGTCAGTGGAGACTGGTCATCTCTTAGCTGCCATGGTTTATATATTTTTCTTTGATTTGTTTTTTTATATCTTTTTACTCTGGACGCTCTTAACTTGCACGTCTTGCTACATAGTTCTCACATAATATACCATCTCAACATGAATGAAATAATGTACCAAGATTTTGTAAAAATATTCTGATTTGAAAAGAGTGTCCATGGAGTTTCTTGCCCGTTCTTCTTCATGAGATCTACGCTAGGGAACTGGCAACTACAGTACTTTCACAAGTTATTATGCCTTGTGATTGTGACTGTAGCTTAGGAGTGCAATGCGTCGTTTCGGGAGTTGCTGCGTTGGGCTGCGCGGCGCCGGATGTTACCGGCGGCGAGTGCTGTGGGTGCGGGGGCGTGCGGCGGCGCGTGCCGTGGCGGCGGGTGCGCGGGACTCCGGGTCGCGGGGTGGCGGTTGCGCGCTGGTGGCGTGCATTCGTTGTTCCGTGATTCGGGGTCTTGTGCATTCGTTGTTGCGGTGTGCGTCGCTGCGTGCTTTCGTGCTCGCAGGGTTCGTTGTTGCGGGCATTCGGTGGCGTGTGGTTCGGCGTGGTGGCTTTCGGAATGACGTATTGCACTCATAGTTTCGTTCTTCTTCCGTCCTTCTGACATTCAAAAGTGCCTGTAATGGCTTAATTGAAATAAAAGATTTGACTTTGACTTTGACTTTGACTTTGATCTGCAACAAACACAACCCATTATAGTAAAACAACAAATACCTACAATAGACAATTTTTTGTTAGGTTATGTGCGAATTAACTTGAGACCGGGCCGATGATTCAATTTCAATTTATGTTGTGCAAAATGATGCGTCGTAGTATTTTTTTTAGCTAGAGATTTGCACGAGATTTATTAAGAACAAAATAAGATAGTATTTCATAAATAATAGCATCTTAGTCCCAGGTCTCAAGGTAATTCGCACGGGTTCTAAGTAGATAAATACCTACATAGGAAAAACTTACCCGTTTCGTAAAATAAACGTTTTACAGGACATAATGTCCATGTTATCTTAGTTGGAGCCTCGTTACTGCTAAGGCATTTGTTGAATATTATTGCAGTTTTAGGTATATGGAGGCCACATGCAATGCGTCTTCCGTGGCGTCATCCAGTTTTCACGCACCACACCGAGTTCCCCACCGTACCTAACCATCTTCATCGTCAAATTCCACAACTTTAAACATTTTTATCACTGCCTGTCAGGCTAACATTTTATATAATATATAAATAAAACAAATACTCCGCAGCCGCAAGCGCACCCGGCACCGCACAAATGAAATAACAAACTGCAAAATGGCGGGCGGGTCGGGCGACGAGTGCCGCCGCCCGCCCCCCGCGCACCCCGATACCACCCCGTAATAGCAGCAAGTAACAGGGCCATTGAAGGGTATCTAAGTTGGACCGATGTTGTTATCATAACTTAAATCCCTACAAAAATCTCCCAACAGTAGGAATAGAAGCAGCAGGCCCGTCGTTAGTTGGCCCAATGTTGTTTTAATAACATAAATCCCTACAAAAATTAGTAATGCAGGCCCGTCGTTGGCTCTTCGTAGGGCAAATAGTGCATGTTTAAGACAAATGGGCCTATTTTAAGTTTGGGTTGGCGGAATAACTAACCGTCTGCCAATACATTCCCAACTGTTGGCGTATGGAAGCCAACGGCAATTGCTACTAGGGCACTTACGGGATATCTTCCGTGATTTTAATTTGTTTAGAGTTCCCGATATTTCGACGCTGTTGCAAGCGCCATGATCGCGGGTTGACTGGAGAAATGCGGGTGGATGGAAAAAATTGTTAGGAGCAGACGAATCTGTCTACCCTCTTGCTTTGTCTTTTATTACGCGCACTACTGGAACTCGACACTAACAATTCTCCAGTCAACCCGCGATCATGGCGCTTGCAACAGCGTCGAAATATCGGGAACTCAAAACAAATTAAAATCACGGAAGATATCCCGTAAGTGACATTTTAAATATAGTTATGAACCGTGAAAGCTTAAAACAGTGTTCGGCAGTTATGTTTCGAATTACGTGGAATAAGAGGCGATCCTATAACCGTCAACCAGCCAGGAAGGTGATATCCCTGGGAAAGACTGGTTGTCAGACTTTTTGGCCGCTGATTACCTGCAACGACTGTGAGATCTACAAATGAAAGCCTCCGGACCGGGAGCTTAACGTAGGTATGTAATGGGTGGTGAACCATATATTTGCCAACCTTGGCAAGCACGGCTTAACCTGAAGATCGACCCCGAGAGGCTGTTATTATGAAGCAACGAGTGCAAAACGAAAAAAAACATAGACCAATATTTTGAAAAGGTAAAACTGCCCGATATGCGTTGCTCCCAATTTGATGTGGGACTAGTTTACCTATTTTGTTTGTTTATCTTAAATTCGTCTCGCCTGTAGTGTGACCATGAAATGTTGGTGTACACAAAATATTTATACGTAAAGAATAGTACATTGTAATACAAGGGCCTAAAATGACCCATTATATACGAGGTAGTTTTACTACCGAGCTTTAGCGAGGTAGTAAATAGGAACCGAGTTATAATGGGATTTTAGCGCCGTGTGTTACACTGTACTTTTCACTACGATTGCGAGAAAATAAAATAACCATGTTCAATATGAGTTCATTTTATTAAAAATTAAATTCAATATTATAATAATACAATTCCAAAAATTTCGCGCCAATGACTTTTTTTTATTTCTTCTGTAGCTGCAATGCAACGCACACATTCCACCAAAGAGTTCAGCATTCAGCGCGTTTAGTTCCATATTTAAAAATAAAACATTTTTTTTACTTGAAACTAAATCACGCACCAGCTGGCTGAACAAGTTGTCGTACGAGATTTACTTTTAGCCCTAGGGCAATATATGCAATTTTAGGCCCGCTCTGGTATGCTATTAAGACGTTCTTTTTGAGCAAGAGGAGTGAAAATATTATTTAGGCGTGACCCGATGACCTTGATCGCACACCAGTTAACTGACTGATTTATAAGAATTAAACTAGCTTGAACTCTGGCTAATTGAGATATAAATCAATAAAATATAGGTAGGTATATTTTCAGACGTTGATGATTGATTATATAAAAATGGCGTGATATTTTTGACATCTTGAGTACCTATTGTGTCTCGGGTCGATCTTCAGCCTAAGAAGCCGTGCTAGCCTGGGTTAGACCATCCAGTCTTGCCAAGGGGTATCTTATTACCCCGTACTAACTGGACTTGTCCTTAAGGACAAGATCGGAAAAAATAATCAGGGGCCTATGACGTCTTAAAACAGACCTAACTTATTCTTAATCCAGTGCGGAAAAGAGATGGCGCTAGACACCCTGTATAGTTCTGTCACGTTTCCACACTGGAATAAGATTAAGTTAGGACTGTTTTAAGACGTCATAGTAGGGCACCAGGTGGAGATTCATAGATGACTCTACCCTTTTTTTTTGCAGGGTGGGAAATCATCAAATGACTCCTCCGCGAGCTCCGAGTGTCAGACTTCTACTGACTAAAAACCACCCATGTTCCTTCTTAGCCCTTTGTGCCGAGGCGGCGGTATTTCTTTCGAACAGCCCGCAGCCCCAACGGGAGATGACTCTACCCTGAAGTGTAAATATGCTGTTGCGCTACAAACTATGGGTCTCTTGATATCGTTTCCTACTTATTATTTGTACAGCGTAACGGGACAATGAGTCATCCGTTCTTTTTCGTGCATGCAGTCGGCATTCATCGATTTATTAAACGATGTCACGTGAAAATGAGTAAGGAATAGTCCAAAGAAGAAAGGTCAACGACCATGCAATCTGGGGATCGCATTTAGTAATGCAGTCAAGGCCTAAAATAAATAAATCTATCAACGAAATGACAACTCAGTAATTATAAACGATATTAATTATGAAGAAAGTGTTTGTGAGTGTGACATAATTGCAGCTTGGACCATTGCCAAATTTTCAGCATTGATTGCTCCATCCTTCATTAAACTAATAAAGAAAGTGCAGTTCTTATCTGGGCTTATTCATAGTTTTGTTTGCCTTGTTCTCGTATAACCTCATTCTTCAATTTATCATCTATCTATACTATATAATTACTATAATACTATATACTTTAATAATAATAATTAATAATATTATTAATAATCTATACTTCTATACTAATATTATAAAGAGGTAAAGTTTGTGTGTTTGTATATTTGTTAAATTGTAAGGGGTAATCTCGGGATCTACTGAACCGATTTTAAAAATTCTTTCACCAATAGAAAGCCACATTATTGCTGAGTGTCAGTGAGTATAAAAAAACCGAAAAATAAAAAGGCTTTTACGTGGTAGTCCGTTTTGCAAAGTGAATCGGAGAAAAAAGCAAAGCTGCGGCGGGCGCGGGATGGTTTCGGGTTTAATTCGGTTCGCGTTCGTGCCCGCTTCGGGAGAAAGGGGCGTGGCCTATTTACATCTGATCTGAGAGGTAGGTACCCGCGCGGCTCAGTCGCGTGGTCGGCTCCTTACGCAGCGGACGTCCCCGAAATTGAATTTTTCGAAACGTAATTAGCTTACTTTCGACTAATTATGCCCAACGAAGTGGGCACGGGTCAGCTAGTAATATTATAAAGAAGTAAAGTTTATGTGTTTGTATATTTGTTAAATTGTAAGGGGTAATCTCGGGATCTACTGAACCGATTTTAAAAATTCTTTCACCAACAGAAAGCCACATTATTGCTGAGTGTCATAGGCTTTTACCTTTTATCCCTGTATTCCCACGGGAACGGGATATACGCGGGTGAAACCGCGGGACGTCCGCTAGTTCATTATATACGAGAACGTTGACATAAATGATTATGCTTAGTTGATCATGTGTAGAGAATGAATGAAAGGCGACTTTCAAAAGGTATTTACAAGGCAGATGTGAGTTAACAAGCCAGGACGGGACGCTCTAGAAAGACATACACTGACCTTATTGGTGAGGTACTTCAGAAGGGTAAGGTGCTCAGGCGCGGGCCTGTGGACGGTGAGTAATGGGCTAGTTCACCGTCCGTTCGTCCTATGACGTTGACAGGTCGTGTCGACGGCGCGTTCGTGTTCCACGCGCGCCTCAAAGAGGCGAGAGCAAAATTGCAGGGGCCCGCAAAGGCTGACACCCGTTAGGGCTGTGGTTTGTTCGAAAGAGATTCCGCGACCTCGACACAAAAGGCTAAGGGTTAAGAAAGAACATTTATATGGTTTTTAGTCACTAGAAGTCTGACAAAAAAATAAATAAAGTAGGTACATTAATTGATTGTTGAGTGAAGAATTACATTTTGATCAGTACGCTCATCCCAAATTCCTAGTCAAAACACATCGTAAGTAGACACTGCATGAATCACACATGCACAGACAAGCCGCTATAAAAAAATTGTAAACATTGGCAGAGGACCACGGCGGCGGGCGCGGTTGTCACATTGTGAACATTCCTCTGTTTTTAGTCATTAGCATTTAGCACGATGTTTGACGGATTTTCTCTTGTTTTCTCGAGTATTGGCGTAGTGCCCTGATAAGAAAACTTTTATGTGTCGAATAATTGAGGAAATTGTTCTGATTATCGGCATTACATTCTGGATTTTTACATTACAATTGAGATATTAATGTAACAGTTACAATGTTATTCGTGAATAGTTGTGGTGTTTTGTGATAAAAATGTTACGAAAGTGTGTTTAGGTAATGTGAGAAATCTTATTCTGTTGATTGTGTAGCAATCTACGATAGCCTAGAATGACATTATCATGAGCAATTATAATTTTTTACCCCCTTTCAAGATCCGTGTGCCTTCTTGGCATTCTGATGGAAGAACCCGGTTAATACGGCCGATAAAAATGACTTCGCAAAGACATATATCTTACTAGCTTTTGCCCGCGACTTCGTTCGCGTGGAATAGTGACTTCCGGCAGATTTTTGGTTTATCTCGCGAAAAAAAAAAAACTATCCTAATATAGTATGTTCTTTCTCAAGTTCCAAACTATGTCTGTACCAAATTTCACACAAATCGGTTCAGTAGTTTAGGCGTGAAGCAAAGACAGACAGACAGACAGAAAGACAGACAGACAGAGTTACTTTCGCATTTATAATATTAGTTAGGATGTCTTTTCCCAATTATATTTATTTATTTATTTATTTCTTAAGGAAAAACAAACAGTAACATATTACAGGTTAACGATAAGGCTTAAGTACTACAATATGATAAATATGCTACCCACTACGTTTTCCACAGATTACTTTAAAAAATTTATAGCTAGAGAGACATTAATTGTAAGATTATAACTAAAATAACAGTTTTATTCGTAGGTATGGACTAAAATAATCCTTCTAAAAACTAAAATAACAGTTATATAAACTAAAATAACAGATATAAACTAAAGTAACAGTAACAAAATAAGTGATAATTATATATATATTAATAAGTGATAATGATATTACACCTTTCACATAAATAGGTATATGTATAACATTAAATCTCAATGGTCTACTGTCGATCCTTAAGAGTTGCATGGATTTGCTTCCTGAATACGTTTTTACTGAGGTAAAGTATGTCGATTAAACTAAACTCGTTGTTGTAATTCTCAACCAAGCGATGAAGAGGTGAGCGCGAGCCAGCGTTAGATTTACAACAGCTAGTAGCAAACAAGCGCCGTGTGCGCACCTCACGTACATGTACTGTTCGAGGAACAAGATAACATAGATTCCTTACTAATTCAGGACAATCGAATTTATTGCGGCATACATTAAACAGGGTCATAGCATCGAGGAGCATTCGTCTTGATTGCAAAGTTAGGACATCATATTTTCTAAGTAGTAAGCTGTATGAGACTTTTTTCCGAAAACATCTATAGTTTACAGCACGAAGGTACTTTCGCTGTACCAGTTCCAAAGCTTCATTATATTTTTTATATAGAGGGTTCCATATAGGAACCGCAAACTCTAACTGTGGTCTAATTAACGATTTGTATAAATGTAAAAAGGTGGCGGGGCGACGAAATTCCCTAGACGCTCTCATTACAAAACCAAACATTTGGTAAGCCTTACTAACTATTGTATCTATATGAACATCTAGATGGAGCTTCGAATCCAGCTGAACCCCAAGATCACGGAGGGAAGTAACTTTATCTATTAAGGTGCTAGCGAGGCAGTAGTTAAATTCAGTTTTATTTTTCTTTTTGGTAAATGTTATAACGTGACATTTTGGAAGACTGAGATAAAGCTTGTTAGAGGAACAATAGTCAGAGAAACGGTCCAGATCTTGCTGGAAATCAATACAATCTTGTTTATTTGATATTCTTTTATAAACTTTTAAATCATCTGCATAAAGAAGAAATTTAGAATGCTGAAAACAGATATTAATGTCATTAATGAATAGAATAAATAATAATGGTCCCAGAATGGAACCCTGAGGGACACCAGACGTGACCTGAATAGAGCTGGACTCGAAGCCATCAATCACCACCTTCTGAGTTCTGTTAGTTATGTAAGAAACAAACCACCGCAAAAGGTCGCCTCTGATTCCGTTATAAGCAATCTTACTCAGCAACAGCTCATGATCAATTTTATCGAAGGCTTTCTGAAAATCAGTATAAACCGCATCAATTTGCTGTCTATCGTCGATACTTTCAAAGAGATGTGATGTGAAAATAAGGAGATTACTAATACATGATCTGCCCTTGACAAAACCATGCTGTTCATTTATTAGTACATTGTGAACAACTGGATATACCTCATTATGTACAAGCCTCTCGAAGAGCTTGGAAAAAGCCGATAGTATGGAGATAGGTCGATAATTCACTACATCATGCTTGGATCCACTTTTGTGAACCGGCACGATATTTGCTTGTTTCCAGATATCTGGAAAGACACCAAAAGACAAACATTTATTAAAAACAATAAATAAGGGATAGCAAATTGTATCACTCGTATTCTTTAGAAAAACTGAGGGAATCCCATCCGGACCCGGACCCTTAGATGAATCGAGTGATTTTAATTCTCTACGTATAGCATCAAGAGAAAGATGCAGCTTAGACAAGTTGACATCATTATCAGCACTGTTGGTGGGAGGTTTCCAAGAGTTGCAGTCGAAAGATGAAGGCTCATATACGGAACGGAATATAGTATATAGTATCCCAACCATATAATTATAGGTATTGGTATCGGCTTCCGATAACCGTGTTTGAAATTTCTATGTATGTTGGCCACCGGTCACCCCGCGGGCCGACCTTGTCAAGTGTTGCTTAACCTCGCATATCAACCGACTATAACCGCCAGTCTCCAATTATATCTCTATTATTACCAAAGAATTTAAACTAATCCCATGAAACCATTATGGGTAAACCCAGGATGTTTCGGTTTTGGTCAGAATTTAACTAAACTTTACACATTATAGAACCGCGCCCCAAAACTTTAGTTTACACTGGAGAGAAAATGAATTGATTCACTAATTTAATTAATTAAGAATAATTTGTACGCAAAGTGATTTAAAGTAAACTATGACTAACTGACTCAGAGATATTTAATGATTACTTAAGTCGGCACTTAGTAAAGATTTGATATACAAAAGCTTCACTAAACTGTCAAAACCTTAACTAAGTGATGGTTTTAGTAATCATTAAACGTCTCTGAGTTCGGCAGTGAAACACTCACACTGCTTCTCCAAAAAAATAAATGTTTTTAAACTTAGGAACTCTACGCAAAATTGCTGGAAAACGACTTCTTTCCCTATTTTTTTATTGTAGCACACAATGTAACACATTCAAAACATTGTGCTAATGGATGCATTGAATAATAAAAAGGTTGTGGAGATATTTCGAGTAATGTTATAACATTAAAAAGGTGTGTTTAAAAAAACTGGCCAAGTGCGAGTCGGACTCGCACCGCACATGAAGGAAACAAAAAATACGTTTGTTGTATGAGAGCCTCCCATTTTTTTTTTTTTAGTACATACCCATTTGTTGTTATAGCGGCAACAGAAATACAAATAATATGTGAAAATTTCAACTGCTATCGCGATTCTTGAGATGCTGCCTGGCGACAGACAGATGGACGGACAGAGAAGTCTAAGTAATAGGGTCCCGTTTTTACCTTTTGGGTTCAGATTCCTAAAAACAGTGTAGAAGTTAAAAAGAACACACAATAAAGTCTAGTTTTTAAGTTATAATAAAGTCTAGAACAAAAAAAAATGCAATGACGGGACGAACCAGTGCCTTTCGGCTTCGTTTAGGGTATTTTTATACCCATTACTTAACAATCCACTCATAATTTAGAAAAGTTAACAGTTATAATACTGCATATCAGTACTTAACTACAAAAGAAAATTAACTAACCTCATAAAACCATTTCGTAAACCAGATGTTTCGCATTTGGCCAGGCTAAGAACATAACTTTACACATTATGCCAAAACTTTGGTTTAGACTGGCGTGCAAATGAAGTGGCTCTCTACATCTGCACTGCAGTGTAAATGGAGTATTCTTGAGTTTACCTGTTTGACTTTGGCGTCTCGTTTTTAATTCAAAGGGTTGTTTTCTTTATAGTACGTTGATGGTGGTTTTTATACTCTTGGCGTGGTTTCAATGTCTTTATATATTTGAGAATGTTAGTGAAATGTGACAATTAGACACATATTATAAACGCGAAAGTTTGTAAGTAGATCCCTACTTATAAACTTTCGCATTTATGGATGGACTAGCTTTTGCCAGCGGCTTCGCCCGCGTGATAATGTCGATGTTTTATATAAACTTTCATCCCCTATTTGACTCCCTTAGGGGTTGAATTTCGAAAAATCCTTCCTTATTCCTTGTCTACATTATAAAGGGAACCTCTCTGCAAAATTTCAGCTTTCTAGGTCCAAGGGTTTGGGCTAGGCGTTGATGAGTCAGTCAGTCAGTCAGGACTTCTCTCTTTATTTATTAGATGGATGGATGTTTGTTATTCTTTCAAGCAAAAGCTACTGAACGGATTTGGATAAAATTTGCTACACAGATAGTTTATAATCTGTTTTTAATACATAGGAGAGTTTTTGTCCCGGTTTTATCTTCTCGTGGGATTATTTTTGAGTTGTAGCGGGTGAAGCCGCTGGCAACAGCTAGTACATACATTAACTCACACCTTTTCCAATGGGACCCATGGGAAGAAAACGTGATTTTATGTATAAGAAAGAAAGAAAGAAAACACATTTATTCAGCACAGGCCTTAAGTGTACACAACACACAATAAAGTTAACAAAAAAAAAACTAAATTGAAAAACAAAAAATACAAAAGAGTGCGTGCATCTCAAACATACTCCCTGTGCCTCGTACACGTTCATTTATCTAGGGGTCTAAAATGGCTACTTTAGCAGAACATAAAATGAATTGCGTTCTTCTACATAACGTGTCGATGGCAATCCTTCGCTAAATAAATGAAATATATATGTAATAATTTAGCTATGCGAACTCCGCTCGCTGATGCAGTCATTAGATCATCAAGTGTGCAGGTGCCAGGGCATGCAGCGCAAGATGGAAAGTGGGGGGCTATTGTCTATGGAGATACGCCGCATACACACTTGAGATCTGAACCGTCCGTGAACCCCCATCTGAAGAGATTGTCTTGCGGCTGAGTTAATAAGCGTTTTTACGCTCATAATAGATCTCTAGATCGATCTTTCATAATAGTAACTGCGTCTGTGATCATTTTACGAATTTTAAAGCAATTCATATTACTTTCCTATTATGATCTATTTTCCTAAATGGTCACAGACGCAGTTATTGTGACGTCACACGAGTTTCAGAAAGCACTGTATTGTTTTTATTTATTTTTACTTGATAAAAGAAAGAAAGATGTGTCAAATATTTTTTGGAGATCTATCTGATGGACTAATTTTCTAACCTAACCTGGACTAATTTACTAATTGGGGTGAAATTCACGCTATTCGGTAGAACTCAATGTAACGCACTCAAAATATCTGCTAATGAATGTATTGAATAGTATTTTAATCATATAACGCAAAAAGTTATAAAAACTAAAAATATTAAGTAAGGTAAGTTAGACTATTTCAACCATTATTTTTCTTATTATTATCTTGTTTTACAAAAAAAACTGCAAACCAAGAAACATAAATCGATTCCCCACTTCCCATAAATACTTAATTCTAACTTCACCAGTTCACCCCCTAAGGCACACGAGTGATATACACCCCTACAACCCTGGGGTGAAACTGGGGGTGTAATGAATGCATCTGGAACACGGCGGGGTACTACGTACCTACAAATATACACGCATATATTGAATACCCTCATTATGAGCTTTAATTAATTAAAATATGGTTATACTATGTGATTATAGAACGTGTGTTTTTACTACCGGCTTATGGGGTAATTATTTTATGGATTGAGATTAAAAGCTTATCATTAATGTATAGGTTTAGTCCCAAATTAACGGGGTTTTAACAGTAAGTGGCGGAATGTGTGTGTTTAAAGCAAATGCAAAGTTATTTATACTAAGGCTAAAATCAATAATCACTCGCCGACTAGTCGACTCTTTGTGGGACCTGAGGTCCGGCTATTTCTTTGGCCAAAGAAATACGGTAATTATAGCCGTGAACAATGAGTCCACATAATGGGATATATTCGGATTTAATTGGGATTCTACTGTAAGTACGCTTTTGCTTTTTGGCCTTGTAATTTTCAATAAATATTTTAGATTTATTTGTATAATATAATGTATTATACTAATTAATAAACAGTAATGGTTTGTAACAAATATCCTGAACGTCCAAAAAAGATAATCCTCTTAGTAAAAGAAGGGTGAAAATTGAAGGGTGTTTGATGAAGTGGTAAAATAGTCTCTCCTGGGACACATCCAAGCTGTAACAACCGTGTCCTTGGTTCATTTCCGAATATCTAAACCTTTCCTAATTGAGCTTGCCTATTTCCATTGAGCAGCGGCCCAGTGGTTGCGATTCCGATTTTATCTTCCCATGGGATAATTTTTGAGTTTTAGATTTCCCAGTAGTTGCGGCCCCGACTTACGAACAATAAGTCGTGAGTCTGAACCCAGGCAGGCGCATTACTTTGTGTAATTTATTTCATCACCGCTGCTCTCAAAAACGATGAAGGTAAACATCGTGAGGAAACCGGCATGTCTTAGAACCAAAAATTCGAAGACATGTGACATCTACCAACCCGTACTGGGCCCGCGTGAAAGATTAAACCCCATGCCTCTCCTAGAGAAGAGGCCCTGCAGAGGGAACATTATAGGCTTATGATTATGATTGTCATTGATAGAAAAATTACTAATTTCCTAATTCCGTACTGTAATTGTCTATTAAGGAACGGCCTATTGCCGGCAATTATGTCCTGTCGTAGTAAAACGTTTTTAAATTAAGAGTTCCCTAATCCAGACGTTAATCCTAATAGGATAAGGATTAGGGAAGCGTCGCAAGCGCGATTGCTGAGTGTGAAGGCATGGGTTCGAATCCCGGGACGGGCAAAGTGTTATTGGATTTTCCCATTTGGAATTTCTCAGTAGCAGTCACAGAGTCTTGATTAGTGACCGGTTGATGGCAATAGGCTCACTTCCTATTACATGGGACCTAAATATAACTGGCAAAATGTCAGGTTTAGGTACATCTATGCTCAACCCTTCGGGTATTAAGAGCTTATGGCACCTCAAACGCGAGTTTTATAATGCGTAAAAGTATATGATTCACTGCAGTAATCAACATCAGGATATATGCTAGTGACATAGTGTTGTGAAAACATAATACAACTAACTTTGCTCGATAGAAAAAAATCGCGAAGATACCTCTAAAAATTTCTTTTAACGAGTAAAAACCATACTTACTAAAATACATGTCATCGTTCTGATTTTTTTGCCAAATAATTCTACAAGCAACATACTAAAGTTATAGTGTTTTACTTTTTTAGTCCAATCAATAGTTTTTTTGTAAATCGCAAAATACCACTAATTTCGCACTATTCGGCCGCAGCGAAAGACGTAACAACCGCTTTGTAGTGCAAGCTGATTAGAACTTTATTCTAACAGTATTTCAAGCGAAGTTTGAACCACCACAAATAGGGTTGCTATAATCTGAGGTAGCAGCATACGCTCTTAACCTTTAACTATGGACGTGCGGTCTCACAGGCCGCTTGCAGTTTCTGATTCTCGTACCCACCTGCTTCCACGTACCCCACGCGTATCAGTAGCTCAGTAGCTTCGGTTTTAGTGGCAAAACGACCGTAGGGACTGAAGATTACATCGCCGGCTGAATGTTGCATGAGTAATTTGGCTTTATATTTTGAGTGCGGTCTGTGAGACCGCACGTCCACGTTTGTGTTATAAATTGACGCTGACGGTGATTTTGTTTGTTTTAGATTTTGTAGACTAAAATGTCAAAAAGTGATCAACCAACGACTGCAGACTAACGGACATCGAGTTCATCAACTCAGACAACCAGTAAAATCGCAATATTTTACTGGTTATCTGAGTGATGAGATTATCCTTCTTTTGAAGACGAGTTTCAACGATTGCTTTTAGAATCGGATTTAATAAGTGCTACAGCGATAGGGATGTTGATGATTGTTTTTTTTTTTATGAAGCTGACATTGAAGAAAACGTAAAACGTAAATTTACGTAAGACGAGTAAACTAAAAAAAAAATATGCTCTAAGCCGCTATGCAAAGACTGCCAATAAATATGACCAAGTTGGGCCCTTGTCAAAATCTTTATGTTTGGTTTTGAGAAGATTATGTTAAGTTTTTTACGTTCTTTGTTCTTTATATTTTATTGTAAAAGAAGTTAAACTAATTAAAATAATCATTTTGCTGTGGTAATATACCTATAGAGTGATCTCAAGCTTAAATGTCTGAAAAATGGCTTTGAATGTTATATCGTAAGATTTAGTTTAAAATAAATACATTTTTCATTAATAATAAATTTTTTATTTACATTTAGTAACTCTTCTAAAGGATAAAAACAAAAAATAATACAATACTTACTCATCAAGATAGAAACCAGCCTATAATGATAGCGGTCTGTGAGACCGCACGTCCATAGTAGTGTTACAAAAATGGAACGTCCATAGTTAAAGGTTAAAGACATGATGTTTTTTGTAGTTCTATGTCTAAAAGTACTCCTGAGTTTTTGAGACATAAAAAAACATAATGTTACTTGTTTTTTTATATATATTTGAACCACAGAAGAGATAAAAGAGGTTAGAAAGGCCATGTGGGCGGGGCACGCGCGCCGCCTATATGATCAGACGATCATATGTCGACAAAATTTGATTTACTGACCAACAATCGCGCTCATATTGTGACAGCGAACGGAGCTCCGCGAAAAAAAAAGAATTATGCCGTGTTGCGCGATTATTACGTGTCGGAAAAGAAGCCAGGTGTGCAGTGTGGCTCGAGAAGGGATTTCTCTTCATCGGTAAGTCTAAAAACCTTAAAATACAAGTGATATTTGTAATTATTACAATAGTATTATGTAGTTCGCAGACAAAAATGATACAATCGCAACAGAAACGAAATTATGTACATTGCTTGCAATACGTGGGTACCATCTTGTACTACGTGGGCGATTGCGCAATGCATTTCGTTCACTGCGAACGTCGCGTGCGACGAGCCAAAGCTTAAATTCTGCCTACTCTTTGCGTTTCGATAGTGTTGTACCAAGTTGTAAATAATGTCGATATTTAGTATGTGTGAATGCATTCAAATGATTATTATGTTATGATTAAAATAACTTTTGTTTATCCCATACTATCAATACCTTATTATTGTTTATTGATTGTTTTTCATCTAAAATTTGTTTTGAGGTTAGCCATAATTATAAATCGAAACATACATTTTAAATTTTATTTTTAGGGTTCCAACAGATCCAGATATATGTTACAGACCTGACTAAAGCTATTAAAGAAAAATATTAGTGTGAGATTGCATTTTATTCTGAAAAATTCGAATTTGAAAGATAGCAAGCGCATGCTATTGCTACTTAATAAATACGTTTTATTTCAAGACAATAACAAAATCTGAATTGAAATTGAATTTCAAGTGTGATGTTCAATATTTGAGAAAAATCTTTTATGTTTACTTTTTATCTTTAATTTTTATGTGTGAGAGACCAATAAATATTTTTGCTTTCTTATTTTCTTTCTTTCTGTCCCGTCCCGAAATTAAAGCAAAAACTGCAAAACTTAAAGTAGCAAAACTCAAGTAATTTTATCGATATACATTATCGACCTTTTGGTCACCGTAACATGTATGAGAAATATACGCAAGTGTGAGTGTACGTCAAACGCAATGTTTGCGCTAGTGTGACAACCAGTAGCAAGCTCGCGATTTAAGTGAGTGCGGTTTATTTGTGTGCATAATTCGCGTACATATTAGCGTCTTGCATGTAGTGGATATAGAGAGTGGGAGACAAGCGGCGACACGCGTTCTAATACAAATCAGGAACTATTTCCTTTCTAACCTCTTTTATCTCTTCTGTGATTTGAACTATAAATCGTCTGTTTAACTTAATTAATACTCCAGCAAATAATTAGATTTTTCAATTAACAATTATATTGAACCGGAAATTGACTTTAATTTCTATTCCTACGGTACCTACCCTAATTCTACATTTAGACTGCCCATTGCAAATTAAGAACTCCAACATGCTTTCAGAAAACCAACCATAATCCGTTGCAATAGGACTCAATTTTCTAATACAGCGTTTTTGTACTTTTTCAGCAGATTAGGCCATTGCAAAATAAACCTTATCCACATGTAAATAAGGAGAATATTTGTATAAGCTCCAATTTAGTCCCTAGTTGGGTTGCTCTAGTTGCATTCATTTACATCGGGGAACAGGGAATTGGAGAGATATTACGTTCGGGACGCGGGTTCGATTTCCGGGCTGTGATGTAACGGGCTGCGATTATTGATCTGTTTATTGTGCTTCTGATATTTCTTTGTGGATGTTCATTTTGTTATGGAAGGAAAATACTGTTTTATGACCGTTTGGTTATAGAGTACAGTTCTTGTTTTTAAGGGGATGAATGTGTATTGAGAGCAGCGGTGGCCCAGTGGTGTCGGCCCCGACTTACGAACAGTAGGTCGTGGGTTCGAACCTAGGCAGGCGCACTACTTTGTGTAATTTATTTCATCACCGCTGCTCTCAAAACGGTGAAGGAAAACATCGTGAGGAAACCGGCATGTCTTAGAACCAAAAAATTCGAAGACATGTGACATCTGCCAATCCGCACTGGACCCGCGTGATGGATTAGCCCATCCCTCTCCTAGAGAGGAGGCCTGAGTCCCTGCAGTGTGAACATTATAGGCTGATGATGATGATGAATGTGTATTTCGAATGAGTCCATAAGAGGAAGTCTTTTGAGGAGCTCGTGACTTAATAATAACTGCCACTCGGGTCGATCTATAGGTTAAGCCGCGTTTGCCTAGGTTGGTCTGTAGATGGGTGATCAATTTACATACCAGGTTTCCTCCGTGCCTCGGAAAGCACGTTAAGCCGTCAGTCCCGACTATCATACATAGATTTCTGGCAGTCGTTACAGGTAGTCAGTGACCTGAAAATCTGACAACCAGTCTTACCAAAAGGGTACCGTATTACCCAGTAGAAACTGGGTTGTGGAGGTCAGATAGGCAGTCGCTCCATGTAAAATACTGATGTTCAGCTGAATACGGTTAGACTGGAAGCCGACCTCAACATAGTTGGGAAAATACTAGTCAGATCATGATAAGCCTGGAGTCAGCCTGGGTTTAGAGGTCTACTTAAGGCGGGGTTGCAGTACTTTTTATGATTTTTGAACCTATGAAAATCGAACTAAATATGAGTTTTTTAATAAATAAAAATCATTACATGAAAATTGAACATAATCTCAAGTAAATCGTAAAGATAGAAACGCGATTTAGAATGATCGGCTCGATACTTTTTTTTATAAAACATGACTCTAAATCACAATTTCAAACGTGTAGGTACTGCTAAGACATTTCATCCTGAATTTATATGAAAGTTATATCAGTAGATTGAACTTTTTATTCTGAAGTAAATGTTGAAAACATATTGTATAATTTCTTTATAATTTTTCTCCAAGAAGAAAAAACAGTCAAAATTTAGGCATTATGTCGCTCGCCGGGCAGTGCGGGGAGTGAGGTCGTGCGTTCATAAAAACACAGTACTGCAACCTCGCCTTAAGGTACACACAGTCGTCTTTCTAACCCTTTTTTTTTGGTGGGTGGAAAATCATCGAATAACCCCCCCCCCCCCCCGCTCTTGGGCAGAGCGAAGGGGAGTATCAGACTTCTACTGACTAAAAACCAAACCCCATGTTCCTTCTTCGCCCTTGTGTCGGAGCCGCGTTATCCTTTCGATAATCCACAGCCCCGACGGGGTCTATCTAACCCTTACGTAAATACAGGTGCGAAGTTACACACATAAACATATACTTATGGTGTCCTTGCTCTAAAGTAAATGGCACATGTAACTTCTGCTCACTTTCCTAAGGTTTCGCACCTGTAAAGTAAAGAATCCGTAGAATTGTGTTGTTATTGTTGCTACTAATAACTTCGACTTGTTTTCTCTTATAACAATAGCTGTAAGTTATTGTTTGAAGGCCTATTCAAGATGGCGGTACTGTGAGTAATTATAAACTGTTGATGAAGTTGGTAACCACGTAATTTGGTTGTATGGTCATTTTAGTTATAAAAACTGCTTAGCCTTAGGTACCTACACTAGTTTTTTTGCAAAAAAAAATATAAGTTTGTTTTACCAATTCCGAAAACCTTACACTGAGAAAACTGGTCTCCTATCAAGTTGAAATTTTGCTTGATTGAGTAAAAAACGATTAAATTAATCATTAATCATTTTAAAACAACAAACCACAATTGATTGTGGAAATCAAATTTAAATGATTGTACGCTTATAAAGTGAAATATGTTTAAAACAATAAAACTTCTTATTTAATTTTGGTGACGTCATAAACCATTATTAATTCTAATAAGATAAAATGATTGGGGTATTTTAATCATTTGCATATAATTCAGTTAAAAAACTACGTTATTGATGTAAATGTAGTTCATGATAAATCCTACTAAGATACTTGATTAGCAACATTAATAAAATATCTTTATTACATTTATAAATGTCTTCATCTAAGTAATGATCGGAAAATAATATGAGAAATCAATTAACTTTTTTAAATTAATAATTAATTTAAAATGGTAACTTCGTCTTTATTTTTTCAATCAGTCGTTGCTGTGACTCGAGCGCGCGCGTCTGTTTAACCGTTTTTCGTTCGTGATTGTGTCGAATTTTGTTATTTTCTTTCTTGATATTTTGCAATTGTCCCGTGTTAATTTAAATAAAATTTCTGATAATTTGCCATTAGTACCTATAGTATTATTTAAAGTGGTCCCGGTATCAAGTCGTGGCGGCAAGTGAATACCTACCTAGTGTTTGATGGAGGAAGCTGGCGACTTACTAAAGGCGTGGGGCCTCTCGGATTTAAAGCCCATTTTCACCAGTAAGTATTTTGCATCTACTTTCCACATTACTTGCCATTAGGTACTGCTTAGTTTCTCTTCAGACCAATCACAATTTCGTAAGAATACTCTACTGGCGGGAAGGGAACAGGTAAGGGCGCAGTGCGAGAAACAAATATTTTTTTTTTTTTTTTTTGGGGTTCCTCCCCTACGTGTAAGGTGGAGATGATAATTTGTTTTGCGTTCCCTATCGTGTGGGGTATTGTTGGATAGGTCTTTCAATAATGACCGTTTTTGATTTAGTAAACCGTTTGTGAGTTATTATGCAAATTTTCGTTACGAGTCAAGTGAACTGAGTTTAGCATCGGTCTGGGTCACTGTTTCTGACATTTGTTTGTCGTTACACAAACCTCTGACAGCAGGGCTTGCAAGCTCACATGGGTGTGTCTGTGAGTGTGTGTGCGAGTGAGTGTATGTGTAATATATCATCATCATTTCAGCCAAAAGACGTCCACTGCTGGACATGGGCCACCCCCAAAGGAGGGTTTTTGCTATAATCGCCACGCTTGGCAGGCGGGTTGGAGATCGCAGTGCGGTTGTTACAAAAGCTCAGAGAACGCTGTTGCCCATTCTCTGGGAAGTCCCTTAGTCGCCTCTTACGACACCCACGGGAAGATATGGGATGGTACTATTCGTTACGTACGACACCATATGCAGACATGTGTGTAATATATATTAATATAAAATGTTTCTTTTTTCAGGTGACACTGAAAAAAGGACTTTGTTTCATGGACTGATTACTCTGCGAAGTTTTCGGAAGGCCGTCCCTAACACCCGTTTATTCTTATGTTATAACAATTTCGTTCATTTTATGTTGATCATTTAACTTGCTGTTTTGAATATAGATAAATGAGTCAAATTACTTGATTATTTTATTTCAGTACTAAACACTTAAGAATATTTCAAATTATCTTTATTACGTTTAAGTTGTATGTTTGTTGCTATTGTTTGTTTTTTTTTGCGTTTAAGTTGTTTGTCTTCTGTTACTATTAAGTTGTTTGTTTGTTGCTTTTGAGTTTGTTAAGGCTCAATTTACACCGAAATCGAATCGAATTTTTGCAACGAATTTGTTTATAGCTTAATGAACCTTATGTAACGTACGTAATTTGTACGTTAACCAATTGACATAAAGTTCATTATGTTAAGTAGAATTTCGTAGCAAAAAGTCGCTTCGTTCCATTCCGCGGCGGTGTAAATTGAGCCTAAATAAACAACTCAATAGCGAAAAACATACAACTTAATAGCAACAAACATACAACTTAATAGCAACAAACATACAACTTATTAGCAAAAAACATACAACTTAATAGCAACAAACACACAACTTATTAGCAACAAACATACAACTTAATAGTAACAGACAGACAACTTAATAGGAACAAACATACAACTTAAGCACAACAAAGAAGTACTTAATTCAGATCAACACTTTTAATTACTTAACTTTAATAAGCTACATGATCTGTACAAAGACGTACTTACATCAATCAATTAATTGTCATTATAAAATGTATCATCTGACATGATACTATCAAACAAATCGCCTATCGTCATAAGTATATTTCATTTTAAAACTTACAATTTTAATGATTTAATCTATCAGCGAAGATGTTGAAATCAATCAAGTGACTTTTATACATTGGTCAAGTGCTTTTTAAACGCAACAACTGCCATAGTTAGCATAAACAAGAGACCTAAACGCTTTGTTATAAGGCATGTTAATATCAGTCAAGTTATTTATTCAAATTAATCAAGAAACTTTATAAAGCGACTATTTTTCTACTTATTTACGCTTTGCGACTGGTCAAAAAAGTAAACAAGTTCTTAATAAAATCTACAAAAATCATAGCGACATCCATAAAGTAATCTTACTACGGACAACTCAATGTACTTTATTACTGTAATCGTACACCTTTGTGCGTTCCTATATAAATAAGTTACATAATTGACGGAGACACATTCTTGATACATACTATCATTTATTTTTCTCAGTGTAGAAGCTCCTGGTTTGGTTGCGGGTGTGTGCGATAGAGATAGCACAGCTTCGAAACACAAACCGCCTTATTACAAAACGTAGTTAAACCTGGTTTAACTTAGACTTGGTTTATCTCGCATGACGTCTCATTTCAATAATATTCAAAAGAAAGTGACAGCATGCGAGATAAACCAGGTCTAAGTTAAACCAGGTTTAACTGCCTTTTGTAATAAGGCGGAAAGGGCTAAGAAGGAATATGGGTGGGTTTTGGTGGGAAGGAATATAAGGAATATGGTGGGAAGGCTGACCAGCCATTACAACTTTGACAGTCGCTAGTCGGTCGGTCGTTACAAGTATTCAGTGGCCCAAAAGTCTGAAAACCAGTCTTAATAAGGTAATAAAATACTTTTTTTTTATCGGACAAGCCCGCCACATATAAAATACCATACTATTACCTAGTACTAACTGAGTTATTGCGATCAGATAGGCAGTCACTCTATGTTAAAAAAATGCTGATTACTGCCGACCCCAACCTAGTTTTAATAAAGCTAGGCATAGAATGTATTAAACGAACCAAAACCCAACCTAAAACACCAACATCATATACCAACCCAACCTAGAGAAAATCGATCCATGTTTATAATCTACCTTCAGATTTTTGATTTTCTCCGCCTCGGTGCGACAGAGGCGAAGGGGCGGAGGGAGAGAGGTCGAGCGCTGGGCTCGGCGTGAAGTAGTTCGTATTGAGTCGCGCTGGGCGTCGAACGAATATTATAGTAGCCATCGGAGAACGGGTGAAAGCGCACGCGCATTGATTAAATCGACTTGTGGAGTCATTTCGCGGCACCCAATTATGCTAGTTAAGCAGTACGGTTAGCGACGCTGTGAATGTCGAACGGGTTATTGATAATATCATTGGTTTGCCTTGTCACGGGAGTGCTATTGGGAGGGCACCGAGGCTTTTGTGGTTAGACTAATACGGAGTGAGTGTGGTGGCTCGCGTTAACGGTGTGGCTTGCAGCGACGTGGAAGAATCGTCCGGAACTACCAGCAAACCATCGCAAGGTCATATACACTCATTATACACATACACAGTTACACAACTTGCGAGGGGTCAAGGAAGTGAGACCGGCTCGAAGAAATGAGGTAAGGGTAGCTTTAAGTTCAGAAATTGTAATATTGTTCGGAGGCGCGTATCGCGTCTATTTGATCCCGTTAGGACGGCAGCTGTTCTGAGACCTGTCTCCCATGGGCCCGAGATAAGGTTCGGCTGAGTCCTGGCGCGATCAAAATCTGGTAGCAGAGCGTGGTTATACCCACTTGTAAAAATTAGTAGGTACTTGGTACCAATTTACTTGTAAAAATTGTGTTCATGTACAAATTCAACTTGTAGGTAGTGGTACATTGACCTACATACCAGTGTACGCCTCAAGTTGAGTTTGGCGTTATTAATAATAAGTACATGGAATGTGAATATTCGTTGATAAAATAATTTGTTATTTACGTTCGGTTACGCACAAATATAACCTCATCACAAATCGTGTTATGATTGTCAACATTTGAGACATAGAGGAATAACCTCTAGAGCACGTAGAGGAATAAGTTCAAGAGTTGGCATAGCGTCGTAGATTTATTCACTCAACGAATATATTATTATTGTTAATTCCGGATACAATAATTGTTATTTTTTTTGGTTATTGTTATTTATTATTGCATAATCGCGTATTGAAGTTGGTACTATGGCTCCGTCAGTAACGAAAACTATCGCAGCCAGAATCGAAGCTGAATTGAGATGGTTTTCATCGGTTGTTACGTTGGTAGGTCGCGCCGATCGTGAAGATGCGTTATTGTCACGCGCTCGGCAAGTTGACGAACGATATGACGCCGTGTTAAAGTGTCACGCTGAGTATTTAGCATGTCTCGAATCGACGGATCTGTCGTCGGTGGACAAGGATGCTCAGGTGGTACGGGGCAATGTGGACCAGTGTGGGGAAATGTCCATGAGCATAATCCAGGCGGCGGCCGACATTGAGCGATCGCGCATGGGTGACGTCAGGGAATCATGTCGGCCAGCAGGCGTAGGAATTCAGGCGCCGTTGCCACCAGTACATGTACCCGAGTTTAGCGGCGAGTATGCCGATTGGCCGCGATTCCGCGATATTTTTAATAGTGTCGTGCATTCGCGTACGGATCTCTCGCCCGCCTACAAGATGGCTCAATTAATGGGTAGGCTTAACGGTGAGCCGCACGACATCTTGACCCACCTGGAGATTACGGACGCCAGTTATGAGACGGCATGGGGCCTATTAATCGACCGATATGATAATCGGCGATTAATAGTTGATGGCCTCATCGATAAGATTTTTGAAATCCCGAAGGTGTCTAACGTGTACGAAATAAGGGCGAAAATCCTTAATCCGGTCACGGTTGCGGTGAACACGTTAGATCGACTTAAGTTGTCGTTAGGGGACAATAAATATATCATCGTCAATAGGGTTTTACGGAAGTTGCCGATCGACGTGGTGGCGCGCTTTGAGCAGTCACATGGTGGCGAATCGACGGACCACCTCCCAAGTTACGATGACTTGAGGGTGTTTTTAGAAGGCGAGTGCCGGCGGGCGGATTGCCAAGGGGCATCCACGTCGCACCCTCCTCCGTCAACCCGACGTACGAGCGGGCCCAAGCCGGTTGAGCCCCGTCGGGGGGGGAAGAAATACCACGCCCTCCAATCGGAAGTGTGCGCCTTCTGTCGGAAGGAAGGGCACGGTCTCGCCGCATGCGCGGACTTTAAGGCGCAGCGGGTGCATAGACGAAGAGGGGTGGTCAAGCAGCGCTATTTGTGCTTCCGCTGCTTGGGGACTCACTTTGTACGTGAGTGCCACAGGACCACTAACTGTGGAACCTGCGGAGGAGCCCATCACGAGTTGCTATGCCTGGCGGAGAGTAGGGAGGTGCACGGAGCCTCGCCGGGAGGTCACCCCCCCTCTCCTAAGCCAGATTCGGGTGGTCGGTCACCCCCCCCTAGGGGGGGTGGGTCGGCCAGGAATCAGCGGTCGCCGCCCCCTCGGGGGGGTGGGCCAAGGGCTGATCCAGAGCACAACCCGATACCGTCGTCTTCCCCGCGGGGGGGGGATAGGCACCGAGACTCGGGCAGGGGCCCGGAGGTAGTACAGACGGGTTACGCGGCGTACTCGAATGCGTTGGGGGGCATGTTGCCACCCCCGAGTAGTCGCTTCTCCCCGCCTCTCGCAGAACGCCCTCGGCTGACGGCGCGCCCGCCACCGTTCGGAAGGATGCCAGTAGGCTACTTCCGACCGGCACGGATGTCACCGATGGGTCGGGAGGGTTACTACCCGGGTTGGGACCCGTATACTGGGACAGTATTTACTCCCCCTCCGGCAGGGGAGGAGGGAGGTGCCTCCTATTAGCAACTAGCAGCCTGTTCGTCAGTGGTGCCCACCCCGACAGTAACGGTATTATTACCGACGGCTAGGATTACTGTCAGGGGTACTGACGGACAGCCGGTGCACGTGCGAGCACTGTTAGATTCAGGGGCACAAGGTTGTATTGTGTCCAGCTGTTTAGTGAAAAAGCTGGGCCTTACATTAGAGCCATCACGGGATGGCGCCGTAGGTATAGGTGGCAATCGGGTGCCTCACCTCAGGGGTCAGACGACATTCCTGTTCGAGATGGGTGACACGGCATCGGTCACGCGGGTGAATGCCACGGCGATCGTTTTGGACGAAGTGGTTGGGGTCCTCCCTCAGACTCGGTTACCGTCTGCGGTAAAAGGGTTGACCAATGGATTGGAGTTAGCCGATCCCCACTTCGCGATCCCCGGACGGGTGGACGTCTTGCTTGGGTCTGACGTCCTCGGGAAGCTGCTCCGAAGCGGCAAACGGGAGCTGCAACCAAACGGGGTTGTGGCCATGCGTACCGCAGGTGGTTACGCGTTATTGGGCCCAGTACGGGAACCACAGCACTCAACGGATTATAGCTCCATATATTATGGCAGCGTGTTATCCGACGTCCTGCAACGGTTCTGGGCAACGGAAGAGCCACCCACCGCTCTTAGAAATAACCCACGTGATGAGGAGTGCGAAACATTCTATCGATTTAACACGGTGCGCCTCCCATCGGGTAGATTTATGACAAGGTTGCCATTTCTGTCAATTCGACCTCCGCTGGGGAGCTCATGGAGTCTGGCAGAAAAGCGGTTAGTGGCAATGGAAAGGCGCATGAAGCGGGACTCCAACTTCCGACAGAAGTATGTGGAGTTCATGCGCGAATACCTGACGTTGGGTCACATGTCGGTGTCCAGGGTTGACTATCGTCATGAGGAGCATTATGTGTTGCCTCATCATGCTGTTTTGAAGACACCTGACTCAAAGATTAGGGTCGTGTTCGACGGGAGCGCGGAGACGTCTAGCGGGGTGTCCCTGAATCAATGTCTCCATGCTGGTCCTAAGCTGACCAGAGACATTGCAGACATTCTCACGGACTTCAGGAGACACCAGGTTGTCTTCGTTACGGACGTACGGATGATGTTTCGTCAAACTGAGATTCATCCAGACGACCGTCGGTTCCAGCTGATATTGTGGCGAGAGAGCCCAGAAGAACCGATGGTCACGTACGAGCTCAACACAAACACGTACGGATTAAAGCCCAGCCCATATGTAGCCATGCGTACGCTACGAGAACTGGCTGATCAAGAACGGCTCCGCTTTCCCCGCGCGGCTGCTGTCATTGATAGGGACGTCTATGTAGACGACATTTGTACGGGCTCAGACAGTATTGAGCAGGCGCTCATCTTAAGGGATGAATTGGTGGCGCTCATGGCCTCCGGTGGCTATGAACTCAGGAAATGGCTGTCGAACTGCCCAGAGGTACTGGCAGGACTGCCAACTGAGTATCAACAAGACCCGCATTTGTTTGAGGATTCGGAGAATCTTCATGCGTTGGCCATTTTAGGGGTCCAGTATCAACCGAGTCAGGATGCCTTCACATACAGTTGTGAGGCCGAGTTGCTGTCGAAGACCTGGACCAAGCGATCGGTCCTTTCGACTATCGCACGAACGTTCGATCCAACCGGTTGGATCGCGCCGGTCACGTTCATGGGAAAGTGCTTCATTCAGAAGCTTTGGTGGAGTTGTTGGTTAGGGACCGTCACACCAAGAATTCACACGCAGGCTGTAACACCCTTCTGGGCATTTTGCAGCGTGAATTTTGGATTTTATCGGCCCGCAGAATCATACGGAGCGTTGTGTTTCGTTGCTTGCCTTGTTACCGACTCAAGGCAGCCACAATGCAGCCACAAATGGGAGATCTCCCGGCCGACCGAGTCACGGAGGCTCGGCCATTTGCTGGCGTAGGGACAGATTTCGCGGGGCCCTTCATGATCAAGACATCGCACCTTCGCAACGCGAAGTCGGTTAAGGCATATCTGTGTGTCTTCGTGTGTCTGGCGACCAAGGCCGTTCATTTGGAATTGGTGGCCGATCTCTCTACGGAGGCCTTTCTGGCGGCGTTAGATCGATTTGTTTCTAGACGGGGAGTACCGTCACTGATTCGGTCGGACTGTGGTACCAACTTCAAGGGCGCCGACCGGTGCTTAAAGGAAATTGTATTGTTTTTAAGTCAGAATGAGCGAGAGATTGGCACGGGCCTCGCCAGTCGGGGCATTTCGTGGTATTTTAGTCCACCTGGATGCCCCCACTGGGGTGGAATTTTCGAGGCAGTAGTCAAGTCTTCCAAGACTCACTTGTATCGGGTCATCGGCTCAACGATTCTCACCTTTGAGGAGTTGTCAACGGTGTTTTGCAGAATTGAGGCGGTCTTAAACTCGCGACCTTTGTGCCCGTTGAGCGCTGACCCGAATGACCTTGAGGCCATGACCCCAGGTCATTTTTTGATTGGCCAACCACTTAGCGCCTTGCCGGAATATCCGTATACTGATGTCAAGTTGTACCGGTTGTCACGGTATCAGATGTTACGGCAAATGAGCCAAAATTTTTGGAAGCGATGGTCGCTGGAGTATTTGCATATTCTACAGCAACGCGTTAAGTGGACGGACAGGACGACCCCACCCTGCGTTGGAGACCTCGTTCTGGTTAAGGATGCTAACCTATCACCGTTGTGTTGGCGACGGGGGCGCATTGTTAACCTGATTACGGGCAAGGATGGGTTTCCAAGGATCGCAGACGTCCAGGTGAGGGACTCGATCCTTAGACGGGCAGTTTCAACTTTATCTCGACTCCCGGGAGTTTGAGCGGACCGACAACGGGTCGGTCCGGGGGGGGTGATTGTTTATAATCTACCTTCAGATTTTTGATTTTCTCCGCCTCGGTGCGACAGAGGCGAAGGGGCGGAGGGAGAGAGGTCGAGCGCTGGGCTCGGCGTGAAGTAGTTCGTATTGAGTCGCGCTGGGCGTCGAACGAATATTATAGTAGCCATCGGAGAACGGGTGAAAGCGCACGCGCATTGATTAAATCGACTTGTGGAGTCATTTCGCGGCACCCAATTATGCTAGTTAAGCAGTACGGTTAGCGACGCTGTGAATGTCGAACGGGTTATTGATAATATCATTGGTTTGCCTTGTCACGGGAGTGCTATTGGGAGGGCACCGAGGCTTTTGTGGTTAGACTAATACGGAGTGAGTGTGGTGGCTCGCGTTAACGGTGTGGCTTGCAGCGACGTGGAAGAATCGTCCGGAACTACCAGCAAACCATCGCAAGGTCATATACACTCATTATACACATACACAGTTACACAACTTGCGAGGGGTCAAGGAAGTGAGACCGGCTCGAAGAAATGAGGTAAGGGTAGCTTTAAGTTCAGAAATTGTAATATTGTTCGGAGGCGCGTATCGCGTCTATTTGATCCCGTTAGGACGGCAGCTGTTCTGAGACCTGTCTCCCATGGGCCCGAGATAAGGTTCGGCTGAGTCCTGGCGCGATCAATCCAGTTATAATAAAAATGGCTAAAAATAACATATTATATAGCTCAGCAGTCGAGCCGCTAACCAGAATAACTTCGCCAATTAAGTTAGACCTGGATTTAGGTCAACCGTTTACTGCTGCACCTGCTCTCTTGAGGTGTTTGAACAACTTGCCCCTCACTTCGTTAAATGCGGTGTCGCGTTTTAAGGGTTAACTTACTTTGCTTTGCGGAGGCGGATTTTTTTGTCTCTGGAGAGGGGTGAAAGGGTGTAAGTTGATTTGTTAGGGGTTGTGTTTTATTTGTGATTGACGCTGTTTTTCTGATTTATTGATGTGCTGTACTGTATATTTTTTTCTTAGCGTGTCGATCGTAATTTTATTTGTGTCGGCCTAGAACAGAGACATTAGATTGGAGCTTGCGGTTTTTATTTATAACTGTTACCAATTTGGGACAAAGACAGCAGAATTACCAATATATAGGATGACTGTTTTATCAATTACTCAGGGGGAAAAAAATGAAATATGGATTTATTGTCATAAAAACATTAACATTTATAAGTTAGCTTTTGAGCAATTTGAGCTTCTTTGACAAAAGAAATTCTCAACGTTTGTTACAATTTATGTTGCTAACGACTGTTTTCCTTGAGCAAGAACATCTGGGACAGGGATTCCGCCCAAAATCAGAAGTTCCTTACAACGCGGCAACGGAAGGTAGCAATGGGTCATTTGTTTGCAAATTCTCAAATGGACCCTCCCCGTAAGCCAGAGCACCCTTATTGACTTTATTGGGTCCATGGAAAGTGTCTATGTATTTCTTCCTTCTATCAAACAAGTTTGTTGAAATTAGTGATTCTTGCTAATATTAGTGACTAGCTTTTGCCAGCGGCTTCGCCCGCGTGAAAATGACGATTTTCCATACAAACTTTCATCCCCTATTTAACTCCCTTAGGGATTGAATTTAAAAAAATCCTTCCTTATTCCTTGTCTACATTATAAAATGAACCACTGTGCAAAATTTCAGCTCTCTAGGTCCAAGGGTTTGGGCTGGGCGTTGATGAGTCAGTCAGTCAATCAGTCAGTCAGTCAGTCAGGACTTCTCTTTTTATTTATATAAGGTCCCATTAAAATAGGTGGACAAAATTTCAGGAATCATTCAGACCACCAAAATAAGGACGATGGTAAAAAAAATAATAAGAAAAACGTATTTAAGTACCTACTCCTAAAGGATGCGTTTGTTCTAGAGAGCCGGCAATTTATTATTTTAAATAAAAAAAAAATCACTTCATTTAATTTTTTTTTTTGTTTAGATATATTTGGTTAGACCTACTGAACGCTGTGTTAAAATTTGTCCACCTATTTTAATGGGACCTTATATAGATAGATATTATATTTAGATAAATAGAAGATAGATAATTTATTTATCAAAGTGGTTTCTGACTGCCTCGTTGGTGAAGTGGTCGTAAGCTCAACAGCTGAGAATCAGGTCCTGGGTTCGATTTCCGGTTCGGTCAGAGTGTTATTGCGTTTTTTCCATCAGCCCCCCTATTGCGTATCTTTTTAACGTCAGTGGCTATCCAAAAAATGAAAATGTCCATAGATTAACTGTAAATTGGTTATGGTTTGGTACATTTTTTTCTTAAAAACTCACCATTTGACAGTTATTTGATAGACATTTTAAGTTATCCACTGTCATTAAAAGATACACAATAGCCCTGCTGGAATGGTCCAGTAGTATAGCCACGGAATAAGCTTGCCCTCTGGTCTTAAACATGACTAAGGAAATGGTGGTAACATGTTTTTGACCAGAATAGGCCTTTTTTATTAACATAATTTGATTGTTTATTATAAGCCTCATTTTGTAAACTTTAACTATAACTACGAGTAGACTGTTGTATTAGGCTAGCCTGTTATGATAGTGTGTGTGTGTTTAAATAAATAAATATTTTTACACCTGTAACGTTTTATGCCCAAGAAAACAAACAAACATTTACCAAATAAAACCCTACATCACACTTCAAATGCATTCACTTCCTTATTTAACAAGCGAACACACCGACTTCCTCATTATTTGTCTCAATTAATTACACCCCCAAACATTCGGCAACATTGGCGATACATTTTCCTAAAAATATTTAAGGATAAGGAACACTCCGCCGGTCTGTTACGACAGGGGTGTAATTAATTACGTTTCACCCCCTCCCAGAGCTCCGTTTCACCCCCTCACAGAGTTTCACCCCCAAAGAGAATAGATGCTGGATACAATTGTGAAACCCTTGTGTTTCATAGCTGTTATTTTGAAAGGGAATTTTGATTCGAGTTTGTGAAGATATTACGTGGCTTGGGGTATTATTTTTTTAAGGAATGCGGATGTTTATATAGGTGGGAGGTTTTAAACATTGGGGAAATAAGAATAACCTGTTAACGGAAATTTTACCTGCCTCTTGTGAACACGATTTTATCCTCGTTCTACGTTGTTTTGTAATTTTAACATCCATGGATGGTACCATTGATATTAACATGATAAAAGAATATGATTACTCAGTTTTATTCTGGTCAAGTTAAAAAATTAAGTTAGTAAATTACTTAAGTAAACATTTTTCTGCAATAGATAAGAATTTGAACGAAGTAAGAACCGCGGAGTTATTTTTATGGTTTTACTCAAGACTTGTTTTTATTTACGTGTCATAATATTTCTGTCGGTTCTTTTTTACCCGACTACGGCAAAGCCAAAGGAGGGTTATTCAATAAAAGACTGCCGTAGCAACATTGGAATTTAATAAGCTGATTGTCGATATTCAAAGGAAATGGATAGGTAGGATACTCTAAAAGTCGTCGAAAGTCTAATGTTTGTATTGGTCCACATTAAACAATTTATAGACTACCTATATTTTATAATGATGTACAAAGTAGTACTAAAAAATACATTGTGTGTTCTTCGATCACCAAAATAATATTTTAAAATACCTAATATTTTACGAAAAGTCTCCAGGAAATTCTGTAAAATCAACACTGTTTGTCTCTTTCCTCCTATTTTTTCATTATTATGATAACATCCGTCAAACGCCGCAGTATGAAAAGGGACAAACTGCCAAACTGCAACAAAAACCCTTACAAATGGTCCCCCGGCTTGATGGGGTGAAAACATTACATTTTTCAGCACATTCCACCCGAGTTGGGAAAAATGAAATGTTTTCTCGAACAATGTGGTTTTTTTTTATTTTGACTTAGAAGCTTTACGTCTGAGAATATGGGTTTGTTTGAGACTGAATCATTATGGGACTGCCACCACTGGGCAACAGGATTAAGAAAGATCGCTGACGAATTGAGAACCTCCTTCTTTTTGAAGTCGGTTAAAAAATTAATAACGAAGTATCAGAAGTTACACCGTAGTCTGAAAAGTTGTGTGGATATCGGATGTCATGGCAAGTGATAAGGAGGAATGTGGAAAATGAAGTGAGAAAACCTGAGACCGAAAAAAAAACGAAGACTGACTTGTACCTGGGGGGCTGCGGGATGTTCACAGGATACCGCAGCCCCGACATAAAGGGTTAAGAAGGATCATGGGACCTTTCGCTCTGCCCAAGAGCTGAAGGGGTTATTTGATGATTTCCCACCCCGAAAAAAAAAAAAGACTGACTTGTATGAAATATGGTACCTATGGCTAGAAAGGAGAGTTGATGACTAATGTAAAAATTATGGTAGGTAAAGAAATGCTCTGCTATTGCCATTAGTGCAGTAGAATTATCGACTTTTTCCAACAAATTAAAAAAACTCGGTGACACATTTCCACTTTAAATTTAAATCCACAAACCTCTAAAAAAACTAATTCAACTTATATCACAATTCACACCAACAACATAACATCACGCCTGTAATCCCCGTAAGGTAAGGCAGAGGCGTATGTAACACCCACATTTTTCTAGCTAAGTTACACCATTAACGCCGTCTCAAAACGATTAAAAAATAAATCTTAAAACCTCTATTAAAGTCTTACCGAGCAAAAAGTGTTCGTCAGCGATTCCTAAAATCGATAGCGTCGCTCGGAGGGTATACTTAAGAGGTACTCTCTGCACGAAGAGCTAACGATCTCTTTTGATAATACGCTGACGGGGCAATGATGAGGGCACTGACAAACTTAGCGACTTTCTTGTGGCTAACAGGGTAAGTGTGAGTAATGAGAGTTTATTTTCTACTTTTTTGTGACTTATGAACTCAGTGATCTAAGGAACTCAGTGGTAAATGGAGTCTGTCTGTCCTTAAAAAATTAGATTATTCGAGTTATTTTTTTACCATGCTTGTTAGAATTAGCTTGACTTGTAAAAACTAACTATGAAAAAGTCTCTCGGAAACCGGGAAGTGGGTCAAATCTTAGAAGTTAAATTTGACCCACTTTCTGGTTTCCGATTGAACTGAATTTTCGCACACACGTTTAGTTTGGGTGACAATGCATGGTTAGCTAAGTGATGTCATTCTTAATTCATGACCGGCTTCTAAGAAGGTGGAACAGTTATATATTTTTTTTAATTCCATTATTCGAGTAATACTTTATCATAGACGTTAGCAAATGGCTGCCCGTCTTTAGAGGGGTTTCAAATAAAAACAAAAAAAAACAAATGAGCATTATTTAAAGGATGCTAAACAGTGGAACAGAAAAAAGAGTTAGGCTGAGTTGCACCAAAAAAGTCGTTAAAGTTAAGGTTTTTTGTCAAATTTGACAGTACTTTAAGGGGTATAGAAAAATTATATAAATATACAATTTTTTTTGCAAACATTCAAACAAAGTAAGTAGGTACCTATTATATTTATTGCTTTGTCTATAGCACGTATTATTTTTTGGTTGAACAATTACCTACGATGAATATCCTTGTTACGCCTTATGCAATGCAATCGTATATAGTCAGCCACCAAGCTACGTTTTTAGAGACTCTATCTTGGCAAGAAACATTCGTCGTTCCATGTGGAAAAACGATCGGCTCTAGGTAATCACACTTTTCTTTTCATCGCTTTCGTCATCTGAACTGGTTTCTGCGAGTATTTCTTGGAGCAGGGACATGATGTCTAAAGGTTATATTCAACGCGTTTGACAATAAACAAACTATAACACTAACCAGCGGAAAGTGAGCGGTTGCAGTTACCGTTAAAGTTATGACGTCATTTAACAATTTGTCAAATGGCGCCACTCATTGTTGGCATAACCGATACAAAACTGAAGTTTTGATGTTTGTTTGACGTGCCATTTGACACAAACTTTAACTACTTTTTTGGTGCAACTCAGCCTTAATTAGGTTTTGCGAGTGATGTAACAAGTCATTTAAACTAGTTTCCTTTTTTAGACATTCTGTTTTGT
Organism: Diarsia mendica; assembly: GCA_949316265.1. Classification (NCBI taxonomy): domain Eukaryota; kingdom Metazoa; phylum Arthropoda; class Insecta; order Lepidoptera; family Noctuidae; genus Diarsia; species Diarsia mendica. The sequence goes on along the minus strand of OX438912.1, from coordinate 13,822,628 downwards.
GATAAGCCCAAAAGTTTAAAGACTTCCGAAGTATGAATAAAGAAATCATGATGCACAGACTCCAAATAAATTAGGATAAGGGCTTAAGAGAGTACTGAGTTTAGAGACGTAATGCAGGCTCAACAGCATAATGATTACAGTGAAACTTGGTTAAGTGGGACCCAGGGACTGAAAGCGGTTACGGTTAAAGGTTAAGATACCTCAAAAATATACCGGTACCGGTTTAAAATAAAGGTTGAGCTATACCGGTACCTTTATAAATAAAGGTTGGGCTAAACCGTTATTTAACCCTTAAACGATTTCGGTACCGAAATGCATGCGCGGCGCGCGTGTGTGCGGTGGAAGACGTTAGAACTTGCGTATGTAGTTTATAATCTAATAATGTGCAACAATCGGCAAGTGAACGACAGACAGAGTGGCGAGGCGGTGCGTCAAAGCAAACCCCTATTTATTAAGGTTTAGGTACCGCTACCGATATATTTATAACGGTTACGGTACCTCTACCGAAATATACCGGTATGCATTTCCATACTCAGAATTTCACTACCGGAAAAAATAACGGTATCGCAATATTTCGGTAACCCTTATTTAACGGTATGACGTCATACCGAAATTTAAAGGTACCGTAATTTTTAGGTAATTCAGTCCCTGGTGGGACCTGGATAAGTGAGAAACCTCCATAACTGGAACTCTGCTGAGGTCCCATGATACAGATATTGGATATCTGAGACACTGGGTAAGTGGAATACCTCTATAAGTGAGACGAATTTTCAGGTCCCTTGAGGTCTCACTTACCCAGGTTTCACTGTACTTTGCAAAACTCAGAAGGAGTTCATTAAAACACGAGCACAAAGTTGCATCTGGCCAGAACCGCCCCAATTTGCATTCTCACAAAACGCCAGTACGTATGAACTGAGAAAAAATATTCCCAAGATGTTGATTTTAACATAAAACATTAGCGTAGTAAATGTCAGAAGTAATGATGGATGATATATTTGATCTCGTAATGATTTGAAGCTATGATATATTAATGTTTTGGCTTTTATAGCACATTCTACGTCAGTCCACTGCGTTGGAGTGCGCTCTAATTTAGCGGTACTGGTTTCACGGTACTGGTTTTGGTAGCGTTACCTTTCTACGTATTTTGAGAGTAAAGGAAGACCAAAGAATAGTAGATGGTTTGTGTGAAAGTAGGTACCTATGGTTACCAAGGCGGTGACTGACTACATGAGGATAGTATAGAAGCATGGAAGAAGATGACATTCTGCGTTGACTTCGAATGAATTGGGATGATGATCTTTTTACACGTTGAATAAAAAAAATAAAAAAAAATGCCCAAGGCATTATCCGCCTTTGTGCGGTTTTATTACTTGTGCATAAAGTTTTAATAAATAATAAATAAATAAAACCAAAGACTTATATTACAAAGACTCAATTTCTTAACCTTTTACCATTTGATCTAGGATTTTTTACTGATATTAAACTATTTTACTTGAATGTGGCTTTTTCAGTACAGCTAACAAAGAATACATATTTCAGTATGTTCGGTTCAGTGGTTTAGGCGTGAAAAGGGTTAAGGGCATAGTAAGGATACAATGGGTGAACATTGGTACCGGTACTTTTTTAAATACCGATACCACTAAAATGAGTATGCGCCCTTATCATTAACACACTATTTGCATCTTCTTCTTCGCATTATTTGCATTTGATGTGTAATAACAAAATAACTTGATATTCTCTGAAAATAGAGCAGTTAGTCATTTCCTTTAGCCGTGTAATGCGACTCAAACGTGGGATGTATCTAATTTGTTATTTTAGTTGTCAATAATAGAGTTATTAGCTTTGCTATATTTACTGGTGCATGATTCAAAGTGTTAACTAGAAATAGACTTTGTTTATTTGTAGTAAAGCTTCTTATTCATGTATGTAGATCGATGGTAATGGTGACCCAGTGGAAATTGTTGTGAGTTACGTTAGGAAGGTCCAAGGGTCGAACTTTGCACTCAGGGAGGCTATTTGCTCTGTGTAAACTATTTAATCTCAAAAACTGTGAAGAAAAACATCGCGGAACTAGCATTTCCTAAAAAAATCGAAGATAATGTGACATCGCCTAAGCCGCACTGAGTCCGCGTGTTGAACACACACCCTCAGAGAGATAGTTGTAAAAGAGTCTGAAGAAAAGGGTGTTTTACGGGTAAAGTTTTACTTGCCCTGCAGAAAAAAAAGGACGACCCTTCGACCAGACGGGTGTTGTGCCTATCTTATCTCACGGAGAACTTAAACTTGAACTTTGACGTTTAATTGTTTTTTTTGTGTACCACTTTCTGTCATGTATGAAACTAATTATTTTTAAAACTATTAATTATAAGGGTAAATTAAATTTTGTCCTAAAAACAACTGACTTCCGAAAAACTCAAAAAAAAGAAGTCGCTGGCAAAAAGGCAATGAAACAAACAAATCCACTACGTGCTTGAAATGATAGCTAGGAGAAGTGATGGAAAAAACTCCCCAACAACACAATTTTTTTCTTTTCTTTTCTTTCTTTTTAAAAAACGTTGCCCCACACTAGGAATTTCTCCTGTATCGTGGGTGCGTTCACAAACATAGAAAGTCACATAGACAAATACCCAGACCCGAAACAACTATCTGCAGGCCATACAAATATTTGTTCCGTGCGGGGATCGAACCCGCGACACGCAGCGCAACCGTGCCGTCAAACAATACATGAGCTATGTGTTGCTGGGGAGTGTTCAAGTTCACTGAGGTAGATACACCAGTACATATTGCATTATGTCGCTGTCCACACATAAGTGGTTTATCAGACCATCGCTTGCACCACTTGCCTCCTCGACTCTTAAGTGTATTACCTACATCTAGTTATCCCGTCTTCCTGCTGACCTAGTTTGGCTAACAAGGTTTGTCTATCAGTATAACTAGGATGAACGTTAGTTTATAAACTCACTAGCTTTTGCCAGCGGCTTCGCCCGCGTGAAAATGACGATTTTCCATACAATCTTTCATCCCCTATTACTCCCTTAGGGGTTGAATTTCGAAAAATCCTTCCTTATTCCTTGTCTACATTATAAAGGGAACCTCTGTGCAAAATGTCAGCTTTCTAGGTCCAAGGGTTTGGACTGGGCGTTGATGAGTCAGTCAGTCAGTCAGGACTTCTCTCTTTATTTAGATAGATAGAAGAAGAAGAAGATGTATAGCGCGACTGACTGAAACCCTGACTAGATCGTATAAGGTGTTGAAATCCATACTTATCCAAATAATATAACATAACATCACAGCTATATTAGGGTAGTTGACATAAAAATTATTAGAATTAGTCCGTCAGATAGATTTTTAAACAATAAATGACTATACAGTGCTTCGAAAAGTCGCGCGACGTGATAGTTTGGTACATTTATTACCTGAAAGTGACGTCACCAGCCCCCACTCACGATCTTTGATACGTTTTATTTCCGTCAATTTTGATTAATTTGATAAAACAAAAAACACGATCCAATATTTTTCGATAATCTAACAGACAGAATAAACAGAATCACGTTTTTTTGAGTCAGTCAACTACCCTATTGCCGAAGGGTAAAGCAGAGATGTACCTATTAGTACACCCACATTTTGTCAATGACGGCACGGTTGGCGCAGTTGCTCAAGCAATGGACTGCCGCGCTGCGTGTCGCGGGTTCGATCCCCGCACGGAACAAATATTTGTAAGACCTACAGATAGTTGTTCCGGGTCTGGGTATTTGTGTATGTGAGTTTAAATGTTTGTAAACGCATCACCCACGATACAGGAGAAATTCCTAGTGTGGGGCAACGTTTAAAAAAAAAAAAAGTTTTATGTCTGGTGTAATGAGGCTGCTTCTGAGAGATTCCTGATCGAAATACTCAATAACACCCGACCCGGGAATCCAACCCAGGGCCTCATATTCAGCAGTCGTGCTTGCAACCACTTGACCAACGAGGCCGTGATAATCAAATATAGACTGGCGAAATTGCTTGTTGTTTGTAAAATATACACTCTAAAAAAAAATTGATTGCTCCTAACAAGATTGTGATTATTGCAATCAAGCATCTTGATTCCATACGAGCCTAACAAGACGTTAGATAAATCAAATAAGGGGATTTTTATTGCTCTTACTATCTGCTTCTTAACTAAAACAATTAGAACCTTAGTCAAAGTCAACATGAAAATGACCAATAAGACAAATTCAACATAATAGATTCATCTATAATCATGGTCAATATAAATATGAAAATGACTACTATAACTAATTAGCATTAATAAATTCAACTAAGGACTTGGTCATTACTACAAATTCATCTTCGTAGATTCGACTAAGAACTTGGTCATTACTACAAATTCATCTTCGTAGATTCGACTAAGAACTTGGTCATTACTACAAATTCATCTTCGTAGATTCGACTAAGAACTTGGTCATTACAACAAATTCATCTTCGTAGATTCGACTAAGAGCTTGGTCATTACAACAAAAAATAAACAATAAACCATAAACAATATTTATTTGTTCAAGACTCAACAAACAACAAACAAACAACAAATCAACAAACAAAACCAACAGACAACAAATTCATCTTCGTAGATTTGACTAAGATCTTGCTCGTCTTCCTTTTTTTCAATTATATAATTCAAAGGACGGGATCACTCACTCACTGCACTTAGATATTATTATAAGTAGTCTAATCGACGGTTAAGCTAAATCTTTGACGACTCTGATACTGATAAGTTACACTGAAATTACTATAAAGATTCTAAAAAAGAAGCACAGCAGAAGTCCAGTTTCGTTTTATTACTACAGCAGAAGTCCAGTTTCGTTTTATTAATGAATAAAAACTGGTTTTCACTCGCTCGCAGAGACGACTGCGCCGGCGCGCGCGCGCGCGGCTGGCTCAGCCGCGGGTGAGAGCGGGGCGGGGTAGCCGGTAGGGAGGGAGGAATAGGGAAGGGTGGACGTGGATCTCTTGAAGTCTTGAATAAATCGATCAATCGAATGATTAATTCAACTAATATGAAAGTCGATTCAACGTTTTAGTTTTAGTAGAATGTAACATTAAATTTTAGTTGATGTAATTATCAGATCTTAGTTAAATCAAACAAGACATGTTTGTTAATTTTATAAATAAAACTTATCGAAACTATCATTTGATTTGATTGCTTTTACTATTTAATTCTGAATTGATTCAACGGACGTATTTGTTTATTTTAACTAAATAAAAATGATCAAGTCATACAAAGAAGTGAATAGTGACGCAATCAACAATTATACTTGTTAGAATTAATAAACACACCTACATTGTTCGTTCAATCACAACTGAACTTGCTGTTTTAATTAATCAGCTATCGTTGAGTTGCTTATTATCATGGTTGTTTTATTCAATTTAACGTCAACTAAGAGAAAATCGCTCTTAGTTGGCTTCAATTTTTTAGAGTGTAACTAACTAGCTTTTGCCAGCGGCTTCGCCCACGTGAAAATGTCGATTTTCCATACAAACTTTCATCCCCTATTTAACTCCCAAAGGAGTTGAATTTTGAAAAATCCTTTCATAGTCCTTGTCTACATTATAAAGGAAACCTCTGTGCAAAATTTCAGCTTTCTAGGTTCAACGGTTGGGGCTGGGCGTTGATGAGTTAGTCAGTCAATCAGTCAGTCAGTACTTCTCTTTTTATTTATATAGACAACGCAATGTGCCCGAATGTTTGAGTCTAAAACTAAACTAGTATTGACACAATGCTTTGTTTATACTACTTACAAACATACGGATAAATAAACCGGGTAAATGTGTTGGAAATGATAGCGCGAGGTTTGGTTTAGAACCCGTCGCTGCGGGTTGTTCGAAAGAGATACCGCGGCTTCGGCACAAAGGGCTAAGAAGGAACATGGGTGGTTTTTAGTCAGTAAAAGTCTGACACTCTCTTTCGCTCTGCCCAGAGCGGGAGGGGTTATTTGATGATTTCACACAATGCAAAAAAATAACGGTTGGTAGGAGTCAAATGTATGAAAGTATTGTAATCATTCGCTTCGTCTCAAGCTCTGTCATCCCTTTCTCAAGTCACTTATAAACTTGAAGTACTTTTTAGTCAAGTTAGTGTGGACATGTATTGTGATGCAAAGGAGTGAAGAAAATGTTGTGAGGAGAATGTAGATGGCTATAAGAGTAGAGGCAGACCAAAGAAACGATGGATGGACTGTGTGAAGGATGATATGGCTAGTAAGGAGGTGACTGCTGAGATGACGAGAATTAGAGAAGTATGGAAAAAGAAGACATGGTGTGCCAACCCCAAATAAATTGAGATAAGGGCAGGAGAAGAGGATGATGAAGTGTGTAAACAAAAAATTGAATTTCCACAAACACATGTATCAAAAGGGGAAAAGAATTACGGGGCGACAAAATATTCGTCCAAATCGCTGTCAACCAGCATTGTAATATTTTATTCTAAATATTAATTTGTATCATTTTTCTAAGAGAAATAGCTACCTATTCCTTGAACATAACAAACTACTGGGCCGATTTTAGAAGGTACAAACCAGTCAGCAGTGGGCAGGCCACATCGCTCGAAGAACGGACAACCGATGGGGAAGAAAAATTCTCGAGTGGCGACCACGAACCGGAAGACGCAGCGTTGGCAGGCCTCCCACCAGGTGGACCGACGACATCGTGAGAGTCGCGGGCAACCGGTGGATGCAAACGGCAGGCTGCCGATCTTTATGGCGTTCTATGGGGGAGGCCTTTGTCCAGCAGTGGACGTCTAATGGCTGATGATGATGATGATGATGAAACCAGTCACGCCAAACAAACAGACAGACAGTATTCCAATACCATTTATAAATTCGTATGCTTTATTTTTCCCATACAGGAAAAGTTCTTCCCTAACGTTTTCCATTTCCATTTCAAAACTTCACCTACTTTCAACTACGAACTCCATCAAAAACTTTTTAAGGGCGATTTAAACTTAGCCATCATAAATCTGCCAGTTGTAGCCGATGATTCATAAGCTAATAACAGTAATTCATCACGCAACGTCAGCGTCGGATATTAAACGGAGCTGCGAATGAGTGCGGCAAAGTGTAACTCGACCTTAACGAGTGCACAAACAAAGTATAGTGCTACTTGAGTGAATGTGAGGTCAATATTGTGAATTTGAGCTTGTAATACCTACTTGTTTTTCTGTCAATCGATGTTTTTGATTTTGGTGTGTTGATTGGGTTCCGTAGGTTTGCCAATGGGACTCTATTACTCGCTCGTCGTCGTCTCGTTTGTTTGCTTCGTTGTATGTCCGTCTGCCTATCATGGGCTGTATCATTTGAATTGTGATCGGTATGGTAATTTTCACAAAGTATGCATTAGCTACTATGGCCGCTATGACAACAATCAACGAATATAATGTAAAATTTGGAAACGTCGAAAACTACAAGTTTTTGTATAGGGTCCCCCAGATACCAAAATACGTATAGTTTTCGATGTTTTTACGGAACCAGGCCGACTCACACTTGGCCGGTTTTTGTCTCATGGTATGAGAATAATGCTAGATCATCTCGCACGTTGTCAACATAGCTCGTACAATAATAAATTAACCTAACAAAACTGACCAAGCGAGCGCCGCGCTCGTCTGCGCGGTTGTTTCCTACAAGCCATTGCGAGTGGCGAGTTTGCGACGAGAGATCCGCTTATCTGTCCTACCGCACGGACTAGCGGTGTCATAACAATTGTGAAAACCATACTATAACATGCTTGTAACATTTATGATTCAATGAATTGAGTGTATTTGTAATTCAAACTCGTAATTGCTCACTGAAAGAAAACACTACAAATTGCACAATTCCAGCACCATTCGCAAAACATTCATAGCGCAATACATCAGATTAACAACAGACAATGACAGTTAACGATCTAAACACCATTTGCACGAAAAAAAACATGTTTAAAAACTAATAAATCACAGCAAAATACATTTAAAAACGTAACATATTGTATGAAACTCTAAACATTTGCTCTCGTTATTAATTAATCAGATTATATTAAATGCGCGCGCATTTTTTGGCAGGCGGCCATCTTGGATTTGTCTGCGATTGATATGTGCTGTTCGGAAGGAAGTGATTTATTTTTGGGTGCGATTTGAGTGTGTGGATGCCTTAACAAGGTCGGTAGGTTATCAATGGTTTTTGGAATGCGTGTTTTGTAATTCGTAAATGTATAATACTGGGTGATTCGTTCAAGCGAGCGTGAGTTGAAAAAAAAAAAATGAAAAAAAAAAAAAAAAATGAAAAATCGTTTATTCATGGTTACATAAAATGTGTTACATAGCTTAATACTTCTGCCAAACTGTAAAACAGTTTGTTGGCAGATGTAGCTCCCTTAACAATTCTATTTAATACATGTAACATCTTGTTGGTAGTTTAACATCAATCACACGATACTTTTATTTATAACTAAACACACTTATTTAACACAGAGGTTGACTATGACTATAACTATATATGTTTATATTATGTATTGGCACTTTAACAAGATGATTGTCGTTCTGTTTATGTGCAAGTTTATACAGTAGGTATGTTTAATGTTAGGTTAAACGAGGGAGTTATTGAGGGAAGATATTCAATTATGTATTCGATTTTCGTCTCAAATATTTAAAATATAATAATATGTGTAAATTCGTCACAAGTGTTCATATCATACCTAAAAGTCATTTGGTATCGTTCTGTCTGTTATTTATCAGTGTTTTTTTTTTTACATATTTTTAAAATTATCATGTAACATTTATTATAATATATTGCAGGTTTATATAATACGTCTCTCGTTTAAACTAACATACTGTGTAAATAAAAATTCTTTAAAAAATAAAACAGTTATAAGAAGATAAAGAAGATATTGTAACATAGTCGTATCATGTATGTTTAGATAATGTAGTGAGAAGATATTTGCTAGCCGGTTCGTTGCCAAGTGGTGTATGTTACAGATACTTGCTCTTGAGTGGCTCCTCTCGTGTGGTCGCTCAGGGTACTTGAAAATACTATACGTGGTTTCTTAAATAGCTACTAGTTATAATAATATGTTCAATTATATCAGTAGTGATAGCCTAGTTTTGTGTCTGTCTGACTGGTAAGAAATAAGACTCAGGTTCGGACCTGGGTCTTTTTTTTGGAGGGTGGGAAGTCATTTGATGACTCCTCCCGCTCAGGGCAGAGGGGAGTGTCAGACTTCTACTGACTAAAAACCACCCATGTTCCTTCTTAGCCCTTGTGCCGAGGCTGCGGTTACTCTTTCGAAGAACTCGCAGCTCCGATTAAATCCTCTGGTATTGATTAGTTTTACCACTATTGCTAAAACTATCTATTCGTGATAGATAGTTGACAGAATACAGGTATTCCTATTCATAGTTTACAGTTTAAATTGAACTAATCAGATTTCGAGTTTCAGAACTAAACCAGTGGAGCGGAACCTCCATAGTTTACATTTACCGCAACTATGCACTATATAGTCTCTAAACTAAAGTTCTAACTAATAATAATACAGTGAAATGCATCTCAAAGTTGAGTGCAAAAGCCGCCTTTATGTAATAGACTCTTCACTTGGCTCACTGACTATTAATTAGCTATGTATATCTTCGATTATAAAACCGATGAAATTGTACAGGAAAATAAGTTCATTTGCTACTCTATTTCTTAAAGTTTTTGACCATATCGTAAAATAATTATTTTTTTAAAAGGAAAATCCGGAACCCATAAAGGATCTAGTCTAGGAAGTCTATGGTGCTAAAACAACATGGAAAATCTCTCAATATCTACTACAACGGTATTTGGCCAGCTTTTTTCGATTTTTACATAAAATAAACGTTCCGTTTCAAGCGAGATATAAAAGTGGTGGTTATAGCCCAAAAAATAGATTGATTCCCTAAAGTGGGAACATTACAGGCTGAAGATGATGCTGATGATGTTTATCTATATACATCTGAAATAAAGGCTCTGTTAGTATCAAGTTAGTATGTACTTAGCAATGCTATTGTCTGTACGTCAATGGAGACGTTTTTCTTTAAACACTGTTCAGGAGCGAAGCAAGGCGGCATGGGGGGGGGGGGGGGGGAGAGGCATAACTACTAATTTATTAATACCTTGACGGTTTAAAGCTAGCTTGAATAATTCATCCGGGACATGCTGAGATTCTTTGTGACGTCCTTAGTCGTGTAGGTTTTGTCTGTACAAAAGCAGTGTTTGACGAGTCTTTCTAACTTGTCCATGATATTTAATACTATCAGATTTCATGGAATATAGGTTACAAAACAAAGCAGAAAGAAAAGAACGGCCTATACCAGCCCCCGTAGCATGGCGATTCTATAATCTCTATTCTACCAAGAATAGACAAGATTTTTCATACAATTTGACATGAGACCTCGCTACAATCTGTCATTTTGTCGATTCTTCCGTCGACAAAACCCGTTTCTTCGGTGGTCATGCTAAGCCGGCAGCAGTGGATAAATTCGGGCTGTGGATGATGCTGAATATTTTTTTCAGGCTATCAATTTCTCAGTAGCATCTCTGATTACGCATTTGTTATTGTAAGATAGCAATAGGACTCTGATTACGGATTTGTTATTGTAAGATAGCAATAGGATCGCATCACCTCTTATTACAATTTGGGAATACATTTTTTTTTTAATTTTTTTAAACGTTGCCCCACACTAGGAATTTCTCCTGTATCGTGGGTGCGTTCACAAACATTTAAACTCACATACACAAATACCCAGACCCGGAACAACTATCTGTAGGTCTTACAAATATTTGTTCCGTGCGGGGATCGAACCCGCGACACGCAGCGCGGCAGTCCATTGCTTGAGCCACTGCGCTAACCGTGCCGTCATTTCATCATCATCATTATCATTTCAGCCGAAAGACGTCCACTGCTGAACATAGGCCTCCCCTAAGTGTCGCCACATTGACCGGCCCCGTGCGTCTCGCATCCAGCGGATCCCCGGAACCTTCAACAGATCATCGGTCCACCTAGTGGGATGCCTTCCAACACAACGTATTCCGGTTCGCGGTCGCCACTCCAGATCTTTTAGGCCCCATCGGCAATCAATCGGCAATGTGACCTGCCCTTTGCCATTTAAGTCTGGCAATTCTTCGGGCTACATCGGTAACTTGGTTCTCATGCGGATGTCTACATTTCTGATTCGATCACGCAAGGAAACTCTGAGCACAGCCCTCTCCATGGCCCCACATACACAAACCACATCCATGATACATACACATAATAATACAAATAAAAGTTTTTAAACTGACATGGTCACTGACATTACTATGAATACTATAAACGGGATATTTACCATGTTTTCTTATTGTTTCGAGTTCCCGATATTTCGGCGCTGTTACAAGCACCGTGATCACGGATAAACAATAAGAAAACATGGTAAATATCCCGTATATAGTATTCATAGTTATACAAATAAAATTCATGGAATTCAGGTAACATAACCAAACTGATTACCTAAAGCGATTGATCATAGATTAACTAAAGACTGCCGGGACCGAAGTCTCATCGTGCTTTAAACTCGGTGACGATATGCAATGAAAAGTGCAATAAGAGTAACGATAGTTAAATGCTGTTCACAGCCCGTTAGTGAGGGAAGCACGTACGTTTGTGTTCGTGGACGGATTGTTAATGATTATATTCTACAGGTTTAATTGAGAATTAATTGTGATGGGGTTAAGCTGTAGCTATGAGCTTAAAGTATACTACAAACGGTGTAAAGAATCACTAATGAATCCAAGAAAGCACGTGTTCTTCCCGTAAGTGTGTTTTTGTTGTTGTTCACGTTCAATTAGTCACCTTCAAGTTGTTGAGATATTGAAGAACAAAGTTTCTAGTTTTAAAGTTTTACAAAAATTGGGAGTTTGAATTTTTTTTTTAGTTTTTTGTATAGGAAGAGTTAGCTTAGAGTTTACTGAAATGAACAGATCAGCGGAAGCTCTACTATAACCAAGTACTCATATAAATGTATAATTTGGCAATACTGCCGACCTTCTTGGCACTTTTTCTGTTAATTGACAGCGATTGTTTTAACTTTATATTTTCTTACGCATCACTTATTTTTTGTGAATGCTGGTTAACCAGTACCTAATCGGCGACTTTGTAAGTCCAAGACCGTAAATTCTTATACTAAAGGCATGTTGTACAGAGAAGCTTTTAGTGAACCTTTGTTCAAATAAAGAATAAATTCAATTAAAAGAAATTATCCCTTTCAATATGTGAAATAAATATTTTGAAATGGAATTTGTAAAGCGTTTGGAATACTCAGTCTGACATATCTTAAGTACCTACTTAATAGTTTAGACACTAGATTTCATAACGATTTATCAACTGCATTTTAGTTTCAGTAAACAGAGGCTATCATCTTCATTATGTAACTCGTGCTAACAATCGGTTTCAAATACGGCGCAATGGGTATTGTTAAACCATCAATTTGAAAGCAATTGTTATTGGGCTAATTTGCGTAATTGGACTACCGATTAAATATTCAATACGTGTTTAAATGTCATTGTTTATGTAAGTACAGTAGAGCTAGCTAATAAGTATACAGGGTAGAGATCTTTACAATTATATAACACTGAAAATATTGATTGTAATTTTGTTTTATCAAGTGTTTTGCATTAAGCGACTGATGTTGAACGCTGTATCGTTTTAAATCAGTCTCTAATGCCCGGTTTCTGAGGCACTTTATCTGTGGTTTATCTATTCATATGCGTACATTTGAATAGATAAACCACAGATAAAGTGCCTCAGAAACCGGGCATAAATGTATCTGTATATAATCTTAATCTTATTATCTTAATCTTAAGTTAGCTGGCTATATAATATATACTTATTAGCTTGTTCGACTGTACTAGCGAAACGCCCTGCTTCACACCGTTTAGTCCACTCTCGGCCCCTCGACCCCTAAAAAAGATTTGTTCATTGGTGTCCACTCGACCCCTAAACATATTCCACTTTCGAACCCCCCTGGGGTTGTCATTCTTCGAGGCCAAAAAAAATATAGCACCTTGTTGGTGTTGGTGGCTAGTCACAAGCGCCACTGCTGAGCACGATGTCCTGTGTTTGATTCTCGGGTCGGGAATGGGTTGGGTTGGGTAGTGTTTTATTTGGTTTCTTCATGAGGACTTTCTCAGTAGGGCACGCCACGATAGTGGCGGTAAGTCCCCTCTTTGAGGAGTGGCTGGAGAGGCGCCACGGCGCCCTCACCTACCGTCTGACGCAGGTCCTTACCGGACACGGGTGTTTCGGGAGGTACCTGCACCGAATCAGGCGGGAGGAAACGCCCGGATGCTTCCACTGCGAGGATCGACCGGAGGACACGGTGGAGCACACTGTGGAGGTGTGCCCTGCTTGGGCGGAGCCCCGCCGTGTTCTCGTAGCGGCGATCGGCGGCGGTGACCTCTCGCGTCCGGCCCTGGTGCAAGCCATGGTCCGGAGCGAGGAGGAATGGGACGCCGTCGCCTCCTTCTGCGAAGCAGTGATGCTAGCGAAGGAGGTGGCGGAACGAGAGAGGGAGAGAACCTCTCAACGTCCCAGCCGCCGCGGAAGGCGCTCCGGGCGTCGGGGGTCACGCGATGACCTCCGGCCACCGTAGACGCGGGCCTGTGGACGGTGAGTAACGGGCTAGCTCGCCGTCCGGCCGTCGTCATGACGGCAACAGACCGTGTCGGCGGCGCGTACGTGTTCCACGCGCGCCTCAAAGAGATGTCAGCAAGGAGGGGCCCGCAAGGGCCGACGCCCGTCGGGGCTGCGGATATCGAAAAGTTACCGCGGCTCCGACACAAGGGCGAGGAAGAGGGAACATGGGTTGGTTTTTAGTCAGTAGAAGTCTGACACTCCCCTTCGCTCTGCCCAAGAGCGGGGGGGGTTATTCGATGATTTTCCACCCACCAAAAAAAAAAAAAAAAAAAAAAGGACTTTCTCAGTAGTAGCCACAAAGTCTGGATTTGTGCCGTTTGGCATATAGGATCGCTTCATGGCGCCCCCTATTAAATGGAATTTAAAAAATAACTGTAACAATGTATGTACTATTAGGTACACCACTGCCTATCCCGTCGAGAATTACAGACGTGATGTTATATTATGTTATGTTAAAAAAAAAGGGAATGCGGCACTCGGAGACTGCCGCGGTAAAGCTATTGCATAGCATTTTTTATCAATTATTTAATTTGACAACCTCAGTTAACAACCTTGTTATTTTCCGTAACCATAGCAACCTGGTTGAAAATTTTCGCTACGGAATTTCTGGATTCGCTCTCCACGCTCAAGGCCCGCGATAGAAGCTATGCAATAGCTTAATAAACTTTCTAGGTTCGTTAAAAAATTGTTACAGTCAACTTTCGTTACACTATTCATATAAAACATGGGAGCAGCTTCAATACCACAAAAAATAAACCAAAACGGTCTTCCAAGGCTTATTCATTCAGCCCGCAACCCCGACATATCACATCAACAAAACTGCTGTAATTAATTAATAATGTTTGTCATTAGGGGGTCATTAATTACCCCCGTTTGACCCCCTGATGTACCCGGGGAGGGGAGGTACGGTATGGGCTAAAGACTGTTATGTATGACATATTTTATTCAGGGTTATATGAGTTGACAGACCGTATTGCTGGGTTTGAGATATTAATGTTGTCGTATTTAATGCATCTTTATTTCTTATAGTCCCGCCACATACATACATACACAAACTCATGCCCTATTCCAATAGGAGTAGGTACTTAGGCAGAATTCATAAATAAAAAAAAACATAAAATGAAAAGTACTGGGTCAAACTATGTAATTTTTTATGGGTCCAAATGGCAACTATTCCGCATCAAAATAAAACGAAAGAATCACGTAAATTGGATCATAAATCTCAGCGTAAAGAAACACTAATCGAATTGAGAACCTCCTCCTTTTTGGAAAGTCGGTTAAAAATAATGATACATTTTCCCAAATCGCTTAAGATTGCACCTTTTCCATACAAACACAAAACAGACAAGAGCAACGTACACAAAAGAGATATTTTCAACAATATAGAATAAAATATGGATTTTGTGTGACATGGGTAACTTCTATTAAAATATTTTATCCGGGATCAAATCCAGACTCCGTGACCGCTACTGAGAAATTCTTGGTATTGCCCAATAACACTTTGCCCGATCCGGGAATCGAACCCTGGACCTCATGCTCAGCAGTCGTGCTTGCAACAACTAGACCCACGAGGCAGTCATCAAATATTTATTATGTTAAATATTATGCAAAATCTTATTCACGAAAGCCTCCGAAAAATATAACCTACAGAATTGAAAACACAAAGAATGTGGTTATATTCTCCACACTTAAATATTTCACGAAGCCGACATATCCGTTTTAAAACTCCTTTTTTATTCATACAAAATTAATGCTCTCAACATCGGAAAGTTTCGGTGAAGTTCGGGCAACTTCGGGCGGCGATGCGGGCGAAGTTCGAGATAGGGATGTCCAAAATTGTTATTACTCCTTCTACTTCGAAATACACGGAAGTATATTTTGTTAGGGCCCGCTTGTGGAAAATATAATTTTCAGTTTTATTTCAGTTTACAAAGTTGTTTCTTGGGTGTAATTTGTAATGCGAAGGGTTTAAGACCGTTCGTGTTTGCTGAATTTGGACGTATTTTGTGGTGGTACTTCGGTTTATATTCCTTTGTCCCAGCGGATCTTGTGGAAGTGTTATTAATTTTTTATTTTCTCTTATGGTTTAGTTTCAATCAAGGTGTTCCATTTTTCATAAAATACACAATATTATTTTGAAAGTGGCGCTAAAATGTTTTGATCATTTTCATGACAAACATATTCTATTAAGCCAAAGAATGTCTATGATCTTAATTAATCGTTGGAATGAAAAACATGATTTACGATGGATCAATTCAATTCTTTGTCAAAAGAAAGCTTTGATCTTCGTAATTAATTTTTAGAAGATGGCTGCTATAAAAATTTGACAAGATCTTAGTAATAATTTTAAACAGACTTATTTATAAATCAGTTGTTTTAGTTTGAAGGGTAAGGTAATTACCGGCTTAAGAGATACTCGTTTTACAATGTCACCTTCCATCTTGCGCACGTTAAAATTAATTACTGCATCAGCGAGTGGAGTACGTGTTCTTAGCAGATTTTTGGGCCAAACTTCTTGCCATTAATACTTTATATAAAGAAAAAAAATAATTATCTATATATCTAACTGCCGCACTCAGAGACTTGAATGATAACTTAAGCCATTACTTAGTAAAGATTTTGACACTATATTGAAGGTTTTGTATGTCAAATCTTTACTAAGTGACGGCTTAAGTAATCATTAAATATCTCTGATCACGTCAGTAACACCGATAACGCACATGGAATTGATAAACATGGTATTAAATTGACAAAAACCTTGTAAACCTAACTTAATTAAAAGCGTTAGCACAAATATGAAACGCTTCTAAAGTAAAAGTCACATGGCTAAACCGTTTTTCAATTTTATAAACCAGCTTAGCTGCGGTTCGTATCGTAACTAAATTAAAATCTTGCTAGAAAGCACGAATTTGAACATAACGTAAATCGGATAAACATCGCCTTAACGGACAGACAGGGAAATTTCATTCATATAAGGAAGATAAAACCAATTCTTTCTCTATCATAAAAATAAATGAGAATTTTCCAGCAAGTAATGGGTACCTAAGATAAGGTAGAATAAAAGAATGAGTCGGAGTCTCAATAAATTTAATTCAGTTCATAAGAATTTTCCTTTGTGCATAGTGCAGCGGCTAATAAATCCCTTTTAGCGATGCATTAGGTTAGGTTTCTTTTACCAGGTTATATGTATTATGGTTTCGAAACTAAGATAGAATGAAGTAACTAAAAAGTATGTATAATGTTTAATTATATTAAATTGTATAAAAGAAAAATATTTCCTTTTACTCACTGACATACCTGCTTTCATAAAATATTGCTATGTTAATTATAACACCAAACGTCTTTGGGTAATAAAATTGTATTTAGAAATGTATTATTAGTCTATTGTTAGTTTAGTTTATTAAAATTTGTTGTTATGTATAATTTAGAAATGACAAGAAAAGTTGCTAGATAAGTTAATGTTTGTGTTACGAACCGAACTTATTAGCATCACCTTTTCGGAACATTTAATTGTATTCTAAATTCTAATATGACTGACAGGAAGCTATACTTGTGACTTTTGGTTTGCACGATTTTGTGAATGTTTGTAAAATAAACTGTGGTTACTTATACCAGGGCGTTTTAGTTCCAGTAGCTACGATCAGTAACAGTTTGAATGTCCTTTTTTATTTTTAATAGATTTTGCTGGATAAAAGTGTAAAAAAGAAAAATGTTATTTGAGTACAGACAAATTTTTGAGAATAAGCAGTTTACTCTTAAAAAAAATAATTTCACGTAGTCCGATTGATCAGACTATGCGGTCGGACCACGTGTCCATAACCAAAAAAAAAACTTGTAATCACGTTTGAGTACACAATAATGTTGCGTATGTATCACCATGTTTATATGTTGTAGGATGGTTTTCAGTAAGTTTCAGCTTAAGATTATTAGGTACTAGGTACTTATTATGTTGTTTTGTTTTCTGTTGGCTGAGGAAACTAGGGATTTGTTTATTTGTTGAGTCATCATCGACGCAGCCTTTTCCTGACTATGTTGGGGTCACCTTCCGATGTAACTGGATGTTGTTGAAGCTCAGTAGCTATTTTACTCGTTTTTATGTTAAGGCGAGGTTGCACTACTTTGTTTTTATGTATGCACGACCTCACCCCCCGCCCTGCCGCGCGAGCGATATAATGCCTAAATTTTGACTGGTTTGCTCTTGGAGAAAAATTATAAAGAAATTATACATTATGTGACCCGAGATAATACACATTTTTTACGACCTTTATTATGATATAAGTTTTATTTTTCAACGCCTAAGTAAAACGATTATTTAGCCATCATTTGGACATGTCTTTGCGGTTTAATTGGATGCAGTGAAGTGTAATAATCGTGTATCGCATGCCCGACATATCATGATCGAAGACTATGTAATACATTTTTTTCAAAATTTAAATCCGTTCCATGTACGAGTAAAACGCTATTGTTGACGACGTTTATCGGGGTAACCTCGCCTTTTCCTAAATTGTGACCATTAGAATAAACCATGTATGTTTACTAACTCTTATAATTAAAACCATTTAAATACTAACACTACGGGTGTACCCCGAAATAAATGAAATTGATATTAAATAAACGTATAATATAGTTAAAAGTATTACTACAATAAGTGGACATTTAGGAGCAGCAATATTTTTGTAGAAGTTTTTCAGTGTCTGTGTAACCAAGTATCGCTAAATAATCCGATACTAATGCGTTGCGATTAACTGCTAATAATTTCATTCTATCAATAACAGCTGTTTATGTACACTTGATTTGTGTTGATTTCCCCTTTCAAAATAGTGCGTAACCATTCATAAATTGAAAATAAAAGAACTATAACATTACGCAATGACGTTCGGAAACGCAAACAATTTTGACGTAAGCTGAAGTAAGCGTATCTGAAGTAATTTATCAATGACAGCCGTTGTTAGCAGCAAAGCATTTAAAATCTTTAAATCAATCAGTAGGATTCAAATGTATGGATTTTAAAGTGGTTGATTTTAAACAATTTTTTCCTGGATTTTTGTTTGATTGGTGTACTTTTGCTTAAGCTAATAAAATAACATAACTCCTGTAGTCTCTGGAAAGTTAGGCAAAGGCAGTAATAATAAATAGTCATACTATTCGCAACACAACACTGCGCTCCAAAAGACAAATCACTGACGTTGCTCAAAAAGCCGCCAAGCTAAAGTGGGTCTTGGCTGGCCATGTCTGCCGTATGCCAGACGAGCTGTGGGCCAAAAAAACCATGCTGCGGAGCCCTGACACAGCCTGAAGGCGACGTGATAGACCACGCTGAAGATGGCACGAGGAGCTGGACGATCCAACGACCAGTGGTCCACTTTGGCCCTGGATCAAAAAAATTGTCATGGGGGGAGGCCTTTGCCCAGCAATGGAATGACACGGTCTAACAGCAATAGTAGTAATAATTACGTATAATAGTAATAGTACACCCACATTTAAGGTTGTTAAAGTTACATGTAATAGAGGGCATCCCTATTACCATCAATCGGGCACGTAATCTACACTCCATTGCTGCTACTGAAAAATTCTGTTGTATAAACCCATAAACACTTTCCTCAATCCTAAGGCTCTAGAGTCTAAAATATAAACGAGTTTTTTAAGCCTTCTCATCCCATTTATAAAACAGAAAATTAACAAACTCAGGCACACATAATTCCTTTGCGTAATAAGGTAGAAAAAATAAGAGGCAGACTAAATTAAAGCTCTTTGATTTACGGCTCGCACTAATTCAAGATTCTGGCTTTAATATTACCGTAGAGGGTGACAAATAGTCCTCGTTCTTGTTTGTTCGAGTTAATCTTTTAAAAATATTCGGGTATGCTTTAAGGCGAGGTCGCAGTACTTAGTTTTTATGAACGCACGACCCCACCCCCCGCCCTGCCGCGCGAGCGATAGATTGCCTAAATTTTGACTGTTTTTTTCTTCTTGGAGACTGTTCCGGATCGTCACATCGCGCCGGCCAGTAGGATCGCGACACATGATCCTACGTCACCGCAGCGCCCCGCCTACCGCTAGGCCGTTGACCATATGTGGGCACACACGACAGACTCGCTCGCCGTCTCTTACCGTGCGCATACATCGGCTATTTTTATATTGTAATCCACGCAAAATTATTATACAGTCTTCATATTATCGAAAGCAGAAGTTTTATTTAGTCGAGACCACCAGCATCACAACTGGAGCTTGACATTCAAACAGAGACAAACGATAAAGAAATTATACAATATGTTTTTAACATTTACTTCAGAATAAAAAGTTCTATCTACTGATATAACTTTCATATAAATTCATGAAATGTCTTAGCAGTACACGTTTTAAATTGTGATTTAGAGTCAGTCATGCAGCACTGACCCCTGCGGAACACCGGACTCCGACGTCTTGTCCACGGGGGCCAGGAGGTTTCGCAGGTATTGGGGCACTCCGTGATACCGGAGCGCCTCCAATATCGTCGAGTGGGGCACGGAGTTGAAGGCGTTTGCAATGTCAAATGACACCGCCAACACTCCTCCCCCCGCCTCGAGCCTCGCCTTTGTGAGTTTAACACTTTGCCCGACCTAGGAATCTCCACCAAGTCCCGCTTCCGACCACTAGATCAACAAGGTAGTCAACATACCTACCAATCACCATTTTAAGTTAAAGAACTACATATAACCAGATACGGATGCAGCTGATTGATCACTACTTAACAATGGTACGATTGTTCATTGACCACTTTAGTTAACCGTAACCACTCAATTATTACGGAGCTTCCGATTATCGGTTAAAAGACCATCGAGCTGCTGATAATTCGTTAAACATGTTTTAAGTAGGTAATCGTAATTTTTTAAACGAGTTGTACCTTAAATTGGCGAAATTTCCACCAGTCACTTTGCATAGATATGGATGAATGGACTGTGTAAAGGATGACTTATGGTAAAAAAGGAGGTGTCTCATGAGATGACGAGAAACAGAGAAGCATGGAAGAAGAAGACATGCTACGCCGACACCAAAATAATTGGGATATGGCACAGAGAATGACGACACGGTTGGCGCAGTGGCTAAGCGATTGGACTGCTGCGCTACGTGTCGCGGGTTCGATCCCCGCACGGAACAAGTACTTGTATGGCCTACAGATAGTTGTTTCGGGTCTGGGCGTGTTTGTGTGAGTTTCAATGTTTGTAAACGCACCCACGATACAGGAGAAATTCCTAGTGTGGGGCAAAGTATAAAAAAAAAATGATGATGCATAGATCTAAACAGATAAACATACCCCTTCTCTCATTGGGGTTGTTTGTAACCCGGTGGTACTTTGTAGTTTCTGCCTACCCCCAACATTTATGCAAGGTGTGCTACGGTCCTAACATACTCCTTTCATCTCGTCCAGGTTTGTTACGTTCACACAGAGTTTCGTGGAACTAAACCAGAAGGCAATGTCTCATCAGAAGCATACTTTTGCTCTAAATACATTATTAAAACAGTAAACAAGTATTGTACACAATGTACACGACAGTTACTGCTGCCAGCAAGTAAACAAATAAATCTAGCTCTAAGTACACAGTGCACGACAAACAGTAACCTCGGTAACCTACATGTTTATTGTTAGTATTTATTTATTTATACGATACTGTTATGTTAGGTGGAGTTTTATGAAATACAGAAACTGGTTACTGCAGGTTTATTTTGATACTAGCTTTTGCCAGCGGCTTCGCACGCGTGAAAATGACGATTTTCCATACAAACTTTCATTCCTTATTTAACTCCCTTAGGGGTTGAATTTCGAAAAATCCTTCCTTATTCCTTGTCTTCATTGCAAAATTTCAGCTTTCTAGGTCCAAGGGTTTGGGCTGGGCGTTGATAAGTCAGTCAGTCAGTCAGGACTTCTCTCTTTATTTATTTAAATAGATTAGTTTTTCAGGTTATGACTTTACTTAAATGACCTCCATGACTCGTTTACTATTAAATGCCACTAGCCACTAGCACAATGTTTAAAGAATGCTACATTGAGTTTTACCATAAAATATTTGTCACCCAAGAAATAAAATTAGCGTAGTTTGATCTACATAATGCTTGGTTGACGGCATCGTGAAGGATTCGTTTACACCTTGTATGTAACATTTAAGACATTTAACTGCCTCGTTGGTCTAGTGGTCGCAAGCGCGACTGCTGTGCATGAGGTCCTGGGTTCGATTCCCGGGTCGGACAAAAAGTGCTATTGGGTTTTCATTAGAAATTTCCCAGTAGTAGTCCGGAGTTTGGAAGTTGGTGGTATAGTACCCCCGTGCCTCGGAAAGCACGTTAAGCCGTTGGTCCTGCGCCTGATCTCTCTCCGGTCGTGTCGGATTGCCGTCCCATCGGACTATGAGAGAAACGGGAACAGAGAGTGCACCTGTGCCTGCGCACACACTTGTGCACTATAATATCTCCCGCGTAGTTGGCTAATCTCTGCTAAGATTGGCCGCCGTAACCGAAAACGGTCAGGAGGACTATTAACATTTAAGACGAAACTAACATTTATTGTAATTCAACATATATATGTTTGTATTACCCATAACTCTAAGGTTATATTCTACAAAAAATAATAATAAAAAAATCCTGGTATCTATGTAAAATCTTGGGTGTGATACCCAAGATTTTTGTAGAAGACTCATACACAACAGTCTATTTCCTGAACTCTGTGTGTGTTAAAGGTAACTTATATTATTTGATTACTTTCCAGTCGATTTCCCCCAAGTACTTGCTTAAAGTACATAGTTCTTTCAACTTTTACGTCATTTCCTACAAAACTTATTACATTTCATGTTTTTAACTTCTTTATTCGGCTTACGACTTGGGAACAACAACTTTAACCTAGATAATATTCTATTTTATTGCGACATTTTCTGCTGAAGCTACCTTTGGACTGAGTTATAGGAGAGCTTGGGCAGGTGCCATTTGAAAAGACTATTACCTACTTTTTGCGCGGTCGAATAGGTTGGCGAGAAAGAAAAAAAAACAATTGTCCAGTATTTTCTTACTTTCTTAATCTGGATTCTGTAGAAATACTTTGTTTTAATTGTTTGCTTTAGCTTGAACGATGCTGCATGTAAATGATACCTTAGTTAACTGTTATTTCACGGTGGATTTTCACCTTTGGTATTGGAAAATAAATTCAACACAGCTTTTTTTATTCAAGAGTCGGGAAATTAGAGGACAAATTAATACGTATAAACACCTAAAAGTTTGTATGTGACACATACGCCCACTCACTCCAATAACTTCAGTTGTCCCGTGATCATGGCGTTTGTAACAGCGCTGAAATATCAGAAACTCGAAACAAACAATAAAAATGGTAATAGTATGTTCCTCTTTCAGTGTTAATGATAATGTTGGTGTTCTATAATAATATTTATGTTTTTAAAACCATTATAGTTAAGATAAGTAGTAGTTAAACCAAATGAGGTCAAGTAGTTAAAACAAAGAAACATAATTTTAACAGCTGATATAACTCAATTTGAAGGTAGGTATATATTTTGTCTTTTTCAGTAAAACTGATTTATTGCATGTTTATAAAAGGACTATATTTCAACAGACAAAGTACTTCACTGAACGAGAACCTGTTCTATTAAATTTAAACTTCATCCAGGAAACAGCAACTTACCAAAACATTTCACCTGAAAACTTCCTAAATCAGTTCTCCTGCAAACTTGGAACAACACCTCAACCTAGATTCAGACATACCTATTTCAGATCTATCTAGATTTTCAGGATGCTCAGCTCGGAACAATGTCATGACCTGAAAATGTTCGACGTGACGTCAGAAGGATGACGTAAGCGTTTCAATAGCTTGCATCGACTGCAGAACCAAATGAGATTGGTTTTCGAAGTTTCGTAGATGAGGAGATAATGCATCTACTTTGTATGCATGAAGGCTCTGTTTGATGAAGTTTTGCAGTTTTGGGGCTTATTTAGTACAAAGTTGTTTGTTTCAAAGAAATTACTTAAATAAGAAATAGAAACTGCAATTTTCTTCTTCAGTGGTAAGGAGATTGCATTTGAAAATAAATGAAAACTGGTTTTAGCTTTTATTAGAGTACCTAGTAAAATTGCTTTTCTTGGGAATTACTAGCAGTTATTTTACTTATCTGTCTATTTCTGGTGCCTTTTTTGGTTGATCCGTATTTATTTTGTACTGTGATAGTTAGTAATTCTAAGAATTCTACATTGTTTCTGCTTTTTTCGTGAGAACCTGGAGATAGCTTTGTGTAACAAATAAAACTGGTATCCATCGGTTATAGCTGTTGTTTCTGCTATTTATAAATAAATATATCTAATGCAATGATGTTGACTGTAAATAGCAAGAATCCCTTAGATTAGTGACTATTGCCCGTGAAAACGAATGTTAGTTTAGTCTCAGCGCATGACTGACAATTATAACCATTATTATTTGTTTGAAGATGTTTAGTGTAATTATAGGCATAAAAGTTATGTTGAAAATATTGTGAGAAAGTTTTAAGACTGAATGTGGATGGTTATAAGACGAGAAGAAGATCAAAGAACCGATGGTGTAAAAGATGATAGCAAGCATGCAGGTGTCTAATGAGATGACGTGTAATTTAGAGAAGTATGGGAGAAGAAGAAAAAATAATGTGCCGACCCCAATTGAGTTTAAATAAAGACAAGCGAATGATGATATTCAAGTTCACAATGAGTTTTATAACTTACTAGCTTTTGATCCAATGTCCTTTCTCAAGATCCAAACTATGTCTGTACCAAATTACACACAAATCGGTTCAGTAGTTTAGGCGTGAAGCAAAGACAGACAGACAGACAGACAGAGTTACTTTCGCATTTATAATATTAGTTAGGATAGTTAGGATTGTTAACCACAACTTAACAATGATTAAGAAACAACTATCACAACAAACAATCGATTATCAAATAAATAAGTTCTTTTCTCTTTAAGAGCTCATACGCCTTATTATAGACACAATTATAAAGCCATTGTTATAAATCTGCTGGAGATTTATTAGCGGACGGGAGGTTATGGCATCTCACTTTTATACAGCGCATGAGAACCTTGCTTGACTCTATACTCACTTTTATTCTTATTAACTTTCAATATTGTTTATTTTGTAAAATGTTGCAAAACCATTACAAAATATTGGTTCCCTTTAAATGAAAGACTCGACGTTATCTTGGCAGGCAATGTTCTTTCCTCCTCGCTACCTTTAAACATCTTTTATTTTAAAGACCGATTTACAATATTAAAACAAAGGTGTATTGACAATAAATTCTGGAAATATACTCCAAGAAAGTATACTTTGTACAATAGTAATATTGCTTGCCAACGATTGGTGCATTGCGGGTTCCCTTTATAGACCAATTTGGATAAATGTTTGGAGTTGATTTACGTAATAAGTTTTGTACTGTGGCGTGTTTTCGATTTCGTTTTGATGGTTGCAGTTTATTTGATCTTATTGATTTATTGGTTTTGAGAATGCTTTGGAGTTGTCGAGTAAAGTATGATCGATGAGTATTTGTGAAATGCGCTGAATATTTGAATTATTGTAACTGTTTATACGGTGAAAGAAGCCTTCATCTAAGAGGAGTAACTACCTAACAAGCAAACAATTAATATTTGATAACAAAGTTAATATTGTAAATTAAATTGAACTTTACCAACCAAGTAAGTTTACTATTTGTATTATAAACTATTGACTAAAAAAACTATACTACATTGTTCACAAATGAGCAACATTGGGTATTATTAATTCTGGTTACTTATATTTTTACTCTTAATTTTAAAATATAACTTATGCAACTTCGAGTTATGACCTATGATAATATGGATTCCAAAATATTAATTTTGTTACGTATTATGAAAACGAATTCAATACACTAGGCGAGAATTGCTTCTCGATGTTGATAAGTTTATACATATTGGTGTTCACAAGCTTATTTTAATAAATTCAATATTTTTCTTGTAATATAGTTTATCCGTAACTCCTCGTAAACTAGTCCATCCTGAAAAGTACCTCCACTCCCATTTATGCCACCGAGCTGCATTGCCGTCTTCCGGCTTGAAGAATACAAGCGCTGCGGAAATTACTGGCTCTCAAGACTTTCAAGAAGTTTGTCTCAGAGACGGGCGCAATGTACTGCCTTGTAGGGCTCCATCTCGCAAGTTTAATGTTGCAGATATAGACTAAAGTATCGATGATGTTCTTTACTATTTAAAATTGGAGTTGGTTTTTAACTATCATGTAATGTATAAAATGAATTATTTTTCTATTGGATTTGATGGCAAAAATAAATATTAAATTAGATGACCATGCCAATTGCTTGCTTAATTTGATTAGTTGGATTTCGGAAAAGAACATTTTGGACAGTTTCGTGAAAATTTTGATTACTCTAAGTTCCGTTTATTTGGCGAGCGACTTATTTTAAATTAGATTACTAGACACGCTTTCACCCGCTAATTCACTATACCAGTGAGGTAGTCCTCGATGGATGAGGTTCCATTCTCAAATTTTGTTTTTTTTTTTGTTTTTCATTGACCAATTTTTCAGTCTACCCTGGATTTGTGCCCAGATAATGGAAAAGGCACCGCATATTACGTGGCAACATGTGGGTGTATCTACCAAGCTTTTCAATATAGGCGTAATGTTTACGTTGTTAATACATTAAGCAAATCAGTTCTTATAATTGAACATCAAAACATTTCCGCAGATTCTTTTTTTTTTCTCCTACAAACTGTAAACATCCGATTTTTTTTGTAATTTCATGAAAACATTAGTCGTTTGCCAAGTCCGCAGTTTATAGATGTGCTAACAAAATAAGCATTGAATACGTTTTGGACGAAAACAAATCGTAAATAATGTCGTCTTTGAGAGGGCATAAACGGGGTTACACTATTCTGTAGGAATGGCTTATAATGACAGGTGGGAGATGGAAGGTTTCTTTGTTAGGATTTTTGGCTAAGGGTAGCGTGTGACGTAACGTGACAGTGTTAAGGGTTGAGTATTCTCTGTGCTTCTATTGCTTGTTCTACAAAGAGCACACAATTGTGTTTATTTTTATTCATGATCGTCTTCTTGCCCTTGTATCATGAAACTTGGGATTGGTGCAACACGTATTTCTTTCCTCTGACAACCATCACGCAATCATTTACGGCTTTTTCTTTCATATTAAATGTTTACAGTAAGTATTTTTTTTAAACAGTGACAGCCTTGTTACAGACATAATCTTCATCATCTATACCTCCTTTTTGATTCATGCTTCATTATAAATTGAAATACAATTTAGAAGTATTCATGACAAAGCTTTCATGAAGTCCAAGAGAATCTTTTTTTTTTTTTTTGGTGGTTGGAAAATCATCAAATAACCCCCCCCGCCCCCGCTCTTGGGCAGAGCGAAGGGGAGTGTCGGACTTCTACTGACTAAAAAAAACATCCCATTTTCCTTCTCCGCCCTTGTGCCGAGGCCACGTCATCTCTATCGAGAATCCGCAGCCCCGACGGGAAGTCAAGAAAATCTTGGCCCTTAATCCAATTATAATCATCCTGCACATAATTCAGTAGATTGAGCTCAGGTAAAAGGTGAAACACAATATAAACTTTGCTTATTTATATCTTATGTCATGATTTTATTCTCGTCATACGGAAATGGCACAGAGCTATATCTTCCTGAGCTTGTTAGGCATGTCTTTGTAGCACGGATATTGACCTGTTTTCGATGAACTCTAGATGAGACGTATCTTTAAACCCAGTAGAAATAAAAGGTACATCTGATCTTGTCTTGGGACATATTTAGTTGTTCCTAGTATCATCCATAGATTCAAACGAATACATTCTAAAAATTCGGAAAATATTATATCCGAAACGATATTTTTAATGTTAAAATCTACGTATTTAGTAACGGTTATACTGCGCGCTCGAGAACGCTCGCTAGGACCTCGAGTCTTTTGTCAACTGGAACTACTCGAAATGGACCCGCGAGATCAGTCGAACAAATAAATTTATTGCGGGTCCAGTTGCAAGCAGGTTCAGTTGACCAAAGACTCCTCATTCAGTAATCTCATTCCTCATAAGCTACGCATTACAATACTGCAGTATTTAGTCAAGCTCTATAACAACAAAGAGGGTATCAAAAATAATTGATTCATGCAACAAACGTTAAGACCATTAAAATAATTGATTTAAGGAATCACAAATCAATTATTTAATTGCTTTGCTTTGTTTAATGTAGGTTCATGGTATAAATGATTTCTGTTTGAAAACTGAATATCAAAGCGTTACCATTATAACTGGTTTGTTGAAATCTTGTGACAGAGGGTTATTCGTTACATATAATTTTGTTTTGAGGAACAATGGATTTGTAAGGTGAAGATGTATTTGCTGCAGTCGTTATAAAAATAGGTAGCTCTACTCTAAGTAGACTAGATCATAAACTTCTGTTTTATTTTTCAAACAAATACACCCACATTTTGTCAGGTATGTTTAAGTCCCATACTATGGGTCTTTTGCCATCAGCCAGACATAGATCCAGACTCCGTGGCTGCTATTGAGAAATTCCGACCGACCGGACCCGGGAATTAAATCATCTTACTCAGCAACTACCAAAATGATTTCGTTAATTATTATTGACTGAAAGATACCTTTAAAAGACAACTTGAGGAAGATTACTCTTATTTCATCAAAAATTAGACTCAATCAAAAAAATAGCACTCTTTAATATTTGCTTAAACATTGAGTAACCTTTGATTTTCCTATAATTTTCACCTCAAAGTCTCAAGGTCAAAGCTTTTAAAATTAAACCAACTAATTTACAAAGGACCATTTGCCGACCTAGTGCAAAATCACGTCAATTAACAGCGGCTACTATCAAAGGCTTGATAAGGGTGATAAGGGTTGCAGATAACGGGAGATCTGGGGGTGGGCTTGATAAATGATTGTGTGGATGCTGAATAATTGGAGATAGTGGATCTCTGTGGTTCGTGGTTATTATTGTTTGATAGGAGATAAATGGATTGTTCGTTTTTTTGGGCCTGAGTTGGGTTTAATGATTTTGGGTTATGTGAAGATTACAAAACGTTGTTTTATGATAGTGTTTATGAATGTGAATGGTCGCACTCATAAACACTGAGGTGCAGGGTTCATTCCTGAGTCAGGCAAACGGTTATAATAATGCGGGTTGTTCGAAAAAGATACCGCGGCCCGAACACAGAGAGCTAAGAAGGAACATGGGTGGTGTTTAGTCAGTAGAAGTCTGACACTCCCTACCGCTGTGCCCAGAGCGGGAGGTGTCGTTTGATGATTTCCCACACACCAAAAAAAAAGGCAAATGGTTATTGGGAATTTCCCAATAGCAGCCACCGGGTATGTATTTGTGCCTAATTGATGGCAATAGGCTCACCTCCTATTCGATTGGACTTAAAAAATAACTGGTAAAATATGGGTGTAGCACTAGTAACACCTCTGTCTAACCCTTTGAGAATCAGGTGTGATGTTCTATATAAATAAAAAGGAGAAGTCCTGACTGTCTGATTGACTGACTCATCAACGCCCAGCCCAAACCCTTGGACCTAGAAAGCTGAAATTTTGCACAGAGGTTCCCTTTAAAATGTAGACAAGGAATAATGAAAGATTTTTCGAAATTCAACCTCTAAGGGAGTTTAATAGGGGATGAAAGTTTGTACGGAAAGTCGTTTTTTTTTCACGCGGGCGAAGCCGCTAACAACAGCTAGTGTTATATAAATCACTAGCTTTTGCCCGCGACTTCGTTCGCGTGGAATAGTGACTTCCGGCAGATTTTTGGTTTATCTCGCGAAAAAAAAAACTATCCTATGTCCTTTCTCAAGTTCCAAACTATGTCTGTACCAAATTTCATCAAAATCCGTTCAGCCGTTTAGGCGTGAAAGAGTAACAGACAGACAGACAGACAGAGTTACTTTCGCATTTATAATATTAATAATAATAATAATATTCCACAACTATCACACAACGCCATCTAGTCCCAAGCTAAGCAGAGCTTGTGTTATGGGTACTAGACAACTGATAAACATACTTATATATTTCTAAATACATACATATTATAGATAAATTACACCCAGACACAGAACAAATGATCGTGCTCATCACACAAACATTTGTCCTGGGTGGGAATCGAACCCACGACCTCCGGCATAGCAGTTAGGGTCACTAACCACTAGACCAACAGGCCAGTCATATATATTAGTATGGAAGTATGGATAATTTTGCGTAAAACCGAATGTGACCTTTCGGCAACGTATTTGAAGTAAAGTCTGTTACGCTTTCCACTTGTCTAGCCCCGCATCTATGAGCCCCGCCCTAGTTTATCTAGTTACAAAACGTAGTTTATCGATTAGCTTACTTGAATGTAACAGCAATAGACACTTAACAACAGCACCTATATTGTATTTTCCTAGCAGTGTTCGCACTACAGACATAATTATATTAATACTCATCATCATCAGCCTACAATGTTCCCACTGCAGGGACTCAGGCCTCCTCTCTAGGAGAGGGATGGGCTATAAACCACCACGCGGGCTCAGTACGGGTTGGCAGATGTCACATATCTTCGAATTTTTTGGTTCTAAAACATGCCGGTTTCCTGTCAATGTTTTCCTTCACCGTTTTGAGAGCAGTGGTGATGAAATAAATTACATAAAATAATGCGCCTGACCGGAGGAGCTTGTGGCTTTATAAGAACTGCCACTCAGGTCGATCTTTAGGTAAAGCTGTGCTTGCCTAGGTCAGTCTGTGGATGGGTGACCGCTCGACATACCGAGTTTCCTCCGTGCCTCGGAAAGCACGTTAAGCTGTTGGTCCCAGCTGCCATATATGTAGATCTTTGGCAGTCGTTACAGGTAGTCAGTGACCTGAAATTCTGACATCCAGTCTTACCAAAGGGTATTGTATTACCTAGTATTAACTGGGTTGTGGAGGTCAGATAGGCAGTCGCTCCATGTAAAATACTGGTATCCAGCTGCATCCGGTTAGACTGGAAGCCGACCCAAATATAGCTGGGAAAAGGCTAGGCATGAAGTTGCAAACTAACATTGCAGATGATGAATGCGCCTGACCGGGTTCGTTTGACTAATAAAATACACTCATATACATCACATAACATAACATCACGCCTGTAATCCCTGAAGGGTTAGGCAGTGGCCTAATAGTACACCTACATTTCGCCAGTTATGTATAAGTCGAAATCGAAACGAAGTTATTCACATAGGGGTTTAATCAAATTCCATCCGAAACAGTAATCTGTTGAATTTCAGTCATTTTTACCGACACACCAGTTAATTGACAAAAGTGTCAAAGTGCCTGAAATTCAACTGAAATTCGGCTTTGACACGTTTTGTGCCCCGTTTGGCCGAACCCGTCATTCGTCATTCTGAATCTGAAAAACCACGTTTGACGGGGCAAAATCCATTCGAGTTTTATGCCCAAAAATGCACACTCAAATTTCTATTTTGACTGTGCATTTTCGGACATAACACTCAAATCGTTTAATAGGAATTTTCGAACATATTTCTCGGAAAAAGCAATCAGCTACCACGTGTTGCCTATTTCGTCGAAATACTAATTAACGAACTTTGATGAGAGTAATTAAGATGCTAATTGAAAGTGTTGAATTACGGTATGATTGAAAATACGAGAATATTGCCATTTTGGTAGGAATACAATTTTGTAAATTGTTTAAATAATTTAGTTCTTTGATCTCTATATCGGTTTCGGTAGCTGTAAAGATTCGTCATCATACAATTGGCATCGCCTACTTTTTAACCGACTTCAGGACGAGGTTCTCAATACGTCGGCGATCTTTTTATTTTTATGTATGTTCCCCGATTACTCGAAGATGGCTGGACCGATTTAGATTTTTTTGTTTCGTTTTCGTTGTTGTTTTCACAAAGAGGTATGCAGAAAGGAGAATTAAATAGTAAATGCCGTAGCCTCGTAGCCTCTCAGCATCATCATCTGCCCAGCCTTTTCCCAACTATATTGGGGTCGGCTTCCACTCTAACCGGATGCAGCTGAATACCAGTATTTTACATGGAGCGACTGCCTATCTGACCTCCACAACCCAGTTAATACTAGGTAATACGATACCCTTTGGTAAGACTGGATGTCCGACATTCAGGTCACTGACTACCTGTAACGACTGCCAAAGGTCTATATATATGGCAGCCGGGACCAACTGCTTAACGTGCTTTCCGAGGCACGGAGGAAACTCGGTATGTCGGGCGGTCACCCATCCACAGACCGACCTAGGCAAGCACAGCTTTACCTAAAGATCGACCCGAGTGGCAGTTCTTAGCTCCTCAGCATAAAACTAGCAAATCATCTGCCTAGTCTTACTCTACCTGGTTACTGCATAACATGATACCCCTGGGTAAGACTGATCATCATACTTTCAGACTAACCGACAGAATATGAAGAACTAATGTGCACCTGCGTGTTATAAAATCTGTAAAATACCATATTTTGGACAAATAAATGAATCTATCTATCTATCCGTAAAAGAAAAACCAAAACTATTCACGCAAAAGACAAATACTTTATCAATAAAGAAATAAATACACACAATTACTGGCCTGTTGGTCTAGTGGTTAGTGACCCTAACTGCTATGCCGGAGGTCGTGGGTTCGATTCCCACCCAGGACAAATGTTTGTGTGATGAGCACGATCATTTGTTCTGTGTCTGGGTGTAATTTATCTATAATATGTATGTATTTAGAAATATATAAGTATGTTTATCAGTTGTCTAGTACCCATAACACAAGCTCTGCTTAGCTTGGGACTAGATGGCGTTGTGTGATAGTTGTGGAATATTATTATTATATTATTATATTAATTACTGACAGTTGACCAGTTAATAATGTTTACCTTGAGTATAGACTACAGTCTATCATTCTAATCATTACCACTTGCAAGGGAACCCGGTCAGCTGTCAGTGGGCCACTTGGTCTTTACATGACAATCGATATCCTCGTATTAGTCACCGCTACAATGTTCTGTAAGACAATGTTTTGTTACAAATATTCTGGTATTGACCTCATTAGGTCATTACCAGGATATTTGTAACATTGAATACATTTCAATTGAAAAAAAAACTTTTTGTGTGTGACAAAGAAAGATGACGTGCTTGGTCCAAAGCAACAAAAATCTTGGTCAATTCCAAAACTTTTTTATTCCAGGTAAACCAAACGTTTCTGAAAAAACTCGTATAGTAATAAAAATTAACTTACTTACCAGGCGCATCGATTGGCACTGATTTCAGACCTGTTGGAGGGTGGGAACACTTTTGCTCATGGTCCTTTTGTTCCTTGATGTTGCGAAATCCTCCTGCACTACTTACGAGTAGTTGCTATACGTAACAACTAGAGCTTTCTTGACTCTATTAGAATAAAACCGGTTAGGTGAGAGTCGGACTCACACACACAAAGTTTCGTACACTAAACGATATCATAATAAATATATACTTTGCTTTGTTTAACCCTCATTTACACGTATGGAGACCTCCATATATTAAATTTCATACATTCACATCAGATTTGAATAGCGGTTTCATTTCCGACTATCATTTGTAGATTTTTGAAAGTCGGAGCAGGTAGTCCGTTGCCCGAAAGTCTGAGAATCAGTCAAGGGGCATGGTGTTCTCCAGACTAACTTGGTTGTGGAAGATCACATAGGCAGTCGCTTCATGTAAAATACTGGTATTCATCGTATAAAATGAGAGCTGATATATTTGGGATGCCATAGTTAGGAAAAGGCTAGGCAGATGATGATGATTTTTATAGAAGACACTTAATACACAAATTTTAATGACACTTGTGTGTTGCCAACTGTTTCGGAGTAAAAGGGCTGTGATATACGGATGGACAGACCGTCAACAAACGGATAGGACGAATCTATAATGGTGTCGTTTTAGCAAAAAATCTCAGTATCAAAACTTTTATCGCCACACAACATATAAATGTTCCCATAATATCGTCGTATATCGGTCACATTGTTACCTCAGTACAAAGGTGGCTTTGTTCTCAAAATAACATGCTTGCTACATTAGTGATATAATGTGTAGCGGCTTTCAGGAGTGGGATATTAAAGGAGTGGTAGGGGTGGGTATGAATTACCTGTGTCAAATTTGGGATTGGTATTTGTATGTTTTTAATGTTCCGTACCTCGAAAGGAAAAAACGGAACCCTTGTAGGATCACTTTGTTGTCCGTCGTCCGTCTGTCCATCTGCCTGACTGTCAAGACCTTTTTTCATCAAGCTCTGTATCAAATACTCAGGTGTACTGTCTGCTGTGAAAAAATCAAACTTCAAAACTAACACAATCAAAAGATGCAGCCGTTTATGCCGCAAATTTCAGACATTCGCAAGGGAATCAAAACCTACAGGGTATTTCTCGTGAACTCAGAATCTTGAAATTTGGTACGAAGCAACGTCTTATAGCACAGATAAAGGAAAAAAATGCGAAAACTGTAATTTTTCTGTCACATCATATAATAAAAATATTTTTAATAATTTTAAACTTTGTACGGAACCCTCGATGCGCGAGTCCGACTCGCACTTGGCCTGTTTTTATTGGATTTTTCAACGTTTTTTTCGGTTATTATAAATGAAAGATTGGCTCGTTTCATGTGGTTCCGTAGGTTACCCAGTTTTCAATTAAATGTTGTAATGAGTTATCAAAATAACGAAAATGATAAGAGCATCATTTGACCAGTAGTTTACTAAATTTATTTTTAAAACATACAGTTTACGCTACTAAAAGGGGCTTAAACACTTTACTCTAAACTTATTTCACTAAACCTGTTATCAAACAGCTTGCATTGACAAATAGAGATAACAGTTAACCATTAAACGGTTAAGAATGCACTACTTCGGGTTAAAGTTAATTAAATTAACTGCAAACTGCTAATTGGTCGAGTGGTATTAAGAAAATAAGACGGTGAATTAGGATAGAGAAGCATTGCGTAAGTGGTTAGGATTATCTACTTTCCTGCAGTTTGAAGACAGGACAGAAGCGGTGTTCCAGATGAGATCTTAGAACTCTTAAACGATGGCTCTAGCAAGAGCGCACAGTATAAACTTAACGTCGTAAACTTCACCTAATGACTCCTCCCGCATAGCGGTAGGGAGTGCCACTGACTAAAAACCACCCATGTCCCTTAGCCCTTTGTGTCGAGGCCGCGGTATGTCATTCGAACAATCCACAGCCCCGACGGGATTCTAGGAATTAAGTCTGGCGTAAATACAGCCTTTCATCTCATGCCATTCTATCTTAATTTCATTTATAATACTAACACTTGCGTAAAGAGTCGATGACGCCCGTCGGGGCTGCGGATTATCGAAAGAGATAACGCGGCTTTGGCGCAAGGGCGAAGAACATGGGTGGTTTTTAGTCAGTAGAAGTCTGACACTTCCTTCCGCTCTGCCCAAGAGCGGGAGGAGTTATTTGATGATTTCCCACCCCCCACCAAAGAAAAAAAAAAGTGTCGATGACCGAAAAGTCTATTTTGCATTATGTTCATCCTTTTTGCAATATTAAAATGTTCCTTACATTTCTTTTCTGCAAAGTTAGTCTAGAAAACATGTTTTTCTAGAAACTGCACAACGGCTTACAGAATATTGTGTCCGTTGCGATCAAGTTTAGAATTCTGTTTGAGAAAATGTAAAAAGTTTTCCAGGTGCAATGTTTTTCATCTTTGCGCTTCAGTTGTTTCAGTTTTTTTTGGAATAAAGGTAGAAAAACGCACAAACGCACACACAAACATCTCTCACCCTAAACGTATAATATACCTGTCGCTTCCGTCGTGGTTAAAAAATGTATTTTTAAAGAAACACTACCAAGGCAGGAACTAACCACACGGAGGAGAATAAAAAATATCCTATACTATTGTCGAATAGAGTTATCTTATTCCAAACGCTTCTTTCCTTAAATTGAAACGACCTTGGAATAAATCTGGTATTGCAGACGTCCATATCCATGGCACTTACCTGCTATATTACAAGGCTCTAAAAATACCATTATGAGTAAACTACCTGCTTCTACTCTACTACTAATCCTTGTTTTTCCAAAAATATTTGAATGCAAGCCAATTCCGTCAGAATGACATGAAATTCCATCATTTACAATCATTACCATGTCGTGTACTATCAGTAGAAAACACAATTTATTACTCAAAATAATGATTTCTAACGACTGAGTCTTCCTGAACTTGTCAACGGGAACATTAATGTACAATATTTAAAATCACTATTTCACACACACTATTTCTCTACATAATTCTAAACAAGATAAATAAAGGAATATCTGAGTACTAATTGCATTGAAAGAAAAAATGTATGTTGTCAAACTACTAAGGCTACTAATGGTTCCGTATAGAGGCCCATGAGCCTTGGTTTAGGACGTCGCTGTAGGAGATTAGTCAGGCAAGTCAGACTTGTTTGGATCAAACTGAAACCAGTTTAGTCTACGTTTTATTTTTTATTTGTCATGAAAAAGCCCAAAGTAACACGTGTTTTGGAAGAATGACAACTGCCTACACATATTGTAGCAAATAACCCTCCTTTTGGGCTTTGCCGCAGTCGGGTAAAAAATACTGCTTTGAGATAGACAGAGGATGTGAGAAAAGACAAGCATAGTAAGTAATTGTGCACTGCCGTGTGTTCCCCCCTTTGTTTGCACTGATTGGATCGGTTCACTCAAATCTGTGTTGTTCTTTCTTCAAAAGAAAGAAAAAAAAAAGAAAGAAAGAAAGAAAACATATTTATTCAGCACATACGACAAGTGTACACAACAAACAATAAAAATAAATAAATAAACTCCCTTCCACTAATAAATCTCCAGGAGATTTTTATCAATGGCGTTTTAATTGTGTCTATAATAAGGCGTATGAGCTCTTAAAGAAACTAAATTAACACCATCAATCATTTGGTTACAGAACCCTAAAAAGACATTTATCTTCAGTGCAGTTTTTTACAACGTTTTATC
This sequence comes from Diarsia mendica, assembly GCA_949316265.1. NCBI lineage: Eukaryota > Metazoa > Arthropoda > Insecta > Lepidoptera > Noctuidae > Diarsia > Diarsia mendica. The sequence goes on along the minus strand of OX438912.1, from coordinate 13,785,906 downwards.
TTTTTTCTTTAACGGAAAAATTCAAGGATGAGTTAATTAAAGTGCTGGAAATAGTACAAGGGAGGATGGTGGAAAGGAAGTCTGTAACTATACTAGTATAGCGTTGTCTGTAGATAGGTATTGCGGTCTCGGATGACTTAGAGGGCGGGTAACGCCCATACAACGTTGCAGTTTCGCACTGTAGTGTATGTTAAGCGCCCGTCGGGGCCGCAGATTTTTGTACTAGATGACGTGGCCACGGCGCAAGGGCAAAGAAGGAACATGGGTTCGGTTTTTAGTCAGTAGAAGTCTGACACTCCGATGACACTTGTCTTTTCAGAACTTAGTCAATAACGTTTGGATATTCTCGCACAAATGGATCTTGCACGCGTGTTATTGTTCGGAAACTTATAGCAATTTTAACATAGAAATGTAGCATGACTAAAATTTTAATCTGAAACTTAAAACTTTCTAAAGCACTAAACTCCATAAGAGTACTTATACCTAAATTCCTTAAACCTTTACTACGCCACAGTTAAAACCGTAGCTACTCAGTAGCCGGCACGGAGTCTGACTTTGTGCTCGGTTGTGGCATAAGACTATCCTCCTATTATATAGAACTTAACATAACTAGCGAAATGTAGGTGAACTATTAGGTACCTACATCTCTGCCTTACCCTTCGGGGGTTACAGGCGTGGTGTTATGTTATGTTTGTAAAATTGTAAAACCAGTACCTACCTAACATAAAAAGAAAAGACAAAACAGTATCAGTACAGTATAGTTACTGTTATCTTCAGATAGAAAACAAAACAATAATATTATGCCTGTTACGAACCGAACTTATTAGCATCACCTTTTCAGAACATTTTATTAATTGTTTTCTAAATTCTAATATGACTGACAGGTAGTTATACTTGTGACTTTTGGTTTGCACTATTTTGTGAATGTTTGTAAAATAATAATTTTATAATTTATTTATTGGCATAAAAAACAGGTTACAGAAAAGTGTGAGACCCTGGCTCCAGAGCTAGGTTAGAGTACCTGTATTTCAGGAGCCAGTGACTTCTTCCATTTGGGTTACAATTTGGCAACTTTTAAACAAAAGGTGACAAAATTATACTACCAGCACAAAATTATAGTATTAGAAAATAAACTCTGGTTACTTATACCAGCGCGTTTTAGTTCCAGTAGCTACGATCAGTAACAATTATGCCAATAAAACGACAGAACTTGTTACTAAGTTAATCTTTTATACCACATACTTATCTTCACTAAATCTAGCATCAAAAGGGTTCTAAAGTACTGTCGAGTGAAAACGTTACTCCTCCGTCACATTTATACTTGCAACGATAAACTAAACGCCAGTTATAAATAAATCAAAAGAAAATCCATTTCTCTATTTCAAGCGCGTATGTCTGCCAAATACGCGCGCTGTCTAATCGGCATCTTTAATTATACAGTTCATTTGCGACTATTTTACCTCTGAAAGCAACACACTTACAACCCTATTCCAAAGGAAATAAAGCACATTTTGATTTTGATAGTCGTATAAAATCAGAGGTAATTTATTTATGCAATGACTTGACTTGTACGTCTGCATCGCAATTTGTCGAGTTGTCACTGCAAGCCTATGACGTCAAAATGCAGCTGACGTTCCGAATTCAAATTTCGATGACAGATGTCAGTTTGATTGTTTATTTTTAGAATGTTCACTGGAACATTCTACAAATAAACAATCAAATACACCTACACTCAGCAGTAGTGTAGGAAAATGGTAACTTTAATAAAGTTGTTTATCGTGTCTGACAGTTAAGCAGCTTAGTTCTTCTAAAATAACTACCTACGCAATGCATTTCGTTCGGTTTTCACTACAACAGATTTTTTCTGATAAGTTTATTTATTTAAACTTCATGTAGAATTGTGGTACTCTCGTTTATATAATATCGGCATTGTACATTCATAATGTAATTGTATTAGGTAAACTTAAATAAATAATAAAATCAATGTATTTGATTTATCAAGTAGAAAAATCTACGCAGGGGCGTCTGGCTAGTCAAAAAAGTAAGTCGCAAAAACTGTTGTTGTTTTAATTTTTTTAACTTATTTTATTTTGATCAAGAAAGCAAAGTCCTTTGACGTCAAACTGCAGCTGACGTTTGATAAATTCGCATTTTGGGGGTGACATTTTGTTAAAAATATACTTACTGAATTATTTTCTGTATCCATAGGTACTTCAGACAATATAAATGAAAAGTCACCCTGTCTGTCTGCAACTTTTTCACAGTTTGACGCTTAGTAAGACGATAATTACTCATTCCTATTTATCGTCCTTCGAGCCGGATTAAACAGATTTCGACAGAATTTGAGCTCATAAACCACACCCTTTTTTTTTTTTTTTGGTGGGTGGAAAATCATCGAATAACCCCCCCCCCCCCCCCCCGCTCTTGGCCAGAGCGAAGGGGAGTGTCAGACTTCTATTGACTAAAAACCAAACCCATGTTCCTTCTTCGCCCTTGTGTCGGAGCCGCGTTATCCTTTCGACAAGCCACAGCCCCGACGGCAACGACAAATCACACCCTTGATCACATTAATAATAACATTATAATAATAACATTTATTTCCCCCACAAAGTACAAAAATACAATATAGAGGTATAACAATATTATTGGAGGTAATTACAGAGGATTGTGGGAGTCAGGAACCCAAACTAGGATTCCCTGTGCTATGGACTCCTGGCCCCCCTCGCCGAGTCTGACTTATCATTATTGTAGAACATGTAGGACTATTGTAAGAAAAAATAAATAATTTAACAACAAAACAAGTTCTAACTAAACAAAAATCAAAATAAAAAATTAAATTAAATGGATGTGTTTGGTGCGTGAAGTGTGATTGTGCTGTGTGTGTGTGTGTGTATATGAGCGTGAGTATGTGTGTGCGTGAGTAATGTGTGTGTAGTTACATTAAATGATGAATTGGATATAAATGTGTGAGTGAGGGGTTATGAAAAGCGCTAGACTAGGATAATACTGTAAGCAATTTTTCGTAAGTAGAAGTCTGACACGCCCTACGGAAGGAATCATTTGATGATTACCAACACTCCAAAAAAAGCAAAAAGGGCGCTTTGCTAGCTAACTTTTTCTACCAATTTTAGTTCTGTAAGGGACGAAATTATTTTTATTCTAATCTCTTATTCGTCATCAAGATGTGATTCACAACTGATGTAAGAAACTTAATTAATCCCGTTCCCTTAATATCATAACATGTAGGAAACACGTGGCCGAAGCAACGGGCTAAATCTAGTACTTGTGTAGCTAAGTATTTTAGATTTAATGAGATGTCTATTTGACTCTTAATTTAACGGCTTGTCATTCCAGCACGCCTATGACGTCTGGTCTGGTCTGGAAGACATTCCAGGTGACATTTGATATACTTACAACGAGCGTTTGCAAGGATGATATTTTGAGTTTTATGGATCTTAAAAATAATTTACTGGAGAACTTCTTGAAATAAATGTTTTTAATTCGAAATAAAATGCCTTTTTATTTTACGTCAGTACCAAGGATGTGAATAGTCTAGGCAACAAGTGCCTTTTTGATGAACTTTTTTCAGCAGTCTCCGAAAATTATGACTGAGGTGTCATTCGATTCGGAATGGCATCCCGATGATTTTTGAAAAAATTGAAGTTCCGCTTGCAAAAATTGCAAAAGTTATTAACAATTAACTAAAAAATTTAAAATGGTTTTAGTTTTTTGCAAATATCTCAAAACCTAATTAAAATTTTTCAAATTTGAAATAAGATTCAAAAAGGGGAGGAAATTTCCTAAAGAATGTTTTAACTTTCGGAATTGTAGGACCAATATTAATAACTTTCCGATCGGGTTGAAAATACGCCCGAAAACTGGTACTCCGTCTTGCGCAAGCTACGCTCCATTCGGACCTTTAATGAATAAATGTTATTTAAACTTATTAAATATGAAAATTAAAAATTGAAAAAATTCAGGCGCCTGCAGGATAGATCAATACACAATAATCTGTGATCTAAAAATTTTTATCGCGAATTTTCAATAAGTTATCCATTAATTAATTAACAATTTTTTGTAGCACGAACACTGACATTGCAAGTGCGATAATTATAACACTATTCATCTGAGATTTTTTTCCTTTCGTGGAGCTATTTTTCAAAGGTCTTAGAATAGGCTCTCGTTGGAAAAATTAAAAAAATGTTAATTTTCGTTTTTTTATTAACAATTTACTGAAATTAAAAATTTCAAACCTTCATTAGACATTAAAAAAATCTTTTTTTTTAATAGATTATTATTGAACCGTTTTTGTATGATCAGAAGCTACTTAAAAATGATTTTTTATATTTTTTTATATCCTGTTTTTTAAAATATTTTTATAAACAAATGCGTTGTTTATGAGATAATTTAATGTTTTTTTTTTAATATCGTAATCTTTGATAATAATCATGTTTTTTTTTTAAAAAACCGTTTCTTAAAAAAAATGTTTTATTGCTTAAAAACGCATTTGTTGATTAACAATTATTTTCTCCCACTTCTAATTAATATTAAGGTATCATTTTTTTTAAATCACCATTATTTGTTTTTTCTTTTCGATATATAAAAAAAAATATTGTTTTATTAAAACTTTCATTGTTTATGTAATAAACAATTTGTAAAAAACAAATACATTTTTACTTTATATTTTTTTTCTTGTTTTACTTATTGTCACAAAAACAGAATGATTCTTTTTTTTTCATTTAATTTTTTTTACAGTTTTTTTTTAATTTGAAAAAAACAAAATCATATCTGTTCTTGTGACAATATTTACTTACTGTCACAAAAACAGATATGATTTTGTTTTTTTTTCATTTAATTTTTTTTTCAACTTTTTTTTTAATTTGAAAAAAAAAATCATATCTGTTTTTGTGACAATAAGTAAAACAAGAAAAAAAATATAAAGTAAAAATTTATTTGTTTTTAACAAATTGTTTATTACATAAACAATGAAAGTTTTCATAAAACAATATTTTTTTTTTATATAACGATAAGAAAAAACAAATAATGGTGATTTAAAAAAAATGATACCTTAATATTAATTAGAAGTGGGAGAAAATAATTGTTAATCAACAAATGCGTTTTTAAGCAATAAAACATTTTTTTTAAGAAACGGTTTTTAAAAAAAAAACATGATTATTATCAAAGATTACGATATTAAAAAAAAAACATTAAATTATCTCATAAACAACGCATTTGTTTATAAAAATATTTAAAAAAAACAGGATATAAAAAATATAAAAAATCATTTTTAAGTAGCTTCTGATCATACAAAAACGGTTCAAAAATAATATAATAAAAAAAAAGATTTTTTTAATGTCTAATGAAGGTTTGAAATTTTTCATTTCAGTAAATTGTTAATAAAAAAACGAAAATTAACATTTTTTTAATTTTTCCAACGAGAGCCTATTCTAAGACCTTTGAAAAATAGCTCCACGAAAGGAAAAAAATCTCAGATGAATAGTGTTATAATTATCGCACTTGCAATGTCAGTGTTCGTGCTACAAAAAATTGTTAATTAATTAATGGATAACTTATTGAAAATTCGCGATAAAAATTTTTAGATCACAGATTATTGTGTATTGATCTATCCTGCAGGCGCCTGAATTTTTTCAATTTTTAATTTTCTTATTTAATAAGTTTAAATAACATTTATTCATTAAAGGTCCGAATGGAGCGTAGCTTGCGCAAGACGGAGTACCAGTTTTCGGGCGTATTTTCAACCCGATCGGAAAGTTATTAATATTGGTCCTACAATTCCGAAAGTTAGAACATTCTTTAGGAAATTTCCTCCCCTTTTTGAATCTTATTTCAAATTTGAAAAAATTTAATTAGGTTTTGAGATATTTGCAAAAAACTAAAACCATTTTAAATTTTTTAGTTAATTGTTAATAACTTTTGCAATTTTTGCAAGCGGAACTTCAATTTTTTCAAAAATCATCGGGATGCCATTCCGAATCGAATGACACCTCAATCATAATTTTCGGAGACTGCTGAAAAAAGTTGATCAAAAAAAAGCACTTGTTGACTAGACTAGAAGTGCAATTGGCAAATAAAAAAGTACAGAATGCAAAATAAAATTTTGTTAGAGCAATTTTTATTTCACTACACTTAACCATGTCTTTGTAAATGCATTTAGTTTATCATCGTTATTCACTTACCCCTTTTTTTTTTTTTTGGTGGGTGGAAAATCATCGAATAACCCCCCAAGCTCTTGGGCAGAGCGAAGGTGAGTGTCAGACTTCTACTGACTTAAAACCAAACCCATGTTGCTTCTTCGCCCTTGTGTCGGAGCCGCGTTATCCTTTCGATAATCCACAGCTCTTACCCTGAATGAGGACAATTTTGAGTATAAATGTGAATAAGAGAAAACTAAAGAAACGATGAATGGTTTGTGTAAGGAATGATATGTCTACAAAAGAGTTGACTGCTGCGGTGACCAGTAATAGAGAAGTATGAAAGACTAGCTTTTGCCAGCGGCTTCGCCCGCGTGGATGTCGGTTCAACTACCAAAGTGACGATTTTCATACAAACTTTCATCCCCCTTTTCACCCCCTTAAAGGTTAAATTTCCAAAAACCCCTTCTTAGTGCTCCCCTACATTATAATAGGAAGCCGTGTGCAAAATTTCACATTCCTAGCCCCAGTAGTTTCGGCTGTACGTTGATATGTCAGTCAGTCAGTTCTCCTTTTCTCTAACATATAAAATTCTCGTCTCACAGCTTTCGTTGCCAAAACGTTGCGTTGTTCTCTTCCGAAACGGCTTGACCGATTTTGATGAATTTTTTTGTGCTTATCCGGTATCTATGAGAATCGGCCATCATCTATTTTTCATCTTTTTTTTTCTATTTTTTTTTACTAGGGAATTATTTATATGGCAAAACAACGTTTGCCGGGTCAGCTAGTATATATATAGAAAGAAGACATGCTGCCGACCCCAAATAAATTGTAACTAAAGCAATAATGATGACTGAAACGCATTGAACTAACGGTATAAACACAACGCGGAAGAACTGTGTGTGTATCTGTTATACAATAGTAGATGTGGATCAAATATTTGTCGCTAGCGACACACGTTGACCCGTGGCGTTCTATCTGGCGCTAATCGTTCAGCTACTGTGCCAATTGTCAAGACAATACGTTCTTTCTGTGAAAACATAAAACAGTTTAAGACAATGTTGTTCGAAAGAGATACCGCGGCCTCGGATACTAAGGGCTATAAGAAGAAACATGGGTGGTTTATAGTCAGTAGAAGTCTGACACTCCCTACCGCTCTCCCCAGAGCGGGACGAGTCATTTAATGATTTCCCCCCTCCAAAAAAAAGACAGTAGGTAGGGCTTCCGCCGTCCTTTTCAGGTAAGATTTATTCATGTTTTTTAAATCTGAATCATTTTATCTGAAAACTTGGAGCAAACCTTTTATTGTAATTATGATAATAATTATGCTTTAAAATGACGAGACCCTATAAAATGGTCTCGCTACAGAAAACCTTCGTCTGCACGAAGGTATAATAAAAATATTACTTCCCTATTTGAATGATTTTGTTAACAATTTCAAGGGTTTTATTTATGAATCATGGACTACTTTTTCTAAAAATAGAAATAGACTAAGTAACTCCATATTGTAAAAGTACCGCCAAAATTGGTCTAGGCGTTTCAGAGATTGGTTCAGAACAAACATGCAGACAAAATTGCCTGATCATTGAAATTACAAACAGATTCTATTTATTTGCATTGATTATATTTCCATTATAATATATTCTATTCTATTTATTTCTTTTTTTCCAGTAAACAAAAAAAAAAAACATACAAAAATTGCAAAACCCCAAGCTGCTACATCGATCGGAACCGATCACAACCTCGCGCGAGACTATCGGCCGCAGTGAATAAAATTAACTTTTTTTATTTAAATACCTGTTACTAAATAACAAACATACACTTAAATTTTATTGATTTAAATTATATTATATAATAATAACAGCTGTCAATTTTTGAGTGTCTTTGTAGAATATAAAATAAATCCATGCATATTTTATATTCTACAAAGACACTCAAAAATTGCACACGTGAGACCGCCGTGAATAAAATTACACATTTTTTTTTTTTTAATATCTGTTTTACTAATAATAATATAATAATAAGCCCTTTATTCTGAACCAAGTAACATATTTCACATTATACTTAAACAATATACACAAAAACAAAACTATAAAATGTCTCTAAGCTCGGCGTGCCTATTGGCAAAGGCCTCCTCCAAAGATTTCCATTGTTGCCTGTCCTGGGCAACCCTTCTCCAGTTAGGTCCAGCTGTCAATTTTAGCTCGTCTTCCCACCTTGTGTTCTGTTTTACTAATGAAATATCAAACAACACTTCAATTTTATTGATTTAAATTGCATGGATTTATTTTATATCCTACAAACAAAAAAAAACACCCAAAAAATTACACTCAATATATACCGACATCGATCGGAACCGATCACAATCTTGTGTGAGACTATCGGCCGCCGTGAATAAAATTATACAAAATATACCTATTATTTATGAAATAACAACCAGACCCTTTAATTTTATTGAATATATCCCATAGATTTACTTAATAGTCTACAAAAACACCCAAAAATTGCACTCGATACCGAAAAACCCCAAACTGCTACATCGATCGGAACCGATCACAATCTCGCGCGAGACTCTCGGCCGCCGTGAATAAAATTATAGCCGACCTCAAAAGCTACCGAAACGTGCCGACCGTAAATACCGGCCGACGAAACAATAAACAGCGTATTTTAATAGCGATTATAAAACATTGCCACTTCACCTTACAACTTTGATTTTGTTTTTGAGTAACGGTGACTTGATTTTAATTGACCTAGGTATTACGGTCTTGAGTACCAACCAACATACACACACATATTCTACTGTATTGTACATTTAGCGAAATTCGAAAGTGATTTTTCGTGAATAAACAATAGGGGATCGGACAAAAAAAAAACTAATTAGTCCGTCAGATAGATTTCCAAAAAATATTGAACACGTATTTTTTCTTTTTTCACGTAAACAAAAAATAAAGACGATACAGTGCTTAGAAAACTCGTGTGACGTCATTATGATAGTACATTTTTAACGTACAAGTGACGTTTCAAGCCCCACTCCATGATTTTTGACGCGTTTTATCTTCGTCAATTTTTATTATTTTGATAAAACAAAAAACACGTATCCAATATTTTTCGATAATCTAACTGACGGACTAAACAGAATCGTATTTTTTTTGAGTCAGTCCGATCCCCTATTGCGGCTTTTAGATAAGACCTTTTTCATAAAATGGCGAGTTTTCGAAATTCTATGTTCATATTAAAATCATCATCATCTTTCTGCCCTTCATCATCATCAGCCTATAATGTTCCCACTGCAGGGACACAGGCCTCCTCTCTAGGAGAGGGATGGGCTAGATAATCTATTATAACCACGCGTAGCGGGTTGGTAGATGTCATTGTCACAATCATGTCTTCGAATTTTTTATTCTAAGACAGCCGGTTTCCTCACGATGTTTCCCTTCACCGTTTTGAGAGCAGTGGTGATGAAATAAATTACACAAAGTAATGCGCCTGACTGGGTTCAAACCCACGACTCACTATTCGTAAGTCGGGGCCGCCACCACTGGGCCACCACTGCTCTCGTAATCTGCTCTCTTTTAATCGGTGTACATACATAGAAAAAAAAAAAAACATACCAATCGAATTGAGAACCTCATCCTTTTTGAAAAGTCGGTTAAAAACCATCATCATCTTTCTGCCCTTCTCCCATTCTATTTGGGGTCGGTGGAACACGTTTTCTTTATCCATTCTCCCCTGTCACTCGTCATGGCATCATTTTAACTCCTTTCTCTTTCTTATCATTCCTCACATAATCCATTTATCTTTTCTTTAGCCTTCTTCTCCCTCTCCATCCATCAACATTAATGCCTGTAGCACACCTCCGCTGCGAAACTCAAAGGGCGAAACCGCAATAGTTTCGCTGTGAGTTGTTAGTTCTTTGGCGGCGAAACAGGAGCGAAATTCCCTGCTCTAACGTACAAAACTGACTATGATGCTGTCTCTTTCTAACACGATTTCGCTCATTAATTGCTCAGGAGCCGTCTACATCTCCGCCCGTTGACCGTAGTACTGTTGTACAGCGAAACTCGAGCAGCGGTTTCGCAATTGCTGTTTTGCAGCGGAGGTGTGCTACAGGCAAAATAACAAAATACAAAATCATAATCACTTATAAAAGCTGCTCAGTCTGTACAAACATTTTCTCGAGACTATGCAGTTCTTCCACTGTTATTTTGCCTTTGACGGCAGCATTCCAAAACCAACCATATTGTTTGGAGAACAAGAATAATGATCCTTTGCTCTAATTTTGATAGATACACGTCTTCGTCTGTTATTTTACTTGTGAATTTACTGGGCAGGTGACGAGGCGTGGCATATTCTGCGGAGAAGCTCTAAACTGAAAACGAATTGTAAACGTACTGTAAAGCTTTTGACACAGCGATGATAAAAAGTACTACCTAATTTATATTCATGACTCTTTTATGTAAGTTCAGTATCAAGGTTCTAAGAAAAAAAACTACCGGCATAAAAAGTGTCAAATAATGGATGTAAAAATACAACTACAGTACAGTAGAAACTAATATTGCATTTATGTGGAAAGGAAAGATAGACTTTATTTACATTTACTAAGCAAGGATTAGTTTCAAAAGTTTCTAATGCAGAGATAGGTAGACTGCGGTTTAGTCTGCAGTTAACCAGTATCCAGGATTATTCTCTTTATATATCTTCAAATAGACAAATCCTCGTATCGTAGTTTCCAGTAACAGCATGCATTCAGTAAATATGTAATTTATACTTAGTAGCTTTGATAAATATTTAAATTGTTAGGTGTTGCCTCCTTGGTTTAGTGCATGAAGTCCTCGGTTGAATTACCAGGTCGGGAATAGTACATTTTGATACAAGTGCGGAAAGTTACTGCATTCGAGGCAGATTTAACATGGGGTCGAGAAATGCAATAACAAATTTCCACGGGTATCAAACGACGTTTTTTAATACACTTTCAAAGAAATTACCTAAAAACGTTATGTGTTTTTGTCAACAAAGGTGAACGGCAGCCTTGTATGGGAGTTTCGTACCGCTAATAAAATGTCGTGTTTTGGGATACTTTTTGTTTTAATTGGTAGTCAATACAATAGGCAAGCCCTTTTAAAATTCATAGATTTTTAGAAGTTAGGACCTTAAAGTTATAACCAGTTTTATTTTTGAGGTTGTGTCTTTTTAAACCGTTACAACACTTGTTTCATTTTTTGTCACTAACTTCACGAACGCTGTTATTATATCAATAGAGCGTACCCTAAGAATAAGATCGACTTAGTGGATATCGATATTCTTACAAATAATTAAATAATACTTCATTGCATTATCTTTATTATTCATTATCATTATGAATTATCACTTTTTTACTTATTAAAATAGATGTTTATTCAAAATCTGTCATATAATTGATTTTTAACGGAACCTGTAAAAAAACCAAATAAATAATCGATAAAATCGGCTGCACCACGGAATGCACTAGTAAACGCAAGTGTCAATGTCAACGGCTGTCAAGTCAATTGTCATGTCATTCGGTCAAATAATTAAATAATACTTCATTGCGGTCCTCATGATGTGGAAGGCGAAGATTGGAAGATTATTCTTTCAATTGTTCAAGAATGGGTAGCGCCTCAAACGGTTAGTATCCGATATTTCTATTTAACATAACGTTTTTGTAATCATATGTAATTATTTAATGTAAACAAACTAAGTAGTGTTATCGCTCATGTTCAGTTGTCTGTTTATAGTTGTATTTTAATGATAGCATAATGTGCAATAAATTCATATTTGAAGACATCACATCGCTAAACCGGACTGAACCTTCATAGTTAATTACAACCTATTATTCCCTCTCTCAGAGTGGAGGTCTGTGTCCCTGCAGTGGGATTGTAATGAGGGGCATAGGTCTACCCAAATATACCCAGATGTTTATTGCTAAATGCTAATGCTAGTCTTGCTAGACCCTAATAGTCAAATGTTTGTTTCAGGTAAATGAAAATGACTTTATATGCCTGGCTTGCTGGAATCATGCCAATGCTATATCTAGTGATGGAAATATACCAGAACAAAGTGAACAGACACCTATGGGACACCGACGGGTGTGTATTCACTGTGGACATTCTCTTCTGAGAAGAGTTTGTTGTCATACACTTAGGATTAGTACCGTGCAAGAACGCAGAATACACGAAGTTATAAGAGAATTGATCCTACCACGCACGGTCAGTATATTTGCTTTATTGATGCTTTATTAACATTCTTTAGTTTAGCTTTTGGTTTTGAAAGGTCATTAAAAATGTTATTTGGTATGCTAAAACATTGATAATGGTGTGATAATGGTCAAGCTCCGAACTCCTCAGGATTTCTTTAGATCAGTATTTTTAAAGTGGACACACACAACACATCGCATGTGTAAAAGCACACTTTAATGTAGATAAATTATTTTCAGGTGGGCGCTTCAAGTGTTGTCTGTCACTCGTGTTGGGTATGAGCAAATAGAGCATCCCGGCATTTTCATTCAGGAAAAGGAAAAGAAAATGGCTCATATGTCATAGAAGTGTGTAGGGAGGTGGACGGTGACCTACAGCAAGAGCTATCTACATCGGACTTAACCTGGATGTTAAGAGGAGGATGAAATCCAGGCATATTAGTAGTAGGATGAATCTACAGCTCTCTAAGTGGAAGGGATGCTATAATTCAATATTACTGCACCTGTATCATAGGAAAAAGAACGGTTGGTTGCTGTGCCCATACCATGAGCATAATATGGTATCTTAGTTGGGCACGGCACCAAGGTAATCAATTGCCTCCTGCACAGTTTCTGGATACTGTGTTATTATACTATGATAATCCTAATGAAGAAGATGATTAAAAAACCATTTAACATAAATATGTGTTTTATTTACATTTTAATTTATTGGGTATCACAATCTATTAAAAATCCCCCAGCAGATATAATCCTAACAAATATCAGCCAGTAGTTATGTAAGTGGGCCTTGTCTAATAAACATAGTTTTCAGCTGATGTTTTCAGTGATATCAATAATATAAATCTGAAGTCACCCCCGTAAGCACTTTTTAAGGAAAGTAGGTATCTACTTACCTGAAACCTCATAGTGCTATGTTACAGCACAGCGCATGGGGGTTTTAGACTTGCGTAGGAAACAAAGCCTCGAAAATATCATGTTATTTAACTTAATTATCTCAAATAATTTAAATAACCTAAAATGTCATTGTCTGATATTATCAATTTGGCCATCACTGGGAGACGTGAAAATTGGGCTCATGGAACCTACCTAGATTTTTTAATGAATGGCCAAAATTCAGCCCTGTAACGCCAGGCCCAAGTTTCTATGGAGTTTGGTTTTCTCCTTTCATCAAAATCCGTTCAGCCGTTTAGGCGTGAAAGAGTGACAGACAGAGTTACTTTCGCATTTATAATTATTAGGAATTATGTAAGCTCTACATGAACGCAGCTTAAACGCAGCCATACCTTAAATGACATTTGAAGCTGTCACCTGTCTACTGTTTTTGACAACTACTTCCTGCTCACGGCTCTGTGTACGTTTTGTGTCGTCTCCAATAATGTCCAATTTAATTAACCTTTTTAGCGCCACAGTCACGTATAGACGACAAGCCGAACAAGCAAAAAAGTACCCTAAGTCTGTCGACTTAAGGTACTTTTTGGCTTGTCGTCTTACTTAACCGTGGCGGTCAATGGGTTAATCTTAATTCATCTTAAAAACTATAAAATGGACGTGTAATATCTGCTTGTATTTTGACAAATAAAAGTCTGGCTACATACTATCGAAGAGTTAATTTGGTTGATCACGCCTGACAAGCCATTCCATTGCCAAATCACAACACCTGCTTCAACAATAATATTACTTAGTATGGATTACGTGTAGTAGTATAAACATTTTTTTGGTGAAAAAGGATAATAATATGTTCTAGATAGCTGGTGCTATCTTTGTAGTGTTTTTATCAATAAGTTGGCAAATTGACATGAGAATTGTACCTATTCAGTAGGGTGCTTTAGGAAAGACCTGCGTCCAGCAGCGGTCTGCAATAGTTTGATGTTAAATGATGAAGTGCTGATGGAGTTTTGAGTGTGGTTAAATAAAACAACTTTGTTTTTGTAGGATCTAACATTTATTTTATTGTTCTTATATTTGTCGCACCTTCCGTACCTTACGTGAGCTGTAGGCCTGGGTTTAGTACAGATGAATCTTGGACGACAGAACATCGTATGAACGTTTCAGTATTCCGCCCAAACTGTATGCTCGGGTTTCTTACTGAATCGCTCTGTTAACGATTACATGATGAATGTAGTGTACGTTATACATATTAATAGGTACATGATAAACCTTGCCATGCAACCAGGAGACGAAGGCTGTATAATGATGTATGATTCTAACATAATCAGCGTGCAAGATTGAGCTATGCTCTACCATGGTCTACTCACGTAGTACCTTCTCATTTTCAGGAGCTATGCTCCACCACGGTCTACTCACGTAGAACCTTATCTCATTTTAACGAGCTATGCTCCACCACGGTCTACTCACGTAGAACCTTATACTAACGGTCAACCAGCGCTCCTATGGCGTCCCTGGTGCTTGCGCAACCCATGGGCTAAAGCCCGTCCACTTGACACCGTCGGACGTGGGGGCTAGGTGCCCCCACGGTGGCCTCCTCCATCCCCATAGCCACGCCCCTGTCTCCTTCGACTAGCGACCGTTAGTTGTTAGTTGGAGAAATTAATCTATCCGTTACCTCAAGGCTACATGTCAAGGTCTGATCATAACTATATCTATAAGTGATTCAAGCACTTACATGATTCCAGGGCGATGGCTCCTTCTCTGGGGTGACTGGTCACACTCACACCTCACTCTCGTCCCTTGTCCGTTACTTCTCGCGCCACTATATAAGTAAATCATAAACAAGTTGAACATATTGTGCTTACCGTAAGGTTGATGTTCTCGCGTTGATATTATCGCTTTCCGCGACAATATTAGGTACCTAATTGATCCTTAATATGACTTCATCTAAGAAAGGGGCAGGTCGGGTCATACCTTCATGGCGAGCGTAACTAAGGTACCAAATAATGCTCATAACGTGTGAGCAGCATCCCACTGTTCTTAAACCTACAATGCAATTACAACAATAACTTTTGATTGCGTCCCGACCATTCATATTTGATTCTGTAACTATGAAAACGAAATAAGTTCTAGCAGAAGAATGGCGGGACCTTATTTTAGCACGAAGCAACATTGGATTTATTCCCTCTAAGCCATGTATTCTCTCTCGAGATACCTCTAATGTATATACTCCATGAAACCGAAAATGCTCACCCACATATGAACGAGCCTGGCGAATTTGGTATATACCACAAGCAAATAATATTAATTCCTCCATGGATAGCCGCGGAAAGGAAAGGGTTGTCGCATCTATGGGTACAAACCAGGAACCGCGCCTGTTTAAATTATGTAACCTAACTAATCCACCTACAGTGTTCGTTAAAAACAGGCGCTCAAATATGATTGACACAAACTGCTCTGCATGTATATTTTCTGCGAATGGCGGAGTAAACGCATTCAGCAGAGCAGCTGCTATTTTAAAATCTGCCATTAAATGGCGACAACCCCGGTTAAAATATTCATGGCGGAATATTTTGAAGTCTCTCTTAAAACGGCCATTCACAGCTTCTACTACCCACCTGTTAATAGTGACACAGCGTGAACGGTTGGCTTCAAGAGTAGATAGCTGTAATTGGCCGTCTTCTCTGGTTTCAGGCATATGACCTATGTATCCTTTCTGATGCAGACTATCCATGCAGTCACGAAAACCTCTATCTACAATGAAAATATCGTTATCGTTATAAAAATCATTAAATGGAGTGTTGTTTAATAAATCATTCATTATGGTGGCATCATTTGTAGTGGCACTATATGGTCCGCATACATCTATAATATATCCATCAGAGGCACAGAGGATAAATGGCTTTAATAAATTCCTATATTTATGAAGGGAATATGTTTCCTTTTGGAACAAGTAATTACTACTTTTTTGTGTATATATATATGTTGCATCAGCTATTGTGATTGCAGGTTTTTGATCAGCTGGTGCATTAGGCTCACCAAAAATGTGATCGGCAATGTATGAATTTCTTGCTGCCACTTGCTCCCTTCTTAAATGAGAAAAACCAAGAAATTGTGGAACATAATCAGTTATCAAAATATTTCTTGCTACAGACATTAATGTCTCTAGGGTCCTTCTCGGAACTTGAAATAGACAAGACAATCTGTCCCCTGAATCCCCAGTCCTTAATTTACATAATAAGGCTGTTAAGGCAAAACTACCCCGATGCAGATTCCTAAGCCTGGGTGTTACATCTAATATTTGTTGATGTTGTTGTTTATTTATGCCTATAAAGTAGTGTACTTGGTTATCAGGGTAGTTTTGAATATTCTCATAAGAGATGTTATTTAACCCTTCCATCAATATAAAAATGATCTCCTCTATGTGGGTAGAAGTAAAGCTATTAAGGCTATACTCAGCAGTATACAGGTTTGCATAATTTGCTTCCTGTCTATGTAAGGAGCAAATACGAGCTCCTCTTGGTATAAAATATTGATACTTAGCCAATACATCCTGCCTGGTTTCTTCAGGCACAACATTTCTCTCTGGTTCCATGCACTCTTGGAAAATGCAGTGTCTTGGTGTTTCAGCCGCTCTTCTTATATTGGGCAACACAATATGTTGGGGTCTTTCTTGTGGTCCTTCTGGAATGTAGAAGCTCAAATCTCGGGCTTGGCCCCAGCAAACTCCACAAACTTCATTCATGGATGACATCTGTAAATAAATAACATTGATGAAACACAAATTAAACACTAAGTTTGACAGACATAAATTGCGCCCAACATGACCAAGCTACAGAATAGTTCTTGACATAATGATTGGTTTTCACCTTACAGAAAATCTTTACCAAAAATATCTATGTTGTGTTAATATGAGAGAGAAGGGCTATGTGACAATGGAAAAACCAGTACCCTTTTGTTGTTAGTAGAGCCAACATCATGATTGTCACAGATTTAGCAACATAAAATATTAATTGCCCTTTGCATGACACATTTTTATAAGCTAATTACTATAAATATATTATTTCATATATATACCTGCTGGTGCTCCATCAAACGAGCAGTGTTGTCGGGATTCCACTCTTGATCTGATGTTGGGTCGGATAGACTCTGACCACATACAGCACACATCAAATCAGAATGATCACCCTCTAGATGATCAGGTACAATGGGTTGAATATGTTCATTTGGTGAAACAACCCTAGTTCTGCTAGCTCTTAGCCAACACGGCACACAAGCTTCATCCTCAGAACGAAGCTGAAATAAAAAAATATAAATAAAGAAAAGGTTGCATTTAAAACTGCATGGTATTAGTGGGAAATAATTTACATTGTTTTAACACAATCATACATCAAATCAAGACACCTAATTGATAAAAGTTATAATAGGTATGAGTTGTTATACCTCTCGTGGTTGGATCCAAGTAGCAACTGTGTTAGCCATTCTTTGTTCGTCTTCATTTGCACCTTCAATCAAAATCCTGCGTCGACTGATTCGTAGTACGGATCGTCCACATACAACACAAACACTTTGATGGCCTGTGCGTCTCCTCGGCATATTGTCAGAAGAACGGGGATGACTAGCTAGCTGCCAGCATGCATGGCAAACATGGTCAGCAGGTGTTATCTGGAAATAAAGAAGTGATTTTGAGTACGGCTCAACATTGCTTTATATGACTATGACACTCCAAGTGTTAGGCAAGTAAACAATACATGCAAAACGATCACTTAGAAATGTTTCACCCATACGTTGGGTGAAGAGCCGGCAAGCGGTTGGCCTCCCGTCTGATAGTAAATCTCCAGGAGATTTATAACAATGGCTTTTTAATTGTCTATAAAGGCGTATGAGCTCTTATGTGTTTGTACATTAAATAGGACAAACTGTAAATATTTAAGTAAGTACATATACAACCACAATGGTGTTTGTTATTTTTTCAAATAATGTTTAGATTAGTTTTTGTACACACAATATATTATTTTAGTATGATATCGTGTAGTTTAAATGATAAGGACTACTTTTTAACACGTTAAAGTTATCACTTCGTAACTGACACACTCGTACGCAAAATGTTATGTTTGAAACTACTTACATCTCTAGGATATGTCCACAGCCGAATAGTATTGACGAGATCTTCACTCTCATCCGATAAAGCGTGCCTTCTTATTCGGGACAAGCGAACGTTGCAATTTATGCATTGCAAACTCGTCATATTAATTAGAAGCACGTACACACACAGCACAATTAATAAAGCGTCCTTTCGCGAAAAAACTATCAACAGATAGAGTACGGAGGAGCAGTAGCTCGACTCAACGTAAAAATGGCCAGATAATTTGCTAAATTGCTCAGATGCAGTTACAAACAACAATCCAAAACAACAGTAAAGAACCGAACAGAGACTCGGAAAGATTTTCCTGTCCTGTCAATAAAATAATTGCCAATACAAAAAAAAACATTGATGTCGAAAATAATTCCTATCATTAAATAGTTAATTATTAAGATTGTATGCAATAATTATTCATTTTAAGGTATAATGTGTAATTGGTTAATTATATTTACTGTTATTTCTATTTTTAAATAATTATTTATCATTGTGAGCCTCGTGATATTTTACAAATGGCAACTTCTAAAAACATAACTACGTTTAGTCTATGATTAATTACGTTTATCTACTTAAATCTTTTGATTGATATAATTAATGAATCCGAACTTCTAAAAATACTAATGTTACATGAAAATGAATGGTTTAATTGACTTAATAAGTGGTACAAATTCTATCACTTAACAAAAAAAAAATAGGTGGTACGAATTCTGCCTTTGGCCTTTGATGAGACTATGATTTAATTTACTTTTTTTCAGTGGTTTGATTCCGCCAGGTTGAAAAAAAAGCAAAGGTATAAAGCCGCCAAATAGCCTCACAGGAAAAATATAAACTTCAATTATTTTTTAATTAAGAACACAAAAAAATGTTTACTTGTTCATAAAAGTAAATAATTGTTTAAAATTTTTACGTTTATTAGTAATATTCTTTTTACAAACACAATTTAAATATTCAAAAAATATTTACGCTGTAAAGACGCAAATCAGAATGATGAGATTAAAAAAAAACACGCCTGCTCTATAATAGTCAGTGGTGTTTTTTTTTTTATTTCTTATGTTTTAGTCGAATTACCGCACGCGTGCTGTAATCTTATTACCGCACGCGTGCGAAATATGTTGCATGTCGAACCTAATCGTAGTGCAATAAGAGCTAGTTTTCAAGGAAGTGTATTGAATAAGTGTTATTGAGTTTTCCCATCAGGAATTTCTCTGTAGCATACACGGAGTCTCTGGATGTGGGGTTGATGGCAATAGGCTCGCGTCCTATTACATGGGACTTAAATATATTTTTTAATACAGTTGCTCAAAAAGTAGCGTATTGCAGGGACGTATAGCGTTCGGGATGTGGGCTATTACGTACTCGTGCTTTTTCTTTACCTTTCCCGAACTCGTGCGTTCTCTTTCCCAACTGTCAAAATAAAGTCCATTAAAAAAAAACCAACCACGAAGTATTTACTAAATAAAATCATAGAAGTTTGTAAGATTCATGCAAATATTTCTAAAGAAGCTACTAATTTGTTTCAATATCAGATTTAATTATTTGATTTAATGAGTTAAAGGTTTCATTCCATTACATTTCATTTTCATTTCATATCAATAAAAAAAAATTACTGAAGACTTGGCTGTATGGGCATAGTTCCCGTTGCCTACCCAGAATGGGTGAAGAAAACAAAAAAAATCTCTGCTTATATTCTTTTACGGTTGGCGCCATTTTCCAAAAATGTTCTTTGCGAGTTTAATTAATACGGTTTTATTCTTTTATTAAATTGCTTCATTTTTTCGCAACTGTATTAAAAATAGTTGTTCAGTACACGTGCGGAACCGTCATTGCAACTTGTCCCGACTGTCAACCCTCGCCGTCGGCTGTGCCTCGGCTCGGCTAGACATTTGTCGGAACTCTTTGCAATGACAGGCTTTCCGCACTTATAATGAAATATACTAATAACTGGCAAAATGAGGGTGTATTATTGGGTACACCGCTGCCTAACCCTTCGGGGATTACATGCGTGATGTTAAGATGTTTATGTGTTATCTCACTAGCATTAATAGTTATGTATACACGAAGCAAATTTTAACCGACTTCTAAAAAAAGAAGGAGGTTCTCAATTCGAATGTTTATATTTCTTTTTATGTTTGTTCGGGCATAACTCGGTCACTTGCTAACCGATTTGAAAAATTCTTTTTTTGTTGGAAAGCGTATAAATAAAAATTGTTGAAAAATCAACAAAGCCCAAAACTACCTATGAACATGTGAACTTACATGTGAACCACAAAAAAGTGAAAAATAAAAACTTTTTAACAAAAATTAAAACCGACTTCAAAAAAAAAACACAAAAAAGTGAAAAATAAACTTTAGAAGAAAAATCAGTTTCTGAAGTCGATGGCAAAAAAATCAAATCATACAAACAAAAGTCAAAAAAAAAAAAAAACACAAATAAGTGAACTTATTTGTGTTTTTTTTTTTTTGAAGTCGGTTTTATAAAAGTGACAACTTTTAACGTCACAGAGTGAATCACGATTTAAATCTTCGGAACTCCGTAAACTCCACTCCGAAGGCAAAACTATCATAGTTTTATGGTGTCACCATGAAAGTGTCGTAATATCGTGCGATATTCCCGAACCTTTACGGTATGACACGATAGGTACTTGTCACTAGTTTTATCTGTCCTTTATTTTATTTGTACGTCACTTTTATTGGTTTCACTGTATACTCCACAGAGCACGGAATTGTTGGTAGCTTTTGAAGGCGGTAGGGCACATAAAATTCGTCTAAAATCTTCGCCATTCTAATCAAACTCAAACTCAAATAAATATTTTTATTTCAATTAAGCCATTATAGGCACTTTTGAATGTCAGAAGGACGGAAGAAGAACGAAACTACGAGTGCAATACGTCATTCCGAAAGCCACCACGCCGAACCACACGCCACCGAATGCCCGCAACAACGAACACTGCGAGCACGAAAGCACGCAGCGACGCAAACCGCAACAACGAATGCTCGAATAATCCGTCAATTACTTTTTTTTTATCATTACTTGTGTTGTAGTGTGAAAGGTTTCAGGGTAAGCCGCGCTTGTCTAGGTTGGTCTGTGGATAGGTGGATATATGACTATAGGTAAGTACATACCAAGTTTCCTCCGTGCCTCGGAAAGCACGATACGTGCTGTTAGGTCATGTTTTGATAGAGAAGGTAGTGTTTTTGATGAGGCAATTTAAATGACGTTGCTAAACATTTTCGGATGTTTATATTTTATCAAGCTATTACTACTACTATTTTAGTCTGAGTCATCTCACTGTTGGGTAAAGGTTTCCCCTCATGACTTCAAAATCTTTCGGTCCAGGGTCAATGAGGACCACTAAACGAATTTTTATCAAGGTTGTTGGAGTTCTTGAAAAAAATCCTTTTTGAGTTATTTCCAAAACAAAAGCCAACACAACTCTGTTTTCTTATCTCCTGCCTGTTCTAGGACATAAAACAATAAAGTCCTAGACTGAATCTCAGACCGACAGCTGAAGGGTATGCCCGCAATCCCGCATATTTACAAATCTTCAGGGATTTTGCAGGATCCAATTTGACCTTTCAATATTTTGCGTAGGTTTTGGAATCTATAGTCGTGTATCTAGATGTCTAGGTTTATTTATTTTGGTTTTATTTAGGATAATCTTAAGAATGGAGGATCATGTGGATATCTTGTCCAGAAATAACTTACATCAAACCAAAATTACATACAGAAATATGCTCAGGTAGGGAAGTAGAGTATTTTTCATGCGATCTATACATAGGTTTTTCAATAAATAGGGATGGCTATAAAACTGACGTATAGCTATAGTTTATTTAAACATAGTCATTATTAAACTGTTGTTAATATCCTAACTAATAAAATATTTAAAGGAAAGTTTTTTTATTAAAAATAAAAGGTCAGCGTACTTTTCCATCCTCCGTTTTCAGACACCAATCTTAGTTTTTTCAGGATTTTTATTTGGCACCTGCTCCTTTGACGTCTATTTTCCTTTTTCGATATTTCTCTTGTTTTGTATTCAATCTTTTGCAAGAATTCATGCATGAATGATTTAGTAGAGATATCAATATTTTCTATTTCTATGTTTTTTTGTTTCGAGACACGTTTAGATTTTGACGTAGTTTTATTACAGCTATATAAAAAGGCACGAAACGATTATTTACTTCGTTGCTTCATTTAAAATCCTCCGATTTATATACTCTTTGTAAAAATAAACGTACAGACGGACATAGCTGTTAACGCTGTTGTTTTTGGCTCAAAAGAAAAATGACGAATTCTAATATATTTTACAGCTTCGTAAAAAACTTTGAGATACATCGGCATAAAGGAAATTACCGTTTATTGACACAGCTTTGATGAAATAAAAAGGTTTTTCATTGATCTATAAAATGGGGTTAGAATTAAAAGTTCAGTCGGAGTTTAGATTATTATTTTATGTTAAAATAATAGCTTGTCACTCATCGTCATTTGCAAAATTAAAAAAGGAAAAAGTAAACCAGACGTTACATCAATATTCTAATTGGATCGACTGTCATCGACCTCTATGACCTCGGTTGAAGATTTGGAGGTGTATTGGGCTGACTGCAATTGTGGTCGGCTTCCAGTCTAATTAGACAAATAGGACAGTACAGCAGTAACACTAGGACACTAGTATTTTAAATACTGCGTCGACTTCAAATGCATTGGGATATCGACAAGGGAATGACGTTGAATGATACAATTGAACAAAAAATAACATTCTGCACACATAATTCTCTATGTACAGATTATATCGTTATACAAGCTTTTGCCAGCGGCTTCGCCCGCGTGAAAATGACGATCGTCCATACAAAATTTCTACCCCTATTTCACTCCTTTAGGGGTTGAATTTCGAAAAATCCTTCCTAATTCCTTGTCTACATTATAAAGGGAACCTCTGTGCAAAATTTCAGCTTTCTAGGCCCAAGGGTTTGGGTTGGGCGTTGATGAGTCAGTCAGTCAGTCAGTCAGGACTTATCTCTTTATTTATATAGATAATAATATAATTATACGTTAACCTAATAGCCACGTAAACTGACCGAACCTGTACGTCATAGTTACAGTTTGTGACCAGCATTAACTGACCCCTCTTCTCATACCACTTGCCCTCTTCTTCTTTATACGAGGGGTCAGGTAACGCTGGGCAGTGACTGTACCTATGTAATTTAGCTGTATGCATGGTGTGCGAGATTCACTCACGGCGCTGTTTACAATATACAATACACAGACTGCAGAACTGACAACTATTGTTGTGTTTCGATATGCAAATCATAGCAGATACGTGTTGGTAAATAGTAGGTATATAATGATGTAGATACTGAATTTTGAACATTTTGTTCTTCTTTTTAACCGACTTCTAAGAAAGAAGGAGGTTTTAGAAGAGCATTTCCTTTGATAATTAAAAAAAAATAACGTACTTACTTATATTCAAATTGTATGGAAAAAGAATTACTGAAGGAAAAATCATGAATGGTTGTTTAAAAGCGTGTACAAAATGGTAGGAATGGCAGATTGTTTTTTCAATTACCCACGATTTTTTTTAAGCGGGAGGCTGGGGTTTCGGGATGATGTACTTACTGATTATGTATTTTGATTGAAAATAGTGTCTATGGAGTTTCTAGCCCATCCTTCTCCGTAGAGATTTAAGCTTTGGAATGGGCCACTATAATACTTTCACCAGTGATTGTGCATGACTGTAGGCTTCGCTTTCTATGTTTTTGTGTTATTCAAATGTGTCTGCAATGAAATAAATGCGTTGAGTTTGTTTATTGTTTCATCGTGTTCATTGATAAATAAATATAGGATTTGTAATAGCGTCATGCGGGTGTATTTGGAAGAGCACCAAATATTGACATGATCAACATTTAGTAAACTAGATACACACGGCGTAGCACGTATAATATTTTAAAACTATCGGATTTTATGAAAATGTATAGTATTTTTTTTTAGGAAAATTTTGAGTATGAATGTAGATGGCTATAATTATAAGAGTAGGGGAAGATCCAATAAATGATGGATCGCGTGAAGGATGATATGTTTAGAAAGAAGGTGACTGCTGAGATGACGAGTAATTAAGCAGTATGGAAGAAGAATACACGTTGCGCCGACCCCCAATAAATTGGGATAAGGGCAGAAGAATGATGATGATGTAGTATTTTTTTACTAACTCGTTGGTAGTCCAATGTAATTTAGGGACGAGCAATCAACATGGTTGCAAAGGCCCGGTGAAAAAACTAAATGACACGTTGACGGCTTCCAGAATCGGACCTTAGACCTTCATGCTTACCAGCTGAGGCTGATAAAAGAGATACAGTGGCCCAGGCTAAGAAGAAGAAGGAACATGGGTGGTTTTTGTAGAAGTCTGACACTCTCTTCCGCTCTTCGAGTCATTTAATGATTGCCAACCCACTTAAAAAAGCTTCATGCTCAGCGAGCTTTTACCGATTGACCACCGATGCAGTTAAAAAAATATCACAAATACAGTTTGGTATACAAACTAGACTAAAACTCCAGAAGTCCAGACACCCCAGGTCAGTTTACCTCAAATGCTCACAAACCGTTGCAAGCATGAGGTAAACACAACGTCAGAGTATGAATCATACAATGTAAATAATTGCACCGAGTGTAGTGCTCTGTTGGCTGCAAATAGACTGACGTGAAACGTAGATGGAAAGGGAATTTGGTATAACAGTCTATTTACTTCACTCATTAAATTAATTTGTGTTAGTGAGTGATTGCGTCCGTTGACAGATAAACGTTTTGTAAATCGAGGAAAATCACGGTGATGATGATGAAGTAGGAGGAACTGCCTCCATGGTCGAGTGGTTTAGCCGTTGGCTTGTGACCCGGTGGTCGTGGGTTCGATTCCCACTTGGAAGCATACTTTGTGAAGTTGTTTCACGTTTGGTTAGGACATTGCAGGCTTGAATCACTGTCTGATAAAAATATGGTTCCGTGCTTCGGAAGGCTGAAATGAATGCTTCACTCACAGTTGAGCAGATGGCGCTGCTTTGAAGTAAACATTAGCTCCGTGTATTTAATTTCACCAAAAATAGTAAAAGTGCTCATTTTCACCAGTTATCAGTATAAATCTTTAATATACTTCGTTTCCCGTGAGTGACAGTGTTATACAGCCAAACAAATAAGAATAACACATAATTACGACAACAGTTGTGTGATGTACGGAAACTCAAAACAGTGACCCTAAAACTAACATTATGGGTGAGCAAACCGGACAGTGTTTCTCTAACGCCAATAGAATCACTAATTAAGCAAGAATTACAGTGAAGTGAGTGATATCGTCGAAAAGTCATAAAAGCAAGACTTAATAGATCCGTTTTTTATTCAAATGTCAACAATGATCAGCTGGCCATCAGTGTTCTTGTAAACAGTGACATCTGTTTTTTTTACGAGCAAGACGTAAAGTCAGCTAAACTGTGAAAAGTGACATCTAGTTGAGCGGATAAAAAACAAAATTGTCGGCAAAACAGTTTCGGTTGATACTGTTGTGATATTTCGCCAAATAATAATTATTGACTGTGGCGCTTCGGCTAGCTGGGAAGATCTACACGCTTGAGGTCACAGGCTCGAGACCAAGTAAAAAGTTCTTTTTGTTTGTTTCTCGAAATCCATTTCTGTTAAAAACATGGAAGAATCGCAAAATGTAAACACTCAAAGACGTCGCCAGCTAAGTCTTGACTTCCAAGACAGTGAATATGAACTAGACATTTCGTATCAGAGTCTACCAAACAGTATGAACAAAGATGAAATAACTACAATAAAGGAACAACTGACAAAATTAAACATAGAATTACAAATAGCAAACAGCGAGATAGACAATTTAAATATTGAGAATAGCGCCTTAAAGGAAAAATTATCAACGTTCCAGCACAAAATTAACATGTACAAATCAGTAGGCGCTTTTGAATTAAATAGAAGTAACAAATTGATTGTTTCCCCGCTCAAATTTTATAGTCCCCAGTATCAAAATCGCCACAGGTCGTGTGGTATGAGAATCGGTCTGCCAAGGACTTCTTCGAAAGAACTTGAAATAGATGTAGTAAGGAATAGCCCAAAACGTGATGATTGCAAGACAAATTTGAGTTACTTCTTTGAGCAACCCATTACAGATGGCAAAGGCTTACAGGATACAATCATAAACCATCAGCCATCTTATCGACCAATCGTGGAAAACGGCACCATCGAAATGGCTACAATAGTCGACTCGGAAACAACCGACACTCTGACCATAAACAAAAGGGTGGATTTAGAGCATATTCACAAACGCTGGATAAACAATAATACTTCATCAATCTCAAAATCTTATGATTCCACGACAAGGAAACCTCAAATCAAGATATTTTCTGACCAAGCAGGGCTTGAAATGAGAAGCCTACTTCAAGATTTACTAGGCCATTCTTTCATGGTGACATCGTTGGTAAAACCAGGAGCTCCCATGGCTGAGGTTTTGAGTACATGTGTTGACGAGTGTAAAGATTTTACCAACTCAGACTACATACTAATACTAGGGGGTTCTAACGATTCAAACCCTTTGAATTTACAATCCACCTTATATCATATTCTGGGTCAAGTTAGGCACACAAATGTCTTAGTTGGGAAAATCTATAAAAACAGGTATTTAGGTGTTAATATGCTTAATAACTCCTTGAAACTGGTCTGTAGTAATTATGCCAATTCAATATTTTTGCCACTGGATCAGGATCATTTTCGCTCGAAATTATTAATTCCAAAATATTTCAATAGAATACAAGCAAGTAGACTAATTCACAAGGAAATACTTCGCTTAAAATACAGACATGACTTTGTAAACTATATTAAAATTAAGAATAATGACCAGTTTGGAATAAGTGACAAGGTACAAAAGTGTTACAAAAATAATTGTACACAGACGGACATTGAAACTTCATCAAGGCGTTCCTTAGTTACGAATAGCATCGGCACTCAGACTGACGACTTAGGAAATACTGATGACTTTTTTCGTGCCTAAACGGCTCAACCACTCTCGTAGTATGCAACCTATGTCTGTAACCCCTAATAATTCCATATCACTTAATATTTATCTTCAAAATTTATGTGGTGTAGGTAACAAAAAAGAGGAATTAGAACTTTATTTGCAAGACTTTGATCTTGACAATTTATATGTGTGCATAACGGAACACTTCTTGACCACGGAGTCAGCTCCTCTTTTCAATTTAATCGATTATAAAATGGTCTCTTTTAATGCAAGGAAAAACAAAAAAAGGGGAGGTAGCCTCATTATGACGAGGAACGATATTCCTTGCGAAGAGGTACCTTTTTGTCAAAAATTATACAAAATCGAAAGCTTTGAACTATGCGGTATTAAAGATGTCAGTACTAACATCTACATTTTCTGCTGTTACAGAAATCCTATCGATCAGAATTTTGAAACGTTTCTATCTAAGTTGGAACAATTATTAGAACATTTCTTCAGCAAAAAATGTATTATTTGCGGGGATTTTAACATTGACTTGCTTAAAAATGACAAAAAAACTTCAATTTTTTTGACTTTACTGACATCGTACAATTTTAGACCAATTATAAACGAAGTGACATATAAACGGAATAATGCGCAATCATGTTTGGACAATTTCTTGACGAATTTACCTGATGACTATATTAATGAGCAGTTTGTTGATCATAATTGCTTGGCCGATGGACACGCAGCGTTATTTTGTCACTTAAAAACTGAAAAAGTTAAGCCCGGTGGCAACCAAGACTTTGTAAATATAGAGTTTAGACAGTTTAATGACAAAAATTCAAATACTTTTAGACAACATAATCTGGATATAAATTGGTTGGATGAAGGTATAAATGGCTTTTTAAAGAAATTTGGACAAATATTCCGCGTAAGTTACAAAAAGAAGAAAAAGCGGGTTAATATTAGGAATTGTCTTAGGTCGTCCTGGGTTACGAAAGGAATTAGAGTATCCAGTAAAATGAAGCGATTTTTAGTACAAACCATAAACAATGTCACCTGTGCGGAGAAAATAAGGGCGTATACTAAATCATATATTAGAATATACAGACTAGTCTTGAAAAAAGCTAGACGCATTGCAGTCAGTAAAGAACTATTGAACGCAAATATATCTTCAAAAGCTATATGGCAGGTTGTAAATAGACATAGGAACGCAAAATCAAATCGCGAAGGTCAAAAAAACATACTTTTGAAAGTAAATAATACAATTATATCTAATCCCCAACAAATAGTAGACATCTTCTCGGACACGTTCGAGGGCGCAGATACAGTTGGCGACGCTAATTCATTTGATCAAGCTATAAAAACTCTACAAGATAGCGTAAAAAGAGTAGATCGAGAAATGACTTGTGATCTCGTCACTGCCTGCGAAATAAAAAAAACTAGTGAATTCCATGGCGGCCAAGAAATCTTCTGGTCATGATGAAATACCTATACAGACTATTAAAGATCACATTGACATACTGGCAGAACCTCTGGCACATCTTATAAACACATGTATTAAGATGAATGTATTCCCTGAACAACTAAAAATAGCGAGAGTCCTACCACTTTACAAAAAAGGTTGCAAATCAGATCCATATAATTATAGACCGATTTCTTTGTTGCCGATAACTTCAAAAATTTTTGAGAAAATACTCAAGATCAGGCTTCTGAGACATCTCAATCGTAATAAAATACTTAATCACAGACAATTCGGCTATCAGAAAAATGTTGGAACAAGTGATGCAATTAATATGTTAATGGAGCAAGTAATTGACCGAATTAATGATAAATTGAAAGTCGTAGGGTTATTCCTCGATCTTAGTTCCGCTTTTGACACGGTTAACCACACGTTGCTATTAGCAAAAATGGAACATTATGGAGTAAGAGGACCGGTCTTAAATCTATTTAAGTCTTACTTAGAAAATCGAAAGCAATATGTGGAAATTAAAGTTAATCAAGAAAATATTCAAAAAGTGTTCAAATCGAGACTTAAACTAATAAAACTAGGAGTTCCGCAAGGTTCTATATTAGGACCAATATTTTTCATTTTATTCGTTAATGATTTAATTAGCTTTATGCTGGCACAAAGTGATTCTGAACTTGTACTTTTTGCTGATGATACGAATGCTATTATAGCCGCTAAAGATGTTGATACTCTCAGTAATAAGGTAAACAAAGCTCTTGCTCTCTTCCATCATTGGTTTAGTATCAATAATCTTAAATTAAATGTCAGTAAAACGAATGCCATGTTATTTAGGACGACGTCGAGAAACACAGATAAAATTGACATATTATTAAATGAAAATAAAATAACATTGGTAGACAACGTAAAATTCTTGGGTATTCACATTGACGAAAGCCTAAACTGGAAAAGTGAATTGACTGCTATAGAAAGCTCAATTAGCTCAGCTTGCTATGCCCTGAGAAGTCTTCGAGACGTGATCGCTGTTGAACAATTAAAAGTCGTATATTACTCGCTTGTCGAGTCAAAACTCAGGTACAGCATTACTCTATGGGGAGGTAGTTACGCGTACAACATAAATAAAGCTTTCATCATACAATAGAGGGCCATAAGAACCATGGTGAGAATCCCTCAGTGGGTTTCGTGTAAGGAATATTTTAAAGAACTTCAGATTCTTACGGTCCCTTGTCTCTACATTTTGGTTCTTCTCACTGATCTCATGAAAAAGCTGCAGAATTTTGAAACCTTAGAGGAAAGAGGTAAGCGGGAGGCTACTAGGCGTAGGGACTTACAAAATAAATTGCAACCTCATTTAAAAGTAGTGAGTCATGCTGCAGGTTATCAATCTGTTAAAATGTTTAATAAACTACCTGTATACTTAAAGTCAATATACAACATAAATACGTTTAAGCAGCAGTTAAAATCATTTTTGATAGAAAAGTGCTACTACACCCTTGATGAGTTTCTCTGTGACACATTTAACTAGATTTTAATTATAATTACTATTTTTATTGACATTCTATTTTTAATTTTTGACATTTGCATGGGTATTACCAATTTTTATTATTTTTGACATTTGTTTGGGTAGCACTAATTATTATTAGGTATATTTTGACATTATTATTTTGCAATGACTGAATCGGTCTGTTTTAACATTCTCTAAGTGACATATATATATTATTCTGTAACATTAGTATTTTATTTGACATTATTTCTACATTTGACATTATTTTGTAATAGTTGAATCTTAATTTCATTAATGATGTATTTTGGTTACTGTTCTACAAATGATTTCAATAGTAATGCATTGTTTTATAATTTTGTGTAACATTTTCGATACAATAATACATTCGTAATAATGGAATCTTAATTTATTTGTTTCTATATTTTTTGCTATTTAACATATTGTGCTATTGAAATGTTTAACTTTTTATTAATAATTTTTGGTATTGTTATAATAATGAATTTATATTTGTGATTCTATAATTTTATATTTGTGATCCTATGGTTTATATTTGTGATTCTATGATTTTATATTTTAGTGTGAAATTTTCGATACAATGTAAAAATTGTTACTGAAATAAATGAAATGAAAAAATGAAATGAAAAGGCACGTATAAGCCGGTGGTCCCGGCCGCCAAAAATGTCGGGCGTCAAACCATGTCAGAGGCCTTTTTTTGGTGGATGGAAAATCATCAAATGACCCCCCCTGCTCTTGGGCAGAGCGAAGGGGAGTGTCAGACTTCTACTGACTAAAAACCGAACCCATGTTCCTTCTTTGCCCTTGCGCCGAAGCCACGTCATCTAGTACAGCAATCCGCGGCACCGACGGGGGTCGGCCCTGGCGGGCCCCTCCTTACTGACATCTCTTTGTGGCGCGCGTGGAACACGAACGCGCCGCCGACACGGTCTGTTGCCGTCATGACGACGGCCGGACGGTGAGCTAGCCCATTACTCACCGTCCACAGGCCCGCGTCTACGGTGGCCGGAAGCCATCACGTGGCCCCCGATGTCAGAGGCCCTTGCGGCGGTTTAGAAACTTTGACACTAGGGGTGAGGGGTCGTTAGATCTTACTACCCACACGATAAGAAGAAGAAGATGAAGGAGGAACTCGTGACAAAATAATAATAGCAGCTTGAGTACATCTTCAGGTTAAGCCAAGCTTGCCTTGGTTGGTCTGTGGATGGGTGACCACCTATAAAATACCGAGTTTCCTCAGTGCCTCGGAAAGCATTTTGAGCCCGGCTGTTATTTGTAGACCTGTGACAGTCATTACAGGTAGTAAGTTTCCCGAAAATCCATGACCACCAGTATTAATACCACGCGGTATCGTATAGCCCAGTTGTGAAGGTCAGAAAGGCAGTCACTCCATGCATGCTGGTATTCAACTGCATCCGGTTAGACTGGGAGTCGACCCCAACTTTATAGTATTTGAAAAAGTATTATAATAATAATAATAATAATAATAATATTCCACAACTATCACACAACGCCATCTAGTCCCAAGCTAAGCAGAGCTTGTGTTATGGGTATTAGACAACTGATAAACATACTTATATATTTCTAAATACATACATATT
This sequence comes from Diarsia mendica, assembly GCA_949316265.1. NCBI lineage: Eukaryota > Metazoa > Arthropoda > Insecta > Lepidoptera > Noctuidae > Diarsia > Diarsia mendica. The sequence continues at coordinate 13,753,937 of OX438912.1, read as the reverse complement.
ATAGATAAATTACACCCAGACACAGAACAAATGATCGTGCTCATCACACAAACATTTGTCCTGGGTGGGAATCGAACCCACGACCTCCGGCATAGCAGTTAGGGTCACTAACCACTAGACCAACAGGCCAGTCAAGACCAACAGGCCAGTCTAGACCAACAGGCCAGTCAGTATTAGTATAGGATATCGATAACATTATACCCGTGCGTCTCGCATCCAGCGAATCCCCGCAACCTTCACCAGGTCATCGATGCCTCTAGTTGGAGACGCACGGGACCGGTCAATGTGACGACACTTAGGGGAGGCCTATGTCCAGCAGTGGACGTCTTTCGGCTGAAATGATGATGATGATTATACCAGTAATTCCAAAAGGGTTACGCACAGAATATTCTATGAACCTAAAGATAATATTTTTTCAAGTAACAGCTAAAATAAATAAACCAGTTAGACATGACGTCAGCTTACTCACATAATGTCAGACAGACAGACGGACCGGAATTCCCATTCATACGTGTTTCCTACGCCGGCTTCCGGCCTAGATTTTTGTCGCGCATGGCGGCATTTCGTCTGACACGTCTTATTGGATATTAAGTCTTGGGAGAATTTCATTACGTTAAAGTCACATAGCTTTTGAAGAATAAAAGATAAACACGTTGTCTTTACTTCCTCAGTTTTAGATACTTTAAAATAATTTGTTTGGAGCACCAAACATATTATTTTAAAGTATTAGGAAGTTTTAAAGTATTTTAGGAACTCCAGTTTTACTAAAGTAGCTTACAATAATTGGGACATGTAAGTGGGTTGATCAGGGGGTCTAAAATGGACACTTTTGCAGATCATAATGTGAATTGCGTTTAAAAGCGTAAAATGGACCTTTCATAATAAAAACTGCGTCTGTGACTATTTTACGAATGTTAACGCAATTCAAATTATTTTCCTATTATGATGTATTTTACTAAATTGTTACAGACGCAGTTATTATAATGAAAGGTCCATTTTACGCAATTCATATTATGATCTGCCAAAGTGGCCGTTTTAGACCCCCAGATCAATACTGCGTCAGTTTTTTTTAAAACTTACGATATTTTACGTGTTAATTTATAGCTTAATCGATTAATCAGGATGACATACTAAGAGATATAATTAAAAGAAGTCAACAGTTATTATTTGACGTCTTACTAGCTTTTATCCAAAGTCAACGTCAAGATTCCCGTGGGAACAAAGTACTGGGATAAAAAGTATCCTGTATTCAGTTTAAAATCCGTTCAACGTAAATATTTAAGACTAGCTTTTGCCAGCGGCTTCGCCTGCGTGAAAATGACGATTTTCCATACAAACTTTCATCCCCTATTTAACACTCTTAGGGGTTGAATTTCGAAAAATCCTTCCTTATTCCTTGTCTACATTATAAAGGGAACCTCTGTGCAAAATTTCAGCTTTCTAGGTCCAGGGTTTGGGCTGGGCGTTGATGAGTCAGTCAGTCAGGACTTCTCTTTTTATTTATATAGATATAGATGTAATAAAAAAGGCAACAGACATACTGGTAGAGATACAGAGGTATATCAGTGTTTTTAAAATTGTTAGTGTAAGTAGTTTTCTTTAAAGTATGATTTGCAAAAGTTACAACAACTCGGGTAGCCCAGCTGCAAATCCCAGCTGTTCTGTAAAAACGTATTTACTATTAAATTCAATTCATTCATTGTGCTCGCAGCGAGACATCAGTGTTTGTGCCAAAACTCTGTTTTCACTTTGAATTTCGCGTTGAAATGAACTTGACAGTGATATTCAGCAGAATACGAGTGCGTCGCCAAAAGATGAATTGTTTGGTAAATAATAAAATAAACCAACAGATGTTCGAGCCCTAAAAAAACATTAATTAAAGCCATATTTTGAGAGCAACGGTGGCCCAGTGGTGGCGGCCCCGAGTTACGATCAATAAGTCGTGAGTTCGAACCTAGGCAGGCGCATTACTTAGTGTAATTTATTTCATCACCGCTGCTCCGAGATATACGACAACTACTTACCCACACTGGGCCCGCGTGGTTGATTATAGCCCATTCCCTCTCCTAGAGTAGAGGCCTGAGTCCCTGCAGTGGGAACATTATAGGCTGTTGATGATGGTGAAAACATTTGTGTCCCACTGAAGGGCAAAGGCCTCTTTTCCCTCTTTCCACTTATCCCTAACCAATGCCATTAATCGCCATTCTCTGCGAAAAGAGTCGAGTTTGTCGCGCCACCTCCTCCTCCATCATCATCACCAAAGAAACCATCATCATCATCTTCCTGTCCTTGTCCCATGTTACATAGAATAGGGGATCGGACAAAAAAAAACTAATAAGTCCGTCAGATAGATTTACAAAAAATATTGACCACATATTTTTTCTTATTTCACGTAAACAAAAAATTAAGATGATACAGTCCTTCGAAAACTCGTGTGACGTCATATGCTAGTACATTTTGTACCTTCAAGTGACGTTTCAAGCCCCGCTCCATGATCTTTGACGCGCTTTATCTTCGTAATTTTTTATCGATTTGATAAAACAAAAAACACGTATCCATTATTTTCCGAAAATCTAGCTGACGGACTAAACAGAATCATATTTTTTGAGTCAGTCCGATCCCCTATGCAATACGTCTTTTTCTTCCATTCTCCTCTGCAAAACGTCACACTAGAAAGACATACACTGACCTTATTGGTGAGGTACTTCAAACAGGACAGGTACGTAGTACTTGCAACGGGCGTGCGTGTATGACCAGATGTATGAATGTGGACGAGGCAAAAGGAGTATGTAAAGATCGTAGCAAGTGGCGTTCTGTGGTTTCTGCTTGTTTGATATATCTATAAGTTTCTGCCTACTCCCTTGGGAAAAGGTGCGAGTTCAAGTATTTAAGATTTTACTTGCTTACGTGTCTTAGATAAATAGAACGCAAGCGTTTTACGTAAACAAGTCTTTTAAACGACAATAGTAATTGTTGCCAGCTAAGCCATTAAATTATGTTTGTTTAAAATATTCTTAAATCTAATAACCTCGTAAATGTCACTCACTTTAAACAATCTCTGGAACATGTGCTAAAGCTCAATGTTTAATTGAATGGGACAAATCTTATTCGCATCCATACTCTATACCAATAATATTACCTTTACCTTTAGTAATAATATTACCTTTAGTACTTGTTTGTAGGGGTAATCTCCAGAATTAATGATCCGATTAAAAAACGTCTCTCACTGGCATAAAACTACATTGTTCCTGGGTTTCCTAAGCTATAAATTATATCATGGTTAATAGCCACACTATCTCAATTTGTTGGACAAAGTTGCGGGCAAAGTGCTATAACTTTACTTTGCATTACATTATTTTACAAATAATAAAACAAAGTCGCACTGCTTGTACGGTTGGATCTTTTAAACTGCGCAATGTACTTCAATGTACTTTTCAGCTATAGATAGAGTGATTCAAGAGGAAGGTTTATAGCGGCATGGCACCCGTGCAAAGCCGGGGTGGAGTCACTAGTCACTATCACTACATATCCTCCGCCGCGTCTGTCTGTTTGATCGCAATAAACTCAAAAACTGCTCCACCGATTTTCATGCTGTTTTCGCCAATAGACAGAGTGGTTTTCTAGAAAGATTTTAATAAGTAATTTAACCAACATTCACGTGGACAAAGCCGCGGGCATCAGCTAGTAATACATAATAGTAAGTCATATTCAGATGGCATCTGTAAATGTACCTATTTGTGATGCACTCAATGAAATATTACGCCAGTGCAGTAAATCATAATTGTGTAAATAAAACGATAGTATTATGCTCGATTAAATGGTTTGTTTGTGTTATTATTTTATAGACTACTATACTAGCTGATGCCCGTGCCCGCGGCTTGACCCACGTCGATGTCAGAAACAAAAATTACAGTTTTCCATACAAACTTTCATTCCCTATTTAACTACCTTATATTATAGCTAATGTACTCAAAAACTTGACAAATACTAAAACATTCCTCAAGCGTTGCTTAGCCTTAGTACAACCTGTTTGTTAACTACCAGACTTCCCGTAACGTGCACTAAAGATCTATAATAAAGTTGACAGCCAGAATCGATGGTTTAAAGCGCTTTCAGAGACAGCGATACATAGTCAACAATCCACAAATCAACCTCGGAAAGCGTTGCTTTACCCCGTGCATCTGTTATTATTCATCCACGCACCCCTACCATAAACCTACGTACTATGAACTAATTAACTCGATCGTAACTCACGTTAACAACATAACTTTGGATCTGACTCACTGACGTGATAAACAGCTGACTTTCCGTATTCTATCCAATGCTACTAATACATGTATGTATGTATAGCTAGTTTTACGTATGTAAACACTTTGTGTTAGAACAATATACTGAGTGGGTTTGAGTGGGAATGGATTGGGTAAGTGGTGTGTTGTGGGGAAAGGTGGCTCCGTAGTTTTTTTTTTTATTGTAGTTTTCATGTTGTTCCACGAATTCGAAGGTCTAAAATGCTATTTAGCTTATTCAAAGTATTTCCATTATAGGGAACAGGAAGAACAATACAAATTGCGACAAGCCTGCCCCTCGAAAACTGAGCCAATTGAATTAATTTTGACATTATAATTTTAAGAAAAACTATGCCAAGGTTCGTAGGAATTTCTTTTATTTTTTTTTTGTATTTGTCAAGTTTGACATAAGGGTGCAAATCTTATTTTAGTACTAGATGACGTGGCCTCGGCACAAGGGCAAAGAAGGAACATGGGTTCGGTTTTTAGTCAGTAGAAGTCTGACACTCCCCTTCGCTCTGCCCAAGAGCGGGGGGGGTCATTCGATGATTTTCCACCCACCAAAAAAAAAAAAAAAAAAGGGTGCAAATCTTGATTTGCATCATTCACATACGAGTACATGATTGTATTGTAGTTCTATGTTTTCCCAATTGCATATTTATGCTGATTGAAGTGTAAATAGTTAGTGTATAATGAGTTTGAGGGTAACGTTACGATTTGGGACACATAATATGTTTGTGACAGGCCCGTAGACACAGCCCGACTCGCAAAAAAAAAAAAACATTTCAGCACGGATCCCTAAAAAGAAAAATATTCGTAAGACGCGATATGTAGCGTCTTCCTGTTCTACGAATTATTAATATATATTTAACTAAGAACACATTCTTTAATCTTATTCACCTTTGAAGTTTTATCGGCTATGTTATTAATACACGGGATATGACGTCATAGACAGAATTAGTTATTTCTCTCCTTTTAGAGAGATCAAAGGCAAACTAAAGTTAGTTTTTTTTTTTCGATGAAAAATGGTCGATTAGTGAGATTGTTATAATTTTAAAGCATCAAAAGACTGTGTGGCTTAATTTATTGAATAATTGGTTACGGTTGATAAATTTTGTTGGTCTAGTTCTCTCAAACACTGAACGTGAGATTTTGGGTTCGGTTCCCAAGCCTGGCTTTTTTTTTGGGACAAGCCCGCCACACTATTCCCAAACCACTGTAACTCCTGTTAGCCAGAATCAACAGTGGCGACCACAAGAAAAGCGCCGAGACAATGAAGCTCGACGAAGTCCCAGAGAAATGATTTAACTGTCTTGGATCCCGCAACGAAATTAATCAGAAAATAATAGCGGAGGAGTAGGAAAAAGTCTGGATATTGCGTTTTTCTATCAAAAGTAGTTCTGTAGCAGCCCGGAACCGAGACTTGTACCGGGTTGATGATGCCTCACAATATAGGCTCGCCCCTATTATATGGGACTGAAACATAACGAAATGTGGCTTTACTATTACGGTACCTACACCTCTGCTTAACCCTTTTTTTTTTTGGTGGGTGGCAAATCGTCGAGTAAAAGAGGGGGGGGGGGGGGGGGCTCTTGGACAGAGCGAAGGGGAGTGTCAAACTTCTACTGACTAAAAACCAAACCCATGTTCCTTCTTCGCCCTTGTGTCGGAGCCGCGTTATCCTTTCGATAATCCACAGCCCCGACGGGAACCTTAACCCTTTGCTAATTACAGCCGTGATGTTATGGACTGTAAAATGTTATGGCATGATGTTATGTTATGAACCTGTAAAATGTTCAACCGGTACTTATGCATCGGTTACCAAACTTGCTTATAATAATATCATTATCATCAGCCTATATTGTTCCCACTGCAGGGACTCAGGCCTCCTCTCTAGGAGAGGGGTGGGCCATAATCGACTACACGGGACCATGTGGGTTATATGTCGCACGTTTTCGAATTTTTTGGATCTAGGACATACCGGTTTGCTCACGATGTTTTACTTCGCCGTTTCTGAGAGCAGTGATGGTGAATAAAATTACACAAAGTAATGCGCCAGCCTGGGTTCGAACCCACGACTTAGTGTTTGTAACTCGGGCCGCAACCACTGGGCCACTACTGCTCTTGCATATAGCCACACAGAAAATAGGAATCATCTAAATGCAAGTCACCACACTCCAAGACGTCAAGCCATTCCATCTATCCTTTCACCCCACACTGAGCATATCAAAAACTTGGCAATAAGAGCTGACAGTAATCACCACATCACCAGTCGCCCATTATAAACACTAACACATGGCGATTACTCTCCAGAGTAATTAAAATACTTCCTTTGATAAATAAACTAAGATCGACCATTACTTTTGAAGTGACGTAAGCGACTTTCAACACACTGAAAATTCAACTGTAAGTTTCTAAACGAGAGTTGAAATTCGTCTGTCTTGTTCAAGGGCTTTCCTTGGTATTCTTAAAATGGATTATATGAATTGAAACACACACTGAAAATTCAACTGTTTTGCTCAAAAGGTAGAGTTGAATTTCGTGTGTGTAAAAGGTCTGCCTTGGCCTTGCGAGAAAATGGGGTAATGAAAACATATGGCGTTGTATTGCGCGCGTTTACGGTCGGTTTTATTTTAGAAAGTTTTGTTTTGTATTCAAACACGTGTTTCGTGTGTTTCGGTGACATTAATATTTGTTGTATTGATTGAGGTAATTGGGTCACGAGGGTGATTGTTTATTTTGAGGGTCGTTTATATATAGGATTATGATGTTACTAGCTGTTGCCAGCGGCTTCGCCCGCTACAACTCGAAAATTATCCCACGGGGAGATAAAATCGGGATAAAAACTATCCTATGTGTTAATCCAGGTTATAAACTATCTGTGTTCCAAATTTTATCCAAATCCGTTCAGTAGTTTTTGCGTGAAAGAGTAAAAAACATCCAAACTTCACGTTTATTATAATTATTAGTAAGATTGTTGAGAGCAGTGGTAACCTAGCATTGGTACGGGTTCCTATTCACTGCGCTAAGTGTAATTTACATAATTATATCCACCAAGAAAAACAAGACGAAAATGTTTTCAAGACATGACATCTAGCATCTATAGAGGACTAAATACGGACTCACAGATTGGTCTTCAGGTTAAGCCACGCTTGCCTAAGTTGGTTTGTGGATAGGTGACAAAATATTACCGAGTTTCCTCTGTGCTTCGGAAAGCATGTTAGGCTATTGGTTCCGGCTGTTCTGTTAGTTCTTTGGCAGTCATTACCGGTAGTTAGTTTAATGTCTCAAAAGTCTGAATCTCGTATCAGAGTGGGTCGCTGACTTGGCTTTACTTACATGCCGACGAACTATCTCTCAGACATGCTGGTTTCTGCGGGTTGATCGACAGAGATACCGCGGTCTCGGCACAAAGGGCTAAGAAGGAACATGGGTGGTTTTTAGGCAGTAGAAGTCTGACACTCCTTATCGCTCTGCCCAGAGCGGGAGGACTAAATTGATGAAATCTAAAAAAAGGCATGCTGGTTTGGTACCCTCACGATGTTTTCCTTCACCGAAGCAAATTATAATTACAATACGAATAATTATGTAGCCACACAATCAGAGGTGCGGTGGATCTATGCTTTGTATACTCATCGGCATGATTCTTGAGCGCTGACGCAAAAGTGAGTTATTGGGTCCCTTTGGTTGTATGAAGTGAGACGCGGGGCGGGGAAAGGGCAGTGATTGGCCCGTAGCGCATCGCGTCATAGCCGTCACTCGGGATTTGTTCTTTACTCCTGCTGCACTTACCTCACGACCAATAAATAATAAACGGGTGTGCGTTTTATTTGTCATATAGTGTACGATGCGCACAGCGATCCCCACTCTTCCGCCGAGCGCTCAAGAACCGTGCCGGTATTTATAAATGGGACACACAAAGTTTCTAAGTAGTAATATTTAATTCAGTTTTACGATGTAATTTCAACATGTCAAACTTTTTTTTAATAGAAACTTTGTAAACTTTCTTTTCATTTTCGGTACAAGTCAGCCGAAAAGTTATAGTGCCTTACTTGAAACTTAATTGTAATCCTTAGGGGAAATTAAGAAATTACAAACCACTACGGTACAAAAAAATACGGTTTTAGAATAAAGTTCATTTATGAAGGAAAACACTTAAAAACTTATTGTAATGTTCATCATCATCATCAACAGCCTATTAATGTTCCCACTGCTGGGACACAGGCCTCCTCTCTTTGAGAGGGAATGAGTCTACCACGCGGGCCCAGTGCAGATTGGTAGATGTCACATGTCTTCGAATTTTTGGTTCTAAGACATGCCGGTTTCCTCACGATGTTTTCCTTCACCGTTTTGAGAGCAGCGGTGATGAAATAAATTACACAAAGTAATGTGCCTGCCGGGGTTCGAACCAACGACCTACTGTTCGTAAGTCGGGGCCACCACCACTGGGCCACCGCTGCTCTTAAAGTTAATAATGTTCTAGAGGTAAATATTGGAAGACATGAGAAATCTACCAATCTGCCTGACCTCTTATAGCGATAAGGCATGTGTTCTATGAGCAGTTATGGTAGTACATCTCTGCTTAACCCTTCGGGGATCACAGAGGTGATGTTATGTTATGGAGCTATCAGCATTTATGTTATGTATTGGTTACCAAACTTGCTAACAGCCACCCAGAAAATATGAGAATCAAATTCGCATCTAAAATGCAAATCTCACTTTAAGACATTCCAACTATTTATTTCATTTCATAATGGGCATAAATTATAACATAACATCACGCCTACAATCTTTAGGAGCTCGTGGCTTAATAATAACTGCCACTCGGGTCAATCTTTAGGTTAAGCCGCGATTGCCTAGGTTGGTCTGTGGATGGGTGACCGCCCATTTCATACCGAGTTTCCTTCGTGCCTCGAAAAGCACGTTAAGCTGTTGGTCCCGGCTGTAATATATCTTTGGCAGTCGTTACAGGTAGTCAGTGACCTGATAGGGGCGAGCCTATAGCCATCAACCGAGCCCAATTCCACTGCTCTAACCATATCGTAATTTTAAAACCGGAAAACTAATTTCCAGAGCAAAGCCACGGGTATAGCTCATCATCATCATCAGCCTATAATGTTCCCACTGCAGGGACTCAGGCCTCCTCTTTAAGAGAGGGATGGGCTACTAATCCACCACGCGGGCCCAGTGCGAAGCTAGCTATTCATAATCTCGGCATATTTCCCGAAGTATTGCAATTAGACAATAAACTTCAGCTGCCCGCCATTTTGTGATCGCGACCCTATTGTGAAAGTTCCGCCATTCGTCTTTATGGTATGGGAATCGTAAAGGACAATGATTGTAGTTATAGGGGTTGCTTGTTTATTCGGATTTCTGGGATTTTTATTATCCTAGTAGGTTGTACTTTTTACAACTGAACAGTAATTGTGGAAATTGAGGAGAACTATCGCAGTTTTCTTCCGTCCACACATCATACAGGGTGTCCCGTAAATAATGGATCAAACGTAATGGGTAGGTAGCTTACCTAATTTCCAACAACTAATTTGAATATTAAAAAAAAAACCGTTACAGTAACCAAGATATTTCTTTTTTTCGAATTTTACCATTTTGTCTTCCAGAATTAAGTTTTTTTAATGCTGTTGCTGCAAAAGTAGTGTATAATTGGGGTATCTGGATCACTTCGCTTCGCTCGTGTTCCAGATACCCCAATTATCAATCAGTTAATCGATCAATATTTTGTGAACTATAAGACAACCAGTCAATCCCAATTTTATTACTCATTTCATCAACATTCAAATATTATTTCATCCTTTCTATTCCAATTGATTATTTTTATCATTTACATGTGTGTTCTTAGCAGAGTGTGTTTATGGCAAATGGGACGAGCATTGTTGCTACTTGATATTTATAGCACAATGTTTACTTTAATGACTAACAGATTTTATTCATATGAACATTATTTGCTGAATGACATTTAAACAATGAGAACATACTTAGATTATTACGGGTGATTTAATTTTACAGCTTCTGTAATGAAACTACGTTATTGCAATGAATAAGCAAGTATTTATTAGTTCATATAGGTAATTACAAATTAAATAATTTAAAAAAATCATCATCATCATCATCATCATTTCAGCCGAAAGACGTCCACTGCTGGACATAGGCCTCCCCTAAGTGTCGCCACATTGACCGGTCCCGTGCGTCTCGCATCCAGCGGATCCCCGCAACCTTCACCAGGTCATCGGTCCACCTAGTGGGAGGCCTTCCAACGCAACGTCTTCCGGTTCGCGGTCGCCACTCCAGAACCTTCCGGCCCCATCGGCCATCCGTCCTGCGAGCAATGTGCCCTGCCCACTGCCACTTAAGCTTGGCAATTCTTCGGGCTATGTCGGCAACCTTGGTTCTCATGCGGATGTCCTCATTTCTGATTCGATCACGCAAGGAAACTCCGAGCATAGCCCTCTCCATTGCTCTTTGGGTGACCTTAAGCCTTCTGATGAGGCCCATTGTGAGCGACCACGTTTCAGTCCCATATGTAATCACTGGCAACACACACTGGTCATAGACTTTCGTCTTGAGACACTGGGGTAAGTTGGACGAGAAGATACTTCTCAACTTCCCAAACGCTGCCCAGCCGAGTCGGATTCGACGATTGACCTCTTTTTCAAAGTTGGACCTACCTAACTGGACTGTTTGTCCCAGGTAAACATACTCGTCTACAACTTCGAGTGTAGAGTCTCCGATCTTTATAGGAGTGGGTGTAACATGGGCATTCAACATGACCTTGGTTTTCTCCATGTTCATTTTAAGACCCACTCTTTCTTTTCTCTTTCCAAATTATTTTGTTTAATTAATTGTATTTAAAAAAATACAATTAATTAAACAAAATAATTTGGAATTAACAGATGTAAGTAGTACTCCATCGTGCTTGTAGGTGATCCAGGTGCTTGTAGGTGATCCGTTTTTTTCTTTTTACAAGGATTGATAAAAAGTATTGTTTAAGTATGGTAGCAAGTCTTTGACACGTAAGTAGATGTTATCAGTGTAAATGCTCTTTACAATATGCTGAACACATATTTCAGCACTGCATTGGCACATTGTATTACTGTCAAATTGGTTTGCATCGTAAATTTCGATCCGTATAACTTTTGTGCCACCGGTCGAAACCGTTTTGTAAAAACTTATCAACTCCTTATTATTAGTTGTATTTGGAACACATGGGGTTCTTTGTCGTTCTTCCTCATCCAAATAATTTACAACTTTATCAATCACATCAGGGTCTATCATTAACGGAGGTGAAGTTGGTGAAGTTGGTGAAAAAACCCAATTCGGTAGCTGAAACAAAATACATTATTTTAAAATGAATAAAAACGTATGACTATCTAAAAAACCTACATAATTCTTTACTCTTTATTCAAACAATAGTATTATCAAATAATAAATATTCCCACATTTTAAACACGGCTACATAATATCAAGTTATAGGTACATTTCCGATATAAGCTGACCTCTCACTGTACGGAAATGTATAGCTTGATATGTAGCCGTGTGTGCCTAATTGTTGACTTCTAACTTGGCTAGGGAATCGAACCCAAGGCTTTTTTGACGAATACCACCACTTATCTACCACTCTACCAACGTAACTATTCTCGTGTTTTGTTTTAAACAAAAAAAAACTAAGTTTAAAAAATAAAAAACTACTAACAAAATATTTTAATTCGTATGATGGAAGAGTGATGGAATTGAGTGTTACTGTTATATACATTATAAGTATTTATTGTAAGCATTCCACTATTAAAGTCAATAATCTGATGGTTCAATCTATCATTAAATCAAGTTAAACTTTGCAATAAAATCAAATATTAAATAAAATAATTCAATTAATACTCACGGACATAATTATTAATACTCGTTGATTGCCGGCGCTTGGTGGTAGGAAACTAAATAATATTTGAATTTTCAAGATAATTTATCCTCTAAATAGGATTCTATTAAATATTTTTTAATGGATATAAAGTTCAAAATTGTTGCGAAAATATTATTATACATATGTCACCGTAATTTATAATATTCGAGACAATAAGATGCTATACCGTTTCAGATTACAATTAAATGCATAGGTACCATAATATTTTATAAAGCCAGCGGTAAATAGACAGCGGTGCGGTGCGATAGCGTCGTGGTGACGTTTAAATGCTAAGGAGAGCCTGGACAGATACGATACAGTAGTTTAACTTCATAGAAAGCGGCCTAAAACTATGCGTCTCGAAATCTCAGTGTATACCGGTAGACAGTTGTTCGATTAGACGGCAGTTATGCACAGACGAACGCGGATTTATCTACCGAGCGACCGTAGGTTAAGGTCCCTGCTCAGTTAATCTACTGTATCATTATTATTCTATGTCCACATCATGTATGACTGCGCTCATACTGATTTGAACTATACTAAACGTCACCGCAACGCTATCGCACTGCATCGCTATCTGTGAACTGGTGACTTAAAAGTCAATACAGTTAGCGAATTTAAGTATCTTATGATGAAGATAAAGTTCAAATTGCATGATCTCGATGTTTATTGCTTAGCAAGATATTTTTCTACAACGTAAACTATTACATATTTGGTGTTAGGGCTGATAAAGCATTTTAGTAACGCGGGTCCCTATTCCTTATATGGGATATCGTGACGTGGATTTACCACTATTTAAGAGTGCATCCTGCAGAAGCTGGATCACATCAAAACTTCAGCTAGGAGCAGTGACATCTTACAGTTTTTCCACTACCAAATCAACGTCAATCTTCTAAAATGTAAGTATCTACTCACTTTTCAATGTAAATTTACTCTGTGTTATCTGTTAAAGTTTCTTGAAGAATTAAAGTGGATAAGAAATGCAGTACATTTGTTATCCACCCTAATTCACTATTCGATCATTCATGTATTTATAGTTATTGGTTAACCTTCAATAGTTCAGATAAGTTAGCGAGTCTCTCATCTATAAAAATTAAAACTGTTCATTGATTCATAATTTTTAATATTCATTCATTCAAGTAATAAATTCATGCACTTAGTGTCTTCTACTGTACTAATTGATTGTTTTTATTTATGACAGGTCCAAGAACACCGCTGATCATATTTTCCCTTCGGAGGACGAATCGGCAGACGAGGGGCATGCACTGGTGAAAACCAAGCCAAAGGACATCAAAAAGCGCAAGCCTACGTCAGCGAGCAGCTCCCAGCCGTCTACGAGTAAGAAAAGTAAGCCGACCATTCACCCAATCACTCCTGTCACCAAGTCAACGGCTCGCGAGTTGTTTGGGAGCGACAGTGACGACGATGAAATTGATGTTGCTGTAGACAAAAAGACTCCACCGATATATTCGTACATCACGAGGAGACTAGCGAACGGATTTTCGCGACAAATGAACGAGCAAAAAAGAGGTGAGTTCTATATAGAACTCAAAGTATATAAATGTGATGAAATAGAGCGGGTCCAACCAGTAAATAGGTGGCGGCACTCGGTAATCACAATTAAAAACAAATGCGATGAAGATTCGGAGTCCTGGCATCACCTAAACGCCTACATAACAAGTGCCAGGAAGGAGTTCAAAAAATGTGCTCCTACTTTTATAAGCTCATATCAATAGTCTTAGCAAATAGTTTTACATTTTAAGATCACCATTATACCACATATTATAATCATTATATAGCATGAGTTTATTTTAAGATAGTATTTTGTAATCACATTTAATCCCACTAATTAAACTATAAAATAAAAAATGTTGTCTTTTTTTCCAGTTACACACCCCAGTGATGGGTCATCAGCAAATTCAGATACTAATAATTATAAATGTCAAATTGATATCCCAGAAAATGAATACGATACGAATGTTAATGAGCCAAATTGTTTATCAAAGTATATTCATTGTGATAAATGCCAAATTGAGATCCCCGAACATAAATACAGATATCATAAGAGAACGAATATCCATAAATCGAATTCCTTAATAAAGTCAAAGTTTGAAAATGTTGATATAGTAGTCTACAGCATTTAAAAATAGAATCATGACTTATCGCTTAAACCCATCAATAGAAGACGAGTACCTCATACTAGAGGCGTTCTTGGAGGATAAGCGAAAAGATGTTTTGAAAATCATTGAGTTATCATTATTGGAACATACCTGTATTAAAGTTAATTTCGAACTGTTTGCTTACTTTTTACTACCACAATTAAGTGAGCAGCAGCTCAAGTCATTTAATACGAAATATGAAACTATACTATACTATTATTTACTGACAGTAATAATTTATTCTCGAATATAATAGAAATATTTAAAAGAAAACTTACTGAATTTGAACATTGTGAATCTGGATGGTCATTTGTCTGTATAAGTCATTTAGAAATGAATATGAATAAATATTCCCCCATGAGGGGTGGTACTTATTTAGAGCTACCAGAAGTTATTAAAAACACAAAGAGTTGTTTGAATATACACAATAATGATGAATACTGTTTTTTATGGAGTATTGTCGCAGCATTATTTCCAGCAAAAAATAATGTCTGTAGAACAAACTCCTATCCACACTTTAGTTCAATATTTAATATACAAGGAATTTCATTTCCACCTTTACCTAAAGACATCAAGTTGTTTGAAAATAATAATTGTGAGTTCAGTATTAATATTTATGGATTAGATGAACGTTGTACTGTAACTGGCCCTCTTTATGTGACGAATTGTAAGAAAGATAAACATATTAACTTACTGTATTTTGAAAAACAAAATAAAGGTCATTATTGCTTGATAAAAAATCTTTTGCGCTTAGTGCGAAGACAAGTTACATGCCATAAAGGTCAAATGCATTTATGTGAAACATGTTTACAATTTTTTACTACTGAAACAAAGTATCATTCTCATAGTTGTTCCAAAATTTTAACCATACTGCCTGATAAAAACAGTACATTACAATTCAAAAATTATGAGCGAAAGCAAAAAATTAACTTTGTGATTTATGCTGACTTTGAAAGTATACTATTAAATTATAAAGAAAAACATAATGATAAAAGTACGATAAAAAATAAATTACATCAACCGTCATGTTTTGCATATTATGTATGTTGCTCACATGACAGTAGCTTGAACAAATTCGTAACATATAGAGGACCTGACTGTGTAAAAGTTTTTATTAAGAGATTAATTGAAGAAGCTAAGTTAATTCACAAAATTTTAACGAGTAAGAAACCCATGAGATCTATGACGAGAGAGCAAACTGATAATTACAACAAAGCAACTACATGCCATATCTGTAATCATGTATTATTTGATGATAAAGTTTGTGATCATGATCATATTACATCCGAGTACAGAGGCGCGGCGCATTCACATTGTAATTTAATTTATAGAGTGTGTTCATTTATACCTGTTATCTTTCATAACTTATCTGGTTATGATTCCCATATATTTATTACAGAATTGTCGAAATATGATGGCGAGATAAAAATTATACCAAAAACAAAAGAAAAATATATAAGCATAACTAAAATAATTAAAACCGGGGCAGGATGTAAACCTATACAGATTAAATTTATAGATTCATTTCAATTTCTTAGTTCAAGTCTTGACAATTTGAGTAAAAGTTTAACGGAGAGCGATTTTATTCATTTATCATCACATTTCCCAGATAAAAGCCAATTGAATTTACTGCGAAGCAAAGGTATATATCCGTATGAGTACATTTGTTCATGGCAAACATATAATGAAACACAACTTCCACCAAAGAATCATTTTTATAGCACTTTACAAATGAAACATATAACAGATACTGAATATCAACATGCCCAAACTGTGTGGAAATGTTTTGATATTAGTTCTCTTGGTGAATATACTGACTTGTATTTAAAGTGTGATGTACTATTATTATGTGACATATTTGAAAATTTTAGAGATATTTGTCTGCTGCACTACAAACTCGATCCTG
Source organism: Diarsia mendica (assembly GCA_949316265.1). Lineage (NCBI taxonomy): Eukaryota > Metazoa > Arthropoda > Insecta > Lepidoptera > Noctuidae > Diarsia > Diarsia mendica. Next base: position 13,737,677 of record OX438912.1, on the reverse strand, counting down.
CGTATTATGTGACTTCACCTGGATTGAGTTGGGACGCTATGCTCCTTTACACAGGTGCTCAGTTGGAATTGATTAATGATTTAGAAATTTATAAAATGTTGGAAAAAGGAATACGTGGAGGATTAGCTCAGTGCTCTCACCGATATGCTGAAGCCAATAACATTTATTTACCTCATTTCGATAGTTCTAAACCATCAACATATTTGATATACTTAGACTGTAATAATCTTTATGGATATGCTATGACTAAAAAATTACCAATATCAGAGTTTAAACTCATGAAAAAGAATGATATCAAAAATTTTAATTTGTTTGATGTTCCTGATAATGGCGAGTACGGTTACATTTTAGAAGTAGATTTAGCGTATCCAGATCATTTACATAATTCACATAGCGACTTGCCTTTTGCTCCCGAGAAATTCATACCTATTGGAGGGAAAACACCAAAGTTAATTGCAAATTTGTATGATAAATATAACTACATTATTCACTATGTTCATTTAAAAGTATGTCTTAAAAATGGTCTAGTTTAAAAAAAAAATTATTTTAAACAAGAAATTTTTTTGAAAAAGTATATAGACTTGAATACTAGCTTACGACAAGCAGCTTCAACATCATTCGAAAGGGATTTTTTTAAGCTTTTAAATAACTCAATTTTTGGCAAAACTATTGAAAATAAACGTAAGCAAGTGGAGGTTAAATTAGTGTCTAAATGGAGTGATGATTGGAATAAAACGAATAAAATAGTAGGTGCTCAGAAATTAATCACAAAACCTAATTTAAAAAGTGTTTCTATCTTTAATGAAAACTTTATAGCCATACAACTGAGTCCCATGAAACTTGTTTTAGACAGACCGATATATATTGGATTTGCGGTGCTAGAATTCTCCAAGTGCCATTTATACAATTATCATTATAATTTCATTAAGAATAAATATGGTGACAAAGCTAAATTATGTTACACTGATACTGATAGTTTGTTGTATTTAATACAGACCGAAGACTTTTATAAAGACATGCGTGATAATTTATCAGAATTTGATACAAGTAATTTTGAAACTAATAATCATTACTTTATTCCCAAGGTGAACGAAAAAATTCCTGGTTTATTTAAGGATGAGTTAGGAGGTGACCCAATTACCGAATTTACTGGCTTAAGAGCAAAGCTATATTACATTCAATCATTAAATACACAAATAAACAAGGCTAAAGGCGTAACAAAGCCTGTAACAAAAGGTTTAAAATCATCAAATTATAAAGATGTTTTATTTAAAAACTTAACATTAAAGCGTAAGATGAATATGATAAAATCAATAAAGCATGTGCTGTTCTCACAAGAAGTAAATAAAGTAGTTTTAAACAGGATAGACGATAAAAGGCATGTTCTGGGAAATCAAATAAATACTGTACCTTAGGGTCATTGTGATTACATATGTTAATTTAGTATTTTTATACATTAATTGTAAACTTATTAAATGGTAAATTTAAATATGAGAATTGTCAATCATTATATAAATTGAATAAAATATTGTGTCGTTATTTTTAATACATAGGTACATATTTACTTATATACTCTACATTTTCTGTTTTATTTGTAACCCTTACCTGTATAGCTATTATATAAGTATATACTATCATTTTATTTATTTGTCAACTTATTCGAATTACGCTACTATTATGATGAGTGAATGTATACGCTACGATAAACATAATATTATGATGTTATATTATTATATTATAATAAAAAGATATTTCCTCATCAAAAGGACTTTTATTCAAACGTATTCAACTTCCTAAACGTTATCATAAAATTTTAAGATCATGCTTGTTCTATGTTTAGGTTCATGTAGTAACGACGACGACGACGACGACGTATATAAGTGTACGTTAAGTGGAAATAAGATTAATAAGCACGATGAGGTTGATCAAACAACCCGTATCTCTCAATGTTAATAATATACGATTAAGTGACTCTGTTCACCGCATCAGACATAGCGCTTTACTACCAAATACAATTCGCTGTATAATATGTGGTCCATCAAACTGTGGTAAAACGAATGTTATGATTAGTTTACTACTGCATGAAAATGGGCTCAAATTTAAAAATCTTTATCTTTACTCTAAAACTTCTTTTCAACCAAAATACCGTTTCTTGGTTGAAGTATTAAAAAGGGTGCCACAGATTAACTTTTACGAGTTCAATAATGACAAAGATGTAATTTCTCCGAGTGAAGCTTTGACAAATTCTGTATTTATATTTGACGATGTTGCCTGTGAAAATCAGATAAATATCCGCAATTATTTCTGTATGGGTAGGCATAAACAAATAGATTGTTTCTATTTGTCTCAAACCTATTCTAAAATACCGAAGCAATTGCTACGCGACAATGCTAATTTTCTTATTATATTCAAACAAGATGATGTGAATTTAAAGCATATTTATGAGGAGCATGTCAGTTCTGATTTACAGTGGAAAGAGTTCAAAAACATTTGTCAAATTGTTTGGAGTAAACCTTATAATTTCCTACTTATAAATAAAGAATCGTCACTAAATAATGGAAGATACAGACAGAATTTTGATATGTTTTTTTCATTTTGACTGACTGTTTATACACACATATAAGTAATTAATAATACAAAATCAATTCAGTATAACTTGTTCTTTAGTTGAATGCAGTTCTTATATTTGGTAAAACATGGAAAAAACTATTAAAAGAGAATTAATGAAGTCTGTAGACTCTATAAAGAACAAAATAAAACAAATGAAGGACCAGGAACACTCTATGAACTTGTCATTCGATAAAATGCTAAAACCTGTCACAGATCCCCTTAAAACTCTAGTTGATTCGAATATAACTATGGAAAAAATTAAACGTTTAGAAAATACAAAATTCACTGATTCTGCAGATATTGAATTGGAAGACATTAATACTAGCTCATCTACAAAGTTTGAGGACTGCTACGATCCAAAACTAAAGTCTGCACCAGTACTTAAAAAGTCTCCTACAAAAGAAATATTAGATGATTTAGAAATGTCACTAGAGGGTCGTGATATCCATGATATTTATGATGGTGTAAATATACCGTTTGGAATAAGAAGTGTAAACAAAACATTGCTAATGGGTAATTCTATAGTCTCATTTTCTAAAATCGATAGTTTGAATGACGATAGTGTCATTTTAATTAAAGTTGGTGACAAATCCTATAATTTAACCCCTGGCTTGAAGGAACTTTTACTTCGAAGAAAGCCTGATTTAAAATTAATATCGAGCAAAGATAGACTTGTCTACAAAGACATGCTGCATTATACAAATGCTCATAATAGAGATTTTAATCCTGGTGGACAAATAAGAGGCGATAAGGGAATAAAATATCGTGAAGTAATCAAACCATTATTTTCCGAATTATTAAATGAAAATTGTCACACTGGAGGAAGCTTACCAACTTTAAAGAAATACAAAAATAACACTGACTTGGTATATTGGGATGACCCTAACGAACTCGTTGAGAGATTGAAACTATTAGTTGCTTCCAGAGATGCTGGCAACACAAATCATGATAATGAAATATTGTCGATCGTTGAAGAATTGAAAGAAGCTGGCATAATTAAAGAATAAATATTCACCACCATAAAATTTTCATTCAGTATTATAGACGAATTCAAAACAAATGCACTGAATTTATTGTGAACATGAGCAAAACCGACGTGGTAAACGAAATTCATAAAAATGCGAGGGTGAACTTTCCACGCAGATGTGTTATCATGAAAGATATAGACGACCTGTGGCAAGCAGACTTAATCGATATGCAATCAATTTCAAAGCAAAATAAAAATTACAGATTTATTCTTGCTATTATTGACACATTCTCGAAATATGCTTGGACTTTTCCTTTAAAAAGTAAAACCAAAGATGATGTATGTAACTCTTTTAAGAAATTATTGAATAAAGGGCGTGTTCCTAAAAATCTACAAACGGATAAAGGAACAGAATTTTACAATAATCAGTTTCAAAAGCTTATGCAAACTTATCACATTAATCATTATTCAACCTTCTCATCAAAAAAGGCTTCAATAGTTGAGCGATTTATCAGGACATTGAAATCGAAAGTCTATAAGGAATTTAGTTTAAGAGGCAGCTACAATTGGATAGACAGCATGCTTAATAATGTTATTAACAAATACAATCACACTTATCATCGAACAATTGATGAAGTTCCCGCTAATGTGAATAACATCAACAAAAAACGTATATTAGAGAGATATTCAAGATTGGTAAAAAATCATAATATTAGAAGCAAGTATAAAATCGGTGATTATGTGCGTATCAGTAAGTACAAAGGAACATTTGAAAAAGGTTACACTCCAAACTGGTCTACAGAAATATTTAAAATTCGAAAGATACAAAATACAAATCCTATTACCTACTTAATAGAAGATACAATCAGAGGTCAACCCATTTTAGGTGCATTTTATGAACAAGAGCTTCAAAAGACGAAAAATCCTAATTTATATCTTGTTGAGAAAGTTCTTAAAAGGAAAAGAGACAGAGTTTTAGTAAAATGGTTAGGTTTGCCTTCTTCTGAAAACAGTTGGATTGATAAATCGAATATTTATTAAGTGTTCTGTCCAAAATGTATCAGTCTTACGATGTGTATTGAAGAGAGTAGTCTTCTCAATTGGATTATAAATCATTTACCATTTGAATTACATTTACCTGGATACAATTATTGTGGGCCTGGCACTAAATTAATCAAAAGGCTTACACGTGGAGATAAAGGTGTTAATAAATTAGACGAATATTGCAAACAACACGACATAGCCTATCATAAGTCTTCAAACCTAAAAGATCGTCACAAGGCAGATTTAGTTTTATTCAATATGGCTAAAGAACGAGCACTTGCCTCAGATGCAAGCGTTGGGGAAAAACTAGCGGCGCACTTAGTAAGCAGCGCTATGTCAACAAAAATTAAAACTGGATTTGGTCTAAAAAAGGATAGCAAAAAGTGTTCTCCTAAAATTAAAAGTGGAAAAGGGTTAACAAATAAATTTAAAAATGTTATTAGCAAAACAAAGAGACATATTAAAAAATTAAAACCAAAATGCAAGAAAGTTGCTATAAAATTAGCTATGGCCGCTGCCAGAGAATTAGCTGATGATTCATCCATTAAACTTCCTCGTGTTATTCCCATACCAAAAACTGGTGGAGTATTGCCTTTGATTCCAATTTTTGCGGGATTATCAGCGGTAGGAGCTTTAGCAGGTGGTGCAGCTGGTATTGCTAAAACCATTAATGAATTCAAAATGGCTAAAAAGTTATTGACTGAATCGAAGAGACATAATGAAAAGATGGAAGCTCTCTGTATCGGAAAAGGACTACATCTTAAACCACATAAAGATGGGCTCGGAATATTTGTATCAAAAGAAAAAAACTAAGATATCGGCTACCCAAACGAGCCTTGACTAATTTAGACATTTTGAAGTATGGAAATAATATTCCCTATTTCAGAGGTGTCTTTATGAGAGATAAGCTCCCTAAACACCCTTTCAAAAAAGAATGTGGAGTTATAAATTTAGATAGCTCTAATAATCGTGGTTCTCATTGGGTAGCCTATGCCAAATACAACGATTATATTGAGTATTTTGATAGTTACGGAAATCTTAAGCCTCCAAAGGAATTTATAAAATACTTGGGATCCAAAGTACACTATAATTATGACAATATTCAGCGTGATCACCCTTTTAATTGCGGGCACCTTTGTTTAAACTTTTTGAAGAATTTTTGGTATAGTGAAGGAATAAAATAAGCAGCATCTAAGAAAAAAGTTCAGTGTCGAAGCATGTCTACTACGGTTACCATCTCGGGTAATAAATCGGAGTTGACCTCATACTTTCATCCACCTCTGCATTTATCAGATCAATACGAGTGTGGTTTGCTATACTTTTCAGTAATAAATTCCAGACCAAACATTTCTAGCATTAACAACAGTCTGTTTGCGATCAGAATCGAATGTGATCTTGTGAACGGATCGTACTGCAACGGATTACCAACTCATTTTATTCACGAATTTGTGTCTGATACTCATCCAGGTCATCGGTGCATAGAAATACCGCAAAATATTATTTATTTTCCGGTGAACAAAACTATAATTTCTTCGATATCTGTTAGGATTGTAGATCAATTTGGTCACTGCATTAACTTTGGTGAAGAACATATTCAGCTGCGTCTTCATTTAAGAAAAACAAAATGATAATTCATTATAAAAACACCCAAGTCAGTGAAAAACATCTTAGTTCTTCAACGATTGCTAAGGTGCAACGACGTAAGAAAAACGTAAAGAAATTGACTAAAGTAAATAAAGATTTCCTTAAAGCTCTTGGGTTTAAAGTATGAATATACTACAGATTACTGAATCACCACACTTCGACACTTCGATCGAAAGTTACGAAGTCCATTCTTACAATCCCTACAACAACAGCTTTAGAGAAAATGATGAAATCAGAATTCCCATCCACCAGCAAGACATATACGTGTTACCATCGGCCAGTTCAATTTATATTGAAGGACAAGCAAAGCTGTTCGGTAAAGATGGGAATCCGATCAAGAAAACTGTTACATTCACTAATAACTCTGTTTTGTCTTTGTTTCAAGACATCAGATACGAAATAAATGGTATTGAAATAGATCGCATAAAAAACTCAGGAATAACGTCAACAATAAAATCATACATTTCATTAAATGAAGCAGAATGTAAAGTTGCCGCCTTATGGGGATGGAATTTAGAGGGATTTCAAAGTGATGGTAATTTTAGTGCTGTAATACCACTTAATAAGGTTTTAGGGTTTGCGGAGGATTACAGTAAAATTGTGATAAATTGTAAACATGAACTTATATTGAATAGAAGTAACACTAACTTAAATAGCGTTATTCTTACTGATGATACTGTTCATTTTCAAATAGATATACACAGAGTTCAATGGAGAGTACCGCATATAAAAGTATCAGATCGAGAACGACTAACACTTTTAAAGCATCTAGAAAGAGATAAACCTATTCAGATGGCTTTTAGAAATTGGGATTTATATGAGTATCCATTACTGCCTAAAACCACGAAGCATTCTTGGTCAGTTAAAACTGCTTCACAATTGGAAAAACCTAGATATGTAATTGTTTGCTTACAAACTAATAGGATAAATAATAAAACTAAAGACAGTTCAGTATTCGATCATTGTGAAGTAACTAACGTAAAGCTCTTTTTAAATTCACTATATTATCCATATGAACCTTTAAACTTAAAATTTTCTGAAAACAAATATAGTATATTATATGAAATGTTTGTAAAATTTCGTCAGTCGTATTACAACTGTCCAGTAGACCCGTTGCTTGACTTAAAGGCGTTTAAAGAAAAAGCCCCTCTCTTCATCTTAGACTGCTCAAGACAAAACGACAGTCTTAAAACAGGTCCAGTAGACGTGAGGTTGGAAATTGAATGTTCAACGCCAATACCAGATAAGACGACTGCATATTGTTTGATTATAAACGATCGACTTGTGGAATACAAACCTCTTAGTAACATTGTGCGAAGGGTATCATGATTGCTATTGTAGATATTCAGGGCTTTAAAACAGAAGCAAATGAATTTATAATAAAAGAAATTGCTATAATGTATGATAAAAAACTACAAGTGTTTTTAATTAAGCCACCATTTCCATTTAAAAAATTAACGAATTCAGAAAAAAAGCAAGTTAGTTGGCTTGAACGTAACAGAAAGATACATTGGAATGAAGGTTTTGTGCCCTATTCGAATTATCATACTTTGATTCTAAATATTTTAAGAGATATGTGTATCTATGTCAAAGGTTCAGAAAAGGTTTTGTGGTTAAAGCACATTTTAGAAAATAGTAATAGTAAAATATTCAATTTAGAAGATAAAGGTTGTTCTAGTTTCATAAGTTTGTATGATCAATATAAACATTCTGAAGATATATATAATTGTAGTTATCATGACTCTGTTTGTGCCTTAAAGAATGTATTGTGTTTGAATAAGTGGTGCTTTGAAAATACATTTTTAAAATAATTATTTACTTGTTTAATTTTATTTTAAGACAAAATATTTATATCTAAGAATTTTATATCCCCTCCCAATCCTTTTCAATCACATATAAGTTGCTAACAATAGCGGGGCTAACTCATTACAAGTTTATAATTTTCCGTGTCAGTGAATTAGAAAGTAAATAAATAGAAAATGTTTCTAAATGAATACAAACCTCGATATAATATGTATAACTCACATAAAATGCGTGAATTTTCGTTTCGTTCCTATTGGGGGACGATGAATTCGAAGAAAAGATTAGTGATGGAAATGGCTGACGCTGGATTCTTTTATTGTGGAAATAGTATTAATGATAAAGCGGCATGTTTCTCATGCGGGGGTATTATAGAAGATTGGGAGATTTATGACGATCCTTGGATGCAACATGCTATACACTATCCTAAATGTTTATATTTGAATGCTGTCAAAGGAAACGAATATATAATGAATGCACACATCTCCGTCATAGCATTTGACTTATCATATTTATTAAAAGAATGTATTCTAACAACAAAATATAATTAAACAATATAAACGTCTTGTTTCAATTTGTATTACCTTCAACTAGACGCCAAAACACACTCTGCTAAGAACACATTTACATGATAAAAATAATCAATTAGAATAGAAAGGATGAAATAATATTTGAATGTTGATGAAATGAGTAATAAAATTGGGATTGACTGGTTGTCTTATAGTTCACAAAATATTGATCGATTAGCTGATTGTTGTATAATTGGGGTATCTGGAACACGAGCGAAGCGAAGTGATCCAGATACCCCAATTATACACTACTTGCAAATGATGACATTTTTAGGTATGATTTTTATCTAACATTTCTGAATAGCTTATTAATGTTATAAGATACCATTTTTTTGAATACCGTTTTATTTGCCTTAGAAAAAAAATCTTGAGTTGAAAAGTTTTTTCTTTACGATGTTAGGACCAATATTGAAAAATTTAATTTAACACCCAAGACGACCATTATTTTAAAAACTTGTACATTTAATACGGTTTGCAAATTGGTATAAAACTTACGTCTAGTCCTTATCGTTACAAAGATATTGCTATGAATGTGATGAAGAAGACAGAAAATAAATTAAATTGGTACTATCCAATTTTTTCCTTTTCATTATGGCTTATGCTTGAATGCTTAAATGAATGCTTGAATGTTTAATTATTATCAATTATTGAAAGATATTTTAAGGATCTTTCGATATAAATAAGTATTTTTTTTTCTAAGACTAAATATACATCTGTGTTTTTCAAAACGCGATTCATTTAAGAATATAAATATGGGTTTCACTACATTCGGCATTTCTGCCATACAAATATTTTGATTTACCTATTTTGGTTATAGTTTGACATGCATCATACATTTATCAATCAGCTATTACGTAAAATACTGACAATCATTTAAAGGAGATGGCTAAATGACTGCCTCCAGCATCTATAGGAATTCCACACTGACTCGTAGTATTTAAACAATCAAACATTAATTATTTAGAGTTAAATAATTTCATAGAAGTTGCGTGAACTTAAGAAAAAGCAAAAATTAAATCACAAAATCTCTCTCTTTACATTGACATAAAATGGTGAAATACTTGTAATACAGCTGTTAGTTGCTATAGCAACTGCAAGCTAAGGATGGACCATATCGCTTTTCAGAATGTCAAATCGAAGCAGTAATTATATCGATTTTTGATAACAGTTATCAAAACAATTTATTTTTTCCGAAACTAAGAAGTGGTAATCAGAGTTCTTGGTATAGCGTGTTTCACTGCTACTGTGAACGGACGTACCGATCGCGAGCGCGTGCTCTAGTTAAGAGTATTTTGCAGACGCATCACAACACCGTCGTCGCGGTGTACGTCGATCTATCGGGGCCACTGCGATGACCCAGTTACAAGTGCGGAAATCGTCATGAAGTGTTTATTATAATTGTTTAGGTGTCTCGCTCACCTTAAAACTAAATAATGGCTGCACAACAGTCTATTAAAATCAAAACTGATCTGGAGAAGCAGTTGTATGACTGTTACATCCAGGAGAAATCGGACAGAGAAAACCTGCAACAAATGGTACGTCAACTGAACAGCCATATACAAAGCTTGCAGGAACAGGTTCAAGATCTTCAAGGACAATTAAAATGCTTAAAGGTACAAAAAAAAGAAGAACCCTCAGATAAACAGGCCAGTGGGACCATAACACCTGCTCAGCCTACTAAAAGTGACGCTGAGTACTGCACGGATGAGGAAGAACTCGCCAAAGAGACCGAGTGGATTAGGGTGAAAAACAGGAAGAAAAGGAAGTTGAACACTTCCCTTACTCCACCACAACCACAACAAGCTACAACTAGCATTCAGCAGCAGCAACTCAACAACAAAGAGAAGGCAACCACTAAAAAAATTCTGGCACCGCCTCCAATCGTAGTGGACGGTGTTAAGAATTATCAAACGTTCTACGACTTTTTGACTGAATCTCAGCCAGTAGAAACATTTACCGCCAAAATGTTGAGCGGTAATAGTGTGAAAGTAAATGCCAAAACTGAAGAGTCCTACAGAGTGATCGCTCGTCGCCTAACAGAAAATAACTGTTTATGGCACTCATATGAGGACAAGCAGACCAGGCCAATAAGAGTAGTGGCGAAAAAATTGCATTCTTCCTGCCTACCGGATCGGATTAAAGATGATTTAACTTTGCAAGGATTTCAGATAGAAAATGCTATTAACAAGTTAAGCTGGAGAACAAAAGAACCGCTCAACATGTTTATTCTATCGTTCAAAAATGATGAAGATGTCAGTAAAATATACGGCATTAAACATATTCTAGGGTGTAAAGTTGAAATAAACCCACTTAAGACGTCAAAAATAATACCCCAGTGTAAGAGATGCCAGGCTTATGGTCATACTCAAAAGTATTGCTCAAAAGAGCCAAGGTGTGTTAAATGTACAGGTAAACACCTCACAGCTGATTGCAGCAAACCTGCGCAAGAAAAACCTAAGTGTGTTCACTGTGGCTTACCTCACCCAGCCAACTACAGGGGGTGTTTAGTTGCCAAGGAGATGCAAATGATTAAGAACAAAAAATCAAAAAATAGTCCACCTAACAACCCTGCCACTAAGCAAATTGTTAGAAACACCGACAAACAGGCAACAAAACAAAGTGCACCGTTTGCAAAGACAACCGTGGCAAATGCACATACATCCAAAAGTGTCTCATACGCACAAGCAGTAAATCCAAGCACGAAACCATCAAGTCTTGAAGACAAGCTCAACCAAATCTTGAAGTGCATATCCTCATTTGACAAGAGACTAGAGAAATTAGAATCAAGCACCATACAAATCAGTCATGAATAACACACTAAAAATAATGGCGTGGAATTCCAACGGATTGCTGCAACAACAACATGAGTTGCAAGTAGTCCTAGACACAGAAAATATTGATGTGTGTTTGATCTCTGAAACGCACTTCACTAAACAGTCTTTTGTAAAGTTTAGAGGCTATAAGGTTTATCACTCGCTGCACCCTAGCAACACGGCGCGAGGAGGTAGCGCAGTTATTATCAGAGAAAATATCTGTCACTACGAACAATGTAAATACGAGGAACAAGACACGCAAGCTGTGGCGATATCAGTAAAAACAAATAAATTTAATGTAACAGTAGCGGCCGTATACTGTCCCCCAAGACACAAGATAAACAAAGAACAATATATACACTTATTCAGACTCCTCGGACAGAGATTTATACTAGGCGGTGACTTTAACGCTAAGAACACTCATTGGGGATCGAGATTAACTTCAACTAAGGGCAGACAGCTTCTAAGCGCAGTGAAAGACATGCACTGTGAGGTCATAAGTACTGGAAAACCTACTTACTGGCCGACTGACCACCAGAAACTACCAGACCTTATCGACTTTTTCATAGTCAGAAATATATCAACCAACTATCTGAATGTGGAAGAGGGGTACCATATGAACTCCGATCACTCTCCGATATTATTACAATTAAGTCACAAAATATTACTAAGAGAAAACCACCTGACGTTAGTTAACAAGTATACAGATTGGGAAAGTTTTAGCTTAGAGCTACAAAATATTATTGACCTAAAAACTCCATTAAAAAGCAAAGATCAGCTCGATTTTGAAGTAGACCAGTTTAACATCAATATCCAACAATGTGCATGGAACAACACACCACAGCTTATAAAGAAGTTTAAAGGAAATACCTACCCAAAAGAAATAATAGACCTATTATATGAAAAAAGGACTCAAAGAAAAAGGTGGCAGCAAACTAGATTCCCGCAAGATAAAACTGTATTGAATAACCTTACCAAAAGACTGAAGAGAAAGATACAAACCTTTCAAGATGAGGCTTTAGATACTAACCTGCGTCAGTTAACCAGCGACCATACAACCCAATACTCTCTTTGGAAAGCGACAAAGTCACTCAAAAGGCCAATTGTACCAATTCCCCCTATCAGAGATGATAACGGAAAGTGGGCCATAAGCAATGAACAGAAAGCTCAAAGATTTGCACATCACTTGGAAGAAACCTTTCAGCCAAATGACGAGTCTGTGGACAACCTACAGTTTGCCAATATTCTGCAAGATCAAAGAATTAAGCTTGTGACCCCGAAAGAAGTTGCAAAGGAAATTCAAATCATTAGCCTAAAGAAATCGCCAGGGTATGACCTTATTACGGGAGAAATCCTGAAACAGCTCCCGCGTAAAGCCATAATTAAGCTTACTAGGCTCATAAATGCTGCATTCGTGCTTAAGCATGTTCCTGAGCCATGGAAAGTTGCTGAGGTGATAATGATTGCAAAGCCTGGTAAACCACCTCACGAAGCATCATCATACAGACCCATTTCCCTATTGCCTATACTTTCAAAGCTGTTTGAAAAATTGTTTTTAAAACGCCTAAAACCAATCATAAACGAGAAAAACCTGATCCCTGACCATCAGTTTGGTTTCAGAGAGAAACACTCAACAATAGACCAAGTACACAGAATTACCAACATCATCGAGAGAACGCTTGAAGATAAAAAAGTCTGCTCCACCGTTTTTTTAGATGTAGCACAAGCTTTTGATAAAGTTTGGCATAAGGGTTTGATATACAAGCTAAGACTAATGCTGCCCAATGATTTTGCCGATATCTTGCAATCATATATTACAGATAGAATGTTTCGAGTAAGGCACGAGGGAGCCTTTTCTGAGTTAAAAAATATTAAAGCTGGCGTCCCTCAAGGAAGCGTGCTAGGTCCAATCCTCTACCTATTGTACACGTATGATATACCAGAGCTGGAAAATAATACCATTGCAACCTTTGCGGACGACACTGCCATTATGGCTACAGGGTCATGCCATGCGGAAGCAATCAGAAAAGTACAAATTGCTGTAAATGAAGTTCATGACTGGGCACAAAAATGGAAAATCAAATTGAATGAATCAAAGTCACTTCACATTGATTTTACCAACAGGAATTGTGATTACCACCCAATTTTCATAAATGGCCAACAAGTGCCATACGCAAATACAGCGAAATATCTTGGCATAACGCTTGATGCGAAATTGCGCTGGAAAGCGCACGTTAAAAAGAAAAGACAGGAACTGGACATGCGATTTAAAAACATGTATTGGTTGATTGGACGAAATTCCTGCCTATCGATACATAATAAAATATTATTATATAAGCATATTCTAATGCCAATATGGACATATGGCATCCAACTGTGGGGCTGTACTAAACCGACCAACATCAAAGTTATACAAACATTCCAGAATAAGGTACTCAGGAGTATTGTTAATGCGCCCTGGTATATAAGAAATGACGACCTCCATCGTGACCTAAAAGTGGAACCCGTCACCAAAATAATCCAAAAATTTGCTGAGGCTCATGAACACCGACTCCACCAACATGTGAACATCGAGGCAATTCAGCTGCTAGACCAGATAAATATAGTGCGAAGGCTAAAACGAACAAAACCTTTTGAATTAGTGTAGTGTAAAGTGTAATGTAGAAATAATGGTGACAATGACACTCATATAACACATGAACAAAGTGTTTATATTATAATATTAGACTCTAAGAAAGTGGAACGGACTTGTTTATATACAATCAGCACTATTCTGTTTTAAAATAATTACCACGTAAAAAGTTAAGTTAGATTAAAATTGCTTATTAGTCTTGTAGGCTAGATTGTAATTAATTATTAAGAACCTGGTTCTTTTTAATAAAGGATAAAAAAAAAAAAAAAAAAAAAAGAGTTCTTGGTGGGAATCTATGGCGTGCAATTCAGTGTCTTATTTATTTCCTTGTTATTGTGTTTTGAAAATGGGGTTGTGTTAAAGTGACAGTCGATTCTACCCAATTACACTTAATTAAATCAAAATCAAATAAAATAAGGGACAGCTTCGAATTATGGTTATTCGTTTAATCGTGCTACATATTTTGCGTCGAAAAATATGAACTGATGAATAGTGATCGGCAAAAAGTAGTACTATTTGTTTCTTTTAATCAATTCGATTATTTTATTGATTCTGTTACACTTGTATCTTCTCATCTCTAAAAATAAGGATTTGGATTTTTTTTATTGTTGATGGCATTAGGACCATATCAGGTTAAACAAGCTCGGTCATACTACGGAGAGCATATTAGAGCAAATGGTACTTATGATATCGAAGTGTGCCCGGATCTTGAAAGATTAATACATTTAGGGGGATCAAGACCTCAACTTTTAAGAGGCCGAATAAGATCAAGGCATATTAGTCAAAAAATATACTACGTGTATATTTTATATGAAAGCCAAACCACAATTAATAATCCTCTGGATGACATACTGTCATATTACTGCAGCTGTATTGTGGGGAACAGAACTCTGGGCTGTTGCTGTCATGTAATGACAGTGATCTGGTATCTGGGATGGGCTAGACATCAGAACACGCTATCCGCTCCGGCTTCATTTTTAGATAATGTTCTTTTAAGAATAACAGAATTGTAGGGGTTCCCTGCACTTAGTGATGATACCGGGGCGATTCTATAGGGATGATGAAATAAAACCGACCACCGCGAATGTCCGTTGAACACTGATTTATTGATTTATTGTACTTACACAAATTAGCTAACTAATAGGTACAAAATGCTGAGTGCACAGAATGCACGGCGCGTGAGTATGAAAAGTAATGTGCGGTTCCGTACATCCTGCCCGCCCAAATGAGACAACTGACATGATAGATTAACAGATAATTAAAGTAAGAGACAAGCTAAAGTTTACAATGATATAGAATAGTAAAATGATAAGATAGATAACTCGCTAATGATACAAAATGTGTTTAAACTTAACTAACACGATTATTCTACGATACACATGGGCGAGGTAGCCCTGTCTACACCACTGATCGTGAACACTTCACTACACTTTTGCACTGACGCCGCTGCACTCGACGCCGGTGTGACCGTCGCCGGCCCCGCCCCGAGAGCCTCCTGGCCCTGGGGGGCCGGCGACGGTGGTGCCCTGCCCGTACTGCGTTGTCGTCTGATGAGGTACACGCCGACGCCACACAAGATGATTACCGATGCTACACTGATGTACGACACAGTGTAGTGATGAATATCGTGAATACTCAGATCTGTAGATGACTGTTCCTTTACCTCGTCAATCTGAGCCCTTAATTGATTCCAAATGAGATGATGATCTTCAGCCTCACTGAAGTTCTCTGGCGCAGACGTTTTCATGATTTTGTTTAGTACGGACACCTCTGGGACTTCGATGTGATGATGAATATTTACATGATTGATGAAATTATTATGAGCATAAATACTAAAGGTCTCTCCTTTCAATGTGCAACCTTGACCTAGGGTAATAATCCCGTTGCCGACAAGGTTCACCATTGTGATACCGTTGGTGCAAATAATGCGAGTTTGGCATTCCGAACAACATGTATACAACCAGCTGTTCGGTCTGTGCAATTTGATCCATTGCTCGTTACATGACGATTTTACGGAGTGGCATAATTGTTTTTTATTTAATATTTTCATCTCGCAGATTGATTGCTGCATGTTTAGATTGTAGATGGGCAAGTTTAGTGAGCATAACAAGATATCGTTAGGGACGTGGGTACATGATTGTAGGTCTTCTTCTGATAGTAGAAATGCTGTATCCTTGCGCAAATTGTAGGCTATGAGCGGTACTGATGGAATGAGTTGATAATATTGTTCTTCTCTCTTTTGCGAAATAGATATGATTTTGTTCAACTCAAATAATTCGTTGCTTAGGAGTGGAACCTTGATCTCGATGATTAAATAATTAGAGAAGACTCTAGCCGACACCTTTAGCAAACGGTACAAATCCTTGACATTCCTCAAGTCCACAGGTATCGTAAGTTTACCATTCAGTCGACTGGAGATAGTGCTCAGCTGATACGATAGTTGCTCCGGTGATAGCAAATGGCTGTCAATGCGTCCGTGTGAGATATCTGTAACAGTACCGATCAGCGTTTGCTGAATCCAACGAATATTTGAAAGAATGATTGATGCCGCTAGTGATGATGAGGTGATGTAAAGGCCATCTTCATTTGCGAAACGTACCTTGTTCACCTCAGATGTTATATTTTGTAGATGTTGTTTGATAAATGAAAATTGTTTATTCATGATATCCTCGTTACGGCGTACGATGTTGAACTCTGATTCTAAGATGCTTGTTTGATTTTTTATAAGGTTCTGTAGATGTGCTTCATTATGGCTGATTTTTTCGATGTCACCCTTATATTGCTCTGCGAACCTTTCGTCTAGTACACCGAATAACGAGCTGGCAATATAACCCACACCGTTTACTAGGCCTCTTTTCAGCCTCTTCGGGCTTTGATATTTAAGTAACATATCATAATGTTCAATGTCGCTTATTTCGTGCTCTAATTGATGAATGATGCTCTGATATTGTTTACTTGACTGTGTTATGCACAATGACTTGATATGATTGACGTAACTCTTGATGTCAGCTAAGCCTTTCCAGTAGGTCGTCATATTGTAGTAGACAACTAGACGCCATTCGTCCTGGATGTACTGAAGATTGGATATTCTGTCGAAGTAAATGGCTTGACTCTGATCTAATGATGTCAGATTATACGATTCTGGATTGGGTATATTTTCCGCTGAAGTAGATGATAATAACATGAAAAATAGTAATAGGAAGCTGGTGAATAGATTCTTCAATGAAACGTTGTTGCGAGGAAGTCTCTTTCTCTTGCTTTGCTCGTCAGATTTGTTTTGATGATAAACATTTTGATCTTGTGTTGTATCCTCGTTTACTGGTAACAACACAAGTCTGGTGACAGGACGTTGAATGATGTGATTTTTGGTTTTTAAGCTGACTACCCTTACATAGCCATCCCTTCCAGGATGAACTGCTTCAATACGTCCTAGCGCCCACTTGCCGGGTGGCAAGTTTTCTTCCTTGATAAGAACGACATCATCGACTTCGAAATTCCTACTTGGCTTACGCCATTTTGATCTGGCCTGCAGTTGCTGTAGATACTCGCTTGACCACCTTTTCCAAAGTTGTTTGTTCATTGATTGAATGAGTTGCCACCGTGTTGTGTGGCTTATGTGATCTGGATCAGTCTGTGGTCTAGATAGAAGCGGGCCGCCAATCAAGAAGTGACCTGGCGTAAGAACGTCGTCTTCAGGGCTCTCCGTCAACTGACAGAGAGGTCTTGAGTTCAGACATGCCTCGATTTGATATAGGAGGGTAGTAAACTCTTCATAAGTGAGTTTCTGATCTCCGATGATGCGCTTCAGATGATACTTGAGGCTTTTCACCGCAGCCTCCCAAAGACCACCTGCACTTGGCCATGCAGGAGCGTTGAAGTGCCACTTTATGTTCATCTCATTGATGTTATTGAAGAAATCGGTGTTGATTGTGGCTATTATATCTTGATACTCCTTCTTTATGATACGGTTGGCACCTACGAAATTCGTGCCATTGTCACTGTAAACGTGACTTGGTGTTCCACGTCGGGCCGAGAATCTACGAAAGGCTGCTAGAAATGCTGGCGTACTGAGATCAGACACTAGCTCCAGATGAACAGCCTTGGTAGATAAACAAACAAACACAGCAATATAGCCCTTAACAGTTTTGATTCCACGTCCCTTATTAGCCTTCAACTCGACGTGTCCGGTAAAATCGACACCCGTGTGAGAGAAGGGTCGTGATGGGGTGACTCGTGGTTGTGGAAGATCAGCCATGATTTGTTGATACTGTGTTTGAGTAAAACGCTGACACTTGACGCATGATCTCAGCTTCCTTTTGACGGTACGGATTCCACTGATGATCCAATACTTGTCTCTGATGTATGAAAGTGTCAGTCGCGGGCCTCCATGTAACGTGGTAATATGAGCTTGATCAATGATTAAATCTGTGAGACGACTATGGCTTGATAATATGATAGGATGCTTTGATGATTCGTTGATGCGTGCGTTTTTCAGTCGTCCACCCACTCTAAGGATACCGTGCTTATCTATGAACGGGTTAAGACATGATATTTTGCTTCTAGGATGCACATGTCCCTTTTGATTGATAAACAAAATATCTTCATGAAATTGTTTTAATTGGTCATCTTTTATAATATTATTCAATGCATTGTCCATTTCTGATGACGTTAAAACATATGATTTGGACGTGTGTTTACCACGTGATTGCGTAATGAAACGTGATATCCAAGCGACGATTCTTACAATGCGAGTTAAGGAGCTGTAGTTCTGTAATAACTCGTGAATTAATGAAATAATATGATTTTGATGTATAACTGTGTTTACACAAGGCTTCTTAGTCTCCAAATCTGGTGATTGATATGAGGTGATAGTAAGGGTGCTTTGTTCGAAATTGGTTATCCATTTCGGACCCTGCCACCACAACGGATGGCTTGATAACTTCCGTGAAGTCAGACCCCGAGTAGCGCAATCAGCTGCATTCTCTTCGGATCTCACATGATGCCAACTTGATGATGGAATGATATTAGTGATTTTGTTGATTCTGTTTGCCACAAATTGTTTCCACCTTTTCACGTCGCCTTGAATCCACCCTAAAACTATCATCGAGTCGGTCCAGGCGAAAGTCTCCACATCTTGATTTAATAAAGATTCCCTGACTTTCTTGATAAGTTCAGATAGTAGTAGCGCACCGCATAGCTCTAGTCGTGGCAATGATACCTTCTTTGCCAGAGGTGCCAACTTTGTTTTTGCTACAGCGAGCGTTGATTTGCGTTCGCCCTTATTGTCGTTTGCTACTACATACACAACACATGCGTATGCTTTGTCGGATGCGTCACAAAATCCATGAAGTTGATATGATTGGTTTGTGTTGCCGAGATAACGTGGTATAATAAATTGATCTATGATATTGAAATCATTCTTGATTTGAGCCCAGTCATCTTGAATCGGTTGTGGAACTTCTTCGTCCCATGATAAATGTAATGACCATGCATTTTGAAAAAGCAGTTTGGCTCTGATTGATAATGGTGACAGCCAGCCTAAGGGGTCGAATATCTTTGAGATTTCCGAAAGTAGCTGTCTCTTTGTGACGCGTTTGTCGTGAGTATTGAATTGATTTTGAAAGCTAAAGCTATCTGTTGATGAGGTCCATCTTAGTCCAAGTGTTTTTCTTGTTTCCGAGCACTTGAAGTCTAAGGGGTTGTTGAGTTGATCTGGTGATAAGTCTACCAGTAGATCCGGTTCGAAGGACCAAAATAAATGTAGGGGTTCCCTGCACTTAGTGATGATACCGGGGCGATTCTATAGGGATGATGAAATAAAACCGACCACCGCGAATGTCCGTTGAACACTGATTTATTGATTTATTGTACTTACACAAATTAGCTAACTAATAGGTACAAAATGCTGAGTGCACAGAATGCACGGCGCGTGAGTATGAAAAGTAATGTGCGGTTCCGTACAAGAATAGAATAAAATAATTCACATTTTTGTTGTTTTATTTTCAATATTTTTATGTTCAGCCCATTATTATTGTATCGATTTTGCTACACTTGAATTTCAATCCCATCACTAAAAAAATCAAACGTCATATGTCAGATGTCGTTTGAATGCTTTGCCGTTTGCATGTTCGTTGTGCATATTTATTTTGGATTTTCAATGACCCTCGCTCACCTACTTACGGACCTCTCGCTACTCGATACAGACAGAACACCACCATAGGAACATTGTCTGCGAAAACCGTCTTTATTTTACTTATTTGGATGAGTCCGTTAGGTTTTACAAGAGTAAACACGCGGGTGGGAGTAATTTTTGCGCGGATTGCAGAAAGGCCGTTGTATTACATTTTTAGGTGCAATTACCCCTTTGTGTATATTTACTAAAGTACCACGATGCGAAATCGGGGTGGCTCGTTTAGTCTATAATACAACTATATCAATTTCAATGCAGATACATCAAAATGCCTAAGTAAAGTTCATAGCAATGACATTTGTTTGCAGTTTTATACGTATTGACGCAGGAGCTAAACGATTTTATTTTCACTATTTTCAACATATGATCTACTTCTGAAAGTGTTTTTTATATGAAATACTAATATTCAGCTATTCAGCGTTGCATTTTGCTAGGTGTCATGTTTATAGATGCTTGCTTCACTCGTCCTAACTGAATTTAGCCATCTCCTTTCGATTACAATGGAATCACATAATAAAGTTAAATACAATTCTATTCATACTTGTAGCATGCAATACACATTTTTTATTTTTTTAAATAGCAACAGCATAAAAATACTAATATCAATTTAAATTACAATGCAATTACTTAATACAATACAATTATTATCAATTACAATAAATAGCAATCATTATTAGTGATGTCATGTTAATAAAAAAACAAAAGGAATAGTAGAAATTGAACTATTTAAATAATATCAAAATGTTGTAGGTACTTGTAGCATGCAGTACATACATATTGTTAAATAGCAAAAAACATTAGAATACGAAATACTGATAACAATTGAAATTTAGATTATTGATTAAAATTAAATACAATAATTCCAATCATACAAGATATTAGTCAACTATGTTTAAAATAGCAGTCAATAATTATGTCACGTCAATAAATAAAAGAATAATGAAATATTTAAATAATGTCAATATAATTATACCTAGATGTCATAATAATTACAGTTAATAAATTTTACATTCAAAATGTTCATCGATGGAATAAAAACATTTCTCACACAACCAGTTATATAGCTTTTTATTAAATTCTAATTCTGTAGCACTTCTAATTTTTTCAGCTAAATGGTTATATATTTTCACCGCCATGGTGTAACAGTTTTTATCACCAAGTTTTAGTCTATTACGAGGGACTATTAGTGGTTTTTGTGCTATTTTCCTCTTCGACATAGCCTTTTCATCCTTTTTAAAAAGCGAGTAATTGTTTCTTACAAATTTGCAGGTTTCAAATATATAAAGAGACGGGAGAGTAAGCAGCTTTTGTTTGATAAATATAGGTTTACAAGAGTCTGTCCACTTAAGATTAAAAATTGATCTTACACACTTTTTTTGGGCTATAAATGCCCTCGAAGCATCTGTTGAATTTCCCCATACAGTTATAGCATACCTTAAAACAGAACAGACATGGCTATGATATACCAGTAGTGCGGTTTGAATGTCTGTTATTTTTTTTATCCTCCTTAGTGCAAATACGAATTTGTTTACCTTCTTACATACATTATCTACGTGCGCTTTCCAATTGCAATGTCTATCCTTAACTACTCCTAAAAATTTTATATTATTAACTTCCTCTATGTCATTGTTATTGTATTTTATACTTAATTTCATGTCATTTTTTAATTTTGTCTGGTTATTATACGGCAAAAATGTCATGAATTTAGTTTTGTTTGCATTAATTTTTAAGTTATTCTCATCGAGCCAATTGATTAAATCTGTCAATGCTTTATTTGTCACTATTTTACTTTGTGCTTGTTTATAGGATTTTCCACTTTGAATTTCTTTTAAACATGTACGTGTTATATATTTTTGTAATCTCCTTTTAAAACCCTTTATTTTGATACCCTACTCGATGGTATTGGATTTTTTTTTTAACTCCGCGATTTGGCCCCCAAAATCCGCAATTTTTCTTTGGTTTTTAATTTTAATGTAGCCTATAACACTCGCGCCATTAAGACGAATCTAATGACGTACATTTCATTCAAATCGGTTCATCCGTTTATGAGTTATGAGGGAACAAAGAAACGGACATACATACATACATACTTACTTACATACATACATACACGTCAAACACATAACCCTCCTTTTGGGCTTCGCCGCAGTCGGGTAAAAACAACAATCAATTATTGTTAGAATTTGGGGCCACTGACTATCTGTAACAACTTTCAAAGATAAACGATAGAACTGACAAATGACAGTCAGGACCAATATGTTAACTTCCAATACATAAAGGAAACTAAGTACCTATAATAATATAATGAGGGTCACGCATCCATGGCCAGACCGAGGTAAGCGAGGCTTAACCTGAATTACCCAAACGGGTGTTATTATTTGGCCACGAGCTCCTCTACAGGAAAATGATCAACATCAACAACATCGTTAGCCAATAATGTTCCCACTGCAGGGACTCAGGTCTCTCTAGGAGAGGGATGGACTGTAATCCACCACGCGGGCCCAGTGCGGGTCGGTAGATGTCACATGCCTTCAAATTTTTTGTTGGTTGGTTCTAAGACATGCCGGTTTCCTCAAGATGTTTTCCTTCACCGTTTTGAGAGCAGTGGTTAAGAAATAAATTACACAAAGTAATGCGCCTGACTGGGTTCGAACCCACGACTCACTGTTCGTACCACTGCTCAAGGAAAATGATAGTCCTAAATATCGACGCTTTCCGCTACAAAGGGCGTAACTCCAAATCTCATACTTTTGGCAATGAGCAAAAAACAAAAAAAAAAATCTTTCTTCAATAACTCTTTTGTTTTTATACTTATAAATTTGAGTTCTAGGAATAAAATTCTTAAATTTTGGCCGTCCTTTGCCTCATTTAATTACAATCGTCTACGATAGTTATTGACGAAGTTAGCATGGAGTTACACCCCTGAAAATGAAATAAAAATGTAGATACAACCCATAATTAAATGGCCTGGGAACAAACGTCTGCAGTAAAAACCAGTTAAGCACATGCAAGGGTAATGTTTGTAGTTGTAAACACCATTTTTTTTTGCAAAATATGTAGATACACCCTGTTATTAATACTAATGCAATGAATATAAGATCAGTTTTATTAATAAGGATGAATATTATTAAATAAGTAAGGATATATTGGAGGTATTTTTAATATAAATCATAGTTAGTCGAGTCAAAATGAAATTAACGGTTTTAAAAATCAATTCATTTATTATTACTTGTAATAGGAACATTAAGCACTTCATTGAATCACAACTGGTAAGTTACAGGTCCCGTGAATCAATCTACAATCACACAACATAATAACACGCCTGTACCCAATGAAAAGGATAAAATAAAAAGCTTATCATCATCATCATTTCAGCCGAAAGACGTCCACTGCTGGACGTAGGCCTCCCCTAAGTGTCGCCACATTGACCGGTCCCGTGCGTCTCGCATCCAGAGGATCCCCGCAACCTTCACCAGGTCATCGGTCCACCTAGTGGAAGGCCTTCCAACGCAACGTCTTCCGGTTCGCGGTCGCCACTCCAGAACTTTCCAGCCCCATCGGCCATCCGTTCTGCGAGCAATGTGCCCTGCCCACTGCCACTTAAGTTTGGCAATTCTTCGGGCTATGTCGGTAACTTTGGTTCTCATGCGGATGTCCTCATTTCTGATTCGATCACGCAACGAAACTCCGAGCATAGCCCTCTCCATTGCCCTTTGGGTGACTTTAAGCCTTCTGATGAGGCCCATTGTGAGCGACCACGTTTCGGTCCCGTATGTAATCACTAGCAACACACACTGGTCATAGACTTTCGTCTTGAGACACTGCAGTAACTTGGACGAGATGATACTTCTCAGCTCCCCAAACGTTGCCCAGCCGAGTCGGTTTCGATTCGATTGACCTCTTTCTCAAAGTGAAACCTGGGACAAACAGTCCAGTTAGGTAGGTCCACCTACCTAACTGGACTGTTTGTCCCAGGTAGACATAATCGTCTACAACTTCGAGTGTAGAGTCTTCGGTCTTTATAGGAGTGGGTGTAACATGGGCATTCAACATGACCTTGGTTTTATCCATGTTCATTTTAAGACCCACTCTTTTGGAGGCTCTACTGAGGTCATCGAGCATTGCACTGAGGTCCTCCATGGTCTCAGCCATGACCACTATATTAAATCGTCGGCAAATCAAAGGTGAGTCATGTACTCGCCTTGATGTTGAAGCCTAGTCCTCTCCAGTCCAGAACCTTGACGACATCCTCCAGTACAGTGGTGAACAGCTTCGGAGATATGACGTCTTCCTGTCTCAAAACTCACTGCAGAAGGATAGGTTCTGGTCTGGTCCTGAAGCTGGACTGACATGGTGGCATTTTTGTATAAACACTTCAACACTGCAGTACAGCCCAAGTTTCAATCGAATCGAAGACTTTCTCGTAATCCACAAATGCTAAACAGAGAGGAAGATTATACTCTTCGGTCTTCTGTTTAACCTGCCGCAGCGTATGTATGTGGTCTACGGTGCTAAAGCCTTTTCGGGATCCGGCTTGTTCGGGAGGCTGAAAGTCGTCGAACCTGCGCGCGAGACGATTCGTAATGACTCTTGAAAACTACTAGACATGGCTCAGAAGTGAGATGGGCCTATAATTCTTCAGTCGGGCATTGTCGCCCTTCTTGAAGAAGAGTACCACCACACCTCTGCACCATGCCTGTGGCGTTTTTCCCTCGAGAATGACGGAATCGAACAGCCTTCAGGAGTTCGGCCGTAATTCCGTCATCACCCGGTGCCTTGTTGTTCTTAAGCTGTTTCAGAGCCATCCTAATCTCGTACAGGCTCACATCCGGGATGTCTTCAGTATAGTGTCGGGTCAGTCTAGCTCTGGGGTCTTTTGCTAAATCTTCAACTACTAGTTTGGAAATACAGAGATTTTATTGTTTTTTTTTTTTGTTTGAGGCCCAAGTTTTTTGGAGTTTAACGACTGAAACGACTGCATAATAATAACAACAGATAACCATAAGTTACTTTTACATTAGATGAATTTACCTTTTCAAAACTATATCATTATCCATCAAGCCGTTTACACAACGTATTAAAGAAATAAACACCTTCGCAAACAAACATCAATTCTAAAGCCGTTTACGTTTCTTCTAAAACTAAATTATAATAAATACCTACCTCACTTAGGTCGTAAAACACAATATTTTGTCTTCATGACATTTAAACGTAGGGTGTAAAAACCATACTTTAATTGTGTTCTTAGTGAATTTTAGGGTGTATAAATCAAAAATATTGGTGTTTAGGTCGTAACACCAATATTTTGATAATACAACACTATTTTTAGTAACTTACAATTATACAACTAAAATATCGCAACGAACTTAACCATGCAGACTTTCCAATGTGGTTTTACCACCCATACCTTGCAAATATGTAACTTATTTCCTATTTCCAACAAAAAAAATAATTCAATTCAGATTATCACCGCTCTACGTTAAACGTTTATTAACGTTACGACAGAGACGTAAATGTTACCTACTGTAACCTTTGTGAGATACATCCTTTTTTACCGACATCAAGAGTTATCAGAATATTTTTTTGCAGGGCGTAAGTCACAATTTGTTTTGTTATTGTGTTTTACCCCGTTTTACATTCAAGAAAATATTTTTGTTTGTAGATACACCAAGTTTGATGTCGTAACGTAAAAGAAATGTGTTTTACGACTTGGTTTTTTTAAAGAGAGATGTTTAGCGTTAAGAAAATATTGGGTAGTAAAAACCATTTTTTTCACCGTAGCGCAATTTTGAATATACAGATAGAAAGAGCGTGAAAAACTAAATAAGACTGCATCAAAAAGTCAATTTGGCCAAAATGGTCTTTACGCCCTTTGTAGCGGAAAGCGTCGATATTATAAATGCGAAAGTAACTCTGTCTGTCTGTCTTTGCTTCACGCCTAAACTACTGAACCGATTTGTGTGAAATTTGGTACAGACATAGTTTGGAACTTGAGAAAGGACCTAGGATAGTTTTTTTTTTCCGCGAGATAAACCAAAAATCTTCCGGAAGTCACTATTCCACGCGAACGAAGTCGCGGGCAAAAGCTAGTACAAAATAAAAACATCCAGTACAGTTCCAACTCAATCAGTTCTACGAAACAGAATAAAAATGTAGGTATTCCAGCCAGTTCACAAGTGAGGATAGATTCAGTGCAGGCGCATCTAGTCGTTGATGTTTTCATAGCTCTTCGCCTTCGCTAGTTTTTCAGGCGCATATTTCCGCTAATGCGCTTTTACTATGCGAGTGGGATAGTCAGTTGGAAAACATATTCTGTTTACATTTATTATAAACTAGCTTTTGCCAGCGGCTTCGCCCGCGTGAAAAAGACGATTTTCCATACAAACTTTCAACCCCTATTTAACTCCCATAAGGGTTGAATTTCGAAAAATCCTTCCTTATTCCCTGTCTACATTATAAAGGGAACCTCTGTGCAAAATTTCCGCTTTCTAGGTCCAAGGGTTTGGGCTGGGCGTTGATGAGTCGGTCAGTCAGTTAGTCAGGACTTCTCTTTATATTTATATAGATGTACACGTCAAACTCAAAAAATGAATGTTGACAAACAAAAAGAAAGACCCAGTATTAAATCATCTTCCTGGCCTTGTCCTATTTCTATTTAGGGTCAACGCCACACGTTTTCAGGGTTCCATACCTCAACAGGATAAAACGGAACCCTTATAGGATCACTCGTGTCGTGTCGTATCTCCGAAACTACTGAGTCTAAAATTTTGAAAAAATACAGAAATTAGTTCAACCCTTATAGATACAGGAAAACTTATAAGAAGGCTATGGTGATAAAATAACATGGAAATTTTCTCAATATCTACTACAATGGTACGGATTGCACTTGGCCAGTTTTCTTTCATATTTATTGTTAGTTAAGGCTCATATACGAATTATTCTTTTCCTTTTCTCATTCTCATACACTATTGTCTACATTTCTTCTTCATTTCTCCTTTAGCAGGTTTGCTGGCAGAAATTTCTTGAGAAATAAGTAGTACCTTTGTACTCAAGTATTATGTTGTGTTAATATTTTCCTGTGCTGTCTACTGTGTGTACATAATTTATAAAATAAATAAATCATTCCACAAACATAAATATTCATGAATTGATCAACATGGTAATTGATAGTAAAAATAACCTGAACCTTGCATCCTGAAGATACCCAATCACGAATACTGTCATATAAAAGGAGCAATTCCTTTTATATTCGAAGACATGTGGAATTCACCAACCCGCTCAGAAGAGGGTCATAAACCATCAGGGGAAACATTTATGCCTTTTGTGTTTCTTTTATAACTCTTTTATACAGCTTTATTAGCAAAGCAATGTAGACTATGCCCGCATTTGCCGCACCAAAGAAAATTCTAAAAACTTGCACTCGGACTAAAATAAAAACAGTTGTTTAATTAAAACTATTTGCTTTGATACAAAGATAAAGTGTAAACAACTTAACGGTATCGGATATAGTTGTTTACATAAAAACCACAGACGAACCAATTTTTATTTGTGTTCATTTAAAAATGTATATTGGTATTAATTGGACAAATTATTGATAATATATTTGGCGCAAATGGCCAATATGTTTGGTTTTAAAAGTGAGGAAGGTTTTATTGTAAACAGAACGATTTATTTCATAAAAGCTGTTATGAAATAAATCGTTCTGTTTGCATTAAAAGCAAAATAATTGCAGTCGTTTTTCTTTTGTTAAATATTAATGAGAGGACAAGTGAATGGGTGCTGGAACATGATAAAAATAATTATTGTTTTGTTAAGATTTAAATGGCGTTGAAAATACATTGCTAGGTCAGGGAAAATTAATGTTATCACATTCCTTTTGATGTTTATCAGAGCCAATTGTAGTGTTTTTACGTTTGGATAAGCGGTTTACTCGATTTTTGCATAGTGCTGTTTTATTTTATTGATTCGTTTTTAACATAATACAATATGAATCCCAGAAGGGTCAGGCAGGAGTATACCGTATATAAGGGAAAAGACCGACGAGAAGTCTTGGACTAGCACACACATAATAATATAAGTAAAATGATGATGAAGATTTCAATTACGGAACCACTATAGTTATTTATCGAATTACGGAACATTCCATTTTACAACAATCAAGGAAATGTTTTAAAATTACATTGTTTACACAAACAACCGTAACATTCCAAAAAGTAAAAACAAACACTCATTTATCAATCATACCGCATGCTCTTCAAATCTCCATCTATTATAATAAAAAGAAAACAAATGAAACCATTTAAAAATATGGCCTGGGCCATATTTATGGGCAAAGTTGAAAATTATTGCACCAGCCCACGTAAATGTCAGTTTGGGCAAACTTGTATTTTATGGGCAATAAAGAATAGTAAAACGTTACTTATTGTGTAAATACGTGTCTCAAAATATGGTTACGCTTATTGGTTTCGTTAAAATCGGTGAGACTTATAGCTACATGCGTTTTTTTCAATTCCCGGGTGAAGGTAGTTCAGATTCAGCTTCGGGAAACTTCGTCTATCTTCGGAAAAAACGCAGCGTTTTCTAGTACCATTATCATTCTGTCACGTAGGTAAGGCTTCATTTGGTGGAGCAAGAACTCCGGTCACAAGCATCCGCGTTCGTTCGCTCTCACTTTAGTCGTTTTCAATTCTAAGCGAGCAAAAGGGAAAAATATACATGCAAAATTGTTGATATAATTATGCGAGTTATGTGATTTTACCTTTATAAAATAATGTATTAGTATGGTAACAAAACTATGGATTTACTACACAATGCAATTTTATTAGCCTGCACTGTCCGACTGTTGAGAAAAGGCCTCCCTCAACTCCTTCCAAGAGCTCTTTTCCTGTGTCGTCTCGAACCAGCTCTCGTGGTACGCATCTAGATCGTCACACCCACCGCCACCTCTTTCTGGACCGGTAACACCATGCAGTTATAGAGTCAAAAATGTTTTGAGCTACAGAAGACTATATATGTGTCAATTAAACCTGCGACCGAAATTGGATAACTGACACAGAGAAGAAATTTTCATTCAAAAACAAATTCTGTACAGGTAAAAAATTCATTTTATTTAAAATATTTCCTAATCTAAATTCCATTCGTAAATTATAGATGGTTCACTACACAGTTTATTATCTGTAGAAACAAGAAATGCCAAAACTACCACACCCGCACTCCCACACCCTCAATTTCCCTCCCGTATGTCCTCCTAAAGAACTCGAAGAATGTTTAAACTTTAATGTGTATAAATACGGGCGCGCAAAACGCGTGGGACCGTCGACACATAACTGAACTAAGTTCTATTCAAGGGTAACTTGACGATGCCATAAACGGAGTATTCGTTTGTGGATACGGGCTAGTGGTGACAAGTATTTTGACTGGTTCAAAAGTATTTCTGTATGGAGTCGGAATTTCTGAATTTCTCTGGCTAGAAGATAACATCTCCATCAGCCTATAATTAATGTTCCCACTGCAGGGACTCAGGCCTTCTCTCTAGGAGAGGGATGGGCTATAATCTACCACGCGGGCCCAGTGCGGATTGGTAGATGTCACATGTCTTCGAATATTTTGGTTCTAATACATGCCGGTTTCCTCACGATCTTTTCCTTCACCGTTTTGAGAGCAGTAGTGATGAAATAAATTACACAAAGTAATACGCCTGACGGGGTTCGAACCTACGACTCACTGTTCGTAAGTCGGGGCCGTCACCACTGGGTCACCACTGCTCTTAGAAGATAACATAACCTCGGATTAATCTTCAGGTTAAGCCGCGTTTGCCTAGGTTGGTCTGAGGATGGGTAACCACCCATTACATACAGAGTTTTCGTCATGTTTTGTCTTTATATACAAACTATATTCCATAACTGCCTCGTTGGTCTAATATGAGGTCTAAGGTTCGATTTCCAGGTAGTAGAGCAGTCACAGAGTTTGAATTTGTGCCTGATTGATGACAGTGGGGTCGTTCGCTTACTACTATATGGACTTTAAACATACCTTAAAAAATATGAGCTCATACGCCTTTATAAAGACACAATTAAAAAGCCATTG
The DNA here is from genome assembly GCA_949316265.1 of Diarsia mendica. Classification (NCBI taxonomy): domain Eukaryota; kingdom Metazoa; phylum Arthropoda; class Insecta; order Lepidoptera; family Noctuidae; genus Diarsia; species Diarsia mendica. The sequence goes on along the minus strand of OX438912.1, from coordinate 13,707,322 downwards.
TTATTAATCTCCTGGAGATTTATTGGCGGACGGGGGGATATGGTTGTAATAATAGGTACGCGTACCGACACCTCTGCGTAACCAGTTGGAAATTAAAACCGTGATGTTGAGTTATAATTTTATAAAGAAATGAATTGTTAAAAGTAGCATTGCTTTATTATACTGATACTTGATTTGATGGGATATGCCCATCAAATCAAGTATCAAACTTTAATATCCAAAAAAGCAGTTAAAAAACTAAAAAACCCGACTGAAAAAACTGAAAACCAAACAAAACTTGGAAGCAGGCGGGGTTCTATTTTAGTTCTATTTTTCATTTCATAATTTAATATTCAAATGAACCCCGCCTGCTTCCAAGTTTTGTTTAGTTTAAAATGTGCTTGTTTTTTGGTTTTCATTTTTTTAGTCGGGTTTTTTAGTTTTTTAACTACTTGTTTTATTTCCAACTTTTTAGTTCTTTTGTGTTTGTTCTTTCGTTGGTCGCGTAAACTTCTTCGCAGATGATTTAACTTTTGAGATATGCTTTTGAGTATGCGTGCTTGTTTATAGGATTTGTCACCTTGAATTTATTTTAAACATATAAGTGTTATACTTTTTATAATCTCCTTTTAAAATCCTTTATTTTAATACCCTACTCGATGTTATTGGAAAAAATAAATTTTTTGAACTCCGTGTTTTGGCCCCCAAAATCCGAAATTTTTCTTTGTTTTTTAAATTTTAATGTAGCCTATAACACTCGCGCCATCAAGACGAATCTAACGACGTATATTGTATTCAAATCCCTTCATCCGTTTAGGAGTTATGAGGGAACAAAGAAACGGACATACATACACGTCAAACACATAACCCTCCTTTTGGGCTTCGCCGCAGTCGGGTAAAAACACAATCCCACAAAGTGCTATTCCACAAATAGTTTGCAACAATGCCTAGGTTATTCACCGTCTAGGTTCAGCGTTAGTGTTTATAGGCCGAGGGGTGTGGCCGTGTTAAATCTAGACACGTTACCTGTCAAAGTGTCCGCTGGAATTGTATCGAGCTGTTTCTGGGCCTAGGTAGACTGGGACTGAAATATACTGGTGCTGTGTTGGAAATGGAGAATTGATTTAGATTATAAATATTATGGTAGGCCAGGTTAAACTTTATACTGGACTGGGCTGTGAAGAAGATGGATGAAAAAAGGAAGAAGACATGAAGCGAAAAAAAGAAGAATGAGTACATAAGAGGTAGTTTGAAAGTTACAGAAAAGTTGAAAGGGAATCGACTGTGGCATGTGATGAGGAAAGAGGAATCGTATGTGACAAAAGAGTTATAAATATATTATGACTAGCGGACGTCCCGCGGTTTCACCCGCGTAGATCCCGTTCCTGTGGGAATACAGGGATAAAAAGTAGCCTATGACACTCGGCAATAATGTGGCTTTCTATTGGTGAAAGAATTTTTAAAATCGGTTCAGTAGATCCCGAGATTACCCCTTACAATTTAACAAATATACAAACACACAAACTTTACTTCTTTATAATATTAGTATAGAAGTATAGATGATTGACGGATAAGAACCAAGGAGACGATGGATGGATCGTGTGAGGAATGATAAATTATAAAAGAACTAAGAGTTAATTATGCTGTGGAGTGCACTGGAAATGACAGGTAAAATGCGAGCAAAGCCGCTTGCAAAACCTAGGAGAAAATATATATAAGCAATTGTAATTGTATGAGAACTGGAGTAGGTGAAGCCAGATGTTATTGACGTTACGTGTATTATATAATATAAAATTATATAATTTAATTTAAAAGAAATTAAAATGTTGCGCTGTCCGCTACTGGTGGACAAATATCGATGCTTCGATATTTTAGGACTTTCAAAAATACTTTTTATAGAACTAATATTTTTTTAAATTTTCTTCACGGAAGGATGATAATTATGGCAAAAAAGGCGGTGACTGCTGAGATGACGAGTAAAAGAGAAGTATGAAAGAAGATGACATGCTACGCCAGTCATCATCAGCCTATAATGTTCCCACTGCAGGGACTCTGTCAGGCCTCCTCTCTAGGAGAGGGATGGACTATAATCCACCACGCGGGCCCAGTGCGGATTGGCAGATGTCACATGTCTTCGAATTTTTTGGTTCTAAGACATGCCGGTTTCCTCACGATGTTTTCCTTCACCGCTTGGGAGCAGCGGTGATGAAATAAATTACACAAAGAACCTGCCTGGGTTCGAACCCACGACCTACTATTCGTAAGTCGGGGCCGACACCACTGGGCCACCGCTGAAGTACATACGATTTTAGAAAATCAATCAATCTGCTAATTACAGAAATTAATTAAACTGTAACATTCGATAATTAGGTACGTGGTACTAATGGGTTATCCTTTGAGTCGATATATCAATTGCTATGTCCATATGAAATGATATGACTGTATTTAATGGCTATTTGATTTATTTTATTCTGTTTTAAAGCGTTTTCATTTGGAAAATAAATGTATGGTGTTTACACCCATTGGAATGGTGCTTCGGAAAGCCAGATGGGAAGTAGGTTCTCGCAATTAGAGTGCGTGTATGACCACATATTTATATAGACTCGTAGAATTATAAATACAAATAAATAAAATTAAAGTGTCTGTTTCTCATTTCAGAATATCAGTTTTTTACAAAATGCATAAAGTACATACGTTACAAAACAAAAACTACAAAATAATATTCTTCCAAATAAAAAAAGAATCATTGAAATCGCTCCCTCAATCAGCGAAGATATCGCTAAACACGAAGAATTGATAACCTCCTCCTTTTAGAACTTGGTTAAAAAATAATAAGTACAAGTATAGCAATAAGACCACTTAGTTAAGCCAGAAGGTTTCTGTGGCAGGAACTTTACAGCTGTATCGATATTAAACTCAAATAAAGGGAAGAAAGAAAAAAAAGAAAACATCTCTACCGCAGCGCATTCTCGGCAGTTATTAGGTTTCGCTTGACGTTTAAGTGTTTCCTTTCTTCGTAATATTGAATTTCTAGTTTTTCTCCAATTAAAGGTCATGCCGATAGGCTTATTTCACAAATCCCCCCTGAGGGGGATTTTCTCAGGGGGGATTTTTATAAAATGTAGTGTTGCAATATTGTGCAGCCTATTACCTATTATATAGATCATCTTGTATTTACTCTTATTTTCCATTTTCATATTTCCTCCGCATTGCATTCCATACCAGGAAAATCCTTCAGATTTTCTCTTGTATGCATACACGCACATTTTAGTCAAAAATCTTTTCCAAAACTCACTTTTTTCCAGTTCGAAATTCATTCACATTCAAAGCATAGGTAGGTACTTCAAATTATGTCCACGAAGTAACTCACATTTTGAACAGGACCAACCTACCTACTGATGGGGTTCTAAAGAAAAGAGCCTCCTTACAAAGTGTCAAAGAGCATCGCTTGCTCCATCAAGCCCTTGAACCGAAAAGAGCCCCTTGAGGGACCCCTTGGCTATTAGGCTGTTGACAGTAATGGCTATCGACAGAATGACCACGATGACTACTTTTTTACGTGGAACTTGCAATATGTTTGATACATTGGTAAAGGAAGATGTAATATTGTTAATGGACGTATCGAACTTTAAAATAAAAAAGCAAAATTAAAAATTTTGAAAAAACCCACGACTGTTAAAAATTAACTGAAAAAAGTATAAAATAACATAAAACACCCACCTTAAAAAAAACCCAAAAATGTCCGTCGGGGGCTGCCATTAAATGATATATGATATAGCTGAACATTGCAAAACTAGTTCATTTAATGGCAGCCCCCGACGGACATTTTTGGTTTTTTTTTAAGGTGGGTTTTTTATGTTATTTTATACTTTTTTCAGTTAATTTTTAACAGTCGTGGGTTTTTTCAAAATTTTTAATTTTGCTTTTTATTTTAAACTTTTTACTTTTTTTCAATTTTTTTATCTAAGAACATACACCAATCAAACCTTAACCCATAACTGAAAACTGAATCAAAATCGGACTTGTAGTTTTGGAGAAAAATGGCAACTTTGATTTGCACTTAAAATCTTTGCTGCAGCGCCCCCTGGTGAGTTGTCACCGTAACACCTATCTAAGAACATGCACCAATCAAACCCGAACCCATAACTGAAAACTGAATCAAAATCGGACTTGTAGTTTTGGAGAAAAATAGCAACTTTGATTTGCACAAAAAATGTTCGCTGTAGCGCCCCCTGGTGAGTTGTCACCGTAACACCTATCTAAGAACATGCACCAATCTCCGTTCCGTCGTGGGTAAAAATAGACGGTCACAAAGGCTTGAGTGAAAACATATATTCATTTCCATTTTTGCTCAGTCTACTGCTGTATGTCGCTTTGATAAAATGGAATATACAACCAGTTTTTCAAATGGGAAATGATAATAAAATACCAGATTATGACTGTCCCACGGCTGGACAAAACCCTCTTCTCATGCACAGAAGTCTAGAGCATTGATCACCTTGCTTGCTCAAGTCCAGGTTTCGTGAAGATATCTTCATTCTCCGCTATCATTGGTGTCCAAGATAAACAAAAAAAATAATGATTTGCAAAATATGTGGTTGTTGCTCAATGCTCACATTTGAATCAACAATACAGTGCATAATCCACTCTCTTTGTGCCTCTTATGCGTAAAGTTTTAACCACTGGGCCATCACGACATCAGTACAACAATTTATTAACTCCTCGGGTTGGTAAAATGAATATTGAACCGAATCACTTCGATTTTGATTCTGACTCCACGATATTTTTTATTTATTTATTTATTTAAAGTCCGCCTATGTATCTTAATGCCACAAGGCATTCTCTACTAGTCAACCTTAGGGTTAAATAAGACCCCGTCGGGGCCGCGGTATTTTGTACTAGATTACGTGGCCTCGGCGCAAGGGCAAAGAAGGAACATGGGTTCGGTTTTTAGTCAGTAGAAGTCTGACACGCCCCTTCGCTCTGCCCAAGATCGGGGGGGGGTCATTCGATGATTTTCCACCCACCAAAAAAAAAAAAGGGTTAAATAAGACAACTTTGTGGTAGGGTACAAAATATCTAAAAAAACAATATCAACTTAAAAAAGTACTACATACACATAGGTACTTTTTGTTTCAGAAATCTGTTGATAAACTATTAAATTCAAAACACTAATAATATCAGTTTCATTAATTTATCATTGACAACATCCTCGTATTTAGTAAGTTATCTCAATTCTCAGCGTGATGAAAATTATATTTCTTAAAAAATATTACTTTGAGTGTGTTATAATACGACATAGTAATATCGTAAACAAGATCTGGAACTCATTTTACGTCTCACACAGGATGACAAATTATTCCGCCATATATAAGGTCCCATTGAAATAGGTGGACAAAATTTGAGATATCATTTAGACCACCAAAATAAGGACAATGGTAAAAATAATAATAAGAAAAACGCATATTCATACGTTATACGCATAAAAGTCGACTCATAAAGGTCGAGTTTGTTCTAGAGTGCCGGCAATTTATTATTTTAAGTCAAAATAAAATCACTTTATTTTGTGTTTTTTTTTTGTTTAGATATTGTGTTGCTTGTTATTTCGTAATATGTATGTGTGTGTGCATTAAATGTGGGTGTATTAAATGTGGTGTGGTGTTAATCTTTATTTAGGCGTACTGAATGCTGTGTTAAAATTTGTCCACCTAATTTAATGGGACCCTGTATACCCATAGTCTCTGAAGGGCTAGACAGAGAGTCACATCTCTGGGATACGGGTACACACCCGAGAGGTACACCTCTCTGTCTGTACAATCACAATTCGTCAGTTTTATTGATAAGTCTCATACAATAAAAAGCGTTCCTATTGCCATCAACAGTGCACCACTTCACTGTCCGTGGTAGTTAAATAGAAATCTACGAAATAACCCAATAACACTTTGCTCGACCTTGAAATCGTACTCATGACCGTATATACGCTCAGTTACAATGCCTTTTCCAAATATATTGGGGTCGGCTTCCAGACACACCGCATCTAGTAGCCCGGAGTTTGGAAGTTGGCGGTATAATACCCCCATGCCTCGGAAAGCACGTTAAGCCGTTGGTCCTGCGCCTGATCTCTCTCCGGTCGTGTCGGATTGCCGTCCCATCGGACTATGAGAGAAAAGGGAACAGAGAGTGCACTTGTGCCTGCGCACACACGCCTGCACTATAATATCTCCCGCGCTAATCTCCGCCGGGATTGGCCGCCGTGGCCGAAAAACGGTCAGGAGGACTATTATTATTATCTAGCTGAATACCAGTATTTTACATGAAGCGACTGCCTATCTGACCGCCACAACCCAGTCAGGTCTAACCCTAGTGTCATAGTTTCTAAACCGCCGCAAGGGCCTCTGACATGGTTTGACGACCGCAATTTGGCGGCCGGGACCACCGGCTTATACGTGCCTTCCGAAGCACGGAACCATCTTTTTATCAGACAGTCAGGTGATTCAAACCTGCAATGTCCTAACCAAACTGGAAACAACTTCACAAAGTATGCTTCCCGTGGGAATCGAACCCACGACCACCGGGTCACAAGGCAAACGCCTAAACAACTCGACCACGGAGGCAGTTAGGCAGTTAGGTTAAATTATATTGGTTAAAATATAATGCTTAAACATATTATAATATGACTTCAGTATCATAAACAGTATCTAAAACTAATTTTATATCCCACACATTGACAGATATATCCGCCAATGCACGTTCAAAAACGTCGGTTACACAATCTTGCGCGCGCGCATCTAAGCCGGGTATAAAGGATTTACGCTAAAAGCTTTTGAGGGTGATATTTAGAAGAAAACAAACGATGTGTTTTGTGATCAAAATAATAATATACGTTTTTTTTTAAAGTTAAAAAAAAAGTTTTAGTTTTTGCTAAATGATGATTGCATGGCGGCAAGATATGGCGTAACTTTTTGTTTTAGAAGTTTAAAACGACTTAATAAAACGTGAACATAGTCTTTGATTGGTTGATTATTTATTGATAACTTAATTTCTAATCAATGTTGTATTACCCACGTAATCCACCACTTTTTTTATATTTTAACCCTTTATTCAGCTTATCAAATTCATCAACTGGACATAAACCTCCTCGAACAAAGAAACGACTGACAAAGAATCAAACTTCTAAATGACGATCCTCATCAATCTACGACTGAACATAGCCCCACCTGTCCACTGCTGGACCAATACCATTTTCTAAAGAAAACTTTTGCAGCCATGACTACCAACCACAACAAACCATTACTGACAATAAGTAAGAATATAAAACGAACAATGCTTATTTCGGGTGGATAAAGATATAATATTAATTAATTCTACTTACTTTAATGTAGGTACAGTTTGCAATACCTTCCTGTTTGAATAAAGTACACTTCAAAGCATCAAAGCGAGGTCATGTTATAACATGACCGCGCTTTTTATAGGTTTTCCATACAATGAGAGATCCGCATACACTGGTTTTGTATAGCTTGATTGGTCCTCAAGCGTACCTACATAAGCAGCAGCGATTATCAGTAGACCTGGACAAATGAGTTGCAGGTTGTGGGTACAAATCCATACAACAACAATACTTTATGTTATTTACGAGCATATATCATCACCTTAGTTTCAAAACAGTGAATGAAAATATCGTGAGGAAACTGGCCCAAATTCTAAACCAAATTATCCACCTTCGCAATTCTCCAAAATTCTTCACAAAAACTAAACTTCTTTTCCCTTCTTCCCCAGTTACGGAGACATGGTGCCAGGCACGATAGCAGGCAAGATCGTGGGAGGAGTGTGTTCCCTCTCTGGAGTGTTGGTCATCGCCCTCCCTGTACCTGTCATCGTGTCCAACTTCTCGCGGATCTACCATCAGAATCAGCGGGCTGACAAGAGGAAGGCTCAGAGGGTAAGAGTTTAAATGACTTTTAAGTTTTTGTCACGTTGATGAGGCACCGAAGGATAATTTTAAAATGTCAGTTTGAAGTTTACTGTATAAAATATACAGTTTCGAGTTCAGCGTAAACTTGTACTGTGACAAGATAGTAGAAACAGTTCGTTGTTTTTTTATAATAAATGGTTAAATGGTCTACTTTTGACCTCAGTCTTGTCCTGAAATCTGATCCCACCATCTCCCTTCTTCCATCGGGAGACTAGACGTACTGCAGGGTACCACCGATACCTAGTCGACATTCCACACATTCGAACGAAGCGCTTTGCTGGGTCCTTTATTATGCGCACAGCCAAGAAGTGGAATTCCCTGCCTGTGTCGGTTTTCCGAGTTCATATAACCCTAATCTGTTTAAGTCGCGAGTAAACAGGCTTCTACTGGGTAAGCTCGTTCCATTACCTCGTCGACATCATCTATGCCCTTAGGGCAAGATTGAAGTCAAGAGCAAGCCCATTTATAAAAAAAAAAAAAAAAAAAACAGAGTTGAGGTCGATGATGGAACGAGTTAAGGAGCTAACCCAAAGTAGCTTAACGTACCAGCAACTTAATTGATTTGGGAATATAAGCATGGCAACACCAACACAAGCCAGGGTTCGCGATGTTATTGAGAATTATTAATATGAAAAACGGTTTTAAAATACCAATATCTTCAGAAACAAAAACTTGAAAATCTGAAAAAAATGCATGATGAAAATATGACCCGCTGAAAATATTTCAAGAATATTACGTTACATTGTGCTGATAGTTTTTCATAACAATAACTTGTGAAAGCGTACCTCTATGTTTTCTTTTGTGGCAATATTTGGGTTGTATTTTTCAATGCATATTTTTTCATAACAAAGGAAAATTCACCGCCACATACAATAACACTTTCACAAAAGAGAGTTAAATTTTACGAGCACCGACGTGTTAGTCGCGAACGTGTCAACATTCCACGGCGTTTGCCGCCAGCGTGACACTCAATGCAATATTTTTTGAATAGCGAGGTAAAGCATTATAGGAGGGCCACAACTCTAAAACCCTGAACCCCAGGTTCAGAAGTAACGCTTTCAAGCTAATCAGCCGGTAACGCCCCCACACTACTAATACTACTGTAACTACCAAGCACTAAATAATACAGTAGGTCTGTTTATAAATAGGTTGGAAGATTTTTGGCTGAAGCTTGACCAGGCTTACTTCCGTCATTTTATTTTATTTCAAAAATAGCAACCTACATGTATCGATGACTAGCAACAATACAAAAAAAAATCGGTTGTCTGTAAAGTCGGTTTACTGGCGATACTTGAACGTGACAACGTCATAAGAAAATACAGCACTTACATTGCTATAAACAAACAATTAACACGCCGTTGCTATGGAACGCCTCAGAGCGAGGTAACGCCTCAGAGCGAGGTAACGCCTCAGAGCGAGGTAACGACTCATGACGTCATCTTTTTTCGTTCGTGCAGCCGGCCATCGAATTATAAGACGTTATCATTATCACGTCAAAAAGTTTTGCCCTAAACAAAAATTAAAATGTTCTAAATTGTCACGTTTCCGAGATATGAGCTCTATAAGCTAAAGTCCATTTGCAACTTTGAAGAAAAATAGACGGAAGTTTGCCGGCCATTTAATTCAAACCCCTTTCTTTCATATAAATACCCACATAAAACTTATAAACTCACACAAATTTCGGAAAGATTTTTCAATTTCCATATTTTCCGTAACAAAGCAAAATTCTCCACATACTCTTTAACACGGTGCCTTATATAAAAGAGTGTTGTAATTTTATGAAGCGAGCGTGTCAAGATTTCACAGCGTTTGTCACCAGCGTGACACTCGATAAAATCTTTGTTGAATATTTTCGTTAAATGTGGTGTGGAGACGAACCGCTTCAAATATTAAATTTCGCGAAGTTGGTTCCAAAGAAGTAAGTAGAGGAAATATTCCCTGCACGGGTAGATAGAGAGTCAATTTTCGGCAATTTAATTGTTTGTTTAAAACGAATATTTAAGTTGGATCTCAATTAATTAATATTTTATTTATTTATTAGGCTTCTCAACAATGAGTACACTGTTACAATTATAATTTGTACATTGCAAACTTAAGACTAAGCGCCTCATTACTTACAGAGAAGCACAGCATGCACTACCTTACGCACATAGAATTACACAATTAAATATTAATATTATATTAAAAACAAAAAAAAAATGAATACATTGAATTTAATTGAATTAAATAGTTTAATTAAATTAAATTAGAACAAATTAAATTAAAATTTAAAGGATGGAATTATTTTATTATAGATTATGTGAGATACTATATTATTATATATTATTTTTACTGTAACGAAGGTCCCTTACTTGTATATTCGGATCCAGTCAACTATGTCTTCGAATCCGAACCTATTGTGGTTAGCTAGGTACAACACAAGACTCCAAGCTACTTCAGAGAAATTCCCGATGGGAAAACCCAAGGTCTTATGCTATAGGCGATCAAATTAATTATGACGGCACGGTTGGCGCAGTGGCTGATCGATTGGACTGCTGCGCTGCGTGTCGCAGGTTCGATCCCCGCACGGAACAAATATTTGTATGGCCTACAGCTAATTGTTTCGGGTCTGGGTGTGTTTGTGTATGTGAGTTTAAATGTTTGTAAACGCACCCACGATACAGGAGAAATTCCTAGTGCGGGGCAACGTTTAAAAATAAATAAAATGTCGAAACGTAATTTTACAGATCCTCACGTAATTCCCCGTTCTTATCCTATTTTATTCAGTCAGTGCAGCATGTCTTCCATACTTGTCTATATTCCAAAAATGTTTAGCTTTGTGATAGTTTTATGTACCATAACAAATATCGCGTGTCACCACTGCCTCTAAAAACCGTTTAACTTCGATACCCATAGACGTGTTAAGTCAGCAGCGTGTTGAGTCGGCAGCGTGTTGCATAGCGTGACACTCGATAAGTTTTTATTGCGATCCTATATTATAGGGGAGTGAAATAAACTCTATAGCAGACATTTTTATTACCTCGTTGGTCTGCAGTCATAAAGTACAGTTGCTGCAGGAGGTCCTGGGTTCAATTCCCAGGCTGGGCAAAGTGTTACAGTGAAACATGGTTAAGTGAGACCTCCAAGGGACCTGAAAATTTGTCTCATTTACAAAGGTACCTCAGATATCCAAATCTGCAGTGCAAGTACGTAACACTCGATTCGCTTCGATTCGATAAATCTGACAGTTATTCTCGATAAAATGAGCTTTTATCGAATCGAATCGATGTCGCAAGTACGTAAATAATATTTTAACGATCGGTAGATAACTCTAAAATTTAAACGATTATAATCGAAAATGCAAGTACGAAACGACATTTTGACAGTTGAGATCGACAATTTACGCTGTCGATCTCGATAATATATCGACACCTTGTAAAAGCGCGCTAAGCCTATCGAACACGACTTATTTTTATAATGGAGTTAGATCCACGCCCATTGGTCCTGTTAAGGTCCCGAGGGCGAGCATATAATTAATCAATGCTGTTTTTTGGTTAAAGTTACAGCGCCGTCTGTATGTAAACATTAAAGAGATTAAGTATTATTATTATTATTAATCTTATTGAATGAACCTATAAAAATACGTACCTTGCTGATTCAGCCATCTCGGAGAACCAAAGAACACTATTTATTTTTAATAATAATTTAAAAAAAATTATTGTGATTCACTACGATAAAAATCTTTCTCAAGAAACTAGAAAGTAATCTCATCTGTCAACAGTGTCAACGACAATTTTTTTTTGGCAAAGGTAAACACGACGACGCACAGAAGATGGAATATTTTCTGTATTTTTACTAAAATAAACGGCAATTTTGGTAAATACTAGTAGTTTCTCTGAAATAAACCCTTAAACATTGTTTACAATGCCGAACATCTATGAAAAAAAGGATTTTATAGATTTCTCGGACATTAGTCGTGCCACCGGTGCCACTACTAATATATAAGTAATCTGTGGTTTTGTCTTCGGACGTCATCATGTTGCCATTTGACTGTCGATCCTTAACGACTCGATCGACTCGATAAATCTTGTCGACGCGTGTTACGTACTTCCAAATTCGATAACAAGTTCGATAAAACTGACAACGATAACGATCTCGATGTCGTATCGATGCAAAGTTCGTACTTGCACTGCTGTCTCGAGGGACCTCAGCATGAGTTCCAGATATATAGAGGTTTCTCACTTATCCAGGTCCCAGTTAACCAAGTTTCACTGTATTTGGTTTTCCTCTTTTTAAGGATCTAATAGTTTTCAATAATTTCTCAGTAACAGTTATTCAGGCAATGCGCAATTTAGATGGCGCTTTTTACATCAAATTTAAAAGTATTTGGCAAAATATGGCTGTAAGTATCTTCTCTAATTATAAGTCGGCTTTAGGATTTACAGACCTGATGTTATAGATAGGTGTTAGGCAAGCCTCTAAATGTTCTAGCACACAATTTCATTTAAGGACGCGTTTACGGATTCCCGCGGTTTTTGTTTTTTTTTTTAGTTTTATTACTACAAATATTTTGTGTTCGTAGAGCTATGTCTTTCAACACGAGATCCAGCTAAAAAACGACACATGGTCCACCCACAACGGCGGCAGAGCGCAGATTAAGTTTTACATTTCAAATTTTTGCGTAATTTATCATGACAGTGACCGCTAAAATGAACCTTAAGTCAAGCGCTTAAAGTTCACGCAATAACGATAAATTTGCCGAAAAATTAGCTTTGATTGTTTTTTTTTTCGGGCTCTTTATTTTGATACCATTTATAGAAATTATTGGAGTTGAACATGTCTACTTCCATAAAATATTTTTAAATAAATAAATGTATGTCATAAAAGAGAGAGTAAAGTCAACATGATATCGCTAATTTTGTGCGGAGAGGCACAGAAAATATTTTTTTACAATATTATTAAGCAACATTTTCGAATAAAAAGAAGTAATTATTGAAGATGAAGGAATAATCTATATGTGTTAATTATTGGTTTCATTTGGTTTAGTTTCATTTGTCCACATAAAGTACCGAAAAACTGCTTATTTTCGTCAGATTTGTAAACACGTCCTTGACGTAGCACCGCACTTGCTACGCCGTAGCTTGTTGCGTAGCGAGGTCTACGAGCAATCGTATTTTTTTAATGATACTTTGTTTTGGTATTAGCTTTTATTTATATTAAGTCTATCTCAGTGCGAATATTATTAATTACAAATCATTATCAATCATCACTAACTCTCTAGCTCTTGAACGCCGCTTAAATGTTTTGATCGCGTTAATTTTCATTAGAGAAAAACCTTATAGGTTACCAACAGAAAGCCTTTGAAGTTTAAGTCCAAGAAACCACCGTCACAGACCAATTATAAAAATACCTACACGACCTAACTATTTATATCTTAATCTACACATTGCACGCGACGGCAAAAGTACATAACTCATACAATCTAGACGTTTGAATACATGGCTGTTAATTAGCGCAGGGGACCTTAATATCGGACGCGTACGCTTATTTGCTGTTTGTGCGGTTATGGTAGTTTTACATGAAGGGGTGGCATTAACCTTAAGGGCCAAGTCGATAATGAGAATTAAAAATTAAGATAAATTATTTGCTTTTTTATGTTTAGTTTAGTAACTCCACATACCAGTATTTTTTTAAGTGGGATTTGATTTTAGTTTCGAGAATCTTTTAAATGATACATACTAAAAAATATTAAAATTCAAAATACATTTCAAATAAATAAAGACCTAATTTGCATTTGACTACAATTTTATTAAAAAAACAAATTATTTCTCTTTGTTTTCTATTTTTATAACGGCTGCGGCATTTTAATAGCTAATTTCATTCGACTTTCGGGTTAGCAGTTCACTGAAACTTAATAGTTAAGATTAAACTGTATCGTTAGTTTGAAAAATAGTCAACTACGTTTAGCTAGATATGCATAGGTCTTTAGAACTTGATTCTAGCACCCGAGTTGGATAGTTGGTCTGAATTAATTTAGATTTGACAAAAGCTCGGCAACTGAGCCCTATAAAGAATTAAGGAAGAAGAGATGAATGAAAGGAATTTGCTTGTGGCTGGTTTGAAGAACAGTCTGATATTTCAAAAACCAATATGATTTAATTTTTTTCAAGTTTGTGTTTGTCCCACTTCTGGGCAAAGGCTGCCCTTAAGCCTTCCACTCTTCCCTCTGGCCAATGTCTCACAAATGCCTCTAGGTCGTCCTACCTCCCTCGGTAACGACGTCCGTCTTCTGACACCCACTGCGTGACAACTTACGGCAGTACGACTTACAAGTTTTTTTTATAGACTGTATTTATTTATACTCACACTGTAACGCAATACTACAATTACACCAGCAATGTAGCAAAAAATACTTAATCTGCTGCTTTCGATCTACTCTGTATGCGGTGGACATTGAAAATGCGGAGGTTATGGCCACGCTCGCTCACGCAGCGTCAGGCTTCCACATCAGTTGTCGCTCGACTTGACAGGTCCAGAAAGGTGACGTGCTTATGTTCCTTTCAATGGAAAATTTAGTCACACGTGGCGAGTTGGAGGTGTTAAAACCAAACAGGGGATCTAAAATGGCTACTTTTGCAGATGATAATATGAATTGCGTTTCATCATCTGCCTAGCCTTTTCCCGACTATTATATTGGGGTCGGCTTCCAGTCTAACCGAATGCAGCTGAATACCAGTATTTTACATGGAGCGACTGCCTATCTGACCCCCACAACCCAGTTAATACTAGTTAATACGATACCCTTTGGTAAGACTGGATGTCAGTATTTCAGGTCACTGACTACCTGTAACGACTGCCAAAGATCTTTATATATGGCAGCCGGGACCAACAGCTTAACGTGCTTTCCGAGGCACGGAGGAAACTCGGTATGTCGGGCGGTCACCCATCCACAGACCGACCTAGGCAAGCTCAGCTTTACCTAAAGATCGACCCGAGTGGCAGTTCTTATTAAGCCACGAGCTCCTCCATAATATGAATTGCGTTTAAAAACATAAAATGGACATTTCATAATAGTAACTGCGACGCAATTTATATTATTTTCCTATTATGGTCTATTTTCCTAAATGATCACAGACGCAGTTACAATTCATAATTATTATGATCTGCCAAAGGGACCATTTTAGACCCCCAGTTCCCACGTCGAGTCGGGCTCTTGGTTGTTGGTAGGAATCGGTCGGTTATATTATTTTAGTCGGTAGGAGTCTAACTTAACAGGTTCACTGTCCACAGACCACATACGGTCTGTAGAGAGTCCTCCATACCAGTCCGCAGACCGATGTGGTATGTTCGTTCATACAATTTCTAAGCCATCTGATACTGTGTACGTAAGAAGAAAGTTTCTTATTTAATGCAGACTTGGCAGGACACATCATAAGGATTATAAAAAGTGCTAGGGCCCAGGGAAAAACTCGTTTTTTTAATTTAAATTATTGACGTTTAATAAAAACATAACGGGACTTATGGACCACTGTTCACGTGCAATAAGTAGCACACAGGCCCGCACCCGGAGCCCTGCGGCACCCCGCACCCCACCTTCCTCTCGTCGCTGTACTCGTCACCTACCTTTACTCGGTAGGAGCGTGATGTGAGATAGTCGCGGAACCATTTGTTCAGCGGCTCTCCCACTCCACACTCAATTTCTCAGTAGCAGTCACGGAGTTCACATATGTGCCCTGTTGATGGCAATATAGGTACTCCGCCCTATTGTGTACTGTTAGGTACAACTCTGCTTAACCTTTTTGGAATTACAGGCGTGATTTTATGTTATGTTAGAGTCTGTCAAGCGAGTCTAGTCCCATGAAAAAGGCGGCAAATTCAAAAATCACTGATATAAAACACTGATATAGCACGCTGAAAACTTATTGATAGAAGTCTGTCAAGCGAGTCGGGTCCACAACCCTTTTACTTTAAAATTCAAGTATCAATAAGTTTTCAGCGTGCTATATCAGTGTTTTATATCAGTGATTTTTGAATTTGCCGCCTTTTTCATGGGACTAGACTCGCTTGACAGACTCTATACTTCATCTCAAATGTTTCTGTCACAGCGTCCAGAAGCTATGGATGCGCTAATATTCGCCTACAGTCTACACAGCTACCTATTACAGGTTATTTTTAAAGCTAGCCGTTAAACCACAGAGTACTGTAGAATACAGAATACTTAGGGATTAGATTCGCTCAGTTTGCTAGACAGTTGGAGGGCTAGTACTGAGGTGTTTATTTAAACAGAAATATGTTTTGTGTTCGTTTTTTATTAGGATTTTGGCTGGTATGTGAATGTCCATTAATGTGCTGTAGTAATGTCTTTGCACCGCCACTTTTTTATATAATTCATTCAGTAAGATTAAGATTTGAGATTTGATAAACTAGTTTATGATCATTGATCGTGTTATATCATGATCAACATTCAAGAGTTTGATGTCCATTGGCTAGAGGCCAACTAGAACATTCTTAACTACAGTCAAGTAATATTTTACTTATAATCTTTAACTTCAGTTTAGTATGGTCCATCAATATGAATAAAAAACATGTTATTCGCTAATTTTATCGAAATTTTGAAGTGATACCTTATCTATAGAATATTATAAGTCATTTTACCCCAGAATTGTTTTAATAGACTACTTAGCGATCAGTAGAACCGGCATGTCTTAGAACCAAAAAATTCGAAGACACGTGACATCTACCAATCCGCATTGGGCCCGCGTGGTAGATTATAGCCCGTCCCTCTCCTAGAGAGGAGGCCTGAGCCCTGCAGTGGGAACATTTAGGCTGATGATAATCAGTAGATCTCATTGATCTCGTTCGATCCAGGGATCGAAAAAACTTAAAGTCATGAGGAGAGACCTTTGCCCAGCAGTGGGTTAACACAGGCTAACAGATTGTAACACTGCTCCTTACCAATGTTTCCAATTATATGCGAACAATCTCCATTAAAGAACCTTAATATAACCTCAACACTATACAATTTCAGAAAGCCCGCCTCGCCCGCATTCGTATCGCCAAAGCCTCGTCAGGGGCAGCCTTCGTGTCAAAGAAGAAGGCAGCAGAGGCCCGCCTCGCTGCACAGGAGTCCGGCGTAGAACTAGATGACGCTGGAAGAGACGAAGACATCTTCGAATTGCAGCACCACCACCTACTTCGCTGCCTCGAGCGGACTACGGTGGGTGAAGTTAGGCCCTTTTAATTTCTAAGCTTCGGTTTCGTGGCATGTTTTTGTGAAATGGTCATGTCAGTGTGGTGTTGTGTCGTGTAGATTAGTCTTTTATACTCTGACAGCCATTAGCCATAGTCAAGCCTCTAATTGTTTAGTTAAAAGTGTTACCCGGATTTGTTGTGAGTATGAATTTTGCGGTGGTATTTTTTATGGGATGGTTTGTTTTTGTAAACCGTGTGTCCGTGATGTTTTTAGTTCTAGTTTTTTAAGAATACGGCAGTCTTTTTCGAAGAAATTCTAGGTTGTTTTCAAAGCAACAGTCCCTTACGTCTCTAAAAAAACCAAAAGATACGCCCTTCCGTTACACTATAATTTACAGTAATCATTGGCAAAACCGGTTCTGAGTTAGTCGGTTCGCCAACGAATTCAGAGCCAAGTTTCTGCCGGTTTTAACTGTGCCTTTTATTTTACTTACATTTTTACTTCTCCCCAAAATAGGGCCTTAACACATAACCGTACCTACAGGATCGTGAGTTTGTGGAGATGGAGAATCCTTTCAACGGCGCAGCTAAGAGAGCGGGATCACCGTCCCCGCTGGCGTCGCCTGCGCACTCGGGACGTGCGCCCGCACTGCTCGCGTGCTGTGCGCGCTGTGGTTGTTGCCCTCAAAAATACCAGGTACCTGTTCTGTAGTTGGTTTGTTTGGTGTGTGTTTTGTGAATCTACCATAGATTGATACCAAAAGAGCGTATGCGCCAGACACTGTTAGTCTTTACGCCCTTTAACACTAAAGGGCGTAAGCGACAAATTAACGATTTACCGGTAGGTACCGGTTGTCAGTTACGCCCTTTTGGATTCAAGTTTAGGATTATGGGAATGGTTAGTGAAACTAATTCTAGCCGTGACGTAGAGTAATATATTTACTTTTTTTAGAAATATATATAATAAATATATATATATATATAAGTAATTGACGGTAATAGAAGAAAACATTGATATTTCTGAACTGTCATATTGACATTTATACATGAAAATGACAAAATCTGTCTAAGTCCGACTATTTTTGATATACTTTTTGGATTATACAATTTATATTCCCTAATAAAATTATTAAGAGCAGTCAAAAACCTTTAAATTTTTAAAAAAGGACAGAAATAAGGTACTAGTAGACATTACTAAAAACCAACAAAGCATGTGTATGTTTTACGAGTTTGACCTTTAACCAAAATCTGTGCAAAGAGCACAGATTTTTACTTACTTCAGATTTTAATTTAAAATTTTGCTGAGAAGCATTAAGTTATTCAATAGCATGATTTAGTTTTCTTACTATAGTCTGTGTCTTCTTGTTAGGTGACATATTAAATGGCCAGGCCAATTATTTTTATATATAAAAATTAAGAATTATTTATTTAGTTAATGCGAACTATGCAAATTCTGTTAAAATTATTATGAACACAGCTTTTTTTTACCAAAATAAAATTAAACTGCTTATTTGTCAGGTGGCAAAAGACAGATCGAATAATAAATTTAAATGCACATTGATTCGTTGTCTTAGCCTGGCTATTTAATAGGTAACCGTCTTAAATTTGTCTCTTTTTAGGTTTTCGTCTCTCTCTATTAGATATTTTTACAACAATACCTATTGTAATATTTACAATAACCTCCTTTTAAAATAAGGTGGAATTAGATGTCTGAATTTAATATTTATTTTATGGTAATAAACACGACGATGTTGCATTAATATAATAAAATTTTAAGTTAATTATTTACAAATTATGTCAATTTGAATTAAAATGTGACATCGTTGTTATTTTCCCAGGTTTTAGTATTTATTTTATTTTACTACTGCAAGTCGTTCTCGTTTACCCGGTAAAATACAATTCAAAAATATAAAAAAAAAAATATCAGAACCTTCATTGATATTTTTTTATTAAATTTAACCAATTGATTTATCTCGATGTAGGTTTATTTTTACAGAATCTGAGAATGTGCACAAAACCTAATGTAAGAGGCACAAATGTTTTTTTTTTATAATTTTTGACTATTTGACTATTTGGGGTAAATGAGAACGCCTTTTATAATTAGAAAAAAAAATGGAATATTCCATTGAACGGTGGATGTTATTGGTAACAGAAGCGCCATCGTTCTGTGCGCTGCATCAGTCCGATAGGACAGTTCGCGCCCAATAGAAGAGAGGTACTCGTACTTATCGTGCTACACGGCTACTGTCACTGGCATTGTTGCCTTGGTGCTGACTCTTTGGTGGGATAGATGTTGTCGTCAATGTTAAATAAAAAACAAAATGAAAAAAAAAAACCAATTGGAAAATGGCTAAAACTTTTTTATTGATGTGTACCTATTGGGAATTGGGATAGATTTAATTGGAAAAAGATTTGACATC
Organism: Diarsia mendica; assembly: GCA_949316265.1. Classification (NCBI taxonomy): domain Eukaryota; kingdom Metazoa; phylum Arthropoda; class Insecta; order Lepidoptera; family Noctuidae; genus Diarsia; species Diarsia mendica. The sequence continues at coordinate 13,687,780 of OX438912.1, read as the reverse complement.
GTAAAGTTATCAGAGATCTTTCAAAATCAACATGAATGCATCAACAATTAAGATGACGAAATAATTTTCATTATTGGTATTAAAATATGGTAAAATTAATAAAATATTAATTTTTATGAAATCTTATTAATAATCTGAAAGTTTTTGAAAAGGGACATTGAAAATAAAAAAAGAGATTCTGTATTTTGGTTTTTATCATACGAAAAATGCCTTAATGTTTCATAAATTGACTGCATATCTATACCACTAGAAGTAGGAGCAATTTTTTTCTGAAGTATTCCATATTTTAATGGTATTCTTTGGAAACTAATGAAAGATCCTTGTATTGTGGCTTCAACGCAAAGTGTGGCTAGAAATATATGACCAAAGCTAAATGTCGTCTGCCAGAATCGCTTGGCAGAAATACTTCAACTTGATAATTATAATGAATATTATAGCTTTGCCTATTTAATATATTTCTGTTATATTATGAAATATAAATGCTAAAATGTGTTTTAATTAATATAATTATGTAAGCTACTATTTATATTGCCAAAGTTTTATACGAGTTTGTGTTTATGGAAAGTAGGTTCGGAAAAAAATATGGTAATGAGCCAGGTTACGTTTTATAGGTAAATAATTAGTACAGGTAAGTATGCCATGATTAAAAGAAATGCAGTTATTTCGTGCTCAGTGTATTTGCTAGATATGAAATAATAATATTATGAACTATATTTATTAGATTAATGCTATCATAAGATGGTAACAATGTATTTTATTTTTACATTTGTTTTGCTGGTTCGTCTACATTCGATTAGAAATTCTGTTAAATTTTGGTTCTACTCTAAACCTACACTTTCACAAAATTAATTTTATTTTTAACTAAAGACACATAATTAACACTTGATTGGTTGTCATGCAAAATACAATTTCGGAAAATGTAGTTTTAATTTTATTCTGTCTTCATAGACTTTTAAATTACCGAATTGGCTGTACCTTAACATATTTATTTTTATTTCCATAACTTAAATTCAAAACACTAAAAATCTACACAATTTTCCCAGATTTTTTTGTTATTTTTATGTGTCGAAGGCTCAGTCTCAAATTGGCTATGACAGGTCCTGCTATTAGACACGAGTAGGAAAGGAAGGAAGGGCAGCAGGCGGTATACTGCGACCTCACGACCCTCCGATACATCGGTGTCCGCTGCGCCCAGCGAAGACCCCTTACCAGTACGTGCGAGCGACGTTAACACACAGCGATGACGGGCCGTGTGCAGCCCGCTTTATTTGTCTTAAATAATATCATTCGCAAAAATATTTCTGAATTTTTATTTTAATTCAATCGTTTTCTAAGTGTTTTCCCTGCTAAACAAAATGGAAAGGTAAAACAGAATTTTTGTTAGTAGTAATTTGATTACGCATGTTGAGTTAAAATTTAGAAAAATATTGATCAGACATATCACTTTTTTTAGAAGCAATTTTTACTTTGCATTTTATTTTTATATTATTTTATAATTTTGGTTAATCTGCGTTAAATCGCTGTGTGGTAACGTCAGCAAAATCCAAGAGATAAATAAATATGAGGCTTTAAATGTCTGCAGGGTGTTGGCTGCCATAAACTGTTGCTTTTATCAATATCGTCCTGTTGTATCTTGTTAAATGTTGTACTTATCATTGTTTATTATGGGCTTGAGCTATGGTGCTACCGTGTTGTCAATTATTTTATATAAAAATATATATGTACGTATAAAATATCTTTATATCCCTGTATTTTTGTAAAATAAATCGCTTTATTCTTTCATATTTTTACTAAGGTTAAGGCGATGACCCGAAGTAGATCCAAGTGTTGTAAATGTATATTTTATAGGATGTCGTCGTGTTTTTTTGCTGTTGTATGTTGAACAGAATATACGGTTTGACCAAATGCCAACACACTGCACACATTTTAATTGGAAAATTCTTTTAATTGGCAATAATTGAGATCAGTATTTTAATAGCCAAAATTTTGTTGCGAATCAGTCCCCAAATCAACCTCACTAAATTGAGTATATTTTTAAGTATACTCCCTCAAAATTGTAGGTTCAAAATTAAATAAAATATACAAGTTAAAAGTCTTCAAATAAAATGAGACTCAACGGAATCAAACACCATTTACTGACATCCATAAAAATAAAAATCCACAAAATTACATTGTAGTGAAACATTACACAATCATTAATAATATTTTTCTGAGGTGTCATCAGAAAACGAAATTAAAAAATATTATACCGAAGCGATATTTAATTTTAAATCCAATAATTATTTTGTGATTTTTTTTCCAATTTTTGTCCGAGTATTTCGAACTTTAATTTCTTTAATTTTAAATTAATTTCAATTTTCTGATAACCTCAGAAAACTTTTATACATTTTACATTACACATTGGGTCTACAAATAAAATTCTATTTTCTTCTGTAAATTAGCATGAAAAGCACACATTTACTCACACAACATTAATGCTAGCAAACTATCACATTTTTTTTTAATATTTTTCGATGTTTTTTATAATAATTATTATTCTTTTGATGCGTCTGTGTTTTTGGTTCCGCAGGTTTTCGGAGATCGCTTATTAATGTTGTAAAAGCTTGTTATATGTGAGTGTAGATAGATTTAGGTAGGTGTATATTTTCTATGTAAAATATATTTGAAGGTGTGTCTATATTGTAGCTATGTGTTTTTATTTTATATGGTATTCTATCTTGTGTTACTATGAATGTAGATATTGTAATTAATACGTATTATCTGTATGGTATGATATGTGTTGTTATTTAGTTTTGCTCAGCCAGGAGGTCTAGGTAAGGCAGAACATGGCTAAAGTACCTATATTTAATTTATCCATGATTTTGACACATTTCCCGTCGTTTTAATCGGCTAAATTCGAGATTGAAAGTTATTAACATCTGCCAGTTACTATTTTATTCATAAATAAACTTAGGTAAAATTACCTTCTGCACTATAAATGCTAAAAATCTGAGTATATAAAATCGCCGAATATTTTTATATTTTCACAATTCAAACACTACATCTTCTGATTACAGCAAGCGTGTGGCAAATACATTCCTGCCGGGAGCACAGTGCAAGGAAACCAGACCGGTGTTGCAATGGACGGGACTTACTTAGTGGAAGCATCTTTCTAGGACCCGTCCACCAGCCACATGGACACCTATGTATGACCATGCAAGTGAACAATATCACGGACATGAAAGTCTAGTGGAAACTAGCAACAAATGACGTCACGTCGAAACGACGTACCCAAAACTACAATTATTAGAATTATAAATCTGTGTAACTTAATGTTCTAAGTCTAACACGATACTGCCTAACATTAAAAAAATATCAGATTTGTATTTTGCAAGATTTTGGAGTGTGAGTTATGGACACAGAGTTTTACACTGTGATTTTTAAAATGGAATAGTCCATTTCTTGTTCCATTCCATTTTTAAAAGACTTCTGTAGTGCCATTCCAAGTTTCGATTATCGGAATGCGCTCAGTAATGGAAGAAACGTTTGGAAATGGAATGCATTTCTGAATTGTGACATGAAAGAGATGGAAGATTCTGGGATTGTGCTCTTTGTCTCTGGAACATAATGTTCCTTCGCGTCCTCTCCGTGTAGTTTCTTTTATCCGTATTAGTAATAAAAACAGTATTAATTAAGGTTTTAAATGTTAACGATGAACGGATAGAATCTCGCTTCTTAAAACAACGAGGTAAAATTATGTGAAAATGGTTTCGTCTTAGAATATCTTGTGAGAGGCGTTTTTAGAAAAGACAACTAGTTTCAAATTTCAATATAGTCAATAGTTATTCGAGTCATATCAATATTAGGCAGTTATTTAGTGGTACCAGTATGTTATGATTAATCTGTTCATAGTTGAAGTCATTTCTGGTGGTCCTAAGTTAACGTTAGAGCGTAAAACTTCAAGTTTAGATTTTCGAAATTCTAGTCTGGAACGAAAAATGAGTAACGATAACGCAACATGATTTATATAATATAGTTTTCCCGTTACAAACTTTTGAGCATTGACAAAAGATGCTTTTTCTAGTCAAAAATCAATGTGATTGAATTTAAATTTACGTTTTTGTAATTATTTATTTGCATATTTAATTTTAAGTTGAAAAGCAACGGTGTAACATCGAATGTTTTTTTAATTTTAATTTTTTATCTTTAAGGTTTAAGTCATTTTAATTAAGTCTAAAATATGGAGATTCTAATGATATTCTAAAAGTATAAATCTGTACTGTATCACTACTAATAATATTTTTATTTTTTCCGAAAATAAAAACGATTTCCTGATATTTTAAAAAACAGGACCTTCCGATGACTTTGATTGTGGACATACTCTTGAGGTCCCATCTTTAAAATATTTTATGTTTTTAATTTGCTCACTAGAACTCTACTAGTGCCTTCAATATTGTTTATTTTCATATAAAATCGTTACTCCGTGTTAGTGAGGCGTGTATTGAGTGTTGTAAAGGATTATAACGTCCCTGAGACGTAGTGCTGTGTAAATGTAATGGACTTATACGTCGCGGCGACGTAGTGAGGCGTGTATATGTAATGTAAGACGGGTTGATGCGTCGTCTGGACGTAGTACTGGAATATGATATGTGTCACAGTATTTTATTGCACAGTGAAATGTATTTAAGAGTAATTAAAATTATGTGATTATTGTGAATTTTTACTGGGAAATTAATTTGTAAATGTGGAAGATTTTTTTTTCTTAAAAATGTTGACAAAAACAGCTGATCCTCTTTGCCAGTTTTTGTAGTCTAAATTCACGACTAATATGCAAGGGGTTACCACTAAGTAGGCAATAAATAGCTGCTATGCCTCATTAGCAACTTTGTTTACAAAATTACGTACTTTGTCATAATAATCACATTGTATTTACTCTAAAAAATACATTTCGCTGTGTAACGAAATTCTTTCCAAACACATGATCCAATATATTGACATTTCCGCATGTCACCAGTAGAGAGACCCCCTATCATAGAATCAGTCTTATGATACCATAGTATGAAAATAATGTTAAAACTAGATAGAGAATTTATGTGGTTACCTTAGAGATTTATTTAATTATACGTTAATAAAATAGTGTTAAGACGAATAGTGTATAAGTGAAAATTTATTGCATTGAATGCATCATTTTAAAATTGTAGATATGTATTTTTTTCACCATGCTTTCTTTCCAAATGTGTCTTTTAAAGTTATCGATAAAAATAATTGAATATTTCGTGGCGTGTCACGTCACTACGCGTTGGTCAAACGCTTCAATTTTTTAAATTAAAATTTTATTAATCGGTATAATAAGTAAATTGTTTCTTTTAAATTAAATTTTTAATAAAATATTACTTCAATTTACTGAAGTATAAAGTCGCTTGCCAGATTTATGGTCTAAATACTAAAATGGGAGACAGGCTCTTCCGATTTCTTTAAAGTTATTCCTATGTAGTCTACTTAAAATTACTAGTAGACATAAGCGTTATTTAAAATATTCTTATACGACCATGGGTTCTAAAAGTGGTGCCTCAAATTGATCGCGGACCATTGAATCCAAGAAAAAATCTCAAAAACACGTTAAGAAAGCATGGTTTTTTAAACAAAATCTTTTTTTTTAATATTTATCGTAGTATTTATGAAACCGAATTCGATGTTAAAAAAATGTTTCTTCCAAAGTATTGCCACAATTTCTACTAAAGTATAATGAGAAAATGTGTAATATTCAATAAAAATTTGGTAATATCGTAAGTATGTTTAGGAGTCAAGTAAATAAATATTAAAATATTTCTTTTTCTTTAATGTTTCGGTAAAGTGGGAGCTGATAATAATTTGTGGTGAATAGAAAAGGGGTTCTTATTGCAAGATGTTTAGTCATTTGTAAAGAATCATTGTTATGCGAAAGGGTTTCCATTCGAACGAGAAAAGACTTATAAAAATAACAGCTGAATATTGTGCTACGCCATTATGATTAAAAAAAGACTAACTTAAATAGCGTAATTTTAAACTTCATTTGCAATATACAATTTAGCACTCAAATAAATAGGGTTGGGACTAAATTTAAATTGTATATTGTCAATCTATCGATTTTAGTTTGGTACATTCCTATAATATTGTGTTTTAAATTGTGTAATGTAAAATATTAGATATTCTGAAACTCACACAAATATCTTGCAATTTGAACCCGGTAATCGTGAATATATATATATATTTGTGGTCCACATCCCTGTGATTCTATGGCTGTTTTACCATTTTATTGTTTCGGTTTCAATCTCAATGATATTTTGCTGAAGTGAATGATTTTTATGAGATTTACTAAACAATATTTAGCGCTTAATATATTTCCATCCATGTGGTACCTATGTGGAATGAAGTAGAGAAACTCATGGCTCCTGGCAGTCGCACGGGTCGAGCTTCATTGTTAAGCCATGCTTGCCGATCACGGCCCATGGATATGTAACCATAATTACAAACTGAGTTTCCTAAAATATTGTCAAAATACGTTTCTATGAGAGTTTCTTTACGATTTTTTAAAAATAAAATTGCCTATTTTCTTTTCAATTACTTTTCAACATTTCGGGATTGCATGTAAATTATTTCACTTCAGCAAAATAAGAGAAACGTTTTATTTCAGATATTGTGTTGTAAAAATAAAGGTTTTAAATCTTCAGTATTTAAAATCTTGATTTACAGTCATATCTTATCTTTACATTTGTTTTTGTTATATTGTTTTAAAATATTCTATCGAAAATGCATCTTGTTAATATATTGTTTTTGTTTTAAATTTTATTATATATTTCAAATCAATGTTTCAGATTAAAATTAAAATTTTGTAAAAGTGTTACTATAATTGAGTATTTGTGTAAGAATATTGAAAGTATTAAAATACTTATTTAACGCCTATCGAGACCAATAATTTGTGAATGACCTAACGTAGTAACACTTTTACAAAATAAAATCATTTGAACATAATTCACGATATTTTAACTGTGTGTTTTCAAGACTGTGTTGTTTAAGTAATTATATCTATTTAAAAAACGATGGGCATGCTCGGATGAATAAAATTATTTCAAATAATAATTTTAATTAAACAAACATTTTTTTAAATTTTAGGTAAACTAAAAAATCGCAAATTGCACAAAATAATGCCTTTCCTTATGAATTATGAAACAATATTAGGCTGTTTCTTTGTGCTTCACAACTAAATCTTTTCAAAATGTTTTTGGGTATATAATTATTTACCCAAATATGAAAATAAATTAAAATATTAACGCAACAAGATATCAAATATTACTTCTATCCTATTACTGGTCTGTTTCGAATCTATCCCTAGGACTAAATCTAATAATAAATGAATGCATAAAGCTACCTTGATAAGCAAACAAGGGGTGATGAGTACCACAAAGGTGTTCAAATAATAATTCTAAGACACGGAGTCTTTGAAACGCAAATTGTTACCATGAATTCAGTACATGTTTTTGTGAAAAAAATTGGCTGTTCCATACATTTTAACAGTGTAAGCATTGCACTTTTGTATGGAGCAGTAGATTTTTTTTGTTAACCGTCTCGAAATAACTTCTGAGTCATGTGTTGAATTGATTTTATCAGTTTGCGCAACAATTTCTCATACACCGTGTATTGCATCCATCCATCAGTCCATCAGACCGCATTGACGCAGGCATCCATTAGAGCCATAAAAGATGGCGATTCCGAGCATGACTCATCAGAATTGTTGTGAGTTACAAGAAAGAAAGAAAGAATGTGTCGTTGGACCAAAATGGGGAACTTCGAGTGTTTAGATTCTAGTCTAGTGAACGAACTTAGAAAATATTTAAAGGAGATTGTATGGTTGTTCATCAGTGCAGGTCCCAAAGCTGGGATGAGAACGTTGGCTGCACTCTACCAAGTGGACCCACTGCGGGTAGTATGGTTATGTCCCAGTTTCCAACATAAATCGAAAGATCCTGAATTAGTAAATTCTGGAAGCTGATGATTAAATCGGCAATCAAATCCCATGTCAATTCTTCGTTGATTCACAATAAATAGCTGGTATGAGAATTACCAGCACTATAATTTAAACTATCAGTTCGTTGAAATAAAATAAAGGCGGGTTCAAACTGAACTCTCAGTATTGATATCGATGTCAGTTTGCCACTGATTGGGATTACTTTCGATTCTAGAAAATAGAGTTATCCATCACAGGTATCGTAATCCCATCACAAGTATCTTCGGATTACTTTTATTATTTACTGGGAAGCCCCGGCAACTTAAATGTATAGATTTATGAAAATAAACACATTTTTTTTTTTTTAAAGTTAGTAAAGCTAGCTTGCTGGCTTACAAAAAAATACTGGTAAACTGGTTTTTAATTATTCAAAAATGTTATACTTAAAATAATGGCATACTATCTCCTGTATATATTTTCTAAGTGAACGAGTGGTCGATTTGTTTTATAATTTGTACCTAGCTATCGATTGTCGAAAGTTTAAACAATGTTTTAAGGCTCTCGGTTCTGAACCCTTAGCTTAATTCTTTGTTATTTTGAGAAAAAAAATAAACATAATTGTATATAATAATGTTTTGTGTTGTTTATTCACCCTCAATGATAAAAACCTTTAAGGACAAGACATGTTACGGTCAAAGTCACGCCATTACCTACCCCGAAAATTTCAAATTTTCATAATCACTAATCCCTAACCCTAGCCCTAACCAAAACAATCAACGCGTGAACGCGTGGCGCATTGGGTCAAGATTATTATTTTCGGGGAAAACAAACTCATGTCCTCTTGTTATAATTGAAAAAAATATGAGTTACCAAAATTCGCGAGTATCACGTACCTGTTTGCGTTGCCGATCCCTTTGTTTCGGACTCCGGCTTCATAATCTGACTGATAATATTATTTTAGTTTAAGAAGGGAAAAATAAAATAAACATAAAAAGAAACCCATTGTTTTATAACAGGTAGCGCCACCTAGATACCTACTTAACCTTAAAAATAACCAAACCACCCCGTTAAGACAAGCGCCACCTGGCGGTTAACCATACAACTTCTTGCATTGACAGTGTACCGTACTCATGAAACTTGGTAACAGTGACATCTATGTTCATTAGGTTGAATCATTCAAAATACTGCGGGACCATTTAGTAGCCAAATGTTTGACAACAGATGGCACTACATTTAGATTCTCGAAAAGGATTGTCTGTGAAAAGTCGAGTTCAAAATATAATTCAGCAAGCATAGTATGACGCCTTCTAGCTCTAGCTAGTTAGTTGGACGACTTTAAAACTGCGAAAGGGGCAGATTGAATGCCGAAGACGGAGTACTGGTTGTTGTGGAGTAATTTGGGAAAAAGATTATTTCCAGCAGTGGACTGCAATAGACTGAGTTGATTGATTTACTAGTAATTCGGAAACTTAATCGACTATTTGTATGGCACGCTTGTTGATGAAACACTTTTATAAAGTTCCTAAAAGTGTTCTCCACCTAAATGTAGGTAAACATTCATCATTATAAACTGAAAGTTTACAACGAGTGGCAGCACTTTTATTGTGGAATAACAACAACACCACTATTCTACAAAAGACTACCTCAGACATTACTATCTGCATAGTCTACGTGACACACTAGACTATGACCTCTTAGTTCCAGCTGAGCGAGATTTGGCTGATTCTTCTCAGGCAGAGTAGCCAGGTAAGAACCTCCGGCCCCATCTTGTTAAATAAATGATGATTGAAGATTTTTTTAAACCTATATTATTACTTCTCTATATTATCATTTTGTTATTAGTCGTACTTAATACAAAAAGTTCGATGCTGGTTCGTAGGTAGGTACTGGGGTCGGTCGTCTCGTTAGTGAATTTATTATGGCCCATTACTTCTTAAAGGCAGGAAGGCCCAGCAGTGTTGCCGTGCAGCTAAAAAAATTACTGCCTCTTGCCATCAATCTATCAAACTCAATTAGAAAATTACAGATACTTTTGGATGTCAACATAAAAGCATTAAAATAAATAATAATCATTAATTATTAGGCCTTTGCTCAGGAGTGGGAAGGATTAGGCTAACAAAAAAAAAAAAAAAATATTAATAAATAATAATCATTCTCTTTCTCTTTCCCTTATCTCATCCCATTTATTTGGGATCGGTGCAGTACATAGATATATAATTCCGTAGATTGGTAATGTCAACAATCAAACGAGACCAAAAACCATTGATTTATGTCTGTGTAAAATGTGAGTGTGTGCACAGACAGTGTTGTGACTAGTCTATTCCTTTGTTGGTCTCTATCGATAATTTATGTGACGTAAATCGTCATGCACGAGTAATTCTGTTAAATGTCTTATGGCGAACATTACACGATAGGTTTTGCTGTCAGTTTTGCAACGGTAAATTTTTTGATTGACGAAAAACCTACCGTCTAATGCGATGATTGAAGTTATTTTGTACTGACTGACGAAAACCATCACTCATGATTGATGGAATTGATTGACGCTTGCATGACCGTGTGCTAGACGCCTATGGGTCTGACGCAATAAATGCTGTCGGCATGCGACTATATAACCTCATTTAGCGGTAGAATAATTCGAACCATCAGACAAAACATGATCATCAACAAACAAACTCATCAACTTTAAAATATTAGTATACATACGATTGTAATCTATCTATATTTTATTTTGTTTGTTACAATAAGTTAAGTACCTACATATATAATCTATTTTTCTAAGACTATGCATTTGTAAGACGCTATCTTAGCTGTCGATATCAACAAAAATTAGGCCATCGCATCACTAAAAAGTGAGGTTATAACTCCTTCGTATTTCTCTATTTGTTATTTCTCAAATACGTCGGTTTTAGGCATGCTAATTCATCTAGATCGTAAATAAAATAATGTTCTCATAATATTTTGCTTAAAGCCGGCTTATTAGGTGCATTGTTATTGCAGAAATAACGATGTAAACAACTTGTAAACTTACTGGTGAAACGAGTAATCCTGGGGATTTTTCTTTTTGGAAGATTCACATCCTGGTACTGCACAAGAAACCATCATATTATGGTAATTCAATCACGGGTTATCACTGTAGTTCACTTAAATAATTGCCGAAACGCTCGCGTAAACAGTTACCGGGGCCGGTATGGGCCGGTAGCAAATACGTGTTTTGGCCCTGTTTCTCTCTCTTTCTAACACAGCAAAGTTCCGCTAAAGCGGGAGCTCTCATTCACTCTCAAGCCCAATCTACGGAATTATATATCTATGGTGCAGTAAGTCTTCTTCTTCTTTAATTCTCTATTATCTCTAATTCTTAGTCAAAAGGCGTAATAACTTGTGAAATTACTGTAGTTGCCTATTCATGGGGCTAACAACACCAAACTGATGTTATTTAAGCAGTTTTTTAAGAAAAACTGTTTGTTCTAGCACATTAAAAAAATATATGTTATTATTCATCATATTTCAAAGACCGTGGATGGACTCGATACATAATTGGACGAAATCGGTTCGATAGAAAATAATTGCAAAGATTGGTCTTAAAATCATCATTAAGCGGTTCTATGTCTTTATTTTTTTTTTCGTATGGGTCTGCAATTAAAAACATGAAGTCAACATATTCATACCTAAACCGCTGACGAGTCATATTTCACAAATAATCCATTTTTTTTTAAATCAATATTTATTCATTATTTTCTTCTAAAATCTGGCCGGCCCAGTAACAGTGATAGTGCGCTCTCGTTTACTCCGATACAAATAGACAGTGTGTGTGACAGTGACAAATCCTCAAGGCCATTTGGTGTTGACAGCGTCTTAAACGTAGATCTCTATCTATGGAGAAGAATGGGCAAGAAATTCCATGGACACGATCACGCCACATCAATATTTCTAACTCAAACTCAAACTCAAACTCAAATTCTTTATTTCAATTAAGCCATTACAGGCACTTTTGAATGTCAGAAGAACATTTCACAAAAAAAAAACGAAACTACGAGTGCAATACGTCATTCCGAAAGCCACCACGCCGAACCACACGCCACCGAATGCCCGCAACAACGAACACTGCGAGCACGAAAGCACGCAGCGACGCAAACCGCAACAACGAATGCTCGAGACCCCGAATCACGGAACAACGAATGCACGCCGCAACGTGCAACCGCCGCCCCGCGACCCGGAGCCCCGCACACCCGCCGCCACGGCCCACGCCACCGCGCGCCCCCGCTCCCACACCACTCGCCGCCGGTAACATCCGGCGCCGCGCAGCCCGACGCAGCAACTCCCGAAACGACGCATTGCACTCCTACGCTACAGTCACAATCACAAGGCATAATAACTTGTGAAAGTACTGTAGTTGCCAGTTCCCTAACGTAGATCTCATGAAGAAGAACGGGCAAGAAACTCCATGGACACTCTTTTAAATTAGAATTTGTTACAAAATCTTGGTACATTTTATCATTCATGTTGAGATGGTATATTATGTGAGAACTATGTAGCAAGACGTGCAAGTTAAGAGCGTCCAGAGTAAAAAGATATAATAAACAAATCAAAAAGAAAAATATATTTACACCATGGCAACTAAGGAATGACCAGTCTCCACTGACAGCGCCCGTTCACGAACATGACGCATGGATCAGCACCATCTAACTCAACCATTTTGAAGGGAACTAAATGATCCGACACACCCGCCACCATCAGCGAGACATTTGAGTGAGCATGACATTCTCTCAGCCACCAGGGCAACGTCACTAAAATATAACTAAATGTAAAATGTAAAAAGGGGCTTTATAGTACATAGTACTCACACATGTGCCATGCAATTATACAATATTAAGACATTGAATCTATACAATGCAAAGATATTTTTACAATCTTCTGCAGCCTCTACAATAACTTCACATGATAATCGATTTAATTGCCCCTATGGTTGTGGAGCAGGACCAGCATGGAGCCAAGCATTTTTATCATCAATGTAATCCCCCAACTTATAGTAAGCTTGCCTACATAGTGTGCGTTTAATACAAGATTTAAATTTTGTCTCATTTAGTTGAAGAATGTGAGGGGGTATTTTATTGTAACATTTTAAACAGTACCCCATGAAAGATGAGTCTACTTTAGCTAGCCTGAAACCTGGCTGAACTAGTTGGTCCCTATTTCTCGTATTATAGTGGTGTCTATCACCTCTTTTGCTAAATAAATGCAGATTTTTCCTGACGTACATGATGTTTTCATAGATGTATTGACAAGGTACTGTCATGATGTTAATTTCCTTAAACAGCTCTCTCAGAGAATCGCGCCTTCGTAGACCATATATGGCTCTAATGGCTCTTTTCTGCAGAATAAATATAGACTCGATGTCTGCAGCCCGTCCCCATAGTAAAATACCGTATGACATAACACTATGAAAATAGCTAAAATAGACTAGTCTCGCGGTATCTACGTCTGTAAATTGACGGATTTTCCTAACAGCATATGCTGCTGAACTCAGCCGTCCTGCAAGAGATGTTAAATGCGGACCCCACTGCAGCCTTGAGTCAATCGTTATCCCCAAGAAAACAGTTTCATTCACAAATTCTAGTTTCTCTTGATTCAATACTATGTCACAATCAGTACTTTTGACATTTGGTAGAGCAAACCTTATGCACTTCGTTTTTTTCCCATTTAATACTAAATTATTAACGGTGAACCAATTATGAACCTGCAGTAAGGCGTTATTTACGTCATCAAGATTCGTGGCACGTCTGTTTACCTTAAATATTAAAGAAGTATCGTCGGCAAACAATACCATTTCAGGTTGGTTATCAAATAAATGGGGTAGATCATTAATATAGACTAAAAAGAGAAAGGGACCTAATATCGAACCTTGTGGCACACCCATGCTTACTTTTAAGCCAATTGAATTGACACCATTTATTTGTACTTGCTGATGTCTATCGCTTAAATACGATTTCATTAAACTGAGCGCAAGATTCCCTAAACCGTAATGTTTGAGCTTTATGAGAAGGGTTTCGTGGTTGACGCAATCAAATGCTTTAGAGAGGTCACAGAAGATCCCTATGGCATCTTGTGACTCTTCCCACGCAGTAAATATATGTTTTAATAAGGTGACACCGGCGTCAGTCGTACAACGTCCTTTGGTGAAACCATACTGTTTCTCATGTAAGATTTTGTTGGTGTTAAAGTGGATGAGCATTTGATTAAGCATTACCTTTTCAAACACCTTGCTGAAAACTGGCAAAACGGATACGGGTCTATAATTATTGGTGTCTTTACTGTCACCGGATTTGAAAAGTGGTATTACCTTGCTGTATTTCATAAGGTCCGGGAAGACTCCCTGGTCCACACACAAATTAAATATTAAGGCTAAGTACGGAGCTACAGTCTCAATAATAGCTTGACAAACTTTAATCGACAGTCCCCATAGATCCTCGGTTAATTTGACTTTAATTTCCTTAAAAGCTTTAATGACTGCTATGGGGTTTATATGTTTAAATTGAAATTCAACCGGACAGGCTGAAACGTTCGCTCTTAATAACTCAATAGAAAGCAAGGGTGACGAATTTAAGGTTTCAGTAGTTTTAAGTGGGATACCAGTGAAGAAATCTACAAATTCTTGAGCAACTTCGTTTTTAGAACTTAAAAGGCCACGTGAAGTCTCTAGAGTGATATCATTATTATATTTTTTATTTCTATTCGTTTCACTATTGATAATTTTCCAAACCGTCTTTATTTTGTTATCGGCGGATTTAATCTTGTTACTAATGAATAAGGCTTTAGCTACTTTGCAAGCGTTTTTAAAGATTTTAGAGTAACTTGCAACATATTTATTGAAAGTTTCTGAGTTAATGTAGGGCTTAAGACCGTACAACTCAAACAATCGCTCCCTACTTTTCCTAATGCCCTTAGTTGCCCAGTCACTGAACATAAACTTAGGACAAATAGATTTAGTTTTCGTTTTTATTGTATTATTGAACTCCGTGTGAATCACCGAAAAGAATTCTTCATAAAATAGATTTACATTGTCGATAATCTGGCTTGGAATGCCTAAATTACTAATTAAATTATCATTAAATTTATTTAAATTGCTGGGTGTTATCTGCCTAGATTTTATTTGGATTTTTTGTACTGGTGTGTAGGATTCAAACACAACGACTTGACCGCTGTGATCCGAAGGAAGGTAATTTACAATGAATTTATCCAAGTAGTCGCAGCAACAAAAAACATTATCCAGACATGTAGCAGTATTTGTAGTAATTCGGGTTGGATCCGAAAACACGTTTAATAAATTAAATGATTTAAAAAGATGCAAAAATCTACTGCTATTTGAATTTTTATCTAAAATATTAACATTAAAGTCGCCACATATAACCACTGATTTATTACCAGTTACAAGTTTTGCTAAAACATCTTCCATTACTGACTCAAATGTAGAGTAGTTTTGATAATTTGGGGGCCTGTAAACGCACACTATTACATGCTTATCCAGCTCAACACAAGATAGCTCAATATTATGTTCAATCGATAGTTTAACAATATCGTCACGAGTTTTGAATTTAATTGAATTTTTAATTAAGATTAATGAACCTCCTCGCAGCATCGATTTACGGTTAAAACAGCTACCCACCGTATAGTTTTCATAATTAATAAGCATTTGGTAATCCTTAAGCCAATGTTCAGTAAAACAAATAATGTCAAACATACTTTTCTCTAAAAACAATTCTATTTCTAATAATTTGGAAGAAATGCCTTGGATATTTTGGTGGAATAAATTCAAAGTGTTCTGCTGAGGCCCTTTTTTACTAACTAATTTAGAGCAAGAAGATACCTTTCTGTTGATATGTTTAACAATACTGTTAATGGTACCTTCTGTTGTCGTACTTCCTAGTTTAAACTAATATTAATATCTGGAGTGAGCCCAGAGTCTCCTGTGCCATCACCAGACAACAAGATACTATCACTTAAAACTTCTAATTGAGAGTATTCCCCGGTGACATATGGAACCTCCTCCGTACAATGATTGTAAACATTTATAGCACTAGTGCTATATTTATCTAAGGTCACCTCCTGTACATTAGTACCATGACTAATAGTCGCAGTGTCAACAATATAAGCAAACTTCGACATACTACTTATGTCTGTGTGAATATTAAAAGCTAATAGCCTAGCTATTTTGTGTCTAAACCTAACAGGTAGATACACATTACCTGGAGTCGACTTAAGCTTATCAACAAAAGTGTTGATATCAAGATATACAAGCTTATCACAATAGTGACCTACTAAGAAATGCAAATGATTGTTTAACATGTGTATATAATTGTTTTTCCTATCACAAAGTCTTTCAAAATATGGAAAAGCACACAATATAATTTTCCTACAATCTAACTTTAACAACTCTGATACCCAGTCAGTGAGGTCTTCCTTTTTAATTTTAGAACTGTTACCAACACATATAGTAATGGTAGTATCAGGACCACAAACAGTTTTTGCCGCTGATGTCATAATCTGTTTAAAGGTTGACCCAGGCATACAATAATTTTGTGTACAATAACTCAGGTTATTACTAATTAATTTTCCTAGCCCTCTACCTAAACCATCAGAAAATAAGTAACTAGTATTTGTAAAATTATTATTATCATTACCAGCTGGCTGAGCCGCTGAGGGTGTGGGTGAATGGTGCTGAGACTGGGGTGTACCCATGCAGGCACAGCTACAAGAGAGGTTATTTGTCAGGGACTCATATCTCTCTGCATTGTATGTGACCAGGTCCACCAGCTCATTGGCCTCCTGCATGCGCTTACTCAGGTCTTGTTGAGAAGCCTCATATTTACTAAAAATATCCTTAATTGCATATTCCCTTACAAACAGCTCATCCTGAAGGTTCTGAGTGTCGGTATCATACAATGTCCGACATAATTGTAATTCACTGTCACACTTTTTCAGTTCTTGAATTAAATTTAAATTTTTTCGCCTTAGTTTTGTGTTTTGTTTGTTAACTTTTAGGCGTTTCAAAGATTTTTTAATGGTTTGAATTCGTTTATTGATTTTAATATATTTTTTAATCTTATTATGACTAGTAAATAAATAAGTTTTAGATATAGTTTCATTGGTTAAGTCTATAGTTACTATTGGCTCAACACATACAGGTCCTGACCGGCTACCAACCAACTCATCATAAAGACTGCAGGTGTTCGCAGACTCTTCTCGGGCTCTAAGAGATTCTAAGTGAACTATTGAGTGTTGGGCCCTACTTAGTTCTTGCTCCAGTTCAGATATGCGACTCAAAGCCTGATCGTAGGTGTCGCTACATTGCTGGAAGTTTTCAACAAGTTGACGGAGGTGTTTATGCTGGTCAAGTATGTCTATATGGTGTGTGTGAAGTTCCGCAAGCTCATTCTTCAGTTGAGTATTTTTGTTCACCATTAACTCAATTTCAACTTCACTTTCTTCTCGTTCCCTCAGCAGTTTGGTGCACTCATTTCTCGAAGCATCCAGTTCCCTCAGTGCTGCTTTCAGTTTGTCAGTCATGTCACGAATGGTAGCTCCGCGTGTCATCATATTGACTGATATCCACAAACAAGACCTGAAATGTGACAGGAAACAGCTGAGTATGTGAAGAGAATAATTATGTCAATTGAGAACTTGAGGAAGTTTGAGGGGTTTTGAATTTAAAAAGAGGTAAAAAAAATATTTAAAAACAGTAGAAAAGTTTTTAGAAAGGATTATCAAAATATGGAGGTAGGTTGGTAAGTATGTGAGAGAAAAGAAAAAGGAAAAATTTTAAATCCAAGAACAAAGAAAAGCTATTTGATATGATATTCTCAAAATTACAGTTAATACTCTAAGGACAATTTATTTCAACATTAATATTATTAGGTACTAGAATAACTATTTTAACTAAGGATTGCTATTAACATGAGTTCTAGTGGGAACAACGTCTATCTACATTAATTAGCAACTAAGTGGTTTACTTATAATATTTACAGCATATTAGACACATATTTTGTGTGTAGTAATGTTTGCAGTGTATGTTTTGTATGGGGCAAGTGTTTTCGTCCTCGATTTTGCTTCCACAATATTCGTCAAGCAAAATGAGACATAAACGTAGCCAGTGTGTACTGGACGTCGCTCAGAGCTCTGAGCAGTGTTTGTGTGATGTCTAGTATAAATAACACAGCAACTAATAATAAATCAAAACAAAATACTCCCCCGGTTTGATGAATTCAAATCCACAGTTCAAGCGTTGACAGCCGGTACATGAATATTATTGAAATAACAATTGTTTTTCAGTTTTCACAATAAAACTGGTCACAAACACTACGTGTGTCACTTAATACGTTTATTCTATATAAACAATTGAATTTAAATACACTAAACACAATAAAAACAATAATTTAAAAATTAATTAGATATGAGGCCGTTTTTTCACGACCTGTCGCCAGTGTTGCCAGCGTGCAATAAATAATGCCAACATAGTCACTCCAATGCTGCCCTAACGTGTTTATCCGCAATTCCTAAGCATTCAATAATGTATGTTTTATTGTTATTAATTATTCACAACTAGAGGAGCCTAAAGCAAAAAATACAGCACACTATAAGGAATGCATCCTGCAAGAAAGTATCAGTTATAAAACAGTAAATAAATTATCTTTAGTTTCCGACAAGAAAATTGATCATAGACTAAGTTTTACTTAACTGACAGTCATGCAACTTGCTAATAGGTGTTGTAGTATCTCAGAAATAAGTAAGCAGTATTATTTTGGGTGTCTTAGATAATAAAGTTACTATAAGTTCCGACTGCCAAGTCATAGGTCCTGAGTTTGAATCCATGCACCTCTGATATTTCGGATTCATGTGCTATTGTAAAATTATCAGTAAGTATTAGGTGAAGGAAAACATTGTTAGAACACCAGCATGCCTGAGAGACACTCTCAATGGCATGTATGCCAAGTCAGAGGACGCCATAAAACTCTGATAGGTACCAGGTTTCTTATAAGTGTAAAATTTACACTGTATACTCACATAGCCTACACACGAGCGTAGGACGACCAATCAAAACTATAATAATAATAATAAACTACTATTTTTTTATATTTTTAAATGTTTTTTAGATTTTTTTTAACAAATATTTAAAAATGTAAATTAGTATGTAAGGAAAGTAAATAAAGAGAATAATAATAATAAATAATAATAATGTGGGCTCGGCTATCATTGTGCCGATAGTAGTAACGGCCAATGGCCTTATAGCCAAGAGTATGGACGACCACCTGTCCAAACTCTCGCTTGGCGGTTGGATCAAGGGCCTGATTCAGAAGGCAGTACTCCTCGATACGGCCCGCATTGTGAGGAGGTTCCTGTCTCTGGAGCCAGTCTAACTACCGGTAGCTTGGACCCTGCTCCCGCTATCGGTGGACCACTATTTTTTATATTTTTAAATGTTTTTTTATAAGTTCTGTATTAAATATTTAAAAATGTAAAAAATATGGATGAAAATGAATAAAGGACATAATAATAATATTCCACAACTATCACACAACGCCATCTAGTCCCAAGCTAAGCAGAGCTTGTGTTATGGGTACTAGACAACTGATAAACATACTTATATATTTCTAAATACATACATATTATAGATAAATTAGACCCAGACACAGAACAAATGATCGTGCTCATCACACAAACATTTGTCCTGGGTGGGAATCGAACCCACGACCTCCGGCATAGCAGTTAGGGTCACTAACCACTAGACCAACAGGCCAGTCAAACTATATATTATTATATTAACACTAGGGCCTAACCCTTCGGGAATTCCGAAGGTTTGGGCCATGGTGTACCTAATAGTGGTCCACCCATATTTCAGCAATTAAGTATGTTAAATGGCCATTTAATAGAGGCGAGTCTACTGCAATCAATCCAGACTCTGTGGCTGCGACTGATTACTGATAGAAACCGACCCGTCAATCAAAAGGACCAGGACCAGGCCCTCATGCTCAGCGGCCAACGAGGTAGTAGGCAGAATAGTAACCGCAATTAACCTGAACAAAGTGTCCTTTCTACTAATTGTTTTACTAATCTTTGCAACTCGGAACCGGCAGGAAAAAGACTGCGTTGTGGGCGCATACTAATAGTCTGTTTTGATGCCCCAATGCGCTCAGGATGATATATGGATCGTTCGTATCGATCGATAATAAAAAGGAGTTCAATAACATCCATTGGAATAATTATTGGAAATAATAAATTATGCTTTTATGTAGTCTAGCTAAGGAACTGTTTATGAAAAAATAAAACCGACTTCGACAAAAATAAAACACAAAAAATGAAAAATAAAAAATCAGCTTCTGAAGTCAGTGACTTTTGTTTGTTTGATTTCATGTTTTTGCCACCGACTTCAGAAGCTGATTTTTAATTTTTCACTTTTTTATGTTTTATTTTTGTCGAAGTCGGTTTTATTTTTTGTAAAAAAGTTTTTATTTTTCACTTTTTAGTGGTTCACATGTGCTTACCCCTTCACAACGTACCGGCGTGATGTTATGTTATGAACTGGTGTAAACAATAGACAGTCATGAGATTTCAGCAATCCCAGTCCATTTGCTATCATTAATTGAGGAGTTCCGTTGCCTAATCTCCGAAGTTCTTCATCAGATCTTTACCAAATAGTTTTTATAACCTTTGTAGTAAGTACAGGCGTGATATTATGTTGTGTGATGGCGTAAACAATGCTTAGATATGCTATAGCAACAATCGCGGTTAATCTGCTGTTATTTATTGAAGAGTTCCCCCGATTTCTACAAGATCCCATCATCAGATATATTGAAATGGTGACAATGGGACCACACGGGAAGCACCAGCTTTCAAATGAAAAAAGAATCATGAAAATCAGTTCACCCAGTCGCAAGTTATGAGCTAACAAACATAAAAAATAAAAAAAAATAAAAAATACAGTCGAATTGATAACCTCCTCATTTTTTTGAAGTTGGTTAAAAAGGTTAATATTTTGTTAAACCGAAGGAGTTCGTAGCATTATAATATCAGCCGTTCGAGTCGAGTCTTTAAGTTCAACCGGGCTTGCTTAGGTTAGTTCTTGGATGGGAGACTACCTATTACATTTTGAGTTTCCTCCGTACCTTGGAAAACACGTTGAGCTGTTAGTCCCTCCCGTTGGGCCCTATCAGAATACCAGCGCTGCGGTATTTGTTTTCATTTATCGCAGCAGCATGCTGAGATAGGAGCCTTTTTGGCCTCGCACAGGTTTTCTCTTTTTTAACTTTATATTCTTTTTTGTTATTATTATTTTTTGTAGTTCCTGTGCTTGTCCCAAATAAATATTTTTCTTTCTTTCTTTCTCCCGTCGCCGTCGGGGCTGTGGGTTGTTCGAAATAGATACCGAGGCGTCGGCACAAGGGCTAAGAAGGAACATTGGTGGGTTTTATTCAGTAGAAGTCAGACATTCCCTACCGCTGTGCCCAGAACGAGAGGAGTCATTTGCTGATTTTCCATACCTACTCCAAAAAAAAAAAAAAAACGTAAACGGTAGTCATTCGTAGATCTTTGAGAGCCATTACAGAGAGTCGGTCAGATGCCCGAAAGTCTGATTACCAATATCTAGAAGCTCAAGAAAATATCTTCAGAGGTTGCAATTCACCAGCACATGACAACTGCCTGGAGCTACTTTTATCCATTACTAGCTTTTGCCAGCGGCTTAGCCCGCGTGAAAATGACGATTTTCCATACAAACTTTCATCCCCTATTTGACTCCCTTAGGAGTTGAATTTCGAAAAATCCTTCCTTATTCCTTGTCTACATTATAAAAGGAACCTCTGTGCAAAATTTCAGCTTTCTAGGTCCAAGGGTTTGGGCTGGGCGTTGATGAGTCAGTCAGTCAGTCAGTCAGGACTTCTCTTTTTATTTATATATATAGATAGATAGAAAATAGACAACTCGAAAAACCCTCTTAACTCTCATGCTAAGACAAATAGTTTTTTCATCAGCTCATTTATTATATTTTCCGCAATGTTAAGTCTTAAGAGATAACATAACATCACGCCTGTAATTCCCGAAGGGTAAGACAGAGGTGTACCTAATGGTAGGTACACCCACATATCGCCAGTTATGTTTAAGTCCCATGTAATAGGGGCGAGCCTTTTACCATCAACCGGGCTCAAATCTAGACGTGGTCACTGTTACTGAGAAATACCTAATGGAAAAAACCCAATAACACATTGCCTAACTTGGCAATCGAACTCAGGAGTCCATGCTTAGCAATCGCGCAACACGAGGCAGTCGAAAAATTCTCATTTGCATGATTAAAATATTTTAAAAACTTTTCCTAAAATTATAAACAAGAAACCTACCATCTATCTATATAAATCTATCTTCTATATATTATCTATATAAATAAAAAGAGAAGTCCTGACTGACTGACTGACTCATCAACGCCCAGCCCAAACCCTTTGGACCTAGAAAGCTGAAATTTTGCACAGAGGTTCCCTATAAAATGTAGACAAGGAATAAGGAAGGATTTTTCGAAATTCAACCCCTAAGGTAATTAAATAGGGGATGAAAGTTTGTATGGAAAATCGTCATTTACACGCGGGCGAAGCCGCTGGCAAAAGCTAGTTAATAACATTGCCCAAACACATCACAATTTGAGCAATACTAGACATGATCAAACTACCGTTTCTTAACTTAACCATCTCGAAAAATATAACATTTTGTAATGGGGCCCGCAATTTTCAAAAGTAGTTTTTAACAATATCTTTATGAATAACTGTTATCTTTGTTTTTTGTTATGTTTGTCTGTTCAACTGGATTTCCACAATAATTTATTGTGAATTGGGAATCTGGGAAACCAAGTAGTTCCTAACATTTAAGCTTGCTTACCTGGGCCTGCAGTCTCTACACTAATAACAGCGCTACGAATGTCTCTACGTCGTATCGATGTCAAATTTCTTTAATAGATTTTCAACCTTATTCAACAGCATAAGATTGAAAATCTATTAAAGAAAGTTTTCGATTTTTCGACTTAACGACGTTCGTAGCGCTGTTATTAGCGTAGAGACTGCAGGCCCTGAGTTGATTCGTGTATAGGTAACAACCCCATTACATACCGAGTTTCTCCTGTGCCTCGGAAAGTATGGTCCTGGCTGTCAATAATTGTACCTACATCTTTGACAGTCGTTACATTACAGGTAGTCAGTGAAACGAAAGTCTAACAATCAGTCTTGCCTAGGGGTATAGTATTGAATATGCAATTTAAATATATTCTATAGTAGGTAATAACAAAGTCCTTTATTATGCGCACAGCCAAGGAGTGGAATTCCCTGCCTGCGTCGGTTTTTCCGAGTTCATATAACCTTAATCTATTTAAGTCGCGAGTAAACAGGCTTCTTCTGGGTAAGCTCGTTCCATCGTCGACATCATCTCTGCCCTTAGGGCAAGATTGAAGTCAAGAGCAAGCCCATTTATAATAATAAAAAAATAAAAATAAAACTGGGTTGTGAAAGTCAGTTAGGCAGTCACTCCATGTAAATACTGCTATTCAACTGCAACCGGTTATAAATATTGGAAGATCTCTAACATAGGTGGGCAAAAACTAGGCAAATGAATGATGCACAAGCTTTTGCAGGTGTTGGTGACTACAGTTATTAACTTTAGCAGCAGCAACTTTACTAGGAGAAGAATCATCAACAGCCATAAGACGTCCACTGCTGGACAAAGGCCTCCCCCCATAGAACGCCATAACGAACGGCAGCCTGCCATTTGCATCCACCGGTTGCCCGCGACTCTCACAATGTCGTCAGTCCACCAGCCGGCTTAGCATGACCACCGAAGAAAAGGGTTTTGTCGACGGAAGAATCGACAAAATGACAGATTGTAGCAAGGTTTCATGTCAAATTGTATGGAAAAATCTTTGTCTATTCTTGGTAGAATAGAGATAGAATCGCCATGCTACGGGGGCTGGTGGGAGGCCTACCAACGCTGCGTCTTCCGTCTTCTTAGAAGAAGATTAAATAATTTTAATTATATAATTTTGACAGCGAAATTGCTCAGTAGCAGCCAAGAAGTCTGGATTTGTGCCCCGTTGATGGCAATAGGCTCGCCCTCTATTACGTGGGACTTAAGCATAGCTGCTTCAATTTTAAGTGTAATATTAGGTACACCTCTACATAACCCTTTAGGAATTACAGGCATGATGTTTATGTTACTATCACAATCTTATTCATTACATCTATGATCACAATCAAACCTCCCAAAGACTTAACACAAAAGGATAGAAAACCCCAAGTAAACCCAAGTCGAAAGCCAGTACATACTGCGATGCTAACAGTAAACACACACACATAAACAAGTCCATAGTTTTCACGACACATGCACATATACACACACACATATGCAGAGTAATTGTGGAGAGAATATAAAAAAATTGCGTTAAGTGTGCCTTACTTGCGCGCGGCGAGGCGTGTACACCTGAACGCGGCTGTGGTTGCTGAGCTGAGATTATTATTCTACCTGGATTGTTTTGCAAAGCAATCATCATCATCATTTCAGCCAAAAGACTGCTCGATAAAGGCTTCCCCCAATTGTCGCCACACATCCAGCGGATCCCCGCAAACATAGATATCCGGCCAAGTGTATTGTTTTAATTTTATTTCAGAGTGACAATAAAGATGTCCACTATATTTTCCCAGTTGAACCACTTTCTACAATTATTTTCAAATATTCGAATAGTCACCGCAATTTATTAGCCCAGACTCTTTCACGGTATTTTCTCGGAATATTTTCATAACCTAAACCAACGTAAACCTGAAAAATATATAATCACCTTGTCTGAAGTTTCTCTCCAATCCCGTACCGTGAGACACTGGACCCTCAAGAAATCTCTTAAAACAGCCTAAACAAAAGATTAACTTTTAGTAAGTATGTGCCTTCGGAACGTTACTTAAAACTTGAAGAAGATAAATTTACTGCTCGTAGATTCTCTCATCATCATTATCATCAGCCTATAAGTAATGTTCCCACCACAGGGACTCAGGCCTCCTCTCTAGGAAAGGGATGGGACGCGGGCCCAGTGCGGGTTGGTAGATGTCACATTCGATTTTTTTGAATCTAAGACATGCCGGTTTCCACCATTTTGAGAGCAGTGGTGATGTTCATTTTTTGTCATTTTCATTAGGTTTTTAACCTTACCTAAGCACAATATCCTAGTTTTTAAAAAACCAACAGCTTTCAAAACTAACTCAAAAAAACGCATTCCTCCCAACCAAAAATTCTCACCTCCATTCCATAGACCACATTTCCTCATACCGCTCACCAGTTCACCGTTCACGTGTACATAGCGGGCGGCCGTTCCGTCTGGCCACAGTTGGCCGGCAGAGCGAGAAGTTCAAATCTCCCGCTCGTAATTGATAAATAAACGTGGCACGTGCGGGTCAACACACCTGATGACGAGCACCGTGTGGGCTTTGCGTGCCCTGGATTTTACTTGTAAAAACAGAGATCTTCATCATCTTGGGAAAATAGAAAAGAGAGGCAATTTATGGTGTCTAAGCGGACGAAACGGAAACTGAAGTGGATCTAAGCGAAATCTAGCCAAAAGGTGGTTGAGACTTATGAAATTCGCCAAGACATTTATCTAAAATTTCCATCTAGTTGAGTGTCGTTCAATTTTCGAGTATTTTTTTTAACACCACTGATTTCTCTGTCAATAACACAAGCTTACTTGCTACCATAACATAGATTGTTTGATAGTATCTTCGTTGTAAGGAGACTTAAATTGGTGTATCACCATCAAGGAAGCTATTAAATAGAAACAGAGCGAGAAGTTCAAATCAGCTCGTAATTGATATATAAACGTGGCGCGTGCGGGTCAACACACCTGATGACGAGCACCGAGTGGGCTTTGTGTGTCCTGGATTTTACTAGTAAGTCTTAAAACTGAAGTGAGATTTCAAACGACTTTCATATTATATCTGTAAATCTAGTCAAAAGGTGGCACAGTGAATTCATCACCATCTATTTGCTTTTGTCTTATGTTATTCGGGATCAGCGCAACACGTTCTTTTCTGCCATTCTATGTCCTGTTCCATGTCCTGTCAACATACTTTACTGTCAACTTTTCCTTCATATCATTCTGATTCCTTACACATATCCATCCAACTTGTCTTTGGTATTCGCAAATTAGCACAGAGCACTAAGATGTGAAAAGGTTTCGAAGAAAGGGTTTCACTGTTACACAGGATGTTCGATGGAATAAACAATCTTTCACCAGGAAGATATGGGTATAAGAGATTCTTAAAGTTGCCGTTAAACTGATTAACGGCATCTGAGGATGAATGCTGAAGCAGAAAAGATAGGCAACTTATGGGCTACAAGACGACTAGGTACACAAATTACTGGCACCAATGTTGGATATGGAATTACTTACCGTCTATGATCCTGAATAGAGCTCTTCGACAAAAAGGATGAAAAAAAAATATAAAGTAGATAGTTTTAGACATTAATGATTAAGGAGCTTGTGGCTAAGAAGCTACAGGGTAAGTTTCTTCCGTGTCACAGTAAAATACGGAGCCTTTAGCCTTTAGTGTTAGCCTATGTGTGGGGGTCATTTTAGACCTTACTGCTCACACGATAAGAAGAAGCCTTGAGTCTCGGCTGTCAATTGTAGATCATTGACAGTCGTTACAAGAAGCCAGTTGCCCGAAAGCCTGACAACAACAAGTCTTGCCAAGGTATCGTATTATCCAGTACCGGCCAACGGCCTCCAGATAGGCAGTCACTCCATGTAAATTACTGGTATTCAGCTTCATCCTGTTAGACTAGAAGCTGACTCCAGCAGTTGAGAAAAGGTTTTGCATATGACACAATCGCTTTTGCTACAAAATATCCCAATTTCGCCATACAACGCGGCAACGCTGCCAGTCTCTTGGGTACTTTACCTGCTGACAGCGTTGAGGAGGAGTTTTTCGATGCCCTTTTATAGTTAGTTTAGTTTATATATTTAGTAAAGTCTTATATTAATAAATAAATAAAATTTTATTATTCTATAATTAGAATATTAATTGTTTAATAGGACGAGGATGACCAATTTCGGAAGCAGTATTTCAAAACTAACCTCAACATTAATAGTCCATTACCACTATCGTGCACATCAACAAACTGTGACAGGTTGCGAGCGTCTTGAACCCTTCCGAACCTGTCACCCTCAAGTAACCCCTTGTTACGCGAACGCGCATAATTATGACCATCTGACTGTTGGAAAAAAAAGAATGAGAAAATAACGAATATTTCTTTAGTTTACGTGAACAATTAGGTATTGTAAGAAGTTAGAAGTACACAAATATAACATTATGCCTGTTTTACGCGAGGGGTTAGGCAGGTATCTGATCTATGATTAGTTTAGTTAGTAGTAAATTGGGTCCTACTGCGGTGCAAAGGCCTCCCACAATTCCTACTAAGAATTCTTTTCCCATACCTCCTTGATCCAGCCCTTACGGTACACGTCCAGATCGCATAGCAACCTCTTTCTAGGCCGGTCTCGAAATTGCAATTACTATGTATTTATAGTTAACTAGCTTTTGCCCGCGACTTCGTTCGCGTGGAATAGTGACTTCCGGCAGATTTTTGGTTCATCTCGCGAAAAAAAAAAAAGAAAAAAAAACCTATCCTATGTCCTTTCTCAAGTTCCAAACTATGTCTGTACCAAATTTCACACAAATCGGTTCAGTAGTTTAGGCGTGAAGCAAAGACAGACAGACAGAGTTACTTTCGCATTTATAATATTAGTTAGGAAGTTAGGATTAGTTATTTTTAGTTGAAACAATAAGTAAACATGGTAAATATCCCGTTTTCAGTATATTTAATCGTATTTTTAGTTGGTTAAATCAACTGGGGGTCTAAAACGGCCACTTTGGCAGATCATAATATGAATTGCGTTAAGAAGCGCAAAATGGACCTTTCATTATAATAACTGCGTCTGTAACAATTTAGTAAAATACATCATAATAGGAAAATAATATGAATTTCGTTAACATTCGTAAAATAGTCACAGACGAAGTTTTTATTATGAAAGGTCCATTTTACGATTTTAAACGCAATTCACATTATGATCTGCAAAAGTGGCCATTTCAGACCCCCAGCTCTCGGGTACGCGTCCAAATCATAAAAAATCCCCGAAATCGAAATGACTATTTAATTTTACAAAATATAGTACTCAGTATTTATCACAGTTGGTTAACTCAATTATCTGACCACTGAATAACAGTGCATGAAATCAGAACCGAATGGTTTGAAATTGCTAACGAGCTGTGAGAAAGCGTGGTTCTCTGGGCATCATTTTATTCCAACGAACAGTTTTTCATTAGAATTCATGTCTGAATTTGATTAGACTCGATCTTTACAACAGAAAAGCCTAGAAAATAATCTGTATTGATCTAGCCATTCTCAAATTTTCTCTATCCTGATATTGTTGCAGTGTTAACTTTATTTCACATCATAATTCTCTTGCCTTTATTCCAATTAATTTGCTGTTTGCTTTGTTTCTTTTGCTCTCAAAACGGTCAATGAAAATATCGTGAGGAAACCGCCATGTCTTAAAAACAAAAAAATCGAAGACATGTGACATCTACCAACCCGCACTGGGCTCACGTGGTGGATTACAGCCCATCCCTTTTCTAGAGAAAAGGTCTGAACCTCTGCAGTGGGAACATTATAGGCTGATGTTGATGACGATGATGATTCCAATTCATTTATGGGCGCAGCATGACTTCTTTCATAATTACTTCTCTACATAAATAAATACTTACCTACTTGCTACTTTTCATCGCATCAGACACCTTATTTCTTGCCATAATTATTATCCTTCAACCAGTCCATCCCTCGTTTCTTTGGTCTTCGTCTACTCTTGAACATAATATCCACATTCATACATAAAAGTTCCCTCACGACATAATTATATTTTATTTGGCATAGTATTATTATTATTTTGTGAGGAGCTCGTGGCTTAATAAGAACTGCCACTCGGGTCGATCTTTAGGTAAAGCTGTGCTTGCCTAGGTCGGTCTGTGGATGGGTGACCGCCCGACATACCGAGTTTCCTCCGTGCCTCGGAAAGCACGTTAAGCTGTTGGTCCCGGCTGCCATATATATCTTTGGCAGTCGTTACAGGTAGTCAGTGACCTGAAATTCTGACATCCAGTCCCACCAAAGGATATCGTATTACCTAGTATTAACTGGGTTGTGGAGGTCAGATAGGCAGTCGCTCCATGTAAAATACTGGTATTCAGCTGCATCTGGTTAGACTGGAAGCCGACCCCAATATAGTTGGGAAAAGGCTAGGCAGATGATGATGATGATGTTTTTTTTTTGTGAATAGCATAATATTTTTTTATAAAATGAGGAGAACGTCGTGAGGAACGATTTGAATATGAATGTGGATGGATATACGATTAGAGGAAGACCAAAGAAACGATGGATGGACTGTGTTAAGAATAATATGGTAAGAAAGGAGGTGTCTTATGAGATGACGAGAAATCGAGAAGTGTGAAAGTAAGACATGTTGCGTCGACCCTAAATGAATTGGAATAAGGGCGAGAGAATGATGACTGTATTTTTGTGTTCCTATAGTTTAGTGGTGGTACTTTCAAACAACCCCAATAGAATAGAACAGAATATTCGTTTATTTGCTTAGAATGTAGGTACAGTGAAACTTGATTAACTGGGACCTGGTTATGTGAGAAACCTCTATAACTGGAACTCATGCCGAGGTCCCATGAGTCGACAGATTTGGATATCTGAGACACTGGGTAAGTGGAATACCTCTATAAGTAAGACAAATTTTCAGGTCCCTTGAGGTCTCACTTAACCAGGTTTAACTGTATTTACAATAAGGTGGTCCCATTATATTAAAGAATCCTTGTACATTCTGCCATTTTGGCATGCAAATATTGAAGCGAAAAACTTACGAAAAACTTGGTTTGCCCTTTTATATAACGCAGTATCTCCAGTCTTCGTTAGCCTTATCAGTATTGCTTTTTAGGTACGACAGAAAGTGTAGGAGAAATTATTAGCACAAGCATACTTATACGTAGATAATTTCTGTTAATATTTCCACAACTTTAGAGCTACACGGGTTTTGTCCGGTTTGCCAACCTTTGAAACTAATAAAGAGGACAAAAAACACCTTCTGCGCAACAACAAATTATTATACGTAGCACCAATTAAATACATTTAACTCTGTCAAAACATCACCAATTATAAGCTTACAAAACCTTAACGTGCCGGCAAAAATCCTAATCATTTTCATATCAAAGTTAACATCAAAAGGGTAATGGATGCTTCTATCGAGCAATTTAGAGATTAAGATCCTCCTTCGTATTGTCAAAGTGTACATAAATCAGACACACTCGAAGTTTCCGTTACCACATATGCGCACACACACATTCTCACACTCACACATTGACACACACACTCACACATACAAACACACATGTGTGAGTGAAATAAAAAGTCGGCGCGTGCGCTCACTTACAACACATAACAGATGACTGTTGCCGTCTCTTTTTCTCTTATAACATTTTTCTTTCTGTCCTGCTCACTCATGGAGTATGTAATTATAGTTGGTACATTACTGGTTGGTTCCGTTTGGTATACCTACCGTGATTGTATCGTACTCAAGTATATGTATGTATGTTTGTTCGTCGTTCTAATCTCGGGAAATTATTGCTTTTTATTGCTCAGATTCTGTTCAGTGTTTTAAAATATAATGAGGTATTTTATAGAGCTTGCGTGGTTTTTAGGTTAATGAAAATAATATGAAGAGTTTTTTTTTTTGTAATCGTTATTTTGTTGTTCTTTTTACGTTTTAGTATAATGACATTGAATCAAAAATATGACTTGGGTGGTTCTTGGTTGTTCCACTTTTCGAAGCACCTAAAGGTAAGGGTAAGGTAGGAGTTAGAGACTGAGAGTTGTTCGTTGTTGCGGGCATTCGGTGGCGTGAGGTTCGGCGTGGTGACTTTCGGAATGACGTATTGCACTCGTAGTTTCGTTCTTCTTCCGTCCTTCTGACATTCAAAAGTGCCTGTAATGGCTTAATTGAAATAAAATATTTGAGTTTGAGTTTGAGACAACAGTTTCTATGGAAAATAATAATGCTTATTTTATTTTACCTCGGAGGTAGGTTGGAGCAACTGAATCATAATTTTTTTGCCTTTAACTTCGTGGTACTCAGTTACTGGGCTGTGGAGGTCAGATATGCAGTCAATCCATGTCATCATCATCATCATCATTTCAGCCGAAAGACGTCCACTGCTGGACATAGGCCTCCCCTAAGAGAGAGGGGGGGGGGGGGGGGGGTGAGGAACAGGGTGTAAAGTTCCTCATCCCCCGTTGAAAAGGGAGGATCCTCCGACCGGACGGGTGTTGTGTCCGGCGGGCTAACTGCCCAACAGTTTTTGGGGGTAATGAGGAACAGGGTGTAAAGCTCCTCATCCCCCGTTGAAAAGGGAGGATCCTCCGACCGGACGGGTGTTGTGTCCGGCGGGCTAACTGCCCAACAGTTGTAAGTCGGGAACTCCTATATAGGCTTATGTCGCGGATAAAGTTGATAGCGCGATGTAGGATTTCTGTCAATCGTTGTTAGTACGCAGGTGTTGCGATAGATGTCGCTAGTCGCCACAAGTTGTAAGTCGGGAACTCCTATATAGGCTTATGTCGCGGATAAAGTTGATAGCGCGATGTAGGATTTCTGTCAATCGTTGTTAGTACGCAGGTGTTGCGATAGATGTCGCTAGTCGCCACATCACTCCCCTCCGAGACCGGAGGTCGAAAGCAGGTTAAGTCTTGGCGCTTGTCAGCCAGTGGAAGGTTCCAGTGAGTCGGAACCGGATGCCGCATAGTTCACGGTGAGTCGGAACTGTCTGCGGTGATGCCCCAGTGAGTCGGGGTGATGCTGCATATTAGCTCCAGTGAGTCGGAGTGATGCAGTGCTTGCCGTGATGCTGCGTATGCTCCAGTGAGTCGGAGTGTGCAGTGCTGCGTAGTGGCTGGCTGCTGCGTCGACCAGGAGAGAAGGGCGTCTGCTTGCTGACCGGCCGAAGTGCAGTGTGCTGTGCCAAAGTCGCTGATGAGGCTGGGGGTGATGTCCAGGAATGCGCTTCCGCTGCATGCTGGTGGACAGGATACCCCATGAAGCCGTGGCTGCTGGCTGACGGTATGACTCGCTGCTCGAAGGCGAAGGGGAAGTGGTGACGACGTCTGAAGTAGTTGCACGAAGGCTGCGCTGACGTTCATGCTCGGGGTCACCAGTTTGGGGGGGATATGAGGAACAGGGTGTAAAGCTCCTCATCCCCCGTTGAAAAGGGAGGATCCTCCGACCGGACGGGTGTTGTGTCCGGCGGGCTAACTGCCCAACAGTTGTAAGTCGGGAACTCCTATATAGGCTTATGTCGCGGATAAAGTTGATAGCGCGATGTAGGATTTCTGTCAATCGTTGTTAGTACGCAGGTGTTGCGATAGATGTCGCTAGTCGCCACATGTCGCCACATTGACCGGTCCCGTGCGTCTCGCATCCAGCGGATCCCCGCAACCTTCACCAGGTCGCTCCATGTAAAATACAGGTATTCACCTGCACTGCATACTGGAAGTCAACCCTAATTTAAGTAGTTGAGAATATGTGGTTAATGAGTAGGTATAGCTTCTTTCAAAATTAGCGTCAGAAATTAGCCCAACAATAACATAGAGATGGTAACACTGGATGCCGACTCCAATAATAATATGGTTTCATCATTCATCATCATCATTTGAGCCAAAAGACGTCCACTGCTGAACATAGGCCTCCCCCAGGTGTCGCCACATTGTCCGGTCCCGTGCATCTCTCATCCAGCGGGTTCCTGCAACCTTGACCAGGTCATCGGTCCACCTAGTGGGAGGCCTTCCAACGCAACGTCTTCCGGTTCGTGGTCGCCATTCCAGAACTTTTCGGCCCCATCGGCCATCCGTTCTGCGAGCAATGTGCCCTACCCATTGCCACTTAAGTCTGGCGATTCTTCGGGCTACGTCGGTAACCTTGGTTCTCAAGCGGATGTCCTCATTTCTGATTCGATCACGCAAGGAAACACCGAGCATAGCCCTCTCCATTGCCCTTTGGGTGACTTTGAGCTTTTTGATGAGGCCCATTGTGAGCGACCGCGTTTCGGTCCCGTATGTAATCATTGGCAACACACACTGGTCATAGACTTTCGTCTTGAGAGACTGGGGTAAGTTGGACGAGAAGATACCGCGCAACATCCCAATATGGTTTAGTCCAAGGCTAAGCTAATGATGATGACTATTTAAGTTATATTAAACGTAATAAAAACAGGTAGATATTGGAATTCATAAACTTTATTTTATTATTTGTTATGGTTATGAGTTCATTTATTTTAATTTATGTGATTTACCTATTACAAAATAATTAAAACTTTAAAACAAAGAACACACCAAACACGTCATAATAAAGTCTAAAAATAAAATAAAAAACTTATCTTCAAAACAATATTGTTTGCATTTTAAATAGTTTCAACGACGTCATTTATTTGAATAATAAAATTATGTTAAATAAAGTTATTAATTAAAAGATGCTTATCATCCTTCATAACGCCCCGACCTCAATGACGTTTTTTTAGAACTCAATTTTATTATAAGATAACAATATGTGCCTTTAGAACAATAAAATTAATACATTAATTAATGGTGTTAGCCGTTTGGTGTTGAAACACTAAGGCCATGGGGTCCGAGTGCCATACCATTATCATACCTCCGGTCTCTTCACGTGATCAGAGGGCTGGCCCTTTCATGGCTAAAGGACGAGCATCGCCATCCAATGTGGCAATATGTGAAACACCTTTCATTTGATGCTAAAATCAGATATCTATGAGTGTGACACAATATGGGAGAGGCTTTTGACTAGAATTTGAATCAGTGAAAGGTTAAAATATGGTAATGAACAGTGATGACGTTTGCAGAACGTTTTATAAACCTTTACTTGTGACAAACCCTTATGCTTTGTCACAAGTAAAACAGCAGCTGGTATGTTGCTTTTCTGATTACAATTTTACAAAGCTGAAAATGACGAGACCGAATTGATTCTTACCGATATTGCGTTGGTAACGTCTTTCTTAGCATCAAAAGTTTGCAGACACCTCAACATCAATGTCCAGCAGTTATAGTAAAACTGGCTACAAACAATATTATCATAAAGCTTAGTAAACGACCATCAGTCTTCACAAATAAATAAATCGAAGTGTCTGTTTGTAATATCCCAATAAATAACAGCATTTTACTGAATGCATATTATATACGGCACTTCTTTTTGTTGTCTGTCTGTTTGTTTCGAGTTATTTTCGAAAAAAAATTGAACCAATTTTGACGGAACATTTATTGCCAGATAACTGATGTTAGAATAGTCAGGTAGTTGGTATTAAAAACGCATTTTTTTTTAACAAAATTTGAAATTATTAACCAAACCCGATTCAAAAACTGAAGTCATAATATGTTTTATAATAATTTCACTCGAACGAAGGTCCCGCAGGCAACAGATAGTTCTACAATATTTTCCATTCCCACCTTACCTTTCTTCCCCAGTAAGGGCTATAACTTATAATTCCGTTTTGTAGTGTTAGCCGTTACGAGCCACGACGACGGTTATACTTTCTTCGTCTCGCTTCAGCGCAGGCGCGGGGTTGGGCTAGTGATGGGCAAGTATCGATACGATAGTTGCATCACTTGTACACGTAATTGTTATGTAAAATGAGCGGGTTGTTAATTTGCTGTCGATGATTTTTGATAAAGTTTTTAATTGTGTTATGTTATGTTTTAGTATTTACTTTGTTATATATAGGATGATTTAGATATCTACTATGTAGATAAAGCACAATACGGCAATATTTATTCAACGTTTGCACAAATGCAAAACTTCAGTGCTATGTGTTAGGCTTTTTAAGGACACACGCCCATTTTAATGACGCATGGTTTCCCGAAAACTACTTAACTTGAGTTAAACGTTTCCCCACACTAGGAATTTCTCCTGTATGATGATTTCATTTACAAACATTTGAACTCACATACACGAACAGCCATAGATACCCGGTACAACTATTTGTAAGCCATATAATATACCTATAGACACGTAGTCGATGTTTTTGATAAAGTTTTAAGTGTGTTATGTGTTGTTTTAGTATTTACTTTGTTATGTATCGGTTATAAAGTAGGATGATTAAGATATCTACTAGTTAAAGCACAATACGACAATATTTATTCAACGTTTGCACAAATGCAAAACTACAGTGCTATGTTTTAGGCTTCTTAAGGACACGCGTTTATATATACTGACGCATGGTTTCTCGAAAACCACTCAACTTGAGTTAAACGTTTCCCCACACTAGGAATTTCTCCTGTATGATGATTTCATTTACAAACATTTGAACTCACATACGCGAACAGCCATAGATACCCGGTACAACTATTTGTAAGCCATATAATATACCTATAGACACGTAGTGATGCAGCTAATCTCTTAGCCTCTGAGCCAGCTGTGTCGTGAAACTTTGGCACATCGATAAGAAGCCTATATTGAATGCACTGAAGAACACAGACCACACAGATTCAATGGAAGTACGGAAAAGAAACGTAAGCATTAAAATTATGGAGGTTTCGGAAAAATTACATCAATGTTTACTAGACAAGGCTGGCACAAATACGCGATGCATGTTACAAGTAACGAGAGGTCACAGCAATGGGCGAAGTCGGCCTGCGGATGGTGATGATATCTACATAGAGTCAATTACAATCTCAACAGTTCATTTTATTCAATAACAATTCACATTAAGTCTGAAAGTTTAAAAAAAACTGTTAAATACACAAAAAACAACATAAAAAACACAATTCGTTAAATATACAAAAAAATACCATCACTATCTCAAATTAAATTAGTGAAAACGACAATCACACACATCTAAACTATGTATGACACAACTTGAAATATGTTTTTAGATTATTATGTAAATAAAATAATTAAAGAAATCCTGAATAAATGAGTCAATTAAAAATTGTTTTAATAAAGTCTTTATAGCTTCATTTTACCTTAACTTTTTTGTCAATCTTTGTATGAAGTCGTTAAATTCATACATCACATGATTTTTAATTGTTATTGTACGTTAATTCTTAATTTAGCTATGCATACTAAGTGTTTTTTTTTGGTACTGTTGTTTTTCTTTTACAATTTATTTTGATAATAACTTTAAAATAACCTAGGTTTAATTAAAACATTGATTTGTGCGTAAATAAAGAAGAAAAAAAACTAAAAAAAAAACAAATTAATATAAAAGTAAATTCAAACCATGCATTGAATTGGATGTTTTTCTTAGTTCAATTCACTTTGGGCCCTTAGACTTAGGTAAGCCTACTTGACTTATCACTGTTTTTTTAGAAAAAAGAAAAACGTCTTCTTTTATAAACTCTT
The DNA here is from genome assembly GCA_949316265.1 of Diarsia mendica. Taxonomy (NCBI): domain Eukaryota; kingdom Metazoa; phylum Arthropoda; class Insecta; order Lepidoptera; family Noctuidae; genus Diarsia; species Diarsia mendica. The sequence goes on along the minus strand of OX438912.1, from coordinate 13,651,292 downwards.
TGAGTTCTCAAGAATTTTAAAGGCCCTTAAGTTAAATAATCAAAAACCGATAGAATCAGGTTATCCAAGCACAACTGCAATTTCATCGATATCGATATCAACTGTTCCCGTGTCCCATCCCTATGCTCCCGGGGCGGAAGTAGTATAATTGTGGCGCGTCTTCCCCTCACTAGCCAGTCCCGAACGAAAAAGTTCACTTTACCGACATGTTTCTTACGTTTGATATTATTACTTGCTTTTATTATCAACTTACTGTCCAGACTTTGGTGAGAATTTATGGCTGGTATAGGAATGTTTTTTCTAAAGGAATTATTGAATGACTAGCTTTTGCCCGCAGCTTCGCCCACGTGAAAATTTAAATATTCCATACAAACTTTGCCCCCCTTTTTCACCCCTTGAGGGTTGAATTTTGAAAAATGCTTCTTTAGTGGATGCCTACGTCATAATATGAGGAATACGTGTGCGAAATTTTAAAAGTTTGGCCTGTACGTTGATCCTCAGGCAGCTTTGCCTTTTATATAATACTAGCTTTTGCCAACGGCTTCGCCGGCGTGTAAATGTTGATTTTCCATACAAACTTTCATCCCCTATTTAAATCCCTTAGGGGTTGAATTTCGAAAAATCCTTCCTTATTCCTTGTCTACATTATAAAGGGAACCTCTGTGCAAAATTTCAGCTTTCTAGGTCCTTGGGCTGGGCGCTGATGAGTCAGTCAGTCAGGACTTCTCTTTTTATTTATATATATATATAGATAGATACATAATTTATAACTCTTTTAGAGACATGCGATTCGTACCTCCTCATCGCTTGATTCAAGGACGGTCGATTCCCTTTGAACTTTTCCGTGCCTAGCGCAACTTTTAAACTTCCTCTTAGTAATCTAGGTACTCATTCCTTACTTTACCCATCTCTTGGTATACCACATATCCACCTTGACAACATCATATTTTACTTCTATTAAAACTTAATTTCAGTAATTCACTGGAGACAACGCACAGCCTAAACGGTAGGTACAGTCGAACAAGCTTATAAGTATACAGGTAGAGTTTTTTTATAATTCTAGTACACTGAAAATATTGATTGCAATTTTGTTTTATAAAGCGTTTCGCATTAGGCGACTGATGTCAATCGCTGTATCGTTTGGCATCAGTATCTAAATGTATCTGTATAATCTTACAAGTAAATGCAAGTTAGCTGGCTGTATACTTATTAGCTTGTTCGACTGTACTAGATACATGGAATCCAATAAGAATTTGCCTGACAAGGGAATTGATCTGCTTAGGAGTCGCGATTGCTACCACTGCGACAACGAGGAAGTCAAACTTTTTTTATAGATTTCAAGTCTATAAAAAGTTATAGTAGGTAAGAAGGTATGGGACAACAATAACTTCTCAAATAGTTATAATTTTAGAGCTTGGAGAGGTCTTTGAAGTACCCAGACCGTTGTCTTATTCATCATCTGCCTAGCCTTTTCCCAACTATGTTGGGGTCGGCTTCCAGTCTAACCGGATGCAGCTGAATACTAGTATTTTACATGGAGCGACTGCCTATCTGACCTCCACAACCCAGTTAATACTAGGTAATATAATACCCTTTGGTAAGACTGGATGTCAGAATTTCATTTCACTGACTACCTGTAACGACTGCCAAAGATATATATATATATGGTAGCCGGGACCAACAGCTTAACGTGCTTTCCGAGGCACGGAGGAAACTCGGTATGTCGGGCGGTCACCCATGCACAGACCGACCTAGGCAAGCACAGTTTTACCTAAAGATCGACCTGAGTGGCAGTTCTTATTAAGCCACGAGCTCCTCACCCATCCACAGACCGTTGTCTTATTCGTTATTGGAATTCTAATTTTATGGACCATGTCTGACAACTGCTATAATCTCAATATTGAGTAGCCAAAGTCTGATGCCGGAGTCTAAGGAACATAGGACTTCAGCATAACTGGCGAAATGTCTGTGAACTATTAGGTACAGCTCTGCAGTTTATCCCTTCGAAGATCACAGGCGTGATCAATTTCACCGAATCATTAGTCCATGCAATTTGTATAGTAAGTAAAGCGCCAAGAACTCAATTTACTTTGTACTTTTTAGGACTGATTTTTATGAAAAAAAAGCACGCTAGCAAAAAACTCTCCTTATTAAGTACTTCAAACGAAAAATAATGAAGTTCCGTTGCATGTACATTATTATGTTGTTTCGGAGAATTTGTGGTAAAAACTGGTGTTCTACTTAATGTTCAAGAGTTAGTAAAACTACCGCGCGTGCGCCGAGCCGCTCTTTGTTAGAGCAGAGTGGTGCTCAAAGTTTTTTTTGTCATTAGTGTTTTTCTTGCGACTGCTGAGTACGTAGTCCAAGGTTCAAATTTCAGGTTTGTCACCGGGATGTTTTTACACACGTTATCTGGATTTGTGCGCCCGCAAAATTATGTGACTTAAACGGTTATTTCTTTTAATTGCGTAGACCTACAAGTTTGATACTGGCGCTGCCCTTCCAACTCGGATGGGCAGCGTTCGGGAAACTACGCGACATCTTTTCGTCCAAAATTCCGCAGTGGCTCAAGACGAGGGTGTATAACCAGTGTGTGTTGCCAGTGATGACTTATGGCACAGAGACATGGTCCTTAACTGCTGGCCTCTTAGAGAAGCTCAGAGTCACGCAACGAGCCATGAAGAGAGCTATGCTCGGAGTTTCTTTGTGCGACAGAATCCGGAATGAGGAAATTCGCCGAAGAACCAGGGTCACCGACATAGCTCGCAGAATATGCAAGTTGAAGTGGCAATGGGCAGGCCACATCGCTCGAAGAACAGACAACCGATGGGGAAGAAAAGTTCTCGAGTGGCGACCACGAACCGGAAGACGCAGCGTTGGCAGGCCTCCCACCAGGTGGACCGACGACATCGTGAGAGTCGCGGGCAACCGGTGGATGCAAACGGCAGGCTGCCGATCTTTATGGCGTTCTGTGGGGGAGGCCTTTGTCCAGCATTGGACGTCTAATGGCTGATGAAGATGATGACAAGTTTGATTTCTTGACTGCTCAAAGGAGTAGCAAACTTGAGTAGGTATTACTGCACTTTGTGGAGATGATACTTACGCCGGGAGCAACAAACACTGCGTTACCGTGTTTCGGGTGACAGATCTCGGCGACAAGTGACAGTCCAGGAATGTGAGGCCTGCTTTGAGTGGAATCCCGATGGGTCTCTTGAACGCATAAGATGTCACAATGCGTTTTGCGAGCTAATTCAGAAAGGATTTCTGCTTAGTACGGATCTCAAGTGTGTGTGCGGCGTGTCTCCACAGACAATGGCCCACCTTCCATCTTGCGCTGCATGCCCTGAAACCTGCACACTTGATGATTTAATGACTGCATCAGCGAGCGGAGTTCGCATAGCTGATTATTGGGCCAAATTAATATAATTTATTTAGTGACGGTTTGCCATCGACACGCTAAGAAGAAGAAGTAGGTATTTGAAATTTATTTCATTTTTATTTCTATATAGGTATTGGTTCATGAAAAAAGGGTCTTGAGAGACGGATATCAAAGTGACTCCACAAAGGTACCGTTTTTTGCTAACTGAGGTACGGAACCCTAAAAATTAAAAGTAAATGACTTGAGTTTATGAATTATACTAGGGGGTTAGGTCGAGTTTAGGTAAAATATCTTATGAACAGCTTTTATGAAAAAAAAATTGGAAAAGGAATCATTTCCTTTGTCGATTGAAGCCACTTCAAGTTGAGACCACTGACCACCAAGACTAGGTTGTACTCTCTAGAATTCTAAATCTTATTACCATTAGCACAAAAATCGAAATTCAATTAAAATTTTCTCCAAAACTTTGAGACACACAGCCGAACAAAAGTCAGTTACGACAATCGTCCGTTACAGTTTGTCCATCAACTCGGTCTTCCGGTGAAAGAGATAGCTAGATACAACAACTGGAGAGTCGGAGTGAGACGGCAATAATTCCACCTGTCTCAGACACTTTTTGTTCTATAAAAGTTTTTAGGTTTTAATTAGTGATGATGGAGAAATGGTGCAATATCGGTGTTGAGTTGCATGACTAGGAGTATTTGAATATTGGTTGAAAACACGTAATATTATGCAATGGAAATTGTCTGATTTGTTTTTCAAATTTTATTTCTAAGTAGCAACCACGAGTCTAGATTTGTGATCATCATCAACATCATCATCAGCCTATAATTGTTCCCACTGCAGGGACTCAGGGCTCCTCTCTAGGAGAGGGATGGGATCCACCACGCGGGCCCAGTGCGGATTGGTAGATGTCGCATATTTTCGAATTTTTGGTTCTAAGACATGCCGGTTTCCTCACGATGTTTTCCTTCACCGTTTTGAGAGCAGTGGTGATTAAATAAATTACACAAAGTAATGCGCCTGCCTGGGTTCGAACCCACGACCAACTGTTCGTAAGTCGGTGCCGCCACCCATGGGCCACTACTGCTCTACTGGGCCACCACTGCTCTACAATTGATTTGTGAACAGTTGATGGCAATGGAGGCGCCTCCTATATAAGTGGACTTTAACATAACTAACCTTTGGGTGTACTAAGAGGTACACTTCTACCTTCGGGCACAACAAGCGTGACGTCATGTGGTTGGTACCAACTCTCACAAAGTTACATTATTTCAAACAATAATGCAACTTTGAGAAAAGTGCGAATTTTAGCCAGTTGATGGCAAAAAATTCGCCGACATGTCCTAGAACCAAAAATTCGAAGACTTGTGCTATCTACCAATCCACACTGGGCCCGCGTGGTAGATTATAGCCCATTCCCTCTCAAAGAGAGGAGGCCTGTGTCCCAGCAGTGGGAACATTAATAGGCTGATGGTGGTGGGTGGCAGTAGACAATCCTTGTATGGCAGGAAGATAGAACGCTAGGAAAATATGGGGCATCTCTAAAGATTGCCCACATTTAGCTAGTAAAAGAAGAAAATAGGAAAGCAATAAACCCATACTGGCTTTGCATAGAGGTGTAGTAGTAATCATTTACTGTAATATGTGCTAACCCTCTGTAAACAGAAGATTATAGTCGTAATGTTTCCGAAAGTAAGTTTAGTAAATTTTTGACATCATCAATTCTGTGACTTATAAGGCCACTCAAATAAAATATCTAACCATTTAAATTAGTATTTTTATACTTTAGAATAGTAAAATACAAAAACCGAAAAAATGACGGTAAAAGATCGCATAGGGCATCGCAAGCAAAACTTTCTATAACATAAAGATTTCAAAAACACAACTACGTCTATGAGTACATCAGCTGTTGACCCCCTTCACCCCTCACCCCTGAGTTCAACTGAGGGTTGTAGAGGGATGCTCAGACACCTGTCTCTAATTATATACGATAATGATCTCTGCTTGTGGCACGTGGATAGTAGGCTTGATAGTTTTGATAGGAAAGGAAAAAACTGGATTTGTAGTTAATCTTTTGTGTGGATTTGATTGTGTTTTAAATACTTAATGGATCTTTTTTTAATTTTATTTCAGTTTTGACCTAAGTCTAGAGGAATTGTTACTAGAAATACGATATGCTACGATAAACTTCTTGAATTACAAAAATGTTATATTTTAAAATACGACTATTACAATTATTGGTTTATGTGTCAATTATTCTCCCGTTTCATTTATTTAGATACCATAGTTTTTTTTGTTCCGTTCTGTCTTGCACTTTTCACCATTTTTATTTATTTATTTATTCTTCTATTTTTAATTCATTGCTAAGTTTTCTTATTTGTATTATTATTATACATCTATTTCATATATCTAAGTATCTACTCAGACACATACACACATAGAAACAAGGGACTAAAACTGTTTTACGTTCGTACGTCCCCATCTCAGGGCCAGTTGAAAACCAGCGTCGGGCACTAGCTGCTCGGCAGTTTGCTGAACTGGTCCTATTTGGCGCAGCCGTGAGATGCACACTCCTTTTTTTATTTTATTTGTTTGTTCATTTTATTTTTTACTGATTGTTGTGTGCACTTGTGGCATATTGTGCTAAATAAATTTGTTTTCTTTCTTTCTTCTTTCTTTATTGCTGGGCTTGTGTATTTATTGTTTTCTTAAATATCGGTTTATTATTTTTATTACTTGAAAACTATTTAAAATAGAAAGATAAGGTCGTATTAATAAGAATAATACCTATGTACGTATTTCACGCGGAGATTAATATAGGTTGGCTATATCTAATTAACTCGGATTGCTCTGGGTAGTTTGATGAATTATAATTATCCAATTAGAAAGAATTCTACACTAAAAACAGAATACTATAGTGCCATAAAAATTGGTTAAATAATAAGTTATCTTTCACTAACTAGACAATACATGAATAAACATTAAACCATTTTTAAATTAAAAAAGCTTACATTTTTAACTAGGTTAATATTTCATACTAATTTTCTAAAAATAGTAAAAAACGCTATCACATCTAGGTCTAAATTAAATAATAAGCCTAATTTATTGAAATAACATTCAAAAATATGATTATCTTGGTTAAAAACAAAAGTTTTTGAAAAATCCATTATTTTCTTTGAGAAAGTTTAACGCGTTGATGTCTTTACAGTTAGAAACTTTTACTACCGGACAAAGATTAACATTTCCAATTTTATTGTTTTTTTATATAACTAGTTATATATTTTAGAAGTGTGTTAAGTCTATATCAGATTATTGTTCCTATTCCAGAAATCAATCCTTATTAAATTTTTATTTTTCATGCTTATTTGCTGTTTTTGCTATTACATTATTTTATGAGTAATTTGACTAAAATATAAGATTTGGTTCGCCACCGCAACATCGGCAAAAGACTAAGCAGACGATTTAAATACATTTTTTTATACCAATACCAGTTTTTATAAAAATTAGTTTTTTTTCCAAAATGATATGCGAACACCTTAGAAAGACTGAGTTAGTTGATAAAGTCCAAAAAAAAAACATAACTACGATTTGAATTTAATCTCAAATTAATCTATGAATCCTTAAACAACCAGAACATTATGGCAAATATTTTTTTTTTTATTTTTATACCGTAGCTTAATTATAACTTTAAGATAATTATAATTAACTGCGGAAGGCTAATGGCATGCTTGAAGTAACTTAAAACGGCGTTTTTTGTGATATTCGTTAAAAATGTTAAAATCTCAACTGAATCGCGGTTGTGGTAATATTAAGATCATAAAGCACATGATTAAGTACACCTAAGTGTAACGTACCTTTCTTGAGTTATTTTTATGAGAAAACTTAAGATAGCATTCTCAGTAGCTCACCGTGGAGTCTGGATTTGTGCACGGTTGATGGTAATTGGCTCACCCCCTATTACATGGGCCTTAATCATTATTGTGTAATTTATTTCATCACCACTGCTCTCAAAACGGTGAAGGAAAACATCGTTAGGAAACCGGCATGTCATAGAACCAAAAAATTCGAAGGCATGTGACATCTACCAACGCGCACTGGGCCCGCGTGGTGGGTTATAGCCCATCCCTCTCCTAGAGAGAAGGCCTGAGTCCCTGCAGTGGGATCATTATAGGCTGATGAAGATGATGATGAAAGAATCGTTTTACCCAGTAACTGGCCCAAACTCCTAAGGTTTTATTTGGATAATTATATTCCATAAATAGACCGATAATGTAACTGGTGTCTGAAAATAGCTGGTTACTATCCAAATCTAGACTAGAATATTTAATTGCAAGTTTCAGACATAACACATGATTTAAAAACCAAATTAAATCTTCTTTACCGTAGCTATTTGGCAAACAATTAATCTTCTGAGCAGACAGACAAAAAAAAACAAATAAAGAAAAAAGCTTTGCATGGTTCCTTGTGTGAAAATGATGATTATATTCAAGTAATAGGTACTTAAGGGCCTATGTATAGCAGTGGACGTCTTTTCGGCCGGAATGATAACGATGATGAATATAATTATACCCTTACAGCATCTGCCTAGGCCAGTTTCTGTGTCCCAACCACGGACCACCCTAGGTAAGCGCGGTTCTACTTTAAGATCCACCTGAGGGGCTGTTATTATTAAGCCACGGGCTGATCCTCTATGATATGATGTTAATTCTACTCACCTTATATTATACATAGAGATTATACATTAGAGCGCCAGTCATACTATGTGTCCCGAAAGTGTGATTTCATTTAGTATACTCGTATTATATCTACTAAAGTTGCAATTATGTAAAGAAAGAATATGTTAGCATTTGTGAAGTAAAGCTAATAAATTAATAAGGATAGCCATGAAATATTAGTTCTGTAATGAAAACATCACATGACCTCTCTCAACTGCTGTCAACGACCAATATACCTCCAATCAAGCAACAATACAAAAGCCTACAATTACGAGTACATACAAAGATTCCCGTACAGGAAAACTATCGTGAGGATAACCACACACACAACATCCTTAAAACAAAACCTATTATATCTATAATGGCTGATGACAGCGCCACGAAAATTCACAGTAATAGCAGTTTTCCGTCCTCCAAATAATATACCAGCGTTTTACATAAGGATGGCTTACATAAGGTAGTATTAGCATGTGTGTGCGTGTGCGCAGGCCAGTCGCGAGTCGCTGCGCCGGCGTCGATTTTGTTCCACTCAGTCGCATTTGAGTCGTGGCCGCCACCGCGAACGGACGCGTGGACGCTAACAAACCAAAAACAATTCTTAACAGTGTCTGTGAGTGGTGTAGAACACAAGTGTTAGAAAGTTCTGTTTTATATCAAGTTTTTTACACGCAAATTAATTTTTAATTTACCTACTGTATAATTTTTTTTCAACAATCTGGAAAAAGCTTGTTACGTGAATCTGGTTCGCCCGTTTTTCCGGTGCAGGTACGTTTTTTGTTGTTACTGAATTCCGCTTAGTTTTTTTCTTGTTATGAAAGGTTTTTTTTAGTGTTTTACATTGTTAAATGTAAATATTATTTAGTTCTAAGTGCGTGTTACTAAAAACTTTATGCATTTTACGGTTCTGAGTTCTTACGTGAATGTTTGGCTGAAATGTTTGTTTAAAACTGTATGCGCTACAAAAGATCTTTACAAAATCATGATTGTTGCGGTTTTTTACTAAAATACTACATTTAACCGTTTATGGACCCTTAAAGCCTTAATATAGACTTATTTAAAACTGTTGAAATCTTGTTAGCAACAACGCCATATTTTAACAACTATCAATTTTAGTAAGTACTAAGGTTCTTATAAGTTGTAAAGGTATGTCTGATTCATCGGCGAAACTCAAGGCTTTGATCTTGAAAGTCATTGTGATCAAGCTTCTTGTTTATAAGGGGTAAGCAGGAATCTGAGTAAAACTATTAAGGAATTTTCCGTTAGTCAAAGTTCTTAAAAGCTTTAGCGAATGTTTTGTTAATCAAGTAGTAATTGGGTAGGGCGATGGTAGTTAGAAGAAAATTTTCAAGTAAGAAAGAAAATTCTATTTCCTATAAGATTGAAAATCTGAAAACTTTGCTCTAATTAGGAAATAAACTTGCGAAATTAAAAACAGAAGTTATGAACATTACTGTACTACTTGTAAGCAATAACGTTGAAAAGACGAATATTTCTTACGACCTTTTAATATTATTAAAATCCTCCATACTAAAACTCATTGGGATTGAAATAACGGTTTTTGCTTTCTAACACCAGAAAAGTTCATAGAAGCTTAAAGATCAAATTGATGCAACAGGATTATCCATGATGCTTACCAAACTTTGATTTTAAACATCAAATTAATAATTACCTTCTACTCCAAACACATCCTCAGTACTCCTCAGTATCAAGACTTAAACCCAACTTATGTATTTAAAAAAAAAAATGACTGTAAACGAGAAATTGAAAGAAACAGACCGATGCGAATTCTTACTTATATTGAAATCGGTACCAAAGTTGACGTAGCCAAAGAAGATTAGAAAATGGATTGTATATTACAATCTATTTTTTAAAAAAACTTAGTGAGAAGTAATAATTTAGATAAATGATTAAATTCATCAATCAACTGAAATATATTTTGATGGATTAAGTAACGTTAACTGCAATGGTTTACGTAAACTTTTATAACATTTTTTACCCGACGGCGAACGTTTTCTTGCACAAAATCTTTGGTATTACTTGATTGTGGAATGTTCGGGAAAATTGGACTCTTTTTCTTTGTATTTGAATAGTTAATTATTTAGTTTTTAAGGTAACTTAATGTGAAATCGATGATGTTTCTTAAGAAAGCTCAAATGCGTAGTACTAGCAACCGGCGTCATGAGGGCGTCATCATTCTCCTGCCCTTATCCCAATTTATTTGTGGTCGGCGCAACATGTCTTCTTCTTCCATACTTCCCTATTTCTCGACATCTCAGCAGTCACCTCCTTTCTAGCCATATCATCCTTCACACAGTCCATCCATTGTTTCTTTGGCCTTCCTCTACTCTTATTCCATCTACTTTTACTAGCAATCGGCGTGCGAGTACCGTACCGTATTAACGTAGATGAGGCGAAGGAGTATTCTCAATAATCAGCCTACCCCCCAGGGCAAACGGCATGAAGTTATGTATGTACTTATTCTGAAAATGGTTGGATTGTAGGCAAATCGTGGAGACCTTACAGTTTATGTTTATAAATGATTCCAATGCATATGAGCTTGTTCTTGGCCTCATGCTAGCTCTGATAAGTGAACACATATCCAATATTCATTGGCAATCATATACGTACAGTCAATGACTACTTAGGGATGAACTCTATGTTTCCATAACAGCGATTCTTAGAACGGTATTCTTGTTTGAATTCTACTGTCTTTGCATAGCAAATTGAAATGACAAAAAGCTTCAATCTCCTTTCTTTATTGTCAACCGTACATTTTTTTTACAATAAACGTGTAGTTAGATCCTTGGGCAACATTCATTAATTCAATTTTACACTCAAAGTCAAACTATTTTTCCAATTAGGTCCATATAAGGCATTTCTCCTTTTCCCCTTGCAAATGGGTATTTTCTTCATTTCGTACTGCTTTCGTTTGAAGAAGAATGAGTAAGAAACTACATTATTCTTAAAAACTTGGGGCTCTTCTAAGTGCTCTGACCACAACCGGCTTGGAAGGCATTCCATTTTCTATTATAATAATAATATATTGAGTTTTCACTAAAACATAAAATATTGATATTTTTGACCCTTAATAACCAATAGCCCTCCAAAAACTCGCTGACCATCAAAACTTCAATAATATCTTACATAAGCAAGCAAGTGAAAACATTTTTTATCTAAAGTTTCAAGTGTGGGAGCCATTGTCGCTGGTTCTAGGTTAAAAGTCTTTGTCTTTGGTTACGTGTGGTTCCCATAGCTTACTGGTGTGCTGGTTACTCATAATTTTTTTATTAAAAGCAAAAACTTTTGTTAGATTTACGGAAATTTTGAGAATTTTTGTGATTTTTGTTGTGGTTTTGAGGATTCTATCAAGATCCGTCATCATATACCTAAGTGTTGCTTGTTTTATAGAAATAATATTTAACTCCTTGATTTCTAACTTTCAATCCTCTGTGTTTGTAAAGAGCTTCTAATACCTACTTTTTAAAAACCGTTTGAATGTTTATATTTACAAGTAACTAAAGACTAAAATGTCATCACTCAGTACAAGACGAGTATGTCTTTTTTCTATATTAGACTTAGGAATATGTATTACCTACTCTCCGGTCTTACCTAAGGGTATCGCATAACCCTGTAATAAATAGCCCCATGTAAAATACTGGTATTCAGCTGCATCCGGTAATCCGGTTGGACCCGACCCCAACATAGTTGGGAAAAGGCTAGGCAGATGATGAGTAAATTTCTCTACATTATTATCAGTTAGTAGATAGATAGACTGGTCATTAGCAATATTTTCAATATTGTACACTATTTTAAATCACAATCTGGTCTTGTCAGAAAAAAGACAATTTAGTTTAGCATCTAACAAATAATCAGGAAAAAGTCTGATTACTGAAACCTCCATTTCTAAATAACCTTTGACTTTAAAAATGAAACATTTCTTCTCTCTAAAATCACGTAACATTTTTTAGAAAAGCTAGATTCTCTTCCACAAAATAGTTAAACAGACAGTTTTTTAAGAGATACCGACTATTGTCATTTACAGTTTTTTTGCTAAAATATCTTCGTTGTGAGTCTATCAATCTGGTTTAATCCAGCTAATCATTTTTACAAAAAAGGCTTCCTAACGTTTGATTATGTAGGTACCAAGTTACTCTTGAACGTTCCTCTAAGGCATGATAGGCCTTAGTTGCTGGTATTTTGAAATTTCATCATCATCATTTCAGCCAAAAGACGTCCACTGCTGGACATAGGCCTCCCCCAGGCGTCGCCACATTGACCGGTCCCGTGCGTCTCTCATCCAGCAGGTTCCTGCAACCTTGAAATTTGCTATCATTCGATTGTTCAAGAAGTCGGAGTTAGTGGTCAGTTGATGGCAAAAGTCTTACCCCCTGTTATATGGGACTTTAACATAAATGTCGTTTCCTCATTTCCCCGAAGCAAGTGATACTTATACACTATGCACATCACAGAACAGTCTGTTCTGATGCACATGAATTCTATAAATCAGAGGTTTGTCAAGTTTCAAGTGTCTTGGGTTCAAACTTAAAACGACACTTGAAACTTGGCAGTCTGAAATTCACACCGCCAAACTCTAACTACTTCTCAACTATTAATTTATCAATATTCAAAATCAATATCCACACATATTACAAATCAATACACCAAAACTAATCGTACCATTTCTTCAATTGCTCGTCAAGTGACAGTAGCACCTTTCGTCAAGATTTTTTTTCTAGTAAAAGATAGAAAAAGAAAGACAGCAAAAAGTACAATGGACGGTAGCACTTTCTAAAATGATCGGTAACAGGCGCGCGCGCCGACGGCTAGCTAGTAGCGAATATTGTAAACAGCGGTTTTAATCGGTGTGACTGTATGATATTGGGTTTTATGTATTTGGTATATTTATTAGAGTTTGAGTTTAGAAAGAAAGAAAGAAAATTTTGGCAGTATTTACAAAAAATACAGGACAGGTGTGTAATACTCGTAACCGGCGTGCGTGTATGACCAGATGTATGAATGTGGACGAGGCAAAAGGAGTATGTAAGGATCGTAGCAAGTGACGTTCTGTGGTTCCTGCCTACCCCCATGGGAAAAGGGCGTGAGTTTATGTATGTATATAAGTATGTTTTTTCAAATTAAGTTGTTTTTTATTATCCTCAGAAACATGATTAGAAACTAATTTTTCCTTTTTTTTATTTCAATGGTAGACTATTAGAGGTAACTATTTGCGCTAGTTGTCACTGGTACTGAGTTAGTAATCATTTTTAACATATATTTATAAATAAATCCCTTTCTAAACAGTAGGATCATTTAAAAAAATCAACAATTTGATCACCGCCGACTGTTGGGGTACTTTAAAACTAAAGACTTGAATACAGCTTCATTTTGTTATCATTATTTTTGCTACATCATGAAAATAAATTAATAACGTACGTAAATTAATCAGGTTTTAATTAAAATATGAAAACCTTGTAGGTACTTAATTATTGCAATTAAACTGAGGACTAGCATTACCATTAATTACTAAAGTGACTTACATACTTACATGAACCTTACCCTTTTGTTTTTCTGACTTTTATAGAATGTTTTATAGCTACACGATTATTAGGGGTGGTGAAAGCAATTAGAGAGTAGTAGGAATGTTCTTTAATTTTTAATTGGTAAAAAACACATAAATAATGCAATAATTTGCCTTTATCTATTAGATATTCTTCCGATTAGCTTCAACTTCTTCGCTATTAATGATAACGACAACATGTTCCTAACTGCACCATAAAGGGTAAAAGTATAATAGAGTTGCAAAGCTGTAGAAACAAACAACAAAACAACTATTTAAAGACTATTTTTTTTCCTTAGCCTGCTCTGTCCCACTCCAGAGCAAAGAATATTAATTCTATTTAATAATTTAATAGACGTAGTAAACATGAAATACCTTAACAAAATGCTAAGACATCAATGACACACTGAAGGCAGCGCTGACTCAGGACAGCAGTACTCGCCCTTAAGACGCAGTCAAAGGGGCACCGTAAAAACGACCTGTTTTTCGTCGCAGAGTTAGCCGTATTGCTACTTATTACAATTCCAAAAAAAATACAGTGTATAGTCAAATGTATAGGTAAAAGACTTATGCAAAAATATTTTCTAAAAGTAATCAAGAACCTCGAAAAAAAAAATCACAAAATCACAAAAAAATCACACGAAAAAACTTTTTCGTCTCGAAATGCTCAATATTTTGAGTGACAACTGTTATTTTTTTTTTACTATCAGAAAGGAAATTTAACCAACTAAAGACATATGTAAAAATATTTTAACATTACAGCGTGTTTTTTTTTTAATAAATTAAATCTGCGAACTATCGTTCATTTTGGCAGTCACGAGCATCAAACGCATCGCCATTTTCAACCTTATTTGTTTAGGCGATGAGTTAAACGCGCGCTCAAGGTCGCGGGCAGCTAATGTCGCCTTAACTACGACGGGGTTGCGAAATGCAAGTTTGTAAAATGGAAAGTTGACGTAACAAACTTAAAAAGACGGACGTGAAATCACACAAAAATGTCAAAACATCAAATAGAGTCTTGGAACTCAAAACGAAGCGGCAGGAAATGGTGTATGAAGACCAGAAAAAAATAACCCAAAAAACAACATGAACACACACATGAAACATAGACATGAACATGAAACTCAACAAAAAAGATTACATGTGAAACTCTCTCAGAACTTAAAGTGAATCACAAATAACTAGACAAAATTAATAGTACAAAAATGAATCTTAAGTAACCTAACAAAATATGAATAACTATCAAACAAAAATACCGAACATCAATGACACACTGCACAAAACAGAAGGCACCGCTGACTGAGCACAGACCAACTCGCTACGTCACACACACACCAAACAGTTCGGCACCACCACCCATGCGTTACCAGTTGAACTTGACTTACAAAACGCTGCTCATCCTGTGCGAATAACTGTTATAGCTGAGGAAAAGGAACGGAAGGAAGAAAGCGTAAAGCCTTTGGAATACTTTAATACCTATTATTGTGCAACACAAATTAATAAAAATCTTACACAGAACTTAGAAAAGGTTAATTATGAAGTAACCGTTGATGAAGACGGATGAAATCTTTGCTAAAAGGAGACACCTTTTTGTGGTCAACAATCGAAGACATTTAAAATTCTCACCTCGTGTCTCCTTCGGTGTATACGGGGCCAGGAGAGATTTGAATTTTATGAAGACTTGTGATGTCTTTCTCTTCAATAACATAACTTAAACGAGGCTTACATTTTACATTACCTGTCGCAGTCACCAATTTTATAATTTTACAACCATCTAGCAATAAAAAGTACTGCATCCAATAATTTCGTCCAACAGCGATGAAAGCGACACATTCCACTGGTGACCGGCGATTCGGCGCGTGAGCACCCCGCTTCGCAAATCGTTGCAGCAGGATCATTACGTCATAGGAGCATGCCAATGACTTTGTTGTGAATGAAATGCATAAAGTATCTACTGGCTTGACAAGTCGGAGGTATTGGCGGCATAAAAACTCTGATACCACGATCGGCACTAACCACATGATAAAGAAGTAAAAAGCTAGAAAAACTTAAAGTTCTAGTCGATAAAGTTAGTATAAAATGTATAAAAAATTGCAAAGAAACTGCTGTCGTAGCTGGTCACGATATCAAAAACCAAACTGCAGCTTCTTAGCATCATTAATTAATTTAAACTTCATTATTTATAATATTTTCGAATTTTTTATTTATTTATTTATTTATAATAGTGGTACATGGCGGACTTAATATCACAAGGCATTCTCTAACAGTCAACCTTTCATTATGTTCTAAGCAAAATGTGATGAAAATAAAACAATTTTGACACGGATGAAGTACCAAAAACAAGATTGTTTTACAAAGTAAAATACAATTTAGAAAAAATAACGAAAGAAGCATTTTACCAAGAACTATGGAAAGTGAACAGTAGAAAGCTAAAACTAAAAATTTCCTGCAAAAAAAATCATAGGGCGACACATTTCTACCTCAGTTAGGAAATGCAGTCGTGGCGATAAAATTCCAAAATAATTTCCTACACAAAACCATCCCACATGAACTCATTCATGCACCGATGATGATGACATCATCACCAATGATGACGCGGGTCTCGTTGACTGCACACCAGTGATCCTGACGCGGCATGCGCTAGTCAGTTGACGCTCCGATGGTACTCAGTCAAATGTATCGCGTTTTTGCCGATCGGATTCAGTAGATTATTGACTCTGTCATGTGTAAGCTAATCGTTGTTTACAATATTGTGAGCACGTTTGTGATGAAGATGATGATAGTAATGAATGATGCTGATAGCAGTTTAACAGTGACATTCCATGGTAACAAGAAATAACATGAGACACGAGAAATAGGGCAGGCAGACATATTATAAGTGCTCGCTTCCCAAACCGTAGTTCTTGACTTCAAGTCACCATTCAAAGAGCTTTTTTCTAGCGAATGTCAGTCAATCCACTACTATGTTAGATTGTTTGTAACTTTACCTAGTCCCTTCATGGACAAATCTTGTTTAAATATTAAATTCACTATAGTTTTCCATTGACTGTCACAAAATCTATCCGCCTATCATTCAGTTATAAATCTGAGTATCATGCTTAACTCATTGTCAACACGTAAACACCGCGTGCGTGATGACAACGCCATATTTAAACCTAACAAAAAACGCCGCTCCTACACAAAAGATCACCAAAAATTCTACCCAAATCGCAAAAGAGTAGTCCATTGACTTTTACTACCGTTTCTACCAACCACAGCAACCGCTATCCGTGAGACCCTGACGCAGTCATCGGGCGAAACACAACAGTCCTGTGTGCTTCAGTGGAGCATACTCCACGTGGGGGCAGTCGAGCAAACATAGCCATTGAAGAGCTCCTGCTACAAGTATTTTATTTTCTGTTGTAGTGTAATACCAGAGATATGATTCAGCTCCTTAAGACCAATCAAACAAGATTTACGTTTTCATTGTCATAGTTGATGCTCTCTATCAAATCATCATGGGTAGAACATTGAACTGATTGGGCAATCCTTTCGAGCAATTTGATTTCTTTTGCGTTCTTCTTCTTCATCGTCGTGTGGTTTGTGCATTATCTAGTGACAGTAATTTTATGCCACCCATGAGCTTCGGGCTTGGCTTAACAATGCCGTCGAGAAATATCTCTTAGGGGCTGACTCCACGAGCGATAGAATCGCGGCGATAATATCGTCGTGCTACGTATTTCTATACACTCTCTTAGGGGATGTCTCCACGAGCGAGAGAATAGCGGCGAGCCAGAATGTATAGAAATACCTGCTATGACTATAATATCGCCACGATTTTACCGCTCGTGGAGTCAGCCGCTGCCCCTTAGGCATGCTGGTTTCCTCATGATGTTATCGATGTTTTAGTTTGGCGTTTATTATCATAAAAACTCACGTAAAAAGAGATCCAGTTTCTCGTAAAGGTGCGGTAGAAAGATTTGTGTAAAATGCTGTTATATCTTGTCCTACACCTTTCTCATTCTTCTCTTCATCATTATCTATTTCGGTTCTAAATTCAAGTTCACTATTTTCTTTACCGTTTGGTCCATAATCATACCTACAAACAGTTATTCCAAAAAAAACAGTTCCACGGCAGACAGAAGACACAACAGTATGAGCAGTCACTGTGCGAATCAAACAAGCGTCCTGCGTGTATGCTTCAGTGGAGCGTTGCCCACGTGGGTCCACTCGACCAGGCATGGCCGCCACGCTGGTCGTGGTCGCTTCATGCTTCAAGTTTGGCACCCTTCAATGATTTTTGTTTTGTTTGAGAATCAGCTGTTGGGTTAACGTCTTGTAAGATAGAAACCACTTGATTTCATGTGTGATTTTGGCTTCTGTAAAGTTGAATGCTATGTCTTTCAAACCATGTGTTCTTCCAGACCCATTTCTTGGTTTGGGAGGTTTTGTCTTTTTTTGTCTTTGACTTTTGCTTGTCTTTGTCTTTGACTTTTGTATGTCTTTGACTTTTGTTTGTCTTTGACTTTCGTTTGTCTGAGTTCAAGTCCCAGGTCGGACAAAGTGTTATTGGGTTTTTCAATCAAGGATTTCTCAGTAGCAGCCACGAAGTCTGAATTCGTTCCCAGTTGATGGCAATAGGTTCGAGTCCTATAACATAGGACTTACACATATTCAGTGCAGAAGCTATAGCTGTTCTCTACATCATGCTACAGTTTTATATGGATGACCCTTCACTCTCATGAAATCATGGTTCATGGGCAATCTAGTATGACATACAAATGACAACATTATTTCTGTTGGCTATTGTTATAGCCTCCGTCAGTGGAATATGAATTGTGGAATCTCATGCTAGCGGTCTAATATGTTTTGCCAAAGCATTTACAACATGGGGTCTATAGAAAACTGATGTCTGGTATTTGGATTAATTTAAAGTTCTTTCAAGACACAAAACCACTAAAAGATGAGTGATTTGGCAGGAACCTACTGTTAGCATTAAGTTCAGAATGTTCTTCTTTTTAGATCTCTTTATTATTAAACTGAGGTTGCGGACCGGAAGACGTTGCGTTGGAAGGCCTCCCACTAGGTGGACCGATGACCTGGTCAAGGTTGCAGGAACCCGCTGGATGAGAGACGCACGGGACCGGTCAATGTGGCGACGCCTGGGGGAGGCCTATGTCCAGCAGTGGACGTCTTTTGGCTGAAATGATGATGATGAGGTTGCGGGGATCCGCTGAATGCAAGACGCACGGGACCAGTCCTTAGGGGAGGCCTATGTCCTATGTATGTATATGTGTATGTATGTATGTGTATGTGTGGACGTCTTTATGCTGAAATGATGATGATCAAGATGATTATATTGAACATATCTAACTAGACGGAACATCGTTGAGTTTTGGACTAACCACAACGGTTTTCAGCATCATTTTGGAACAGTTACACACTATTATGAAACGGCATGAGCAGTCATTGAGCGAAACAAACAGGCATCCTGCTTGCTCAACTGAAGCCACCACGTGGGATCACTCGACCACGAGCTGGTGGCAACAGACTTAAATGGATTCAAAGTATCTCAGTACTTCTTTCAGTTTGAGTAATATTTCTTACCTAGATGCGTGTCATCATTCTTCCAGGTTTACGAATTTTCGCGAAAGAGTTACCGAGGCCCTGGAACGCAAAGAGAAATCAGTAAGACACTCTCTTCTGCTCCATCCAGAGCAAGAGGAGACATTTAATAATTTCCCCATAATAAAAAAGGTGCGTGTCATAATTCTCATAAACTCACATAATCATAAAATGACGTCTGTTTTTCCAAGGGTAAGGAAGAGGTGTTCTTACTGCAACCAAATTTAGTGGCAGCGACTGTTTTCTCATCAAGCAGCCACTAGTCTCCAACCAGCGTGGCTGAGAGATATTTCTCAATGGCATGTAGAGTCAAGTCAGAAGTGACATAAAAAATCTTAGTTTTTGTTAAAAAATCTTAAAAAAGAAGAAGACTCCAAAATCCCATGGAAACACTGTCTTTCCGGGGAATTGCACCCAGGATATCATACTTATTTGAATAGATACAGTTTTATACTGTTTTTGTTTGTAATATTAGTTAATAAGCTTTGGGCAGTCATTGAGCGAGACAAGCAAGCGTCCTGTCTGCTCCACTGAAGCCACCACGTGGGACCAGTCGACCACGGATGGGTGAAGATGTGTTGGTCAATGGACGTAAGCGTGATGTGTATTGACGTAGCTCGTTGGTGCCAGTGACCCACTGCAGCAGAGATATTAAAAACCAGTTAAAACCTAAACTTCATAGCGAATTTTTACATTAGTGTTCTCCAAAGACATTTAAGTAATTACGAGCAGTAGAAAGGACAAGATGAAGAAAATGGTAATCCAATATTAGAACACAACACTATTTAAACAATTTAAATCATCATCTGCCTAGCCTCTTCCTAACAATTCTGGAATCCGCTTCCAGCTTAACCAGAAGCACCTGCTTACCAGTATTTTACATGGAGGGATTGCTTATCTGATCTCCAAGACTCCGTTATTACTGGTAATACGATACCTCTTGAAAAGTCTGGTTGTCAGACTTAAACAATTTAAATAATATTTTTTTATTGTATCCATAAATAGACTCCATCACGCTATTGATAAAAACAGCCTGAAAGTTTAACTTTGACCATAATGACACAATAATACAATAATAAACTAGGCTAAATCCAAATCATTAAAGTCATGGCCATACACTACTCTAAATCTAAATGAATAATTTACTGACCCTAATAGTATCGATAAAAAATATGACCATCACAGAACATCCCTGGCTTATCGACAAAAACTTCGGAGGTCGGTTGACTAACTGATTTTTTGTCGATATCGACAAGGTTACAACCTTATTGTTTGCGCAATTACGCCCTGAAATTGTTAGTAGTGCGAACGAATTGTAGCTCGGTTTGTAATGTTGTAAATCCATGGTTATGGAAGCATTTGGCAAGATTTCTTGTATCTAAAAATGTTAGCGGGCTTAACCGCGGCGCAGTGCCAGTTGCTAAGTGATTATTTTATTTGAATAACAATTTAAGCGGACGACATAAACTTAAATAACTTATAACGTTCCCAATGTTGTGTAATATTAAGACTTTTCTGTGTGAGCGGGTGGATCACATCTCATAAAGGAAGCGGAACTTTAAAAAATACAGTTATTGTGTAGATTTTTGTGGAAAAAAGACTAATTAATCGGTTACAGTTATAACAGTACTACAACAACAAAATTGTATCTTCAACAGAACTTCCAAACAGCAAATAAAAAATAAAAAGCAAGAAAACTTTTCCTTCTCTATTTTCACCCTTACCACCTTCACAATAGCAAAGAATACTTATTGTCAAATTCGTCTGATTCACCATAAAATTATTAGCTCATTTTAATCACGACTTTTGATGTAATATTGCAATGTGACAATCAATTACTTAATTTCTGCGACCAGTCATTGGACGAAAATTAGTGTGACACCTAGTATTTATTTCGGTGTTGAGACTTTCTTTAACTCTGATAATAATATTATTATTGGCTAGAAACCTGTGTGACTGTGTGGTACCTACTACATTCAGCTACATTTGGTTGAAGTCAAAAATATTTATTTCAAGTAGGCCACTATCAGGCACTTTTGAATAGTCGAATTAAACTAACTGCGGCACTCAGAGATATCCACCGATTGCTCAAGCCGCCACCCAGCAAAGGCCTGACATAGTTTTGTATGACAAAACTGCCAAAAACCCTTACCAAGCGACGGCCCAAGTTAGACTTGAGGCTGACCCTAACTTAGGTAGTTGGGAAAAAACTAGATGATGAATGAGACAGCCAACTTAGGCCAATGTTTTAAAATGTACCAGATAGGTAGTCATGATTTCACGTATTATGGGTGCAAGAATACAAATCTTGAGCTCGAATATTCTGTAGGTCAATTCAATATTTAGTCACGCACGATACAAAAATATTGAGCCCTTCTAAATACGTTCCGTCATTACGCCTTCTATGTCGTCAATTTATCTAAAGTCACTTGTTTTTTTGTACAAATAAATAAACTGTGTGCCAAACTAGCCACTTGTGCAGCTATTTATCAATATTTTACTAATGACTGCCTCATCATCATCGTCAGCCTTTAATGTTCCCACTGCTGGGTCACAAGCCTCTTCTTTATGAGATAGAATAAGCTATAATCCACCACGCGAGCCCAGTGTGGGTTGGTAGATGTCACATGCCTGCGAATTTTTGGTTCTAGAACATGCCGGTTTCCTCACAATTTTTTCTATCACCGTTTCATAGTTAGAATACCTTTGATGAAATAACTTATAATTGTAAATTCTTCAACTACCCACCTTGAATCAGTTATTAATAAGTCACAGCTCATCAGCAACATGTAATCGTTTTAATTTGGTTGCTAGTAACCTTAGTACCGAGGTGAGGTCAAGTTTAGTCCAACGTGGGAAGGTCACGATTGGATACGGTTTATTGAAGTTTTTAGATCAAACGTAGATGTTGATGTTACATAATTTATTTTTGTGTTCATAATGGAGAATTCATTGTAGAGCAGTAAGTTTGAGGAGGTCCTAAACTTAAAAAGGGAAAACGTTTTTAACAGATGTTTTTCTTCAAGATCTATATAAAGTTGGGACTTGAATGTGAGCACCTTTTAAGGACTCGATACTCCACACACAGATTTTAGAAGTATATTATACCTTTATCATCTTAGTGACTTTCTTTTCCAGTCCAGGGCCCCGAGTCTGCTATTCAATAGTGTCAGAATGGTCAATCATTGATCTCATAATTGTTGATTTTGACAACACGAAACTTGTCAAAATCAAAAATTATGAGATCAATGATTGACCATTCTGACACGATTGAATAGCAGACTCGGGGCCCAGGTGACATTACGCCCTGTTTGATAGAAATAGCTCAATCCATCCACTGCATGACTAGATCTCTCTCAATAAACCTACCGAACCTATGTAGACTTATAAATTCATAGCACACTATGTTCACAACAAAATAATTAATAGACATGTACAAAAATCCTTGAATCCTAAGATAAGCCCAACAAGGTTCATTGTCCTTTAAAAATAGTCTACTCGCTATATGATTTCCTGACAAAGTAATGTATATAAAGCTGGGTATTTGTATCAATGTCGATCATTTTGACGGAATAGAAAGTTAACATTGTGATATACATCAACAACAATACTTTATGACACCAATACAAAGTGAAAACAAGATTGTTTGGAATTCTGACTATATTGTAGCATCAGTCGGCGTATGATACTCCCTTGTGATACACCATTTTGAGAGCAAAGGTAATTAATGAATTTACTCTAAATATGGTTTGGTTAAATCATGTTTAGGGGTAGAGTAAGACCAAAGAAACGATGGATGAACTGTGTAACGGATGATAATTATGAAAAAAAAAGAGAGTAATAGAGAAGGAAGAAGAAGTCATGCTGCGCTGACTATAAATGAATTGGGGTCAGGGCAAAAGAATGGTGATTATGATGATTTAGTTACATCGAAGTATAGTTAGTTATTGGAAGATAGATCCTTCCTGGAGGGTAAACTATGATAATATCTTGTTTAAGAGTCCACGGAATATGTAGAATCGGTAAGAAATCAGTAATTCTTTGAAAGATACAAGTTTGCTACATAATGCAATAAATTGTTGACTGGAAGATGGTTACTTCTGACAGTCAAAAGAGGAAACCAATTAATTCCAAAAAAAACGCAGCACCAACTAATTACAAAAAGTTAAACAAAACAAATACTTTTTAATCCTCAAACAATTTCCTACGGGAAACTAAATTTTACATGCCCCCATTTCCTATGGAGCCGACAATAGCCAGAGAGGCGCAGACGCCGTCGGCAACATGGCGGCGGTGACGTCACACCGGAAACGGCTCCGTTTTGAATTTGGAACGGTCGAGCGAGCAATGGCGGAACATCCGGCGCGCGAAGACGTTACAATGAGTGCGCGTGCGACGTTGAAAATGTTCTATGTAGATCTATTGATCATTGATCTTTATTGACGGTCTTGATCTTTACTGTTCTATTTGTTTTAAAGGTTGTTTGTCTTTACCCTAAATATTCGAGCACTAATTCACGTCATTCATTATTTAGGAATCAGTGATTTATGATCATAATAAAATAAGGGGAAAATACAGCAACTTAAATATTGAACGTATCAACAGATGCTTTATAAAGTGTTGTTAAGGCCTAAATTGACACTGTTAGCAAAAGCAGTAACCGCCTTTCTCTGAATGAAAGAATTATGGTGATGTCAAGCTGAAGGGTTTTAAAACAGAATTTATCGCAGTCGACGGCTTGATAGGCTCTGTCAAATGTTAGGGACTGAGTTAAAACTGGCGTAATAAGGAGAGTATGGAAACCTTTACCTTGTAATGAGGCAATAGCGGCTTGCATTTTAACACTTGTAACAGTCAAATTCATCATCATCTTACTCCTTGCCCTTATCCATATTTATGTAGGGTCGGGGCCTAAGTCTTCTTCCAAACTTCTCCATTACTCGTCATTTCAGCAATCACCTCCTTTCTAGCCATATACTCCTTCGTGCCTAATTATTAAAATATTCAAAGTCAGGGACCACACACACCCTCGGGGCCGCGGTACCCCGTCGGGGCCGCGGTATTTTGTACTAGATTACGTGGTCTCGGCGCAAGGGCAAAGAAGGAACATGGGTTCGGTTTTTAGTCAGTAGAAGTCTGACACTCCCCTTCGCTCTGCCCAAGAGCGGGGGGGTCATTCGATGATTTTCCACCCACCAAAAAAATAAAAAATAAAAGGGACCACACACAACATTGCTACAGATCATAATACTTCTAATAGAGTATTTGTATCAATGTCGATCATTTTGACGGAATAGAAAGTTAACATTGTGATATACATCAACAACAATACTTTATGACACCAATACAAAGTGAAAACAAGATTGTTTGGAATTCTGACTATATTGTAGCATCAGTCGGCGTATGATACTCCCTTGTGATACACCATTTTGAGAGCAAAGGTAATTAATGAATTTACTCTAAATATGGTTTGGTTAAATCATGTTTAGGGGTAGAGTAAGACCAAAGAAACGATGGATGAACTGTGTAACGGATGATAATTATGAAAAAAAAAGAGAGTAATAGAGAAGGAAGAAGAAGTCATGCTGCGCTGACTATAAATGAATTGGGGTCAGGGCAAAAGAATGGTGATTATGATGATTTAGTTACATCGAAGTATAGTTAGTTATTGGAAGATAGATCCTTCCTGGAGGGTAAACTATGATAATATCTTGTTTAAGAGTCCACGGAATATGTAGAATCGGTAAGAAATCAGTAATTCTTTGAAAGATACAAGTTTGCTACATAATGCAATAAATTGTTGACTGGAAGATGGTTACTTCTGACAGTCAAAAGAGGAAACCAATTAATTCCAAAAAAAACGCAGCACCAACTAATTACAAAAAGTTAAACAAAACAAATACTTTTTAATCCTCAAACAATTTCCTACGGGAAACTAAATTTTACATGCCCCCATTTCCTATGGAGCCGACAATAGCCAGAGAGGCGCAGACGCCGTCGGCAACATGGCGGCGGTGACGTCACACCGGAAACGGCTCCGTTTTGAATTTGGAACGGTCGAGCGAGCAATGGCGGAACATCCGGCGCGCGAAGACGTTACAATGAGTGCGCGTGCGACGTTGAAAATGTTCTATGTAGATCTATTGATCATTGATCTTTATTGACGGTCTTGATCTTTACTGTTCTATTTGTTTTAAAGGTTGTTTGTCTTTACCCTAAATATTCGAGCACTAATTCACGTCATTCATTATTTAGGAATCAGTGATTTATGATCATAATAAAATAAGGGGAAAATACAGCAACTTAAATATTGAACGTATCAACAGATGCTTTATAAAGTGTTGTTAAGGCCTAAATTGACACTGTTAGCAAAAGCAGTAACCGCCTTTCTCTGAATGAAAGAATTATGGTGATGTCAAGCTGAAGGGTTTTAAAACAGAATTTATCGCAGTCGACGGCTTGATAGGCTCTGTCAAATGTTAGGGACTGAGTTAAAACTGGCGTAATAAGGAGAGTATGGAAACCTTTACCTTGTAATGAGGCAATAGCGGCTTGCATTTTAACACTTGTAACAGTCAAATTCATCATCATCTTACTCCTTGCCCTTATCCATATTTATGTAGGGTCGGGGCCTAAGTCTTCTTCCAAACTTCTCCATTACTCGTCATTTCAGCAATCACCTCCTTTCTAGCCATATACTCCTTCGTGCCTAATTATTAAAATATTCAAAGTCAGGGACCACACACACCCTCGGGGCCGCGGTACCCCGTCGGGGCCGCGGTATTTTGTACTAGATTACGTGGTCTCGGCGCAAGGGCAAAGAAGGAACATGGGTTCGGTTTTTAGTCAGTAGAAGTCTGACACTCCCCTTCGCTCTGCCCAAGAGCGGGGGGGTCATTCGATGATTTTCCACCCACCAAAAAAATAAAAAATAAAAGGGACCACACACAACATTGCTACAGATCATAATACTTCTAATAGAGTAATCAAATTATTGACTAAACTCTTCTTTTTTCTCCGACTCAGTGGTATGGTAACCGAACCCGGAAGATGTTACAAAAACGAGTCTGATAGACTACTGTATGACATGTGTGGTGTTTCTTTATTTTATTTATTTGTGAGGTAGCAGCAGTATGGATGGAAATGGTAAACAGACTGATAATTGTGTGGTTACGAGTAGTGATGGGACGTGTTTATCGATGTATACGTTTAATATTTTTATTTAAAAGCTTTAATTTGAAACATATAAAATTTTCGACATTGTTTGCAGGTGTAGGTTACATACTGTTTTCATTTTGGTGTTATTCTTTTTACATATTAAGAGTGTTCATCTTGTTGAAAAACATCATTTGAGCGGCTAAAGAAAAATTAATTTACAGACGCCAGCAGGCTGCTACAAACTGTCAAATTTCATAAATCGATTTACAACTTGATGTGCTGGCATCTATCCAAAAGCTAGGGCTTATTAAAAAAGTCAAGAGAATTAAAAAATAAGTGTTTACTTCTTGGAGTTAAAAGCATAGGGCCTGTTACTGTTATTTAGAATATTATATCTCTTTTCAATTACTTAAATCGTTGTAGTAAATTAATGTACTTGTGTGTACAAATTTATTCAACTATGAAACGGTGAGCGATCATCGATACATTTAGTAGAGTTTTTACGCTAACATCACTAGCTCTGACCGCTACCATCTCGATACAATATTAGTTTTCGATATTTCGTTTCTTAATAATTCTATTAGCAAAAAGTACAGGTGGTAACAGTCTGTAATAAGGTTTATTTTCGTCTAACTTTTTCTTATGCATTCCATCGTCTGGTACAGCTTATTTATCAGTATCAAATGATTTTAGTTCTGCATCAAATGTTATGAATAAATAGGATTCTCTTTTTTATTTTCTCTACGATTTGCTCTATAAAATTGTCCCTCGGAATGGAGATTGACTTTTGAGTGTACTATTATCATATTTTTCTCAATACTATTGACACTATAAATGGCATGCCTTTTGAAGCTCATCAGCTTTGAAGCAACTAGTGCAATAGTAATTAGTATTTTCATTTTTGTCCTACTGTCTATTGACTGTTTGTCGACTGGTCGCAATCGCGACTACTGAGCATGAGGTACTGAATTCGATTCCCATATCGGGCAAAGTGTTATTGAGGTTTATATATCAGGATTTTCTCAGTTCCAGCCACGGAGTCTGGATTTGTGCACGGAGATTTGAAAGGCGAAAATTAAAGCCTTTTCCCAGCAATGGGACACACAAATAAACTACCAAAACACATTTATAAAAACATATCATAGTAGAAGTATTTAGAACTCACCAAATAATCATCAACTTATCAGCAAGTTCAAGTGACTAAAGAAATAACGCTAGCTGACAGCGTCACCCGCATTCTACTAATAGTTGTCGGTTGGCTATAAATTCTTGACATGTGTAATGTGTTAGTGATAGTCTGTGTGTAGACGATAGTGTCTATATACTATCGCTGTTCAAAAATACCTATACGTAGTATAGCTATGTGAAGTAATTTGGTCTTAAGGACGATAAAATAATGTTTAGCTCAATGTTTAACAAAATTGTCTTTAGAAAATGAAAATATAATTATACATAACCTAATCCCTGAAAGATAAAGCAGAGTCAGTTAACTTGCATTTTTTAATTTTTTATTTTAAATGGGCTTGTTCTTGACTCCAATCTTGCCCTAAGGGCAGAGATGATGTCGACGATGGAACGAGCTTACTTATAAGATTATCTATCTACCTATCTATATAAATAAAGAGAGAAGTCCTGACTGACTGACTGACTCATCAACGCCCAGCCCAAACCCTTGAACCTAGAAAGCTGAAATTTTGCACAGAGGTTCCCTTTATAATGTAGACAAGGAATAAGGAAGGATTTTTCGAAATTCAACCCCTAAGAGAGTTAAATAGGGGATGGAAGTTTGTATGGAAAATCGTCACTTTCACGCGCGCGAAGCCGCTGGCAAAAGCTAGTACAGATACATTTAGAGACGGATGTCAAACGATAGTGTTTGACATAAATCACTTAATACGAAACACTTTATAAAACAAAATTGCATTCAATATTTTCAGTGCAATAGAATAATAAAGATTTCTGTCTGTATACTTTAGGCTTGTTCAACAAAGGGGTTTGGCTAAAGTTGGCGTCGTTTTGAAGTTGCGCGGCCAGTAATGAAACTTGGATATTTTGAAAGAACAGATTAAAGCGATCCAAAAATATTATGGATGCATTTCTCTAAATCTAATCGGAACGGAGATATTTGGTTTTGAATTGCTCATTAAAATCGAAGAAGTTATTACAGTCTATTGCACTGTTTAAGGTTCCAGTCGTATTTTTTTCAGAATTCAGACCACACGGTAGGCGCAGTGGCTCAAGCAGTTGACTGCTGCGCTACGTGTCGCGGGTTCGATTCCCACACAGGGCAAATATTTGTATGACTTGCAGATAGTTGTTTCGGGTCTGGGTATTTGTGTGTTTGAGTTTAAATGTTTGTGAATGCACCCACGATACAGCAGACTGAAGTTCCTAGTGCTGGCCAACGATGAAAAAATAATCAAAATAAATTAAATACGTACGTAGATTGCATGGCTCGATGTCTGTTATCTATGGGCTGATGCATTATAAAGACTTGGCATTGTGATCGTTTGTGTATTGTGACAGACCCAGCATACCTCTTTAGACTCTTATATGTTTAAGATTTGGATGTATAACACCATGGATGTAATTAACAGTGCATTTTGCATTTGTAGCCAGCGAAGTCTGAATCGTGTTGGCGGGACTCGTATTACACATTCATCTAGACGGACATTTACGTGTACATTCTCGTAGAAACTGCTACACAAGGGCTGGATGCAATATTGCTCTTGTATTATTTATTCCTTTTCCCAACTATGTTGGGGTCGGCTTCCAGTCTAACCGGAGGCAGCTGAATATCAGTATTTTACCTGACCTCCACGTCCCAGTTAATACTGGGTAATACGATACTCTTTGGTAAGACTGGTTGTCAGACAGATTCAGGTCACTGACAACCAGTAACGACTGCAAAAGATCTATATATGGCAGCCGGGACCAACAGCTTAACGTGCTTTCCAAGGCACGGAGGAAACTCGGTATATAATCCACACCCACCCATCCACAGACCCACCTAGGCAAGCGTGGCCTAACCTAAAGATCGACCCAAGTAGCAGTTATTATTAAGCCAGCTCTAATATCAACCTTCTAAACACATAACTAATATTTTTTTACGCAGAACAGTAATTGAAGAAGACATTTTTATAATATTCAAACTCAAATATCTCAGTTTAGAAATGACTTAGGACAAAAATAATTTAACTTGTATGTGTATTTGACACAGCACAACAAAATAACATGAAAATTAAAAGTGGCCGCTCAAAAAAAAAATGACGCCACTAGCCCATACAAAGTTAGCCAAACCCCTTTCCTCAACATTTATGTCTCGTCTATATATTGCCATCAACCAAACACAAATTCAGAATCCGTGGCTGCTACTAGACCAGACGTTTTCAAATACTCTACGTTTAAGTTACAGTAGCATTAATTTAAGTTTATAGCAAGACAGCCAAGCAATATTTGTATTATTATTTCTATCTTCAAAGAGGTCAAAAAGACAGGTGACTAGAATTGAACTCCGTCACGCTAGTAACTTTGAGGGGTCGGAACAAGGTGCACTTTCCTTCACTCACTTATAGCAGCTCAACACAGTATTATTATCGAAATTACTGTGACTGGCTTGTTGGTGTTGTGGTTGTGAGTGCGACTGTGTTGGACGAGGTTCTGGGTTCGATTTCGAGGTTGGGCGAAGTCCCGTCGGGGCTGCGGATTATCGAAAGAGCATAACGCGGCCTCGGCACAAGCGCGAAGAAGGAACATGGGTTGGTTTTTAGTCAGTAGAAGTCTGAAACTTCCTTCCGCTATGCCCAAGATCGGGGGGGGGGGGGGGGGGGGGGGGGAATATTTGATGATTTTCCACCCACCAAAAAAAAGTGTTATTGATTTTTTTACTGGAATTTTAGTAGCAGACACTGAGACTGGATTTGTGTCCGGTTGATGGCAATAGGCTTTGCGCCTAAATAGGTAAACATACAAAATTGGGTTTTGGGTATTTTTAATACGTTAAATCGTTTGAAAAAGTCCAACTTGAACGCATTCAGTGATATGTCACTGAATGTGTTTATTATGGTCGCTTATCACTATTATCAATTAAAGGCTTTACAATAAAATGTTCTGACTTGAGTCTAGCCTCGTGAGTTACAAATCCAAGGATCTCATAATAATGCGGATACATTTAGGTGTCACCTAGTTTTAATTAATTTTATTTATGTGATTTTTTTATTCCATCAATGTTATAATTATAGTTTTTTACATAGTTAGATTATTTAAATTATAAACTTATTACAATGTGGTGTAATCTAGATCTTTTATTTTGAACAGCACAATTAGTTTAGGAAGAAAGTTGATTTTTATAAAAGTACAAAGTAGTAAAGATACATCCCTTAAAAAAATAGTAGATAAACTCTACTACAATTTTTGCACTGTATTTCAGAGAAAGATTAAAGCGACCACTAATTTATAAATCAGCCGGATAATAGTAATAATACTGAATAAAATAAACCAGTAGTTACTGAGTACAGGCCACTACAGGCTCAAGATCGACCACTATAGTAAAGGTCACAGCCTATCTTGTACGGAAGCGGTTGTGGTCGCACCTGCCGATGACCGTTTCTTATTAGCCGTGATTGTTTTCTATTTCAAGAGTTCGCCAATATTTAGGTATTGGTTTCCTGTTGGTTTTCATTTGGTTAACTGTGTTTTTAATAGTGTTTGTTTGAATTCTGTGCTTCTTAGATATTTTTTTTCATTTGATAGAAGAAGGTCGCGTGGTGGTCTGATATAAAATGATTTTGAGTTTGCTTCTACAATACTTACTTCTTCTGCCTTGTCTATGTTTATGATTACCTAATATTGTCTAGTTATAATTTAAAATGAACACATGAGAAGAATTTGCTTCGATAAAAAGGATTAAATAAAAAAAAAACCGACTTCCAAAAAACTCTAAAAAGCGGAAAACTATTTTTCTTTCGAAAGTCGGTGACAAAAAAAGCAATAAATTAAAAAAAGAATTAGTTTTTTTTGGAATTCCGTGGTTTAAAGAAGAAGTTTTTGTAATGTTTGACGAAGGATAAAAGTTATTCATAGTGACAATAATACTTTTCCCCATTTCATATGCTTCAATTGATTCCAAGCTAACCGGCTGGAAACATTTTATAGAGTCTACAACTCTACATCATTGTCATAGATTTTAGGCCGTTCGATTCAAGCCGGGGTCCGAACCTAGTATACAATAAGGCCATAAAGAAGACGTCAGACAGGCAGCCTTAGGCTCAGTCTAGACCGCAATCCAGTTAGCCTAGATTATGTCCTAGTGCAGGGCTGTCTAACTGTGTTTACCAGGAGTAAAACATCATCAAACTTTTTTTTAAAGTCACTTTACTTAATTCATATTCAATGCATTAATTCAGGTTCTACTACAGACTAAGTAAGTAATGTATGACTGTTAAATAAAAGATTTTTCAAAGGTTACATTTTAGAGACCGCGATAAACAGAGTTGATATTTGATAATTTTGACATTATTTTGATGCTTCGAAATGCATAAGTTTAGGCTTAGTTTTGTCTCTCTTACTTTACTTCAACTGCCCAAGTTGTACTGATTTTCGCTTAGCGGCATTTCGCTCCTTATCGGATTAAGTTTTGCACTACTTTCTGGATTTATTCGTTATCATAGACTAGGTTTTGCCAGAGGCTTCGCCAGCTACAACTCGAAAATGATAACACGAGAAAACAAAATCGGGATAAAAATATCCGTGATAATCCAGGTTATAAACTATCTGTGTACCAAATTTTATCCAAATCCGTTCAGTAGTTTTTGCGTGAAGAAGTAACAAACATACACACAAACATTCGCCTATAAAATATTAGTGTGATGTGATAAGTGTGATTACATACCAGTTGTCTAAGCCGTAAGAAGCGTCATTTCGGTCCTTACCGGATTGAGTTTTGCACTAGTTGATTTGCTGGTTTTTTCTCGTTATCGTTGTTACTGGTTTGCCATCCCTAACCCAGATTACGTCCTAGTACAAACATACCTAAGGCGACTTTCTTTTACTTATTATTAAGTTAAGCTCCAATGGTTTCAACTTTGAAAGTTATAATAATAATAAACGTTTTGTGGTCAAGTGATATGGTGTGTGTTTTCTTTCTTTTTGTTATTATTATATTATATTGTGGAAATAATAGCGATAATGTGAGGTTCCCATGGTTGTTATTGTTTTGTGGTGGGGTACTTGCAGCTTAAGTGTAAAAAAGCAAAAACTAAATACGAATTGAATCCTTTTTGCACTCTCACGTAGGTAGTCAATAGCGAGTGTGAGATAGTCTGAAAAAGGATAAGCAGTAGTATCTTCGTAACATTAAGAGCGTATGCTACCTCAGATTAGCAACCCTATTTGTAGTGGTTCAAACTTCGCTTGAAATACTGTTAGAATAAAGTTCTAATCAGCTTGCACTACAAAGCGATTGTTACGTCTTTCGCTGCGGCCGAATAGTGCGAAATTAGTGGTATTTTGCGATTTACAAAAAAACTATTGATTGGACTAAAAAAGTAAAACACTATGACTTTAGTATGTTGCTTCTAGAATTATTTGGCAAAAAATCAGAACGATGAAATATATTTTAGTATGGTTTGTACTCGTTAAAAGATATTTTTAGAGGTATCTTCGCGATTTTTTTCTATCGAGCAAAGTTAGTTGTATTATGTTTTCACAACACTATGGCACTAGCATATATCCTGAAGAATATCATATATTTTTCTATAGTGCACCCACAATGCGCTAGTTATTTTTAAGTCCCATGTATAGGGGGCCAGCCAATTTCTATCAACCTGGCACTAGTCCAGATTCTCGTGACTGAAAATATCCTGATAGAAAAAATCAAAAATACTTTGTCCGACCTGGCAATCGAACTCAGGAACTCAAGTACAGCCTGTTGAGTACAGCAGTATCGCTTGCACCCACTATGCCAAAGATACAGTATCTAAAGAGTTTTATCTAACTAAAAACTGGCTAACAAAAGGGCTATCCCTTAAGTCTATTTGCTTGTCCCGTACCGCAGTCTAGCTGGAAATATAGGTAACTGTCTAGGAAGATCACTATAATCTAGCCTAGACTACAGACTACAGTTACAATATAGGCCGAAGTACAGTCATACATCTTTTGTTTATATTATTTTGTCGCTGTTTATTTAAGTTATCATTTGGTCTAAAAATCCAGAAAAGGCATGTTATTAAGAAGTTCGATGCACCTAATAGCTCTTTCTCACGAATGTTGACCTACACACAACTAAGCGAAATTTGCAGAAAATTAATAGCTAACTGCCAAACCAAAACCACTTTAAAAATGTGTTTCTATACTACACAAAAGTCAAAAGATCAACACTTTTTGACTTTTGCATTACTTTTGGTTTTAAGTTTTTTAGACAAAGTGGAAGGGATACACGCACAAATGATTAACATGTAATCAATACAGCATCCCGTACCGCACCCACAAAAGAGTTTTCATCGGTAAAAAAAAAAACTTTAATTTGACGCTGTAGGTGCACTTTTGTAGGAAAAACTGTGTTTTTTAAAGATCAACACTTTTTGACTTTTGCATTACTTTTGGTTTTAAGTTTTTTATACAAAGTGGAAGGGATACACGCACAAATGATTAACATGTTTTTCATCGATAAATTTAAAAAAAAACTTTAATTTGACGCTGTAGGTGCACTTTTGTAGGAAAAACTGTGTTTTTTAAGTCCTCTGCTGTTACATACATTTTGACTGTGTAGGTATTGCACTATGTAGGAACTTTTCAAAAGTGAAGATCACGTGGTGACTATTTGTGCTTTGATGTTGCTTCCGCCCTGCATCTAGAGCTGAATAGATTTTCACTTTGGCCCTAGGCTAACTTTCCCGCCACGTTGAACTTACAGCACATCTTCAAAGTCACACTTGACCCCTTGAAAGTTCCCC
Organism: Diarsia mendica; assembly: GCA_949316265.1. NCBI lineage: Eukaryota > Metazoa > Arthropoda > Insecta > Lepidoptera > Noctuidae > Diarsia > Diarsia mendica. The sequence goes on along the minus strand of OX438912.1, from coordinate 13,616,924 downwards.
TATCACTTATCACTGCCCTTTCTTGACCCCTTCAGAGTTCGTTTAACCCTGCGCAAGCGACGACAGGTGACCGCACTAGTCTTCCGTTACAATTATAAAAACACACCCCTAAGGACTGTTACTAGGAGAAAAAATACTTTAAAATGCATTTCCTATCAGCTGTTTTGTGGCAAAGTATGTATTTGCTGCTTTGAAAATTGTTTGATGTCACTTATTTCAAAGTGTAAAAGGTTGAGTTTCCCTTACAAAATGTTGACGACAGCTGCAAAGTAAAACAATTTTGTAAATGCGGTCAATAAAATGACTCGCTCTATTCTATTTCGTGAACAATAAGGTTCAATGTCGTTTGCGGTTTTAGTGGTTAGAGTGTTTTCGTAAGGTTGGTTTTTGTGGCTAGGAAGTCAGAAGATTGGTTAGTTCCTAGTTTCTTTACAGTAAGTTATTTTAGTAATAAATAGACAAGGTACCGTTTTTGTTTAAATTTTAACCGTTTTATGCACATTGCCTCGTTGGTTTAGTGATTTGCCAGCGCGACTGCTGAACATGAGGTCCTAGGTTCGATTTCCAGGACAAGCAAAGTCCCGTCGGGGCTGTGGATTGTCGAAAGGTTAGCGCGGCTCCGACACAAGGGCGAAGAAGGAACATGGGTTTGGTTTTTAGTCAGTAGAAGTCTGACACTCCCCTTCGCTCTGCCCAAGAGCGGGGGGGGGGGGGGGGGGGGGGTTATTCGATGATTTTCCACCCACCAAAAAAAAAAAAAGGTCAAGCAAAGTGTTGTTGGGTTTTTCAACAAACATTTCACAGTAGCAGCCGCGGATCCTGGTCAATCAGTGGAAACGAGTTCAAATCGCATGAAATTTTACAAAAGTTTAAATTAAATTTTGATAAAGTTATTTAGTCATTTAAACACACACATTTATGTATATCCGTAATCATTTAAAATTGATAAATTCATTTCAAATCATCATCTTTACTCAAAAACGAACTACCTACAAAAAACTTCAATCCAACTATTATCAAACACCCCACTCCATAATTATACAGGATGCTACATTTCGATATCATTGTCATCGGAAATGACTTCACCCTCTATAATAGGTACGCACGTGCCATAGACAGTAGACCAGAGACAAAAAAAAAGGTCGTTACAGCATGTGTTGGTAATGTTACTAAATTGTATTGTTTATGAATATTTAGTGAACAACCTGTTGTTTTGTTGATTTTTTGGGTTTATTGTCACGGTTGTTGTCGTTTTTAATCGAAATGGGTAGGTCCAAATTACAGCAGCGTGGCAGCAAGGTAGGAGTCGTGAGTTTGATCCCCGAGAACAAGTAATTTGTCCATGAAGTTTAATCCTTTGAAAAAAGAAACCAAAAATAAAGGAGTAAACATGAAACTAGAATGATCAAGGATACAGAAAAACAATCCATAAAGTAAAATTGAGTTTATCTACACTTGTCATAAAATAATACCTATTTAATTCTGATAATAAATTGAGGTAAATTAAAATTAGTCTATTGTTACTCCTTATGACATTAGCTATGTCCCAGTAAAAATCCCGTTAAAACCGGTACCCTTTGGGACATTGGTACAAACAGACAAAAAATAAAAACTTTTTTTGCTATAAATGTACCTATCGTTTACTCTTTCAAAACGCATTCAGTAAAAAGCTCATATTATTTAATCACAAACAGACACTTTAATTTAATTCACGAGTATAGATTCTATCACTCCATCTAATAACGATAACCGGCATCGAACCCATTGACCAGCGGTGACATTTAGCGCTGCAAAAAAATCACGAATAGCACGTGCCTACACACCTGCTTACCCCTTTAGGGTTGTCACGCGAACATATTTAACTTTAGCGATGTTTATGAGTTAACTGGTGTTTCGTGCAATGTTATATTAAATAAGAAAACTCGTGGGCTATTAATAACAGCCTGACGAATCGATATTATTATTTATTTATTTATCTATAATATGTATGTATTTAGAAATATATAAGTATGTTTATCAGTTGTCTAGTACCCATAACACAAGCTCTGCTTAGCTTGGGACTAGATGGCGTTGTGTGATAGTTGTGGAATATTATTATTATTATTAGATGTTAGGCAACGGTTGATGAGGTTGGTCCTTGGATGGGTGACCAACCTTAAGATATAGAGAACCTTGGTAGATCTTTGACAGTTGTTACAGGTAGTCAGTGGCCTTAAAGTCTGATAAGCAGTCTTAGCAAGGGTTGTTGTATTACCCAGTATTGAATAAATTATGGAAGTCAGATAAAATACTGGTAGACCCTAGGCAGTGTTGGAGAAAGGCTACGCCGATGATGGAGTGGTTTCAAGTAACTGGCGTTTCGTGTCGTGTGTAGGTATCGTGGAAACTGTCTGATATTTAGTATGAAGCCGAGTTTACGTATTACAATTGTTTGCACTTACGCAGCTGTCCAATTCGAAAAGGTTGAACATAATTTTTAGTAGTAACTCTACTATTACTTATTCATTGTTATATATATTCATTGGCAAAAAATAACGGTCAATAAAAAAAGGCTTTATTTCTTTGCTTATCAAATTGATTGTATATAGTTTTTATTTCTCAGTAGCAGCAAATTCAGGAATTGTGCTCGGTTGATGGCAATAGGCTCGCCCCCTACTACATGGGACTTTAACATAACTTCAGAAATGTGAGTGTACAGGGTTCACCTATGATAACGAAATAATTAAAAAAAATCAAGTCAATATAACATAGCATCATGCCTATAATCCCCATACAGGCATGATGTTATGTTATATTGACTTGAATATTTTATTTTTTTGTAATTATAGTTTACTTGAAAGAAAATATTAACGTGACAGCCCTTAACTTATAATATAATCGTGATGCAATGCAATTATAATAAGGGTTGCGGTTTTTTAACTTATAGCTCTAAACTCTAAAAGGTCAGCATTGATGGGGTCAAAAAAAGATTTACTACATTTACTGGTCTTTGTGATTTTAAGAATAGGGTGGGTTTAAGCCTATATGTTTTTTTAAATTCATTAATGTTACGTTGGGAAGCAGGCCGTCAGGCAGGCTTTTATTTAAAAAGCAACAAATTTTAATATTTGATTAGTAATATTATAAAAAAAAAATGTATCCAATTTAAAATTTGCTCGTTCGAGAAGTCACAGAAAAAGAGCTCTTGGAAGGAGTTTGGGGGGAAATTGGCCAGCAGTGGACAAAATTAAAACAACCGTTCCAAAAAAAATCGTTAATCAAAAGCGCAAAAGTTCAAAATTAGAATAAACACCGAAAAAAAAAATACATTACCTCCCTTCCCTACACGCTAGGGCTGTACACTGTACTACATCATTTAAATGTAAAATATTCACTGTTTTTACAACAGGTGCTCAATTTATGTGGGAAACGTTAACTATTTGCATACCGAAGTAATTGTAGTCTGTCGGTGTGTTCGTACTTAGTTAGTGCAGTCAGTACCCAACATAACCTGACCCCTCTTCTCACACAAATTGCCCTTTTTTTGAAGTTTGGGAAATCATCAAATGACTCCTCCCGCTTTGTGTCAGACTTCTACTGACTAAAAACTACCCATGTTCCTTCTTAGCCCTTTGTACCGAGGCCGCGGTATCTCTTTCGATCAATCCGCAGCCCCCACGGGCCTCAAATTGCCCTCATATTCTTTATACGAGGGGTCAAGTAATACTGGTTACTGGTTGTACTTAATTGTAACTTAGTTTCTGAGTAATTGTAGCATTTATTTGAGAATGAGCGGTTCAGAGGTTTGTTAGCTTTATTAGTCAAATTATCATTAAAAATGCTAGTTTTAATTAGGCGACTTTTTTTTTCGTTTTCTAAATGTCTAGTAATAGTAGCAGGTGGTGGCAAAAGGGCGTGACTTTGTGTGCGTCCAGTCTATTTAGGATTATGTTTTTTTGAAATAAATAAATAAAAGTCAATGACGTTATGTACCACTATTTAAAAAAAAAACAACTACGTTACAGTGTTTTTTCAACCGATTTCTGCTCAAATCAATATAAAAAAAACTACACATAATAATAACAACAACCATAATCTCACCTTTTACTCATACATTATTTTAGCAAATTATACCAAAAAAAAACATATTTTTTTACTTTCAATAAATTAAAGTAAATATAAATAATATCTCCACTCCACTTTCATCCCTAATTTCTGTCCAAATAAATCACTAACCGCAGCCCTACAGTCATGGCGCGAAGGGCGGCGCGTGCTCAGGATTCCGTTACGTCAGGTGATGCCATCAATTATATTCATTAACTCGCATACCTGTTGCTAGTCTGTACTGAGAACTTCGATATTTATTTAGCTAGGTTTCTAGTTTTTTTTTTACAATTCTCCACTTTAGGATTTTTTTTCCTTCATAGAATATAAATATGTACTAGCGTTGATTACAAGACCCATTTGATGTACTAAATACACCCACATTAACCCTGCCTAGCCCTTCAGAGATTATAGGCATGATGTTGTGTTACGTGTTAACACTAGGTACACACAAACAGACAAACAGCTATGGCTGCTTACTACGCATACGCATACTCATGGCTACGATATGGCGTAATGTTATGGGGAAATAGTGTTAACGCAGAGGAACTATTCATTATGCAAAAGAAGTGTATAAGAATTTTAGCTCAAATAGACAATACGGAGACCTGCAAACCACACTTCATAAAGTATCAGATTCTAACTCTGCCGTCTATATACATACTTGACATTTGCGTATTTGTTTTTAAAAATATCAACAAATTCACTAAAGTTGAAGATACACACAACGTCAACACTCGCCATAAAAAGAGGTTATGCGCTCCACCCTCAAGAATCAAAATGTTGAGCGATAGCTCATATTATATGGCAATAAAAATATATAATAAGCTACCCAGCACGTTTAAATCTGAAAAATCCGTAGCAATATTCCAAAGAAGGCTAAAACTATATCTCATCCAAAAATGCTTCTACTCAGTCAAGGAATATTTAGAATCTAGTCTAAAATAAGGACTGTACAAAAGTGGCGATCTGACCTATAATACAAACAATAATATTTACCCTGTCCTATTTAACTCTGTATATAATAAAAAATTGTGTTAGGTACCTGAGAAAAATGACATTAATATTGCTGACTAATTGTATTGTATCCACTATCATTGACATTTAATTTTGACATAATATCTATAATTTCTTTATTTAATTGTACTACATAATATAAAATAAATAGGTAACTCAGTGTCATGTTTAATGCATGCTAAAATAGATGTTATGGACAGGCGAATAATAGATTGCAATGCTTGTAAAAGGCTGCTAAGTTGTAAGTACTAACCAAAATATACCTAACACCACATTGTTACACTTGGTTCGCAATAAATGTTTTGACTTTGACTTTGACTTAGGTATTTGTTTTGACAGAAAAAAATAGCTAAACACACTTTTCAGACAAACATACTATGGAAGTCAGCGTTGACAAACGTAGTACATTTATCTAATAAGAAACCACAATCTCCCAAACCAAATAGCCACTTCTAATAATACTCTTTCCAAAAAAAAAAACTAGCTTCTCAAAAAAACCCCTAAATCAAACCTCTTCACACCTCTACGACAGATCTTACAACATCTTACAAAAACTGGCTCAATAAATCACTTTCAACCTCCTTCGCGTTTTGGCGGCAAGTCGATCGTCGCGTGCGCAAGTTTGCCGTTAGCGCGTCAGGTGTCCCGCAGGGGACGCAGGTGGCTATAACGACCTTAGGGTAGTCACCCCTACGATTTGAGTACGTTTTTTAGAAGATACTTCGCTTGTAAGGTTGTAACGAACGTTTTGTAGGTTAAGAACCTTTGATAGGGGAGATAAGGGGGGTTTCTTATTAGAGGTAATTAGGGTACAAAATGTATAAGACTATCTTCGGAAAACAGGCTTAGATAACATTACCTACACTGTAAAGATATTTGTAATTATTCATTTTAGTGCTGATAGAGACAAATTCAAAGTAGCCGTTGCTAAAGAATTAATTTTAAACGTATAATTCATGGTAAAATTATAAAAAGAAAAGCTTAAACTCTTCGACAAACAAACGAATAAGGTAATGATCTGGGGTCGACCTACCTCAATAGCCTGCTGCACAAGCATGCTATTTAAGGAAAATCTGCGTAGCCTTTTCCAAAAGTGATTTAAGTATTTGAATTTGGCTTATATGTAGTTAGCCATTTTTTTTATCGTAAAAGACTGTATATAAGAGATCTCCCAAAACACACTTCATAATATTTTATTATAGCTGGGAAGAATATGTTGCGGAACAAACTCCCCAGCAATAAATCTGTCTGTTAATTATGAGCCTTTTCTAATCAAAATTCACAAAACTATCCCCTACGTGCAATCAAATACAACACAATCAATCAAAAAAAACCAATAGGCAGTTGTCATCATTATATTACAGGTTCATCGACCTCAATTAACATCATCTTTGCAAGACAATGGGACAAAAACATCGTTGATGATTGAATAATTACTCTTGAGAGAAAAACATCATTAGTGATTTCCTTTTACTTTGAGGAAATTGGTGATTGATGTGTTTGTCTTTCGTAAAGGACATCGAAATTATGTTTGGAATGTCACATTAGAAATTCTTGTTCAATGTAGGTGCAAAAACTATTAAACTTGACTAACACTTATATATTCATTATCATCCACAGCCTTTACTTTTTTTTTGGTTGGTTAAAAATCATCAAATAACCCCTCCTGCTCTGCCCAAGAGCGAAAAGGAGTGTCAGACTTCTACTGACTAAAAACCACCCGTGTTCCTTCTTGGTCCTTTATGACGAGGCCGCGGTTTCTCTTGTGAACAACCCGTAGCCCCGACGGGACCGCAGCCCCGACGGGGTCAGCCACAGCCTGACTGCACCCTTTGCTGGGCATAGGCCTCCCATTGCTTGAGATAAGCTCCACATTTTTGTGACAACGTCATCCAGGATATTCCCGCGACGACAATTTTTGTTTAGGTGTTCAGTATTAGCAGCCCTGAGTACTAGTTCTGTAGATACAATTATACAAACACCACTAGGAATTTCTCCTGTATCGTGGGTGCGTTCACAAACATTGAAAGTCACGTACACAAATACCCAGACTCGAAACAACTATCTGCAGGCCATACAAATATTTGTTCCGTGCAGGGATCGAACCCGCGACACGCAGCGCAGCAGTCCAATCGCTTAGCCACTGCGCCAACCGTGTCATCGTAAATAAAACCATGTACCCCTTGGAAAGATTAGTTGTCCCATTTTTATGCTTTTAACTATGTATGTACCTTTAAGTAACAACTATCAAAGACCTACAGATATCAGCCAGGACTGACGGCTCGGATGAACCGACCTCAGTAAATGAGTTACCCATGCGATAGTTATTGTTTAGCCACAAGCATAAATATAACACGACACTTTATTTTTTATATCAGTGACATTTACCACAATAATTTAATGACCTAACTATTCTGCTGACCCCCTTAGCGTGATGTCAAAGATTAGACACACGTGTAGATGGTAATTTCTCTGCAAACGGTTGGCAACAAGTTAATTGCAATAAGAAGTCTCCCCTCTGTTACGTTTCCTGTCTTATCGCACAATGTAACGATATTAACCGACTTTGAAGAAAGTAGTGTGTCGTTAGTCATTTTGTTATGTTGAGACATACGGTGTTTTAAACTAAAGTTGACTGCTATAATAATTTTTATAATAAGAATAATAATAAAGGGGTGACTGACATCATCATTATCATTATTCTCCTGACCTTATTCAATTTATTTTCTTCTTCTTCGACATTGTATCATCATCATCAGACTATAATGTTCCCACTGCAGGGACTCAAGCCTCCTCTCTGGTAGAGGGATGGGCTATAATCCACCACGCGGGCCCAGTGCGGATTGGCAGATGTCACATGTCTTCGAATTTTTTGGTTCTAAGACATGCGACATTGTATATTTCCCTATTATATACTCGTCATCTCAGCAGTCACCGCTTTTCTAGCCATATCATCCTTTATTGGAAGGAATGTTCCTTCCATTGTTTCTTTGGTCTTCCTCGACTCTTATAGTCGTTCATACTTAAACTTTCCTCACGGCATTTTCCTCATTTCGTCACATCACATAACCGATTTCACCATGACTAATAGAGAGGTATGGATGAAGAAGACATTTTATGTTACACTTAAACACTTAAAGCTTAAAGTACCTAAATTGAGATAAACGCAGGAGAATAGAAAAGTATGAATTTGTGCCAATGTTATACACAAGACTTCTAACTAAATTGGTTTCATTTCAGTGTATGTAAGTAGTTACACACACCTTTGTCTCAAAGGCATATCCTTCCTCTCTTCTCTCCGTGCGGTTTTCTCCGTCCAATGTTCACAAACGCTTTTAAATCGTTATACCAGCGTTTTCTAGTCCCCAATCGACAACTACGCCTTTCTTGTGGCACCCACTGCATGAGGACTCTGGCCCATCGGTTCTGATGCATTCTACAGACATGGCCCACCCAATCCTTCTTCAAACCAGCATATTCTCACTAAATTATTTAGTTTCTAAACTGTTGCTACATTGTTAATGATGACTGTTCGACCTTGACGCTCCTCTCCTAATCACTTTATAGTCTGTACCTATTGTTGGCAGACTAGTCATAGATTCTTCACGTACCTATCATACATTGTGGCGTAAGCAGTGAATCTAGGTCTGGTTTTAGAGCTATTCAGTTGTTTTTATTGGTGTTGTCTTTTGAGCCAATTTTTTATTTATAAAGGGAGTAATTTTGTAACCTAGTTTCTTGTTCAACCGTGAGATACTAGAATAGGAATTTTATTTGAAGCAACGTTCCTGTAGTGATAAACAACAGGACACGATATTAACGGCTTAATCGTTTGTGGAACAGCACCACATTTACATGCCAAGGCAGAGTCATTAATGAATCTCTATCTGAGCAGGTTCTCCTTGCTACGACCAACATGGGCCCGGAGTTTTTTTAATTTATTTATTTAATATGTGCTTACTCTTGACCTCAATCTTGCCTTATGGGCAGAGATGAGGTCGACGATGGAACGAGCTTACCCAGAAGAAGGCTTCTTCTCTATTTACTCGCGACTTAAATAGATTGGGGTTATATGAACTCGGGAAAACCGACGCGGGCAGGGTGTTCCAGTCTTAGCAAAACGCTTCGTACGAATGTGTGGAACATCGACAAGGTATGGGTGATAACCTGCAGTACGCCTAGTCTCTCGATGGAAGAAGGGAGATGGTGGAATAAGTTCGTGGAGCTCTTGCGCACACTCTCCGAAGTACAGTCTGTAGAAGACCGACAGACATGCAACTTTGCGGCGGTGGGCCAGGCTATGTAGCTTGGCAACTAGCTTTGCGTCACCAATCAGTCTCCTGGCTCTGCATTCTACTGAGTCGAGTGTGGCAAGTTGGTATTTGGCAGTTTATTAAAAGACTTCCGGGTCGGCCATGGCAATGGTCGGTTTTCTATAGAAAAAGACGATTTTCTCTACAACGACCCAATAATAATAGTCTTTTTTTGTGAATGAGAATTCATCAAATGACTCCTCTCGCTTTTGGCGTAGCGGAAGGGAGTGTCAGACTTCTACTGACTAAAACCCACCCATGTTCCTTCTCAGCCTTTTGTGTTCCGAGGCGGTATCACTTTCGAACAACTCACAGCCTCGTAGACAATAATAAACTGGTGTTACATCAACCACATTTCTTTTACATAACCAAAGAGTTCAAGAATAGTTCTAGGTCATCTCACACATTTTTTCTCCAACTTTGAACCACAGACTAGTAATCGAGTCTAACCCACAAACCAACAATGTAAGTGCTAGTTCACACGCGCGTTCCCACGAGTCAATGTCTAGGGCGCGCGTGTGAAACCCCCTTACAATAACGTAATGTTATGTCATGAGCGCGAAAGGAAAAATGCTTTTACTTTGACTTTTATTTGAGTTAGACGATTATGTCATAAACGAAAAAATTGTGAGAAAATTATAAAATCGTGAACCTACTGGTGGTACTTTCATACAAGTCTGTTTGCCCATATAACCTACTCCTCTTCGTGTTGTTTAAGGATCTCGTGGCTAGACCTATCTGAATTCCACAACCCAGTTAGTAGTGGGTAATATGATACCCCTTGGCAAGACTGGTTGTCAGACTTTCGAGCCACTGACAACCTGGTACTTACCACTGTGAATGTCAAAGATCTACAAAGAACTGCGCGAGACCAACGGATTAACGTGCTTACCAAGGCAATCGAAGATGTATGAGCAAGCCTCATAAATCCTTCACTGTATCACCACGTGGACATATCAGGGGTATGTGGTGGTCACCCATTCATGGACCAACTTAAGCAAGCGTGGTCTAACCTGAAAGATCGGTCAACGGTATTTGTATGTGAGTACCTAAATGCAATATGTTAGTATATTATATAATAATTATGTTAGTTATAATATATTAAGCAAATAAACACCACTTAAATTCACATACAAAAAGTCTATTTCCCAAAAATCATAAATCCCGGAAACAACAAATTTGAATACCGACACGGGAATCGAACTCCGAACTTACCCTCTATTAATTAAAACAATCGTTTGCACTCACGCAACCTAGGGAGACTAGGGTGTATGACCATTGACCATTGGAATGTAAGGGTTACGAGTTACCCTTGTAACTTTAATATGGTAAATGGTATAATTTAAATAAGGGTGGAAATTACCAATTAACTTCTAAAAAGGTGGGAAAGTGTTACTGTTTGTTTTTAAATTGGTTTTTTAAAGGTGAGTTATGAGTGAGAACAGTGGGATTGTTAAAAGTTGATCATTACCGCCATTCTAAGAAATTTTATTTAAGCGAAAGTGTTGATCTATAGGTTTGCTCCCTATTACATTAATCTTATAAATAATAGAGGACTCTAGCAAATAGTCATTCGTTATTCCGTGATTCGGGGTCTCGAGCATTCGTTGTTGCGGTTTGCGTCGCTGCGTGCTTTTGTGCTCGCAGTGTTCGTTGTTGCGGGCATTCGGTGGCGTGTGGTTCGGCGTGGTGACTTTCGGAATGACGTATTGCACTCGTAGTTTCGTTCTTCTTCCGTCCTTCTGACATTCAAAAGTGCCTGTAATGGCTTAATTGAAATAAAATAATTGAGTTTGAGTTTGAGTCGGTGAACATTTTTGGTACGAATTCTCTCGAGCTAAACCTTTGGGAATCCAGTGTGATGGTACCTTATGTTGGTCAGTTCATTGAGTAAAAGCTAAAGGATAGTCGACGGAGTAGGCAAAAATAACATATTTACTATCATAACAACACACTTTGTAATCCCCGAAGGGATAGGCAGAGGTATACCTAATAGTATACCCATATTTCGACATTTATGTTAAGGTCCTTTTATAATTTAGGTGCGAGCCTAAACACACAGCTCATAAAACAACATCGTCTAACCGTTAAACTTTCTCTCAATCAAGCTTTTTTTAGCAAAAAAAAACTTAACCTACTAAAAGCGAGTTGTTACCGAGAAACCCTAGTACGACAAACAAAGGGTAAACCAATTACAAGCATTTTTTCACTAGGCTGCGCTTACGCAGGGGTTCGACGCAAATCTACCGGAAAATTACTATTGTTTACAAAATAACAAATTTTTACAAGTTTTATTTTTATTTTTTTTTATGCGACTCGCTCCAGTGGTAATTGAGGAGGCTTGCGAAAAATATAATTTGTTTACTTAGGAATGTTTTTTTTAGGTTAGTTTTAGGTTACCTGAGATGTAATGGATTAAAATTTAAATAGAGTAAAGCAGTTTTTGTATTTGGGTATGTATACCTATGATTATTTCAGCTTTTGTAAGTAACTAGCTTTTGCCAGCGGCTTCGCCCGCGTGAATATGACGATTTTCCTTACAAACTTTGAACCCCTATTTAACTCCCTTAGGGGTTGACTTTCGAAAAATCCTTCCTTATTCCTTGTCTACGTTATAAAGGGATCCCCTGTGCAAAATTTCAGCTTTCTAGGTCCAAGGGTTCGGGCTGGGCGTTGATGAGTCAGTCAGTCAGTCAGTCAGTCAGGACTTCTCTCTTTATTTATTAGATTTTGTCAGCGCGTATACAAGGTGGGTACATCGAACCCCATCTAGAAAATGTTCATGGGTTATTAAAAAAAACTGTATTTCCTGCAAAACTGCAATAATCAACACGGTCAAAATGTAAAGAAAAGCTGTTTTAAAGTGGTAATTCTATACGAAAGTCACTCATTTTTTTTTTTTTTATAGCCTACATTGTGTCCCGCTGCTGAGCAAAGGCCTCCCCTTTCTCTTTCCACACCTCTCTATCATGTGCGATCTCTGGCCAGAGTCACTCATCAGTGGACCAAAAGTCTGACAACAGTAGTAAACTTACCAAGGAGCATCGTATTGATACCTAGTACTAACGGGGTTGTGGAGCTCAGATAGGCAGTCGCTCCATGGAAAATACTGGTATTTAGCTGTTTCTGGTTAGACTGAAAGCCGAACCTAGTACAGTTAGAAAAAGGCTAGCAGAATCATTTATGGTCCTACTATGGTAAAACAAAATATCACTCGACCAAATTCAACATGCAATTAGGCAAAACAAGTTTTCCTTTGTTTAAAAAAATAACAAAAGAGTTTCGAGAAATCATTTTCGGATTAGCGATGTTATCGCTACATGTCCTTGGGTCTTCTGACGGTACTTAGGTAAGTACCGTCATCATCGGGTGAAACAGTATACCAATATGTATAATTATATTTATAGGTAGGTACCTATAAATATAATTATACATATTGGTATACTGTTTCAGTTATACATAGTGTTATAAGGAATATGTCGGCTGAACTTACGTGATACCTGTTTGTGTATAATTCGGAGAAATTGAAAACTTTTTTTATAGATGGTTATGTGCGAATTGGGTTCGCGCACTAAGAGTCCCGTCGGTAGCACAAAACCTTCTTGCTTTATTTCTTTAACGTAATTATTAATGGTCCCGACAATCTTTGACGACAGTCGTTACACTTACAGGTAGTCAGTGGCCTGTAAGTCTGACAACCAATCTTACCAAGGGACACTACTACCCGGTTTGTGGAGGTTAGAAAAGCAGTCGCTCCATTTAAAATACAGGGTTAGACAGATAATGATACTTAGGTCTGGGTGAAAAGTGCCAGACCCGCAGTGAACTCGATAATACCAAGTAATATTTTAAGCAGTCCATCATGAATTCATTATCCAGCCTAAACGGTTGTCACCCTACTACTAATTAAACAAGCCTTTGTCTAGTTAGTTCAACAATTATTTTGTCAGTTCAATGTCACAGTTTTTTTGTACATAATACGAGTATATACGTCATTCATATATTCGACGCCATTTGCAGACGCCATCATGGATTTTTACGAATTTTATGCGTCATTTTATTTTCGTTTGATCATGCCTGATGATTATATTTCACAATACAAAGCAAGTCGGCGTATTAACTTGTTTTACTGAACAGGGTTTTTTTCTAAGCAATAGTTTTTTCCATGTGAATTTTGTCTACTAACCATTTTAGTAAGTTTATTTAAACTAGCTTAAGATACCGAATTCATGTTAGGTTATTAACAAACAAAAAAAAAACGGTAAGTACAAATGAAATAATTTACTTGGTAAGAGCTTATGTGTTTGAGCCGTTTGTGAAAACTGTAACACTGGGGCCATGGCTGCCCTATTTCTCGACCAAAGAATCAGCATTGCCATCCAACGTGGCAATGCTGTCGAATCAGCCTTTTTTTTTTTTTTGGTGGGTGGAAAATCATCGAATAACCCCCCCCCCCCCCCGCTCTTGGGCAGAGCGAAGGGGAGTGTCAGACTTCTACTGACTAAAAACCAAACCCATGTTCCTTCTTCATCCTTGTGTCGAAGCCGCGTTATCCTTTCGACAAGCCACAGCCCCGACGGGAATGCTGTCAGCCTTCTGTGCATTTGCCGCGTTGACAGCGATGCGGACTAACTTTTTGACGCCCTTAAATTTAAATAGGTATTTTTGTAATTAATTCAAATCTGTTTAGTAAATAACATGGGCAATCTAATAAAATAAATTTATTGAAGCATAGGGTAACCGTCAAATGATTTCTGGACAAAGATGTTCACCTTATCCGTCACATCAGATTAACAGTTTTCTAACTTATTATCTTATTAAACACTATGCCATCATTGAAAAAAAAAAATTTAAGACAAAAAGCCGTCAACACTATAATACACAATTCTTTTTATCCAATTTTCATCTTTTTCTACCTAATCAACCCCAAACAGTGTGAACTTCACAAAGCTGATCACATCAACATGGGTACGTACACCCGAATGCTCTCCCGATCTAATACTGTTCACCCTTAAGCCCTTAGTAATAAGGTTGAAAACTAATCGACCCTCAGTGAACTTAGTACCTCAAATGGAACTTGAAAACCCAAACATATAATCAAACAGCATTCACTACCGAATTCGTTAAAAAACAAAGTTGTTAATGACACTGATAAACGTGAGAACTTGTCGACGCCTTCTGAGCTGTGGCTTAACTATACAATAATAATGTGTAATCTTATGAAAAACAACGGACGATTACAAGAATTTTGGGGACACATGCTGTTTTGGAGGACTTTTATGTGTGACATTGACTGGGTATGTAGGTATACCATAACCATAAATAAAATTGAAGTGTGTGTTTGTAATTTAAAAATTACAGCTTGTTACTCTTACCCAGCCTTTTCACAACTATGTTGGGGTCGGCTTCCAGTCTAACCGGATAAAGCTGAATACCAGTATTTTCATGGAGTAACTGCCTATCTGACTTCCGCAACCCGGTTAATACTGGGTAACACGATACCCTTTGGTAACACTAACCAGTGTTAATTTCTAAAACTGACAGATAGCTTATGTTTAAGGAGGATGCGCTAAGGTGGAACTTCCACCTTATAGTGTTACTAAGGCTTTTATAATTATTAGAAAAAAGATTCTGGTTCCGTGCAAAAAAATAAACTCCCTTGAAGTTGATACCAAAATCCGATTAAAATAGGGAAGTAATTTCAGCTAGTTTCTATTAAAATTGCTTAAAGTACGTCAAAAAAGACGCAAACATTCAGACAGGAAATTTTCCAGGTAAAACCATACCTATACAATTTTTGTTTTATTTCACAAAAATACCAGTTTTCAATTACCTGCTTATGCAGATAATACACGTGTAAAGCTAGAACACTAGTTTGTCTATGTCTATTTAAATTCGGCACATTTTGACGTTTTAACTAATTCCAAGGTTGCTTTATCTGCGTTAGTACGGGGTCAGTAAAACTTGAATGTTAATGTCAAGTTCGGTTACCTATGTAGTCTGCTAGTAAATGGAAATGCTGTAAATTCTTAGAACCTCTGGTCTGGTCTTTAGTACTAAGAGTGAACTGAATGGTGTAAATTTACTTTCACGATGCCGTCTACAACCTAGCATTTAAAAATAAACTCTATGTAAATAATATTGAAAAGAAATCAAAACCTTGTGCCGACTAATACATTTAATAGTACCGGGGTCATTAAAGAAGAGTTTTTTAAAGGAAAGTTATAACTTTAAGGTTGGAACTTTAGCTTTAACAATATCGCCGTAACTAGAAGGTACTGCATAGAACAATTAAATGATCGCAATGATGGGGAAAAAGTACCTTTCTGCTTGTTTATAGGTATTTTTACCTCAACAATAAAAAATAAAAAACAGAAATAGCTGGGGTACGATTTACTAACTACCTACTCAGCACTCGCTGAACTCATAGGGGAGGAGCATTTTCTGCCATGATCAAAAAATTTCCTTTACAAACCAAAAATCCAAAGAAAATAATACACTTTTAACTCCCAATTATAACCAAAATACTTCAAAATCACCACATCCTCAATTGACGTCATCCAATGATTCATTAGGTAAAACATAAGCAAATAAATAACTTCGTACATGAGATAAGTATCGTCGGATACGTGTGAATAAATTGTGGGAAGTTGTTGCTACACATGAGGTGACGAGCGCGTCTGAAGATATGCGTGATTGGGTTTTCAGTGGATAATTTTAAATGTAGTATAACGCTTTAAATCTATGAGATGGCAATTATAACAGCTAAAATGATGCTACAATAGAAATACAGCACGTGGCGAATCCAGATAGGTTAGGTTACGGGCAACATGGTAAGTTCAGCCCAATGGAACGGTCGAAACTTATGAGTTGCAGTAGGTTCGCAGCCAGACAGATACTTTACTGTGTGTATATTCATCTATTTTTCATCATTGCTGGTCTCTAAACGGATAAAATCTTGAAAAAATCGGCATCGTTGTAAAATCAAGATGACATAAATACATTTACTTATGTCATTCACCAACTTGCAACAGTTGCAGTATATTTATGCCGATTAATTATGCAGGAGTATGTAACATGACAATTTTATTTGTATTACATGTCAACTCACTTTACATATAATTAAAAAGTCATTCACATCAAGTCAGAGCTCTACGCATTTCCGTCAATAATCATTCATCACGTTAAAGTTGACGGGCTTTTACAAACTCATTTAATTTACTTATACAAGTCGAATTTCCTATCAAATTTTGCAAATACTTGGATGTAGGTGTAGAGTCCTCATTATTTTATCGTCTCTTATAATTAGCAAATATACAATATTAAGGCTGCGGTTCCACTGAGGCAGAGTGGAGCATAGCGAAGACGAGTTGTGTGGCGATTCACCAATCACATGGGCTTGAAATTCACATCTCTTCTCCACTCCGCTTGTGACTAGTGAATTGCGGCTCAGCTCCGCTCCGCTCCGCTCCGCTCCGCTCCACTCCACCTCAGTGGAACCGCAGCCTAAGCATCTCTTGCTTGAATAATAGTCGGTAACATCCAAAACTACACTGTTACTGTAAAAAAGCGGTTTTAGTCTTATTTGATAAACTTAACTTCTTCGTCTTCAGAAATATCCCCGACAGAACAACCGCATGTGTAGCACCCAGCATTGTATTGTCAAATTATTTCCCATAGCCTTGCGCGTGCGCTTCGCCTTTTTGTGAACAAGCGTATATAGACGCTACCTTCATGTCGCTTCAAGTTTGAACACGTTGGGGATCGGCAGTGGTGTGGTATTTATTATTTTAGTAAAGAGATTTCAATTAGTATCTAAGTATTTACGTACCAGCAAAAATAATAGTAAAATTTTAGGAAAAATTTCAGCTGTTGCATTTTTCTGCATTTTTCCAATGCAGACGGCATTGGATAAATATAGTTAGCAGTACAGACAGCAGCACCAATATGTATACACTTATCAACGTTTAGAATTCTTTCTGTGGTTTCTACCCCCTATGGGAAAACTACGTGAATTTATGTATTACTAGCTTTTGCCAGCGGCTTCGCCCGCGTGAAAATGACGATTTTCCATACAAACTTTCATCCCTTAACACCCTTAGGGGTTGAATTTCGAAAAATCCTTCCTTATTCCTTGTCTACATTATAAAGGGAACCTCTGTGCAAAATTTCAGCTTTCTAGGTCCAAGCGTTTGGGCTGGGCGTTGATGAGTCAGTCAGTCAATCAGTCAGTCTGTCAGTCAGTCAGTCAGGACTTCTCTTTTTATTTATATAGATAGATGTATGTATTAATTTAATTTTCATGTTACGTAGCAAAACTAATATTTTGGAACCCGTTATTTCAAGAGAAATACATGTTTGAACTATGTCAAGTGTGTACATAATAAGGCTGTAAACCACTCCAGTTCAGCTTTTTTTGAAGTGAAAACTTCTTTAGCGGCGTTGAGCACTTTGGGAAATTGTTCTGTGATGGGTATAAAATCTTAAACTCGCGTCAGGAAAAGTGACCACGTGACCCTGATCGAAAATTCGTCAGGACACGTGACCACGTGACCCTGATCGAAAAAGCGTAAGACGGATGGAGAGTAGACAGCTATCCCCTCTCTACGGCGCGGCGAAAATGTATGCCTGGGCCTACTGTTTCGTTTAGGCAGCGCAGGGCGCTTAATAATAATAATAATTATTATTAATAATAATAATAATTATTATTAATAATAATATCGATGGTCATAGGTTGACAACTCGTAACCCACACTTTTTCACAAAATGAGTTTTATACACCAAAAATTTTTAAATTAAACGCTTAATCTTTCCATTGCTAACTCGTAATTTACAAAAAATGTCATTCGAACAATTTATGCCACAATTGGCAACTCACAGTTAACAGGTATCAACTTGCCCTCACTAGCGCGCGAGTTACGAGATGTCAACGCAAATACAGTTCGCAAGAATTAACTGACAGAGTAAGATTACGGCGCAAGTTTTAATTGTTTTAAAATAGTTTTATGTTTAATTAGCACTTTAAATACGTCTATTTGTTTCCGAAAAGTGTCCTATTTTATTTTACGTAAAATGGTCAATAAAACCTCACTAATGAAATTTTAACCCATTCTATCATCCGTACCTTAATGTAGCTAATACAATGAATAAGAACTATTGAGTTAATCAACAATATTTGAGGTAATAATCATAATAAAACCATATTTAAAAGTAGTATTTAATAAGTAGTAGGTGTGAGACAGGGAGACGTCATATCTCCGAAGTTGTTCACCGCTGTACTGGAGCATATCTTCAAGGTTCTGGACTGGAGAGGACTAGGCATCAACGTCAATGGCGAGTACATCACTCACCTTCGGTTTGCCGATGATAGGTATAGTGGTCATGGCTGAGACCATGGAGGACCTCAGCACAATGCTCAATGGACTCAGTAGAGCTTCCAAAAGAGTGGGTCTTAAAATGAACATGGACAAAATCAAGTTCTGTTGAATGCCCATGTAACATTAACATTAAGATCGAAGACTACACTCGAAGTTGTAGACGACTATGTCTACCTGGGACAAACGGTCCAGTTAGGTAGGTCTAACTTTGAGAAAGAGGTCAATCATCGAATCCGACTCGGCTGGGCAGCGTTGAAGTAGCGGGGATGCTGAGTCTTCTTGTCCAACTTACCGCAGTGTTTCAAGACGAAAGTCTATGGCCAGTGTGTGTTACCAAAGATTACATACGAGACCGAAACGTGATGGCTCACAATGGGACTCATCAGAAGGCTTAAAGTCACCCAAAGGGCAATAAAGAAGGCTATGCTCGGAGTTTCCTTGCGTGATCGAATCAGAAATGAAGACATCCGCATGAGAACCAAGGTTACAGACGTGGCCCGAAGAATTGCCAAACTTAAATGGCAGTGGGCAGGGCACATTGCTCGCAGAACGGATGGCTGATGGGGCCAGAAAGGAGTGGTGACCGCGAATTGGAAGACGTTGCGTTGGAAGACCTCCCACTAGGTGGACCGATGACCTGGTGAAGGTTGCTGGGATCCGCTGAATGCAAGAAGTACGGGACCGGTCAATGTGGCGACACTTAGGGGAGGCCTATGTCCAGCAGTGGACGTCTTTCGGCTGTCGTGACTGAGGCAGTCACGACAGCCGAAAGACGGTGGTGTAGTTGGTGTAGTGGTCGCAAGCACGACTACTGAGCATGTTGGCTTTCTCCATCAGGAATTTATCAGTAACAGTCACGGAGTCTGGATTTGTGTTGATCGCAATAGGCTCGCCCCCGATTACACGGGACTTAAAAAACATAACTGGCGAAATGTGGGTGTTCTATTAGACGTACACCTCTGCCTAACCCTTCGGGGATTACAGGCGTTATGTTATCCCTCTTTTTACGATAATTTGCCGCACATTGTAATCTAATGAAACATTGTTTTTTTAAAATTGACACCACGTAAGTAACTGTTGACTGCTCGTAACACGTAAATAGTGAGGATTTTTTTACATTGTTTACTCATAACTGTTTTATTATTGATTATCTGTTTTATTACCTATGTGGTAATTACATTTTTTTAATTATATCAATAAATAATTCGATTACCTACCAACTACTTTTTTGTTTTATTTTATTTTAACTTATTTTCGAAATTATACAGTTTTTTCACTCTCCTGTAAAATTTGACATAATGCAGTTACGTGCTGTCAACCTATGACCATCGATATAATTAATAATTAATAATAATAATAAAATTATTAATAATAATAATATAATTAATAATAATAATAATTAATAATAATAATAATAATAATGATGACAGCTGTCAAAATTGAAACAACTATATCTCGGAAACTATCGACCTTAGACTAGTTGTGTGTAGGGACAATTGATAGGTCTCAATGAGATCTACATTTCAGATGACAGCTGTCAAAATTGAAACGGCTATATCTCGGAAACTATCGACCTTAGACTAGTTGTGTGTAGGGACAAGTGATAGGTCTCAATGAGATCTACATTTCAGATGACAGCTGTCAAAATTGAAACGGCTATATCTCGGAAACTATCGACCTTAGACTAGTTGTGTGTAGGGACAAGTGATAGGTCTCAATGAGATCTACATTTCGGATGACAGCTGTCAAAATTGAAACAGCTATATCTCGGAAACTATCGACCTTAGACTAGTTGTGTGTAGGGACAAGTGATAGGTCTCAATGAGATCTACATTTCGGATGACAGCTGTCAAAATTGAAACGGCTATATCTCGGAAACTATCGACCTAAGACTAGTTGTGTGTAGGGACAAGTGATAGGTCTCAATGAGATCTACATTTCGGATGACAGCTGTCAAAATTGAAACGGCTATATCTCGGAAACTATCGACCTTAGACTAGTTGTGTGTAGGGACAAGTGATAGGTCTCAATGAGATCTACATTTCAGATGACAGCTGTCAAAATTGAAACGGCTATATCTCGGAAACTATCGACCTTAGACTAGTTGTGTGTAGGGACAAGTGATAGGTCTCAATGAGATCTACATTTCGGATGACAGCTGTCAAAATTGAAACAGCTATATCTCGGAAACTATCGACCTTAGACTAGTTGTGTGTAGGGACAAGTGATAGATCTCAATGAGATCTACATTTCGGATGACAGCTGTCAAAATTGAAACGGCTATATCTCGGAAACTATCGATCTTAGACTAGTCGTGTGGGAGTTGGACATTTTGACCCTGAACGTTAACGATGTCGACTGTACAGTCAATAAAATACAAAAATAATTTATTTTGAACTAGACTGTACAATGTTTTTATGATGCTTAATCGGAGGCATGGGAAAAAATATTCCCGCTCCTCCTACCAATCGGAGTTCCGATCGGAGGACAGGGAAAGACAAAATAAATGGGTTAGCATAGTTATGGCGGAATAATTGAATTTTTAAATAATGAATTTGGTTTAACTATGTCGAATGATCGCAATCTTAGCACAACGAAATACAAAACTACTATTGATGCGGTCTTTATTAGACATTTAAATAGGTTCGAATCAAAACTGTTCGTTTCTTACTTCAGCTACCATAAACCTATCGTATCAGTTTTAGAGATTGGCGATGATAGTTCTGGTAATGATGATGGTGAAAAAGTCGTTGAAATTATGGATGAAAGTTGATTTTTCGGAGAGATAAACTTTTTAATGTAAAATAATTGTAATAGTTTTAAAGTGTTAAATTTTTAATGTAATATAAATTGTCATGTTTGTGTACGATAGCGCAATAAATCAATATTGTATTCTACCACATAAATGATAGTACTTTTATACTGTTAAAGCAATTGGTGCAAAATTATTCCCTAACCATTCCAAAATATCAAACATGCTCAACGTTAATAATCAAGTTTTCACTTCTGCCGGCACTCCCGGAGTGCAACCCG